>OZ038514.1:26385282-27685282 GCA_964036315.1 Acanthosepion esculentum
AATTCAATATTTTTCAAAACTTTGTAAAACTTAATATTTGCAATAAAACTTTGTGTAAACTGTTGGAAATTTTCAAAATCAACATTTTCTGATCGATACCATATCGATTTTCAATAATTTTATTGGTTTTCTAATGATTTCAAACAGCATATTCAAATTTGAAATTACCGTGTTTAACGTTGAAAAACTAGCTTGAATTGCTTGCTTTTGCATTGAAAATTCAATATTTTTCAAAACTTTGTGAAACTTAATATTTGCAATAAAACTTTGTGTAAACTGTTGGAAATTGTCCAAATCCACATTTTTTGATCGATACCATATCGATTTTCAATAATTTTATTGGTTTTCTAATGATTTCAAACAGTATATTCAAATTTGAAATTACCGTGTTTAACGTTGAAAAAGTAGCTTGAATTGCTTGCTTTTGCATTGAAAATTCAATATTTTTCATAACTTTGTGAAACTTAATATTTGCAATAAAACTTTGTGTAAACTGTTGGAAATTGTCAAAATCAACATTTTCTGATCGATACCATATCGATTTTCAATAATTTTATTGGTTTTCTAATGATTTCAAACAGTATATTCAAATTTGAAATTACCGTGTTTAACGTTGAAAAAGTAGCTTGAATTGCTTGCTTTTGCATTGAAAATTCAATATTTTTCAAAACTTTGTAAAACTTAATATTTGCAATAAAACTTTGTGTAAACTGTTGGAAATTGTCAAAATCAACATTTTTTGATCGATACCATATCGATTTTCAATAATTTTATTGGTTTTCTAATGATTTCAAACAGCATATTCAAATTTGAAATTACCGTGTTTAACGTTGAAAAACTAGCTTGAAATGCTTGCTTTTGTATTGAAAATTCAATATTTTTCAAAACTTTGTAAAACTTAATATTTGCAATAAAACTTTGTGTAAACTGTTGGAAATTGTCAAAATCAACATTTTCTGATCGATACCATATCGATTTTCAATAATTTTATTGGTTTTCTAATGATTTCAAACAGCATATTCAAATTTGAAATTACCGTGTTTAAAGTTGAAAAACTAGCTTGAATTGCTTGCTTTTGCATTGAAAATTCAATATTTTTCAAAACTTTGTAAAACTTAATATTTGCAATAAAACTTTGTGTAAACTGTTGGAAATTGTCAAAATCAACATTTTCTGACCGATACCATATCGATTTTCAATAATTTTATTGGTTTTCTAAGGATTTCAAACAGTATATTCAAATTTGAAATTACCGTGTTTAACGTTGAAAAAGTAGCTTGAATTGCTTGCTTTTGCATTGAAAATTCAATATTTTTCAAAACTTTGTAAAACTTAATATTTGCAATAAAACTTTGTGTAAACTGTTGGAAATTGTAGAAATCAACATTTTCTGATCGATACCATATCGATTTTCAATAATTTTATTGGTTTTCTAATGATTTCAAACAGCATATTCAAATTTGAAATTACCGTGTTTAACGTTGAAAAACTAGCTTGAATTGCTTGCTTTTGCATTGAAAATTCAATATTTTTCAAAACTTTGTAAAACTTAATATTTGCAATAAAACTTTGTGTAAACTGTTGGAAATTGTCAAAATCAACATTTTCTGATCGATACCATATCGATTTTCAATAATTTTATTGGTTTTCTAATGATTTCAAACAGCATATTCAAATTTGAAATTACCGTGTTTAACGTTGAAAAACTAGCTTGAAATGCTTGCTTTTGTATTGAAAATTCAATATTTTTCAAAACTTTGTAAAACTTAATATTTGCAATAAAACTTTGTGTAAACTGTTGGAAATTGTCAAAATCAACATTTTCTGATCGATACCATATCGATTTTCAATAATTTTATTGGTTTTCTAATGATTTCAAACAGCATATTCAAATTTGAAATTACCGTGTTTAAAGTTGAAAAACTAGCTTGAATTGCTTGCTTTTGCATTGAAAATTCAATATTTTTCAAAACTTTGTAAAACTTAATATTTGCAATAAAACTTTGTGTAAACTGTTGGAAATTGTCAAAATCAACATTTTCTGATCGATACCATATCGATTTTCAATAATTTTATTGGTTTTCTAATGATTTCAAACAGCATATTCAAATTTGAAATTACCGTGTTTAACGTTGAAAAACTAGCTTGAAATGCTTGCTTTTGTATTGAAAATTCAATATTTTTCAAAACTTTGTAAAACTTAATATTTGCAATAAAACTTTGTGTAAACTGTTGGAAATTGTCAAAATCAACATTTTCTGATCGATACCATATCGATTTTCAATAATTTTATTGGTTTTCTAATGATTTCAAACAGCATATTCAAATTTGAAATTACCGTGTTTAAAGTTGAAAAACTAGCTTGAATTGCTTGCTTTTGCATTGAAAATTCAATATTTTTCAAAACTTTGTAAAACTTAATATTTGCAATAAAACTTTGTGTAAACTGTTGGAAATTGTCAAAATCAACATTTTCTGACCGATACCATATCGATTTTCAATAATTTTATTGGTTTTCTAATGATTTCAAACAGTATATTCAAATTTGAAATTACCGTGTTTAACGTTGAAAAAGTAGCTTGAATTGCTTGCTTTTGCATTGAAAATTCAATGTTTTTCAAAACTTTGTAAAACTTAATATTTGCAATAAAACTTTGTGTAAACTGTTGGAAATTGTCAAAATCAACATTTTCTGATCGATACCATATCGATTTTCAATAATTTTATTGGTTTTCTAATGATTTCAAACAGTATATTCAAATTTGAGATTACCGTGTTTAACGTTGAAAAAGTAGCTTGAAATGCTTGCTTTTGCATTGAAAATTCAATATTTTTCAAAACTTTGTAAAACTTAATATTTGCAATAAAACTTTGTGTAAACTGTTGGAAATTGTCAAAATCAACATTTTCTGATCGATACCATATCGATTTTCAATAATTTTATTGCTTTTCTAATGATTTCAAACAGCATATTCAAATTTGATATTACCGTGTTTAACGTTGAAAAACTAGCTTGAAATGCTTGCTTTTGCATTGAAAATTCAATATTTTTCAAAACTTTGTAAAACTTAATATTTGCAATAAAACTTTGTGTAAACTGTTGGAAATTGTCAAAATCAACATTTTCTGATCGATACCATATCGATTTTCAATAATTTTATTGGTTTTCTAATGATTTCAAACACTATATTCAAATTTGAAATTACCGTGTTTAACGTTGAAAAACTAGCTTCAAATGCTTGCTTTTGCATTGAAAATTCAATATTTTTCAAAACTTTGTAAAACTTAATATTTGCAATAAAACTTTGTGTAAACTGTTGGAAATTGTCAAAATCAACATTTTCTGATCGATACCATATCGATTTTCAATAATTTTATTGGTTTTCTAATGATTTCAAACAGCATATTCAAATTTGAAATTACCGTGTTTAACGTTGAAAAACTAGCTTGAAATGCTTGCTTTTGCATTGAAAATTCAATATTTTTCAAAACTTTGTAAAACTTAATATTTGCAATAAAACTTTGTGTAAACTGTTGGAAATTGTCAAAATCAACATTTTCTGATCGATACCATATCGATTTTCAATAATTTTATTGCTTTTCTAATGATTTCAAACAGCATATTCAAATTTGATATTACCGTGTTTAACGTTGAAAAACTAGCTTGAAATGCTTGCTTTTGCATTGAAAATTCAATATTTTTCAAAACTTTGTAAAACTTAATATTTGCAATAAAACTTTGTGTAAACTGTTGGAAATTGTCAAAATCAACATTTTCTGATCGATACCATATCGATTTTCAATAATTTTATTGGTTTTCTAATGATTTCAAACACTATATTCAAATTTGAAATTACCGTGTTTAACGTTGAAAAACTAGCTTCAAATGCTTGCTTTTGCATTGAAAATTCAATATTTTTCAAAACTTTGTAAAACTTAATATTTGCAATAAAACTTTGTGTAAACTGTTGGAAATTGTCAAAATCAACATTTTCTGATCGATACCATATCGATTTTCAATAATTTTATTGGTTTTCTAATGATTTCAAACAGCATATTCAAATTTGAAATTACCGTGTTTAACGTTGAAAAACTAGCTTGAAATGCTTGCTTTTGCATTGAAAATTCAATATTTTTCAAAACTTTGTAAAACTTAATATTTGCAATAAAACTTTGTGTAAACTGTTGGAAATTGTCAAAATCAACATTTTCTGATCGATACCATATCGATTTTCAATAATTTTATTGGTTTTCTAAGGATTTCAAACAGTATATTCAAATTTGAAATTAGCGTGTTTAACGTTGAAAAAGTAGCTTGAATTGCTTGCTTTTGCATTGAAAATTCAATATTTTTCAAAACTTTGTAAAACTTAATATTTGCAATAAAACTTTGTGTAAACTGTTGGAAATTGTCAAAATCAACATTTTCTGATCGATACCATATCGATTTTCAATAATTTTATTGGTTTTCTAATGATTTCAAACAGCATATTCAAATTTGAAATTACCGTGTTTAACGTTGAAAAACTAACTTGAATTGCTTGCTTTTGCATTGAAAATTCAATATTTTTCAAAACTTTGTAAAACTTAATATTTGCAATAAAACTTTGTGTAAACTGTTGGAAATTGTCAAAATCAACATTTTCTGATCGATACCATATCGATTTTCAATAATTTTATTGGTTTTCTAAGGATTTCAAACAGTATATTCAAATTTGAAATTACCGTGTTTAACGTTGAAAAAAGTAGCTTGAATTGCTTGCTTTTGCATTGAAAATTCAATATTTTTCAAAACTTTGTAAAACTTAATATTTGCAATAAAACTTTGTGTAAACTGTTGGAAATTGTCAAAATCAACATTTTCTGATCGATACCATATCGATTTTCAATAATTTTATTGGTTTTCTAATGATTTCAAACAGCATATTCAAATTTGAAATTACCGTGTTTAACGTTGAAAAACTAACTTGAAATGCTTGCTTTTGCATTGAAAATTCAATATTTTTCAAAACTTTGTAAAACTTAATATTTGCAATAAAACTTTGTGTAAACTGTTGGAAATTGTCAAAATCAACATTTTCTGATCTATACCATATCGATTTTCAATAATTTTATTGGTTTTCTAATGATTTCAAACACTATATTCAAATTTGAAATTACCGTGTTTAACGTTGAAAAACTAGCTTCAAATGCTTGCTTTTGCATTGAAAATTCAATATTTTTCAAAACTTTGTAAAACTTAATATTTGCAATAAAACTTTGTGTAAACTGTTGGAAATTGTCAAAATCAACATTTTCTGATCGATACCATATCGATTTTCAATAATTTTATTGGTTTTCTAATGATTTCAAACAGCATATTCAAATTTGAAATTACCGTGTTTAACCTTGAAAAACTAGCTTGAAATGCTTGCTTTTGCATTGAAAATTCAATATTTTTCAAAACTTTGTAAAACTTAATATTTGCAATAAAACTTTGTGTAAACTGTTGGAAATTGTCAAAATCAACATTTTCTGATCGATACCATATCGATTTTCAATAATTTTATTGGTTTTCTAAGGATTTCAAACAGTATATTCAAATTTGAAATTAGCGTGTTTAACGTTGAAAAAGTAGCTTGAATTGCTTGCTTTTGCATTGAAAATTCAATATTTTTCAAAACTTTGTAAAACTTAATATTTGCAATAAAACTTTGTGTAAACTGTTGGAAATTGTCAAAATCAACATTTTCTGATCTATACCATATCGATTTTCAATAATTTTATTGGTTTTCTAATGATTTCAAACACTATATTCAAATTTGAAATTAACGTGTTTAACGTTGAAAAACTAGCTTCAAATGCTTGCTTTTGCATTGAAAATTCAATATTTTTCAAAACTTTGTAAAACATAATATTTGCAATAAAACTTTGTGTAAACTGTTGGAAATTGTCAAAATCAACATTTTCTGATCGATACCATATCGATTTTCAATAATTTTATTGGTTTTCTAAGGATTTCAAACAGTATATTCAAATTTGAAATTACCGTGTTTAACGTTGAAAAAGTAGCTTGAATTGCTTGCTTTTGCATTGAAAATTCAATATTTTTCAAAACTTTGTAAAACTTAATATTTGCAATAAAACTTTGTGTAAACTGTTGGAAATTGTCAAAATCAACATTTTCTGATCGATACCATATCGATTTTCAATAATTTTATTGGTTTTCTAATGATTTCAAACAGCATATTCAAATTTGAAATTACCGTGTTTAACGTTGAAAAACTAGCTTGAAATGCTTGCTTTTGTATTGAAAATTCAATATTTTTCAAAACTTTGTAAAACTTAATATTTGCAATAAAACTTTGTGTAAACTGTTGGAAATTGTCAAAATCAACATTTTCTGATCGATACCATATCGATTTTCAATAATTTTATTGGTTTTCTAATGATTTCAAACAGCATATTCAAATTTGAAATTACCGTGTTTAACGTTGAAAAACTAACTTGAAATGCTTGCTTTTGTATTGAAAATTCAATATTTTTCAAAACTTTGTAAAACTTAATATTTGCAATAAAACTTTGTGTAAACTGTTGGAAATTGTCAAAATCAACATTTTCTGATCGATACCATATCGATTTTCAATAATTTTATTGGTTTTCTAATGATTTCAAACAGCATATTCAAATTTGAAATTACCGTGTTTAACGTTGAAAAACTAACTTGAAATGCTTGCTTTTGCATTGAAAATTCAATATTTTTCAAAACTTTGTAAAACTTAATATTTGCAATAAAACTTTGTGTAAACTGTTGGAAATTGTCAAAATCAACATTTTCTGATCGATACCATATCGATTTTCAATAATTTTATTGGTTTTCTAATGATTTCAAACAGCATATTCAAATTTGAAATTACCGTGTTTAACGTTGAAAAACTAGCTTGAATTGCTTGCTTTTGCATTGAAAATTCAATATTTTTCAAAACTTTGTAAAACTTAATATTTGCAATAAAACTTTGTGTAAACTGTTGGAAATTGTCAAAATCAACATTTTCTGATCTATACCATATCGATTTTCAATAATTTTATTGGTTTTCTAATGATTTCAAACACTATATTCAAATTTGAAATTACCGTGTTTAACGTTGAAAAACTAGCTTCAAATGCTTGCTTTTGCATTGAAAATTCAATATTTTTCAAAACTTTGTAAAACTTAATATTTGCAATAAAACTTTGTGTAAACTGTTGGAAATTGTCAAAATCAACATTTTCTGATCGATACCTTATCGATTTTCAATAATTTTATTGGTTTTCTAATGATTTCAAACAGCATATTCAAATGTGAAATTACCGTGTTTAACGTTGAAAAACTAGCTTGAAAGGCTTGCTTTTGCATTGAAAATTCAATATTTTTCAAAACTTTGTAAAACCTCATATTTGCAATAAAACTTTGTGTAAACTGTTGGAAATTGTCAAAATCAACATTTTCTGATCGATACCATATCGATTTTCAATAATTTTATTGGTTTTCTAATGATTTCAAACAGCATATTCAAATTTGAAATTACCGTGTTTAACGTTGAAAAACTAGCTTGAAATGCTTGCTTTTGCATTGAAAATTCAATATTTTTCAAAACTTTGTAAAACTTAATATTTGCAATAAAACTTTGTGTAAACTGTTGGAAATTGTCAAAATCAACATTTTCTGATCGATACCATATCGATTTTCAATAATTTTATTGGTTTTCTAAGGATTTCAAACAGTATATTCAAATTTGAAATTAGCGTGTTTAACGTTGAAAAAGTAGCTTGAATTGCTTGCTTTTGCATTGAAAATTCAATATTTTTCAAAACTTTGTAAAACTTAATATTTGCAATAAAACTTTGTGTAAACTGTTGGAAATTGTCAAAATCAACATTTTCTGATCGATACCATATCGATTTTCAATAATTTTATTGGTTTTCTAATGATTTCAAACAGCATATTCAAATTTGAAATTACCGTGTTTAACGTTGAAAAACTAGCTTGAAATGCTTGCTTTTGTATTGAAAATTCAATATTTTTCAAAACTTTGTAAAACTTAATATTTGCAATAAAACTTTGTGTAAACTGTTGGAAATTGTCAAAATCAACATTTTCTGATCGATACCATATCGATTTTCAATAATTTTATTGGTTTTCTAATGATTTCAAACAGCATATTCAAATTTGAAATTACCGTGTTTAACGTTGAAAAACTAGCTTGAAATGCTTGCTTTTGCATTGAAAATTCAATATTTTTCAAAACTTTGTAAAACTTAATATTTGCAATAAAACTTTGTGTAAACTGTTGGAAATTGTCAAAATCAACATTTTCTGATCGATACCATATCGATTTTCAATAATTTTATTGGTTTTCTAATTATTTCAAACAGCATATTCAAATTTGAAATTACCGTGTTTAACGTTGAAAAACTAGCTTGAATTGCTTGCTTTTGCATTGAAAATTCAATATTTTTCAAAACTTTGTAAAACTTAATATTTGCAATAAAACTTTGTGTAAACTGTTGGAAATTGTCAAAATCAACATTTTCTGATCGATACCATATCGATTTTCAATAATTTTATTGGTTTTCTAAGGATTTCAAACAGTATATTCAAATTTGAAATTACCGTGTTTAACGTTGAAAAACTAGCTTCAAATGCTTGCTTTTGCATTGAAAATTCAATATTTTTCAAAACTTTGTAAAACTTAATATTTGCAATAAAACTTTGTGTAAACTGTTGGAAATTGTCAAAATCAACATTTTCTGATCGATACCATATCGATTTTCAATAATTTTATTGGTTTTCTAATGATTTCAAACAGCATATTCAAATTTGAAATTACCGTGTTTAACGTTGAAAAACTAGCTTGAAAGGCTTGCTTTTGCATTGAAAATTCAATA
Source organism: Acanthosepion esculentum (assembly GCA_964036315.1). Lineage (NCBI taxonomy): Eukaryota > Metazoa > Mollusca > Cephalopoda > Sepiida > Sepiidae > Acanthosepion > Acanthosepion esculentum. The sequence continues at coordinate 26,394,190 of OZ038514.1, forward strand.
TTTTTCAAAACTTTGTAAAACTTAATATTTGCAATAAAACTTTGTGTAAACTGTTGGAAATTGTCAAAATCAACATTTTCTGATCGATACCATATCGATTTTCAATAATTTTATTGGTTTTCTAATGATTTCAAACACTATATTCAAATTTGAAATTACCGTGTTTAACGTTGAAAAACTAGCTTCAAATGCTTGCTTTTGCATTGAAAATTCAATATTTTTCAAAACTTTGTAAAACTTAATATTTGCAATAAAACTTTGTGTAAATTGTTGGAAATTGTCAAAATCAACATTTTCTGATCGATACCATATCGATTTTCAATAATTTTATTGGTTTTCTAATGATTTCAAACAGCATATTCAAAGTTGAAAATACCGTGTTTAACGTTGAAAAACTAGCTTGAAATGCTTGCTTTTGCATTGAAAATTCAATATTTTTCAAAACTTTGTAAGACTTAATATTTGCAATAAAACTTTGTGTAAATTGTTGGAAATTGTCAAAATCAACATTTTCTGATCAATACCATATCGATTTTCAATAATTTTATTGGTTTTCTAAGGATTTCAAACAGTATATTCAAATTTGAAATTACCGTGTTTAACGTTGAAAAAGTAGCTTGAATTGCTTGCTTTTGCATTGAAAATTCAATATTTTTCAAAACTTTGTAAAACTTAATATTTGCAATAAAACTTTGTGTAAACTGTTGGAAATTGTCAAAATCAACATTTTCTGATCGATACCATATCGATTTTCAATAATTTTATTGGTTTTCTAATGATTTCAAACAGCATATTCAAATTTGAAATTACCGTGTTTAACGTTGAAAAACTAGCTTCAAATGCTTGCTTTTGCATTGAAAATTCAATATTTTTCACAACTTTGTAAAACTTAATATTTGCAATAAAACTTTGTGTAAACTGTTGGAAATTGTCAAAATCAACATTTTCTGATCGATACCATATCGATTTTCAATAATTTTATTGGTTTTCTAATGATTATAACACTATATTCAAATTTGAAATTACCGTGTTTAACGTTGAAAAACTAGCTTCAAATGCTTGCTTTTGCATTGAAAATTCAATATTTTTCAAAACTTTGTAAAACTTAATATTTGCAATAAAACTTTGTGTAAATTGTTGGAAATTGTCAAAATCAACATTTTCTGATCGATACCATATCGATTTTCAATAATTTTATTGGTTTTCTAATGATTTCAAACAGCATATTCAAAGTTGAAAATACCGTGTTTAACGTTGAAAAACTAGCTTGAAATGCTTGCTTTTGCATTGAAAATTCAATATTTTTCAAAACTTTGTAAAACTTAATATTTGCAATAAAACTTTGTGTAAATTGTTGGAAATTGTCAAAATCAACATTTTCTGATCGATACCATATCGATTTTCAATAATTTTATTGGTTTTCTAAGGATTTCAAACAGTATATTCAAATTTGAAATTACCGTGTTTAACGTTGAAAAAGTAGCTTGAATTGCTTGCTTTTGCATTGAAAATTCAATATTTTTCAAAACTTTGTAAAACTTAATATTTGCAATAAAACTTTGTGTAAACTGTTGGAAATTGTCAAAATCAACATTTTCTGATCGATACCATATCGATTTTCAATAATTTTATTGGTTTTCTAATGATTTCAAACAGCATATTCAAATTTGAAATTACCGTGTTTAACGTTGAAAAACTAGCTTGAAATGCTTGCTTTTGTATTGAAAATTCAATATTTTTCAAAACTTTGTAAAACTTAATATTTGCAATAAAACTTTGTGTAAACTGTTGGAAATTGTCAAAATCAACATTTTCTGATCGATACCATATCGATTTTCAATAATTTTATTGGTTTTCTAATGATTTCAAACAGCATATTCAAATTTGAAATTACCGTGATTAACGTTGAAAAACTAGCTTGAAATGCTTGCTTTTTCATTGAAAATTCAATATTTTTCAAAACTTTGTAAAACTTAATATTTGCAATAAAACTTTGTGTAAACTGTTGGAAATTGTCAAAATCAACATTTTCTGATCGATACCATATCGATTTTCAATAATTTTATTGGTTTTCTAATGATTTCAAACACTATATTCAAATTTGAAATTACCGTGTTTCACGTTGAAAAACTAGCTTCAAATGCTTGCTTTTGCATTGAAAATTCAATATTTTTCAAAACTTTGTAAAACTTAATATTTGCAATAAAACTTTGTGTAAACTGTTGGAAATTGTCAAAATCAACATTTTCTGATCGATACCATATCGATTTTCAATAATTTTATTGGTTTTCTAATGATTTCAAACACTATATTCAAATTTGAAATTACCGTGTTTAACGTTGAAAAACTAGCTTCAAATGCTTGCTTTTGCATTGAAAATTCAATATTTTTCACAACTTTGTAAAACATAATATTTGCAATAAAACTTTGTGTAAACTGTTGGAAATTGTCAAAATCAACATTTTCTGATCGATACCATATCGATTTTCAATAATTTTATTGGTTTTCTAATGATTTCAAACACTATATTCAAATTTGAAATTACCGTGTTTAACGTTGAAAAACTAGCTTCAAATGCTTGCTTTTGCATTGAAAATTCAATATTTTTCAAAACTTTGTAAAACTTAATATTTGCAATAAAACTTTGTGTAAACTGTTGGAAATTGTCCAAATCAACATTTTCTGATCGATACCATATCGATTTTCAATAATTTTATTGGTTTTCTAATGATTTCAAACAGCATATTCAAATTTGAAATTACCGTGTTTAACGTTGAAAAACTAGCTTGAAATGCTTGCTTTTGTATTGAAAATTCAATATTTTTCAAAACTTTGTAAAACTTAATATTTGCAATAAAACTTTGTGTAAACTGTTGGAAATTGTCAAAATCAACATTTTCTGATCGATACCATATCGATTTTCAATAATTTTATTGGTTTTCTAATGATTTCAAACAGCATATTCAAATTTGAAATTACCGTGATTAACGTTGAAAAACTAGCTTGAAATGCTTGCTTTTGCATTGAAAATTCAATATTTTTCAAAACTTTGTAAAACTTAATATTTGCAATAAAACTTTGTGTAAACTGTTGGAAATTGTCAAAATCAACATTTTCTGATCGATACCATATCGATTTTCAATAATTTTATTGGTTTTCTAAGTATTTCAAACAGTATGTTCAAATTTGAAATTACCGTGTTTATCGTTGAAAAAGTTGCTTGAATTGCTTGCTTTTGCATTGAAAATTCAATATTTTTCAAAACTTTGTAAAACTTAATATTTGCAATAAAACTTTGTGTAAACTGTTGGAAATTGTCAAAATCAATATTTTCTGATCGATACCATATCGATTTTCAATAATTTTATTGGTTTTCTAATGATTTCAAACACTATATTCAAATTGGAAATTACCGTGTTTAACGTTGAAAAACTAGCTTCAAATGCTTGCTTTTGCATTGAAAATTCAATATTTTTCAAAACTTTGGAAAACTTAATATTTGCAATAAAACTTTGTGTAAACTGTTGGAAATTGTCAAAATCAACATTTTCTGATCGATACCATATCGATTTTCAATAATTTTATTGGTTTTCTAATGATTTCAAACAGCATATTCAAATTTGAAATTACCGTGTTTAACGTTGAAAAACTAGCTTGAAATGCTTGCTTTTGTATTGAAAATTCAATATTTTTCAAAACTTTGTAAAACTTAATATTTGCAATAAAACTTTGTGTAAACTGTTGGAAATTGTCAAAATCAACATTTTCTGATCGATACCATATCGATTTTCAATAATTTTATTGGTTTTCTAATGATTTCAAACACTATATTCAAATTTGAAATTACCGTGTTTCACGTTGAAAAACTAGCTTCAAATGCTTGCTTTTGCATTGAAAATTCAATATTTTTCAAAACTTTGTAAAACTTAATATTTGCAATAAAACTTTGTGTAAACTGTTGGAAATTGTCAAAATCAACATTTTCTGATCGATACCATATCGATTTTCAATAATTTTATTGGTTTTCTAATGATTTCAAACACTATATTCAAATTTGAAATTACCGTGTTTAACGTTGAAAAACTAGCTTCAAATGCTTGCTTTTGCATTGAAAATTCAATATTTTTCACAACTTTGTAAAACATAATATTTGCAATAAAACTTTGTGTAAACTGTTGGAAATTGTCAAAATCAACATTTTCTGATCGATACCATATCGATTTTCAATAATTTTATTGGTTTTCTAATGATTTCAAACACTATATTCAAATTTGAAATTACCGTGTTTAACGTTGAAAAACTAGCTTCAAATGCTTGCTTTTGCATTGAAAATTCAATATTTTTCAAAACTTTGTAAAACTTAATATTTGCAATAAAACTTTGTGTAAACTGTTGGAAATTGTCCAAATCAACATTTTCTGATCGATACCATATCGATTTTCAATAATTTTATTGGTTTTCTAATGATTTCAAACAGCATATTCAAATTTGAAATTACCGTGTTTAACGTTGAAAAACTAGCTTGAAATGCTTGCTTTTGTATTGAAAATTCAATATTTTTCAAAACTTTGTAAAACTTAATATTTGCAATAAAACTTTGTGTAAACTGTTGGAAATTGTCAAAATCAACATTTTCTGATCGATACCATATCGATTTTCAATAATTTTATTGGTTTTCTAATGATTTCAAACAGCATATTCAAATTTGAAATTACCGTGATTAACGTTGAAAAACTAGCTTGAAATGCTTGCTTTTGCATTGAAAATTCAATATTTTTCAAAACTTTGTAAAACTTAATATTTGCAATAAAACTTTGTGTAAACTGTTGGAAATTGTCAAAATCAACATTTTCTGATCGATACCATATCGATTTTCAATAATTTTATTGGTTTTCTAAGTATTTCAAACAGTATGTTCAAATTTGAAATTACCGTGTTTATCGTTGAAAAAGTTGCTTGAATTGCTTGCTTTTGCATTGAAAATTCAATATTTTTCAAAACTTTGTAAAACTTAATATTTGCAATAAAACTTTGTGTAAACTGTTGGAAATTGTCAAAATCAATATTTTCTGATCGATACCATATCGATTTTCAATAATTTTATTGGTTTTCTAATGATTTCAAACACTATATTCAAATTGGAAATTACCGTGTTTAACGTTGAAAAACTAGCTTCAAATGCTTGCTTTTGCATTGAAAATTCAATATTTTTCAAAACTTTGGAAAACTTAATATTTGCAATAAAACTTTGTGTAAACTGTTGGAAATTGTCAAAATCAACATTTTCTGATCGATACCATATCGATTTTCAATAATTTTATTGGTTTTCTAATGATTTCAAACAGCATATTCAAATTTGAAATTACCGTGTTTAACGTTGAAAAACTAGCTTGAAATGCTTGCTTTTGTATTGAAAATTCAATATTTTTCAAAACTTTGTAAAACTTAATATTTGCAATAAAACTTTGTGTAAACTGTTGGAAATTGTCAAAATCAACATTTTCTGATCGATACCATATCGATTTTCAATAATTTTATTGGTTTTCTAATGATTTCAAACACTATATTCAAATTTGAAATTACCGTGTTTAACGTTGAAAAACTAGCTTGAATTGCATGCTTTTGCATTGAAAATTCAATATTTTTCAAAACTTTGTAAAACTTAATATTTGCAATAAAACTTTGTGTAAACTGTTGGAAATTGTCAAAATCAACATTTTCTGATCGATACCATATCGATTTTCAATAATTTTATTGGTTTTCTAATGATTTCAAACAGCATATTCAAATTTGAAATTACCGTGTTTAACGTTGAAAAACTAGCTTGAAATGCTTGCTTTTGCATTGAAAATTCAATATTTTTCAAAACTTTGTAAAACTTAATATTTGCAATAAAACTTTGTGTAAACTGTTGGAAATTGTCAAAATCAACATTTTCTGATCGATACCATATCGATTTTCAATAATTTTATTGGTTTTCTAATTATTTCAAACAGCATATTCAAATTTGAAATTACCGTGTTTAACGTTGAAAAACTAGCTTGAATTGCTTGCTTTTGCATTGAAAATTCAATATTTTTCAAAACTTTGTAAAACTTAATATTTGCAATAAAACTTTGTGTAAACTGTTGGAAATTGTCAAAATCAACATTTTCTGATCGATACCATATCGATTTTCAATAATTTTATTGGTTTTCTAAGGATTTCAAACAGTATATTCAAATTTGAAATTACCGTGTTTAACGTTGAAAAACTAGCTTCAAATGCTTGCTTTTGCATTGAAAATTCAATATTTTTCAAAACTTTGTAAAACTTAATATTTGCAATAAAACTTTGTGTAAACTGTTGGAAATTGTCAAAATCAACATTTTCTGATCGATACCATATCGATTTTCAATAATTTTATTGGTTTTCTAATGATTTCAAACAGCATATTCAAATTTGAAATTACCGTGTTTAACGTTGAAAAACTAGCTTGAAAGGCTTGCTTTTGCATTGAAAATTCAATATTTTTCAAAACTTTGTAAAACTTAATATTTGCAATAAAACTTTGTGTAAACTGTTGGAAATTGTCAAAATCAACATTTTCTGATCGATACCATATCGATTTTCAATAATTTTATTGGTTTTCTAATGATTTCAAACACTATATTCAAATTTGAAATTACCGTGTTTAACGTTGAAAAACTAGCTTCAAATGCTTGCTTTTGCATTGAAAATTCAATATTTTTCAAAACTTTGTAAGACTTAATATTTGCAATAAAACTTTGTGTAAATTGTTGGAAATTGTCAAAATCAACATTTTCTGATCGATACCATATCGATTTTCAATAATTTTATTGGTTTTCTAAGGATTTCAAACAGTATATTCAAATTTGAAATTACCGTGTTTAACGTTGAAAAAGTAGCTTGAATTGCTTGCTTTTGCATTGAAAATTCAATATTTTTCAAAACTTTGTAAAACTTAATATTTGCAATAAAACTTTGTGTAAACTGTTGGAAATTGTCAAAATCAACATTTTCTGATCGATACCATATCGATTTTCAATAATTTTATTGGTTTTCTAATGATTTCAAACAGCATATTCAAATTTGAAATTACCGTGTTTAACGTTGAAAAACTAGCTTCAAATGCTTGCTTTTGCATTGAAAATTCAATATTTTTCACAACTTTGTAAAACTTAATATTTGCAATAAAACTTTGTGTAAACTGTTGGAAATTGTCAAAATCAACATTTTCTGATCGATACCATATCGATTTTCAATAATTTTATTGGTTTTCTAATGATTATAACACTATATTCAAATTTGAAATTACCGTGTTTAACGTTGAAAAACTAGCTTCAAATGCTTGCTTTTGCATTGAAAATTCAATATTTTTCAAAACTTTGTAAAACTTAATATTTGCAATAAAACTTTGTGTAAATTGTTGGAAATTGTCAAAATCAACATTTTCTGATCGATACCATATCGATTTTCAATAATTTTATTGGTTTTCTAATGATTTCAAACAGCATATTCAAAGTTGAAAATACCGTGTTTAACGTTGAAAAACTAGCTTGAAATGCTTGCTTTTGCATTGAAAATTCAATATTTTTCAAAACTTTGTAAAACTTAATATTTGCAATAAAACTTTGTGTAAATTGTTGGAAATTGTCAAAATCAACATTTTCTGATCGATACCATATCGATTTTCAATAATTTTATTGGTTTTCTAAGGATTTCAAACAGTATATTCAAATTTGAAATTACCGTGTTTAACGTTGAAAAAGTAGCTTGAATTGCTTGCTTTTGCATTGAAAATTCAATATTTTTCAAAACTTTGTAAAACTTAATATTTGCAATAAAACTTTGTGTAAACTGTTGGAAATTGTCAAAATCAACATTTTCTGATCGATACCATATCGATTTTCAATAATTTTATTGGTTTTCTAATGATTTCAAACAGCATATTCAAATTTGAAATTACCGTGTTTAACGTTGAAAAACTAGCTTGAAATGCTTGCTTTTGTATTGAAAATTCAATATTTTTCAAAACTTTGTAAAACTTAATATTTGCAATAAAACTTTGTGTAAACTGTTGGAAATTGTCAAAATCAACATTTTCTGATCGATACCATATCGATTTTCAATAATTTTATTGGTTTTCTAATGATTTCAAACAGCATATTCAAATTTGAAATTACCGTGATTAACGTTGAAAAACTAGCTTGAAATGCTTGCTTTTTCATTGAAAATTCAATATTTTTCAAAACTTTGTAAAACTTAATATTTGCAATAAAACTTTGTGTAAACTGTTGGAAATTGTCAAAATCAACATTTTCTGATCGATACCATATCGATTTTCAATAATTTTATTGGTTTTCTAATGATTTCAAACACTATATTCAAATTTGAAATTACCGTGTTTCACGTTGAAAAACTAGCTTCAAATGCTTGCTTTTGCATTGAAAATTCAATATTTTTCAAAACTTTGTAAAACTTAATATTTGCAATAAAACTTTGTGTAAACTGTTGGAAATTGTCAAAATCAACATTTTCTGATCGATACCATATCGATTTTCAATAATTTTATTGGTTTTCTAATGATTTCAAACACTATATTCAAATTTGAAATTACCGTGTTTAACGTTGAAAAACTAGCTTCAAATGCTTGCTTTTGCATTGAAAATTCAATATTTTTCACAACTTTGTAAAACATAATATTTGCAATAAAACTTTGTGTAAACTGTTGGAAATTGTCAAAATCAACATTTTCTGATCGATACCATATCGATTTTCAATAATTTTATTGGTTTTCTAATGATTTCAAACACTATATTCAAATTTGAAATTACCGTGTTTAACGTTGAAAAACTAGCTTCAAATGCTTGCTTTTGCATTGAAAATTCAATATTTTTCAAAACTTTGTAAAACTTAATATTTGCAATAAAACTTTGTGTAAACTGTTGGAAATTGTCCAAATCAACATTTTCTGATCGATACCATATCGATTTTCAATAATTTTATTGGTTTTCTAATGATTTCAAACAGCATATTCAAATTTGAAATTACCGTGTTTAACGTTGAAAAACTAGCTTGAAATGCTTGCTTTTGTATTGAAAATTCAATATTTTTCAAAACTTTGTAAAACTTAATATTTGCAATAAAACTTTGTGTAAACTGTTGGAAATTGTCAAAATCAACATTTTCTGATCGATACCATATCGATTTTCAATAATTTTATTGGTTTTCTAATGATTTCAAACAGCATATTCAAATTTGAAATTACCGTGATTAACGTTGAAAAACTAGCTTGAAATGCTTGCTTTTGCATTGAAAATTCAATATTTTTCAAAACTTTGTAAAACTTAATATTTGCAATAAAACTTTGTGTAAACTGTTGGAAATTGTCAAAATCAACATTTTCTGATCGATACCATATCGATTTTCAATAATTTTATTGGTTTTCTAAGTATTTCAAACAGTATGTTCAAATTTGAAATTACCGTGTTTATCGTTGAAAAAGTTGCTTGAATTGCTTGCTTTTGCATTGAAAATTCAATATTTTTCAAAACTTTGTAAAACTTAATATTTGCAATAAAACTTTGTGTAAACTGTTGGAAATTGTCAAAATCAATATTTTCTGATCGATACCATATCGATTTTCAATAATTTTATTGGTTTTCTAATGATTTCAAACACTATATTCAAATTGGAAATTACCGTGTTTAACGTTGAAAAACTAGCTTCAAATGCTTGCTTTTGCATTGAAAATTCAATATTTTTCAAAACTTTGGAAAACTTAATATTTGCAATAAAACTTTGTGTAAACTGTTGGAAATTGTCAAAATCAACATTTTCTGATCGATACCATATCGATTTTCAATAATTTTATTGGTTTTCTAATGATTTCAAACAGCATATTCAAATTTGAAATTACCGTGTTTAACGTTGAAAAACTAGCTTGAAATGCTTGCTTTTGTATTGAAAATTCAATATTTTTCAAAACTTTGTAAAACTTAATATTTGCAATAAAACTTTGTGTAAACTGTTGGAAATTGTCAAAATCAACATTTTCTGATCGATACCATATCGATTTTCAATAATTTTATTGGTTTTCTAATGATTTCAAACACTATATTCAAATTTGAAATTACCGTGTTTAACGTTGAAAAACTAGCTTGAAATGCTTGCTTTTGCATTGAAAATTCAATATTTTTCAAAACTTTGTAAAACTTAATATTTGCAATAAAACTTTGTGTAAACTGTTGGAAATTGTCAAAATCAACATTTTCTGATCGATACCATATCGATTTTCAATAATTTTATTGGTTTTCTAATGATTTCAAACACTATATTCAAATTTGAAATTACCGTGTTTAACGTTGAAAAACTAGCTTCAAATGCTTGCTTTTGCATTGAAAATTCAATATTTTTCAAAACTTTGTAAAACTTAATATTTGCAATAAAACTTTGTGTAAACTGTTGGAAATTGTCAAAATCAACATTTTCTGATCGATACCCTATCGATTTTCAATAATTTTATTGGTTTTCTAATGATTTCAAACACTATATTCAAATTTGAAATTACCGTGTTTAACGTTGAAAAACTAGCTTGAATTGCTTGCTTTTGCATTGAAAATTCAATATTTTTCAAAACTTTGTAAAACTTAATATTTGCAATAAAACTTTGTGTAAACTGTTGGAAATTGTCAAAATCAACATTTTCTGATCGATACCATATCGATTTTCAATAATTTTATTGGTTTTCTAATGATTTCAAACACTATATTCAAATTTGAAATTACCGTGTTTAACGTTGAAAAACTAGCTTCAAATGCTTGCTTTTGCATTGAAAATTCAATATTTTTCAAAACTTTGTAAAACTTAATATTTGCAATAAAACTTTGTGTAAACCATTGGAAATTGTCAAAATCAACATTTTCTGATCGATACCATATCGATTTTCAATAATTTTATTGGTTTTCTAAGGATTTCAAACAGTATATTCAAATTTGAAATTACCGTGTTTAACGTTGAAAAAGTAGCTTGAATTGCTTGCTTTTGCATTGAAAATTCAATATTTTTCAAAACTTTGTAAAACTTAATATTTGCAATAAAACTTTGTGTAAACTGTTGGAAATTGTCAAAATCAACATTTTCTGATCGATACCATATCGATTTTCAATAATTTTATTGGTTTTCTAATGATTTCAAACAGCATATTCAAATTTGAAATTACCGTGTTTAACGTTGAAAAACAAGCTTGAAATGCTTGCTTTTGTATTGAAAATTCAATATTTTTCAAAACTTTGTAAAACTTAATATTTGCAATAAAACTTTGTGTAAACTGTTGGAAATTGTCAAAATCAACATTTTCTGATCGATACCATATCGATTTTCAATAATTTTATTGGTTTTCTAATGATTTCAAACAGCATATTCAAATTTGAAATTACCGTGTTTAACGTTGAAAAACTAGCTTGAAAGGCTTGCTTTTGCATTGAAAATTCAATATTTTTCAAAACTTTGTAAAACTTAATATTTGCAATAAAACTTTCTGTAAACTGTTGGAAATTGTCAAAATCAACATTTTCTGATCGATACCATATCGATTTTCAATAATTTTATTGGTTTTCTAAGGATTTCAAACAGTATATTCCAATTTGAAATTACCCTGTTTAACGTTGAAAAAGTAGCTTGAATTGCTTGCTTTTGCATTGAAAATTCAATATTTTTCAAAACTTTGTAAAACTTAATATTTGCAATAAAACTTTGTGTAAACTGTTGGAAATTGTCAAAATCAACATTTTCTGATCGATACCATATCGATTTTCAATAATTTTATTGGTTTTCTAAGTATTTCAAACAGTATGTTCAAATTTGAAATTACCGTGTTTATCGTTGAAAAAGTTGCTTGAATTGCTTGCTTTTGCATTGAAAATTCAATATTTTTCAAAACTTTGTAAAACTTAATATTTGCAATAAAACTTTGTGTAAACTGTTGGAAATTGTCAAAATCAATATTATCTGATCGATACCATATCGATTTTCAATAATTTTATTGGTTTTCTAATGATTTCAAACACTATATTCAAATTGGAAATTACCGTGTTTAACGTTGAAAAACTAGCTTCAAATGCTTGCTTTTGCATTGAAAATTCAATATTTTTCAAAACTTTGTAAAACTTAATATTTGCAATAAAACTTTGTGTAAACTGTTGGAAATTGTCAAAATCAACATTTTCTGATCGATACCATATCGATTTTCAATAATTTTATTGGTTTTCTAATGATTTCAAACAGCATATTCAAATTTGAAATTACCGTGTTTAACGTTGAAAAACTAGCTTGAAATGCTTGCTTTTGTATTGAAAATTCAATATTTTTCAAAACTTTGTAAAACTTAATATTTGCAATAAAACTTTGTGTAAACTGTTGGAAATTGTCAAAATCAACATTTTCTGATCGATACCATATCGATTTTCAATAATTTTATTGGTTTTCTAATGATTTCAAACAGCATATTCAAATTTGAAATTACCGTGATTAACGTTCAAAAACTAGCTTGAAATGCTTGCTTTTGCATTGAAAATTCAATATTTTTCAAAACTTTGTAAACTTAATATTTGCAATAAAACTTTGTGTAAACTGTTGGAAATTGTCAAAATCAACATTTTCTGATCGATACCATATCGATTTTCAATAATTTTATTGGTTTTCTAATGATTTCAAACACTATATTCAAATTTGAAATTACCGTGTTTAACGTTGAAAAACTAGCTTCAAATGCTTGCTTTTGCATTGAAAATTCAATATTTTTCAAAACTTTGTAAAACTTAATATTTGCAATAAAACTTTGTGTAAACTGTTGGAAATTGTCAAAATCAACATTTTCTGATCGATACCATATCGATTTTCAATAATTTTATTGGTTTTCTAATGATTTCAAACACTATATTCAAATTTGAAATTACCGTGTTTAACGTTGAAAAACTAGCTTCAAATGCTTGCTTTTGCATTGAAAATTCAATATTTTTCAAAACTTTGTAAAACTTAATATTTGCAATAAAACTTTGTGTAAACCATTGGAAATTGTCAAAATCAACATTTTCTGATCGATACCATATCGATTTTCAATAATTTTATTGGTTTTCTAATGATTTCAAACAGCATATTCAAATTTGAAATTACCGTGTTTAACGTTGAAAAACAAGCTTGAAATGCTTGCTTTTGTATTGAAAATTCAATATTTTTCAAAACTTTGTAAAACTTAATATTTGCAATAAAACTTTGTGTAAACTGTTGGAAATTGTCAAAATCAACATTTTCTGATCGATACCATATCGATTTTCAATAATTTTATTGGTTTTCTAATGATTTCAAACACTATATTCAAATTTGAAATTACCGTGTTTCACGTTGAAAAACTAGCTTCAAATGCTTGCTTTTGCATTGAAAATTCAATATTTTTCAAAACTTTGTAAAACTTAATATTTGCAATAAAACTTTGTGTAAACTGTTGGAAATTGTCAAAATCAACATTTTCTGATCGATACCATATCGATTTTCAATAATTTTATTGGTTTTCTAATGATTTCAAACACTATATTCAAATTTGAAATTACCGTGTTTAACGTTGAAAAACTAGCTTCAAATGCTTGCTTTTGCATTGAAAATTCAATATTTTTCACAACTTTGTAAAACTTAATATTTGCAATAAAACTTTGTGTAAACTGTTGGAAATTGTCAAAATCAACATTTTCTGATCGATACCATATCGATTTTCAATAATTTTATTGGTTTTCTAATGATTTCAAACACTATATTCAAATTTGAAATTACCGTGTTTAACGTTGAAAAACTAGCTTCAAATGCTTGCTTTTGCATTGAAAATTCAATATTTTTCAAAACTTTGTAAAACTTAATATTTGCAATAAAACTATGTGTAAACTGTTGGAAATTGTCCAAATCAACATTTTCTGATCGATACCATATCGATTTTCAATAATTTTATTGGTTTTCTAATGATTTCAAACAGCATATTCAAATTTGAAATTACCGTGTTTAACGTTGAAAAACTAGCTTGAAATGCTTGCTTTTGTATTGAAAATTCAATATTTTTCAAAACTTTGTAAAACTTAATATTTGCAATAAAACTTTGTGTAAACTGTTGGAAATTGTCAAAATCAACATTTTCTGATCGATACCATATCGATTTTCAATAATTTTATTGGTTTTCTAATGATTTCAAACAGCATATTCAAATTTGAAATTACCGTGATTAACGTTGAAAAACTAGCTTGAAATGCTTGCTTTTGCATTGAAAATTCAATATTTTTCAAAACTTTGTAAAACTTAATATTTGCAATAAAACTTTGTGTAAACTGTTGGAAATTGTCAAAATCAACATTTTCTGATCGATACCATATCGATTTTCAATAATTTTATTGGTTTTCTAAGTATTTCAAACAGTATGTTCAAATTTGAAATTACCATGTTTATCGTTGAAAAAGTTGCTTGAATTGCTTGCTTTTGCATTGAAAATTCAATATTTTTCAAAACTTTGTAAAACTTAATATTTGCAATAAAACTTTGTGTAAACTGTTGGAAATTGTCAAAATCAATATTTTCTGATCGATACCATATCGATTTTCAATAATTTTATTGGTTTTCTAATGATTTCAAACACTATATTCAAATTGGAAATTACCGTGTTTAACGTTGAAAAACTAGCTTCAAATGCTTGCTTTTGCATTGAAAATTCAATATTTTTCAAAACTTTGTAAAACTTAATATTTGCAATAAAACTTTGTGTAAACTGTTGGAAATTGTCAAAATCAACATTTTCTGATCGATACCATATCGATTTTCAATAATTTTATTGGTTTTCTAATGATTTCAAACAGCATATTCAAATTTGAAATTACCGTGTTTAACGTTGAAAAACTAGCTTGAAATGCTTGCTTTTGTATTGAAAATTCAATATTTTTCAAAACTTTGTAAAACTTAATATTTGCAATAAAACTTTGTGTAAACTGTTGGAAATTGTCAAAATCAACATTTTCTGATCGATACCATATCGATTTTCAATAATTTTATTGGTTTTCTAATGATTTCAAACACTATATTCAAATTTGAAATTACCGTGTTTAACGTTGAAAAACTAGCTTCAAATGCTTGCTTTTGCATTGAAAATTCAATATTTTTCAAAACTTTGTAAAACTTAATATTTGCAATAAAACTTTGTGTAAACTGTTGGAAATTGTCAAAATCAACATTTTCTGATCGATACCATATCGATTTTCAATAATTTTATTGGTTTTCTAATGATTTCAAACACTATATTCAAATTTGAAATTACCGTGTTTAACGTTGAAAAACTAGCTTCAAATGCTTGCTTTTGCATTGAAAATTCAATATTTTTCAAAACTTTGTAAAACTTAATATTTGCAATAAAACTTTGTGTAAACTGTTGGAAATTGTCAAAATCAACATTTTCTGATCGATACCATATCGATTTTCAATAATTTTATTGGTTTTCTAATGATTTCAAACACTATATTCAAATTTGAAATTACCGTGTTTAACGTTGAAAAACTAGCTTGAATTGCTTGCTTTTGCATTGAAAATTCAATATTTTTCAAAACTTTGTAAAACTTAATATTTGCAATAAAACTTTGTGTAAACTGTTGGAAATTGTCAAAATCAACATTTTCTGATCGATACCATATCGATTTTCAATAATTTTATTGGTTTTCTAATGATTTCAAACACTATATTCAAATTTGAAATTACCGTGTTTAACGTTGAAAAACTAGCTTCAAATGCTTGCTTTTGCATTGAAAATTCAATATTTTTCAAAACTTTGTAAAACTTAATATTTGCAATAAAACTATGTGTAAACTGTTGGAAATTGTCCAAATCAACATTTTCTGATCGATACCATATCGATTTTCAATAATTTTATTGGTTTTCTAATGATTTCAAACAGCATATTCAAATTTGAAATTACCGTGTTTAACGTTGAAAAACTAGCTTGAAATGCTTGCTTTTGTATTGAAAATTCAATATTTTTCAAAACTTTGTAAAACTTAATATTTGCAATAAAACTTTGTGTAAACTGTTGGAAATTGTCAAAATCAACATTTTCTGATCGATACCATATCGATTTTCAATAATTTTATTGGTTTTCTAATGATTTCAAACAGCATATTCAAATTTGAAATTACCGTGATTAACGTTGAAAAACTAGCTTGAAATGCTTGCTTTTGCATTGAAAATTCAATATTTTTCAAAACTTTGTAAAACTTAATATTTGCAATAAAACTTTGTGTAAACTGTTGGAAATTGTCAAAATCAACATTTTCTGATCGATACCATATCGATTTTCAATAATTTTATTGGTTTTCTAAGTATTTCAAACAGTATGTTCAAATTTGAAATTACCGTGTTTATCGTTGAAAAAGTTGCTTGAATTGCTTGCTTTTGCATTGAAAATTCAATATTTTTCAAAACTTTCTAAAACTTAATATTTGCAATAAAACTTTGTGTAAACTGTTGGAAATTGTCAAAATCAATATTTTCTGATCGATACCATATCGATTTTCAATAATTTTATTGGTTTTCTAATGATTTCAAACACTATATTCAAATTGGAAATTACCGTGTTTAACGTTGAAAAACTAGCTTCAAATGCTTGCTTTTGCATTGAAAATTCAATATTTTTCAAAACTTTGTAAAACTTAATATTTGCAATAAAACTTTGTGTAAACTGTTGGAAATTGTCAAAATCAACATTTTCTGATCGATACCATATCGATTTTCAATAATTTTATTGGTTTTCTAATGATTTCAAACAGCATATTCAAATTTGAAATTACCGTGTTTAACGTTGAAAAACTAGCTTGAAATGCTTGCTTTTGTATTGAAAATTCAATATTTTTCAAAACTTTGTAAAACTTAATATTTGCAATAAAACTTTGTGTAAACTGTTGGAAATTGTCAAAATCAACATTTTCTGATCGATACCATATCGATTTTCAATAATTTTATTGGTTTTCTAATGATTTCAAACACTATATTCAAATTTGAAATTACCGTGTTTAACGTTGAAAAACTAGCTTCAAATGCTTGCTTTTGCATTGAAAATTCAATATTTTTCAAAACTTTGTAAAACTTAATATTTGCAATAAAACTTTGTGTAAACTGTTGGAAATTGTCAAAATCAACATTTTCTGATCGATACCATATCGATTTTCAATAATTTTATTGGTTTTCTAATGATTTCAAACACTATATTCAAATTTGAAATTACCGTGTTTAACGTTGAAAAACTAGCTTCAAATGCTTGCTTTTGCATTGAAAATTCAATATTTTTCAAAACTTTGTAAAACTTAATATTTGCAATAAAACTTTGTGTAAACTGTTGGAAATTGTCAAAATCAACATTTTCTGATCGATACCATATCGATTTTCAATAATTTTATTGGTTTTCTAATGATTTCAAACACTATATTCAAATTTGAAATTACCGTGTTTAACGTTGAAAAACTAGCTTGAATTGCTTGCTTTTGCATTGAAAATTCAATATTTTTCAAAACTTTGTAAAACTTAATATTTGCAATAAAACTTTGTGTAAACTGTTGGAAATTGTCAAAATCAACATTTTCTGATCGATACCATATCGATTTTCAATAATTTTATTGGTTTTCTAATGATTTCAAACACTATATTCAAATTTGAAATTACCGTGTTTAACGTTGAAAAACTAGCTTCAAATGCTTGCTTTTGCATTGAAAATTCAATATTTTTCAAAACTTTGTAAAACTTAATATTTGCAATAAAACTTTGTGTAAACTGTTGGAAATTGTCAAAATCAATATTATCTGATCGATACCATATCGATTTTCAATAATTTTATTGGTTTTCTAATGATTTCAAACACTATATTCAAATTGGAAATTACCGTGTTTAACGTTGAAAAACTAGCTTCAAATGCTTGCTTTTGCATTGAAAATTCAATATTTTTCAAAACTTTGTAAAACTTAATATTTGCAATAAAACTTTGTGTAAACTGTTGGAAATTGTCAAAATCAACATTTTCTGATCGATACCATATCGATTTTCAATAATTTTATTGGTTTTCTAATGATTTCAAACAGCATATTCAAATTTGAAATTACCGTGTTTAACGTTGAAAAACTAGCTTGAAATGCTTGCTTTTGTATTGAAAATTCAATATTTTTCAAAACTTTGTAAAACTTAATATTTGCAATAAAACTTTGTGTAAACTGTTGGAAATTGTCAAAATCAACATTTTCTGATCGATACCATATCGATTTTCAATAATTTTATTGGTTTTCTAATGATTTCAAACAGCATATTCAAATTTGAAATTACCGTGATTAACGTTCAAAAACTAGCTTGAAATGCTTGCTTTTGCATTGAAAATTCAATATTTTTCAAAACTTTGTAAAACTTAATATTTGCAATAAAACTTTGTGTAAACTGTTGGAAATTGTCAAAATCAACATTTTCTGATCGATACCATATCGATTTTCAATAATTTTATTGGTTTTCTAATGATTTCAAACACTATATTCAAATTTGAAATTACCGTGTTTAACGTTGAAAAACTAGCTTCAAATGCTTGCTTTTGCATTGAAAATTCAATATTTTTCAAAACTTTGTAAAACTTAATATTTGCAATAAAACTTTGTGTAAACTGTTGGAAATTGTCAAAATCAACATTTTCTGATCGATACCATATCGATTTTCAATAATTTTATTGGTTTTCTAATGATTTCAAACACTATATTCAAATTTGAAATTACCGTGTTTAACGTTGAAAAACTAGCTTCAAATGCTTGCTTTTGCATTGAAAATTCAATATTTTTCAAAACTTTGTAAAACTTAATATTTGCAATAAAACTTTGTGTAAACCATTGGAAATTGTCAAAATCAACATTTTCTGATCGATACCATATCGATTTTCAATAATTTTATTGGTTTTCTAATGATTTCAAACAGCATATTCAAATTTGAAATTACCGTGTTTAACGTTGAAAAACAAGCTTGAAATGCTTGCTTTTGTATTGAAAATTCAATATTTTTCAAAACTTTGTAAAACTTAATATTTGCAATAAAACTTTGTGTAAACTGTTGGAAATTGTCAAAATCAACATTTTCTGATCGATACCATATCGATTTTCAATAATTTTATTGGTTTTCTAATGATTTCAAACAGCATATTCAAATTTGAAATTACCGTGTTTAACGTTGAAAACTAGCTTGAAATTCTTGCTTTTGCATTGAAAATTCAATATTTTTCAAAACTTTGTAAAACTTAATATTTGCAATAAAACTTTGTGTAAACTGTTGGAAATTGTCAAAATCAACATTTTCTGATCGATACCATATCGATTTTCAATAATTTTATTGGTTTTCTAATGATTTCAAACAGCATATTCAAATTTGAAATTAGCGTGTTTAACGTTGAAAAACTAGCTTGAAAGGCTTGCTTTTGAATTGAAAATTCAATATTTTTCAAAACTTTGTAAAACTTAATATTTGCAATAAAACTTTCTGTAAACTGTTGGAAATTGTCAAAATCAACATTTTCTGATCGATACCATATCGATTTTCAATAATTTTATTGGTTTTCTAAGGATTTCAAACAGTATATTCAAATTTGAAATTACCATGTTTAACGTTGAAAAAGTAGCTTGAATTGCTTGCTTTTGCATTGAAAATTCAATATTTTTCAAAACTTTGTAAAACTTAATATTTGCAATAAAACTTTGTGTAAACTGTTGGAAATTGTCAAAATCAACATTTTCTGATCGATACCATATCGATTTTCAATAATTTTATTGGTTTTCTAATGATTTCAAACACTATATTCAAATTTGAAATTACCGTGTTTAACGTTGAAAAACTAGCTTCAAATGCTTGCTTTTGCATTGAAAATTCAATATTTTTCAAAACTTTGTAAAACTTAATATTTGCAATAAAACTTTGTGTAAACCATTGGAAATTGTCAAAATCAACATTTTCTGATCGATACCATATCGATTTTCAATAATTTTATTGGTTTTCTAATGATTTCAAACAGCATATTCAAATTTGAAATTACCGTGTTTAACGTTGAAAAACAAGCTTGAAATGCTTGCTTTTGTATTGAAAATTCAATATTTTTCAAAACTTTGTAAAACTTAATATTTGCAATAAAACTTTGTGTAAACTGTTGGAAATTGTCAAAATCAACATTTTCTGATCGATACCATATCGATTTTCAATAATTTTATTGGTTTTCTAATGATTTCAAACAGCATATTCAAATTTGAAATTACCGTGTTTAACGTTGAAAACTAGCTTGAAATTCTTGCTTTTGCATTGAAAATTCAATATTTTTCAAAACTTTGTAAAACTTAATATTTGCAATAAAACTTTGTGTAAACTGTTGGAAATTGTCAAAATCAACATTTTCTGATCGATACCATATCGATTTTCAATAATTTTATTGGTTTTCTAATGATTTCAAACAGCATATTCAAATTTGAAATTAGCGTGTTTAACGTTGAAAAACTAGCTTGAAAGGCTTGCTTTTGAATTGAAAATTCAATATTTTTCAAAACTTTGTAAAACTTAATATTTGCAATAAAACTTTCTGTAAACTGTTGGAAATTGTCAAAATCAACATTTTCTGATCGATACCATATCGATTTTCAATAATTTTATTGGTTTTCTAAGGATTTCAAACAGTATATTCAAATTTGAAATTACCATGTTTAACGTTGAAAAAGTAGCTTGAATTGCTTGCTTTTGCATTGAAAATTCAATATTTTTCAAAACTTTGTAAAACTTAATATTTGCAATAAAACTTTGTGTAAACTGTTGGAAATTGTCAAAATCAACATTTTCTGATCGATACCATATCGATTTTCAATAATTTTATTGGTTTTCTAATGATTTCAAACAGCATATTCAAATTTGAAATTACCGTGTTTAACGTTGAAAAACTAGCTTGAAATGCTTGCTTTTGCATTGAAAATTCAATATTTTTCAAAACTTTGTAAAACTTAATATTTGCAATAAAACTTTGTGTAAACTGTTGGAAATTGTCAAAATCAACATTTTCTGACCGATACCATATCGATTTTCAATAATTTTATTGGTTTTCTAATGATTTCAAACAGCATATTCAAATTTGAAATTACCGTGTTTAACGTTGAAAAACTAGCTTAAATTGCTTGCTTTTGCATTGAAAATTCAATATTTTTCAAAACTTTGTAAAACTTAATATTTGCAATAAAACTTTGTGTAAACTGTTGGAAATTGTCAAAATCAACATTTTCTGATCGATACCATATCGATTTTCAATAATTTTATTGGTTTTCTAAGGATTTCAAACAGTATATTCAAATTTGAAATTACCGTGTTTAACGTTGAAAAAGTAGCTTGAATTGCTTGCTTTTGCATTGAAAATTCAATATTTTTCAAAACTTTGTAAAACTTAATATTTGCAATAAAACTTTGTGTAAACTGTTGGAAATTGTCAAAATCAACATTTTCTGATCGATACCATATCGATTTTCAATAATTTTATTGGTTTTCTAATGATTTCAAACAGTATATTCAAATTTGAAATTACCGTGTTTAACGTTGAAAAAGTAGCTTGAATTGCTTCAATATTTTTCAAAACTTTGTAAAACTTAATATTTGCAATAAAACTTTGTGTAAACTGTTGGAAATTGTCAAAATCAACATTTTCTGATCGATACCATATCGATTTTCAATAATTTTATTGGTTTTCTAATGATTTCAAACACTATATTCAAATTTGAAATTACCGTGTTTAACGTTGAAAAACTAGCTTCAAATGCTTGCTTTTGCATTGAAAATTCAATATTTTTCAAAACTTTGTAAAACTTAATATTTGCAATAAAACTTTGTGTAAACTGTTGGAAATTGTCAAAATCAACATTTTCTGATCGATACCATATCGATTTTCAATAATTTTATTGGTTTTCTAATGATTTCAAACACTATATTCAAATTTGAAATTACCGTGTTTAACGTTGAAAAAGTAGCTTGAATTGCTTGCTTTTGCATTGAAAATTCAATATTTTTCAAAACTTTGTAAAACTTAATATTTGCAATAAAACTTTGTGTAAACTGTTGGAAATTGTCAAAATCAACATTTTCTGATCGATACCATATCGATTTTCAATAATTTTATTGGTTTTCTAATGATTTCAAACAGCATATTCAAATTTGAAATTAGCGTGTTTAACGTTGAAAAACTAGCTTGAAAGGCTTGCTTTTGCATTGAAAATTCAATATTTTTCAAAACTTTGTAAAACTTAATATTTGCAATAAAACTTTGTGTAAACTGTTGGAAATTGTCAAAATCAACATTTTCTGATCGATACCATATCGATTTTCAATAATTTTATTGGTTTTCTAAGGATTTCAAACAGTATATTCAAATTTGAAATTACCTTGTTTAACGTTGAAAAAGTAGCTTGAATTGCTTGCTTTTGCATTGAAAATTCAATATTTTTCAAAACTTTGTAAAACTTAATATTTGCAATAAAACTTTGTGTAAATTGTTGGAAATTGTCAAAATCAACATTTTCTGATCGATACCATATCGATTTTCAATAATTTTATTGGTTTTCTAATGATTTCAAACAGCATATTCAAATTTGAAATTACCGTGTTTAACGTTGAAAAACTAGCTTGAAATGCTTGCTTTTGTATTGAAAATTCAATATTTTTCAAAACTTTGTAAAACTTAATATTTGCAATAAAACTTTGTGTAAACTGTTGGAAATTGTCAAAATCAACATTTTCTGATCGATACCATATCGATTTTCAATAATTTTATTGGTTTTCTAAGTATTTCAAACAGTATGTTCAAATTTGAAATTACCGTGTTTATCGTTGAAAAAGTTGCTTGAAAGGCTTGCTTTTGCATTGAAAATTCAATATTTTTCAAAACTTTGTAAAACTTAATATTTGCAATAAAACTTTGTGTAAACTGTTGGAAATTGTCAAAATCAATATTTTCTGATCGATACCATATCGATTTTCAATAATTTTATTGGTTTTCTAATGATTTCAAACACTATATTCAAATTGGAAATTACCGTGTTTAACGTTGAAAAACTAGCTTCAAATGCTTGCTTTTGCATTGAAAATTCAATATTTTTCAAAACTTTGTAAAACTTAATATTTGCAATAAAACTTTGTGTAAACTGTTGGAAATTGTCAAAATCAACATTTTCTGATCGATACCATATCGATTTTCAATAATTTTATTGGTTTTCTAAGGATTTCAAACAGTATATTCAAATTTGAAATTACCGTGTTTAACGTTGAAAAAGTAGCTTGAATTGCTTGCTTTTGCATTGAAAATTCAATATTTTTCAAAACTTTCTAAAACTTAATATTTGCAATAAAACTTTGTGTAAACTGTTGGAAATTGTCAAAATCAACATTTTCTGATCGATACCATATCGATTTTCAATAATTTTATTGGTTTTCTAATGATTTCAAACAGTATATTCAAATTTGAAATTACCGTGTTTAACGTTGAAAAAGTAGCTTGAATTGCTTGCTTTTGCATTGAAAATTCAATATTTTTCAAAACTTTGTAAAACTTAATATTTGCAATAAAACTTTGTGTAAACTGTTGGAAATTGTCAAAATCAACATTTTCTGATCGATACCATATCGATTTTCAATAATTTTATTGGTTTTCTAATGATTTCAAACACTATATTCAAATTTGAAATTACCGTGTTTAACGTTGAAAAACTAGCTTCAAATGCTTGCTTTTGCATTGAAAATTCAATATTTTTCAAAACTTTGTAAAACTTAATATTTGCAATAAAACTTTGTGTAAACTGTTGGAAATTGTCAAAATCAACATTTTCTGATCGATACCATATCGATTTTCAATAATTTTATTGGTTTTCTAATGATTTCAAACACTATATTCAAATTTGAAATTACCGTGTTTAACGTTGAAAAACTAGCTTCAAATGCTTGCTTTTGCATTGAAAATTCAATATTTTTCAAAACTTTGTAAAACTTAATATTTGCAATAAAACTTTGTGTAAACTGTTGGAAATTGTCAAAATCAACATTTTCTGATCGATACCATATCGATTTTCAATAATTTTATTGGTTTTCTAATGATTTCAAACAGTATATTCAAATTTGAAATTACCGTGTTTAACGTTGAAAAAGTAGCTTGAATTGCTTGCTTTTGCATTGAAAATTCAATATTTTTCAAAACTTTGTAAAACGTAATATTTGCAATAAAACTTTGTGTAAACTGTTGGAAATTGTCAAAATCAACATTTTCTGATCGATACCATATCGATTTTCAATAATTTTATTGGTTTTCTAATGATTTCAAACAGCATATTCAAATTTGAAATTACCGTGTTTAACGTTGAAAAACAAGCTTGAAATGCTTGCTTTTGTATTGAAAATTCAATATTTTTCAAAACTTTGTAAAACTTAATATTTGCAATAAAACTTTGTGTAAACTGTTGGAAATTGTCAAAATCAACATTTTCTGATCGATACCATATCGATTTTCAATAATTTTATTGGTTTTCTAATGATTTCAAACACTATATTCAAATTTGAAATTACCGTGTTTAACGTTGAAAAACTAGCTTCAAATGCTTGCTTTTGCATTGAAAATTCAATATTTTTCAAAACTTTGTAAAACTTAATATTTGCAATAAAACTTTGTGTAAACTGTTGGAAATTGTCAAAATCAACATTTTCTGATCGATACCATATCGATTTTCAATAATTTTATTGGTTTTCTAATGATTTCAAACACTATATTCAAATTTGAAATTACCGTGTTTAACGTTGAAAAACTAGCTTGAATTGCTTGCTTTTGCATTGAAAATTCAATATTTTTCAAAACTTTGTAAAACTTAATATTTGCAATAAAACTTTGTGTAAACTGTTGGAAATTGTCAAAATCAACATTTTCTGATCGATACCATATCGATTTTCAATAATTTTATTGGTTTTCTAATGATTTCAAACACTATATTCAAATTTGAAATTACCGTGTTTAACGTTGAAAAACTAGCTTCAAATGCTTGCTTTTGCATTGAAAATTCAATATTTTTCAAAACTTTGTAAAACTTAATATTTGCAATAAAACTTTGTGTAAACCATTGGAAATTGTCAAAATCAACATTTTCTGATCGATACCATATCGATTTTCAATAATTTTATTGGTTTTCTAAGGATTTCAAACAGTATATTCAAATTTGAAATTACCGTGTTTAACGTTGAAAAAGTAGCTTGAATTGCTTGCTTTTGCATTGAAAATTCAATATTTTTCAAAACTTTGTAAAACTTAATATTTGCAATAAAACTTTGTGTAAACTGT
Source organism: Acanthosepion esculentum (assembly GCA_964036315.1). NCBI lineage: Eukaryota > Metazoa > Mollusca > Cephalopoda > Sepiida > Sepiidae > Acanthosepion > Acanthosepion esculentum. The sequence goes on from OZ038514.1 coordinate 26,419,610, forward strand.
TGGAAATTGTCAAAATCAACATTTTCTGATCGATACCATATCGATTTTCAATAATTTTATTGGTTTTCTAATGATTTCAAACAGCATATTCAAATTTGAAATTACCGTGTTTAACGTTGAAAAACAAGCTTGAAATGCTTGCTTTTGTATTGAAAATTCAATATTTTTCAAAACTTTGTAAAACTTAATATTTGCAATAAAACTTTGTGTAAACTGTTGGAAATTGTCAAAATCAACATTTTCTGATCGATACCATATCGATTTTCAATAATTTTATTGGTTTTCTAATGATTTCAAACAGCATATTCAAATTTGAAATTACCGTGTTTAACGTTGAAAAACTAGCTTAAATTGCTTGCTTTTGCATTGAAAATTCAATATTTTTCAAAACTTTGTAAAACTTAATATTTGCAATAAAACTTTGTGTAAACTGTTGGAAATTGTCAAAATCAACATTTTCTGATCGATACCATATCGATTTTCAATAATTTTATTGGTTTTCTAAGGATTTCAAACAGTATATTCAAATTTGAAATTACCGTGTTTAACGTTGAAAAAGTAGCTTGAATTGCTTGCTTTTGCATTGAAAATTCAATATTTTTCAAAACTTTCTAAAACTTAATATTTGCAATAAAACTTTGTGTAAACTGTTGGAAATTGTCAAAATCAACATTTTCTGATCGATACCATATCGATTTTCAATAATTTTATTGGTTTTCTAATGATTTCAAACAGTATATTCAAATTTGAAATTACCGTGTTTAACGTTGAAAAAGTAGCTTGAATTGCTTACTTTTGCATTGAAAATTCAATATTTTTCAAAACTTTGTAAAACTTAATATTTGCAATAAAACTTTGTGTAAACTGTTGGAAATTGTCAAAATCAACATTTTCTGATCGATACCATATCGATTTTCAATAATTTTATTGGTTTTCTAATGATTTCAAACACTATATTCAAATTTGAAATTACCGTGTTTAACGTTGAAAAACTAGCTTCAAATGCTTGCTTTTGCATTGAAAATTCAATATTTTTCAAAACTTTGTAAAACTTAATATTTGCAATAAAACTTTGTGTAAACTGTTGGAAATTGTCAAAATCAACATTTTCTGATCGATACCATATCGATTTTCAATAATTTTATTGGTTTTCTAATGATTTCAAACACTATATTCAAATTTGAAATTACCGTGTTTAACGTTGAAAAAGTAGCTTGCTTTTGCATTGAAAATTCAATATTTTTCAAAACTTTGTAAAACTTAATATTTGCAATAAAACTTTGTGTAAACTGTTGGAAATTGTCAAAATCAACATTTTCTGATCGATACCATATCGATTTTCAATAATTTTATTGGTTTTCTAATGATTTCAAACAGCATATTCAAATTTGAAATTAGCGTGTTTAACGTTGAAAAAGTAGCTTGAATTGCTTGCTTTTGCATTGAAAATTCAATATTTTTCAAAACTTTGTAAAACTTAATATTTGCAATAAAACTTTCTGTAAACTGTTGGAAATTGTCAAAATCAACATTTTCTGATCGATACCATATCGATTTTCAATAATTTTATTGGTTTTCTAAGGATTTCAAACAGTATATTCAAATTTGAAATTACCCTGTTTAACGTTGAAAAAGTAGCTTGAATTGCTTGCTTTTGCATTGAAAATTCAATATTTTTCAAAACTTTGTAAAACTTAATATTTGCAATAAAACTTTGTGTAAACTGTTGGAAATTGTCAAAATCAACATTTTCTGATCGATACCATATCGATTTTCAATAATTTTATTGGTTTTCTAATGATTTCAAACAGCATATTCAAATTTGAAATTACCGTGTTTAACGTTGAAAAACTAGCTTGAAATGCTTGCTTTTGTATTGAAAATTCAATATTTTTCAAAACTTTGTAAAACTTAATATTTGCAATAAAACTTTGTGTAAACTGTTGGAAATTGTCAAAATCAACATTTTCTGATCGATACCATATCGATTTTCAATAATTTTATTGGTTTTCTAATGATTTCAAACAGCATATTCAAATTTGAAATTACCGTGTTTAACGTTGAAAAACTAGCTTGAAATGCTTGCTTTTGCATTGAAAATCCAATATTTTTCAAAACTTTGTAAAACTTAATATTTGCAATAAAACTTTGTGTAAACTGTTGGAAATTGTCAAAATCAACATTTTCTGATCGATACCATATCGATTTTCAATAATTTTATTGGTTTTCTAATGATTTCAAACAGCATATTCAAATTTGAAATTAGCGTGTTTAACGTTGAAAAAGTAGCTTGAATTGCTTGCTTTTGCATTGAAAATTCAATATTTTTCAAAACTTTGTAAAACTTAATATTTGCAATAAAACTTTCTGTAAACTGTTGGAAATTGTCAAAATCAACATTTTCTGATCGATACCATATCGATTTTCAATAATTTTATTGGTTTTCTAAGGATTTCAAACAGTATATTCAAATTTGAAATTACCCTGTTTAACGTTGAAAAAGTAGCTTGAATTGCTTGCTTTTGCATTGAAAATTCAATATTTTTCAAAACTTTGTAAAACTTAATATTTGCAATAAAACTTTGTGTAAACTGTTGGAAATTGTCAAAATCAACATTTTCTGATCGATACCATATCGATTTTCAATAATTTTATTGGTTTTCTAATGATTTCAAACAGCATATTCAAATTTGAAATTACCGTGTTTAACGTTGAAAAACTAGCTTGAAATGCTTGCTTTTGTATTGAAAATTCAATATTTTTCAAAACTTTGTAAAACTTAATATTTGCAATAAAACTTTGTGTAAACTGTTGGAAATTGTCAAAATCAACATTTTCTGATCGATACCATATCGATTTTCAATAATTTTATTGGTTTTCTAATGATTTCAAACAGCATATTCAAATTTGAAATTACCGTGTTTAACGTTGAAAAACTAGCTTGAAATGCTTGCTTTTGCATTGAAAATCCAATATTTTTCAAAACTTTGTAAAACTTAATATTTGCAATAAAACTTTCTGTAAACTGTTGGAAATTGTCAAAATCAACATTTTCTGATCGATACCATATCGATTTTCAATAATTTTATTGGTTTTCTAATGATTTCAAACAGTATATTCAAATTTGAAATTACCGTGTTTAACGTTGAAAAAGTAGCTTGAATTGCTTGCTTTTGCATTGAAAATTCAATATTTTTCAAAACTTTGTAAAACTTAATATTTGCAATAAAACTTTGTGTAAACTGTTGGAAATTGTCAAAATCAACATTTTCTGATCGATACCATATCGATTTTCAATAATTTTATTGGTTTTCTAATGATTTCAAACACTATATTCAAATTTGAAATTACCGTGTTTAACGTTGAAAAACTAGCTTCAAATGCTTGCTTTTGCATTGAAAATTCAATATTTTTCAAAACTTTGTAAAACTTAATATTTGCAATAAAACTTTGTGTAAACTGTTGGAAATTGTCAAAATCAACATTTTCTGATCGATACCATATCGATTTTCAATAATTTTATTGGTTTTCTAATGATTTCAAACACTATATTCAAATTTGAAATTACCGTGTTTAACGTTGAAAAAGTAGCTTGAATTGCTTGCTTTTGCATTGAAAATTCAATATTTTTCAAAACTTTGTAAAACTTAATATTTGCAATAAAACTTTGTGTAAACTGTTGGAAATTGTCAAAATCAACATTTTCTGATCGATACCATATCGATTTTCAATAATTTTATTGGTTTTCTAATGATTTCAAACAGCATATTCAAATTTGAAATTAGCGTGTTTAACGTTGAAAAAGTAGCTTGAATTGCTTGCTTTTGCATTGAAAATTCAATATTTTTCAAAACTTTGTAAAACTTAATATTTGCAATAAAACTTTCTGTAAACTGTTGGAAATTGTCAAAATCAACATTTTCTGATCGATACCATATCGATTTTCAATAATTTTATTGGTTTTCTAAGGATTTCAAACAGTATATTCAAATTTGAAATTACCCTGTTTAACGTTGAAAAAGTAGCTTGAATTGCTTGCTTTTGCATTGAAAATTCAATATTTTTCAAAACTTTGTAAAACTTAATATTTGCAATAAAACTTTGTGTAAACTGTTGGAAATTGTCAAAATCAACATTTTCTGATCGATACCATATCGATTTTCAATAATTTTATTGGTTTTCTAATGATTTCAAACAGCATATTCAAATTTGAAATTACCGTGTTTAACGTTGAAAAACTAGCTTGAAATGCTTGCTTTTGTATTGAAAATTCAATATTTTTCAAAACTTTGTAAAACTTAATATTTGCAATAAAACTTTGTGTAAACTGTTGGAAATTGTCAAAATCAACATTTTCTGATCGATACCATATCGATTTTCAATAATTTTATTGGTTTTCTAATGATTTCAAACAGCATATTCAAATTTGAAATTACCGTGTTTAACGTTGAAAAACTAGCTTGAAATGCTTGCTTTTGCATTGAAAATTCAATATTTTTCAAAACTTTGTAAAACTTAATATTTGCAATAAAACTTTCTGTAAACTGTTGGAAATTGTCAAAATCAACATTTTCTGATCGATACCATATCGATTTTCAATAATTTTATTGGTTTTCTAATGATTTCAAACAGCATATTCAAATTTGAAATTACCGTGTTTAACGTTGAAAAACTAGCTTGAATTGCTTGCTTTTGCATTGAAAATTCAATATTTTTCAAAACTTTGTAAAACTTAATATTTGCAATAAAACTTTGTGTAAACTGTTGGAAATTGTCAAAATCAACATTTTCTGATCGATACCATATCGATTTTCAATAATTTTATTGGTTTTCTAATGATTTCAAACAGCATATTCAAATTTGAAATTACCGTGTTTAACGTTGAAAAACTAGCTTGAAATGCTTGCTTTTGTATTGAAAATTCAATATTTTTCAAAACTTTGTAAAACTTAATATTTGCAATAAAACTTTGTGTAAACTGTTGGAAATTGTCAAAATCAACATTATCTGATCGATACCATATCGATTTTCAATAATTTTATTGGTTTTCTAATGATTTCAAACAGCATATTCAAATTTGAAATTAGCGTGTTTAACGTTGAAAAACTAGCTTGAAAGGCTTGCTTTTGCATTGAAAATTCAATATTTTTCAAAACTTTGTAAAACTTAATATTTGCAATAAAACTTTGTGTAAACTGTTGGAAATTGTCAAAATCAACATTTTCTGATCGATACCATATCGATTTTCAATAATTTTATTGGTTTTCTAATGATTTCAAACACTATATTCAAATTTGAAATTACCGTGTTTAACGTTGAAAAAGTAGCTTGAATTGCTTGCTTTTGCATTGAAAATTCAATATTTTTCAAAACTTTGTAAAACTTAATATTTGCAATAAAACTTTGTGTAAACTGTTGGAAATTGTCAAAATCAACATTTTCTGATCGATACCATATCGATTTTCAATAATTTTATTGGTTTTCTAATGATTTCAAACAGCATATTCAAATTTGAAATTACCGTGTTTAACGTTGAAAAACTAGCTTGAAATGCTTGCTTTTGTATTGAAAATTCAATATTTTTCAAAACTTTGTAAAACTTAATATTTGCAATAAAACTTTGTGTAAACTGTTGGAAATTGTCAAAATCAACATTTTCTGATCGATACCATATCGATTTTCAATAATTTTATTGGTTTTCTAAGTATTTCAAACAGTATGTTCAAATTTGAAATTACCGTGTTTATCGTTGAAAAAGTTGCTTGAAAGGCTTGCTTTTGCATTGAAAATTCAATATTTTTCAAAACTTTGTAAAACTTAATATTTGCAATAAAACTTTGTGTAAACTGTTGGAAATTGTCAAAATCAATATTTTCTGATCGATACCATATCGATTTTCAATAATTTTATTGGTTTTCTAATGATTTCAAACACTATATTCAAATTGGAAATTACCGTGTTTAACGTTGAAAAACTAGCTTCAAATGCTTGCTTTTGCATTGAAAATTCAATATTTTTCAAAACTTTGTAAAACTTAATATTTGCAATAAAACTTTGTGTAAACTGTTGGAAATTGTCAAAATCAACATTTTCTGATCGATACCATATCGATTTTCAATAATTTTATTGGTTTTCTAATGATTTCAAACAGCATATTCAAATTTGAAATTACCGTGTTTAACGTTGAAAAACTAGCTTGAAATGCTTGCTTTTGTATTGAAAATTCAATATTTTTCAAAAGTTTGTAAAACTTAATATTTGCAATAAAACTTTGTGTAAACTGTTGGAAATTGTCAAAATCAACATTTTCTGATCGATACCATATCGATTTTCAATAATTTTATTGGTTTTCTAATGATTTCAAACAGCATATTCAAATTTGAAATTACCGTGTTTAACGTTGAAAAACTAGCTTAAATTGCTTGCTTTTGCATTGAAAATTCAATATTTTTCAAAACTTTGTAAAACTTAATATTTGCAATAAAACTTTGTGTAAACTGTTGGAAATTGTCAAAATCAACATTTTCTGATCGATACCATATCGATTTTCAATAATTTTATTGGTTTTCTAAGGATTTCAAACAGTATATTCAAATTTGAAATTACCGTGTTTAACGTTGAAAAAGTAGCTTGAATTGCTTGCTTTTGCATTGAAAATTCAATATTTTTCAAAACTTTCTAAAACTTAATATTTGCAATAAAACTTTGTGTAAACTGTTGGAAATTGTCAAAATCAACATTTTCTGATCGATACCATATCGATTTTCAATAATTTTATTGGTTTTCTAATGATTTCAAACAGTATATTCAAATTTGAAATTACCGTGTTTAACGTTGAAAAAGTAGCTTGAATTGCTTGCTTTTGCATTGAAAATTCAATATTTTTCAAAACTTTGTAAAACTTAATATTTGCAATAAAACTTTGTGTAAACTGTTGGAAATTGTCAAAATCAACATTTTCTGATCGATACCATATCGATTTTCAATAATTTTATTGGTTTTCTAATGATTTCAAACACTATATTCAAATTTGAAATTACCGTGTTTAACGTTGAAAAACTAGCTTCAAATGCTTGCTTTTGCATTGAAAATTCAATATTTTTCAAAACTTTGTAAAACTTAATATTTGCAATAAAACTTTGTGTAAACTGTTAGAAATTGTCAAAATCAACATTTTCTGATCGATACCATATCGATTTTCAATAATTTTATTGGTTTTCTAATGATTTCAAACACTATATTCAAATTTGAAATTACCGTGTTTAACGTTGAAAAACTAGCTTCAAATGCTTGCTTTTGCATTGAAAATTCAATATTTTTCAAAACTTTGTAAAACTTAATATTTGCAATAAAACTTTGTGTAAACTGTTGGAAATTGTCAAAATCAACATTTTCTGATCGATACCATATCGATTTTCAATAATTTTATTGGTTTTCTAATGATTTCAAACACTATATTCAAATTTGAAATTACCGTGTTTAACGTTGAAAAACTAGCTTGAATTGCTTGCTTTTGCATTGAAAATTCAATATTTTTCAAAACTTTGTAAAACTTAATATTTGCAATAAAACTTTGTGTAAACTGTTGGAAATTGTCAAAATCAACATTTTCTGATCGATACCATATCGATTTTCAATAATTTTATTGGTTTTCTAATGATTTCAAACACTATATTCAAATTTGAAATTACCGTGTTTAACGTTGAAAAACTAGCTTCAAATGCTTGCTTTTGCATTGAAAATTCAATATTTTTCAAAACTTTGTAAAACTTAATATTTGCAATAAAACTTTGTGTAAACCATTGGAAATTGTCAAAATCAACATTTTCTGATCGATACCATATCGATTTTCAATAATTTTATTGGTTTTCTAAGGATTTCAAACAGTATATTCAAATTTGAAATTACCGTGTTTAACGTTGAAAAAGTAGCTTGAATTGCTTGCTTTTGCATTGAAAATTCAATATTTTTCAAAACTTTGTAAAACGTAATATTTGCAATAAAACTTTGTGTAAACTGTTGGAAATTGTCAAAATCAACATTTTCTGATCGATACCATATCGATTTTCAATAATTTTATTGGTTTTCTAATGATTTCAAACAGCATATTCAAATTTGAAATTACCGTGTTTAACGTTGAAAAACAAGCTTGAAATGCTTGCTTTTGGATTGAAAATTCAATATTTTTCAAAACTTTGTAAAACTTAATATTTGCAATAAAACTTTGTGTAAACTGTTGGAAATTGTCAAAATCAACATTTTCTGATCGATACCATATCGATTTTCAATAATTTTATTGGTTTTCTAATGATTTCAAACACTATATTCAAATTTGAAATTACCGTGTTTAACGTTGAAAAACTAGCTTCAAATGCTTGCTTTTGCATTGAAAATTCAATATTTTTCAAAACTTTGTAAAACTTAATATTTGCAATAAAACTTTGTGTAAACTGTTGGAAATTGTCAAAATCAACATTTTCTGATCGATACCATATCGATTTTCAATAATTTTATTGGTTTTCTAATGATTTCAAACACTATATTCAAATTTGAAATTACCGTGTTTAACGTTGAAAAACTAGCTTGAATTGCTTGCTTTTGCATTGAAAATTCAATATTTTTCAAAACTTTGTAAAACTTAATATTTGCAATAAAACTTTGTGTAAACTGTTGGAAATTGTCAAAATCAACATTTTCTGATCGATACCATATCGATTTTCAATAATTTTATTGGTTTTCTAATGATTTCAAACACTATATTCAAATTTGAAATTACCGTGTTTAACGTTGAAAAACTAGCTTCAAATGCTTGCTTTTGCATTGAAAATTCAATATTTTTCAAAACTTTGTAAAACTTAATATTTGCAATAAAACTTTGTGTAAACCATTGGAAATTGTCAAAATCAACATTTTCTGATCGATACCATATCGATTTTCAATAATTTTATTGGTTTTCTAAGGATTTCAAACAGTATATTCAAATTTGAAATTACCGTGTTTAACGTTGAAAAAGTAGCTTGAATTGCTTGCTTTTGCATTGAAAATTCAATATTTTTCAAAACTTTGTAAAACTTAATATTTGCAATAAAACTTTGTGTAAACTGTTGGAAATTGTCAAAATCAACATTTTCTGATCGATACCATATCGATTTTCAATAATTTTATTGGTTTTCTAATGATTTCAAACAGCATATTCAAATTTGAAATTACCGTGTTTAACGTTGAAAAACAAGCTTGAAATGCTTGCTTTTGTATTGAAAATTCAATATTTTTCAAAACTTTGTAAAACTTAATATTTGCAATAAAACTTTGTGTAAACTGTTGGAAATTGTCAAAATCAACATTTTCTGATCGATACCATATCGATTTTCAATAATTTTATTGGTTTTCTAATGATTTCAAACAGCATATTCAAATTTGAAATTACCGTGTTTAACGTTGAAAAACTAGCTTAAATTGCTTGCTTTTGCATTGAAAATTCAATATTTTTCAAAACTTTGTAAAACTTAATATTTGCAATAAAACTTTGTGTAAACTGTTGGAAATTGTCAAAATCAACATTTTCTGATCGATACCATATCGATTTTCAATAATTTTATTGGTTTTCTAAGGATTTCAAACAGTATATTCAAATTTGAAATTACCGTGTTTAACGTTGAAAAAGTAGCTTGAATTGCTTGCTTTTGCATTGAAAATTCAATATTTTTCAAAACTTTCTAAAACTTAATATTTGCAATAAAACTTTGTGTAAACTGTTGGAAATTGTCAAAATCAACATTTTCTGATCGATACCATATCGATTTTCAATAATTTTATTGGTTTTCTAATGATTTCAAACAGTATATTCAAATTTGAAATTACCGTGTTTAACGTTGAAAAAGTAGCTTGAATTGCTTACTTTTGCATTGAAAATTCAATATTTTTCAAAACTTTGTAAAACTTAATATTTGCAATAAAACTTTGTGTAAACTGTTGGAAATTGTCAAAATCAACATTTTCTGATCGATACCATATCGATTTTCAATAATTTTATTGGTTTTCTAATGATTTCAAACACTATATTCAAATTTGAAATTACCGTGTTTAACGTTGAAAAACTAGCTTCAAATGCTTGCTTTTGCATTGAAAATTCAATATTTTTCAAAACTTTGTAAAACTTAATATTTGCAATAAAACTTTGTGTAAACTGTTGGAAATTGTCAAAATCAACATTTTCTGATCGATACCATATCGATTTTCAATAATTTTATTGGTTTTCTAATGATTTCAAACACTATATTCAAATTTGAAATTACCGTGTTTAACGTTGAAAAAGTAGCTTGAATTGCTTGCTTTTGCATTGAAAATTCAATATTTTTCAAAACTTTGTAAAACTTAATATTTGCAATAAAACTTTGTGTAAACTGTTGGAAATTGTCAAAATCAACATTTTCTGATCGATACCATATCGATTTTCAATAATTTTATTGGTTTTCTAATGATTTCAAACAGCATATTCAAATTTGAAATTAGCGTGTTTAACGTTGAAAAAGTAGCTTGAATTGCTTGCTTTTGCATTGAAAATTCAATATTTTTCAAAACTTTGTAAAACTTAATATTTGCAATAAAACTTTGTGTAAACTGTTGGAAATTGTCAAAATCAACATTTTCTGATCGATACCATATCGATTTTCAATAATTTTATTGGTTTTCTAATGATTTCAAACAGCATATTCAAATTTGAAATTACCGTGTTTAACGTTGAAAAACTAGCTTGAAATGCTTGCTTTTGTATTGAAAATTCAATATTATTCAAAACTTTGTAAAACTTAATATTTGCAATAAAACTTTGTGTAAACTGTTGGAAATTGTCAAAATCAACATTTTCTGATCGATACCATATCGATTTTCAATAATTTTATTGGTTTTCTAATGATTTCAAACAGCATATTCAAATTTGAAATTACCGTGTTTAACGTTGAAAAACTAGCTTGAAATGCTTGCTTTTGCATTGAAAATCCAATATTTTTCAAAACTTTGTAAAACTTAATATTTGCAATAAAACTTTCTGTAAACTGTTGGAAATTGTCAAAATCAACATTTTCTGATCGATACCATATAGATTTTCAATAATTTTATTGGTTTTCTAATGATTTCAAACAGTATATTCAAATTTGAAATTACCGTGTTTAACGTTGAAAAAGTAGCTTGAATTGCTTGCTTTTGCATTGAAAATTCAATATTTTTCAAAACTTTGTAAAACTTAATATTTGCAATAAAACTTTGTGTAAACTGTTGGAAATTGTCAAAATCAACATTTTCTGATCGATACCATATCGATTTTCAATAATTTTATTGGTTTTCTAATGATTTCAAACACTATATTCAAATTTGAAATTACCGTGTTTAACGTTGAAAAACTAGCTTCAAATGCTTGCTTTTGCATTGAAAATTCAATATTTTTCAAAACTTTGTAAAACTTAATATTTGCAATAAAACTTTGTGTAAACTGTTGGAAATTGTCAAAATCAACATTTTCTGATCGATACCATATCGATTTTCAATAATTTTATTGGTTTTCTAAGGATTTCAAACAGTATATTCAAATTTGAAATTACCCTGTTTAACGTTGAAAAAGTAGCTTGAATTGCTTGCTTTTGCATTGAAAATTCAATATTTTTCAAAACTTTGTAAAACTTAATATTTGCAATAAAACTTTGTGTAAACTGTTGGAAATTGTCAAAATCAACATTTTCTGATCGATACCATATCGATTTTCAATAATTTTATTGGTTTTCTAATGATTTCAAACAGCATATTCAAATTTGAAATTACCGTGTTTAACGTTGAAAAACTAGCTTGAAATGCTTGCTTTTGTATTGAAAATTCAATATTTTTCAAAACTTTGTAAAACTTAATATTTGCAATAAAACTTTGTGTAAACTGTTGGAAATTGTCAAAATCAACATTTTCTGATCGATACCATATCGATTTTCAATAATTTTATTGGTTTTCTAATGATTTCAAACAGCATATTCAAATTTGAAATTACCGTGTTTAACGTTGAAAAACTAGCTTGAAATGCTTGCTTTTGCATTGAAAATTCAATATTTTTCAAAACTTTGTAAAACTTAATATTTGCAATAAAACTTTCTGTAAACTGTTGGAAATTGTCAAAATCAACATTTTCTGATCGATACCATATCGATTTTCAATAATTTTATTGGTTTTCTAATGATTTCAAACAGCATATTCAAATTTGAAATTACCGTGTTTAACGTTGAAAAACTAGCTTGAATTGCTTGCTTTTGCATTGAAAATTCAATATTTTTCAAAACTTTGTAAAACTTAATATTTGCAATAAAACTTTGTGTAAACTGTTGGAAATTGTCAAAATCAACATTTTCTGATCGATACCATATCGATTTTCAATAATTTTATTGGTTTTCTAATGATTTCAAACAGCATATTCAAATTTGAAATTACCGTGTTTAACGTTGAAAAACTAGCTTGAAATGCTTGCTTTTGTATTGAAAATTCAATATTTTTCAAAACTTTGTAAAACTTAATATTTGCAATAAAACTTTGTGTAAACTGTTGGAAATTGTCAAAATCAACATTATCTGATCGATACCATATCGATTTTCAATAATTTTATTGGTTTTCTAATGATTTCAAACAGCATATTCAAATTTGAAATTAGCGTGTTTAACGTTGAAAAACTAGCTTGAAAGGCTTGCTTTTGCATTGAAAATTCAATATTTTTCAAAACTTTGTAAAACTTAATATTTGCAATAAAACTTTGTGTAAACTGTTGGAAATTGTCAAAATCAACATTTTCTGATCGATACCATATCGATTTTCAATAATTTTATTGGTTTTCTAAGGATTTCAAACAGTATATTCAAATTTGAAATTACCCTGTTTAACGTTGAAAAAGTAGCTTGAATTGCTTGCTTTTGCATTGAAAATTCAATATTTTTCAAAACTTTGTAAAACTTAATATTTGCAATAAAACTTTGTGTAAACTGTTGGAAATTGTCAAAATCAACATTTTCTGATCGATACCATATCGATTTTCAATAATTTTATTGGTTTTCTAATGATTTCAAACAGCATATTCAAATTTGAAATTACCGTGTTTAACGTTGAAAAACTAGCTTGAAATGCTTGCTTTTGCATTGAAAATTCAATATTTTTCAAAACTTTGTAAAACTTAATATTTGCAATAAAACTTTGTGTAAACTGTTGGAAATTGTCAAAATCAACATTTTCTGATCGATACCATATCGATTTTCAATAATTTTATTGGTTTTCTAATGATTTCAAACAGCATATTCAAATTTGAAATTACCGTGTTTAACGTTGAAAAACTAGCTTGAATTGCTTGCTTTTGCATTGAAAATTCAATATTTTTCAAAACTTTGTAAAACTTAATATTTGCAATAAAACTTTGTGTAAACTGTTGGAAATTGTCAAAATCAACATTTTCTGATCGATACCATATCGATTTTCAATAATTTTATTGGTTTTCTAATGATTTCAAACAGCATATTCAAATTTCAAATTACCGTGTTTAACGTTGAAAAACTAGCTTGAAATGCTTGCTTTTGTATTGAAAATTCAATATTTTTCAAAACTTTGTAAAACTTAATATTTGCAATAAAACTTTGTGTAAACTGTTGGAAATTGTCAAAATCAACATTTTCTGATCGATACCATATCGATTTTCAATAATTTTATTGGTTTTCTAATGATTTCAAACAGCATATTCAAATTTGAAATTACCGTGTTTAACGTTGAAAAACTAGCTTGAAATGCTTGCTTTTGTATTGAAAATTCAATATTTTTCAAAACTTTGTAAAACTTAATATTTGCAATAAAACTTTGTGTAAACTGTTGGAAATTGTCAAAATCAACATTTTCTGATCGATACCATATCGATTTTCAATAATTTTATTGGTTTTCTAATGATTTCAAACAGCATATTCAAATTTGAAATTACCGTGTTTAACGTTGAAAAACTAGCTTGAAATGCTTGCTTTTGCATTGAAAATTCAATATTTTTCAAAACTTTGTAAAACTTAATATTTGCAATAAAACTTTGTGTAAACTGTTGGAAATTGTCAAAATCAACATTTTCTGATCGATACCATATCGATTTTCAATAATTTTATTGGTTTTCTAATGATTTCAAACAGCATATTCAAATTTGAAATTAGCGTGTTTAACGTTGAAAAACTAGCTTGAAAGGCTTGCTTTTGCATTGAAAATTCAATATTTTTCAAAACTTTGTAAAACTTAATATTTGCAATAAAACTTTCTGTAAACTGTTGGAAATTGTCAAAATCAACATTTTCTGATCGATACCATATCGATTTTCAATAATTTTATTGGTTTTCTAAGGATTTCAAACAGTATATTCAAATTTGAAATTACCCTGTTTAACGTTGAAAAAGTAGCTTGAATTGCTTGCTTTTGCATTGAAAATTCAATATTTTTCAAAACTTTGTAAAACTTAATATTTGCAATAAAACTTTGTGTAAACTGTTGGAAATTGTCAAAATCAACATTTTCTGATCGATACCATATCGATTTTCAATAATTTTATTGGTTTTCTAATGATTTCAAACAGCATATTCAAATTTGAAATTACCGTGTTTAACGTTGAAAAACTAGCTTAAATTGCTTGCTTTTGCATTGAAAATTCAATATTTTTCAAAACTTTGTAAAACTTAATATTTGCAATAAAACTTTGTGTAAACTGTTGGAAATTGTCAAAATCAACATTTTCTGATCGATACCATATCGATTTTCAATAATTTTATTGGTTTTCTAAGGATTTCAAACAGTATATTCAAATTTGAAATTACCGTGTTTAACGTTGAAAAAGTAGCTTGAATTGCTTGCTTTTGCATTGAAAATTCAATATTTTTCAAAACTTTCTAAAACTTAATATTTGCAATAAAACTTTGTGTAAACTGTTGGAAATTGTCAAAATCAACATTTTCTGATCGATACCATATCGATTTTCAATAATTTTATTGGTTTTCTAATGATTTCAAACAGTATATTCAAATTTGAAATTACCGTGTTTAACGTTGAAAAAGTAGCTTGAATTGCTTACTTTTGCATTGAAAATTCAATATTTTTCAAAACTTTGTAAAACTTAATATTTGCAATAAAACTTTGTGTAAACTGTTGGAAATTGTCAAAATCAACATTTTCTGATCGATACCATATCGATTTTCAATAATTTTATTGGTTTTCTAATGATTTCAAACACTATATTCAAATTTGAAATTACCGTGTTTAACGTTGAAAAACTAGCTTCAAATGCTTGCTTTTGCATTGAAAATTCAATATTTTTCAAAACTTTGTAAAACTTAATATTTGCAATAAAACTTTGTGTAAACTGTTGGAAATTGTCAAAATCAACATTTTCTGATCGATACCATATCGATTTTCAATAATTTTATTGGTTTTCTAATGATTTCAAACACTATATTCAAATTTGAAATTACCGTGTTTAACGTTGAAAAAGTAGCTTGAATTGCTTGCTTTTGCATTGAAAATTCAATATTTTTCAAAACTTTGTAAAACTTAATATTTGCAATAAAACTTTGTGTAAACTGTTGGAAATTGTCAAAATCAACATTTTCTGATCGATACCATATCGATTTTCAATAATTTTATTGGTTTTCTAATGATTTCAAACAGCATATTCAAATTTGAAATTAGCGTGTTTAACGTTGAAAAAGTAGCTTGAATTGCTTGCTTTTGCATTGAAAATTCAATATTTTTCAAAACTTTGTAAAACTTAATATTTGCAATAAAACTTTCTGTAAACTGTTGGAAATTGTCAAAATCAACATTTTCTGATCGATACCATATCGATTTTCAATAATTTTATTGGTTTTCTAAGGATTTCAAACAGTATATTCAAATTTGAAATTACCCTGTTTAACGTTGAAAAAGTAGCTTGAATTGCTTGCTTTTGCATTGAAAATTCAATATTTTTCAAAACTTTGTAAAACTTAATATTTGCAATAAAACTTTGTGTAAACTGTTGGAAATTGTCAAAATCAACATTTTCTGATCGATACCATATCGATTTTCAATAATTTTATTGGTTTTCTAATGATTTCAAACAGCATATTCAAATTTGAAATTACCGTGTTTAACGTTGAAAAACTAGCTTGAAATGCTTGCTTTTGTATTGAAAATTCAATATAATTCAAAACTTTGTAAAACTTAATATTTGCAATAAAACTTTGTGTAAACTGTTGGAAATTGTCAAAATCAACATTTTCTGATCGATACCATATCGATTTTCAATAATTTTATTGGTTTTCTAATGATTTCAAACAGCATATTCAAATTTGAAATTACCGTGTTTAACGTTGAAAAACTAGCTTGAAATGCTTGCTTTTGCATTGAAAATCCAATATTTTTCAAAACTTTGTAAAACTTAATATTTGCAATAAAACTTTCTGTAAACTGTTGGAAATTGTCAAAATCAACATTTTCTGATCGATACCATATCGATTTTCAATAATTTTATTGGTTTTCTAATGATTTCAAACAGTATATTCAAATTTGAAATTACCGTGTTTAACGTTGAAAAAGTAGCTTGAATTGCTTGCTTTTGCATTGAAAATTCAATATTTTTCAAAACTTTGTAAAACTTAATATTTGCAATAAAACTTTGTGTAAACTGTTGGAAATTGTCAAAATCAACATTTTCTGATCGATACCATATCGATTTTCAATAATTTTATTGGTTTTCTAATGATTTCAAACACTATATTCAAATTTGAAATTACCGTGTTTAACGTTGAAAAACTAGCTTCAAATGCTTGCTTTTGCATTGAAAATTCAATATTTTTCAAAACTTTGTAAAACTTAATATTTGCAATAAAACTTTGTGTAAACTGTTGGAAATTGTCAAAATCAACATTTTCTGATCGATACCATATCGATTTTCAATAATTTTATTGGTTTTCTAATGATTTCAAACACTATATTCAAATTTGAAATTACCGTGTTTAACGTTGAAAAAGTAGCTTGAATTGCTTGCTTTTGCATTGAAAATTCAATATTTTTCAAAACTTTGTAAAACTTAATATTTGCAATAAAACTTTCTGTAAACTGTTGGAAATTGTCAAAATCAACATTTTCTGATCGATACCATATCGATTTTCAATAATTTTATTGGTTTTCTAAGGATTTCAAACAGTATATTCAAATTTGAAATTACCCTGTTTAACGTTGAAAAAGTAGCTTGAATTGCTTGCTTTTGCATTGAAAATTCAATATTTTTCAAAACTTTGTAAAACTTAATATTTGCAATAAAACTTTGTGTAAACTGTTGGAAATTGTCAAAATCAACATTTTCTGATCGATACCATATCGATTTTCAATAATTTTATTGGTTTTCTAATGATTTCAAACAGCATATTCAAATTTGAAATTACCGTGTTTAACGTTGAAAAACTAGCTTGAAATGCTTGCTTTTGTATTGAAAATTCAATATTTTTCAAAACTTTGTAAAACTTAATATTTGCAATAAAACTTTGTGTAAACTGTTGGAAATTGTCAAAATCAACATTTTCTGATCGATACCATATCGATTTTCAATAATTTTATTGGTTTTCTAATGATTTCAAACAGCATATTCAAATTTGAAATTACCGTGTTTAACGTTGAAAAACTAGCTTGAAATGCTTGCTTTTGCATTGAAAATTCAATATTTTTCAAAACTTTGTAAAACTTAATATTTGCAATAAAACTTTCTGTAAACTGTTGGAAATTGTCAAAATCAACATTTTCTGATCGATACCATATCGATTTTCAATAATTTTATTGGTTTTCTAATGATTTCAAACAGCATATTCAAATTTGAAATTACCGTGTTTAACGTTGAAAAACTAGCTTGAATTGCTTGCTTTTGCATTGAAAATTCAATATTTTTCAAAACTTTGTAAAACTTAATATTTGCAATAAAACTTTGTGTAAACTGTTGGAAATTGTCAAAATCAACATTTTCTGATCGATACCATATCGATTTTCAATAATTTTATTGGTTTTCTAATGATTTCAAACAGCATATTCAAATTTGAAATTACCGTGTTTAACGTTGAAAAACTAGCTTGAAATGCTTGCTTTTGTATTGAAAATTCAATATTTTTCAAAACTTTGTAAAACTTAATATTTGCAATAAAACTTTGTGTAAACTGTTGGAAATTGTCAAAATCAACATTATCTGATCGATACCATATCGATTTTCAATAATTTTATTGGTTTTCTAATGATTTCAAACAGCATATTCAAATTTGAAATTAGCGTGTTTAACGTTGAAAAACTAGCTTGAAAGGCTTGCTTTTGCATTGAAAATTCAATATTTTTCAAAACTTTGTAAAACTTAATATTTGCAATAAAACTTTGTGTAAACTGTTGGAAATTGTCAAAATCAACATTTTCTGATCGATACCATATCGATTTTCAATAATTTTATTGGTTTTCTAAGGATTTCAAACAGTATATTCAAATTTGAAATTACCCTGTTTAACGTTGAAAAAGTAGCTTGAATTGCTTGCTTTTGCATTGAAAATTCAATATTTTTCAAAACTTTGTAAAACTTAATATTTGCAATAAAACTTTGTGTAAACTGTTGGAAATTGTCAAAATCAACATTTTCTGATCGATACCATATCGATTTTCAATAATTTTATTGGTTTTCTAATGATTTCAAACAGCATATTCAAATTTGAAATTACCGTGTTTAACGTTGAAAAACTAGCTTGAAATGCTTGCTTTTGCATTGAAAATTCAATATTTTTCAAAACTTTGTAAAACTTAATATTTGCAATAAAACTTTGTGTAAACTGTTGGAAATTGTCAAAATCAACATTTTCTGATCGATACCATATCGATTTTCAATAATTTTATTGGTTTTCTAATGATTTCAAACAGCATATTCAAATTTGAAATTACCGTGTTTAACGTTGAAAAACTAGCTTGAATTGCTTGCTTTTGCATTGAAAATTCAATATTTTTCAAAACTTTGTAAAACTTAATATTTGCAATAAAACTTTGTGTAAACTGTTGGAAATTGTCAAAATCAACATTTTCTGATCGATACCATATCGATTTTCAATAATTTTATTGGTTTTCTAATGATTTCAAACAGCATATTCAAATTTCAAATTACCGTGTTTAACGTTGAAAAACTAGCTTGAAATGCTTGCTTTTGTATTGAAAATTCAATATTTTTCAAAACTTTGTAAAACTTAATATTTGCAATAAAACTTTGTGTAAACTGTTGGAAATTGTCAAAATCAACATTTTCTGATCGATACCATATCGATTTTCAATAATTTTATTGGTTTTCTAATGATTTCAAACAGCATATTCAAATTTGAAATTACCGTGTTTAACGTTGAAAAACTAGCTTGAAATGCTTGCTTTTGTATTGAAAATTCAATATTTTTCAAAACTTTGTAAAACTTAATATTTGCAATAAAACTTTGTGTAAACTGTTGGAAATTGTCAAAATCAACATTTTCTGATCGATACCATATCGATTTTCAATAATTTTATTGGTTTTCTAATGATTTCAAACAGCATATTCAAATTTGAAATTACCGTGTTTAACGTTGAAAAACTAACTTGAAATGCTTGCTTTTGCATTGAAAATTCAATATTTTTCAAAACTTTGTAAAACTTAATATTTGCAATAAAACTTTGTGTAAACTGTTGGAAATTGTCAAAATCAACATTTTCTGATCGATACCATATCGATTTTCAATAATTTTATTGGTTTTCTAATGATTTCAAACAGCATATTCAAATTTGAAATTAGCGTGTTTAACGTTGAAAAACTAGCTTGAAAGGCTTGCTTTTGCATTGAAAATTCAATATTTTTCAAAACTTTGTAAAACTTAATATTTGCAATAAAACTTTCTGTAAACTGTTGGAAATTGTCAAAATCAACATTTTCTGATCGATACCATATCGATTTTCAATAATTTTATTGGTTTTCTAAGGATTTCAAACAGTATATTCAAATTTGAAATTACCCTGTTTAACGTTGAAAAAGTAGCTTGAATTGCTTGCTTTTGCATTGAAAATTCAATATTTTTCAAAACTTTGTAAAACTTAATATTTGCAATAAAACTTTGTGTAAACTGTTGGAAATTGTCAAAATCAACATTTTCTGATCGATACCATATCGATTTTCAATAATTTTATTGGTTTTCTAATGATTTCAAACAGCATATTCAAATTTGAAATTACCGTGTTTAACGTTGAAAAACTAGCTTGAAATGCTTGCTTTTGCATTGAAAATTCAATATTTTTCAAAACTTTGTAAAACTTAATATTTGCAATAAAACTTTGTGTAAACTGTTGGAAATTGTCAAAATCAACATTTTCTGATCGATACCATATCGATTTTCAATAATTTTATTGGTTTTCTAAGGATTTCAAACAGTATATTCAAATTTGAAATTACCCTGTTTAACGTTGAAAAAGTAGCTTGAATTGCTTGCTTTTGCATTGAAAATTCAATATTTTTCAAAACTTTGTAAAACTTAATATTTGCAATAAAACTTTGTGTAAACTGTTGGAAATTGTCAAAATCAACATTTTCTGATCGATACCATATCGATTTTCAATAATTTTATTGGTTTTCTAATGATTTCAAACAGCATATTCAAATTTGAAATTACCGTGTTTAACGTTGAAAAACTAGCTTGAAATGCTTGCTTTTGCATTGAAAATTCAATATTTTTCAAAACTTTCTAAAACTTAATATTTGCAATAAAACTTTGTGCAAACTGTTGGAAATTGTCAAAATCAACATTTTCTGATCGATACCATATCGATTTTCAATAATTTTATTGGTTTTCTAATGATTTCAAACAGCATATTCAAATTTGAAATTACCGTGTTTAACGTTGAAAAACTAGCTTGAATTGCTTGCTTTTGCATTGAAAATTCAATATTTTTCAAAACTTTGTAAAACTTAATATTTGCAATAAAACTTTGTGTAAACTGTTGGAAATTGTCAAAATCAACATTTTCTGATCGATACCATATCGATTTTCAATAATTTTATTGGTTTTCTAATGATTTCAAACAGCATATTCAAATTTGAAATTACCGTGTTTAACGTTGAAAAACTAGCTTGAAATGCTTGCTTTTGTATTGAAAATTCAATATTTTTCAAAACTTTGTAAAACTTAATATTTGCAATAAAACTTTGTGTAAACTGTTGGAAATTGTCAAAATCAACATTTTCTGATCGATACCATATCGATTTTCAATAATTTTATTGGTTTTCTAATGATTTCAAACAGCATATTCAAATTTGAAATTAGCGTGTTTAACGTTGAAAAACTAGCTTGAAAGGCTTTCTTTTGCATTGAAAATTCAATATTTTTCAAAACTTTGTAAAACTTAATATTTGCAATAAAACTTTGTGTAAACTGTTGGAAATTGTCAAAATCAACATTTTCTGATCGATACCATATCGATTTTCAATAATTTTATTGGTTTTCTAATGATTTCAAACAGCATATTCAAATTTGAAATTACCGTGTTTAACGTTGAAAAACTAGCTTGAAATGCTTGCTTTTGTATTGAAAATTCAATATTTTTCAAAACTTTGTAAAACTTAATATTTGCAATAAAACTTTGTGTAAACTGTTGGAAATTGTCAAAATCAACATTTTCTGATCGATACCATATCGATTTTCAATAATTTTATTGGTTTTCTAATGATTTCAAACAGCATATTCAAATTTGAAATTACCGTGTTTAACGTTGAAAAACTAGCTTGAAATGCTTGCTTTTGCATTGAAAATTCAATATTTTTCAAAACTTTGTAAAACTTAATATTTGCAATAAAACTTTGTGTAAACTGTTGGAAATTGTCAAAATCAACATTTTCTGATCGATACCATATCGATTTTCAATAATTTTATTGGTTTTCTAATGATTTCAAACAGCATATTCAAATTTGAAATTAGCGTGTTTAACGTTGAAAAACTAGCTTGAAAGGCTTGCTTTTGCATTGAAAATTCAATATTTTTCAAAACTTTGTAAAACTTAATATTTGCAATAAAACTTTCTGTAAACTGTTGGAAATTGTCAAAATCAACATTTTCTGATCGATACCATATCGATTTTCAATAATTTTATTGGTTTTCTAAGGATTTCAAACAGTATATTCAAATTTGAAATTACCCTGTTTAACGTTGAAAAAGTAGCTTGAATTGCTTGCTTTTGCATTGAAAATTCAATATTTTTCAAAACTTTGTAAAACTTAATATTTGCAATAAAACTTTGTGTAAACTGTTGGAAATTGTCAAAATCAACATTTTCTGATCGATACCATATCGATTTTCAATAATTTTATTGGTTTTCTAATGATTTCAAACAGCATATTCAAATTTGAAATTACCGTGTTTAACGTTGAAAAACTAGCTTGAATTGCTTGCTTTTGCATTGAAAATTCAATATTTTTCAAAACTTTGTAAAACTTAATATTTGCAATAAAACTTTGTGTAAACTGTTGGAAATTGTCAAAATCAACATTTTCTGATCGATACCATATCGATTTTCAATAATTTTATTGGTTTTCTAATGATTTCAAACAGCATATTCAAATTTGAAATTAGCGTGTTTAACGTTGAAAAACTAGCTTGAAAGGCTTGCTTTTGCATTGAAAATTCAATATTTTTCAAAACTTTGTAAAACTTAATATTTGCAATAAAACTTTGTGTAAACTGTTGGAAATTGTCAAAATCAACATTTTCTGATCGATACCATATCGATTTTCAATAATTTTATTGGTTTTCTAATGATTTCAAACAGCATATTCAAATTTGAAATTAGCGTGTTTAACGTTGAAAAACTAGCTTGAAAGGCTTGCTTTTGCATTGAAAATTCAATATTTTTCAAAACTTTGTAAAACTTAATATTTGCAATAAAACTTTCTGTAAACTGTTGGAAATTGTCAAAATCAACATTTTCTGATCGATACCATATCGATTTTCAATAATTTTATTGGTTTTCTAAGGATTTCAAACAGTATATTCAAATTTGAAATTACCCTGTTTAACGTTGAAAAAGTAGCTTGAATTGCTTGCTTTTGCATTGAAAATTCAATATTTTTCAAAACTTTGTAAAACTTAATATTTGCAATAAAACTTTGTGTAAACTGTTGGAAATTGTCAAAATCAACATTTTCTGATCGATACCATATCGATTTTCAATAATTTTATTGGTTTTCTAATGATTTCAAACAGCATATTCAAATTTGAAATTACCGTGTTTAACGTTGAAAAACTAGCTTGAATTGCTTGCTTTTGCATTGAAAATTCAATATTTTTCAAAACTTTGTAAAACTTAATATTTGCAATAAAACTTTGTGTAAACTGTTGGAAATTGTCAAAATCAACATTTTCTGATCGATACCATATCGATTTTCAATAATTTTATTGGTTTTCTAATGATTTCAAACAGCATATTCAAATTTGAAATTAGCGTGTTTAACGTTGAAAAACTAGCTTGAAAGGCTTGCTTTTGCATTGAAAATTCAATATTTTTCAAAACTTTGTAAAACTTAATATTTGCAATAAAACTTTCTGTAAACTGTTGGAAATTGTCAAAATCAACATTTTCTGATCGATACCATATCGATTTTCAATAATTTTATTGGTTTTCTAAGGATTTCAAACAGTATATTCAAATTTGAAATTACCCTGTTTAACGTTGAAAAAGTAGCTTGAATTGCTTGCTTTTGCATTGAAAATTCAATATTTTTCAAAACTTTGTAAAACTTAATATTTGCAATAAAACTTTGTGTAAACTGTTGGAAATTGTCAAAATCAACATTTTCTGATCGATACCATATCGATTTTCAATAATTTTATTGGTTTTCTAATGATTTCAAACAGCATATTCAAATTTGAAATTAGCGTGTTTAACGTTGAAAAACTAGCTTGAAAGGCTTGCTTTTGCATTGAAAATTCAATATTTTTCAAAACTTTGTAAAACTTAATATTTGCAATAAAACTTTCTGTAAACTGTTGGAAATTGTCAAAATCAACATTTTCTGATCGATACCATATCGATTTTCAATAATTTTATTGGTTTTCTAAGGATTTCAAACAGTATATTCAAATTTGAAATTACCCTGTTTAACGTTGAAAAAGTAGCTTGAATTGCTTGCTTTTGCATTGAAAATTCAATATTTTTCAAAACTTTGTAAAACTTAATATTTGCAATAAAACTTTGTGTAAACTGTTGGAAATTGTCAAAATCAACATTTTCTGATCGATACCATATCGATTTTCAATAATTTTATTGGTTTTCTAATGATTTCAAACAGCATATTCAAATTTGAAATTACCGTGTTTAACGTTGAAAAACTAGCTTGAAATGCTTGCTTTTGTATTGAAAATTCAATATTTTTCAAAACTTTGTAAAACTTAATATTTGCAATAAAACTTTGTGTAAACTGTTGGAAATTGTCAAAATCAACATTTTCTGATCGATACCATATCGATTTTCAATAATTTTATTGGTTTTCTAATGATTTCAAACAGCATATTCAAATTTGAAATTACCGTGTTTAACGTTGAAAAACTAGCTTGAAATGCTTGCTTTTGCATTGAAAATTCAATATTTTTCAAAACTTTGTAAAACTTAATATTTGCAATAAAACTTTGTGTAAACTGTTGGAAATTGTCAACATCAACATTTTCTGATCGATACCATATCGATTTTCAATAATTTTATTGGTTTTCTAATGATTTCAAACAGCATATTCAAATTTGAAATTACCGTGTTTAACGTTGAAAAACTAGCTTGAATTGCTTGCTTTTGCATTGAAAATTCAATATTTTTCAAAACTTTGTAAAACTTAATATTTGCAATAAAACTTTGTGTAAACTGTTGGAAATTGTCAAAATCAACATTTTCTGATCGATACCATATCGATTTTCAATAATTTTATTGGTTTTCTAATGATTTCAAACAGCATATTCAAATTTGAAATTACCGTGTTTAACGTTGAAAAACTAGCTTGAAATGCTTGCTTTTGCATTGAAAATTCAATATTTTTCAAAACTTTGTAAAACTTAATATTTGCAATAAAACTTTGTGTAAACTGTTGGAAATTGTCAAAATCAACATTTTCTGATCGATACCATATCGATTTTCAATAATTTTATTGGTTTTCTAATGATTTCAAACAGCATATTCAAATTTGAAATTACCGTGTTTAACGTTGAAAAACTAGCTTAAATTGCTTGCTTTTGCATTGAAAATTCAATATTTTTCAAAACTTTGTAAAACTTAATATTTGCAATAAAACTTTGTGTAAACTGTTGGAAATTGTCAAAATCAACATTTTCTGATCGATACCATATCGATTTTCAATAATTTTATTGGTTTTCTAAGGATTTCAAACAGTATATTCAAATTTGAAATTACCGTGTTTAACGTTGAAAAAGTAGCTTGAATTGCTTGCTTTTGCATTGAAAATTCAATATTTTTCAAAACTTTGTAAAACTTAATATTTGCAATAAAACTTTGTGTAAACTGTTGGAAATTGTCAAAATCAACATTTTCTGATCGATACCATATCGATTTTCAATAATTTTATTGGTTTTCTAATGATTTCAAACAGTATATTCAAATTTGAAATTACCGTGTTTAACGTTGAAAAAGTAGCTTGAATTGCTTCAATATTTTTCAAAACTTTGTAAAACTTAATATTTGCAATAAAACTTTGTGTAAACTGTTGGAAATTGTCAAAATCAACATTTTCTGATCGATACCATATCGATTTTCAATAATTTTATTGGTTTTCTAATGATTTCAAACACTATATTCAAATTTGAAATTACCGTGTTTAACGTTGAAAAACTAGCTTCAAATGCTTGCTTTTGCATTGAAAATTCAATATTTTTCAAAACTTTGTAAAACTTAATATTTGCAATAAAACTTTGTGTAAACTGTTGGAAATTGTCAAAATCAACATTTTCTGATCGATACCATATCGATTTTCAATAATTTTATTGGTTTTCTAATGATTTCAAACACTATATTCAAATTTGAAATTACCGTGTTTAACGTTGAAAAAGTAGCTTGAATTGCTTGCTTTTGCATTGAAAATTCAATATTTTTCAAAACTTTGTAAAACTTAATATTTGCAATAAAACTTTGTGTAAACTGTTGGAAATTGTCAAAATCAACATTTTCTGATCGATACCATATCGATTTTCAATAATTTTATTGGTTTTCTAATGATTTCAAACAGCATATTCAAATTTGAAATTAGCGTGTTTAACGTTGAAAAACTAGCTTGAAAGGCTTGCTTTTGCATTGAAAATTCAATATTTTTCAAAACTTTGTAAAACTTAATATTTGCAATAAAACTTTCTGTAAACTGTTGGAAATTGTCAAAATCAACATTTTCTGATCGATACCATATCGATTTTCAATAATTTTATTGGTTTTCTAATGATTTCAAACAGCATATTCAAATTTGAAATTACCGTGTTTAACGTTGAAAAACTAGCTTAAATTGCTTGCTTTTGCATTGAAAATTCAATATTTTTCAAAACTTTGTAAAACTTAATATTTGCAATAAAACTTTGTGTAAACTGTTGGAAATTGTCAAAATCAACATTTTCTGATCGATACCATATCGATTTTCAATAATTTTATTGGTTTTCTAAGGATTTCAAACAGTATATTCAAATTTGAAATTACCGTGTTTAACGTTGAAAAAGTAGCTTGAATTGCTTGCTTTTGCATTGAAAATTCAATATTTTTCAAAACTTTGTAAAACTTAATATTTGCAATAAAACTTTGTGTAAACTGTTGGAAATTGTCAAAATCAACATTTTCTGATCGATACCATATCGATTTTCAATAATTTTATTGGTTTTCTAATGATTTCAAACAGTATATTCAAATTTGAAATTACCGTGTTTAACGTTGAAAAAGTAGCTTGAATTGCTTCAATATTTTTCAAAACTTTGTAAAACTTAATATTTGCAATAAAACTTTGTGTAAACTGTTGGAAATTGTCAAAATCAACATTTTCTGATCGATACCATATCGATTTTCAATAATTTTATTGGTTTTCTAATGATTTCAAACACTATATTCAAATTTGAAATTACCGTGTTTAACGTTGAAAAACTAGCTTCAAATGCTTGCTTTTGCATTGAAAATTCAATATTTTTCAAAACTTTGTAAAACTTAATATTTGCAATAAAACTTTGTGTAAACTGTTGGAAATTGTCAAAATCAACATTTTCTGATCGATACCATATCGATTTTCAATAATTTTATTGGTTTTCTAATGATTTCAAACACTATATTCAAATTTGAAATTACCGTGTTTAACGTTGAAAAAGTAGCTTGAATTGCTTGCTTTTGCATTGAAAATTCAATATTTTTCAAAACTTTGTAAAACTTAATATTTGCAATAAAACTTTGTGTAAACTGTTGGAAATTGTCAAAATCAACATTTTCTGATCGATACCATATCGATTTTCAATAATTTTATTGGTTTTCTAATGATTTCAAACAGCATATTCAAATTTGAAATTAGCGTGTTTAACGTTGAAAAACTAGCTTGAAAGGCTTGCTTTTGCATTGAAAATTCAATATTTTTCAAAACTTTGTAAAACTTAATATTTGCAATAAAACTTTCTGTAAACTGTTGGAAATTGTCAAAATCAACATTTTCTGATCGATACCATATCGATTTTCAATAATTTTATTGGTTTTCTAAGGATTTCAAACAGTATATTCAAATTTGAAATTACCTTGTTTAACGTTGAAAAAGTAGCTTGAATTGCTTGCTTTTGCATTGAAAATTCAATATTTTTCAAAACTTTGTAAAACTTAATATTTGCAATAAAACTTTGTGTAAACTGTTGGAAATTGTCAAAATCAACATTTTCTGATCGATACCATATCGATTTTCAATAATTTTATTGGTTTTCTAATGATTTCAAACAGCATATTCAAATTTGAAATTACCGTGTTTAACGTTGAAAAACTAGCTTGAAATGCTTGCTTTTGTATTGAAAATTCAATATTTTTCAAAACTTTGTAAAACTTAATATTTGCAATAAAACTTTGTGTAAACTGTTGGAAATTGTCAAAATCAATATTCTCTGATCGATACCATATCGATTTTCAATAATTTTATTGGTTTTCTAATGATTTCAAACACTATATTCAAATTGGAAATTACCGTGTTTAACGTTGAAAAACTAGCTTCAAATGCTTGCTTTTGCATTGAAAATTCAATATTTTTCAAAACTTTGTAAAACTTAATATTTGCAATAAAACTTTGTGTAAACTGTTGGAAATTTTCAAAATCAACATTTTCTGATCGATACCATATCGATTTTCAATAATTTTATTGGTTTTCTAATGATTTCAAACAGCATATTCAAATTTGAAATTACCGTGTTTAACGTTGAAAAACTAGCTTGAAATGCTTGCTTTTGTATTGAAAATTCAATATTTTTCAAAACTTTGTAAAACTTAATATTTGCAATAAAACTTTGTGTAAACTGTTGGAAATTGTCAAAATCAACATTTTCTGATCGATACCATATCGATTTTCAATAATTTTATTGGTTTTCTAATGATTTCAAACAGCATATTCAAATTTGAAATTACCGTGTTTAACGTTGAAAAACTAGCTTAAATTGCTTGCTTTTCCATTGAAAATTCAATATTTTTCAAAACTTTGTAAAACTTAATATTTGCAATAAAACTTTGTGTAAACTGTTGGAAATTGTCAAAATCAACATTTTCTGATCGATACCATATCGATTTTCAATAATTTTATTGGTTTTCTAAGGATTTCAAACAGTATATTCAAATTTGAAATTACCGTGTTTAACGTTGAAAAAGTAGCTTGAATTGCTTGCTTTTGCATTGAAAATTCAATATTTTTCAAAACTTTCTAAAACTTAATATTTGCAATAAAACTTTGTGTAAACTGTTGGAAATTGTCAAAATCAACATTTTCTGATCGATACCATATCGATTTTCAATAATTTTATTGGTTTTCTAATGATTTCAAACAGTATATTCAAATTTGAAATTACCGTGTTTAACGTTGAAAAAGTAGCTTGAATTGCTTGCTTTTGCATTGAAAATTCAATATTTTTCAAAACTTTGTAAAACTTAATATTTGCAATAAAACTTTGTGTAAACTGTTGGAAATTGTCAAAATCAACATTTTCTGATCGATACCATATCGATTTTCAATAATTTTATTGGTTTTCTAATGATTTCAAACACTATATTCAAATTTGAAATTACCGTGTTTAACGTTGAAAAACTAGCTTCAAATGCTTGCTTTTGCATTGAAAATTCAATATTTTTCAAAACTTTGTAAAACTTAATATTTGCAATAAAACTTTGTGTAAACTGTTGGAAATTGTCAAAATCAACATTTTCTGATCGATACCATATCGATTTTCAATAATTTTATTGGTTTTCTAATGATTTCAAACACTATATTCAAATTTGAAATTACCGTGTTTAACGTTGAAAAACTAGCTTGAATTGCTTGCTTTTGCATTGAAAATTCAATATTTTTCAAAACTTTGTAAAACTTAATATTTGCAATAAAACTTTGTGTAAACTGTTGGAAATTGTCAAAATCAACATTTTCTGATCGATACCATATCGATTTTCAATAATTTTATTGGTTTTCTAATGATTTCAAACACTATATTCAAATTTGAAATTACCGTGTTTAACGTTGAAAAACTAGCTTCAAATGCTTGCTTTTGCATTGAAAATTCAATATTTTTCAAAACTTTGTAAAACTTAATATTTGCAATAAAACTTTGTGTAAACCATTGGAAATTGTCAAAATCAACATTTTCTGATCGATACCATATCGATTTTCAATAATTTTATTGGTTTTCTAAGGATTTCAAACAGTATATTCAAATTTGAAATTACCGTGTTTAACGTTGAAAAAGTAGCTTGAATTGCTTGCTTTTGCATTGAAAATTCAATATTTTTCAAAACTTTGTAAAACTTAATATTTGCAATAAAACTTTGTGTAAACTGTTGGAAATTGTCAAAATCAACATTTTCTGATCGATACCATATCGATTTTCAATAATTTTATTGGTTTTCTAATGATTTCAAACAGCATATTCAAATTTGAAATTACCGTGTTTAACGTTGAAAAACAAGCTTGAAATGCTTGCTTTTGTATTGAAAATTCAATATTTTTCAAAACTTTGTAAAACTTAATATTTGCAATAAAACTTTGTGTAAACTGTTGGAAATTGTCAAAATCAACATTTTCTGATCGATACCATATCGATTTTCAATAATTTTATTGGTTTTCTAATGATTTCAAACACTATATTCAAATTTGAAATTACCGTGTTTAACGTTGAAAAACTAGCTTCAAATGCTTGCTTTTGCATTGAAAATTCAATATTTTTCAAAACTTTGTAAAACTTAATATTTGCAATAAAACTTTGTGTAAACTGTTGGAAATTGTCAAAATCAACATTTTCTGATCGATACCATATCGATTTTCAATAATTTTATTGGTTTTCTAATGATTTCAAACACTATATTCAAATTTGAAATTACCGTGTTTAACGTTGAAAAACTAGCTTGAATTGCTTGCTTTTGCATTGAAAATTCAATATTTTTCAAAACTTTGTAAAACTTAATATTTGCAATAAAACTTTGTGTAAACTGTTGGAAATTGTCAAAATCAACATTTTCTGATCGATACCATATCGATTTTCAATAATTTTATTGGTTTTCTAATGATTTCAAACACTATATTCAAATTTGAAATTACCGTGTTTAACGTTGAAAAACTAGCTTCAAATGCTTGCTTTTGCATTGAAAATTCAATATTTTTCAAAACTTTGTAAAACTTAATATTTGCAATAAAACTTTGTGTAAACCATTGGAAATTGTCAAAATCAACATTTTCTGATCGATACCATATCGATTTTCAATAATTTTATTGGTTTTCTAAGGATTTCAAACAGTATATTCAAATTTGAAATTACCGTGTTTAACGTTGAAAAAGTAGCTTGAATTGCTTGCTTTTGCATTGAAAATTCAATATTTTTCAAAACTTTGTAAAACTTAATATTTGCAATAAAACTTTGTGTAAACTGTTGGAAATTGTCAAAATCAACATTTTCTGATCGATACCATATCGATTTTCAATAATTTTATTGGTTTTCTAATGATTTCAAACAGCATATTCAAATTTGAAATTACCGTGTTTAACGTTGAAAAACAAGCTTGAAATGCTTGCTTTTGTATTGAAAATTCAATATTTTTCAAAACTTTGTAAAACTTAATATTTGCAATAAAACTTTGTGTAAACTGTTGGAAATTGTCAAAATCAACATTTTCTGATCGATACCATATCGATTTTCAATAATTTTATTGGTTTTCTAATGATTTCAAACAGCATATTCAAATTTGAAATTACCCTGTTTAACGTTGAAAAAGTAGCTTGAATTGCTTGCTTTTGCATTGAAAATTCAATATTTTTCAAAACTTTGTAAAACTTAATATTTGCAATAAAACTTTGTGTAAACTGTTGGAAATTGTCAAAATCAACATTTTCTAATCGATACCATATCGATTTTCAATAATTTTATTGGTTTTCTAATGATTTCAAACAGCATATTCAAATTTGAAATTACCGTGTTTAACGTTGAAAAACTAGCTTGAAATGCTTGCTTTTGCATTGAAAATTCAATATTTTTCAAAACTTTGTAAAACTTAATATTTGCAATAAAACTTTGTGTAAACTGTTGGAAATTGTCAAAATCAACATTTTCTGATCGATACCATATCGATTTTCAATAATTTTATTGGTTTTCTAATGATTTCAAACACTATATTCAAATTTGAAATTACCGTGTTTAACGTTGAAAACTAGCTTGAAATGCTTGCTTTTGCATTGAAAATTCAATATTTTTCAAAACTTTGTAAAACTTAATATTTGCAATAAAACTTTGTGTAAACTGTTGGAAATTGTCAAAATCAACATTTTCTGATCGATACCATATCGATTTTCAATAATTTTATTGGTTTTCTAATGATTTCAAACACTATATTCAAATTTGAAATTACCGTGCTTAACGTTGAAAAAGTAGCTTGAATTGCTTGCTTTTGCATTGAAAATTCAATATTTTTCAAAACTTTGTAAAACTTAATATTTGCAATAAAACTTTGTGTAAACTGTTGGAAATTGTCAAAATCAACATTTTCTGATCGATACCATATCGATTTTCAATAATTTTATTGGTTTTCTAATGATTTCAAACAGCATATTCAAATTTGAAATTAGCGTGTTTAACGTTGAAAAAGTAGCTTGAATTGCTTGCTTTTGCATTGAAAATTCAATATTTTTCAAAACTTTGTAAAACTTAATATTTGCAATAAAACTTTCTGTAAACTGTTGGAAATTGTCAAAATCAACATTTTCTGATCGATACCATATCGATTTTCAATAATTTTATTGGTTTTCTAAGGATTTCAAACAGTATATTCAAATTTGAAATTACCCTGTTTAACGTTGAAAAAGTAGCTTGAATTGCTTGCTTTTGCATTGAAAATTCAATATTTTTCAAAACTTTGTAAAACTTAATATTTGCAATAAAACTTTGTGTAAACTGTTGGAAATTGTCAAAATCAACATTTTCTGATCGATACCATATCGATTTTCAATAATTTTATTGGTTTTCTAATGATTTCAAACAGCATATTCAAATTTGAAATTACCGTGTTTAACGTTGAAAAACTAGCTTGAAATGCTTGCTTTTGTATTGAAAATTCAATATTTTTCAAAACTTTGTAAAACTTAATATTTGCAATAAAACTTTGTGTAAACTGTTGGAAATTGTCAAAATCAACATTTTCTGATCGATACCATATCGATTTTCAATAATTTTATTGGTTTTCTAATGATTTCAAACAGCATATTCAAATTTGAAATTACCGTGTTTAACGTTGAAAAACTAGCTTGAAATGCTTGCTTTTGCATTGAAAATTCAATATTTTTCAAAACTTTGTAAAACTTAATATTTGCAATAAAACTTTCTGTAAACTGTTGGAAATTGTCAAAATCAACATTTTCTGATCGATACCATATCGATTTTCAATAATTTTATTGGTTTTCTAATGATTTCAAACAGCATATTCAAATTTGAAATTACCGTGTTTAACGTTGAAAAACTAGCTTGAATTGCTTGCTTTTGCATTGAAAATTCAATATTTTTCAAAACTTTGTAAAACTTAATATTTGCAATAAAACTTTGTGTAAACTGTTGGAAATTGTCAAAATCAACATTTTCTGATCGATACCATATCGATTTTCAATAATTTTATTGGTTTTCTAATGATTTCAAACAGCATATTCAAATTTGAAATTACCGTGTTTAACGTTGAAAAACTAGCTTGAAATGCTTGCTTTTGTATTGAAAATTCAATATTTTTCAAAACTTTGTAAAACTTAATATTTGCAATAAAACTTTGTGTAAACTGTTGGAAATTGTCAAAATCAACATTATCTGATCGATACCATATCGATTTTCAATAATTTTATTGGTTTTCTAATGATTTCAAACAGCATATTCAAATTTGAAATTAGCGTGTTTAACGTTGAAAAACTAGCTTGAAAGGCTTGCTTTTGCATTGAAAATTCAATATTTTTCAAAACTTTGTAAAACTTAATATTTGCAATAAAACTTTGTGTAAACTGTTGGAAATTGTCAAAATCAACATTTTCTGATCGATACCATATCGATTTTCAATAATTTTATTGGTTTTCTAAGGATTTCAAACAGTATATTCAAATTTGAAATTACCCTGTTTAACGTTGAAAAAGTAGCTTGAATTGCTTGCTTTTGCATTGAAAATTCAATATTTTTCAAAACTTTGTAAAACTTAATATTTGCAATAAAACTTTGTGTAAACTGTTGGAAATTGTCAAAATCAACATTTTCTGATCGATACCATATCGATTTTCAATAATTTTATTGGTTTTCTAATGATTTCAAACAGCATATTCAAATTTGAAATTACCGTGTTTAACGTTGAAAAACTAGCTTGAAATGCTTGCTTTTGCATTGAAAATTCAATATTTTTCAAAACTTTGTAAAACTTAATATTTGCAATAAAACTTTGTGTAAACTGTTGGAAATTGTCAAAATCAACATTTTCTGATCGATACCATATCGATTTTCAATAATTTTATTGGTTTTCTAATGATTTCAAACAGCATATTCAAATTTGAAATTACCGTGTTTAACGTTGAAAAACTAGCTTGAAATGCTTGCTTTTGTATTGAAAATTCAATATTTTTCAAAACTTTGTAAAACTTAATATTTGCAATAAAACTTTGTGTAAACTGTTGGAAATTGTCAAAATCAACATTTTCTGATCGATACCATATCGATTTTCAATAATTTTATTGGTTTTCTAATGATTTCAAACAGCATATTCAAATTTGAAATTACCGTGTTTAACGTTGAAAAACTAGCTTGAAATGCTTGCTTTTGTATTGAAAATTCAATATTTTTCAAAACTTTGTAAAACTTAATATTTGCAATAAAACTTTGTGTAAACTGTTGGAAATTGTCAAAATCAACATTTTCTGATCGATACCATATCGATTTTCAATAATTTTATTGGTTTTCTAATGATTTCAAACAGCATATTCAAATTTGAAATTACCGTGTTTAACGTTGAAAAACTAGCTTGAAATGCTTGCTTTTGCATTGAAAATTCAATATTTTTCAAAACTTTGTAAAACTTAATATTTGCAATAAAACTTTGTGTAAACTGTTGGAAATTGTCAAAATCAACATTTTCTGATCGATACCATATCGATTTTCAATAATTTTATTGGTTTTCTAATGATTTCAAACAGCATATTCAAATTTGAAATTAGCGTGTTTAACGTTGAAAAACTAGCTTGAAAGGCTTGCTTTTGCATTGAAAATTCAATATTTTTCAAAACTTTGTAAAACTTAATATTTGCAATAAAACTTTCTGTAAACTGTTGGAAATTGTCAAAATCAACATTTTCTGATCGATACCATATCGATTTTCAATAATTTTATTGGTTTTCTAAGGATTTCAAACAGTATATTCAAATTTGAAATTACCCTGTTTAACGTTGAAAAAGTAGCTTGAATTGCTTGCTTTTGCATTGAAAATTCAATATTTTTCAAAACTTTGTAAAACTTAATATTTGCAATAAAACTTTGTGTAAACTGTTGGAAATTGTCAAAATCAACATTTTCTGATCGATACCATATCGATTTTCAATAATTTTATTGGTTTTCTAATGATTTCAAACAGCATATTCAAATTTGA
Organism: Acanthosepion esculentum; assembly: GCA_964036315.1. NCBI lineage: Eukaryota > Metazoa > Mollusca > Cephalopoda > Sepiida > Sepiidae > Acanthosepion > Acanthosepion esculentum. Next base: position 26,455,034 of record OZ038514.1, read on the forward strand.
AATTACCGTGTTTAACGTTGAAAAACTAGCTTGAAATGCTTGCTTTTGCATTGAAAATTCAATATTTTTCAAAACTTTGTAAAACTTAATATTTGCAATAAAACTTTGTGTAAACTGTTGGAAATTGTCAAAATCAACATTTTCTGATCGATACCATATCGATTTTCAATAATTTTATTGGTTTTCTAAGGATTTCAAACAGTATATTCAAATTTGAAATTACCCTGTTTAACGTTGAAAAAGTAGCTTGAATTGCTTGCTTTTGCATTGAAAATTCAATATTTTTCAAAACTTTGTAAAACTTAATATTTGCAATAAAACTTTGTGTAAACTGTTGGAAATTGTCAAAATCAACATTTTCTGATCGATACCATATCGATTTTCAATAATTTTATTGGTTTTCTAATGATTTCAAACAGCATATTCAAATTTGAAATTACCGTGTTTAACGTTGAAAAACTAGCTTGAAATGCTTGCTTTTGTATTGAAAATTCAATATTTTTCAAAACTTTGTAAAACTTAATATTTGCAATAAAACTTTGTGTAAACTGTTGGAAATTGTCAAAATCAACATTTTCTGATCGATACCATATCGATTTTCAATAATTTTATTGGTTTTCTAATGATTTCAAACAGCATATTCAAATTTGAAATTACCGTGTTTAACGTTGAAAAACTAGCTTGAAATGCTTGCTTTTGTATTGAAAATTCAATATTTTTCAAAACTTTGTAAAACTTAATATTTGCAATAAAACTTTGTTTAAACTGTTGGAAATTGTCAAAATCAACATTTTCTGATCGATACCATATCGATTTTCAATAATTTTATTGGTTTTCTAATGATTTCAAACAGCATATTCAAATTTGAAATTAGCGTGTTTAACGTTGAAAAACTAGCTTGAAAGGCTTTCTTTTGCATTGAAAATTCAATATTTTTCAAAACTTTGTAAAACTTAATATTTGCAATAAAACTTTGTGTAAACTGTTGGAAATTGTCAAAATCAACATTTTCTGATCGATACCATATCGATTTTCAATAATTTTATTGGTTTTCTAATGATTTCAAACAGCATATTCAAATTTGAAATTACCGTGTTTAACGTTGAAAAACTAGCTTGAAATGCTTGCTTTTGTATTGAAAATTCAATATTTTTCAAAACTTTGTAAAACTTAATATTTGCAATAAAACTTTGTGTAAACTGTTGGAAATTGTCAAAATCAACATTTTCTGATCGATACCATATCGATTTTCAATAATTTTATTGGTTTTCTAATGATTTCAAACAGCATATTCAAATTTGAAAAACGTTGAAAAACTAGCTTGAATTGCTTGCTTTTGCATTGAAAATTCAATATTTTTCAAAACTTTGTAAAACTTAATATTTGCAATAAAACTTTGTGTAAACTGTTGGAAATTGTCAAAATCAACATTTTCTGATCGATACCATATCGATTTTCAATAATTTTATTGGTTTTCTAATGATTTCAAACAGCATATTCAAATTTGAAATTACCGTGTTTAACGTTGAAAAACTAGCTTGAAATGCTTGCTTTTGTATTGAAAATTCAATATTTTTCAAAACTTTGTAAAACTTAATATTTGCAATAAAACTTTGTTTAAACTGTTGGAAATTGTCAAAATCAACATTTTCTGATCGATACCATATCGATTTTCAATAATTTTATTGGTTTTCTAATGATTTCAAACAGCATATTCAAATTTGAAATTAGCGTGTTTAACGTTGAAAAACTAGCTTGAAAGGCTTTCTTTTGCATTGAAAATTCAATATTTTTCAAAACTTTGTAAAACTTAATATTTGCAATAAAACTTTGTGTAAACTGTTGGAAATTGTCAAAATCAACATTTTCTGATCGATACCATATCGATTTTCAATAATTTTATTGGTTTTCTAATGATTTCAAACAGCATATTCAAATTTGAAATTACCGTGTTTAACGTTGAAAAACTAGCTTGAAATGCTTGCTTTTGTATTGAAAATTCAATATTTTTCAAAACTTTGTAAAACTTAATATTTGCAATAAAACTTTGTGTAAACTGTTGGAAATTGTCAAAATCAACATTTTCTGATCGATACCATATCGATTTTCAATAATTTTATTGGTTTTCTAATGATTTCAAACAGCATATTCAAATTTGAAATTACCGTGTTTAACGTTGAAAAACTAGCTTGAAATGCTTGCTTTTGCATTGAAAATTCAATATTTTTCAAAACTTTGTAAAACTTAATATTTGCAATAAAACTTTGTGTAAACTGTTGGAAATTGTCAAAATCAACATTTTCTGATCGATACCATATCGATTTTCAATAATTTTATTGGTTTTCTAATGATTTCAAACAGCATATTCAAATTTGAAATTAGCGTGTTTAACGTTGAAAAACTAGCTTGAAAGGCTTGCTTTTGCATTGAAAATTCAATATTTTTCAAAACTTTGTAAAACTTAATATTTGCAATAAAACTTTCTGTAAACTGTTGGAAATTGTCAAAATCAACATTTTCTGATCAATACCATATCGATTTTCAATAATTTTATTGGTTTTCTAAGGATTTCAAACAGTATATTCAAATTTGAAATTACCCTGTTTAACGTTGAAAAACTAGCTTGAATTGCTTGCTTTTGCATTGAAAATTCAATATTTTTCAAAACTTTGTAAAACTTAATATTTGCAATAAAACTTTGTGTAAACTGTTGGAAATTGTCAAAATCAACATTTTCTGATCGATACCATATCGATTTTCAATAATTTTATTGGTTTTCTAAGGATTTCAAACAGTATATTCAAATTTGAAATTACCCTGTTTAACGTTGAAAAAGTAGCTTGAATTGCTTGCTTTTGCATTGAAAATTCAATATTTTTCAAAACTTTGTAAAACTTAATATTTGCAATAAAACTTTGTGTAAACTGTTGGAAATTGTCAAAATCAACATTTTCTGATCGATACCATATCGATTTTCAATAATTTTATTGGTTTTCTAATGATTTCAAACAGCATATTCAAATTTGAAATTACCGTGTTTAACGTTGAAAAACTAGCTTGAATTGCTTGCTTTTGCATTGAAAATTCAATATTTTTCAAAACTTTGTAAAACTTAATATTTGCAATAAAACTTTGTGTAAACTGTTGGAAATTGTCAAAATCAACATTTTCTGATCGATACCATATCGATTTTCAATAATTTTATTGGTTTTCTAATGATTTCAAACAGCATATTCAAATTTGAAATTAGCGTGTTTAACGTTGAAAAACTAGCTTGAAAGGCTTGCTTTTGCATTGAAAATTCAATATTTTTCAAAACTTTGTAAAACTTAATATTTGCAATAAAACTTTCTGTAAACTGTTGGAAATTGTCAAAATCAACATTTTCTGATCGATACCATATCGATTTTCAATAATTTTATTGGTTTTCTAAGGATTTCAAACAGTATGTTCAAATTTGAAATTACCCTGTTTAACGTTGAAAAAGTAGCTTGAATTGCTTCAAAATTCAATATTTTTCAAAACTTTGTAAAACTTAATATTTGCAATAAAACTTTGTGTAAACTGTTGGAAATTGTCAAAATCAACATTTTCTGATCGATACCATATCGATTTTCAATAATTTTATTGGTTTTCTAAGGATTTCAAACAGTATGTTCAAATTTGAAATTACCCTGTTTAACGTTGAAAAAGTAGCTTGAATTGCTTCAAAATTCAATATTTTTCAAAACTTTGTAAAACTTAATATTTGCAATAAAACTTTGTGTAAACTGTTGGAAATTGTCAAAATCAACATTTTCTGATCGATACCATATCGATTTTCAATAATTTTATTGGTTTTCTAATGATTTCAAACAGTATATTCAAATTTGAAATTACCGTGTTTAACGTTGAAAAAGTAGCTTGAATTGCTTGCTTTTGCATTGAAAATTCAATATTTTTCAAAACTTTGTAAAACTTAATATTTGCAATAAAACTTTGTGTAAACTGTTGGAAATTGTCAAAATCAACATTTTCTGATCGATACCATATCGATTTTCAATAATTTTATTGGTTTTCTAATGATTTCAAACAGCATATTCAAATTTGAAATTACCGTGTTTAACGTTGAAAAACTAGCTTGAAATGCTTGCTTTTGCATTGAAAATTCAATATTTTTCAAAACTTTGTAAAACTTAATATTTGCAATAAAACTTTGTGTAAACTGTTGGAAATTGTCAAAATCAACATTTTCTGATCGATACCATATCGATTTTCAATAATTTTATTGGTTTTCTAATGATTTCAAACAGCATATTCAAATTTGAAATTACCGTGTTTAACGTTGAAAAACTAGCTTAAATTGCTTGCTTTTGCATTGAAAATTCAATATTTTTCAAAACTTTGTAAAACTTAATATTTGCAATAAAACTTTGTGTAAACTGTTGGAAATTGTCAAAATCAACATTTTCTGATCGATACCATATCGATTTTCAATAATTTTATTGGTTTTCTAAGGATTTCAAACAGTATATTCAAATTTGAAATTACCGTGTTTAACGTTGAAAAAGTAGCTTGAATTGCTTGCTTTTGCATTGAAAATTCAATATTTTTCAAAACTTTGTAAAACTTAATATTTGCAATAAAACTTTGTGTAAACTGTTGGAAATTGTCAAAATCAACATTTTCTGATCGATACCATATCGATTTTCAATAATTTTATTGGTTTTCTAATGATTTCAAACAGTATATTCAAATTTGAAATTACCGTGTTTAACGTTGAAAAAGTAGCTTGAATTGCTTGCTTTTGCATTGAAAATTCAATATTTTTCAAAACTTTGTAAAACTTAATATTTGCAATAAAACTTTGTGTAAACTGTTGGAAATTGTCAAAATCAACATTTTCTGATCGATACCATATCGATTTTCAATAATTTTATTGGTTTTCTAATGATTTCAAACAGCATATTCAAATTTGAAATTACCGTGTTTAACGTTGAAAAACTAGCTTAAATTGCTTGCTTTTGCATTGAAAATTCAATATTTTTCAAAACTTTGTAAAACTTAATATTTGCAATAAAACTTTGTGTAAACTGTTGGAAATTGTCAAAATCAACATTTTCTGATCGATACCATATCGATTTTCAATAATTTTATTGGTTTTCTAAGGATTTCAAACAGTATATTCAAATTTGAAATTACCGTGTTTAACGTTGAAAAAGTAGCTTGAATTGCTTGCTTTTGCATTGAAAATTCAATATTTTTCAAAACTTTGTAAAACTTAATATTTGCAATAAAACTTTGTGTAAACTGTTGGAAATTGTCAAAATCAACATTTTCTGATCGATACCATATCGATTTTCAATAATTTTATTGGTTTTCTAATGATTTCAAACAGTATATTCAAATTTGAAATTACCGTGTTTAACGTTGAAAAAGTAGCTTGAATTGCTTGCTTTTGCATTGAAAATTCAATATTTTTCAAAACTTTGTAAAACTTAATATTTGCAATAAAACTTTGTGTAAACTGTTGGAAATTGTCAAAATCAACATTTTCTGATCGATACCATATCGATTTTCAATAATTTTATTGGTTTTCTAATGATTTCAAACAGCATATTCAAATTTGAAATTACCGTGTTTAACGTTGAAAAACTAGCTTGAAATGCTTGCTTTTGCATTGAAAATTCAATATTTTTCAAAACTTTGTAAAACTTAATATTTGCAATAAAACTTTGTGTAAACTGTTGGAAATTGTCAAAATCAACATTTTCTGATCGATACCATATCGATTTTCAATAATTTTATTGGTTTTCTAATGATTTCAAACAGCATATTCAAATTTGAAATTACCGTGTTTAACGTTGAAAAACTAGCTTGAAATGCTTGCTTTTGTATTGAAAATTCAATATTTTTCAAAACTTTGTAAAACTTAATATTTGCAATAAAACTTTGTGTAAACTGTTGGAAATTGTCAAAATCAACATTTTCTGATCGATACCATATCGATTTTCAATAATTTTATTGGTTTTCTAATGATTTCAAACAGCATATTCAAATTTGAAATTAGCGTGTTTAAAGTTGAAAAACTAGCTTGAAAGGCTTGCTTTTGCATTGAAAATTCAATATTTTTCAAAACTTTGTAAAACTTAATATTTGCAATAAAACTTTCTGTAAACTGTTGGAAATTGTCAAAATCAACATTTTCTGATCGATACCATATCGATTTTCAATAATTTTATTGGTTTTCTAATGATTTCAAACAGCATATTCAAATTTGAAATTACCGTGTTTAACGTTGAAAAACTAGCTTGAAATGCTTGCTTTTGTATTGAAAATTCAATATTTTTCAAAACTTTGTAAAACTTAATATTTGCAATAAAACTTTGTGTAAACTGTTGGAAATTGTCAAAATCAACATTTTCTGATCGATACCATATCGATTTTCAATAATTTTATTGGTTTTCTAATGATTTCAAACAGCATATTCAAATTTGAAATTAGCGTGTTTAACGTTGAAAAACTAGCTTGAAAGGCTTGCTTTTGCATTGAAAATTCAATATTTTTCAAAACTTTGTAAAACTTAATATTTGCAATAAAACTTTCTGTAAACTGTTGGAAATTGTCAAAATCAACATTTTCTGATCGATACCATATCGATTTTCAATAATTTTATTGGTTTTCTAAGGATTTCAAACAGTATATTCAAATTTGAAATTACCCTGTTTAACGTTGAAAAAGTAGCTTGAATTGCTTGCTTTTGCATTGAAAATTCAATATTTTTCAAAACTTTGTAAAACTTAATATTTGCAATAAAACTTTGTGTAAACTGTTGGAAATTGTCAAAATCAACATTTTCTGATCGATACCATATCGATTTTCAATAATTTTATTGGTTTTCTAATGATTTCAAACAGCATATTCAAATTTGAAATTAGCGTGTTTAACGTTGAAAAACTAGCTTGAAAGGCTTGCTTTTGCATTGAAAATTCAATATTTTTCAAAACTTTGTAAAACTTAATATTTGCAATAAAACTTTCTGTAAACTGTTGGAAATTGTCAAAATCAACATTTTCTGATCGATACCATATCGATTTTCAATAATTTTATTGGTTTTCTAAGGATTTCAAACAGTATATTCAAATTTGAAATTACCGTGTTTAACGTTGAAAAAGTAGCTTGAATTGCTTGCTTTTGCATTGAAAATTCAATATTTTCAAAACTTTGTAAAACTTAATATTTGCAATAAAACTTTGTGTAAACTGTTGGAAATTGTCAACATCAACATTTTCTGATCGATACCATATCGATTTTCAATAATTTTATTGGTTTTCTAATGATTTCAAACAGCATATTCAAATTTGAAATTACCGTGTTTAACGTTGAAAAACTAGCTTGAATTGCTTGCTTTTGCATTGAAAATTCAATATTTTTCAAAACTTTGTAAAACTTAATATTTGCAATAAAACTTTGTGTAAACTGTTGGAAATTGTCAAAATCAACATTTTCTGATCGATACCATATCGATTTTCAATAATTTTATTGGTTTTCTAATGATTTCAAACAGCATATTCAAATTTGAAATTACCGTGTTTAACGTTGAAAAACTAGCTTGAAATGCTTGCTTTTGTATTGAAAATTCAATATTTTTCAAAACTTTGTAAAACTTAATATTTGCAATAAAACTTTGTGTAAACTGTTGGAAATTGTCAAAATCAACATTTTCTGATCGATACCATATCGATTTTCAATAATTTTATTGGTTTTCTAATGATTTCAAACAGCATATTCAAATTTGAAATTAGCGTGTTTAACGTTGAAAAACTAGCTTGAAAGGCTTGCTTTTGCATTGAAAATTCAATATTTTTCAAAACTTTGTAAAACTTAATATTTGCAATAAAACTTTCTGTAAACTGTTGGAAATTGTCAAAATCAACATTTTCTGATCGATACCATATCGATTTTCAATAATTTTATTGGTTTTCTAATGATTTCAAACAGCATATTCAAATTTGAAATTACCGTGTTTAACGTTGAAAAACTAGCTTGAAATGCTTGCTTTTGTATTGAAAATTCAATATTTTTCAAAACTTTGTAAAACTTAATATTTGCAATAAAACTTTGTGTAAACTGTTGGAAATTGTCAAAATCAACATTTTCTGATCGATACCATATCGATTTTCAATAATTTTATTGGTTTTCTAATGATTTCAAACAGCATATTCAAATTTGAAATTAGCGTGTTTAACGTTGAAAAACTAGCTTGAAAGGCTTGCTTTTGCATTGAAAATTCAATATTTTTCAAAACTTTGTAAAACTTAATATTTGCAATAAAACTTTCTGTAAACTGTTGGAAATTGTCAAAATCAACATTTTCTGATCGATACCATATCGATTTTCAATAATTTTATTGGTTTTCTAAGGATTTCAAACAGTATATTCAAATTTGAAATTACCCTGTTTAACGTTGAAAAAGTAGCTTGAATTGCTTGCTTTTGCATTGAAAATTCAATATTTTTCAAAACTTTGTAAAACTTAATATTTGCAATAAAACTTTGTGTAAACTGTTGGAAATTGTCAAAATCAACATTTTCTGATCGATACCATATCGATTTTCAATAATTTTATTGGTTTTCTAATGATTTCAAACAGCATATTCAAATTTGAAATTACCGTGTTTAACGTTGAAAAACTAGCTTAAATTGCTTGCTTTTGCATTGAAAATTCAATATTTTTCAAAACTTTGTAAAACTTAATATTTGCAATAAAACTTTGTGTAAACTGTTGGAAATTGTCAAAATCAACATTTTCTGATCGATACCATATCGATTTTCAATAATTTTATTGGTTTTCTAAGGATTTCAAACAGTATATTCAAATTTGAAATTACCGTGTTTAACGTTGAAAAAGTAGCTTGAATTGCTTGCTTTTGCATTGAAAATTCAATATTTTTCAAAACTTTGTAAAACTTAATATTTGCAATAAAACTTTGTGTAAACTGTTGGAAATTGTCAAAATCAACATTTTCTGATCGATACCATATCGATTTTCAATAATTTTATTGGTTTTCTAATGATTTCAAACACTATATTCAAATTTGAAATTACCGTGTTTAACGTTGAAAAACTAGCTTCAAATGCTTGCTTTTGCATTGAAAATTCAATATTTTTCAAAACTTTGTAAAACTTAATATTTGGAATAAAACTTTGTGTAAACTGTTGGAAATTGTCAAAATCAACATTTTCTGATCGATACCATATCGATTTTCAATAATTTTATTGGTTTTCTAATGATTTCAAACAGCATATTCAAATTTGAAATTACCGTGTTTAACGTTGAAAAACTAGCTTGAAATGCTTGCTTTTGCATTGAAAATTCAATATTTTTCAAAACTTTGTAAAACCTAATATTTGCAATAAAACTTTGTGTAAACTGTTGGAAATTGTCAAAATCAACATTTTCTGATCGATACCATATCGATTTTTAATAATTTTATTGGTTTTCTAAGGATTTCAAACAGTATATTCAAATTTGAAATTACCGTGTTTAACGTTGAAAAAGTAGCTTGAATTGCTTGCTTTTGCATTGAAAATTCAATATTTTTCAAAACTTTGTAAAACTTAATATCTGCAATAAAACTTTGTGTAAACTGTTGGAAATTGTCAAAATCAACATTTTCTGATCGATACCATATCGATTTTCAATAATTTTATTGGTTGTCTAATGATTTCAAACACTATATTCAAATTTGAAATTACCGTGTTTAACGTTGAAAAACTAGCTTCAAATGCTTGCTTTTGCATTGAAAATTCAATATTTTTCAAAACTTTGTAAAACTTAATATTTGCAATAAAACTTTGTGTAAACCGTTGGAAATTGTCAAAATCCACATTTTCTGATCGATACCATATCGATTTTCAATAATTTTATTGGTTTTCTAAGGATTTCAAACAGTATATTCAAATTTGAAATTACCGTGTTTAACGTTGAAAAAGTAGCTTGAATTGCTTGCTTTTGCATTGAAAATTCAATATTTTTCAAAACTTTGTAAAACTTAATATTTGCAATAAAACTTTGTGTAAACTGTTGGAAATTGTCAAAATCAACATTTTCTGATCGATACCATATCGATTTTCAATAATTTTATTGGTTTTCTAAGGATTTCAAACAGTATATTCAAATTTGAAATTACCGTGTTTAACGTTGAAAAAGTAGCTTGAATTGCTTGCTTTTGCATTGAAAATTCAATATTTTTCAAAACTTTGTAAAACTTAATATTTGCAATAAAACTTTGTGTAAACTGTTGGAAATTGTCAAAATCAACATTTTCTGATCGATACCATATCGATTTTCAATAATTTTATTGGTTTTCTAAGGATTTCAAACACTATATTCAAATTTGAAATTACCGTGTTTAACGTTGAAAAAGTAGCTTGAATTGCTTGCTTTTGCATTGAAAATTCAATATTTTTCAAAACTTTGTAAAACTTAATATTTGCAATAAAACTTTGTGTAAACTGTTGGAAATTGTCAAAATCAACATTTTCTGATCGATACCATATCGATTTTCAATAATTTTATTGGTTTTCTAATGATTTCAAACAGCATATTCAAATTTGAAATTACCGTGTTTAACGTTGAAAAACTAGCTTGAAAGGCTTGCTTTTGCATTGAAAATTCAATATTTTTCAAAACTTTGTAAAACTTAATATTTGCAATAAAACTTTGTGTAAACTGTTAGAAATTGTCAAAATCAACATTTTCTGATCGATACCATATCGATTTTCAATAATTTTATTGGTTTTCTAAGGATTTCAAACACTATATTCAAATTTGAAATTACCCTGTTTAACGTTGAAAAAGTAGCATGAATTGCTTGCTTTTGCATTGAAAATTCAATATTTTTCAAAACTTTGTAAAACTTAATATTTGCAATAAAACTTTGTGTAAACTGTTGGAAATTGTCAAAATCAACATTTTCTGATCGATACCATATCGATTTTCAATAATTTTATTGGTTTTCTAATGATTTCAAACAGCATATTCAAATTTGAAATTACCGTGTTTAACGTTGAAAAACTAGCTTGAAATGCTTGCTTTTGTATTGAAAATTCAATATTTTTCAAAACTTTGTAAAACTTAATATTTGCAATAAAACTTTGTGTAAACTGTTGGAAATTGTCAAAATCAACATTTTCTGATCGATACCATATCGATTTTCAATAATTTTATTGGTTTTCTAATGATTTCAAACAGCATATTCAAATTTGAAATTAGCGTGTTTAACGTTGAAAAACTAGCTTGAAAGGCTTGCTTTTGCATTGAAAATTCAATATTTTTCAAAACTTTGTAAAACTTAATATTTGCAATAAAACTTTCTGTAAACTGTTGGAAATTGTCAAAATCAACATTTTCTGATCGATACCATATCGATTTTCAATCATTTTATTGGTTTTCTAAGGATTTCAAACAGTATATTCAAATTTGAAATTACCCTGTTTAACGTTGAAAAAGTAGCTTGAATTGCTTGCTTTTGCATTGAAAATTCAATATTTTTCAAAACTTTGTAAAACTTAATATTTGCAATAAAACTTTGTGTAAACTGTTGGAAATTGTCAAAATCAACATTTTCTGATCGATACCATATCGATTTTCAATAATTTTATTGGTTTTCTAATGATTTCAAACAGCATATTCAAATTTGAAATTACCGTGTTTAACGTTGAAAAACTAGCTTAAATTGCTTGCTTTTGCATTGAAAATTCAATATTTTTCAAAACTTTGTAAAACTTAATATTTGCAATAAAACTTTGTGTAAACTGTTGGAAATTGTCAAAATCAACATTTTCTGATCGATACCATATCGATTTTCAATAATTTTATTGGTTTTCTAAGGATTTCAAACAGTATATTCAAATTTGAAATTACCGTGTTTAACGTTGAAAAAGTAGCTTGAATTGCTTGCTTTTGCATTGAAAATTCAATATTTTTCAAAACTTTGTAAAACTTAATATTTGCAATAAAACTTTGTGTAAACTGTTGGAAATTGTCAAAATCAACATTTTCTGATCGATACCATATCGATTTTCAATAATTTTATTGGTTTTCTAATGATTTCAAACAGTATATTCAAATTTGAAATTACCGTGTTTAACGTTGAAAAAGTAGCTTGAATTGCTTGCTTTTGCATTGAAAATTCAATATTTTTCAAAACTTTGTAAAACTTAATATTTGCAATAAAACTTTGTGTAAACTGTTGGAAATTGTCAAAATCAACATTTTCTGATCGATACCATATCGATTTTCAATAATTTTATTGGTTTTCTAATGATTTCAAACACTATATTCAAATTTGAAATTACCGTGTTTAACGTTGAAAAACTAGCTTCAAATGCTTGCTTTTGCATTGAAAATTCAATATTTTTCAAAACTTTGTAAAACTTAATATTTGCAATAAAACTTTGTGTAAACTGTTGGAAATTGTCAAAATCAACATTTTCTGATCGATACCATATCGATTTTCAATAATTTTATTGGTTTTCTAATGATTTCAAACAGCATATTCAAATTTGAAATTACCGTGTTTAACGTTGAAAAACTAGCTTGAAATGCTTGCTTTTGCATTGAAAATTCAATATTTTTCAAAACTTTGTAAAACTTAATATCTGCAATAAAACTTTGTGTAAACTGTTGGAAATTGTCAAAATCAACATTTTCTGGTCGATACCATATCGATTTTCAATAATTTTATTGGTTGTCTAATGATTTCAAACACTATATTCAAATTTGAAATTACCGTGTTTAACGTTGAAAAACTAGCTTCAAATGCTTGCTTTTGCATTGAAAATTCAATATTTTTCAAAACTTTGTAAAACTTAATATTTGCAATAAAACTTTGTGTAAACCGTTGGAAATTGTCAAAATCAACATTTTCTGATCGATACCATATCGATTTTCAATAATTTTATTGGTTTTCTAAGGATTTCAAACAGTATATTCAAATTTGAAATTACCGTGTTTAACGTTGAAAAAGTAGCTTGAATTGCTTGCTTTTGCATTGAAAATTCAATATTTTTCAAAACTTTGTAAAACTTAATATTTGCAATAAAACTTTGTGTAAACTGTTGGAAATTGTCAAAATCAACATTTTCTGATCGATACCATATCGATTTTCAATAATTTTATTGGTTTTCTAAGGATTTCAAACAGTATATTCAAATTTGAAATTACCGTGTTTAACGTTGAAAAAGTAGCTTGAATTGCTTGCTTTTGCATTGAAAATTCAATATTTTTCAAAACTTTGTAAAACTTAATATTTGCAATAAAACTTTGTGTAAACTGTTGGAAATTGTCAAAATCAACATTTTCTGATCGATACCATATCGATTTTCAATAATTTTATTGGTTTTCTAAGGATTTCAAACAGTATATTCAAATTTGAAATTACCGTGTTTAACGTTGAAAAAGTAGCTTGAATTGCTTGCTTTTGCATTGAAAATTCAATATTTTTCAAAACTTTGTAAAACTTAATATTTGCAATAAAACTTTGTGTAAACTGTTGGAAATTGTCAAAATCAACATTTTCTGATCGATACCATATCGATTTTCAATAATTTTATTGGTTTTCTAATGATTTCAAACACTATATTCAAATTTGAAATTACCGTGTTTAACGTTGAAAAACTAGCTTCAAATGCTTGCTTTTGCATTGAAAATTCAATATTTTTCAAAACTTTGTAAAACTTAATATTTGCAATAAAACTTTGTGTAAACTGTTGGAAATTGTCAAAATCAACATTTTCTGATCGATACCATATCGATTTTCAATAATTTTATTGGTTTTCTAATGATTTCAAACAGCATATTCAAATTTGAAATTACCGTGTTTAACGTTGAAAAACTAGCTTGAAATGCTTGCTTTTGCATTGAAAATTCAATATTTTTCAAAACTTTGTAAAACTTAATATCTGCAATAAAACTTTGTGTAAACTGTTGGAAATTGTCAAAATCAACATTTTCTGGTCGATACCATATCGATTTTCAATAATTTTATTGGTTGTCTAATGATTTCAAACACTATATTCAAATTTGAAATTACCGTGTTTAACGTTGAAAAACTAGCTTCAAATGCTTGCTTTTGCATTGAAAATTCAATATTTTTCAAAACTTTGTAAAACTTAATATTTGCAATAAAACTTTGTGTAAACCGTTGGAAATTGTCAAAATCAACATTTTCTGATCGATACCATATCGATTTTCAATAATTTTATTGGTTTTCTAAGGATTTCAAACAGTATATTCAAATTTGAAATTACCGTGTTTAACGTTGAAAAAGTAGCTTGAATTGCTTGCTTTTGCATTGAAAATTCAATATTTTTCAAAACTTTGTAAAACTTAATATTTGCAATAAAACTTTGTGTAAACTGTTGGAAATTGTCAAAATCAACATTTTCTGATCGATACCATATCGATTTTCAATAATTTTATTGGTTTTCTAAGGATTTCAAACAGTATATTCAAATTTGAAATTACCGTGTTTAACGTTGAAAAAGTAGCTTGAATTGCTTGCTTTTGCATTGAAAATTCAATATTTTTCAAAACTTTGTAAAACTTAATATTTGCAATAAAACTTTGTGTAAACTGTTGGAAATTGTCAAAATCAACATTTTCTGATCGATACCATATCGATTTTCAATAATTTTATTGGTTTTCTAATGATTTCAAACAGCATATTCAAATTTGAAATTACCGTGTTTAACGTTGAAAAACTAGCTTGAAATGCTTGCTTTTGCATTGAAAATTCAATATTTTTCAAAACTTTGTAAAACTTAATATTTGCAATAAAACTTTGTGTAAACTGTTGGAAATTGTCAAAATCAACATTTTCTGATCGATACCATATCGATTTTCAATAATTTTATTGGTTTTCTAATGATTTCAAACAGCATATTCAAATTTGAAATTACCGTGTTTAACGTTGAAAAAGTAGCTTGAATTGCTTGCTTTTGCATTGAAAATTCAATATTTTTCAAAACTTTGTAAAACTTAATATTTGCAATAAAACTTTGTGTAAACTGTTGGAAATTGTCAAAATCAACATTTTCTGATCGATACCATATCGATTTTCAATAATTTTATTGGTTTTCTAATGATTTCAAACAGTATATTCAAATTTGAAATTACCGTGTTTAACGTTGAAAAAGTAGCTTGAATTGCTTGCTTTTGCATTGAAAATTCAATATTTTTCAAAACTTTGTAAAACTTAATATCTGCAATAAAACTTTGTGTAAACTGTTGGAAATTGTCAAAATCAACATTTTCTGGTCGATACCATATCGATTTTCAATAATTTTATTGGTTGTCTAATGATTTCAAACACTATATTCAAATTTGAAATTACCGTGTTTAACGTTGAAAAACTAGCTTCAAATGCTTGCTTTTGCATTGAAAATTCAATATTTTTCAAAACTTTGTAAAACTTAATATTTGCAATAAAACTTTGTGTAAACCGTTGGAAATTGTCAAAATCAACATTTTCTGATCGATACCATATCGATTTTCAATAATTTTATTGGTTTTCTAAGGATTTCAAACAGTATATTCAAATTTGAAATTACCGTGTTTAACGTTGAAAAAGTAGCTTGAATTGCTTGCTTTTGCATTGAAAATTCAATATTTTTCAAAACTTTGTAAAACTTAATATTTGCAATAAAACTTTGTGTAAACTGTTGGAAATTGTCAAAATCAACATTTTCTGATCGATACCATATCGATTTTCAATAATTTTATTGGTTTTCTAAGGATTTCAAACAGTATATTCAAATTTGAAATTACCGTGTTTAACGTTGAAAAAGTAGCTTGAATTGCTTGCTTTTGCATTGAAAATTCAATATTTTTCAAAACTTTGTAAAACTTAATATTTGCAATAAAACTTTGTGTAAACTGTTGGAAATTGTCAAAATCAACATTTTCTGATCGATACCATATCGATTTTCAATAATTTTATTGGTTTTCTAATGATTTCAAACAGCATATTCAAATTTGAAATTACCGTGTTTAACGTTGAAAAACTAGCTTGAAATGCTTGCTTTTGCATTGAAAATTCAATATTTTTCAAAACTTTGTAAAACTTAATATTTGCAATAAAACTTTGTGTAAACTGTTGGAAATTGTCAAAATCAACATTTTCTGATCGATACCATATCGATTTTCAATAATTTTATTGGTTTTCTAATGATTTCAAACAGCATATTCAAATTTGAAATTACCGTGTTTAACGTTGAAAAAGTAGCTTGAATTGCTTGCTTTTGCATTGAAAATTCAATATTTTTCAAAACTTTGTAAAACTTAATATTTGCAATAAAACTTTGTGTAAACTGTTGGAAATTGTCAAAATCAACATTTTCTGATCGATACCATATCGATTTTCAATAATTTTATTGGTTTTCTAATGATTTCAAACAGTATATTCAAATTTGAAATTACCGTGTTTAACGTTGAAAAAGTAGCTTGAATTGCTTGCTTTTGCATTGAAAATTCAATATTTTTCAAAACTTTGTAAAACTTAATATTTGCAATAAAACTTTGTGTAAACTGTTGGAAATTGTCAAAATCAACATTTTCTGATCGATACCATATCGATTTTCAATAATTTTATTGGTTTTCTAATGATTTCAAACACTATATTCAAATTTGAAATTACCGTGTTTAACGTTGAAAAACTAGCTTCAAATGCTTGCTTTTGCATTGAAAATTCAATATTTTTCAAAACTTTGTAAAACTTAATATTTGCAATAAAACTTTGTGTAAACTGTTGGAAATTGTCAAAATCAACATTTTCTGATCGATACCATATCGATTTTCAATAATTTTATTGGTTTTCTAATGATTTCAAACAGCATATTCAAATTTGAAATTACCGTGTTTAACGTTGAAAAACTAGCTTGAAATGCTTGCTTTTGCATTGAAAATTCAATATTTTTCAAAACTTTGTAAAACTTAATATCTGCAATAAAACTTTGTGTAAACTGTTGGAAATTGTCAAAATCAACATTTTCTGGTCGATACCATATCGATTTTCAATAATTTTATTGGTTGTCTAATGATTTCAAACACTATATTCAAATTTGAAATTACCGTGTTTAACGTTGAAAAACTAGCTTCAAATGCTTGCTTTTGCATTGAAAATTCAATATTTTTCAAAACTTTGTAAAACTTAATATTTGCAATAAAACTTTGTGTAAACCGTTGGAAATTGTCAAAATCAACATTTTCTGATCGATACCATATCGATTTTCAATAATTTTATTGGTTTTCTAATGATTTCAAACAGTATATTCAAATTTGAAATTACCGTGTTTAACGTTGAAAAAGTAGCTTGAATTGCTTGCTTTTGCATTGAAAATTCAATATTTTTCAAAACTTTGTAAAACTTAATATTTGCAATAAAACTTTGTGTAAACTGTTGGAAATTGTCAAAATCAACATTTTCTGATCGATACCATATCGATTTTCAATAATTTTATTGGTTTTCTAATGATTTCAAACACTATATTCAAATTTGAAATTACCGTGTTTAACGTTGAAAAACTAGCTTCAAATGCTTGCTTTTGCATTGAAAATTCAATATTTTTCAAAACTTTGTAAAACTTAATATTTGCAATAAAACTTTGTGTAAACTGTTGGAAATTGTCAAAATCAACATTTTCTGATCGATACCATATCGATTTTCAATAATTTTATTGGTTTTCTAATGATTTCAAACAGCATATTCAAATTTGAAATTACCGTGTTTAACGTTGAAAAACTAGCTTGAAATGCTTGCTTTTGCATTGAAAATTCAATATTTTTCAAAACTTTGTAAAACTTAATATCTGCAATAAAACTTTGTGTAAACTGTTGGAAATTGTCAAAATCAACATTTTCTGGTCGATACCATATCGATTTTCAATAATTTTATTGGTTGTCTAATGATTTCAAACACTATATTCAAATTTGAAATTACCGTGTTTAACGTTGAAAAACTAGCTTCAAATGCTTGCTTTTGCATTGAAAATTCAATATTTTTCAAAACTTTGTAAAACTTAATATTTGCAATAAAACTTTGTGTAAACCGTTGGAAATTGTCAAAATCAACATTTTCTGATCGATACCATATCGATTTTCAATAATTTTATTGGTTTTCTAAGGATTTCAAACAGTATATTCAAATTTGAAATTACCGTGTTTAACGTTGAAAAAGTAGCTTGAATTGCTTGCTTTTGCATTGAAAATTCAATATTTTTCAAAACTTTGTAAAACTTAATATTTGCAATAAAACTTTGTGTAAACTGTTGGAAATTGTCAAAATCAACATTTTCTGATCGATACCATATCGATTTTCAATAATTTTATTGGTTTTCTAAGGATTTCAAACAGTATATTCAAATTTGAAATTACCGTGTTTAACGTTGAAAAAGTAGCTTGAATTGCTTGCTTTTGCATTGAAAATTCAATATTTTTCAAAACTTTGTAAAACTTAATATTTGCAATAAAACTTTGTGTAAACTGTTGGAAATTGTCAAAATCAACATTTTCTGATCGATACCATATCGATTTTCAATAATTTTATTGGTTTTCTAATGATTTCAAACAGCATATTCAAATTTGAAATTACCGTGTTTAACGTTGAAAAACTAGCTTGAAATGCTTGCTTTTGCATTGAAAATTCAATATTTTTCAAAACTTTGTAAAACTTAATATTTGCAATAAAACTTTGTGTAAACTGTTGGAAATTGTCAAAATCAACATTTTCTGATCGATACCATATCGATTTTCAATAATTTTATTGGTTTTCTAATGATTTCAAACAGCATATTCAAATTTGAAATTACCGTGTTTAACGTTGAAAAAGTAGCTTGAATTGCTTGCTTTTGCATTGAAAATTCAATATTTTTCAAAACTTTGTAAAACTTAATATTTGCAATAAAACTTTGTGTAAACTGTTGGAAATTGTCAAAATCAACATTTTCTGATCGATACCATATCGATTTTCAATAATTTTATTGGTTTTCTAATGATTTCAAACAGTATATTCAAATTTGAAATTACCGTGTTTAACGTTGAAAAAGTAGCTTGAATTGCTTGCTTTTGCATTGAAAATTCAATATTTTTCAAAACTTTGTAAAACTTAATATTTGCAATAAAACTTTGTGTAAACTGTTGGAAATTGTCAAAATCAACATTTTCTGATCGATACCATATCGATTTTCAATAATTTTATTGGTTTTCTAATGATTTCAAACACTATATTCAAATTTGAAATTACCGTGTTTAACGTTGAAAAACTAGCTTCAAATGCTTGCTTTTGCATTGAAAATTCAATATTTTTCAAAACTTTGTAAAACTTAATATTTGCAATAAAACTTTGTGTAAACTGTTGGAAATTGTCAAAATCAACATTTTCTGATCGATACCATATCGATTTTCAATAATTTTATTGGTTTTCTAATGATTTCAAACAGCATATTCAAATTTGAAATTACCGTGTTTAACGTTGAAAAACTAGCTTGAAATGCTTGCTTTTGCATTGAAAATTCAATATTTTTCAAAACTTTGTAAAACTTAATATCTGCAATAAAACTTTGTGTAAACTGTTGGAAATTGTCAAAATCAACATTTTCTGGTCGATACCATATCGATTTTCAATAATTTTATTGGTTGTCTAATGATTTCAAACACTATATTCAAATTTGAAATTACCGTGTTTAACGTTGAAAAACTAGCTTCAAATGCTTGCTTTTGCATTGAAAATTCAATATTTTTCAAAACTTTGTAAAACTTAATATTTGCAATAAAACTTTGTGTAAACCGTTGGAAATTGTCAAAATCAACATTTTCTGATCGATACCATATCGATTTTCAATAATTTTATTGGTTTTCTAAGGATTTCAAACAGTATATTCAAATTTGAAATTACCGTGTTTAACGTTGAAAAAGTAGCTTGAATTGCTTGCTTTTGCATTGAAAATTCAATATTTTTCAAAACTTTGTAAAACTTAATATTTGCAATAAAACTTTGTGTAAACTGTTGGAAATTGTCAAAATCAACATTTTCTGATCGATACCATATCGATTTTCAATAATTTTATTGGTTTTCTAAGGATTTCAAAGAGTATATTCAAATTTGAAATTACCGTGTTTAACGTTGAAAAAGTAGCTTGAATTGCTTGCTTTTGCATTGAAAATTCAATATTTTTCAAAACTTTGTAAAACTTAATATTTGCAATAAAACTTTGTGTAAACTGTTGGAAATTGTCAAAATCAACATTTTCTGATCGATACCATATCGATTTTCAATAATTTTATTGGTTTTCTAATGATTTCAAACAGCATATTCAAATTTGAAATTACCGTGTTTAACGTTGAAAAACTAGCTTGAAATGCTTGCTTTTGCATTGAAAATTCAATATTTTTCAAAACTTTGTAAAACCTAATATTTGCAATAAAACTTTGTGTAAACTGTTGGAAATTGTCAAAATCAACATTTTCTGATCGATACCATATCGATTTTTAATAATTTTATTGGTTTTCTAATGATTTCAAACAGTATATTCAAATTTGAAATTACCGTGTTTAACGTTGAAAAAGTAGCTTGAATTGCTTGCTTTTGCATTGAAAATTCAATATTTTTCAAAACTTTGTAAAACTTAATATCTGCAATAAAACTTTGTGTAAACTGTTGGAAATTGTCAAAATCAACATTTTCTGGTCGATACCATATCGATTTTCAATAATTTTATTGGTTGTCTAATGATTTCAAACACTATATTCAAATTTGAAATTACCGTGTTTAACGTTGAAAAACTAGCTTCAAATGCTTGCTTTTGCATTGAAAATTCAATATTTTTCAAAACTTTGTAAAACTTAATATTTGCAATAAAACTTTGTGTAAACCGTTGGAAATTGTCAAAATCAACATTTTCTGATCGATACCATATCGATTTTCAATAATTTTATTGGTTTTCTAAGGATTTCAAACAGTATATTCAAATTTGAAATTACCGTGTTTAACGTTGAAAAAGTAGCTTGAATTGCTTGCTTTTGCATTGAAAATTCAATATTTTTCAAAACTTTGTAAAACTTAATATTTGCAATAAAACTTTGTGTAAACTGTTGGAAATTGTCAAAATCAACATTTTCTGATCGATACCATATCGATTTTCAATAATTTTATTGGTTTTCTAAGGATTTCAAACAGTATATTCAAATTTGAAATTACCGTGTTTAACGTTGAAAAAGTAGCTTGAATTGCTTGCTTTTGCATTGAAAATTCAATATTTTTCAAAACTTTGTAAAACTTAATATTTGCAATAAAACTTTGTGTAAACTGTTGGAAATTGTCAAAATCAACATTTTCTGATCGATACCATATCGATTTTCAATAATTTTATTGGTTTTCTAATGATTTCAAACAGCATATTCAAATTTGAAATTACCGTGTTTAACGTTGAAAAACTAGCTTGAAATGCTTGCTTTTGTATTGAAAATTCAATATTTTTCAAAACTTTGTAAAACTTAATATTTGCAATAAAACTTTTTGTAAACTGTTGGAAATTGTCAAAATCAACATTTTCTGATCGATACCATATCGATTTTCAATAATTTTATTGGTTTTCTAATGATTTCAAACAGCATATTCAAATTTGAAATTACCGTGTTTAACGTTGAAAAACTAGCTTGAAATGCTTGCTTTTGTATTGAAAATTCAATATTTTTCAAAACTTTGTAAAACTTAATATTTGCAATAAAACTTTGTGTAAACTGTTGGAAATTGTCAAAATCAACATTTTCTGATCGATACCATATCGATTTTCAATAATTTTATTGGTTTTCTAATGATTTCAAACAGCATATTCAAATTTGAAATTACCGTGTTTAACGTTGAAAAACTAGCTTGAAATGCTTGCTTTTGCATTGAAAATTCAATATTTTTCAAAACTTTGTAAAACTTAATATTTGCAATAAAACTTTGTGTAAACTGTTGGAAATTGTCAAAATCAACATTTTCTGATCGATACCATATCGATTTTCAATAATTTTATTGGTTTTCTAATGATTTCAAACAGCATATTCAAATTTGAAATTACCGTGTTTAACGTTGAAAAACTAGCTTGAATTGCATGCTTTTGCATTGAAAATTCAATATTTTTCAAAACGTTGTAAAACTTAATATTTGCAATAAAACTTTGTGTAAACTGTTGGAAATTGTCAAAATCAACATTTTCTGATCGATACCATATCGATTTTCAATAATTTTATTGGTTTTCTAATGATTTCAAACACTATATTCAAATTTGAAATTACCGTGTTTAACGTTGAAAAACTAGCTTCAAATGCTTGCTTTTGCATTGAAAATTCAATATTTTTCAAAACTTTGTAAAACTTAATATTTGCAATAAAACTTTGTGTAAACTGTTGGAAATTGTCAAAATCAACATTTTCTGATCGATACCATATCGATTTTCAATAATTTTATTGGTTTTCTAATGATTTCAAACAGCATATTCAAATTTGAAATTACCGTGTTTAACGTTGAAAAACTAGCTTGAAATGCTTGCTTTTGCATTGAAAATTCAATATTTTTCAAAACTTTGTAAAACTTAATATCTGCAATAAAACTTTGTGTAAACTGTTGGAAATTGTCAAAATCAACATTTTCTGGTCGATACCATATCGATTTTCAATAATTTTATTGGTTGTCTAATGATTTCAAACACTATATTCAAATTTGAAATTACCGTGTTTAACGTTGAAAAACTAGCTTCAAATGCTTGCTTTTGCATTGAAAATTCAATATTTTTCAAAACTTTGTAAAACTTAATATTTGCAATAAAACTTTGTGTAAACCGTTGGAAATTGTCAAAATCAACATTTTCTGATCGATACCATATCGATTTTCAATAATTTTATTGGTTTTCTAAGGATTTCAAACAGTATATTCAAATTTGAAATTACCGTGTTTAACGTTGAAAAAGTAGCTTGAATTGCTTGCTTTTGCATTGAAAATTCAATATTTTTCAAAACTTTGTAAAACTTAATATTTGCAATAAAACTTTGTGTAAACTGTTGGAAATTGTCAAAATCAACATTTTCTGATCGATACCATATCGATTTTCAATAATTTTATTGGTTTTCTAAGGATTTCAAACAGTATATTCAAATTTGAAATTACCGTGTTTAACGTTGAAAAAGTAGCTTGAATTGCTTGCTTTTGCATTGAAAATTCAATATTTTTCAAAACTTTGTAAAACTTAATATTTGCAATAAAACTTTGTGTAAACTGTTGGAAATTGTCAAAATCAACATTTTCTGATCGATACCATATCGATTTTCAATAATTTTATTGGTTTTCTAATGATTTCAAACAGCATATTCAAATTTGAAATTACCGTGTTTAACGTTGAAAAACTAGCTTGAAATGCTTGCTTTTGCATTGAAAATTCAATATTTTTCAAAACTTTGTAAAACTTAATATTTGCAATAAAACTTTGTGTAAACTGTTGGAAATTGTCAAAATCAACATTTTCTGATCGATACCATATCGATTTTCAATAATTTTATTGGTTTTCTAATGATTTCAAACAGCATATTCAAATTTGAAATTACCGTGTTTAACGTTGAAAAAGTAGCTTGAATTGCTTGCTTTTGCATTGAAAATTCAATATTTTTCAAAACTTTGTAAAACTTAATATTTGCAATAAAACTTTGTGTAAACTGTTGGAAATTGTCAAAATCAACATTTTCTGATCGATACCATATCGATTTTCAATAATTTTATTGGTTTTCTAATGATTTCAAACAGTATATTCAAATTTGAAATTACCGTGTTTAACGTTGAAAAAGTAGCTTGAATTGCTTGCTTTTGCATTGAAAATTCAATATTTTTCAAAACTTTGTAAAACTTAATATTTGCAATAAAACTTTGTGTAAACTGTTGGAAATTGTCAAAATCAACATTTTCTGATCGATACCATATCGATTTTCAATAATTTTATTGGTTTTCTAATGATTTCAAACACTATATTCAAATTTGAAATTACCGTGTTTAACGTTGAAAAACTAGCTTCAAATGCTTGCTTTTGCATTGAAAATTCAATATTTTTCAAAACTTTGTAAAACTTAATATTTGCAATAAAACTTTGTGTAAACTGTTGGAAATTGTCAAAATCAACATTTTCTGATCGATACCATATCGATTTTCAATAATTTTATTGGTTTTCTAATGATTTCAAACAGCATATTCAAATTTGAAATTACCGTGTTTAACGTTGAAAAACTAGCTTGAAATGCTTGCTTTTGCATTGAAAATTCAATATTTTTCAAAACTTTGTAAAACTTAATATCTGCAATAAAACTTTGTGTAAACTGTTGGAAATTGTCAAAATCAACATTTTCTGGTCGATACCATATCGATTTTCAATAATTTTATTGGTTGTCTAATGATTTCAAACACTATATTCAAATTTGAAATTACCGTGTTTAACGTTGAAAAACTAGCTTCAAATGCTTGCTTTTGCATTGAAAATTCAATATTTTTCAAAACTTTGTAAAACTTAATATTTGCAATAAAACTTTGTGTAAACCGTTGGAAATTGTCAAAATCAACATTTTCTGATCGATACCATATCGATTTTCAATAATTTTATTGGTTTTCTAAGGATTTCAAACAGTATATTCAAATTTGAAATTACCGTGTTTAACGTTGAAAAAGTAGCTTGAATTGCTTGCTTTTGCATTGAAAATTCAATATTTTTCAAAACTTTGTAAAACTTAATATTTGCAATAAAACTTTGTGTAAACTGTTGGAAATTGTCAAAATCAACATTTTCTGATCGATACCATATCGATTTTCAATAATTTTATTGGTTTTCTAAGGATTTCAAAGAGTATATTCAAATTTGAAATTACCGTGTTTAACGTTGAAAAAGTAGCTTGAATTGCTTGCTTTTGCATTGAAAATTCAATATTTTTCAAAACTTTGTAAAACTTAATATTTGCAATAAAACTTTGTGTAAACTGTTGGAAATTGTCAAAATCAACATTTTCTGATCGATACCATATCGATTTTCAATAATTTTATTGGTTTTCTAATGATTTCAAACAGCATATTCAAATTTGAAATTACCGTGTTTAACGTTGAAAAACTAGCTTGAAATGCTTGCTTTTGCATTGAAAATTCAATATTTTTCAAAACTTTGTAAAACCTAATATTTGCAATAAAACTTTGTGTAAACTGTTGGAAATTGTCAAAATCAACATTTTCTGATCGATACCATATCGATTTTTAATAATTTTATTGGTTTTCTAATGATTTCAAACAGTATATTCAAATTTGAAATTACCGTGTTTAACGTTGAAAAAGTAGCTTGAATTGCTTGCTTTTGCATTGAAAATTCAATATTTTTCAAAACTTTGTAAAACTTAATATCTGCAATAAAACTTTGTGTAAACTGTTGGAAATTGTCAAAATCAACATTTTCTGGTCGATACCATATCGATTTTCAATAATTTTATTGGTTGTCTAATGATTTCAAACACTATATTCAAATTTGAAATTACCGTGTTTAACGTTGAAAAACTAGCTTCAAATGCTTGCTTTTGCATTGAAAATTCAATATTTTTCAAAACTTTGTAAAACTTAATATTTGCAATAAAACTTTGTGTAAACCGTTGGAAATTGTCAAAATCAACATTTTCTGATCGATACCATATCGATTTTCAATAATTTTATTGGTTTTCTAAGGATTTCAAACAGTATATTCAAATTTGAAATTACCGTGTTTAACGTTGAAAAAGTAGCTTGAATTGCTTGCTTTTGCATTGAAAATTCAATATTTTTCAAAACTTTGTAAAACTTAATATTTGCAATAAAACTTTGTGTAAACTGTTGGAAATTGTCAAAATCAACATTTTCTGATCGATACCATATCGATTTTCAATAATTTTATTGGTTTTCTAAGGATTTCAAACAGTATATTCAAATTTGAAATTACCGTGTTTAACGTTGAAAAAGTAGCTTGAATTGCTTGCTTTTGCATTGAAAATTCAATATTTTTCAAAACTTTGTAAAACTTAATATTTGCAATAAAACTTTGTGTAAACTGTTGGAAATTGTCAAAATCAACATTTTCTGATCGATACCATATCGATTTTCAATAATTTTATTGGTTTTCTAATGATTTCAAACAGCATATTCAAATTTGAAATTACCGTGTTTAACGTTGAAAAACTAGCTTGAAATGCTTGCTTTTGTATTGAAAATTCAATATTTTTCAAAACTTTGTAAAACTTAATATTTGCAATAAAACTTTTTGTAAACTGTTGGAAATTGTCAAAATCAACATTTTCTGATCGATACCATATCGATTTTCAATAATTTTATTGGTTTTCTAATGATTTCAAACAGCATATTCAAATTTGAAATTACCGTGTTTAACGTTGAAAAACTAGCTTGAAATGCTTGCTTTTGTATTGAAAATTCAATATTTTTCAAAACTTTGTAAAACTTAATATTTGCAATAAAACTTTGTGTAAACTGTTGGAAATTGTCAAAATCAACATTTTCTGATCGATACCATATCGATTTTCAATAATTTTATTGGTTTTCTAATGATTTCAAACAGCATATTCAAATTTGAAATTACCGTGTTTAACGTTGAAAAACTAGCTTGAAATGCTTGCTTTTGCATTGAAAATTCAATATTTTTCAAAACTTTGTAAAACTTAATATTTGCAATAAAACTTTGTGTAAACTGTTGGAAATTGTCAAAATCAACATTTTCTGATCGATACCATATCGATTTTCAATAATTTTATTGGTTTTCTAATGATTTCAAACAGCATATTCAAATTTGAAATTACCGTGTTTAACGTTGAAAAACTAGCTTGAATTGCATGCTTTTGCATTGAAAATTCAATATTTTTCAAAACGTTGTAAAACTTAATATTTGCAATAAAACTTTGTGTAAACTGTTGGAAATTGTCAAAATCAACATTTTCTGATCGACACCATATCGATTTTCAATAATTTTATTGGTTTTCTAAGGATTTCAAACAGTATATTCAAATTTGAAATTACCGTGTTTAACGTTGAAAAAGTAGCTTGAATTGCTTGCTTTTGCATTGAAAATTCAATATTTTTCAAAACTTTCTAAAACTTAATATTTGCAATAAAACTTTGTGTAAACTGTTGGAAATTGTCAAAATCAACATTTTCTGATCGATACCATATCGATTTTCAATAATTTTATTGGTTTTCTAATGATTTCAAACAGTATATTCAAATTTGAAATTACCGTGTTTAACGTTGAAAAAGTAGCTTGAATTGCTTGCTTGTGCATTGAAAATTCAATATTTTTCAAAACTTTGTAAAACTTAATATTTGCAATAAAACTTTGTGTAAACTGTTGGAAATTGTCAAAATCAACATTTTCTGATCGATACCATATCGATTTACAATAATTTTATTGGTTTTCTAATGATTTCAAACAGCATATTCAAATTTGAAATTACCGTGTTTAACGTTGAAAAACTAGCTTCAAATGCTTGCTTTTGCATTGAAAATTCAATATTTTTCAAAACTTTGTAAAACTTAATATTTGCAATAAAACTTTGTGTAAACTGTTGGAAATTGTCAAAATCAACATTTTCTGATCGATACCATATCGATTTTCAATAATTTTATTGGTTTTCTAATGATTTCAAACAGCATATTCAAATTTGAAATTACCGTGTTTAACGTTGAAAAACTAGCTTGAAATGCTTGCTTTTGCATTGAAAATTCAATATTTTTCAAAACTTTGTAAAACCTAATATTTGCAATAAAACTTTGTGTAAACTGTTGGAAATTGTCAAAATCAACATTTTCTGATCGATACCATATCGATTTTTAATAATTTTATTGGTTTTCTAAGGATTTCAAACAGTATATTCAAATTTGAAATTACCGTGTTTAACGTTGAAAAAGTAGCTTGAATTGCTTGCTTTTGCATTGAAAATTCAATATTTTTCAAAACTTTGTAAAACTTAATATCTGCAATAAAACTTTGTGTAAACTGTTGGAAATTGTCAAAATCAACATTTTCTGGTCGATACCATATCGATTTTCAATAATTTTATTGGTTGTCTAATGATTTCAAACACTATATTCAAATTTGAAATTACCGTGTTTAACGTTGAAAAACTAGCTTCAAATGCTTGCTTTTGCATTGAAAATTCAATATTTTTCAAAACTTTGTAAAACTTAATATTTGCAATAAAACTTTCTGTAAACTGTTGGAAATTGTCAAAATCAACATTTTCTGATCGATACCATATCGATTTTCAATAATTTTATTGGTTTTCTAAGGATTTCAAACAGTATATTCAAATTTGAAATTACCGTGTTTAACGTTGAAAAAGTAGCTTGAATTGCTTGCTTTTGCATTGAAAATTCAATATTTTTCAAAACTTTGTAAAACTTAATATTTGCAATAAAACTTTGTGTAAACTGTTGGAAATTGTCAACATCAACATTTTCTGATCGATACCATATCGATTTTCAATAATTTTATTGGTTTTCTAATGATTTCAAACAGCATATTCAAATTTGAAATTACCGTGTTTAACGTTGAAAAACTAGCTTGAATTGCTTGCTTTTGCATTGAAAATTCAATATTTTTCAAAACTTTGTAAAACTTAATATTTGCAATAAAACTTTGTGTAAACTGTTGGAAATTGTCAAAATCAACATTTTCTGATCGATACCATATCGATTTTCAATAATTTTATTGGTTTTCTAATGATTTCAAACAGCATATTCAAATTTGAAATTACCGTGTTTAACGTTGAAAAACTAGCTTGAAATGCTTGCTTTTGTATTGAAAATTCAATATTTTTCAAAACTTTGTAAAACTTAATATTTGCAATAAAACTTTGTGTAAACTGTTGGAAATTGTCAAAATCAACATTTTCTGATCGATACCATATCGATTTTCAATAATTTTATTGGTTTTCTAATGATTTCAAACAGCATATTCAAATTTGAAATTAGCGTGTTTAACGTTGAAAAACTAGCTTGAAAGGCTTGCTTTTGCATTGAAAATTCAATATTTTTCAAAACTTTGTAAAACTTAATATTTGCAATAAAACTTTCTGTAAACTGTTGGAAATTGTCAAAATCAACATTTTCTGATCGATACCATATCGATTTTCAATAATTTTATTGGTTTTCTAATGATTTCAAACAGCATATTCAAATTTGAAATTACCGTGTTTAACGTTGAAAAACTAGCTTGAAATGCTTGCTTTTGTATTGAAAATTCAATATTTTTCAAAACTTTGTAAAACTTAATATTTGCAATAAAACTTTGTGTAAACTGTTGGAAATTGTCAAAATCAACATTTTCTGATCGATACCATATCGATTTTCAATAATTTTATTGGTTTTCTAATGATTTCAAACAGCATATTCAAATTTGAAATTAGCGTGTTTAACGTTGAAAAACTAGCTTGAAAGGCTTGCTTTTGCATTGAAAATTCAATATTTTTCAAAACTTTGTAAAACTTAATATTTGCAATAAAACTTTCTGTAAACTGTTGGAAATTGTCAAAATCAACATTTTCTGATCGATACCATATCGATTTTCAATAATTTTATTGGTTTTCTAAGGATTTCAAACAGTATATTCAAATTTGAAATTACCCTGTTTAACGTTGAAAAAGTAGCTTGAATTGCTTGCTTTTGCATTGAAAATTCAATATTTTTCAAAACTTTGTAAAACTTAATATTTGCAATAAAACTTTGTGTAAACTGTTGGAAATTGTCAAAATCAACATTTTCTGATCGATACCATATCGATTTTCAATAATTTTATTGGTTTTCTAATGATTTCAAACAGCATATTCAAATTTGAAATTACCGTGTTTAACGTTGAAAAACTAGCTTAAATTGCTTGCTTTTGCATTGAAAATTCAATATTTTTCAAAACTTTGTAAAACTTAATATTTGCAATAAAACTTTGTGTAAACTGTTGGAAATTGTCAAAATCAACATTTTCTGATCGATACCATATCGATTTTCAATAATTTTATTGGTTTTCTAAGGATTTCAAACAGTATATTCAAATTTGAAATTACCGTGTTTAACGTTGAAAAAGTAGCTTGAATTGCTTGCTTTTGCATTGAAAATTCAATATTTTTCAAAACTTTGTAAAACTTAATATTTGCAATAAAACTTTGTGTAAACTGTTGGAAATTGTCAAAATCAACATTTTCTGATCGATACCATATCGATTTTCAATAATTTTATTGGTTTTCTAATGATTTCAAACAGTATATTCAAATTTGAAATTACTGTGTTTAACGTTGAAAAAGTAGCTTGAATTGCTTGCTTTTGCATTGAAAATTCAATATTTTTCAAAACT
The DNA here is from genome assembly GCA_964036315.1 of Acanthosepion esculentum. Classification (NCBI taxonomy): domain Eukaryota; kingdom Metazoa; phylum Mollusca; class Cephalopoda; order Sepiida; family Sepiidae; genus Acanthosepion; species Acanthosepion esculentum. The sequence goes on from OZ038514.1 coordinate 26,485,456, forward strand.
TTGTAAAACTTAATATTTGCAATAAAACTTTGTGTAAACTGTTGGAAATTGTCAAAATCAACATTTTCTGATCGATACCATATCGATTTTCAATAATTTTATTGGTTTTCTAATGATTTCAAACACTATATTCAAATTTGAAATTACCGTGTTTAACGTTGAAAAACTAGCTTCAAATGCTTGCTTTTGCATTGAAAATTCAATATTTTTCAAAACTTTGTAAAACTTAATATTTGGAATAAAACTTTGTGTAAACTGTTGGAAATTGTCAAAATCAACATTTTCTGATCGATACCATATCGATTTTCAATAATTTTATTGGTTTTCTAATGATTTCAAACAGCATATTCAAATTTGAAATTACCGTGTTTAACGTTGAAAAACTAGCTTGAAATGCTTGCTTTTGCATTGAAAATTCAATATTTTTCAAAACTTTGTAAAACCTAATATTTGCAATAAAACTTTGTGTAAACTGTTGGAAATTGTCAAAATCAACATTTTCTGATCGATACCATATCGATTTTTAATAATTTTATTGGTTTTCTAAGGATTTCAAACAGTATATTCAAATTTGAAATTACCGTGTTTAACGTTGAAAAAGTAGCTTGAATTGCTTGCTTTTGCATTGAAAATTCAATATTTTTCAAAACTTTGTAAAACTTAATATCTGCAATAAAACTTTGTGTAAACTGTTGGAAATTGTCAAAATCAACATTTTCTGATCGATACCATATCGATTTTCAATAATTTTATTGGTTGTCTAATGATTTCAAACACTATATTCAAATTTGAAATTACCGTGTTTAACGTTGAAAAACTAGCTTCAAATGCTTGCTTTTGCATTGAAAATTCAATATTTTTCAAAACTTTGTAAAACTTAATATTTGCAATAAAACTTTGTGTAAACCGTTGGAAATTGTCAAAATCCACATTTTCTGATCGATACCATATCGATTTTCAATAATTTTATTGGTTTTCTAAGGATTTCAAACAGTATATTCAAATTTGAAATTACCGTGTTTAACGTTGAAAAAGTAGCTTGAATTGCTTGCTTTTGCATTGAAAATTCAATATTTTTCAAAACTTTGTAAAACTTAATATTTGCAATAAAACTTTGTGTAAACTGTTGGAAATTGTCAAAATCAACATTTTCTGATCGATACCATATCGATTTTCAATAATTTTATTGGTTTTCTAAGGATTTCAAACAGTATATTCAAATTTGAAATTACCGTGTTTAACGTTGAAAAAGTAGCTTGAATTGCTTGCTTTTGCATTGAAAATTCAATATTTTTCAAAACTTTGTAAAACTTAATATTTGCAATAAAACTTTGTGTAAACTGTTGGAAATTGTCAAAATCAACATTTTCTGATCGATACCATATCGATTTTCAATAATTTTATTGGTTTTCTAAGGATTTCAAACACTATATTCAAATTTGAAATTACCGTGTTTAACGTTGAAAAAGTAGCTTGAATTGCTTGCTTTTGCATTGAAAATTCAATATTTTTCAAAACTTTGTAAAACTTAATATTTGCAATAAAACTTTGTGTAAACTGTTGGAAATTGTCAAAATCAACATTTTCTGATCGATACCATATCGATTTTCAATAATTTTATTGGTTTTCTAATGATTTCAAACAGCATATTCAAATTTGAAATTACCGTGTTTAACGTTGAAAAACTAGCTTGAAAGGCTTGCTTTTGCATTGAAAATTCAATATTTTTCAAAACTTTGTAAAACTTAATATTTGCAATAAAACTTTGTGTAAACTGTTAGAAATTGTCAAAATCAACATTTTCTGATCGATACCATATCGATTTTCAATAATTTTATTGGTTTTCTAAGGATTTCAAACACTATATTCAAATTTGAAATTACCCTGTTTAACGTTGAAAAAGTAGCATGAATTGCTTGCTTTTGCATTGAAAATTCAATATTTTTCAAAACTTTGTAAAACTTAATATTTGCAATAAAACTTTGTGTAAACTGTTGGAAATTGTCAAAATCAACATTTTCTGATCGATACCATATCGATTTTCAATAATTTTATTGGTTTTCTAATGATTTCAAACAGCATATTCAAATTTGAAATTACCGTGTTTAACGTTGAAAAACTAGCTTGAAATGCTTGCTTTTGTATTGAAAATTCAATATTTTTCAAAACTTTGTAAAACTTAATATTTGCAATAAAACTTTGTGTAAACTGTTGGAAATTGTCAAAATCAACATTTTCTGATCGATACCATATCGATTTTCAATAATTTTATTGGTTTTCTAATGATTTCAAACAGCATATTCAAATTTGAAATTAGCGTGTTTAACGTTGAAAAACTAGCTTGAAAGGCTTGCTTTTGCATTGAAAATTCAATATTTTTCAAAACTTTGTAAAACTTAATATTTGCAATAAAACTTTCTGTAAACTGTTGGAAATTGTCAAAATCAACATTTTCTGATCGATACCATATCGATTTTCAATAATTTTATTGGTTTTCTAAGGATTTCAAACAGTATATTCAAATTTGAAATTACCCTGTTTAACGTTGAAAAAGTAGCTTGAATTGCTTGCTTTTGCATTGAAAATTCAATATTTTTCAAAACTTTGTAAAACTTAATATTTGCAATAAAACTTTGTGTAAACTGTTGGAAATTGTCAAAATCAACATTTTCTGATCGATACCATATCGATTTTCAATAATTTTATTGGTTTTCTAATGATTTCAAACAGCATATTCAAATTTGAAATTACCGTGTTTAACGTTGAAAAACTAGCTTGAAATGCTTGCTTTTGCATTGAAAATTCAATATTTTTCAAAACTTTGTAAAACTTAATATTTGCAATAAAACTTTGTGTAAACTGTTGGAAATTGTCAAAATCAACATTTTCTGATCGATACCATATCGATTTTCAATAATTTTATTGGTTTTCTAATGATTTCAAACAGCATATTCAAATTTGAAATTACCGTGTTTAACGTTGAAAAACTAGCTTAAATTGCTTGCTTTTGCATTGAAAATTCAATATTTTTCAAAACTTTGTAAAACTTAATATTTGCAATAAAACTTTGTGTAAACTGTTGGAAATTGTCAAAATCAACATTTTCTGATCGATACCATATCGATTTTCAATAATTTTATTGGTTTTCTAAGGATTTCAAACAGTATATTCAAATTTGAGATTACCGTGTTTAACGTTGAAAAAGTAGCTTGAATTGCTTGCTTTTGCATTGAAAATTCAATATTTTTCAAAACTTTGTAAAACTTAATATTTGCAATAAAACTTTGTGTAAACTGTTGGAAATTGTCAAAATCAACATTTTCTGATCGATACCATATCGATTTTCAATAATTTTATTGGTTTTCTAATGATTTCAAACAGTATATTCAAATTTGAAATTACCGTGTTTAACGTTGAAAAAGTAGCTTGAATTGCTTGCTTTTGCATTGAAAATTCAATATTTTTCAAAACTTTGTAAAACTTAATATTTGCAATAAAACTTTGTGTAAACTGTTGGAAATTGTCAAAATCAACATTTTCTGATCGATACCATATCGATTTTCAATAATTTTATTGGTTTTCTAATGATTTCAAACACTATATTCAAATTTGAAATTACCGTGTTTAACGTTGAAAAACTAGCTTCAAATGCTTGCTTTTGCATTGAAAATTCAATATTTTTCAAAACTTTGTAAAACTTAATATTTGCAATAAAACTTTGTGTAAACTGTTGGAAATTGTCAAAATCAACATTTTCTGATCGATACCATATCGATTTTCAATAATTTTATTGGTTTTCTAATGATTTCAAACAGCATATTCAAATTTGAAATTACCGTGTTTAACGTTGAAAAACTAGCTTGAAATGCTTGCTTTTGCATTGAAAATTCAATATTTTTCAAAACTTTGTAAAACCTAATATCTGCAATAAAACTTTGTGTAAACTGTTGGAAATTGTCAAAATCAACATTTTCTGGTCGATACCATATCGATTTTCAATAATTTTATTGGTTGTCTAATGATTTCAAACACTATATTCAAATTTGAAATTACCGTGTTTAACGTTGAAAAACTAGCTTCAAATGCTTGCTTTTGCATTGAAAATTCAATATTTTTCAAAACTTTGTAAAACTTAATATTTGCAATAAAACTTTGTGTAAACCGTTGGAAATTGTCAAAATCAACATTTTCTGATCGATACCATATCGATTTTCAATAATTTTATTGGTTTTCTAAGGATTTCAAACAGTATATTCAAATTTGAAATTACCGTGTTTAACGTTGAAAAAGTAGCTTGAATTGCTTGCTTTTGCATTGAAAATTCAATATTTTTCAAAACTTTGTAAAACTTAATATTTGCAATAAAACTTTGTGTAAACTGTTGGAAATTGTCAAAATCAACATTTTCTGATCGATACCATATCGATTTTCAATAATTTTATTGGTTTTCTAAGGATTTCAAACAGTATATTCAAATTTGAAATTACCGTGTTTAACGTTGAAAAAGTAGCTTGAATTGCTTGCTTTTGCATTGAAAATTCAATATTTTTCAAAACTTTGTAAAACTTAATATTTGCAATAAAACTTTGTGTAAACTGTTGGAAATTGTCAAAATCAACATTTTCTGATCGATACCATATCGATTTTCAATAATTTTATTGGTTTTCTAATGATTTCAAACAGCATATTCAAATTTGAAATTACCGTGTTTAACGTTGAAAAACTAGCTTGAAATGCTTGCTTTTGCATTGAAAATTCAATATTTTTCAAAACTTTGTAAAACTTAATATTTGCAATAAAACTTTGTGTAAACTGTTGGAAATTGTCAAAATCAACATTTTCTGATCGATACCATATCGATTTTCAATAATTTTATTGGTTTTCTAATGATTTCAAACAGCATATTCAAATTTGAAATTACCGTGTTTAACGTTGAAAAAGTAGCTTGAATTGCTTGCTTTTGCATTGAAAATTCAATATTTTTCAAAACTTTGTAAAACTTAATATTTGCAATAAAACTTTGTGTAAACTGTTGGAAATTGTCAAAATCAACATTTTCTGATCGATACCATATCGATTTTCAATAATTTTATTGGTTTTCTAATGATTTCAAACAGTATATTCAAATTTGAAATTACCGTGTTTAACGTTGAAAAAGTAGCTTGAATTGCTTGCTTTTGCATTGAAAATTCAATATTTTTCAAAACTTTGTAAAACTTAATATTTGCAATAAAACTTTGTGTAAACTGTTGGAAATTGTCAAAATCAACATTTTCTGATCGATACCATATCGATTTTCAATAATTTTATTGGTTGTCTAATGATTTCAAACACTATATTCAAATTTGAAATTACCGTGTTTAACGTTGAAAAACTAGCTTCAAATGCTTGCTTTTGCATTGAAAATTCAATATTTTTCAAAACTTTGTAAAACTTAATATTTGCAATAAAACTTTGTGTAAACCGTTGGAAATTGTCAAAATCAACATTTTCTGATCGATACCATATCGATTTTCAATAATTTTATTGGTTTTCTAAGGATTTCAAACAGTATATTCAAATTTGAAATTACCGTGTTTAACGTTGAAAAAGTAGCTTGAATTGCTTGCTTTTGCATTGAAAATTCAATATTTTTCAAAAATTTGTAAAACTTAATATTTGCAATAAAACTTTGTGTAAACTGTTGGAAATTGTCAAAATCAACATTTTCTGATCGATACCATATCGATTTTCAATAATTTTATTGGTTTTCTAAGGATTTCAAACAGTATATTCAAATTTGAAATTACCGTGTTTAACGTTGAAAAAGTAGCTTGAATTGCTTGCTTTTGCATTGAAAATTCAATATTTTTCAAAACTTTGTAAAACTTAATATTTGCAATAAAACTTTGTGTAAACTGTTGGAAATTGTCAAAATCAACATTTTCTGATCGATACCATATCGATTTTCAATAATTTTATTGGTTTTCTAATGATTTCAAACAGCATATTCAAATTTGAAATTACCGTGTTTAACGTTGAAAAACTAGCTTGAAATGCTTGCTTTTGCATTGAAAATTCAATATTTTTCAAAACTTTGTAAAACCTAATATTTGCAATAAAACTTTGTGTAAACTGTTGGAAATTGTCAAAATCAACATTTTCTGATCGATACCATATCGATTTTTAATAATTTTATTGGTTTTCTAAGGATTTCAAACAGTATATTCAAATTTGAAATTACCGTGTTTAACGTTGAAAAAGTAGCTTGAATTGCTTGCTTTTGCATTGAAAATTCAATATTTTTCAAAACTTTGTAAAACTTAATATCTGCAATAAAACTTTGTGTAAACTGTTGGAAATTGTCAAAATCAACATTTTCTGGTCGATACCATATCGATTTTCAATAATTTTATTGGTTGTCTAATGATTTCAAACACTATATTCAAATTTGAAATTACCGTGTTTAACGTTGAAAAACTAGCTTCAAATGCTTGCTTTTGCATTGAAAATTCAATATTTTTCAAAACTTTGTAAAACTTAATATTTGCAATAAAACTTTGTGTAAACCGTTGGAAATTGTCAAAATCAACATTTTCTGATCGATACCATATCGATTTTCAATAATTTTATTGGTTTTCTAAGGATTTCAAACAGTATATTCAAATTTGAAATTACCGTGTTTAACGTTGAAAAAGTAGCTTGAATTGCTTGCTTTTGCATTGAAAATTCAATATTTTTCAAAACTTTGTAAAACTTAATATTTGCAATAAAACTTTGTGTAAACTGTTGGAAATTGTCAAAATCAACATTTTCTGATCGATACCATATCGATTTTCAATAATTTTATTGGTTTTCTAAGGATTTCAAACAGTATATTCAAATTTGAAATTACCGTGTTTAACGTTGAAAAAGTAGCTTGAATTGCTTGCTTTTGCATTGAAAATTCAATATTTTTCAAAACTTTGTAAAACTTAATATTTGCAATAAAACTTTGTGTAAACTGTTGGAAATTGTCAAAATCAACATTTTCTGATCGATACCATATCGATTTTCAATAATTTTATTGGTTTTCTAATGATTTCAAACAGCATATTCAAATTTGAAATTACCGTGTTTAACGTTGAAAAACTAGCTTGAAATGCTTGCTTTTGTATTGAAAATTCAATATTTTTCAAAACTTTGTAAAACTTAATATTTGCAATAAAACTTTTTGTAAACTGTTGGAAATTGTCAAAATCAACATTTTCTGATCGATACCATATCGATTTTCAATAATTTTATTGGTTTTCTAATGATTTCAAACAGCATATTCAAATTTGAAATTACCGTGTTTAACGTTGAAAAACTAGCTTGAAATGCTTGCTTTTGTATTGAAAATTCAATATTTTTCAAAACTTTGTAAAACTTAATATTTGCAATAAAACTTTGTGTAAACTGTTGGAAATTGTCAAAATCAACATTTTCTGATCGATACCATATCGATTTTCAATAATTTTATTGGTTTTCTAATGATTTCAAACAGCATATTCAAATTTGAAATTACCGTGTTTAACGTTGAAAAACTAGCTTGAAATGCTTGCTTTTGCATTGAAAATTCAATATTTTTCAAAACTTTGTAAAACTTAATATTTGCAATAAAACTTTGTGTAAACTGTTGGAAATTGTCAAAATCAACATTTTCTGATCGATACCATATCGATTTTCAATAATTTTATTGGTTTTCTAATGATTTCAAACAGCATATTCAAATTTGAAATTACCGTGTTTAACGTTGAAAAACTAGCTTGAATTGCATGCTTTTGCATTGAAAATTCAATATTTTTCAAAACTTTGTAAAACTTAATATTTGCAATAAAACTTTGTGTAAACTGTTGGAAATTGTCAAAATCAACATTTTCTGATCGACACCATATCGATTTTCAATAATTTTATTGGTTTTCTAAGGATTTCAAACAGTATATTCAAATTTGAAATTACCGTGTTTAACGTTGAAAAAGTAGCTTGAATTGCTTGCTTTTGCATTGAAAATTCAATATTTTCAAAACTTTCTAAAACTTAATATTTGCAATAAAACTTTGTGTAAACTGTTGGAAATTGTCAAAATCAACATTTTCTGATCGATACCATATCGATTTTCAATAATTTTATTGGTTTTCTAATGATTTCAAACAGCATATTCAAATTTGAAATTACCGTGTTTAACGTTGAAAAACTAGCTTGAAAGGCTTGCTTTTGCATTGAAAATTCAATATTTTTCAAAACTTTGTAAAACTTAATATTTGCAATAAAACTTTGTGTAAACTGTTAGAAATTGTCAAAATCAACATTTTCTGATCGATACCATATCGATTTTCAATAATTTTATTGGTTTTCTAAGGATTTCAAACACTATATTCAAATTTGAAATTACCCTGTTTAACGTTGAAAAAGTAGCATGAATTGCTTGCTTTTGCATTGAAAATTCAATATTTTTCAAAACTTTGTAAAACTTAATATTTGCAATAAAACTTTGTGTAAACTGTTGGAAATTGTCAAAATCAACATTTTCTGATCGATACCATATCGATTTTCAATAATTTTATTGGTTTTCTAATGATTTCAAACAGCATATTCAAATTTGAAATTACCGTGTTTAACGTTGAAAAACTAGCTTGAAATGCTTGCTTTTGTATTGAAAATTCAATATTTTTCAAAACTTTGTAAAACTTAATATTTGCAATAAAACTTTGTGTAAACTGTTGGAAATTGTCAAAATCAACATTTTCTGATCGATACCATATCGATTTTCAATAATTTTATTGGTTTTCTAATGATTTCAAACAGCATATTCAAATTTGAAATTAGCGTGTTTAACGTTGAAAAACTAGCTTGAAAGGCTTGCTTTTGCATTGAAAATTCAATATTTTTCAAAACTTTGTAAAACTTAATATTTGCAATAAAACTTTCTGTAAACTGTTGGAAATTGTCAAAATCAACATTTTCTGATCGATACCATATCGATTTTCAATAATTTTATTGGTTTTCTAAGGATTTCAAACAGTATATTCAAATTTGAAATTACCCTGTTTAACGTTGAAAAAGTAGCTTGAATTGCTTGCTTTTGCATTGAAAATTCAATATTTTTCAAAACTTTGTAAAACTTAATATTTGCAATAAAACTTTGTGTAAACTGTTGGAAATTGTCAAAATCAACATTTTCTGATCGATACCATATCGATTTTCAATAATTTTATTGGTTTTCTAATGATTTCAAACAGTATATTCAAATTTGAGATTACCGTGTTTAACGTTGAAAAAGTAGCTTGAATTGCTTGCTTTTGCATTGAAAATTCAATATTTTTCAAAACTTTGTAAAACTTAATATTTGCAATAAAACTTTGTGTAAACTGTTGGAAATTGTCAAAATCAACATTTTCTGATCGATACCATATCGATTTTCAATAATTTTATTGGTTTTCTAATGATTTCAAACAGTATATTCAAATTTGAAATTACCGTGTTTAACGTTGAAAAAGTAGCTTGAATTGCTTGCTTTTGCATTGAAAATTCAATATTTTTCAAAACTTTGTAAAACTTAATATTTGCAATAAAACTTTGTGTAAACTGTTGGAAATTGTCAAAATCAACATTTTCTGATCGATACCATATCGATTTTCAATAATTTTATTGGTTTTCTAATGATTTCAAACACTATATTCAAATTTGAAATTACCGTGTTTAACGTTGAAAAACTAGCTTCAAATGCTTGCTTTTGCATTGAAAATTCAATATTTTTCAAAACTTTGTAAAACTTAATATTTGCAATAAAACTTTGTGTAAACTGTTGGAAATTGTCAAAATCAACATTTTCTGATCGATACCATATCGATTTTCAATAATTTTATTGGTTTTCTAATGATTTCAAACAGCATATTCAAATTTGAAATTACCGTGTTTAACGTTGAAAAACTAGCTTGAAATGCTTGCTTTTGCATTGAAAATTCAATATTTTTCAAAACTTTGTAAAACTTAATATCTGCAATAAAACTTTGTGTAAACTGTTGGAAATTGTCAAAATCAACATTTTCTGGTCGATACCATATCGATTTTCAATAATTTTATTGGTTGTCTAATGATTTCAAACACTATATTCAAATTTGAAATTACCGTGTTTAACGTTGAAAAACTAGCTTCAAATGCTTGCTTTTGCATTGAAAATTCAATATTTTTCAAAACTTTGTAAAACTTAATATTTGCAATAAAACTTTGTGTAAACCGTTGGAAATTGTCAAAATCAACATTTTCTGATCGATACCATATCGATTTTCAATAATTTTATTGGTTTTCTAAGGATTTCACACAGTATATTCAAATTTGAAATTACCGTGTTTAACGTTGAAAAAGTAGCTTGAATTGCTTGCTTTTGCATTGAAAATTCAATATTTTTCAAAACTTTGTAAAACTTAATATTTGCAATAAAACTTTGTGTAAACTGTTGGAAATTGTCAAAATCAACATTTTCTGATCGATACCATATCGATTTTCAATAATTTTATTGGTTTTCTAAGGATTTCAAACAGTATATTCAAATTTGAAATTACCGTGTTTAACGTTGAAAAAGTAGCTTGAATTGCTTGCTTTTGCATTGAAAATTCAATATTTTTCAAAACTTTGTAAAACTTAATATTTGCAATAAAACTTTGTGTAAACTGCTGGAAATTGTCAAAATCAACATTTTCTGATCGATACCATATCGATTTTCAATAATTTTATTGGTTTTCTAATGATTTCAAACAGCATATTCAAATTTGAAATTACCGTGTTTAACGTTGAAAAACTAGCTTGAAATGCTTGCTTTTGCATTGAAAATTCAATATTTTTCAAAACTTTGTAAAACTTAATATTTGCAATAAAACTTTGTGTAAACTGTTGGAAATTGTCAAAATCAACATTTTCTGATCGATACCATATCGATTTTCAATAATTTTATTGGTTTTCTAATGATTTCAAACAGCATATTCAAATTTGAAATTACCGTGTTTAACGTTGAAAAAGTAGCTTGAATTGCTTGCTTTTGCATTGAAAATTCAATATTTTTCAAAACTTTGTAAAACTTAATATTTGCAATAAAACTTTGTGTAAACTGTTGGAAATTGTCAAAATCAACATTTTCTGATCGATACCATATCGATTTTCAATAATTTTATTGGTTTTCTAATGATTTCAAACAGTATATTCAAATTTGAAATTACCGTGTTTAACGTTGAAAAAGTAGCTTGAATTGCTTGCTTTTGCATTGAAAATTCAATATTTTTCAAAACTTTGTAAAACTTAATATTTGCAATAAAACTTTGTGTAAACTGTTGGAAATTGTCAAAATCAACATTTTCTGATCGATACCATATCGATTTTCAATAATTTTATTGGTTTTCTAATGATTTCAAACACTATATTCAAATTTGAAATTACCGTGTTTAACGTTGAAAAACTAGCTTCAAATGCTTGCTTTTGCATTGAAAATTCAATATTTTTCAAAACTTTGTAAAACTTAATATTTGCAATAAAACTTTGTGTAAACTGTTGGAAATTGTCAAAATCAACATTTTCTGATCGATACCATATCGATTTTCAATAATTTTATTGGTTTTCTAATGATTTCAAACAGCATATTCAAATTTGAAATTACCGTGTTTAACGTTGAAAAACTAGCTTGAAATGCTTGCTTTTGCATTGAAAATTCAATATTTTTCAAAACTTTGTAAAACTTAATATCTGCAATAAAACTTTGTGTAAACTGTTGGAAATTGTCAAAATCAACATTTTCTGGTCGATACCATATCGATTTTCAATAATTTTATTGGTTGTCTAATGATTTCAAACACTATATTCAAATTTGAAATTACCGTGTTTAACGTTGAAAAACTAGCTTCAAATGCTTGCTTTTGCATTGAAAATTCAATATTTTTCAAAACTTTGTAAAACTTAATATTTGCAATAAAACTTTGTGTAAACCGTTGGAAATTGTCAAAATCAACATTTTCTGATCGATACCATATCGATTTTCAATAATTTTATTGGTTTTCTAAGGATTTCAAACAGTATATTCAAATTTGAAATTACCGTGTTTAACGTTGAAAAAGTAGCTTGAATTGCTTGCTTTTGCATTGAAAATTCAATATTTTTCAAAACTTTGTAAAACTTAATATTTGCAATAAAACTTTGTGTAAACTGTTGGAAATTGTCAAAATCAACATTTTCTGATCGATACCATATCGATTTTCAATAATTTTATTGGTTTTCTAAGGATTTCAAACAGTATATTCAAATTTGAAATTACCGTGTTTAACGTTGAAAAAGTAGCTTGAATTGCTTGCTTTTGCATTGAAAATTCAATATTTTTCAAAACTTTGTAAAACTTAATATTTGCAATAAAACTTTGTGTAAACTGTTGGAAATTGTCAAAATCAACATTTTCTGATCGATACCATATCGATTTTCAATAATTTTATTGGTTTTCTAATGATTTCAAACAGCATATTCAAATTTGAAATTACCGTGTTTAACGTTGAAAAACTAGCTTGAAATGCTTGCTTTTGCATTGAAAATTCAATATTTTTCAAAACTTTGTAAAACCTAATATTTGCAATAAAACTTTGTGTAAACTGTTGGAAATTGTCAAAATCAACATTTTCTGATCGATACCATATCGATTTTTAATAATTTTATTGGTTTTCTAAGGATTTCAAACAGTATATTCAAATTTGAAATTACCGTGTTTAACGTTGAAAAAGTAGCTTGAATTGCTTGCTTTTGCATTGAAAATTCAATATTTTTCAAAACTTTGTAAAACTTAATATCTGCAATAAAACTTTGTGTAAACTGTTGGAAATTGTCAAAATCAACATTTTCTGGTCGATACCATATCGATTTTCAATAATTTTATTGGTTGTCTAATGATTTCAAACACTATATTCAAATTTGAAATTACCGTGTTTAACGTTGAAAAACTAGCTTCAAATGCTTGCTTTTGCATTGAAAATTCAATATTTTTCAAAACTTTGTAAAACTTAATATTTGCAATAAAACTTTGTGTAAACCGTTGGAAATTGTCAAAATCAACATTTTCTGATCGATACCATATCGATTTTCAATAATTTTATTGGTTTTCTAAGGATTTCAAACAGTATATTCAAATTTGAAATTACCGTGTTTAACGTTGAAAAAGTAGCTTGAATTGCTTGCTTTTGCATTGAAAATTCAATATTTTTCAAAACTTTGTAAAACTTAATATTTGCAATAAAACTTTGTGTAAACTGTTGGAAATTGTCAAAATCAACATTTTCTGATCGATACCATATCGATTTTCAATAATTTTATTGGTTTTCTAAGGATTTCAAACAGTATATTCAAATTTGAAATTACCGTGTTTAACGTTGAAAAAGTAGCTTGAATTGCTTGCTTTTGCATTGAAAATTCAATATTTTTCAAAACTTTGTAAAACTTAATATTTGCAATAAAACTTTGTGTAAACTGTTGGAAATTGTCAAAATCAACATTTTCTGATCGATACCATATCGATTTTCAATAATTTTATTGGTTTTCTAATGATTTCAAACAGCATATTCAAATTTGAAATTACCGTGTTTAACGTTGAAAAACTAGCTTGAAATGCTTGCTTTTGTATTGAAAATTCAATATTTTTCAAAACTTTGTAAAACTTAATATTTGCAATAAAACTTTTTGTAAACTGTTGGAAATTGTCAAAATCAACATTTTCTGATCGATACCATATCGATTTTCAATAATTTTATTGGTTTTCTAATGATTTCAAACAGCATATTCAAATTTGAAATTACCGTGTTTAACGTTGAAAAACTAGCTTGAAATGCTTGCTTTTGTATTGAAAATTCAATATTTTTCAAAACTTTGTAAAACTTAATATTTGCAATAAAACTTTGTGTAAACTGTTGGAAATTGTCAAAATCAACATTTTCTGATCGATACCATATCGATTTTCAATAATTTTATTGGTTTTCTAATGATTTCAAACAGCATATTCAAATTTGAAATTACCGTGTTTAACGTTGAAAAACTAGCTTGAATTGCATGCTTTTGCATTGAAAATTCAATATTTTTCAAAACTTTGTAAAACTTAATATTTGCAATAAAACTTTGTGTAAACTGTTGGAAATTGTCAAAATCAACATTTTCTGATCGACACCATATCGATTTTCAATAATTTTATTGGTTTTCTAAGGATTTCAAACAGTATATTCAAATTTGAAATTACCGTGTTTAACGTTGAAAAAGTAGCTTGAATTGCTTGCTTTTGCATTGAAAATTCAATATTTTTCAAAACTTTCTAAAACTTAATATTTGCAATAAAACTTTGTGTAAACTGTTGGAAATTGTCAAAATCAACATTTTCTGATCGATACCATATCGATTTTCAATAATTTTATTGGTTTTCTAATGATTTCAAACAGTATATTCAAATTTGAAATTACCGTGTTTAACGTTGAAAAAGTAGCTTGAATTGCTTGCTTGTGCATTGAAAATTCAATATTTTTCAAAACTTTGTAAAACTTAATATTTGCAATAAAACTTTGTGTAAACTGTTGGAAATTGTCAAAATCAACATTTTCTGATCGATACCATATCGATTTACAATAATTTTATTGGTTTTCTAATGATTTCAAACAGCATATTCAAATTTGAAATTACCGTGTTTAACGTTGAAAAACTAGCTTCAAATGCTTGCTTTTGCATTGAAAATTCAATATTTTTCAAAACTTTGTAAAACTTAATATTTGCAATAAAACTTTGTGTAAACTGTTGGAAATTGTCAAAATCAACATTTTCTGATCGATACCATATCGATTTTCAATAATTTTATTGGTTTTCTAATGATTTCAAACAGCATATTCAAATTTGAAATTACCGTGTTTAACGTTGAAAAACTAGCTTGAAATGCTTGCTTTTGCATTGAAAATTCAATATTTTTCAAAACTTTGTAAAACCTAATATTTGCAATAAAACTTTGTGTAAACTGTTGGAAATTGTCAAAATCAACATTTTCTGATCGATACCATATCGATTTTTAATAATTTTATTGGTTTTCTAAGGATTTCAAACAGTATATTCAAATTTGAAATTACCGTGTTTAACGTTGAAAAAGTAGCTTGAATTGCTTGCTTTTGCATTGAAAATTCAATATTTTTCAAAACTTTGTAAAACTTAATATCTGCAATAAAACTTTGTGTAAACTGTTGGAAATTGTCAAAATCAACATTTTCTGGTCGATACCATATCGATTTTCAATAATTTTATTGGTTGTCTAATGATTTCAAACACTATATTCAAATTTGAAATTACCGTGTTTAACGTTGAAAAACTAGCTTCAAATGCTTGCTTTTGCATTGAAAATTCAATATTTTTCAAAACTTTGTAAAACTTAATATTTTTAATAAAACTTTGTGTAAACCGTTGGAAATTGTCAAAATCAACATTTTCTGATCGATACCATATCGATTTTCAATAATTTTATTGGTTTTCTAAGGATTTCAAACAGTATATTCAAATTTGAAATTACCGTGTTTAACGTTGAAAAAGTAGCTTGAATTGCTTGCTTTTGCATTGAAAATTCAATATTTTTCAAAACTTTGTAAAACTTAATATTTGCAATAAAACTTTGTGTAAACTGTTGGAAATTGTCAAAATCAACATTTTCTGATCGATACCATATCGATTTTCAATAATTTTATTGGTTTTCTAAGGATTTCAAACAGTATATTCAAATTTGAAATTACCGTGTTTAACGTTGAAAAAGTAGCTTGAATTGCTTGCTTTTGCATTGAAAATTCAATATTTTTCAAAACTTTGTAAAACTTAATATTTGCAATAAAACTTTGTGTAAACTGTTGGAAATTGTCAAAATCAACATTTTCTGATCGATACCATATCGATTTTCAATAATTTTATTGGTTTTCTAAGGATTTCAAACAGTATATTCAAATTTGAAATTACCGTGTTTAACGTTGAAAAAGTAGCTTGAATTGCTTGCTTTTGCATTGAAAATTCAATATTTTTCAAAACTTTGTAAAACTTAATATTTGCAATAAAACTTTGTGTAAACTGTTGGAAATTGTCAAAATCAACATTTTCTGATCGATACCATATCGATTTTCAATAATTTTATTGGTTTTCTAATGATTTCAAACAGCATATTCAAATTTGAAATTACCGTGTTTAACGTTGAAAAACTAGCTTGAAATGCTTGCTTTTGTATTGAAAATTCAATATTTTTCAAAACTTTGTAAAACTTAATATTTGCAATAAAACTTTGTGTAAACTGTTGGAAATTGTCAAAATCAACATTTTCTGATCGATACCATATCGATTTTCAATAATTTTATTGGTTTTCTAATGATTTCAAACAGCATATTCAAATTTGAAATTACCGTGTTTAACGTTGAAAAACTAGCTTGAAATGCTTGCTTTTGCATTGAAAATTCAATATTTTTCAAAACTTTGTAAAACTTAATATTTGCAATAAAACTTTGTGTAAACTGTTGGAAATTGTCAAAATCAACATTTTCTGATCGATACCATATCGATTTTCAATAATTTTATTGGTTTTCTAAGGATTTCAAAGACTATATTCAAATTTGAAATTACCGTGTTTAACGTTGAAAAAGTAGCTTGAATTGCTTGCTTTTGCATTGAAAATTCAATATTTTTCAAAACTTTGTAAAACTTAATATTTGCAATAAAACTTTGTGTAAACTGTTAGAAATTGTCAAAATCAACATTTTCTGATCGATACCATATCGATTTTCAATAATTTTATTGGTTTTCTAAGGATTTCAAACAGTATATTCAAATTTGAAATTACCCTGTTTAACGTTGAAAAAGTAGCTTGAATTGCTTGCTTTTGCATTGAAAATTCAATATTTTTCAAAACTTTGTAAAACTTAATATTTGCAATAAAACTTTTTGTAAACTGTTGGAAATTGTCAAAATCAACATTTTCTGATCGATACCATATCGATTTTCAATAATTTTATTGGTTTTCTAATGATTTCAAACAGCATATTCAAATTTGAAATTACCGTGTTTAACGTTGAAAAACTAGCTTGAAATGCTTGCTTTTGTATTGAAAATTCAATATTTTTCAAAACTTTGTAAAACTTAATATTTGCAATAAAACTTTGTGTAAACTGTTGGAAATTGTCAAAATCAACATTTTCTGATCGATACCATATCGATTTTCAATAATTTTATTGGTTTTCTAATGATTTCAAACAGCATATTCAAATTTGAAATTACCGTGTTTAACGTTGAAAAACTAGCTTGAAATGCTTGCTTTTGCATTGAAAATTCAATATTTTTCAAAACTTTGTAAAACTTAATATTTGCAATAAAACTTTGTGTAAACTGTTGGAAATTGTCAAAATCAACATTTTCTGATCGATACCATATCGATTTTCAATAATTTTATTGGTTTTCTAATGATTTCAAACAGCATATTCAAATTTGAAATTACCGTGTTTAACGTTGAAAAACTAGCTTGAATTGCATGCTTTTGCATTGAAAATTCAATATTTTTCAAAACTTTGTAAAACTTAATATTTGCAATAAAACTTTGTGTAAACTGTTGGAAATTGTCAAAATCAACATTTTCTGATCGACACCATATCGATTTTCAATAATTTTATTGGTTTTCTAAGGATTTCAAACAGTATATTCAAATTTGAAATTACCGTGTTTAACGTTGAAAAAGTAGCTTGAATTGCTTGCTTTTTCATTGAAAATTCAATATTTTTCAAAACTTTCTAAAACTTAATATTTGCAATAAAACTTTGTGTAAACTGTTGGAAATTGTCAAAATCAACATTTTCTGATCGATACCATATCGATTTTCAATAATTTTATTGGTTTTCTAATGATTTCAAACAGTATATTCAAATTTGAAATTACCGTGTTTAACGTTGAAAAAGTAGCTTGAATTGCTTGCTTGTGCATTGAAAATTCAATATTTTTCAAAACTTTGTAAAACTTAATATTTGCAATAAAACTTTGTGTAAACTGTTGGAAATTGTCAAAATCAACATTTTCTGATCGATACCATATCGATTTACAATAATTTTATTGGTTTTCTAATGATTTCAAACAGCATATTCAAATTTGAAATTACCGTGTTTAACGTTGAAAAACTAGCTTGAATTGCTTGCTTTTGCATTGAAAATTCAATATTTTTCAAAACTTTGTGAAACTTAATATTTGCAATAAAACTTTGTGTAAACTGTTGGAAATTGTCAAAATCAACATTTTCTGATCGATACCATATCGATTTTCAATAATTTTATTGGTTTTCTAAGGATTTCAAACACTATATTCAAATTTGAAATTACCGTGTTTAACGTTGAAAAAGTAGCTTGAATTGCTTGCTTTTGCATTGAAAATTCAATATTTTTCAAAACTTTGTAAAACTTAATATTTGCAATAAAACTTTGTGTAAACTGTTGGAAATTGTCAAAATCAACATTTTCTGATCGATACCATATCGATTTTCAATAATTTTATTGGTTTTCTAATGATTTCAAACAGCATATTCAAATTTGAAATTACCGTGTTTAACGTTGAAAAACTAGCTTGAAAGGCTTGCTTTTGCATTGAAAATTCAATATTTTTCAAAACTTTGTAAAACTTAATATTTGCAATAAAACTTTGTGTAAACTGTTGGAAATTGTCAAAATCAACATTTTCTGATCGATACCATATCGATTTTCAATAATTTTATTGGTTTTCTAAGGATTTCAAACAGCATATTCAAATTTGAAATTACCGTGTTTAACGTTGAAAAACTAGCTTGAAATGCTTGCTTTTGTATTGAAAATTCAATATTTTTCAAAACTTTGTAAAACTTAATATTTGCAATAAAACTTTGTGTAAACTGTTGGAAATTGTCAAAATCAACATTTTCTGATCGATACCATATCGATTTTCAATAATTTTATTGGTTTTCTAATGATTTCAAACAGCATATTCAAATTTGAAATTACCGTGTTTAACGTTGAAAAACTAGCTTGAAATGCTTGCTTTTGCATTGAAAATTCAATATTTTTCAAAACTTTGTAAAACTTAATATTTGCAATAAAACTTTGTGTAAACTGTTGGAAATTGTCAAAATCAACATTTTCTGATCGATACCATATCGATTTTCAATAATTTTATTGGTTTTCTAATGATTTCAAACAGCATATTCAAATTTGAAATTACCGTGTTTAACGTTGAAAAACTAGCTTGAATTGCATGCTTTTGCATTGAAAATTCAATATTTTTCAAAACTTTGTAAAACTTAATATTTGCAATAAAACTTTGTGTAAACTGTTGGAAATTGTCAAAATCAACATTTTCTGATCGACACCATATCGATTTTCAATAATTTTATTGGTTTTCTAAGGATTTCAAACAGTATATTCAAATTTGAAATTACCGTGTTTAACGTTGAAAAAGTAGCTTGAATTGCTTGCTTTTGCATTGAAAATTCAATATTTTTCAAAACTTTCTAAAACTTAATATTTGCAATAAAACTTTGTGTAAACTGTTGGAAATTGTCAAAATCAACATTTTCTGATCGATACCATATCGATTTTCAATAATTTTATTGGTTTTCTAATGATTTCAAACAGTATATTCAAATTTGAAATTACCGTGTTTAACGTTGAAAAAGTAGCTTGAATTGCTTGCTTGTGCATTGAAAATTCAATATTTTTCAAAACTTTGTAAAACTTAATATTTGCAATAAAACTTTGTGTAAACTGTTGGAAATTGTCAAAATCAACATTTTCTGATCGATACCATATCGATTTACAATAATTTTATTGGTTTTCTAATGATTTCAAACAGCATATTCAAATTTGAAATTACCGTGTTTAACGTTGAAAAACTAGCTTGAATTGCTTGCTTTTGCATTGAAAATTCAATATTTTTCAAAACTTTGTGAAACTTAATATTTGCAATAAAACTTTGTGTAAACTGTTGGAAATTGTCCAAATCCACATTTTTTGATCGATACCATATCGATTTTCAATAATTTTATTGGTTTTCTAATGATTTCAAACAGTATATTCAAATTTGAAATTACCGTGTTTAACGTTGAAAAAGTAGCTTGAATTGCTTGCTTTTGCATTGAAAATTCAATATTTTTCATAACTTTGTGAAACTTAATATTTGCAATAAAACTTTCTGTAAACTGTTGGAAATTGTCAAAATCAACATTTTCTGATCGATACCATATCGATTTTCAATAATTTTATTGGTTTTCTAATGATTTCAAACAGCATATTCAAATTTGAAATTACCGTGTTTAACGTTGAAAAACTAGCTTGAAATGCTTGCTTTTGCATTGAAAATTCAATATTTTTCAAAACTTTGTAAAACTTAATATTTGCAATAAAACTTTGTGTAAACTGTTGGAAATTGTCAAAATCAACATTTTCTGATCGATACCATATCGATTTTCAATAATTTTATTGGTTTTCTAATGATTTCAAACAGCATATTCAAATTTGAAATTACCGTGTTTAACGTTGAAAAACTAGCTTGAAATGCTTGCTTTTGCATTGAAAATTCAATATTTTTCAAAACTTTGTAAAACTTAATATTTGCAATAAAACTTTGTGTAAACTGTTGGAAATTGTCAAAATCAACATTTTCTGATCGATACCATATCGATTTTCAATAATTTTATTGGTTTTCTAATGATTTCAAACAGCATATTCAAATTTGAAATTACCGTGTTTAACGTTGTAAAACTAGCTTGAAATGCTTGCTTTTGTATTGAAAATACAATATTTTTCAAAACTTTGTAAAACTTAATATTTGCAATAAAACTGTGTGTAAACTGTTGGAAATTTTCAAAATCAACATTTTCTGATCGATACCATATCGATTTTCAATAATTTTATTGGTTTTCTAATGATTTCAAACAGCATATTCAAATTTGAAATTACCGTGTTTAACGTTGAAAAACTAGCTTGTATTGCTTGCTTTTGCATTGAAAATTAAATATTTTTCAAAACTTTGTAAAACTTAATATTTGCAATAAAACTTTGTGTAAACTGTTGGAAATTGTCAAAATCAACATTTTCTGATCGATACCATATCGATTTTCAATAATTTTATTGGTTTTCTAATGATTTCAAACACTATATTCAAATTTGAAATTACCGTGTTTAACGTTGAAAAACTAGCTTCAAATGCTTGCTTTTGCATTGAAAATTCAATATTTTTCAAAACTTTGTAAAACTTAATATTTGCAATAAAACTTTGTGTAAACTGTTGGAAATTGTCAAAATCAACATTTTCTGATCGATACCATATCGATTTTCAATAATTTTATTGCTTTTCTAAGGATTTCAAAAAGTATATTCAAATTTGAAATTACCGTGTTTAACGTTGAAAAAGTAGCTTGAATTGCTTGCTTTTGCATTGAAAATTCAATATTTTTCAAAACATTGTAAAACTTAATATTTGCAATAAAACTTTGTGTAAACTGTTGGAAATTGTCCAAATCCACATTTTCTGATCGATACCATATCGATTTTCAATAATTTTATTGGTTTTCTAATGATTTCAAACAGTATATTCAAATTTGAAATTACCGTGTTTAACGTTGAAAAAGTAGCTTGAATTGCTTGCTTTTGCATTGAAAATTCAATATTTTTCATAACTATGTGAAACTTAATATTTGCAATAAAACTTTGTGTAAACTGTTGGAAATTGTCAAAATCAACATTTTCTGATCGATACCATATCGATTTTCAATAATTTTATTGGTTTTCTAATGATTTCAAACAGTATATTCAAATTTGAGATTACCGTGTTTAACGTTGAAAAAGTAGCTTGAATTGCTTCTTTTGCATTGAAAATTCAATATTTTTCAAAACTTTGTAAAACTTAATATTTGATATAAAACTTTGTGTAAACTGTTGGAAATTGTCAAAATCAACATTTTCTGATCGATACCATATCGATTTTCAATAATTTTATTGGTTTTCTAATGATTTCAAACAGCATATTCAAATTTGAAATTACCGTGTTTAACGTTGAAAAACTAGCTTGAAATGCTTGCTTTTGCATTGAAAATTCAATATTTTTCAAAACTTTGTAAAACTTAATATTTGCAATAAAACTTTGTGTAAACTGTTGGAAATTGTCAAAATCAACATTTTCTGATCGATACCATATCGATTTTCAATAATTTTATTGGTGTTCTAATGATTTCAAACAGCATATTCAAATTTGAAATTACCGTGTTTAACGTTGAAAAACTAGCTTGAAATGCTTCCTTTTGCATTGAAAATTCAATATTTTTCAAAACTTTGTAAAACTTAATATTTGCAATAAAACTTTGTGTAAACTGCTGGAAATTGTCAAAATCAACATTTTCTGATCTATACCATATCGATTTTCAATAATTTTATTGGTTTTCTAATGATTTCAAACACTATATTCAAATTTGAAATTACCGTGTTTAACGTTGAAAAACTAGCTTGAAATGCTTGCTTTTGCATTGAAAATTCAATATTTTTCAAAACTTTGTAAAACTTAATATTTGCAATAAAACTTTGTGTAAACTGTTGGAAATTGTCAAAATCAACATTTTCTGATCTATACCATATCGATTTTCAATAATTTTATTGCTTTTCTAATGATTTCAAACAGCATATTCAAATTTGATATTACCGTGTTTAACGTTGAAAAACTAACTTGAATTGCTTGCTTTTGCATTGAAAATTCAATATTTTTCAAAACTTTGTAAAACTTAATATTTGCAATAAAACTTTGTGTAAACTGTTGGAAATTGTCAGAATCAACATTTTCTGATCGATACCATATCGATTTTCAATAATTTTATTGGTTTTCTAATGATTTCAAACACTATATTCAAATTTGAAATTACCGTGTTTAACGTTGAAAAACTAGCTTGAAATGCTTGCTTTTGTATTGAAAATTCAATATTTTTCAAAACTTTGTAAAACTTAATATTTGCAATAAAACTTTGTGTAAACTGTTGGAAATTGTCAAAATCAACATTTTCTGATCGATACCATATCGATTTTCAATAATTTTATTGGTTTTCTAATGATTTCAAACAGCATATTCAAATTTGAAATTACCGTGTTTAACGTTGAAAAACTAGCTTGAAATGCTTGCTTTTGCATTGAAAATTCAATATTTTTCAAAACTTTGTAAAACTTAATATTTGCAATAAAACTTTGTGTAAACTGTTGGAAATTGTCAAAATCAACATTTTCTGATCGATACCATATCGATTTTCAATAATTTTATTGGTTTTCTAAGGATTTCAAACAGTATATTCAAATTTGAAATTAGCGTGTTTAACGTTGAAAAAGTAGCTTGAATTGCTTGCTTTTGCATTGAAAATTCAATATTTTTCAAAACTTTGTAAAACTTAATATTTGCAATAAAACTTTGTGTAAACTGTTGGAAATTGTCAAAATCAACATTTTCTGATCTATACCATATCGATTTTCAATAATTTTATTGGTTTTCTAATGATTTCAAACACTATATTCAAATTTGAAATTACCGTGTTTAACGTTGAAAAACTAGCTTCAAATGCTTGCTTTTGCATTGAAAATTCAATATTTTTCAAAACTTTGTAAAACTTAATATTTGCAATAAAACTTTGTGTAAACTGTTGGAAATTGTCAAAATCAACATTTTCTGATCTATACCATATCGATTTTCAATAATTTTATTGGTTTTCTAATGATTTCAAACACTATATTCAAATTTGAAATTACCGTGTTTAACGTTGAAAAACTAGCTTCAAATGCTTGCTTTTGCATTGAAAATTCAATATTTTTCAAAACTTTGTAAAACTTAATATTTGCAATAAAACTTTGTGTAAACTGTTGGAAATTGTCAAAATCAACATTTTCTGATCGATACCATATCGATTTTCAATAATTTTATTGGTTTTCTAATGATTTCAAACAGCATATTCAAATTTGAAATTACCGTGTTTAACGTTGAAAAACTAGCTTGAAAGGCTTGCTTTTGCATTGAAAATTCAATATTTTTCAAAACTTTGTAAAACTTAATATTTGCAATAAAACTTTGTGTAAACTGTTGGAAATTGTCAAAATCAACATTTTCTGATCGATACCATATCGATTTTCAATAATTTTATTGGTTTTCTAATGATTTCAAACAGCATATTCAAATTTGAAATTACCGTGTTTAACGTTGAAAAACTAGCTTGAAAGGCTTGCTTTTGCATTGAAAATTCAATATTTTTCAAAACTTTGTAAAACTTAATATTTGCAATAAAACTTTGTGTAAACTGTTGGAAATTATCAAAATCAACATTTTCTGATCTATACCATATCGATTTTCAATAATTTTATTGGTTTTCTAATGATTTCAAACACTATATTCAAATTTGAAATTACCGTGTTTAACGTTGAAAAACTAGCTTCAAATGCTTGCTTTTGTATTGAAAATTCAATATTTTTCAGAACTTTGTAAAACTTAATATTTGCAATAAAACTTTGTGTAAACTGTTGGAAATTGTCAAAATCAACATTTTCTGATCGATACCATATCGATTTTCAATAATTTTATTGGTTTTCTAATGATTTCAAACAGCATATTCAAATTTGAAATTACCGTGTTTAACGTTGAAAAACTAGCTTGAAATGCTTGCTTTTGTATTGAAAATTCAATATTTTTCAAAACTTTGTAAAACTTAATATTTGCAATAAAACTTTGTGTAAACTGTTGGAAATTGTCAAAATCAACATTTTCTGATCGATACCATATCGATTTTCAATAATTTTATTGGTTTTCTAATGATTTCAAACAGCATATTCAAATTTGAAATTACCGTGTTTAACGTTGAAAAACTAACTTGAAATGCTTGCTTTTGTATTGAAAATTCAATATTTTTCAAAACTTTGTAAAACTTAATATTTGCAATAAAACTTTGTGTAAACTGTTGGAAATTGTCAAAATCAACATTTTCTGATCGATACCATATCGATTTTCAATAATTTTATTGGTTTTCTAATGATTTCAAACAGCATATTCAAATTTGAAATTACCGTGTTAACGTTGAAAAACTAGCTTGAAAGGCTTGCTTTTGCATTGAAAATTCAATATTTTTCAAAACTTTGTAAAACTTAATATTTGCAATAAAACTTTGTGTAAACTGTTGGAAATTGTCAAAATCAACATTTTCTGATCTATACCATATCGATTTTCAATAATTTTATTGGTTTTCTAATGATTTCAAACACTATATTCAAATTTGAAATTACCGTGTTTAACGTTGAAAAACTAGCTTCAAATGCTTGCTTTTGTATTGAAAATTCAATATTTTTCAGAACTTTGTAAAACTTAATATTTGCGATAAAACTTTGTGTAAACTGTTGGAAATTGTCAAAATCAACATTTTCTGATCGATACCATATCGATTTTCAATAATTTTATTGGTTTTCTAATGATTTCAAACAGCATATTCAAATTTGAAATTACCGTGTTTAACGTTGAAAAACTAGCTTGAAATGCTTGCTTTTGTATTGAAAATTCAATATTTTTCAAAACTTTGTAAAACTTAATATTTGCAATAAAACTTTGTGTAAACTGTTGGAAATTGTCAAAATCAACATTTTCTGATCGATACCATATCGATTTTCAATAATTTTATTGGTTTTCTAATGATTTCAAACAGCATATTCAAATTTGAAATTACCGTGTTTAACGTTGAAAAACTAACTTGAATTGCTTGCTTTTGCATTGAAAATTCAATATTTTTCAAAACTTTGTAAAACTTAATATTTGCAATAAAACTTTGTGTAAACTGTTGGAAATTGTCAAAATCAACATTTTCTGATCGATACCATATCGATTTTCAATTATTTTATTGGTTTTCTAATGATTTCAAACAGTATATTCAAATTTGAAATTACCGTGTTTAACGTTGAAAAACTAGCTTGAAAGGCTTGCTTTTGCATTGAAAATTCAATATTTTTCAAAACTTTGTAAAACTTAATATTTGCAATAAAACTTTGTGTAAACTGTTGGAAATTGTCAAAATCAACATTTTCTGATCGATACCATATCGATTTTCAATAATTTTATTGGTTTTCTAATGATTTCAAACAGCATATTCAAATTTGAAATTACCGTGTTTAACGTTGAAAAACTAGCTTCAATTGCTTGCTTTTGCATTGAAAATTCAATATTTTTCAAAACTTTGTAAAACTTAATATTTGCAATAAAACTTTGTGTAAACTGTTGGAAATTGTCAAAATCAACATTTTCTGATCGATACCATATCGATTTTCAATAATTTTATTGGTTTTCTAATGATTTCAAACACTATATTCAAATTTGAAATTACCGTTTTTAACGTTGAAAAACTAGCTTGAAATGCTTGCTTTTGCATTGAAAATTCAATATTTTTCAAAACTTTGTAAAACTTAATATTTGCAATAAAACTTTGTGTAAACTGTTGGAAATTGTCAAAATCAACATTTTCTGATCGATACCATATCGATTTTCAATAATTTTATTGGTTTTCTAAGGATTTAAAACAGTATATTCAAATTTGAAATTAGCGTGTTTAACGTTGAAAAAGTAGCTTGAATTGCTTGCTTTTGCATTGAAAATTCAATATTTTTCAAAACTTTGTAAAACTTAATATTTGCAATAAAACTTTGTGTAAACTGTTGGAAATTGTCAAAATCAACATTTTCTGATCTATACCATATCGATTTTCAATAATTTTATTGGTTTTCTAATGATTTCAAACACTATATTCAAATTTGAAATTACCGTGTTTAACGTTGAAAAACTAGCTTCAAATGCTTGCTTTTGCATTGAAAATTCAATATTTTTCAAAACTTTGTAAAACTTAATATTTGCAATAAAACTTTGTGTAAACTGTTGGAAATTGTCAAAATCAACATTTTCTGATCGATACCATATCGATTTTCAATAATTTTATTGGTTTTCTAAGGATTTAAAACAGTATATTCAAATTTGAAATTAGCGTGTTTAACGTTGAAAAAGTAGCTTGAATTGCTTGCTTTTGCATTGAAAATTCAATATTTTTCAAAACTTTGTAAAACTTAATATTTGCAATAAAACTTTGTGTAAACTGTTGGAAATTGTCAAAATCAACATTTTCTGATCTATACCATATCGATTTTCAATAATTTTATTGGTTTTCTAATGATTTCAAACACTATATTCAAATTTGAAATTACCGTGTTTAACGTTGAAAAACTAGCTTCAAATGCTTGCTTTTGCATTGAAAATTCAATATTTTTCAAAACTTTGTAAAACTTAATATTTGCAATAAAACTTTGTGTAAACTGTTGGAAATTGTCAAAATCAACATTTTCTGATCGATACCATATCGATTTTCAATAATTTTATTGGTTTTCTAATGATTTCAAACAGCATATTCAAATTTGAAATTACCGTGTTTAACGTTGAAAAACTAGCTTGAAAGGCTTGCTTTTGCATTGAAAATTCAATATTTTTCAAAACTTTGTAAAACTTAATATTTGCAATAAAACTTTGTGTAAACTGTTGGAAATTGTCAAAATCAACATTTTCTGATCGATACCATATCGATTTTCAATAATTTTATTGGTTTTCTAAGGATTTCAAACAGTATATTCAAATTTGAAATTAGCGTGTTTAACGTTGAAAAAGTAGCTTGAATTGCTTGCTTTTGCATTGAAAATTCAATATTTTTCAAAACTTTGTAAAACTTAATATTTGCAATAAAACTTTGTGTAAACTGTTGGAAATTGTCAAAATCAACATTTTCTGATCTATACCATATCGATTTTCAATAATTTTATTGGTTTTCTAATGATTTCAAACACTATATTCAAATTTGAAATTACCGTGTTTAACGTTGAAAAACTAGCTTCAAATGCTTGCTTTTGCATTGAAAATTCAATATTTTTCAAAACTTTGTAAAACTTAATATTTGCAATAAAACTTTGTGTAAACTGTTGGAAATTGTCAAAATCAACATTTTCTGATCGATACCATATCGATTTTCAATAATTTTATTGGTTTTCTAATGATTTCAAACAGCATATTCAAATTTGAAATTACCGTGTTTAACGTTGAAAAACTAGCTTGAAATGCTTGCTTTTGCATTGAAAATTCAATATTTTTCAAAACTTTGTAAAACTTAATATTTGCAATAAAACTTTGTGTAAACTGTTGGAAATTGTCAAAATCAACATTTTCTGATCGATACCATATCGATTTTCAATAATTTTATTGGTTTTCTAATGATTTCAAACACTATATTCAAATTTGAAATTACCGTGTTTAACGTTGAAAAACTAGCTTCAAATGTTTGCTTTTGCATTGAAAATTCAATATTTTTCAAAACTTTGTAAAACTTAATATTTGCAATAAAACTTTGTGTAAACTGTTGGAAATTGTCAAAATCAACATTTTCTGATCGATACCATATCGATTTTCAATAATTTTATTGGTTTTCTAATGATTTCAAACAGCATATTCAAATTTGAAATTACCGTGTTTAACGTTGAAAAACTAGCTTGAATTGCTTGCTTTTGCATTGAAAATTCAATATTTTTCAAAACTTTGTAAAACTTAATATTTGCAATAAAACTTTGTGTAAACTGTTGGAAATTGTCAAAATCAACATTTTCTGATCGATACCATATCGATTTTCAATAATTTTATTGGTTTTCTAAGGATTTCCAACAGTATATTCAAATTTGAAATTACCGTGTTTAACGTTGAAAAAGTAGCTTGAATTGCTTGCTTTTGCATTGAAAATTCAATATTTTTCAAAACTTTGTAAAACTTAATATTTGCAATAAAACTTTGTGTAAACTGTTGGAAATTGACAAAATCAACATTTTCTGATCGATACCATATCGATTTTAAATAATTTTATTGGTTTTCTAATGATTTCAAACACTATATTCAAATTTGAAATTACCGTGTTTAACGTTGAAAAACTAGCTTCAAATGCTTGCTTTTGCATTGAAAATTCAATATTTTTCAAAACTTTGTAAAACTTAATATTTGCAATAAAACTTTGTGTAAACCATTGGAAATTGTCAAAATCAACATTTTCTGATCGATACCATATCGATTTTCAATAATTTTATTGGTTTTCTAATGATTTCAAACAGCATATTCAAATTTGAAATTACCGTGTTTAACGTTGAAAAACTAGCTTGAAAGGCTTGCTTTTGCATTGAAAATTCAATATTTTTCAAAACTTTGTAAAACTTAATATTTGCAATAAAACTTTGTGTAAACTGTTGGAAATTGTCAAAATCAACATTTTCTGATCGATACCATATCGATTTTCAATAATTTTATTGGTTTTCTAAGGATTTCAAACAGTATATTCAAATTTGAAATTACCGTGTTTAACGTTGAAAAAGTAGCTTGAATTGCTTGCTTTTGCATTGAAAATTCAATATTTTTCAAAACTTTGTAAAACTTAATATTTGCAATAAAACTTTGTGTAAACTGTTGGAAATTGTCAAAATCAACATTTTCTGATCGATACCATATCGATTTTCAATAATTTTATTGGTTTTCTAAGGATTTCAAACAGTATATTCAAATTTGAAATTAGCGTGTTTAACGTTGAAAAAGTAGCTTGAATTGCTTGCTTTTGCATTGAAAATTCAATATTTTTCAAAACTTTGTAAAACTTAATATTTGCAATAAAACTTTGTGTAAACTGTTGGAAATTGTCAAAATCAACATTTTCTGATCGATACCATATCGATTTTCAATAATTTTATTGGTTTTCTAATGATTTCAAACAGCATATTCAAATTTGAAATTACCGTGTTTAACGTTGAAAAACTAGCTTGAAATGCTTGCTTTTGCATTGAAAATTCAATATTTTTCAAAACTTTGTAAAACTTAATATTTGCAATAAAACTTTGTGTAAACTGTTGGAAATTGTCAAAATCAACATTTTCTGATCGATACCATATCGATTTTCAATAATTTTATTGGTTTTCTAATGATTTCAAACACTATATTCAAATTTGAAATTACCGTGTTTAACGTTGAAAAACTAGCTTCAAATGTTTGCTTTTGCATTGAAAATTCAATATTTTTCAAAACTTTGTAAAACTTAATATTTGCAATAAAACTTTGTGTAAACTGTTGGAAATTGTCAAAATCAACATTTTCTGATCGATACCATATCGATTTTCAATAATTTTATTGGTTTTCTAATGATTTCAAACAGCATATTCAAATTTGAAATTACCGTGTTTAACGTTGAAAAACTAGCTTGAATTGCTTGCTTTTGCATTGAAAATTCAATATTTTTCAAAACTTTGTAAAACTTAATATTTGCAATAAAACTTTGTGTAAACTGTTGGAAATTGTCAAAATCAACATTTTCTGATCGATACCATATCGATTTTCAATAATTTTATTGGTTTTCTAAGGATTTCCAACAGTATATTCAAATTTGAAATTACCGTGTTTAACGTTGAAAAAGTAGCTTGAATTGCTTGCTTTTGCATTGAAAATTCAATATTTTTCAAAACTTTGTAAAACTTAATATTTGCAATAAAACTTTGTGTAAACTGTTGGAAATTGACAAAATCAACATTTTCTGATCGATACCATATCGATTTTAAATAATTTTATTGGTTTTCTAATGATTTCAAACACTATATTCAAATTTGAAATTACCGTGTTTAACGTTGAAAAACTAGCTTCAAATGCTTGCTTTTGCATTGAAAATTCAATATTTTTCAAAACTTTGTAAAACTTAATATTTGCAATAAAACTTTGTGTAAACCATTGGAAATTGTCAAAATCAACATTTTCTGATCGATACCATATCGATTTTCAATAATTTTATTGGTTTTCTAATGATTTCAAACAGCATATTCAAATTTGAAATTACCGTGTTTAACGTTGAAAAACTAGCTTGAAAGGCTTGCTTTTGCATTGAAAATTCAATATTTTTCAAAACTTTGTAAAACTTAATATTTGCAATAAAACTTTGTGTAAACTGTTGGAAATTGTCAAAATCAACATTTTCTGATCGATACCATATCGATTTTCAATAATTTTATTGGTTTTCTAAGGATTTCAAACAGTATATTCAAATTTGAAATTACCGTGTTTAACGTTGAAAAAGTAGCTTGAATTGCTTGCTTTTGCATTGAAAATTCAATATTTTTCAAAACTTTGTAAAACTTAATATTTGCAATAAAACTTTGTGTAAACTGTTGGAAATTGTCAAAATCAACATTTTCTGATCGATACCATATCGATTTTCAATAATTTTATTGGTTTTCTAATGATTTCAAACAGCATATTCAAATTTGAAATTACCGTGTTTAACGTTGAAAAACTAGCTTGAAATGCTTGCTTTTGTATTGAAAATTCAATATTTTTCAAAACTTTGTAAAACTTAATATTTGCAATAAAACTTTGTGTAAACTGTTGGAAATTGTCAAAATCAACATTTTCTGATCGATACCATATCGATTTTCAATAATTTTATTGGTTTTCTAATGATTTCAAACAGCATATTCAAATTTGAAATTACCGTGTTTAACGTTGAAAAACTAGCGTGAAATGCTTGCTTTTGCATTGAAAATTCAATATTTTTCAAAACTTTGTAAAACTTAATATTTGCAATAAAACTTTGTGTAAACTGTTGGAAATTGTCAAAATCAACATTTTCTGATCGATACCATATCGATTTTCAATAATTTTATTGGTTTTCTAATGATTTCAAACAGCATATTCAAATTTGAAATTACCGTGTTTAACGTTGAAAAACTAGCTTGAAATGCTTGCTTTTGTATTGAAAATTCAATATTTTTCAAAACTTTGTAAAACTTAATATTTGCAATAAAACTTTGTGTAAACTGTTGGAAATTGTCAAAATCAACATTTTCTGATCGATACCATATCGATTTTCAATAATTTTATTGGTTTTCTAATGATTTCAAACAGCATATTCAAATTTGAAATTACCGTGTTTAACGTTGAAAAACTAGCGTGAAATGCTTGCTTTTGCATTGAAAATTCAATATTTTTCAAAACTTTGTAAAACTTAATATTTGCAATAAAACTTTGTGTAAACTGTTGGAAATTGTCAAAATCAACATTTTCTGATCGATACCATATCGATTTTCAATAATTTTATTGGTTTTCTAATGATTTCAAACAGCATATTCAAATTTGAAATTACCGTGTTTAACGTTGAAAAACTAGCTTGAATTGCTTGCTTTTGCATTGAAAATTCAATATTTTTCAAAACTTTGTAAAACTTAATATTTGCAATAAAACTTTGTGTAAACTGTTGGAAATTGTCAAAATCAACATTTTCTGATCGATACCATATCGATTTTCAATAATTTTATTGGTTTTCTAAGGATTTCCAACAGTATATTCAAATTTGAAATTACCGTGTTTAACGTTGAAAAAGTAGCTTGAATTGCTTGCTTTTGCATTGAAAATTCAATATTTTTCAAAACTTTGTAAAACTTAATATTTGCAATAAAACTTTGTGTAAACTGTTGGAAATTGACAAAATCAACATTTTCTGATCGATACCATATCGATTTTAAATAATTTTATTGGTTTTCTAATGATTTCAAACACTATATTCAAATTTGAAATTACCGTGTTTAACGTTGAAAAACTAGCTTCAAATGCTTGCTTTTGCATTGAAAATTCAATATTTTTCAAAACTTTGTAAAACTTAATATTTGCAATAAAACTTTGTGTAAACCATTGGAAATTGTCAAAATCAACATTTTCTGATCGATACCATATCGATTTTCAATAATTTTATTGGTTTTCTAATGATTTCAAACAGCATATTCAAATTTGAAATTACCGTGTTTAACGTTGAAAAACTAGCTTGAAATGCTTGCTTTTGCATTGAAAATTCAATATTTTTCAAAACTTTGTAAAACTTAATATTTGCAATAAAACTTTGTGTAAACTGTTGGAAATTGTCAAAATCAACATTTTCTGATCGATACCATATCGATTTTCAATAATTTTATTGGTTTTCTAAGGATTTCAAACAGTATATTCAAATTTGAAATTACCGTGTTTAACGTTGAAAAAGTAGCTTGAATTGCTTGCTTTTGCATTGAAAATTCAATATTTTTCAAAACTTTGTAAAACTTAATATTTGCAATAAAACTTTGTGTAAGCTGTTGGAAATTGTCAAAATCAACATTTTCTGATCGATACCATATCGATTTTCAATAATTTTATTGGTTTTCTAATGATTTCAAACAGCATATTCAAATTTGAAATTACCGTGTTTAACGTTGAAAAAGTAGATTGAATTGCTTGCTTTTGCATTGAAAATTCAATATTTTTCAAAACTTTGTAAAACTTAATATTTGCAATAAAACTTTGTGTAAACTGTTTGAAATTGTCAAAATCAACATTTTCTGATCGATACCATATCGATTTTCAATAATTTTATTGGTTTTCTAATGATTTCAAACAGCATATTCAAATTTGAAATTACCGTGTTTAACGTTGAAAAACTAGCTTGAAAGGCTTGCTTTTGCATTGAAAATTCAATATTTTTCAAAACTTTGTAAAACTTAATATTTGCAATAAAACTTTGTGTAAACTGTTGGAAATTGTCAAAATCAACATTTTCTGATCGATACCATATCGATTTTCAATAATTTTATTGGTTTTCTAATGATTTCAAACAGCATATTCAAATTTGAAATTACCGTGTTTAACGTTGAAAAACTAGCTTGAAATGCTTGCTTTTGCATTGAAAATTCAATATTTTTCAAAACTTTGTAAAACTTAATATTTGCAATAAAACTTTGTGTAAACTGTTGGAAATTGTCAAAATCAACATTTTCTGATCGATACCATATCGATTTTCAATAATTTTATTGGTTTTCTAAGGATTTCAAACAGTATATTCAAATTTGAAATTACCGTGTTTAACGTTGAAAAAGTAGCTTGAATTGCTTGCTTTTGCATTGAAAATTCAATATTTTTCAAAACTTTGTAAAACTTAATATTTGCAATAAAACTTTGTGTAAGCTGTTGGAAATTGTCAAAATCAACATTTTCTGATCGATACCATATCGATTTTCAATAATTTTATTGGTTTTCTAATGATTTCAAACAGCATATTCAAATTTGAAATTACCGTGTTTAACGTTGAAAAAGTAGATTGAATTGCTTGCTTTTGCATTGAAAATTCAATATTTTTCAAAACTTTGTAAAACATAATATTTGCAATAAAACTTTGTGTAAACTGTTTGAAATTGTCAAAATCAACATTTTCTGATCGATACCATATCGATTTTCAATAATTTTATTGGTTTTCTAATGATTTCAAACAGCATATTCAAATTTGAAATTACCGTGTTTAACGTTGAAAAACTAGCTTGAAAGGCTTGCTTTTGCATTGAAAATTCAATATTTTTCAAAACTTTGTAAAACTTAATATTTGCAATAAAACTTTGTGTAAACTGTTGGAAATTGTCAAAATCAACATTTTCTGATCGATACCATATCGATTTTCAATAATTTTATTGGTTTTCTAATGATTTCAAACAGCATATTCAAATTTGAAATTACCGTGTTTAACGTTGAAAAACTAGCTTGAAATGCTTGCTTTTGCATTGAAAATTCAATATTTTTCAAAACTTTGTAAAACTTAATATTTGCAATAAAACTTTGTGTAAACTGTTGGAAATTGTCAAAATCAACATTTTCTGATCGATACCATATCGATTTTCAATAATTTTATTGGTTTTCTAATGATTTCAAACAGCATATTCAAATTTGAAATTACCGTGTTTAACGTTGAAAAACTAGCTTGAAATGCTTGCTTTTGTATTGAAAATTCAATATTTTTCAAAACTTTGTAAAACTTAATATTTGCAATAAAACTTTGTGTAAACTGTTGGAAATTGTCAAAATCAACATTTTCTGATCGATACCATATCGATTTTCAATAATTTTATTGGTTTTCTAATGATTTCAAACAGCATATTCAAATTTGAAATTACCGTGTTTAACGTTGAAAAACTAACTTGAAATGCTGGCTTTTGTATTGAAAATTCAATATTTTTCAAAACTTTGTAAAACTTGATATTTGCAATAAAACTTTGTGTAAACTGTTGGAAATTGTCAAAATCAACATTTTCTGATCGATACCATATCGATTTTCAATAATTTTATTGGTTTTCTAATGATTTCAAACAGCATATTCAAATTTGAAATTACCGTGTTTAACGTTGAAAAACTAGCTTGAAAGGCTTGCTTTTGCATTGAAAATTCAATATTTTTCAAAACTTTGTAAAACTTAATATTTGCAATAAAACTTTGTGTAAACTGTTGGAAATTGTCAAAATCAACATTTTCTGATCTATACCATATCGATTTTCAATAATTTTATTGGTTTTCTAATGATTTCAAACACTATATTCAAATTTGAAATTACCGTGTTTAACGTTGAAAAACTAGCTTCAAATGCTTGCTTTTGTATTGAAAATTCAATATTTTTCAGAACTTTGTAAAACTTAATATTTGCAATAAAACTTTGTGTAAACTGTTGGAAATTGTCAAAATCAACATTTTCTGATCGATACCATATCGATTTTCAATAATTTTATTGGTTTTCTAATGATTTCAAACAGCATATTCAAATTTGAAATTACCGTGTTTAACGTTGAAAAACTAGCTTGAAATGCTTGCTTTTGTATTGAAAATTCAATATTTTTCAAAACTTTGTAAAACTTAATATTTGCAATAAAACTTTGTGTAAACTGTTGGAAATTGTCAAAATCAACATTTTCTGATCGATACCATATCGATTTTCAATAATTTTATTGGTTTTCTAATGATTTCAAACAGCATATTCAAATTTGAAATTACCGTGTTTAACGTTGAAAAACTAACTTGAATTGCTTGCTTTTGCATTGAAAATTCAATATTTTTCAAAACTTTGTAAAACTTAATATTTGCAATAAAACTTTGTGTAAACTGTTGGAAATTGTCAAAATCAACATTTTCTGATCGATACCATATCGATTTTCAATTATTTTATTGGTTTTCTAATGATTTCAAACAGTATATTCAAATTTGAAATTACCGTGTTTAACGTTGAAAAACTAGCTTGAAAGGCTTGCTTTTGCATTGAAAATTCAATATTTTTCAAAACTTTGTAAAACTTAATATTTGCAATAAAACTTTGTGTAAACTGTTGGAAATTGTCAAAATCAACATTTTCTGATCGATACCATATCGATTTTCAATAATTTTATTGGTTTTCTAATGATTTCAAACAGCATATTCAAATTTGAAATTACCGTGTTTAACGTTGAAAAACTAGCTTCAATTGCTTGCTTTTGCATTGAAAATTCAATATTTTTCAAAACTTTGTAAAACTTAATATTTGCAATAAAACTTTGTGTAAACTGTTGGAAATTGTCAAAATCAACATTTTCTGATCGATACCATATCGATTTTCAATAATTTTATTGGTTTTCTAATGATTTCAAACACTATATTCAAATTTGAAATTACCGTGTTTAACGTTGAAAAACTAGCTTGAAATGCTTGCTTTTGCATTGAAAATTCAATATTTTTCAAAACTTTGTAAAACTTAATATTTGCAATAAAACTTTGTGTAAACTGTTGGAAATTGTCAAAATCAACATTTTCTGATCGATACCATATCGATTTTCAATAATTTTATTGGTTTTCTAAGGATTTAAAACAGTATATTCAAATTTGAAATTAGCGTGTTTAACGTTGAAAAAGTAGCTTGAATTGCTTGCTTTTGCATTGAAAATTCAATATTTTTCAAAACTTTGTAAAACTTAATATTTGCAATAAAACTTTGTGTAAACTGTTGGAAATTGTCAAAATCAACATTTTCTGATCTATACCATATCGATTTTCAATAATTTTATTGGTTTTCTAATGATTTCAAACACTATATTCAAATTTGAAATTACCGTGTTTAACGTTGAAAAACTAGCTTCAAATGCTTGCTTTTGCATTGAAAATTCAATATTTTTCAAAACTTTGTAAAACTTAATATTTGCAATAAAACTTTGTGTAAACTGTTGGAAATTGTCAAAATCAACATTTTCTGATCGATACCATATCGATTTTCAATAATTTTATTGGTTTTCTAAGGATTTAAAACAGTATATTCAAATTTGAAATTAGCGTGTTTAACGTTGAAAAAGTAGCTTGAATTGCTTGCTTTTGCATTGAAAATTCAATATTTTTCAAAACTTTGTAAAACTTAATATTTGCAATAAAACTTTGTGTAAACTGTTGGAAATTGTCAAAATCAACATTTTCTGATCTATACCATATCGATTTTCAATAATTTTATTGGTTTTCTAATGATTTCAAACACTATATTCAAATTTGAAATTACCGTGTTTAACGTTGAAAAACTAGCTTCAAATGCTTGCTTTTGCATTGAAAATTCAATATTTTTCAAAACTTTGTAAAACTTAATATTTGCAATAAAACTTTGTGTAAACTGTTGGAAATTGTCAAAATCAACATTTTCTGATCGATACCATATCGATTTTCAATAATTTTATTGGTTTTCTAATGATTTCAAACAGCATATTCAAATTTGAAATTACCGTGTTTAACGTTGAAAAACTAGCTTGAAAGGCTTGCTTTTGCATTGAAAATTCAATATTTTTCAAAACTTTGTAAAACTTAATATTTGCAATAAAACTTTGTGTAAACTGTTGGAAATTGTCAAAATCAACATTTTCTGATCGATACCATATCGATTTTCAATAATTTTATTGGTTTTCTAAGGATTTCAAACAGTATATTCAAATTTGAAATTAGCGTGTTTAACGTTGAAAAAGTAGCTTGAATTGCTTGCTTTTGCATTGAAAATTCAATATTTTTCAAAACTTTGTAAAACTTAATATTTGCAATAAAACTTTGTGTAAACTGTTGGAAATTGTCAAAATCAACATTTTCTGATCTATACCATATCGATTTTCAATAATTTTATTGGTTTTCTAATGATTTCAAACACTATATTCAAATTTGAAATTACCGTGTTTAACGTTGAAAAACTAGCTTCAAATGCTTGCTTTTGCATTGAAAATTCAATATTTTTCAAAACTTTGTAAAACTTAATATTTGCAATAAAACTTTGTGTAAACTGTTGGAAATTGTCAAAATCAACATTTTCTGATCGATACCATATCGATTTTCAATAATTTTATTGGTTTTCTAATGATTTCAAACAGCATATTCAAATTTGAAATTACCGTGTTTAACGTTGAAAAACTAGCTTGAAATGCTTGCTTTTGCATTGAAAATTCAATATTTTTCAAAACTTTGTAAAACTTAATATTTGCAATAAAACTTTGTGTAAACTGTTGGAAATTGTCAAAATCAACATTTTCTGATCGATACCATATCGATTTTCAATAATTTTATTGGTTTTCTAATGATTTCAAACAGCATATTCAAATTTGAGATTACCGTGTTTAACGTTGAAAAAGTAGCTTGAATTGCATGCTTTTGCATTGAAAATTCAATATTTTTCAAAACTTTGTAAAACTTAATATTTGCAATAAAACTTTGTGTAAACTGTTGGAAATTGTCAAAATCAACATTTTCTGATCGACACCATATCGATTTTCAATAATTTTATTGGTTTTCTAATGATTTCAAACAGCATATTCAAATTTGAAATTACCGTGTTTAACGTTGAAAAAGTAGCTTGAAATGCTTGCTTTTTCATTGAAAATTCAATATTTTTCAAAACTTTCTAAAACTTAATATTTGCAATAAAACTTTGTGTAAACTGTTGGAAATTGTCAAAATCAACATTTTCTGATCGATACCATATCGATTTTCAATAATTTTATTGGTGTTCTAATGATTTCAAACAGCATATTCAAATTTGAAATTACCGTGTTTAACGTTGAAAAACTAGCTTGAAATGCTTCCTTTTGCATTGA
This sequence comes from Acanthosepion esculentum, assembly GCA_964036315.1. Lineage (NCBI taxonomy): Eukaryota > Metazoa > Mollusca > Cephalopoda > Sepiida > Sepiidae > Acanthosepion > Acanthosepion esculentum. The sequence continues at coordinate 26,524,491 of OZ038514.1, forward strand.
AAATTCAATATTTTTCAAAACTTTGTAAAACTTAATATTTGCAATAAAACTTTGTGTAAACTGCTGGAAATTGTCAAAATCAACATTTTCTGATCTATACCATATCGATTTTCAATAATTTTATTGGTTTTCTAATGATTTCAAACACTATATTCAAATTTGAAATTACCGTGTTTAACGTTGAAAAACTAGCTTGAAATGCTTGCTTTTGCATTGAAAATTCAATATTTTTCAAAACTTTGTAAAACTTAATATTTGCAATAAAACTTTGTGTAAACTGTTGGAAATTGTCAAAATCAACATTTTCTGATCTATACCATATCGATTTTCAATAATTTTATTGCTTTTCTAATGATTTCAAACAGCATATTCAAATTTGATATTACCGTGTTTAACGTTGAAAAACTAACTTGAATTGCTTGCTTTTGCATTGAAAATTCAATATTTTTCAAAACTTTGTAAAACTTAATATTTGCAATAAAACTTTGTGTAAACTGTTGGAAATTGTCAGAATCAACATTTTCTGATCGATACCATATCGATTTTCAATAATTTTATTGGTTTTCTAATGATTTCAAACACTATATTCAAATTTGAAATTACCGTGTTTAACGTTGAAAAACTAGCTTGAAATGCTTGCTTTTGTATTGAAAATTCAATATTTTTCAAAACTTTGTAAAACTTAATATTTGCAATAAAACTTTGTGTAAACTGTTGGAAATTGTCAAAATCAACATTTTCTGATCGATACCATATCGATTTTCAATAATTTTATTGGTTTTCTAATGATTTCAAACAGCATATTCAAATTTGAAATTACCGTGTTTAACGTTGAAAAACTAGCTTGAAATGCTTGCTTTTGCATTGAAAATTCAATATTTTTCAAAACTTTGTAAAACTTAATATTTGCAATAAAACTTTGTGTAAACTGTTGGAAATTGTCAAAATCAACATTTTCTGATCGATACCATATCGATTTTCAATAATTTTATTGGTTTTCTAAGGATTTCAAACAGTATATTCAAATTTGAAATTAGCGTGTTTAACGTTGAAAAAGTAGCTTGAATTGCTTGCTTTTGCATTGAAAATTCAATATTTTTCAAAACTTTGTAAAACTTAATATTTGCAATAAAACTTTGTGTAAACTGTTGGAAATTGTCAAAATCAACATTTTCTGATCTATACCATATCGATTTTCAATAATTTTATTGGTTTTCTAATGATTTCAAACACTATATTCAAATTTGAAATTACCGTGTTTAACGTTGAAAAACTAGCTTCAAATGCTTGCTTTTGCATTGAAAATTCAATATTTTTCAAAACTTTGTAAAACTTAATATTTGCAATAAAACTTTGTGTAAACTGTTGGAAATTGTCAAAATCAACATTTTCTGATCTATACCATATCGATTTTCAATAATTTTATTGGTTTTCTAATGATTTCAAACACTATATTCAAATTTGAAATTACCGTGTTTAACGTTGAAAAACTAGCTTCAAATGCTTGCTTTTGCATTGAAAATTCAATATTTTTCAAAACTTTGTAAAACTTAATATTTGCAATAAAACTTTGTGTAAACTGTTGGAAATTGTCAAAATCAACATTTTCTGATCGATACCATATCGATTTTCAATAATTTTATTGGTTTTCTAATGATTTCAAACAGCATATTCAAATTTGAAATTACCGTGTTTAACGTTGAAAAACTAGCTTGAAAGGCTTGCTTTTGCATTGAAAATTCAATATTTTTCAAAACTTTGTAAAACTTAATATTTGCAATAAAACTTTGTGTAAACTGTTGGAAATTGTCAAAATCAACATTTTCTGATCGATACCATATCGATTTTCAATAATTTTATTGGTTTTCTAATGATTTCAAACAGCATATTCAAATTTGAAATTACCGTGTTTAACGTTGAAAAACTAGCTTGAAAGGCTTGCTTTTGCATTGAAAATTCAATATTTTTCAAAACTTTGTAAAACTTAATATTTGCAATAAAACTTTGTGTAAACTGTTGGAAATTATCAAAATCAACATTTTCTGATCTATACCATATCGATTTTCAATAATTTTATTGGTTTTCTAATGATTTCAAACACTATATTCAAATTTGAAATTACCGTGTTTAACGTTGAAAAACTAGCTTCAAATGCTTGCTTTTGTATTGAAAATTCAATATTTTTCAGAACTTTGTAAAACTTAATATTTGCAATAAAACTTTGTGTAAACTGTTGGAAATTGTCAAAATCAACATTTTCTGATCGATACCATATCGATTTTCAATAATTTTATTGGTTTTCTAATGATTTCAAACAGCATATTCAAATTTGAAATTACCGTGTTTAACGTTGAAAAACTAGCTTGAAATGCTTGCTTTTGTATTGAAAATTCAATATTTTTCAAAACTTTGTAAAACTTAATATTTGCAATAAAACTTTGTGTAAACTGTTGGAAATTGTCAAAATCAACATTTTCTGATCGATACCATATCGATTTTCAATAATTTTATTGGTTTTCTAATGATTTCAAACAGCATATTCAAATTTGAAATTACCGTGTTTAACGTTGAAAAACTAACTTGAAATGCTTGCTTTTGTATTGAAAATTCAATATTTTTCAAAACTTTGTAAAACTTAATATTTGCAATAAAACTTTGTGTAAACTGTTGGAAATTGTCAAAATCAACATTTTCTGATCGATACCATATCGATTTTCAATAATTTTATTGGTTTTCTAATGATTTCAAACAGCATATTCAAATTTGAAATTACCGTGTTTAACGTTGAAAAACTAGCTTGAAAGGCTTGCTTTTGCATTGAAAATTCAATATTTTTCAAAACTTTGTAAAACTTAATATTTGCAATAAAACTTTGTGTAAACTGTTGGAAATTGTCAAAATCAACATTTTCTGATCTATACCATATCGATTTTCAATAATTTTATTGGTTTTCTAATGATTTCAAACACTATATTCAAATTTGAAATTACCGTGTTTAACGTTGAAAAACTAGCTTCAAATGCTTGCTTTTGTATTGAAAATTCAATATTTTTCAGAACTTTGTAAAACTTAATATTTGCGATAAAACTTTGTGTAAACTGTTGGAAATTGTCAAAATCAACATTTTCTGATCGATACCATATCGATTTTCAATAATTTTATTGGTTTTCTAATGATTTCAAACAGCATATTCAAATTTGAAATTACCGTGTTTAACGTTGAAAAACTAGCTTGAAATGCTTGCTTTTGTATTGAAAATTCAATATTTTTCAAAACTTTGTAAAACTTAATATTTGCAATAAAACTTTGTGTAAACTGTTGGAAATTGTCAAAATCAACATTTTCTGATCGATACCATATCGATTTTCAATAATTTTATTGGTTTTCTAATGATTTCAAACAGCATATTCAAATTTGAAATTACCGTGTTTAACGTTGAAAAACTAACTTGAATTGCTTGCTTTTGCATTGAAAATTCAATATTTTTCAAAACTTTGTAAAACTTAATATTTGCAATAAAACTTTGTGTAAACTGTTGGAAATTGTCAAAATCAACATTTTCTGATCGATACCATATCGATTTTCAATTATTTTATTGGTTTTCTAATGATTTCAAACAGTATATTCAAATTTGAAATTACCGTGTTTAACGTTGAAAAACTAGCTTGAAAGGCTTGCTTTTGCATTGAAAATTCAATATTTTTCAAAACTTTGTAAAACTTAATATTTGCAATAAAACTTTGTGTAAACTGTTGGAAATTGTCAAAATCAACATTTTCTGATCGATACCATATCGATTTTCAATAATTTTATTGGTTTTCTAATGATTTCAAACAGCATATTCAAATTTGAAATTACCGTGTTTAACGTTGAAAAACTAGCTTCAATTGCTTGCTTTTGCATTGAAAATTCAATATTTTTCAAAACTTTGTAAAACTTAATATTTGCAATAAAACTTTGTGTAAACTGTTGGAAATTGTCAAAATCAACATTTTCTGATCGATACCATATCGATTTTCAATAATTTTATTGGTTTTCTAATGATTTCAAACACTATATTCAAATTTGAAATTACCGTGTTTAACGTTGAAAAACTAGCTTGAAATGCTTGCTTTTGCATTGAAAATTCAATATTTTTCAAAACTTTGTAAAACTTAATATTTGAAATAAAACTTTGTGTAAACTGTTGGAAATTGTCAAAATCAACATTTTCTGATCGATACCATATCGATTTTCAATAATTTTATTGGTTTTCTAAGGATTTAAAACAGTATATTCAAATTTGAAATTAGCGTGTTTAACGTTGAAAAAGTAGCTTGAATTGCTTGCTTTTGCATTGAAAATTCAATATTTTTCAAAACTTTGTAAAACTTAATATTTGCAATAAAACTTTGTGTAAACTGTTGGAAATTGTCAAAATCAACATTTTCTGATCTATACCATATCGATTTTCAATAATTTTATTGGTTTTCTAATGATTTCAAACACTATATTCAAATTTGAAATTACCGTGTTTAACGTTGAAAAACTAGCTTCAAATGCTTGCTTTTGCATTGAAAATTCAATATTTTTCAAAACTTTGTAAAACTTAATATTTGCAATAAAACTTTGTGTAAACTGTTGGAAATTGTCAAAATCAACATTTTCTGATCGATACCATATCGATTTTCAATAATTTTATTGGTTTTCTAAGGATTTAAAACAGTATATTCAAATTTGAAATTAGCGTGTTTAACGTTGAAAAAGTAGCTTGAATTGCTTGCTTTTGCATTGAAAATTCAATATTTTTCAAAACTTTGTAAAACTTAATATTTGCAATAAAACTTTGTGTAAACTGTTGGAAATTGTCAAAATCAACATTTTCTGATCTATACCATATCGATTTTCAATAATTTTATTGGTTTTCTAATGATTTCAAACACTATATTCAAATTTGAAATTACCGTGTTTAACGTTGAAAAACTAGCTTCAAATGCTTGCTTTTGCATTGAAAATTCAATATTTTTCAAAACTTTGTAAAACTTAATATTTGCAATAAAACTTTGTGTAAACTGTTGGAAATTGTCAAAATCAACATTTTCTGATCGATACCATATCGATTTTCAATAATTTTATTGGTTTTCTAATGATTTCAAACAGCATATTCAAATTTGAAATTACCGTGTTTAACGTTGAAAAACTAGCTTGAAAGGCTTGCTTTTGCATTGAAAATTCAATATTTTTCAAAACTTTGTAAAACTTAATATTTGCAATAAAACTTTGTGTAAACTGTTGGAAATTGTCAAAATCAACATTTTCTGATCGATACCATATCGATTTTCAATAATTTTATTGGTTTTCTAAGGATTTCAAACAGTATATTCAAATTTGAAATTAGCGTGTTTAACGTTGAAAAAGTAGCTTGAATTGCTTGCTTTTGCATTGAAAATTCAATATTTTTCAAAACTTTGTAAAACTTAATATTTGCAATAAAACTTTGTGTAAACTGTTGGAAATTGTCAAAATCAACATTTTCTGATCTATACCATATCGATTTTCAATAATTTTATTGGTTTTCTAATGATTTCAAACACTATATTCAAATTTGAAATTACCGTGTTTAACGTTGAAAAACTAGCTTCAAATGCTTGCTTTTGCATTGAAAATTCAATATTTTTCAAAACTTTGTAAAACTTAATATTTGCAATAAAACTTTGTGTAAACTGTTGGAAATTGTCAAAATCAACATTTTCTGATCGATACCATATCGATTTTCAATAATTTTATTGGTTTTCTAATGATTTCAAACAGCATATTCAAATTTGAAATTACCGTGTTTAACGTTGAAAAACTAGCTTGAAATGCTTGCTTTTGCATTGAAAATTCAATATTTTTCAAAACTTTGTAAAACTTAATATTTGCAATAAAACTTTGTGTAAACTGTTGGAAATTGTCAAAATCAACATTTTCTGATCGATACCATATCGATTTTCAATAATTTTATTGGTTTTCTAATGATTTCAAACAGCATATTCAAATTTGAAATTACCGTGTTTAACGTTGAAAAACTAGCTTGAAAGGCTTGCTTTTGCATTGAAAATTCAATATTTTTCAAAACTTTGTAAAACTTAATATTTGCAATAAAACTTTGTGTAAACTGTTGGAAATTATCAAAATCAACATTTTCTGATCTATACCATATCGATTTTCAATAATTTTATTGGTTTTCTAATGATTTCAAACACTATATTCAAATTTGAAATTACCGTGTTTAACGTTGAAAAACTAGCTTCAAATGCTTGCTTTTGTATTGAAAATTCAATATTTTTCAGAACTTTGTAAAACTTAATATTTGCAATAAAACTTTGTGTAAACTGTTGGAAATTGTCAAAATCAACATTTTCTGATCGATACCATATCGATTTTCAATAATTTTATTGGTTTTCTAATGATTTCAAACAGCATATTCAAATTTGAAATTACCGTGTTTAACGTTGAAAAACTAGCTTGAAATGCTTGCTTTTGTATTGAAAATTCAATATTTTTCAAAACTTTGTAAAACTTAATATTTGCAATAAAACTTTGTGTAAACTGTTGGAAATTGTCAAAATCAACATTTTCTGATCGATACCATATCGATTTTCAATAATTTTATTGGTTTTCTAATGATTTCAAACAGCATATTCAAATTTGAAATTACCGTGTTTAACGTTGAAAAACTAACTTGAAATGCTTGCTTTTGTATTGAAAATTCAATATTTTTCAAAACTTTGTAAAACTTAATATTTGCAATAAAACTTTGTGTAAACTGTTGGAAATTGTCAAAATCAACATTTTCTGATCGATACCATATCGATTTTCAATAATTTTATTGGTTTTCTAATGATTTCAAACAGCATATTCAAATTTGAAATTACCGTGTTTAACGTTGAAAAACTAGCTTGAAAGGCTTGCTTTTGCATTGAAAATTCAATATTTTTCAAAACTTTGTAAAACTTAATATTTGCAATAAAACTTTGTGTAAACTGTTGGAAATTGTCAAAATCAACATTTTCTGATCTATACCATATCGATTTTCAATAATTTTATTGGTTTTCTAATGATTTCAAACACTATATTCAAATTTGAAATTACCGTGTTTAACGTTGAAAAACTAGCTTCAAATGCTTGCTTTTGTATTGAAAATTCAATATTTTTCAGAACTTTGTAAAACTTAATATTTGCGATAAAACTTTGTGTAAACTGTTGGAAATTGTCAAAATCAACATTTTCTGATCGATACCATATCGATTTTCAATAATTTTATTGGTTTTCTAATGATTTCAAACAGCATATTCAAATTTGAAATTACCGTGTTTAACGTTGAAAAACTAGCTTGAAATGCTTGCTTTTGTATTGAAAATTCAATATTTTTCAAAACTTTGTAAAACTTAATATTTGCAATAAAACTTTGTGTAAACTGTTGGAAATTGTCAAAATCAACATTTTCTGATCGATACCATATCGATTTTCAATAATTTTATTGGTTTTCTAATGATTTCAAACAGCATATTCAAATTTGAAATTACCGTGTTTAACGTTGAAAAACTAACTTGAATTGCTTGCTTTTGCATTGAAAATTCAATATTTTTCAAAACTTTGTAAAACTTAATATTTGCAATAAAACTTTGTGTAAACTGTTGGAAATTGTCAAAATCAACATTTTCTGATCGATACCATATCGATTTTCAATTATTTTATTGGTTTTCTAATGATTTCAAACAGTATATTCAAATTTGAAATTACCGTGTTTAACGTTGAAAAACTAGCTTCAATTGCTTGCTTTTGCATTGAAAATTCAATATTTTTCAAAACTTTGTAAAACTTAATATTTGCAATAAAACTTTGTGTAAACTGTTGGAAATTGTCAAAATCAACATTTTCTGATCGATACCATATCGATTTTCAATAATTTTATTGGTTTTCTAATGATTTCAAACACTATATTCAAATTTGAAATTACCGTGTTTAACGTTGAAAAACTAGCTTGAAATGCTTGCTTTTGCATTGAAAATTCAATATTTTTCAAAACTTTGTAAAACTTAATATTTGCAATAAAACTTTGTGTAAACTGTTGGAAATTGTCAAAATCAACATTTTCTGATCGATACCATATCGATTTTCAATAATTTTATTGGTTTTCTAAGGATTTAAAACAGTATATTCAAATTTGAAATTAGCGTGTTTAACGTTGAAAAAGTAGCTTGAATTGCTTGCTTTTGCATTGAAAATTCAATATTTTTCAAAACTTTGTAAAACTTAATATTTGCAATAAAACTTTGTGTAAACTGTTGGAAATTGTCAAAATCAACATTTTCTGATCTATACCATATCGATTTTCAATAATTTTATTGGTTTTCTAATGATTTCAAACACTATATTCAAATTTGAAATTACCGTGTTTAACGTTGAAAAACTAGCTTCAAATGCTTGCTTTTGCATTGAAAATTCAATATTTTTCAAAACTTTGTAAAACTTAATATTTGCAATAAAACTTTGTGTAAACTGTTGGAAATTGTCAAAATCAACATTTTCTGATCGATACCATATCGATTTTCAATAATTTTATTGGTTTTCTAAGGATTTAAAACAGTATATTCAAATTTGAAATTAGCGTGTTTAACGTTGAAAAAGTAGCTTGAATTGCTTGCTTTTGCATTGAAAATTCAATATTTTTCAAAACTTTGTAAAACTTAATATTTGCAATAAAACTTTGTGTAAACTGTTGGAAATTGTCAAAATCAACATTTTCTGATCTATACCATATCGATTTTCAATAATTTTATTGGTTTTCTAATGATTTCAAACACTATATTCAAATTTGAAATTACCGTGTTTAACGTTGAAAAACTAGCTTCAAATGCTTGCTTTTGCATTGAAAATTCAATATTTTTCAAAACTTTGTAAAACTTAATATTTGCAATAAAACTTTGTGTAAACTGTTGGAAATTGTCAAAATCAACATTTTCTGATCGATACCATATCGATTTTCAATAATTTTATTGGTTTTCTAATGATTTCAAACAGCATATTCAAATTTGAAATTACCGTGTTTAACGTTGAAAAACTAGCTTGAAAGGCTTGCTTTTGCATTGAAAATTCAATATTTTTCAAAACTTTGTAAAACTTAATATTTGCAATAAAACTTTGTGTAAACTGTTGGAAATTGTCAAAATCAACATTTTCTGATCGATACCATATCGATTTTCAATAATTTTATTGGTTTTCTAAGGATTTCAAACAGTATATTCAAATTTGAAATTAGCGTGTTTAACGTTGAAAAAGTAGCTTGAATTGCTTGCTTTTGCATTGAAAATTCAATATTTTTCAAAACTTTGTAAAACTTAATATTTGCAATAAAACTTTGTGTAAACTGTTGGAAATTGTCAAAATCAACATTTTCTGATCTATACCATATCGATTTTCAATAATTTTATTGGTTTTCTAATGATTTCAAACACTATATTCAAATTTGAAATTACCGTGTTTAACGTTGAAAAACTAGCTTCAAATGCTTGCTTTTGCATTGAAAATTCAATATTTTTCAAAACTTTGTAAAACTTAATATTTGCAATAAAACTTTGTGTAAACTGTTGGAAATTGTCAAAATCAACATTTTCTGATCGATACCATATCGATTTTCAATAATTTTATTGGTTTTCTAATGATTTCAAACAGCATATTCAAATTTGAAATTACCGTGTTTAACGTTGAAAAACTAGCTTGAAATGCTTGCTTTTGCATTGAAAATTCAATATTTTTCAAAACTTTGTAAAACTTAATATTTGCAATAAAACTTTGTGTAAACTGTTGGAAATTGTCAAAATCAACATTTTCTGATCGATACCATATCGATTTTCAATAATTTTATTGGTTTTCTAATGATTTCAAACACTATATTCAAATTTGAAATTACCGTGTTTAACGTTGAAAAACTAGCTTCAAATGTTTGCTTTTGCATTGAAAATTCAATATTTTTCAAAACTTTGTAAAACTTAATATTTGCAATAAAACTTTGTGTAAACTGTTGGAAATTGTCAAAATCAACATTTTCTGATCGATACCATATCGATTTTCAATAATTTTATTGGTTTTCTAATGATTTCAAACAGCATATTCAAATTTGAAATTACCGTGTTTAACGTTGAAAAACTAGCTTGAATTGCTTGCTTTTGCATTGAAAATTCAATATTTTTCAAAACTTTGTAAAACTTAATATTTGCAATAAAACTTTGTGTAAACTGTTGGAAATTGTCAAAATCAACATTTTCTGATCGATACCATATCGATTTTCAATAATTTTATTGGTTTTCTAAGGATTTCCAACAGTATATTCAAATTTGAAATTACCGTGTTTAACGTTGAAAAAGTAGCTTGAATTGCTTGCTTTTGCATTGAAAATTCAATATTTTTCAAAACTTTGTAAAACTTAATATTTGCAATAAAACTTTGTGTAAACTGTTGGAAATTGACAAAATCAACATTTTCTGATCGATACCATATCGATTTTAAATAATTTTATTGGTTTTCTAATGATTTCAAACACTATATTCAAATTTGAAATTACCGTGTTTAACGTTGAAAAACTAGCTTCAAATGCTTGCTTTTGCATTGAAAATTCAATATTTTTCAAAACTTTGTAAAACTTAATATTTGCAATAAAACTTTGTGTAAACCATTGGAAATTGTCAAAATCAACATTTTCTGATCGATACCATATCGATTTTCAATAATTTTATTGGTTTTCTAATGATTTCAAACAGCATATTCAAATTTGAAATTACCGTGTTTAACGTTGAAAAACTAGCTTGAAAGGCTTGCTTTTGCATTGAAAATTCAATATTTTTCAAAACTTTGTAAAACTTAATATTTGCAATAAAACTTTGTGTAAACTGTTGGAAATTGTCAAAATCAACATTTTCTGATCGATACCATATCGATTTTCAATAATTTTATTGGTTTTCTAAGGATTTCAAACAGTATATTCAAATTTGAAATTACCGTGTTTAACGTTGAAAAAGTAGCTTGAATTGCTTGCTTTTGCATTGAAAATTCAATATTTTTCAAAACTTTGTAAAACTTAATATTTGCAATAAAACTTTGTGTAAACTGTTGGAAATTGTCAAAATCAACATTTTCTGATCGATACCATATCGATTTTCAATAATTTTATTGGTTTTCTAATGATTTCAAACAGCATATTCAAATTTGAAATTACCGTGTTTAACGTTGAAAAACTAGCTTGAAATGCTTGCTTTTGTATTGAAAATTCAATATTTTTCAAAACTTTGTAAAACTTAATATTTGCAATAAAACTTTGTGTAAACTGTTGGAAATTGTCAAAATCAACATTTTCTGATCGATACCATATCGATTTTCAATAATTTTATTGGTTTTCTAATGATTTCAAACAGCATATTCAAATTTGAAATTACCGTGTTTAACGTTGAAAAACTAGCGTGAAATGCTTGCTTTTGCATTGAAAATTCAATATTTTTCAAAACTTTGTAAAACTTAATATTTGCAATAAAACTTTGTGTAAACTGTTGGAAATTGTCAAAATCAACATTTTCTGATCGATACCATATCGATTTTCAATAATTTTATTGGTTTTCTAATGATTTCAAACAGCATATTCAAATTTGAAATTACCGTGTTTAACGTTGAAAAACTAGCTTGAAATGCTTGCTTTTGTATTGAAAATTCAATATTTTTCAAAACTTTGTAAAACTTAATATTTGCAATAAAACTTTGTGTAAACTGTTGGAAATTGTCAAAATCAACATTTTCTGATCGATACCATATCGATTTTCAATAATTTTATTGGTTTTCTAATGATTTCAAACAGCATATTCAAATTTGAAATTACCGTGTTTAACGTTGAAAAACTAGCGTGAAATGCTTGCTTTTGCATTGAAAATTCAATATTTTTCAAAACTTTGTAAAACTTAATATTTGCAATAAAACTTTGTGTAAACTGTTGGAAATTGTCAAAATCAACATTTTCTGATCGATACCATATCGATTTTCAATAATTTTATTGGTTTTCTAATGATTTCAAACAGCATATTCAAATTTGAAATTACCGTGTTTAACGTTGAAAAACTAGCTTGAATTGCTTGCTTTTGCATTGAAAATTCAATATTTTTCAAAACTTTGTAAAACTTAATATTTGCAATAAAACTTTGTGTAAACTGTTGGAAATTGTCAAAATCAACATTTTCTGATCGATACCATATCGATTTTCAATAATTTTATTGGTTTTCTAATGATTTCAAACACTATATTCAAATTTGAAATTACCGTGTTTAACGTTGAAAAACTAGCTTCAAATGTTTGCTTTTGCATTGAAAATTCAATATTTTTCAAAACTTTGTAAAACTTAATATTTGCAATAAAACTTTGTGTAAACTGTTGGAAATTGTCAAAATCAACATTTTCTGATCGATACCATATCGATTTTCAATAATTTTATTGGTTTTCTAATGATTTCAAACAGCATATTCAAATTTGAAATTACCGTGTTTAACGTTGAAAAACTAGCTTGAATTGCTTGCTTTTGCATTGAAAATTCAATATTTTTCAAAACTTTGTAAAACTTAATATTTGCAATAAAACTTTGTGTAAACTGTTGGAAATTGTCAAAATCAACATTTTCTGATCGATACCATATCGATTTTCAATAATTTTATTGGTTTTCTAAGGATTTCCAACAGTATATTCAAATTTGAAATTACCGTGTTTAACGTTGAAAAAGTAGCTTGAATTGCTTGCTTTTGCATTGAAAATTCAATATTTTTCAAAACTTTGTAAAACTTAATATTTGCAATAAAACTTTGTGTAAACTGTTGGAAATTGACAAAATCAACATTTTCTGATCGATACCATATCGATTTTAAATAATTTTATTGGTTTTCTAATGATTTCAAACACTATATTCAAATTTGAAATTACCGTGTTTAACGTTGAAAAACTAGCTTCAAATGCTTGCTTTTGCATTGAAAATTCAATATTTTTCAAAACTTTGTAAAACTTAATATTTGCAATAAAACTTTGTGTAAACCATTGGAAATTGTCAAAATCAACATTTTCTGATCGATACCATATCGATTTTCAATAATTTTATTGGTTTTCTAATGATTTCAAACAGCATATTCAAATTTGAAATTACCGTGTTTAACGTTGAAAAACTAGCTTGAAAGGCTTGCTTTTGCATTGAAAATTCAATATTTTTCAAAACTTTGTAAAACTTAATATTTGCAATAAAACTTTGTGTAAACTGTTGGAAATTGTCAAAATCAACATTTTCTGATCGATACCATATCGATTTTCAATAATTTTATTGGTTTTCTAAGGATTTCAAACAGTATATTCAAATTTGAAATTACCGTGTTTAACGTTGAAAAAGTAGCTTGAATTGCTTGCTTTTGCATTGAAAATTCAATATTTTTCAAAACTTTGTAAAACTTAATATTTGCAATAAAACTTTGTGTAAACTGTTGGAAATTGTCAAAATCAACATTTTCTGATCGATACCATATCGATTTTCAATAATTTTATTGGTTTTCTAATGATTTCAAACAGCATATTCAAATTTGAAATTACCGTGTTTAACGTTGAAAAACTAGCTTGAAATGCTTGCTTTTGTATTGAAAATTCAATATTTTTCAAAACTTTGTAAAACTTAATATTTGCAATAAAACTTTGTGTAAACTGTTGGAAATTGTCAAAATCAACATTTTCTGATCGATACCATATCGATTTTCAATAATTTTATTGGTTTTCTAATGATTTCAAACAGCATATTCAAATTTGAAATTACCGTGTTTAACGTTGAAAAACTAGCGTGAAATGCTTGCTTTTGCATTGAAAATTCAATATTTTTCAAAACTTTGTAAAACTTAATATTTGCAATAAAACTTTGTGTAAACTGTTGGAAATTGTCAAAATCAACATTTTCTGATCGATACCATATCGATTTTCAATAATTTTATTGGTTTTCTAATGATTTCAAACAGCATATTCAAATTTGAAATTACCGTGTTTAACGTTGAAAAACTAGCTTGAAATGCTTGCTTTTGTATTGAAAATTCAATATTTTTCAAAACTTTGTAAAACTTAATATTTGCAATAAAACTTTGTGTAAACTGTTGGAAATTGTCAAAATCAACATTTTCTGATCGATACCATATCGATTTTCAATAATTTTATTGGTTTTCTAATGATTTCAAACAGCATATTCAAATTTGAAATTACCGTGTTTAACGTTGAAAAACTAGCGTGAAATGCTTGCTTTTGCATTGAAAATTCAATATTTTTCAAAACTTTGTAAAACTTAATATTTGCAATAAAACTTTGTGTAAACTGTTGGAAATTGTCAAAATCAACATTTTCTGATCGATACCATATCGATTTTCAATAATTTTATTGGTTTTCTAATGATTTCAAACAGCATATTCAAATTTGAAATTACCGTGTTTAACGTTGAAAAACTAGCTTGAATTGCTTGCTTTTGCATTGAAAATTCAATATTTTTCAAAACTTTGTAAAACTTAATATTTGCAATAAAACTTTGTGTAAACTGTTGGAAATTGTCAAAATCAACATTTTCTGATCGATACCATATCGATTTTCAATAATTTTATTGGTTTTCTAAGGATTTCCAACAGTATATTCAAATTTGAAATTACCGTGTTTAACGTTGAAAAAGTAGCTTGAATTGCTTGCTTTTGCATTGAAAATTCAATATTTTTCAAAACTTTGTAAAACTTAATATTTGCAATAAAACTTTGTGTAAACTGTTGGAAATTGACAAAATCAACATTTTCTGATCGATACCATATCGATTTTAAATAATTTTATTGGTTTTCTAATGATTTCAAACACTATATTCAAATTTGAAATTACCGTGTTTAACGTTGAAAAACTAGCTTGAAAGGCTTGCTTTTGCATTGAAAATTCAATATTTTTCAAAACTTTGTAAAACTTAATATTTGCAATAAAACTTTGTGTAAACTGTTGGAAATTGTCAAAATCAACATTTTCTGATCGATACCATATCGATTTTCAATAATTTTATTGGTTTTCTAATGATTTCAAACAGCATATTCAAATTTGAAATTACCGTGTTTAACGTTGAAAAACTAGCTTGAAATGCTTGCTTTTGCATTGAAAATTCAATATTTTTCAAAACTTTGTAAAACTTAATATTTGCAATAAAACTTTGTGTAAACTGTTGGAAATTGTCAAAATCAACATTTTCTGATCGATACCATATCGATTTTCAATAATTTTATTGGTTTTCTAAGGATTTCAAACAGTATATTCAAATTTGAAATTACCGTGTTTAACGTTGAAAAAGTAGCTTGAATTGCTTGCTTTTGCATTGAAAATTCAATATTTTTCAAAACTTTGTAAAACTTAATATTTGCAATAAAACTTTGTGTAAGCTGTTGGAAATTGTCAAAATCAACATTTTCTGATCGATACCATATCGATTTTCAATAATTTTATTGGTTTTCTAATGATTTCAAACAGCATATTCAAATTTGAAATTACCGTGTTTAACGTTGAAAAAGTAGATTGAATTGCTTGCTTTTGCATTGAAAATTCAATATTTTTCAAAACTTTGTAAAACTTAATATTTGCAATAAAACTTTGTGTAAACTGTTTGAAATTGTCAAAATCAACATTTTCTGATCGATACCATATCGATTTTCAATAATTTTATTGGTTTTCTAATGATTTCAAACAGCATATTCAAATTTGAAATTACCGTGTTTAACGTTGAAAAACTAGCTTGAAAGGCTTGCTTTTGCATTGAAAATTCAATATTTTTCAAAACTTTGTAAAACTTAATATTTGCAATAAAACTTTGTGTAAACTGTTGGAAATTGTCAAAATCAACATTTTCTGATCGATACCATATCGATTTTCAATAATTTTATTGGTTTTCTAATGATTTCAAACAGCATATTCAAATTTGAAATTACCGTGTTTAACGTTGAAAAACTAGCTTGAAATGCTTGCTTTTGCATTGAAAA
Source organism: Acanthosepion esculentum (assembly GCA_964036315.1). NCBI lineage: Eukaryota > Metazoa > Mollusca > Cephalopoda > Sepiida > Sepiidae > Acanthosepion > Acanthosepion esculentum. The sequence goes on from OZ038514.1 coordinate 26,540,552, forward strand.
TTCAATATTTTTCAAAACTTTGTAAAACTTAATATTTGCAATAAAACTTTGTGTAAACTGTTGGAAATTGTCAAAATCAACATTTTCTGATCGATACCATATCGATTTTCAATAATTTTATTGGTTTTCTAATGATTTCAAACACTATATTCAAATTTGAAATTACCGTGTTTAACGTTGAAAAACTAGCTTCAAATGCTTGCTTTTGCATTGAAAATTCAATATTTTTCAAAACTTTGTAAAACTTAATATTTGCAATAAAACTTTGTGTAAACTGTTGGAAATTGTCAAAATCAACATTTTCTGATCGATACCATATCGATTTTCAATAATTTTATTGGTTTTCTAATGATTTCAAACAGCATATTCAAATTTGAAATTACCGTGTTTAACGTTGAAAAACTAGCTTCAAATGCTTGCTTTTGTATTGAAAATTCAATATTTTTCAGAACTTTGTAAAACTTAATATTTGCAATAAAACTTTGTGTAAACTGTTGGAAATTGTCAAAATCAACATTTTCTGATCGATACCATATCGATTTTCAATAATTTTATTGGTTTTCTAATGATTTCAAACAGCATATTCAAATTTGAAATTACCGTGTTTAACGTTGAAAAACTAGCTTGAAATGCTTGCTTTTGTATTGAAAATTCAATATTTTTCAAAACTTTGTAAAACTTAATATTTGCAATAAAACTTTGTGTAAACTGTTGGAAATTGTCAAAATCAACATTTTCTGATCGATACCATATCGATTTTCAATAATTTTATTGGTTTTCTAATGATTTCAAACAGCATATTCAAATTTGAAATTACCGTGTTTAACGTTGAAAAACTAACTTGAAATGCTTGCTTTTGTATTGAAAATTCAATATTTTTCAAAACTTTGTAAAACTTAATATTTGCAATAAAACTTTGTGTAAACTGTTGGAAATTGTCAAAATCAACATTTTCTGATCGATACCATATCGATTTTCAATAATTTTATTGGTTTTCTAATGATTTCAAACAGCATATTCAAATTTGAAATTACCGTGTTTAACGTTGAAAAACTAGCTTGAAAGGCTTGCTTTTGCATTGAAAATTCAATATTTTTCAAAACTTTGTAAAACTTAATATTTGCAATAAAACTTTGTGTAAACTGTTGGAAATTGTCAAAATCAACATTTTCTGATCTATACCATATCGATTTTCAATAATTTTATTGGTTTTCTAATGATTTCAAACACTATATTCAAATTTGAAATTACCGTGTTTAACGTTGAAAAACTAGCTTCAAATGCTTGCTTTTGTATTGAAAATTCAATATTTTTCAGAACTTTGTAAAACTTAATATTTGCAATAAAACTTTGTGTAAACTGTTGGAAATTGTCAAAATCAACATTTTCTGATCGATACCATATCGATTTTCAATAATTTTATTGGTTTTCTAATGATTTCAAACAGCATATTCAAATTTGAAATTACCGTGTTTAACGTTGAAAAAGTAGATTGAATTGCTTGCTTTTGCATTGAAAATTCAATATTTTTCAAAACTTTGTAAAACTTAATATTTGCAATAAAACTTTGTGTAAACTGTTTGAAATTGTCAAAATCAACATTTTCTGATCGATACCATATCGATTTTCAATAATTTTATTGGTTTTCTAATGATTTCAAACAGCATATTCAAATTTGAAATTACCGTGTTTAACGTTGAAAAACTAGCTTGAAAGGCTTGCTTTTGCATTGAAAATTCAATATTTTTCAAAACTTTGTAAAACTTAATATTTGCAATAAAACTTTGTGTAAACTGTTGGAAATTGTCAAAATCAACATTTTCTGATCGATACCATATCGATTTTCAATAATTTTATTGGTTTTCTAATGATTTCAAACAGCATATTCAAATTTGAAATTACCGTGTTTAACGTTGAAAAACTAGCTTGAAATGCTTGCTTTTGCATTGAAAATTCAATATTTTTCAAAACTTTGTAAAACTTAATATTTGCAATAAAACTTTGTGTAAACTGTTGGAAATTGTCAAAATCAACATTTTCTGATCGATACCATATCGATTTTCAATAATTTTATTGGTTTTCTAAGGATTTCAAACAGTATATTCAAATTTGAAATTACCGTGTTTAACGTTGAAAAAGTAGCTTGAATTGCTTGCTTTTGCATTGAAAATTCAATATTTTTCAAAACTTTGTAAAACTTAATATTTGCAATAAAACTTTGTGTAAGCTGTTGGAAATTGTCAAAATCAACATTTTCTGATCGATACCATATCGATTTTCAATAATTTTATTGGTTTTCTAATGATTTCAAACAGCATATTCAAATTTGAAATTACCGTGTTTAACGTTGAAAAAGTAGATTGAATTGCTTGCTTTTGCATTGAAAATTCAATATTTTTCAAAACTTTGTAAAACTTAATATTTGCAATAAAACTTTGTGTAAACTGTTGGAAATTGTCAAAATCAACATTTTCTGATCGATACCATATCGATTTTCAATAATTTTATTGGTTTTCTAATGATTTCAAACAGCATATTCAAATTTGAAATTACCGTGTTTAACGTTGAAAAACTAACTTGAATTGCTTGCTTTTGCATTGAAAATTCAATATTTTTCAAAACTTTGTAAAACTTAATATTTGCAATAAAACTTTGTGTAAACTGTTGGAAATTGTCAAAATCAACATTTTCTGATCGATACCATATCGATTTTCAATTATTTTATTGGTTTTCTAATGATTTCAAACAGTATATTCAAATTTGAAATTACCGTGTTTAACGTTGAAAAACTAGCTTGAAAGGCTTGCTTTTGCATTGAAAATTCAATATTTTTCAAAACTTTGTAAAACTTAATATTTGCAATAAAACTTTGTGTAAACTGTTGGAAATTGTCAAAATCAACATTTTCTGATCGATACCATATCGATTTTCAATAATTTTATTGGTTTTCTAATGATTTCAAACAGCATATTCAAATTTGAAATTACCGTGTTTAACGTTGAAAAACTAGCTTCAATTGCTTGCTTTTGCATTGAAAATTCAATATTTTTCAAAACTTTGTAAAACTTAATATTTGCAATAAAACTTTGTGTAAACTGTTGGAAATTGTCAAAATCAACATTTTCTGATCGATACCATATCGATTTTCAATAATTTTATTGGTTTTCTAATGATTTCAAACACTATATTCAAATTTGAAATTACCGTGTTTAACGTTGAAAAACTAGCTTGAAATGCTTGCTTTTGCATTGAAAATTCAATATTTTTCAAAACTTTGTAAAACTTAATATTTGCAATAAAACTTTGTGTAAACTGTTGGAAATTGTCAAAATCAACATTTTCTGATCGATACCATATCGATTTTCAATAATTTTATTGGTTTTCTAAGGATTTAAAACAGTATATTCAAATTTGAAATTAGCGTGTTTAACGTTGAAAAAGTAGCTTGAATTGCTTGCTTTTGCATTGAAAATTCAATATTTTTCAAAACTTTGTAAAACTTAATATTTGCAATAAAACTTTGTGTAAACTGTTGGAAATTGTCAAAATCAACATTTTCTGATCTATACCATATCGATTTTCAATAATTTTATTGGTTTTCTAATGATTTCAAACACTATATTCAAATTTGAAATTACCGTGTTTAACGTTGAAAAACTAGCTTCAAATGCTTGCTTTTGCATTGAAAATTCAATATTTTTCAAAACTTTGTAAAACTTAATATTTGCAATAAAACTTTGTGTAAACTGTTGGAAATTGTCAAAATCAACATTTTCTGATCGATACCATATCGATTTTCAATAATTTTATTGGTTTTCTAAGGATTTAAAACAGTATATTCAAATTTGAAATTAGCGTGTTTAACGTTGAAAAAGTAGCTTGAATTGCTTGCTTTTGCATTGAAAATTCAATATTTTTCAAAACTTTGTAAAACTTAATATTTGCAATAAAACTTTGTGTAAACTGTTGGAAATTGTCAAAATCAACATTTTCTGATCTATACCATATCGATTTTCAATAATTTTATTGGTTTTCTAATGATTTCAAACACTATATTCAAATTTGAAATTACCGTGTTTAACGTTGAAAAACTAGCTTCAAATGCTTGCTTTTGCATTGAAAATTCAATATTTTTCAAAACTTTGTAAAACTTAATATTTGCAATAAAACTTTGTGTAAACTGTTGGAAATTGTCAAAATCAACATTTTCTGATCGATACCATATCGATTTTCAATAATTTTATTGGTTTTCTAATGATTTCAAACAGCATATTCAAATTTGAAATTACCGTGTTTAACGTTGAAAAACTAGCTTGAAAGGCTTGCTTTTGCATTGAAAATTCAATATTTTTCAAAACTTTGTAAAACTTAATATTTGCAATAAAACTTTGTGTAAACTGTTGGAAATTGTCAAAATCAACATTTTCTGATCGATACCATATCGATTTTCAATAATTTTATTGGTTTTCTAAGGATTTCAAACAGTATATTCAAATTTGAAATTAGCGTGTTTAACGTTGAAAAAGTAGCTTGAATTGCTTGCTTTTGCATTGAAAATTCAATATTTTTCAAAACTTTGTAAAACTTAATATTTGCAATAAAACTTTGTGTAAACTGTTGGAAATTGTCAAAATCAACATTTTCTGATCTATACCATATCGATTTTCAATAATTTTATTGGTTTTCTAATGATTTCAAACACTATATTCAAATTTGAAATTACCGTGTTTAACGTTGAAAAACTAGCTTCAAATGCTTGCTTTTGCATTGAAAATTCAATATTTTTCAAAACTTTGTAAAACTTAATATTTGCAATAAAACTTTGTGTAAACTGTTGGAAATTGTCAAAATCAACATTTTCTGATCGATACCATATCGATTTTCAATAATTTTATTGGTTTTCTAATGATTTCAAACAGCATATTCAAATTTGAAATTACCGTGTTTAACGTTGAAAAACTAGCTTGAAATGCTTGCTTTTGCATTGAAAATTCAATATTTTTCAAAACTTTGTAAAACTTAATATTTGCAATAAAACTTTGTGTAAACTGTTGGAAATTGTCAAAATCAACATTTTCTGATCGATACCATATCGATTTTCAATAATTTTATTGGTTTTCTAAGGATTTCAAACAGTATATTCAAATTTGAAATTACCGTGTTTAACGTTGAAAAAGTAGCTTGAATTGCTTGCTTTTGCATTGAAAATTCAATATTTTTCAAAACTTTGTAAAACTTAATATTTGCAATAAAACTTTGTGTAAGCTGTTGGAAATTGTCAAAATCAACATTTTCTGATCGATACCATATCGATTTTCAATAATTTTATTGGTTTTCTAATGATTTCAAACAGCATATTCAAATTTGAAATTACCGTGTTTAACGTTGAAAAACTAGCTTGAATTGCTTGCTTTTGCATTGAAAATTCAATATTTTTCAAAACTTTGTAAAACTTAATATTTGCAATAAAACTTTGTGTAAACTGTTGGAAATTGTCAAAATCAACATTTTCTGATCGATACCATATCGATTTTCAATAATTTTATTGGTTTTCTAATGATTTCAAACAGCATATTCAAATTTGAAATTACCGTGTTTAACGTTGAAAAACTAGCTTGAAAGGTTTGCTTTTGCATTGAAAATTCAATATTTTTCAAAACTTTGTAAAACTTAATATTTGCAATAAAACTTTGTGTAAACTGTTGGAAATTGTCAAAATCAACATTTTCTGATCGATACCATATCGATTTTCAATAATTTTATTGGTTTTCTAATGATTTCAAACAGCATATTCAAATTTGAAATTACCGTGTTTAACGTTGAAAAACTAGCTTCAAATGCTTGCTTTTGCATTGAAAATTCAATATTTTTCAAAACTTTGTAAAACTTAATATTTGCAATAAAACTTTGTGTAAACTGTTGGAAATTGTCAAAATCAACATTTTCTGATCGATACCATATCGATTTTCAATAATTTTATTGGTTTTCTAATGATTTCAAACACTATATTCAAATTTGAAATTACCGTGTTTAACGTTGAAAAACTAGCTTCAAATGCTTGCTTTTGCATTGAAAATTCAATATTTTTCAAAACTTTGTAAAACTTAATATTTGCAATAAAACTTTGTGTAAACTGTTGGAAATTGTCAAAATCAACATTTTCTGATCGATACCATATCGATTTTCAATAATTTTATTGGTTTTCTAATGATTTCAAACAGCATATTCAAATTTGAAATTACCGTGTTTAACGTTGAAAAACTAGCTTGAAAGGCTTGCTTTTGCATTGAAAATTCAATATTTTTCAAAACTTTGTAAAACTTAATATTTGCAATAAAACTTTGTGTAAACTGTTGGAAATTGTCAAAATCAACATTTTCTGATCGATACCATATCGATTTTCAATAATTTTATTGGTTTTCTAATGATTTCAAACAGCATATTCAAATTTGAAATTACCGTGTTTAACGTTGAAAAACTAGCTTGAAATGCTTGCTTTTGTATTGAAAATTCAATATTTTTCAAAACTTTGTAAAACTTAATATTTGCAATAAAACTTTGTGTAAACTGTTGGAAATTGTCAAAATCAACATTTTCTGATCGATACCATATCGATTTTCAATAATTTTATTGGTTTTCTAATGATTTCAAACAGCATATTCAAATTTGAAATTACCGTGTTTAACGTTGAAAAACTAGCTTGAAAGGCTTGCTTTTGCATTGAAAATTCAATATTTTTCAAAACTTTGTAAAACTTAATATTTGCAATAAAACTTTGTGTAAACTGTTGGAAATTGTCAAAATCAACATTTTCTGATCGATACCATATCGATTTTCAATAATTTTATTGGTTTTCTAATGATTTCAAACAGCATATTCAAATTTGAAATTACCGTGTTTAACGTTGAAAAACTAGCTTGAATTGCTTGCTTTTGCATTGAAAATTCAATATTTTTCAAAACTTTGTAAAACTTAATATTTGCAATAAAACTTTGTGTAAACTGTTGGAAATTGTCAAAATCAACATTTTCTGATCGATACCATATCGATTTTCAATAATTTTATTGGTTTTCTAATGATTTCAAACAGCATATTCAAATTTGAAATTACCGTGTTTAACGTTGAAAAACTAGCTTGAAATGCTTGCTTTTGCATTGAAAATTCAATATTTTTCAAAACTTTGTAAAACTTAATATTTGCAATAAAACTTTTTGTAAACTGTTGGAAATTGTCAAAATCAACATTTTCTGATCGATACCATATCGATTTTCAATAATTTTATTGGTTTTCTAATGATTTCAAACAGCATATTCAAATTTGAAATTACCGTGTTTAACGTTGAAAAACTAGCTTGAATTGCTTGCTTTTGCATTGAAAATTCAATATTTTTCAAAACTTGTAAAACTTAATATTTGCAATAAAACTTTGTGTAAACTGTTGGAAATTGTCAAAATCAATATTTTCTGATCGATACCATATCGATTTTCAATAATTTTATTGGTTTTCTAATGATTTCAAACAGCATATTCAAATTTGAAATTACCGTGTTTAACGTTGAAAAACTAGCTTGAAATGCTTGCTTTTGCATTGAAAATTCAATATTTTTCAAAACTTTGTAAAACTTAATATTTGCAATAAAACTTTGTGTAAACTGTTGGAAATTGTCAAAATCAACATTTTCTGATCGATACCATATCGATTTTCAATAATTTTATTGGTTTTCTAATGATTTCAAACAACATATTCAAATTTGAAATTACCGTGTTTAACGTTGAAAAACTAGCTTGAATTGCTTGCTTTTGCATTGAAAATTCAATATTTTTCAAAACTTTGTAAAACTTAATATTTGCAATAAAACTTTGTGTAAACTGTTGGAAATTGACAAAATCAACATTTTCTGATCGATACCATATCGATTTTAAATAATTTTATTGGTTTTCTAATGATTTCAAACACTATATTCAAATTTGAAATTACCGTGTTTAACGTTGAAAAACTAGCTTCAAATGCTTGCTTTTGCATTGAAAATTCAATATTTTTCAAAACTTTGTAAAACTTAATATTTGCAATAAAACTTTGTGTAAACTGTTGGAAATTGTCAAAATCAACATTTTCTGATCGATACCATATCGATTTTCAATAATTTTATTGGTTTTCTAATGATTTCAAACAGCATATTCAAATTTGAAATTACCGTGTTTAACGTTGAAAAACTAGCTTGAAATGCTTGCTTTTGCATTGAAAATTCAATATTTTTCAAAACTTTGTAAAACTTAATATTTGCAATAAAACTTTGTGTAAACTGTTGGAAATTGTCAAAATCAACATTTTCTGATCGATACCATATCGATTTTCAATAATTTTATTGGTTTTCTAATGATTTCAAACACTATATTCAAATTTGAAATTACCGTGTTTAACGTTGAAAAACTAGCTTCAAATGCTTGCTTTTGCATTGAAAATTCAATATTTTTCAAAACTTTGTAAAACTTAATATTTGCAATAAAACTTTGTGTAAACTGTTGGAAATTGTCAAAATCAACATTTTCTGATCGATACCATATCGATTTTCAATAATTTTATTGGTTTTCTAATGATTTCAAACAGCATATTCAAATTTGAAATTACCGTGTTTAACGTTGAAAAACTAGCTTGAAAGGCTTGCTTTTGCATTGAAAATTCAATATTTTTCAAAACTTTGTAAAACTTAATATTTGCAATAAAACTTTGTGTAAACTGTTGGAAATTGTCAAAATCAACATTTTCTGATCGATACCATATCGATTTTCAATAATTTTATTGGTTTTCTAAGGATTTCAAACAGCATATTCAAATTTGAAATTACCGTGTTTAACGTTGAAAAACTAGCTTGAAATGCTTGCTTTTGTATTGAAAATTCAATATTTTTCAAAACTTTGTAAAACTTAATATTTGCAATAAAACTTTGTGTAAACTGTTGGAAATTGTCAAAATCAACATTTTCTGATCGATACCATATCGATTTTCAATAATTTTATTGGTTTTCTAATGATTTCAAACAGCATATTCAAATTTGAAATTACCGTGTTTAACGTTGAAAAACTAGCTTGAAAGGCTTGCTTTTGCATTGAAAATTCAATATTTTTCAAAACTTTGTAAAACTTAATATTTGCAATAAAACTTTGTGTAAACTGTTGGAAATTGTCAAAATCAACATTTTCTGATCGATACCATATCGATTTTCAATAATTTTATTGGTTTTCTAATGATTTCAAACAGCATATTCAAATTTGAAATTACCGTGTTTAACGTTGAAAAACTAGCTTGAATTGCTTGCTTTTGCATTGAAAATTCAATATTTTTCAAAACTTTGTAAAACTTAATATTTGCAATAAAACTTTGTGTAAACTGTTGGAAATTGTCAAAATCAACATTTTCTGATCGATACCATATCGATTTTCAATAATTTTATTGGTTTTCTAATGATTTCAAACAGCATATTCAAATTTGAAATTACCGTGTTTAACGTTGAAAAACTAGCTTGAAATGCTTGCTTTTGCATTGAAAATTCAATATTTTTCAAAACTTTGTAAAACTTAATATTTGCAATAAAACTTTTTGTAAACTGTTGGAAATTGTCAAAATCAACATTTTCTGATCGATACCATATCGATTTTCAATAATTTTATTGGTTTTCTAATGATTTCAAACAGCATATTCAAATTTGAAATTACCGTGTTTAACGTTGAAAAACTAGCTTGAATTGCTTGCTTTTGCATTGAAAATTCAATATTTTTCAAAACTTGTAAAACTTAATATTTGCAATAAAACTTTGTGTAAACTGTTGGAAATTGTCAAAATCAATATTTTCTGATCGATACCATATCGATTTTCAATAATTTTATTGGTTTTCTAATGATTTCAAACAGCATATTCAAATTTGAAATTACCGTGTTTAACGTTGAAAAACTAGCTTGAAATGCTTGCTTTTGCATTGAAAATTCAATATTTTTCAAAACTTTGTAAAACTTAATATTTGCAATAAAACTTTGTGTAAACTGTTGGAAATTGTCAAAATCAACATTTTCTGATCGATACCATATCGATTTTCAATAATTTTATTGGTTTTCTAATGATTTCAAACAACATATTCAAATTTGAAATTACCGTGTTTAACGTTGAAAAACTAGCTTGAATTGCTTGCTTTTGCATTGAAAATTCAATATTTTTCAAAACTTTGTAAAACTTAATATTTGCAATAAAACTTTGTGTAAACTGTTGGAAATTGACAAAATCAACATTTTCTGATCGATACCATATCGATTTTAAATAATTTTATTGGTTTTCTAATGATTTCAAACACTATATTCAAATTTGAAATTACCGTGTTTAACGTTGAAAAACTAGCTTCAAATGCTTGCTTTTGCATTGAAAATTCAATATTTTTCAAAACTTTGTAAAACTTAATATTTGCAATAAAACTTTGTGTAAACTGTTGGAAATTGTCAAAATCAACATTTTCTGATCGATACCATATCGATTTTCAATAATTTTATTGGTTTTCTAATGATTTCAAACAGCATATTCAAATTTGAAATTACCGTGTTTAACGTTGAAAAACTAGCTTGAAATGCTTGCTTTTGCATTGAAAATTCAATATTTTTCAAAACTTTGTAAAACTTAATATTTGCAATAAAACTTTGTGTAAACTGTTGGAAATTGTCAAAATCAACATTTTCTGATCGATACCATATCCATTTTCAATAATTTTATTGGTTTTCTAATGATTTCAAACACTATATTCAAATTTGAAATTACCGTGTTTAACGTTGAAAAACTAGCTTCAAATGCTTGCTTTTGCATTGAAAATTCAATATTTTTCAAAACTTTGTAAAACTTAATATTTGCAATAAAACTTTGTGTAAACTGTTGGAAATTGTCAAAATCAACATTTTCTGATCGATACCATATCGATTTTCAATAATTTTATTGGTTTTCTAATGATTTCAAACAGCATATTCAAATTTGAAATTACCGTGTTTAACGTTGAAAAACTAGCTTGAAAGGCTTGCTTTTGCATTGAAAATTCAATATTTTTCAAAACTTTGTAAAACTTAATATTTGCAATAAAACTTTGTGTAAACTGTTGGAAATTGTCAAAATCAACATTTTCTGATCGATACCATATCGATTTTCAATAATTTTATTGGTTTTCTAAGGATTTCAAACAGTATATTCAAATTTGAAATTACCGTGTTTAACGTTGAAAAAGTAGCTTGAATTGCTTGCTTTTGCATTGAAAATTCAATATTTTTCAAAACTTTGTAAAACTTAATATTTGCAATAAAACTTTGTGTAAACTGTTGGAAATTGTCAAAATCAACATTTTCTGATCGATACCATATCGATTTTCAATAATTTTATTGGTTTTCTAATGATTTCAAACAGCATATTCAAATTTGAAATTACCGTGTTTAACGTTGAAAAACTAGCTTGAAATGCTTGCTTTTGTATTGAAAATTCAATATTTTTCAAAACTTTGTAAAACTTAATATTTGCAATAAAACTTTGTGTAAACTGTTGGAAATTGTCAAAATCAACATTTTCTGATCGATACCATATCGATTTTCAATAATTTTATTGGTTTTCTAATGATTTCAAACAGCATATTCAAATTTGAAATTACCGTGTTTAACGTTGAAAAACTAGCTTGAAATGCTTGCTTTTGCATTGAAAATTCAATATTTTTCAAAACTTTGTAAAACTTAATATTTGCAATAAAACTTTGTGTAAACTGTTGGAAATTGTCAAAATCAACATTTTCTGATCGATACCATATCGATTTTCAATAATTTTATTGGTTTTCTAATGATTTCAAACAGCATATTCAAATTTGAAATTACCGTGTTTAACGTTGAAAAACTAGCTTGAATTGCTTGCTTTTGCATTGAAAATTCAATATTTTTCAAAACTTTGTAAAACTTAATATTTGCAATAAAACTTTGTGTAAACTGTTGGAAATTGTCAAAATCAACATTTTCTGATCGATACCATATCGATTTTCAATAATTTTATTGGTTTTCTAATGATTTCAAACAGCATATTCAAATTTGAAATTACCGTGTTTAACGTTGAAAAACTAGCTTGAAATGCTTGCTTTTGCATTGAAAATTCAATATTTTTCAAAACTTTGTAAAACTTAATATTTGCAATAAAACTTTTTGTAAACTGTTGGAAATTGTCAAAATCAACATTTTCTGATCGATACCATATCGATTTTCAATAATTTTATTGGTTTTCTAATGATTTCAAACACTATATTCAAATTTGAAATTACCGTGTTTAACGTTGAAAAAGTAGCTTGAATTGCTTGCTTTTGCATTGAAAATTCAATATTTTTCAAAACTTTGTAAAACTTAATATTTGCAATAAAACTTTGTGTAAACTGTTGGAAATTGTCAAAATCAACATTTTCTGATCGATACCATATCGATTTTCAATAATTTTATTGGTTTTCTAATGATTTCAAACACTTTATTCAAATTTGAAATTACCGTGTTTAACGTTGAAAAACTAGCTTCAAATGCTTGCTTTTGCATTGAAAATTCAATATTTTTCAAAACTTTGTAAAACTTAATATTTGCTATAAAACTTTGTGTAAACTGTTGGAAATTGTCAAAATCAACATTTTCTGATCGATACCATATCGATTTTCAATAATTTTATTGCTTTTCTAAGGATTTCAAACAGTATATTCAAATTTGAAATTACCGTGTTTAACGTTGAAAAAGTAGCTTGAATTGCTTGCTTTTGCATTGAAAATTCAATATTTTTCAAAACTTTGTAAAACTTAATATTTGCAATAAAACTTTGTGTAAACTGTTGGAAATTGTCAAAATCAACATTTTCTGATCGATACCATATCGATTTTCAATAATTTTATTGGTTTTCTAAGGATTTCAAACAGTATATTCAAATTTGAAATTACCGTGTTTAACGTTGAAAAAGTAGCTTGAATTGCTTGCTTTTGCATTGAAAATTCAATATTTTTCAAAACTTTGTAAAACTTAATATTTGCAATAAAACTTTGTGTAAACTGTTGGAAATTGTCAAAATCAACATTTTCTGATCGATACCATATCGATTTTCAATAATTTTATTGGTTTTCTAATGATTTCAAACAGCATATTCAAATTTGAAATTACCGTGTTTAACGTTGAAAAACTAGCTTGAAATGCTTGCTTTTGTATTGAAAATTCAATATTTTTCAAAACTTTGTAAAACTTAATATTTGCAATAAAACTTTGTGTAAACTGTTGTAAATTGTCAAAATCAACATTTTCTGATCGATACCATATCGATTTTCAATAATTTTATTGGTTTTCTAATGATTTCAAACAGCATATTCAAATTTGAAATTACCGTGTTTAACGTTGAAAAACTAGCTTGAAATGCTTGCTTTTGCATTGAAAATTCAATATTTTTCAAAACTTTGTAAAACTTAATATTTGCAATAAAACTTTGTGTAAACTGTTGGAAATTGTCAAAATCAACATTTTCTGATCGATACCATATCGATTTTCAATAATTTTATTGGTTTTCTAAGGATTTCAAACACTATATTCAAATTTGAAATTACCGTGTTTAACGTTGAAAAAGTAGCTTGAATTGCTTGCTTTTGCATTGAAAATTCAATATTTTTCAAAACTTTGTAAAACTTAATATTTGCAATAAAACTTTGTGTAAAGTGTTGGAAATTGTCAAAATCAACATTTTCTGATCGATACCATATCGATTTTCAATAATTTTATTGGTTTTCTAATGATTTCAAACAGCATATTCAAATTTGAAATTACCGTGTTTAACGTTGAAAAACTAGCTTGAAAGGCTTGCTTTTGCATTGAAAATTCAATATTTTTCAAAACTTTGTAAAACTTAATATTTGCAATAAAACTTTGTGTAAACTGTTAGAAATTGTCAAAATCAACATTTTCTGATCGATACCATATCGATTTTCAATAATTTTATTGGTTTTCTAAGGATTTCAAACAGTATATTCAAATTTGAAATTACCCTGTTTAACGTTGAAAAAGTAGCTTGAATTGCTTGCTTTTGCATTGAAAATTCAATATTTTTCAAAACTTTGTAAAACTTAATATTTGCAATAAAACTTTGTGTAAACTGTTGGAAATTGTCAAAATCAACATTTTCTGATCGATACCATATCGATTTTCAATAATTTTATTGGTTTTCTAATGATTTCAAACAGCATATTCAAATTTGAAATTACCGTGTTTAACGTTGAAAAACTAGCTTGAAATGCTTGCTTTTGTATTGAAAATTCAATATTTTTCAAAACTTTGTAAAACTTAATATTTGCAATAAAACTTTGTGTAAACTGTTGGAAATTGTCAAAATCAACATTTTCTGATCGATACCATATCGATTTTCAATAATTTTATTGGTTTTCTAATGATTTCAAACAGCATATTCAAATTTGAAATTACCGTGTTTAACGTTGAAAAACTAGCTTGAAATGCTTGCTTTTGCATTGAAAATTCAATATTTTTCAAAACTTTGTAAAACTTAATATTTGCAATAAAACTTTGTGTAAACTGTTGGAAATTGTCAAAATCAACATTTTCTGATCGATACCATATCGATTTTCAATAATTTTATTGGTTTTCTAATGATTTCAAACAGCATATTCAAATTTGAAATTACCGTGTTTAACGTTGAAAAACTAGCTTGAATTGCATGCTTTTGCATTGAAAATTCAATATTTTTCAAAACTTTGTAAAACTTAATATTTGCAATAAAACTTTGTGTAAACTGTTGGAAATTGTCAAAATCAACATTTTCTGATCGACACCATATCGATTTTCAATAATTTTATTGGTTTTCTAAGGATTTCAAACAGTATATTCAAATTTGAAATTACCGTGTTTAACGTTGAAAAAGTAGCTTGAATTGCTTGCTTTTGCATTGAAAATTCAATATTTTTCAAAACTTTCTAAAACTTAATATTTGCAATAAAACTTTGTGTAAACTGTTGGAAATTGTCAAAATCAACATTTTCTGATCGATACCATATCGATTTTCAATAATTTTATTGGTTTTCTAATGATTTCAAACAGCATATTCAAATTTGAAATTACCGTGTTTAACGTTGAAAAACTAGCTTGAAATGCTTGCTTTTGTATTGAAAATTCAATATTTTTCAGAACTTTGTAAAACTTAATATTTGCAATAAAACTTTGTGTAAACTGTTGGAAATTGTCAAAATCAACATTTTCTGATCGATACCATATCGATTTTCAATAATTTTATTGGTTTTCTAATGATTTCAAACAGCATATTCAAATTTGAAATTACCGTGTTTAACGTTGAAAAACTAGCTTGAAATGCTTGCTTTTGTATTGAAAATTCAATATTTTTCAAAACTTTGTAAAACTTAATATTTGCAATAAAACTTTGTGTAAACTGTTGGAAATTGTCAAAATCAACATTTTCTGATCGATACCATATCGATTTTCAATAATTTTATTGGTTTTCTAATGATTTCAAACAGCATATTCAAATTTGAAATTACCGTGTTTAACGTTGAAAAACTAAGTTGAAATGCTTGCTTTTGTATTGAAAATTCAATATTTTTCAAAACTTTGTAAAACTTAATATTTGCAATAAAACTTTGTGTAAACTGTTGGAAATTGTCAAAATCAACATTTTCTGATCGATACCATATCGATTTTCAATAATTTTATTGGTTTTCTAATGATTTCAAACAGCATATTCAAATTTGAAATTACCGTGTTTAACGTTGAAAAACTAACTTGAAATGCTTGCTTTTGCATTGAAAATTCAATATTTTTCAAAACTTTGTAAAACTTAATATTTGCAATAAAACTTTGTGTAAACTGTTGGAAATTGTCAAAATCAACATTTTCTGATCGATACCATATCGATTTTCAATTATTTTATTGGTTTTCTAATGATTTCAAACAGTATATTCAAATTTGAAATTACCCTGTTTAACGTTGAAAAAGTAGCTTGAATTGCTTGCTTTTGCATTGAAAATTCAATATTTTTCAAAACTTTGTAAAACTTAATATTTGCAATAAAACTTTGTGTAAACTGTTGGAAATTGTGAAAATCAACATTTTCTGATCGATACCATATCGATTTTCAATAATTTTATTGGTTTTCTAATGATTTCAAACAGCATATTCAAATTTGAAATTACCGTGTTTAACGTTGAAAAACTAGCTTCAATTGCTTGCTTTTGCATTGAAAATTCAATATTTTTCAAAACTTTGTAAAACTTAATATTTGCAATAAAACTTTGTGTAAACTGTTAGAAATTGTCAAAATCAACATTTTCTGATCGATACCATATCGATTTTCAATAATTTTATTGGTTTTCTAATGATTTCAAACACTATATTCAAATTTGAAATTACCGTGTTTAACGTTGAAAAACTAGCTTGAAATGCTTGCTTTTGCATTGAAAATTCAATATTTTTCAAAACTTTGTAAAACTTAATATTTGCAATAAAACTTTGTGTAAACTGTTGGAAATTGTCAAAATCAACATTTTCTGATCGATACCATATCGATTTTCAATAATTTTATTGCTTTTCTAATGATTTCAAACACTATATTCAAATTTGAAATTACCGTGTTTAACGTTGAAAAACTAGCTTCAAATGCTTGCTTTTGCATTGAAAATTCAATATTTTTCAAAACTTTGTAAAACTTAATATTTGCAATAAAACTTTGTGTAAACTGTTGGAAATTGTCAAAATCAACATTTTCTGATCGATACCATATCGATTTTCAATAATTTTATTGGTTTTCTAATGATTTCAAACAGCATATTCAAATTTGAAATTACCGTGTTTAACGTTGAAAAACTAGCTTGAAAGGCTTGCTTTTGCATTGAAAATTCAATATTTTTCAAAACTTTGTAAAACTTAATATTTGCAATAAAACTTTGTGTAAACTGTTGGAAATTGTCAAAATCAACATTTTCTGATCGATACCATATCGATTTTCAATAATTTTATTGGTTTTCTAATGATTTCAAACAGCATATTCAAATTTGAAATTACCGTGTTTAACGTTGAAAAACTAGCTTGAAAGGCTTGCTTTTGCATTGAAAATTCAATATTTTTCAAAACTTTGTAAAACTTAATATTTGCAATAAAACTTTGTGTAAACTGTTGGAAATTATCAAAATCAACATTTTCTGATCTATACCATATCGATTTTCAATAATTTTATTGGTTTTCTAATGATTTCAAACACTATATTCAAATTTGAAATTACCGTGTTTAACGTTGAAAAACTAGCTTCAAATGCTTGCTTTTGTATTGAAAATTCAATATTTTTCAGAACTTTGTAAAACTTAATATTTGCAATAAAACTTTGTGTAAACTGTTGGAAATTGTCAAAATCAACATTTTCTGATCGATACCATATCGATTTTCAATAATTTTATTGGTTTTCTAATGATTTCAAACAGCATATTCAAATTTGAAATTACCGTGTTTAACGTTGAAAAACTAGCTTGAAATGCTTGCTTTTGTATTGAAAATTCAATATTTTTCAAAACTTTGTAAAACTTAATATTTGCAATAAAACTTTGTGTAAACTGTTGGAAATTGTCAAAATCAACATTTTCTGATCGATACCATATCGATTTTCAATAATTTTATTGGTTTTCTAATGATTTCAAACAGCATATTCAAATTTGAAATTACCGTGTTTAACGTTGAAAAACTAACTTGAAATGCTTGCTTTTGTATTGAAAATTCAATATTTTTCAAAACTTTGTAAAACTTAATATTTGCAATAAAACTTTGTGTAAACTGTTGGAAATTGTCAAAATCAACATTTTCTGATCGATACCATATCGATTTTCAATAATTTTATTGGTTTTCTAATGATTTCAAACAGCATATTCAAATTTGAAATTACCGTGTTTAACGTTGAAAAACTAGCTTGAAAGGCTTGCTTTTGCATTGAAAATTCAATATTTTTCAAAACTTTGTAAAACTTAATATTTGCAATAAAACTTTGTGTAAACTGTTGGAAATTGTCAAAATCAACATTTTCTGATCTATACCATATCGATTTTCAATAATTTTATTGTTTTTCTAATGATTTCAAACACTATATTCAAATTTGAAATTACCGTGTTTAACGTTGAAAAACTAGCTTCAAATGCTTGCTTTTGTATTGAAAATTCAATATTTTTCAGAACTTTGTAAAACTTAATATTTGCAATAAAACTTTGTGTAAACTGTTGGAAATTGTCAAAATCAACATTTTCTGATCGATACCATATCGATTTTCAATAATTTTATTGGTTTTCTAATGATTTCAAACAGCATATTCAAATTTGAAATTACCGTGTTTAACGTTGAAAAACTAGCTTGAAATGCTTGCTTTTGTATTGAAAATTCAATATTTTTCAAAACTTTGTAAAACTTAATATTTGCAATAAAACTTTGTGTAAACTGTTGGAAATTGTCAAAATCAACATTTTCTGATCGATACCATATCGATTTTCAATAATTTTATTGGTTTTCTAATGATTTCAAACAGCATATTCAAATTTGAAATTACCGTGTTTAACGTTGAAAAACTAACTTGAATTGCTTGCTTTTGCATTGAAAATTCAATATTTTTCAAAACTTTGTAAAACTTAATATTTGCAATAAAACTTTGTGTAAACTGTTGGAAATTGTCAAAATCAACATTTTCTGATCGATACCATATCGATTTTCAATTATTTTATTGGTTTTCTAATGATTTCAAACAGTATATTCAAATTTGAAATTACCGTGTTTAACGTTGAAAAACTAGCTTGAAAGGCTTGCTTTTGCATTGAAAATTCAATATTTTTCAAAACTTTGTAAAACTTAATATTTGCAATAAAACTTTGTGTAAACTGTTGGAAATTGTCAAAATCAACATTTTCTGATCGATACCATATCGATTTTCAATAATTTTATTGGTTTTCTAATGATTTCAAACAGCATATTCAAATTTGAAATTACCGTGTTTAACGTTGAAAAACTAGCTTCAATTGCTTGCTTTTGCATTGAAAATTCAATATTTTTCAAAACTTTGTAAAACTTAATATTTGCAATAAAACTTTGTGTAAACTGTTGGAAATTGTCAAAATCAACATTTTCTGATCGATACCATATCGATTTTCAATAATTTTATTGGTTTTCTAATGATTTCAAACACTATATTCAAATTTGAAATTACCGTGTTTAACGTTGAAAAACTAGCTTGAAATGCTTGCTTTTGCATTGAAAATTCAATATTTTTCAAAACTTTGTAAAACTTAATATTTGCAATAAAACTTTGTGTAAACTGTTGGAAATTGTCAAAATCAACATTTTCTGATCGATACCATATCGATTTTCAATAATTTTATTGGTTTTCTAAGGATTTAAAACAGTATATTCAAATTTGAAATTAGCGTGTTTAACGTTGAAAAAGTAGCTTGAATTGCTTGCTTTTGCATTGAAAATTCAATATTTTTCAAAACTTTGTAAAACTTAATATTTGCAATAAAACTTTGTGTAAACTGTTGGAAATTGTCAAAATCAACATTTTCTGATCTATACCATATCGATTTTCAATAATTTTATTGGTTTTCTAATGATTTCAAACACTATATTCAAATTTGAAATTACCGTGTTTAACGTTGAAAAACTAGCTTCAAATGCTTGCTTTTGCATTGAAAATTCAATATTTTTCAAAACTTTGTAAAACTTAATATTTGCAATAAAACTTTGTGTAAACTGTTGGAAATTGTCAAAATCAACATTTTCTGATCGATACCATATCGATTTTCAATAATTTTATTGGTTTTCTAAGGATTTAAAACAGTATATTCAAATTTGAAATTAGCGTGTTTAACGTTGAAAAAGTAGCTTGAATTGCTTGCTTTTGCATTGAAAATTCAATATTTTTCAAAACTTTGTAAAACTTAATATTTGCAATAAAACTTTGTGTAAACTGTTGGAAATTGTCAAAATCAACATTTTCTGATCTATACCATATCGATTTTCAATAATTTTATTGGTTTTCTAATGATTTCAAACACTATATTCAAATTTGAAATTACCGTGTTTAACGTTGAAAAACTAGCTTCAAATGCTTGCTTTTGCATTGAAAATTCAATATTTTTCAAAACTTTGTAAAACTTAATATTTGCAATAAAACTTTGTGTAAACTGTTGGAAATTGTCAAAATCAACATTTTCTGATCGATACCATATCGATTTTCAATAATTTTATTGGTTTTCTAATGATTTCAAACAGCATATTCAAATTTGAAATTACCGTGTTTAACGTTGAAAAACTAGCTTGAAAGGCTTGCTTTTGCATTGAAAATTCAATATTTTTCAAAACTTTGTAAAACTTAATATTTGCAATAAAACTTTGTGTAAACTGTTGGAAATTGTCAAAATCAACATTTTCTGATCGATACCATATCGATTTTCAATAATTTTATTGGTTTTCTAAGGATTTCAAACAGTATATTCAAATTTGAAATTAGCGTGTTTAACGTTGAAAAAGTAGCTTGAATTGCTTGCTTTTGCATTGAAAATTCAATATTTTTCAAAACTTTGTAAAACTTAATATTTGCAATAAAACTTTGTGTAAACTGTTGGAAATTGTCAAAATCAACATTTTCTGATCTATACCATATCGATTTTCAATAATTTTATTGGTTTTCTAATGATTTCAAACACTATATTCAAATTTGAAATTACCGTGTTTAACGTTGAAAAACTAGCTTCAAATGCTTGCTTTTGCATTGAAAATTCAATATTTTTCAAAACTTTGTAAAACTTAATATTTGCAATAAAACTTTGTGTAAACTGTTGGAAATTGTCAAAATCAACATTTTCTGATCGATACCATATCGATTTTCAATAATTTTATTGGTTTTCTAATGATTTCAAACAGCATATTCAAATTTGAAATTACCGTGTTTAACGTTGAAAAACTAGCTTCAAATGCTTGCTTTTGCATTGAAAATTCAATATTTTTCAAAACTTTGTAAAACTTAATATTTGCAATAAAACTTTGTGTAAACTGTTGGAAATTGTCAAAATCAACATTTTCTGATCGATACCATATCGATTTTCAATAATTTTATTGGTTTTCTAATGATTTCAAACACTATATTCAAATTTGAAATTACCGTGTTTAACGTTGAAAAACTAGCTTCAAATGTTTGCTTTTGCATTGAAAATTCAATATTTTTCAAAACTTTGTAAAACTTAATATTTGCAATAAAACTTTGTGTAAACTGTTGGAAATTGTCAAAATCAACATTTTCTGATCGATACCATATCGATTTTCAATAATTTTATTGGTTTTCTAATGATTTCAAACAGCATATTCAAATTTGAAATTACCGTGTTTAACGTTGAAAAACTAGCTTGAATTGCTTGCTTTTGCATTGAAAATTCAATATTTTTCAAAACTTTGTAAAACTTAATATTTGCAATAAAACTTTGTGTAAACTGTTGGAAATTGTCAAAATCAACATTTTCTGATCGATACCATATCGATTTTCAATAATTTTATTGGTTTTCTAAGGATTTCCAACAGTATATTCAAATTTGAAATTACCGTGTTTAACGTTGAAAAAGTAGCTTGAATTGCTTGCTTTTGCATTGAAAATTCAATATTTTTCAAAACTTTGTAAAACTTAATATTTGCAATAAAACTTTGTGTAAACTGTTGGAAATTGACAAAATCAACATTTTCTGATCGATACCATATCGATTTTAAATAATTTTATTGGTTTTCTAATGATTTCAAACACTATATTCAAATTTGAAATTACCGTGTTTAACGTTGAAAAACTAGCTTCAAATGCTTGCTTTTGCATTGAAAATTCAATATTTTTCAAAACTTTGTAAAACTTAATATTTGCAATAAAACTTTGTGTAAACCATTGGAAATTGTCAAAATCAACATTTTCTGATCGATACCATATCGATTTTCAATAATTTTATTGGTTTTCTAATGATTTCAAACAGCATATTCAAATTTGAAATTACCGTGTTTAACGTTGAAAAACTAGCTTGAAAGGCTTGCTTTTGCATTGAAAATTCAATATTTTTCAAAACTTTGTAAAACTTAATATTTGCAATAAAACTTTGTGTAAACTGTTGGAAATTGTCAAAATCAACATTTTCTGATCGATACCATATCGATTTTCAATAATTTTATTGGTTTTCTAAGGATTTCAAACAGTATATTCAAATTTGAAATTACCGTGTTTAACGTTGAAAAAGTAGCTTGAATTGCTTGCTTTTGCATTGAAAATTCAATATTTTTCAAAACTTTGTAAAACTTAATATTTGCAATAAAACTTTGTGTAAACTGTTGGAAATTGTCAAAATCAACATTTTCTGATCGATACCATATCGATTTTCAATAATTTTATTGGTTTTCTAATGATTTCAAACAGCATATTCAAATTTGAAATTACCGTGTTTAACGTTGAAAAACTAGCTTGAAATGCTTGCTTTTGTATTGAAAATTCAATATTTTTCAAAACTTTGTAAAACTTAATATTTGCAATAAAACTTTGTGTAAACTGTTGGAAATTGTCAAAATCAACATTTTCTGATCGATACCATATCGATTTTCAATAATTTTATTGGTTTTCTAATGATTTCAAACAGCATATTCAAATTTGAAATTACCGTGTTTAACGTTGAAAAACTAGCGTGAAATGCTTGCTTTTGCATTGAAAATTCAATATTTTTCAAAACTTTGTAAAACTTAATATTTGCAATAAAACTTTGTGTAAACTGTTGGAAATTATCAAAATCAACATTTTCTGATCGATACCATATCGATTTTCAATAATTTTATTGGTTTTCTAATGATTTCAAACAGCATATTCAAATTTGAAATTACCGTGTTTAACGTTGAAAAACTAGCTTGAAATGCTTGCTTTTGTATTGAAAATTCAATATTTTTCAAAACTTTGTAAAACTTAATATTTGCAATAAAACTTTGTGTAAACTGTTGGAAATTGTCAAAATCAACATTTTCTGATCGATACCATATCGATTTTCAATAATTTTATTGGTTTTCTAATGATTTCAAACAGCATATTCAAATTTGAAATTACCGTGTTTAACGTTGAAAAACTAGCGTGAAATGCTTGCTTTTGCATTGAAAATTCAATATTTTTCAAAACTTTGTAAAACTTAATATTTGCAATAAAACTTTGTGTAAACTGTTGGAAATTGTCAAAATCAACATTTTCTGATCGATACCATATCGATTTTCAATAATTTTATTGGTTTTCTAATGATTTCAAACAGCATATTCAAATTTGAAATTACCGTGTTTAACGTTGAAAAACTAGCTTGAATTGCTTGCTTTTGCATTGAAAATTCAATATTTTTCAAAACTTTGTAAAACTTAATATTTGCAATAAAACTTTGTGTAAACTGTTGGAAATTGTCAAAATCAACATTTTCTGATCGATACCATATCGATTTTCAATAATTTTATTGGTTTTCTAAGGATTTCCAACAGTATATTCAAATTTGAAATTACCGTGTTTAACGTTGAAAAAGTAGCTTGAATTGCTTGCTTTTGCATTGAAAATTCAATATTTTTCAAAACTTTGTAAAACTTAATATTTGCAATAAAACTTTGTGTAAACTGTTGGAAATTGACAAAATCAACATTTTCTGATGGATACCATATCGATTTTAAATAATTTTATTGGTTTTCTAATGATTTCAAACACTATATTCAAATTTGAAATTACCGTGTTTAACGTTGAAAAACTAGCTTCAAATGCTTGCTTTTGCATTGAAAATTCAATATTTTTCAAAACTTTGTAAAACTTAATATTTGCAATAAAACTTTGTGTAAACCATTGGAAATTGTCAAAATCAACATTTTCTGATCGATACCATATCGATTTTCAATAATTTTATTGGTTTTCTAATGATTTCAAACAGCATATTCAAATTTGAAATTACCGTGTTTAACGTTGAAAAACTAGCTTGAAATGCTTGCTTTTGCATTGAAAATTCAATATTTTTCAAAACTTTGTAAAACTTAATATTTGCAATAAAACTTTGTGTAAACTGTTGGAAATTGTCAAAATCAACATTTTCTGATCGATACCATATCGATTTTCAATAATTTTATTGGTTTTCTAAGGATTTCAAACAGTATATTCAAATTTGAAATTACCGTGTTTAACGTTGAAAAAGTAGCTTGAATTGCTTGCTTTTGCATTGAAAATTCAATATTTTTCAAAACTTTGTAAAACTTAATATTTGCAATAAAACTTTGTGTAAGCTGTTGGAAATTGTCAAAATCAACATTTTCTGATCGATACCATATCGATTTTCAATAATTTTATTGGTTTTCTAATGATTTCAAACAGCATATTCAAATTTGAAATTACCGTGTTTAACGTTGAAAAAGTAGCTTGAATTGCTTGCTTTTGCATTGAAAATTCAATATTTTTCAAAACTTTGTAAAACTTAATATTTGCAATAAAACTTTGTGTAAACTGTTTGAAATTGTCAAAATCAACATTTTCTGATCGATACCATATCGATTTTCAATAATTTTATTGGTTTTCTAATGATTTCAAACAGCATATTCAAATTTGAAATTACCTTGTTTAACGTTGAAAAACTAGCTTGAAAGGCTTGCTTTTGCATTGAAAATTCAATATTTTTCAAAACTTTGTAAAACTTAATATTTGCAATAAAACTTTGTGTAAACTGTTGGAAATTGTCAAAATCAACATTTTCTGATCGATACCATATCGATTTTCAATAATTTTATTGGTTTTCTAATGATTTCAAACAGCATATTCAAATTTGAAATTACCGTGTTTAACGTTGAAAAACTAGCTTGAAATGCTTGCTTTTGCATTGAAAATTCAATATTTTTCAAAACTTTGTAAAACTTAATATTTGCAATAAAACTTTGTGTAAACTGTTGGAAATTGTCAAAATCAACATTTTCTGATCGATACCATATCGATTTTCAATAATTTTATTGGTTTTCTAATGATTTCAAACACTATATTCAAATTTGAAATTACCGTGTTTAACGTTGAAAAACTAGCTTCAAATGCTTGCTTTTGCATTGAAAATTCAATATTTTTCAAAA
The DNA here is from genome assembly GCA_964036315.1 of Acanthosepion esculentum. Taxonomy (NCBI): domain Eukaryota; kingdom Metazoa; phylum Mollusca; class Cephalopoda; order Sepiida; family Sepiidae; genus Acanthosepion; species Acanthosepion esculentum. The sequence continues at coordinate 26,565,739 of OZ038514.1, forward strand.
CTTTGTAAAACTTAATATTTGCAATAAAACTTTGTGTAAACTGTTGGAAATTGTCAAAATCAACATTTTCTGATCGATACCATATCGATTTTCAATAATTTTATTGGTTTTCTAATGATTTCAAACAGCATATTCAAATTTGAAATTACCGTGTTTAACGTTGAAAAACTAGCTTGAAAGGCTTGCTTTTGCATTGAAAATTCAATATTTTTCAAAACTTTGTAAAACTTAATATTTGCAATAAAACTTTGTGTAAACTGTTGGAAATTGTCAAAATCAACATTTTCTGATCGATACCATATCGATTTTCAATAATTTTATTGGTTTTCTAAGGATTTCAAACAGTATATTCAAATTTGAAATTACCGTGTTTAACGTTGAAAAAGTAGCTTGAATTGCTTGCTTTTGCATTGAAAATTCAATATTTTTCAAAACTTTGTAAAACTTAATATTTGCAATAAAACTTTGTGTAAACTGTTGGAAATTGTCAAAATCAACATTTTCTGATCGATACCATATCGATTTTCAATAATTTTATTGGTTTTCTAATGATTTCAAACAGCATATTCAAATTTGAAATTACCGTGTTTAACGTTGAAAAACTAGCTTGAAATGCTTGCTTTTGTATTGAAAATTCAATATTTTTCAAAACTTTGTAAAACTTAATATTTGCAATAAAACTTTGTGTAAACTGTTGGAAATTGTCAAAATCAACATTTTCTGATCGATACCATATCGATTTTCAATAATTTTATTGGTTTTCTAATGATTTCAAACAGCATATTCAAATTTGAAATTACCGTGTTTAACGTTGAAAAACTAGCTTGAAATGCTTGCTTTTGCATTGAAAATTCAATATTTTTCAAAACTTTGTAAAACTTAATATTTGCAATAAAACTTTGTGTAAACTGTTGGAAATTGTCAAAATCAACATTTTCTGATCGATACCATATCGATTTTCAATAATTTTATTGGTTTTCTAATGATTTCAAACAGCATATTCAAATTTGAAATTACCGTGTTTAACGTTGAAAAACTAGCTTGAATTGCTTGCTTTTGCATTGAAAATTCAATATTTTTCAAAACTTTGTAAAACTTAATATTTGCAATAAAACTTTGTGTAAACTGTTGGAAATTGTCAAAATCAACATTTTCTGATCGATACCATATCGATTTTCAATAATTTTATTGGTTTTCTAATGATTTCAAACAGCATATTCAAATTTGAAATTACCGTGTTTAACGTTGAAAAACTAGCTTGAAATGCTTGCTTTTGCATTGAAAATTCAATATTTTTCAAAACTTTGTAAAACTTAATATTTGCAATAAAACTTTTTGTAAACTGTTGGAAATTGTCAAAATCAACATTTTCTGATCGATACCATATCGATTTTCAATAATTTTATTGGTTTTCTAATGATTTCAAACAGCATATTCAAATTTGAAATTACCGTGTTTAACGTTGAAAAACTAGCTTGAATTGCTTGCTTTTGCATTGAAAATTCAATATTTTTCAAAACTTGTAAAACTTAATATTTGCAATAAAACTTTGTGTAAACTGTTGGAAATTGTCAAAATCAATATTTTCTGATCGATACCATATCGATTTTCAATAATTTTATTGGTTTTCTAATGATTTCAAACAGCATATTCAAATTTGAAATTACCGTGTTTAACGTTGAAAAACTAGCTTGAAATGCTTGCTTTTGCATTGAAAATTCAATATTTTTCAAAACTTTGTAAAACTTAATATTTGCAATAAAACTTTGTGTAAACTGTTGGAAATTGTCAAAATCAACATTTTCTGATCGATACCATATCGATTTTCAATAATTTTATTGGTTTTCTAATGATTTCAAACAACATATTCAAATTTGAAATTACCGTGTTTAACGTTGAAAAACTAGCTTGAATTGCTTGCTTTTGCATTGAAAATTCAATATTTTTCAAAACTTTGTAAAACTTAATATTTGCAATAAAACTTTGTGTAAACTGTTGGAAATTGACAAAATCAACATTTTCTGATCGATACCATATCGATTTTAAATAATTTTATTGGTTTTCTAATGATTTCAAACACTATATTCAAATTTGAAATTACCGTGTTTAACGTTGAAAAACTAGCTTCAAATGCTTGCTTTTGCATTGAAAATTCAATATTTTTCAAAACTTTGTAAAACTTAATATTTGCAATAAAACTTTGTGTAAACTGTTGGAAATTGTCAAAATCAACATTTTCTGATCGATACCATATCGATTTTCAATAATTTTATTGGTTTTCTAATGATTTCAAACAGCATATTCAAATTTGAAATTACCGTGTTTAACGTTGAAAAACTAGCTTGAAATGCTTGCTTTTGCATTGAAAATTCAATATTTTTCAAAACTTTGTAAAACTTAATATTTGCAATAAAACTTTGTGTAAACTGTTGGAAATTGTCAAAATCAACATTTTCTGATCGATACCATATCGATTTTCAATAATTTTATTGGTTTTCTAATGATTTCAAACACTATATTCAAATTTGAAATTACCGTGTTTAACGTTGAAAAACTAGCTTCAAATGCTTGCTTTTGCATTGAAAATTCAATATTTTTCAAAACTTTGTAAAACTTAATATTTGCAATAAAACTTTGTGTAAACTGTTGGAAATTGTCAAAATCTACATTTTCTGATCGATACCATATCGATTTTCAATAATTTTATTGGTTTTCTAATGATTTCAAACAGCATATTCAAATTTGAAATTACCGTGTTTAACGTTGAAAAACTAGCTTGAAAGGCTTGCTTTTGCATTGAAAATTCAATATTTTTCAAAACTTTGTAAAACTTAATATTTGCAATAAAACTTTGTGTAAACTGTTGGAAATTGTCAAAATCAACATTTTCTGATCGATACCATATCGATTTTCAATAATTTTATTGGTTTTCTAAGGATTTCAAACAGTATATTCAAATTTGAAATTACCGTGTTTAACGTTGAAAAAGTAGCTTGAATTGCTTGCTTTTGCATTGAAAATTCAATATTTTTCAAAACTTTGTAAAACTTAATATTTGCAATAAAACTTTGTGTAAACTGTTGGAAATTGTCAAAATCAACATTTTCTGATCGATACCATATCGATTTTCAATAATTTTATTGGTTTTCTAATGATTTCAAACAGCATATTCAAATTTGAAATTACCGTGTTTAACGTTGAAAAACTAGCTTGAAATGCTTGCTTTTGTATTGAAAATTCAATATTTTTCAAAACTTTGTAAAACTTAATATTTGCAATAAAACTTTGTGTAAACTGTTGGAAATTGTCAAAATCAACATTTTCTGATCGATACCATATCGATTTTCAATAATTTTATTGGTTTTCTAATGATTTCAAACAGCATATTCAAATTTGAAATTACCGTGTTTAACGTTGAAAAACTAGCTTGAAATGCTTGCTTTTGCATTGAAAATTCAATATTTTTCAAAACTTTGTAAAACTTAATATTTGCAATAAAACTTTGTGTAAACTGTTGGAAATTGTCAAAATCAACATTTTCTGATCGATACCATATCGATTTTCAATAATTTTATTGGTTTTCTAATGATTTCAAACAGCATATTCAAATTTGAAATTACCGTGTTTAACGTTGAAAAACTAGCTTGAATTGCTTGCTTTTGCATTGAAAATTCAATATTTTTCAAAACTTTGTAAAACTTAATATTTGCAATAAAACTTTGTGTAAACTGTTGGAAATTGTCAAAATCAACATTTTCTGATCGATACCATATTGATTTTCAATAATTTTATTGGTTTTCTAATGATTTCAAACAGCATATTCAAATTTGAAATTACCGTGTTTAACGTTGAAAAACTAGCTTGAAATGCTTGCTTTTGCATTGAAAATTCAATATTTTTCAAAACTTTGTAAAACTTAATATTTGCAATAAAACTTTTTGTAAACTGTTGGAAATTGTCAAAATCAACATTTTCTGATCGATACCATATCGATTTTCAATAATTTTATTGGTTTTCTAATGATTTCAAACACTATATTCAAATTTGAAATTACCGTGTTTAACGTTGAAAAAGTAGCTTGAATTGCTTGCTTTTGCATTGAAAATTCAATATTTTTCAAAACTTTGTAAAACTTAATATTTGCAATAAAACTTTGTGTAAACTGTTGGAAATTGTCAAAATCAACATTTTCTGATCGATACCATATCGATTTTCAATAATTTTATTGGTTTTCTAATGATTTCAAACACTTTATTCAAATTTGAAATTACCGTGTTTAACGTTGAAAAACTAGCTTGAAATGCTTGCTTTTGTATTGAAAATTCAATATTTTTCAAAACTTTGTAAAACTTAATATTTGCAATAAAACTTTGTGTAAACTGTTGGAAATTGTCAAAATCAACATTTTCTGATCGATACCATATCGATTTTCAATAATTTTATTGGTTTTCTAATGATTTCAAACAGCATATTCAAATTTGAAATTACCGTGTTTAACGTTGAAAAACTAGCTTGAAATGCTTGCTTTTGCATTGAAAATTCAATATTTTTCAAAACTTTGTAAAACTTAATATTTGCAATAAAACTTTGTGTAAACTGTTGGAAATTGTCAAAATCAACATTTTCTGATCGATACCATATCGATTTTCAATAATTTTATTGGTTTTCTAATGATTTCAAACAGCATATTCAAATTTGAAATTACCGTGTTTAACGTTGAAAAACTAGCTTGAATTGCTTGCTTTTGCATTGAAAATTCAATATTTTTCAAAACTTTGTAAAACTTAATATTTGCAATAAAACTTTGTGTAAACTGTTGGAAATTGTCAAAATCAACATTTTCTGATCGATACCATATCGATTTTCAATAATTTTATTGGTTTTCTAATGATTTCAAACAGCATATTCAAATTTGAAATTACCGTGTTTAACGTTGAAAAACTAGCTTGAAATGCTTGCTTTTGCATTGAAAATTCAATATTTTTCAAAACTTTGTAAAACTTAATATTTGCAATAAAACTTTTTGTAAACTGTTGGAAATTGTCAAAATCAACATTTTCTGATCGATACCATATCGATTTTCAATAATTTTATTGGTTTTCTAATGATTTCAAACACTATATTCAAATTTGAAATTACCGTGTTTAACGTTGAAAAAGTAGCTTGAATTGCTTGCTTTTGCATTGAAAATTCAATATTTTTCAAAACTTTGTAAAACTTAATATTTGCAATAAAACTTTGTGTAAACTGTTGGAAATTGTCAAAATCAACATTTTCTGATCGATACCATATCGATTTTCAATAATTTTATTGGTTTTCTAATGATTTCAAACACTTTATTCAAATTTGAAATTACCGTGTTTAACGTTGAAAAACTAGCTTCAAATGCTTGCTTTTGCATTGAAAATTCAATATTTTTCAAAACTTTGTAAAACTTAATATTTGCTATAAAACTTTGTGTAAACTGTTGGAAATTGTCAAAATCAACATTTTCTGATCGATACCATATCGATTTTCAATAATTTTATTGCTTTTCTAAGGATTTCAAACAGTATATTCAAATTTGAAATTACCGTGTTTAACGTTGAAAAAGTAGCTTGAATTGCTTGCTTTTGCATTGAAAATTCAATATTTTTCAAAACTTTGTAAAACTTAATATTTGCAATAAAACTTTGTGTAAACTGTTGGAAATTGTCAAAATCAACATTTTCTGATCGATACCATATCGATTTTCAATAATTTTATTGGTTTTCTAAGGATTTCAAACAGTATATTCAAATTTGAAATTACCGTGTTTAACGTTGAAAAAGTAGCTTGAATTGCTTGCTTTTGCATTGAAAATTCAATATTTTTCAAAACTTTGTAAAACTTAATATTTGCAATAAAACTTTGTGTAAACTGTTGGAAATTGTCAAAATCAACATTTTCTGATCGATACCATATCGATTTTCAATAATTTTATTGGTTTTCTAATGATTTCAAACAGCATATTCAAATTTGAAATTACCGTGTTTAACGTTGAAAAACTAGCTTGAAATGCTTGCTTTTGTATTGAAAATTCAATATTTTTCAAAACTTTGTAAAACTTAATATTTGCAATAAAACTTTGTGTAAACTGTTGGAAATTGTCAAAATCAACATTTTCTGATCGATACCATATCGATTTTCAATAATTTTATTGGTTTTCTAATGATTTCAAACAGCATATTCAAATTTGAAATTACCGTGTTTAACGTTGAAAAACTAGCTTGAAATGCTTGCTTTTGCATTGAAAATTCAATATTTTTCAAAACTTTGTAAAACTTAATATTTGCAATAAAACTTTGTGTAAACTGTTGGAAATTGTCAAAATCAACATTTTCTGATCGATACCATATCGATTTTCAATAATTTTATTGGTTTTCTAAGGATTTCAAACACTATATTCAAATTTGAAATTACCGTGTTTAACGTTGAAAAAGTAGCTTGAATTGCTTGCTTTTGCATTGTAAATTCAATATTTTTCAAAACTTTGTAAAACTTAATATTTGCAATAAAACTTTGTGTAAAGTGTTGGAAATTGTCAAAATCAACATTTTCTGATCGATACCATATCGATTTTCAATAATTTTATTGGTTTTCTAATGATTTCAAACAGCATATTCAAATTTGAAATTACCGTGTTTAACGTTGAAAAACTAGCTTGAAAGGCTTGCTTTTGCATTGAAAATTCAATATTTTTCAAAACTTTGTAAAACTTAATATTTGCAATAAAACTTTGTGTAAACTGTTAGAAATTGTCAAAATCAACATTTTCTGATCGATACCATATCGATTTTCAATAATTTTATTGGTTTTCTAAGGATTTCAAACAGTATATTCAAATTTGAAATTACCCTGTTTAACGTTGAAAAAGTAGCTTGAATTGCTTGCTTTTGCATTGAAAATTCAATATTTTTCAAAACTTTGTAAAACTTAATATTTGCAATAAAACTTTGTGTAAACTGTTGGAAATTGTCAAAATCAACATTTTCTGATCGATACCATATCGATTTTCAATAATTTTATTGGTTTTCTAATGATTTCAAACAGCATATTCAAATTTGAAATTACCGTGTTTAACGTTGAAAAACTAGCTTGAAATGCTTGCTTTTGTATTGAAAATTCAATATTTTTCAAAACTTTGTAAAACTTAATATTTGCAATAAAACTTTGTGTAAACTGTTGGAAATTGTCAAAATCAACATTTTCTGATCGATACCATATCGATTTTCAATAATTTTATTGGTTTTCTAATGATTTCAAACAGCATATTCAAATTTGAAATTACCGTGTTTAACGTTGAAAAACTAGCTTGAAATGCTTGCTTTTGCATTGAAAATTCAATATTTTTCAAAACTTTGTAAAACTTAATATTTGCAATAAAACTTTGTGTAAACTGTTGGAAATTGTCAAAATCAACATTTTCTGATCGATACCATATCGATTTTCAATAATTTTATTGGTTTTCTAATGATTTCAAACAGCATATTCAAATTTGAAATTACCGTGTTTAACGTTGAAAAACTAGCTTGAATTGCATGCTTTTGCATTGAAAATTCAATATTTTTCAAAACTTTGTAAAACTTAATATTTGCAATAAAACTTTGTGTAAACTGTTGGAAATTGTCAAAATCAACATTTTCTGATCGACACCATATCGATTTTCAATAATTTTATTGGTTTTCTAAGGATTTCAAACAGTATATTCAAATTTGAAATTACCGTGTTTAACGTTGAAAAAGTAGCTTGAATTGCTTGCTTTTGCATTGAAAATTCAATATTTTTCAAAAGTTTCTAAAACTTAATATTTGCAATAAAACTTTGTGTAAACTGTTGGAAATTGTCAAAATCAACATTTTCTGATCGATACCATATCGATTTTCAATAATTTTATTGGTTTTCTAATGATTTCAAACAGCATATTCAAATTTGAAATTACCGTGTTTAACGTTGAAAAACTAGCTTGAAATGCTTGCTTTTGTATTGAAAATTCAATATTTTTCAGAACTTTGTAAAACTTAATATTTGCAATAAAACTTTGTGTAAACTGTTGGAAATTGTCAAAATCAACATTTTCTGATCGATACCATATCGATTTTCAATAATTTTATTGGTTTTCTAATGATTTCAAACAGCATATTCAAATTTGAAATTACCGTGTTTAACGTTGAAAAACTAGCTTGAAATGCTTGCTTTTGTATTGAAAATTCAATATTTTTCAAAACTTTGTAAAACTTAATATTTGCAATAAAACTTTGTGTAAACTGTTGGAAATTGTCAAAATCAACATTTTCTGATCGATACCATATCGATTTTCAATAATTTTATTGGTTTTCTAATGATTTCAAACAGCATATTCAAATTTGAAATTACCGTGTTTAACGTTGAAAAACTAAGTTGAAATGCTTGCTTTTGTATTGAAAATTCAATATTTTTCAAAACTTTGTAAAACTTAATATTTGCAATAAAACTTTGTGTAAACTGTTGGAAATTGTCAAAATCAACATTTTCTGATCGATACCATATCGATTTTCAATAATTTTATTGGTTTTCTAATGATTTCAAACAGCATATTCAAATTTGAAATTACCGTGTTTAACGTTGAAAAACTAACTTGAAATGCTTGCTTTTGCATTGAAAATTCAATATTTTTCAAAACTTTGTAAAACTTAATATTTGCAATAAAACTTTGTGTAAACTGTTGGAAATTGTCAAAATCAACATTTTCTGATCGATACCATATCGATTTTCAATAATTTTATTGGTTTTCTAATGATTTCAAACAGCATATTCAAATTTGAAATTACCGTGTTTAACGTTGAAAAACTAGCTTGAATTGCTTGCTTTTGCATTGAAAATTCAATATTTTTCAAAACTTTGTAAAACTTAATATTTGCAATAAAACTTTGTGTAAACTGTTGGAAATTGTCAAAATCAACATTTTCTGATCGATACCATATCGATTTTCAATTATTTTATTGGTTTTCTAATGATTTCAAACAGTATATTCAAATTTGAAATTACCCTGTTTAACGTTGAAAAAGTAGCTTGAATTGCTTGCTTTTGCATTGAAAATTCAATATTTTTCAAAACTTTGTAAAACTTAATATTTGCAATAAAACTTTGTGTAAACTGTTGGAAATTGTGAAAATCAACATTTTCTGATCGATACCATATCGATTTTCAATAATTTTATTGGTTTTCTAATGATTTCAAACAGCATATTCAAATTTGAAATTACCGTGTTTAACGTTGAAAAACTAGCTTCAATTGCTTGCTTTTGCATTGAAAATTCAATATTTTTCAAAACTTTGTAAAACTTAATATTTGCAATAAAACTTTGTGTAAACTGTTAGAAATTGTCAAAATCAACATTTTCTGATCGATACCATATCGATTTTCAATAATTTTATTGGTTTTCTAATGATTTCAAACACTATATTCAAATTTGAAATTACCGTGTTTAACGTTGAAAAACTAGCTTGAAATGCTTGCTTTTGCATTGAAAATTCAATATTTTTCAAAACTTTGTAAAACTTAATATTTGCAATAAAACTTTGTGTAAACTGTTGGAAATTGTCAAAATCAACATTTTCTGATCGATACCATATCGATTTTCAATAATTTTATTGCTTTTCTAATGATTTCAAACAGCATATTCAAATTTGAAATTACCGTGTTTAACGTTGAAAAACTAGCTTGAAATGCTTGCTTTTGCATTGAAAATTCAATATTTTTCAAAACTTTGTAAAACTTAATATTTGCAATAAAACTTTGTGTAAACTGTTGGAAATTGTCAAAATCAACATTTTCTGATCGATACCATATCGATTTTCAATAATTTTATTGGTTTTCTAATGATTTCAAACAGCATATTCAAATTTGAAATTACCGTGTTTAACGTTGAAAAACTAGCTTGAAATGCTTGCTTTTGCATTGAAAATTCAATATTTTTCAAAACTTTGTAAAACTTAATATTTGCAATAAAACTTTGTGTAAACTGTTGGAAATTGTCAAAATCAACATTTTCTGATCGATACCATATCGATTTTCAATAATTTTATTGGTTTTCTAATGATTTCAAACAGCATATTCAAATTTGAAATTACCGTGTTTAACGTTGAAAAACTAGCTTGAAAGGCTTGCTTTTGCATTGAAAATTCAATATTTTTCAAAACTTTGTAAAACTTAATATTTGCAATAAAACTTTGTGTAAACTGTTGGAAATTGTCAAAATCAACATTTTCTGATCGATACCATATCGATTTTCAATAATTTTATTGGTTTTCTAATGATTTCAAACAGCATATTCAAATTTGAAATTACCGTGTTTAACGTTGAAAAACTAGCTTGAAATGCTTGCTTTTGCATTGAAAATTCAATATTTTTCAAAACTTTGTAAAACTTAATATTTGCAATAAAACTTTGTGTAAACTGTTGGAAATTGTCAAAATCAACATTTTCTGATCTATACCATATAGATTTTCAATAATTTTATTGGTTTTCTAATGATTTCAAACACTATATTCAAATTTGAAATTACCGTGTTTAACGTTGAAAAACTAGCTTCAAATGTTTGCTTTTGCATTGAAAATTCAATATTTTTCAAAACTTTGTAAAACTTAATATTTGCAATAAAACTTTGTGTAAACTGTTGGAAATTGTCAAAATCAACATTTTCTGATCGATACCATATCGATTTTCAATAATTTTATTGGTTTTCTAATGATTTCAAACAGCATATTCAAATTTGAAATTACCGTGTTTAACGTTGAAAAACTAGCTTGAAAGGCTTGCTTTTGCATTGAAAATTCAATATTTTTCAAAACTTTGTAAAACTTAATATTTGCAATAAAACTTTGTGTAAACTGTTGGAAATTGTCAAAATCAACATTTTCTGATCGATACCATATCGATTTTCAATAATTTTATTGGTTTTCTAATGATTTCAAACAGCATATTCAAATTTGAAATTACCGTGTTTAACGTTGAAAAACTAGCTTGAAATGCTTGCTTTTGTATTGAAAATTCAATATTTTTCAAAACTTTGTAAAACTTAATATTTGCAATAAAACTTTGTGTAAACTGTTGGAAATTGTCAAAATCAACATTTTCTGATCGATACCATATCGATTTTCAATAATTTTATTGGTTTTCTAATGATTTCAAACAGCATATTCAAATTTGAAATTACCGTGTTTAACGTTGAAAAACTAACTTGAAATGCTTGCTTTTGCATTGAAAATTCAATATTTTTCAAAACTTTGTAAAACTTAATATTTGCAATAAAACTTTGTGTAAACTGTTGGAAATTGTCAAAATCAACATTTTCTGATCGATACCATATCGATTTTCAATAATTTTATTGGTTTTCTAATGATTTCAAACAGCATATTCAAATTTGAAATTACCGTGTTTAACGTTGAAAAACTAACTTGAAATGCTTGCTTTTGCATTGAAAATTCAATATTTTTCAAAACTTTGTAAAACTTAATATTTGCAATAAAACTTTGTGTAAACTGTTGGAAATTGTCAAAATCAACATTTTCTGATCGATACCATATCGATTTTCAATAATTTTATTGGTTTTCTAATGATTTCAAACAGCATATTCAAATTTGAAATTACCGTGTTTAACGTTGAAAAACTAGCTTGAAAGGCTTGCTTTTGCATTGAAAATTCAATATTTTTCAAAACTTTGTAAAACTTAATATTTGCAATAAAACTTTGTGTAAACTGTTGGAAATTGTCAAAATCAACATTTTCTGATCTATACCATATCGATTTTCAATAATTTTATTGGTTTTCTAATGATTTCAAACACTATATTCAAATTTGAAATTACCGTGTTTAACGTTGAAAAACTAGCTTCAAATGCTTGCTTTTGTATTGAAAATTCAATATTTTTCAGAACTTTGTAAAACTTAATATTTGCAATAAAACTTTGTGTAAACTGTTGGAAATTGTCAAAATCAACATTTTCTGATCGATACCATATCGATTTTCAATAATTTTATTGGTTTTCTAATGATTTCAAACAGCATATTCAAATTTGAAATTACCGTGTTTAACGTTGAAAAACTAGCTTGAAATGCTTGCTTTTGTATTGAAAATTCAATATTTTTCAAAACTTTGTAAAACTTAATATTTGCAATAAAACTTTGTGTAAACTGTTGGAAATTGTCAAAATCAACATTTTCTGATCGATACCATATCGATTTTCAATAATTTTATTGGTTTTCTAATGATTTCAAACAGCATATTCAAATTTGAAATTACCGTGTTTAACGTTGAAAAACTAACTTGAATTGCTTGCTTTTGCATTGAAAATTCAATATTTTTCAAAACTTTGTAAAACTTAATATTTGCAATAAAACTTTGTGTAAACTGTTGGAAATTGTCAAAATCAACATTTTCTGATCGATACCATATCGATTTTCAATTATTTTATTGGTTTTCTAATGATTTCAAACAGTATATTCAAATTTGAAATTACCGTGTTTAACGTTGAAAAACTAGCTTGAATTGCTTGCTTTTGCATTGAAAATTCAATATTTTTCAAAACTTTGTAAAACTTAATATTTGCAATAAAACTTTGTGTAAACTGTTGGAAATTGTCAAAATCAACATTTTCTGATCGATACCATATCGATTTTCAATAATTTTATTGGTTTTCTAATGATTTCAAACAGCATATTCAAATTTGAAATTACCGTGTTTAACGTTGAAAAACTAGCTTCAATTGCTTGCTTTTGCATTGAAAATTCAATATTTTTCAAAACTTTGTAAAACTTAATATTTGCAATAAAACTTTGTGTAAACTGTTGGAAATTGTCAAAATCAACATTTTCTGATCGATACCATATCGATTTTCAATAATTTTATTGGTTTTCTAATGATTTCAAACACTATATTCAAATTTGAAATTACCGTGTTTAACGTTGAAAAACTAGCTTGAAATGCTTGCTTTTGCATTGAAAATTCAATATTTTTCAAAACTTTGTAAAACTTAATATTTGCAATAAAACTTTGTGTAAACTGTTGGAAATTGTCAAAATCAACATTTTCTGATCGATACCATATCGATTTTCAATAATTTTATTGGTTTTCTAAGGATTTCAAACAGTATATTCAAATTTGAAATTAGCGTGTTTAACGTTGAAAAAGTAGCTTGAATTGCTTGCTTTTGCATTGAAAATTCAATATTTTTCAAAACTTTGTAAAACTTAATATTTGCAATAAAACTTTGTGTAAACTGTTGGAAATTGTCAAAATCAACATTTTCTGATCTATACCATATCGATTTTCAATAATTTTATTGGTTTTCTAATGATTTCAAACACTATATTCAAATTTGAAATTACCGTGTTTAACGTTGAAAAACTAGCTTCAAATGCTTGCTTTTGCATTGAAAATTCAATATTTTTCAAAACTTTGTAAAACTTAATATTTGCAATAAAACTTTGTGTAAACTGTTGGAAATTGTCAAAATCAACATTTTCTGATCGATACCATATCGATTTTCAATAATTTTATTGGTTTTCTAAGGATTTCAAACAGTATATTCAAATTTGAAATTAGCGTGTTTAACGTTGAAAAAGTAGCTTGAATTGCTTGCTTTTGCATTGAAAATTCAATATTTTTCAAAACTTTGTAAAACTTAATATTTGCAATAAAACTTTGTGTAAACTGTTGGAAATTGTCAAAATCAACATTTTCTGATCTATACCATATCGATTTTCAATAATTTTATTGGTTTTCTAATGATTTCAAACACTATATTCAAATTTGAAATTACCGTGTTTAACGTTGAAAAACTAGCTTCAAATGCTTGCTTTTGCATTGAAAATTCAATATTTTTCAAAACTTTGTAAAACTTAATATTTGCAATAAAACTTTGTGTAAACTGTTGGAAATTGTCAAAATCAACATTTTCTGATCGATACCATATCGATTTTCAATAATTTTATTGGTTTTCTAATGATTTCAAACAGCATATTCAAATTTGAAATTACCGTGTTTAACGTTGAAAAACTAGCTTGAAATGCTTGCTTTTGCATTGAAAATTCAATATTTTTCAAAACTTTGTAAAACTTAATATTTGCAATAAAACTTTGTGTAAACTGTTGGAAATTGTCAAAATCAACATTTTCTGATCGATACCATATCGATTTTCAATAATTTTATTGGTTTTCTAATGATTTCAAACACTATATTCAAATTTGAAATTACCGTTTTTAACGTTGAAAAACTAGCTTCAAATGTTTGCTTTTGCATTGAAAATTCAATATTTTTCAAAACTTTGTAAAACTTAATATTTGCAATAAAACTTTGTGTAAACTGTTGGAAATTGTCAAAATCAACATTTTCTGATCGATACCATATCGATTTTCAATAATTTTATTGGTTTTCTAATGATTTCAAACAGCATATTCAAATTTGAAATTACCGTGTTTAACGTTGAAAAACTAGCTTGAAAGGCTTGCTTTTGCATTGAAAATTCAATATTTTTCAAAACTTTGTAAAACTTAATATTTGCAATAAAACTTTGTGTAAACTGTTGGAAATTGTCAAAATCAACATTTTCTGATCGATACCATATCGATTTTCAATAATTTTATTGGTTTTCTAATGATTTCAAACAGCATATTCAAATTTGAAATTACCGTGTTTAACGTTGAAAAACTAGCGTGAAATGCTTGCTTTTGCATTGAAAATTCAATATTTTTCAAAACTTTCTAAAACTTAATATTTGCAATAAAACTTTGTGTAAACTGTTGGAAATTGTCAAAATCAACATTTTCTGATCGATACCATATAGATTTTCAATAATTTTATTGGTTTTCTAATGATTTCAAACACTATATTCAAATTTGAAATTACCGTGTTTAACGTTGAAAAACTAGCTTCAAATGCTTGCTTTTGCATTGAAAATTCAATATTTTTCAAAACTTTGTAAAACTTAATATTTGCAATAAAACTTTGTGTAAACTGTTGGAAATTGTCAAAATCAACATTTTCTGATCGATACCATATCGATTTTCAATAATTTTATTGGTTTTCTAATGATTTCAAACAGCATATTCAAATTTGAAATTACCGTGTTTAACGTTGAAAAACTAGCTTGAAAGGCTTGCTTTTGCATTGAAAATTCAATATTTTTCAAAACTTTGTAAAACTTAATATTTGCAATAAAACTTAGTGTAAACTGTTGGAAATTGTCAAAATCAACATTTTCTGATCTATACCATATCGATTTTCAATAATTTTATTGGTTTTCTAATGATTTCAAACACTACATTCAAATTTGAAATTACCGTGTTTAACGTTGAAAAACTAGCTTCAAATGCTTGCTTTTGTATTGAAAATTCAATATTTTTCAGAACTTTGTAAAACTTAATATTTGCAATAAAACTTTGTGTAAACTGTTGGAAATTGTCAAAATCAACATTTTCTGATCGATACCATATCGATTTTCAATAATTTTATTGGTTTTCTAATGATTTCAAACAGCATATTCAAATTTGAAATTACCGTGTTTAACGTTGAAAAACTAGCTTGAAATGCTTGCTTTTGTATTGAAAATTCAATATTTTTCAAAACTTTGTAAAACTTAATATTTGCAATAAAACTTTGTGTAAACTGTTGGAAATTGTCAAAATCAACATTTTCTGATCGATACCATATCGATTTTCAATAATTTTATTGGTTTTCTAATGATTTCAAACAGCATATTCAAATTTGAAATTACCGTGTTTAACGTTGAAAAACTAGCTTGAAATGCTTGCTTTCGTATTGAAAATTCAATATTTTTCAAAACTTTGTAAAACTTAATATTTGCAATAAAACTTTGTGTAAACTGTTGGAAATTGTCAAAATCAACATTTTCTGATCGATACCATATCGATTTTCAATAATTTTATTGGTTTTCTAATGATTTCAAACAGCATATTCAAATTTGAAATTACCGTGTTTAACGTTGAAAAACTAGCGTGAAATGCTTGCTTTTGCATTGAAAATTCAATATTTTTCAAAACTTTGTAAAACTTAATATTTGCAATAAAACTTTGTGTAAACTGTTGGAAATTGTCAAAATCAACATTTTCTGATCGATACCATATCGATTTTCAATAATTTTATTGGTTTTCTAATGATTTCAAACAGCATATTCAAATTTGAAATTACCGTGTTTAACGTTGAAAAACTAGCTTGAATTGCTTGCTTTTGCATTGAAAATTCAATATTTTTCAAAACTTTGTAAAACTTAATATTTGCAATAAAACTTTGTGTAAACTGTTGGAAATTGTCAAAATCAACATTTTCTGATCTATACCATATCGATTTTGAATAATTTTATTGGTTTTCTAATGATTTCAAACACTATATTCAAATTTGAAATTACCGTGTTTAACGTTGAAAAACTAGCTTCAAATGCTTGCTTTTGTATTGAAAATTCAATATTTTTCAGAACTTTGTAAAACTTAATATTTGCAATAAAACTTTGTGTAAACTGTTGGAAATTGACAAAATCAACATTTTCTGATCGATACCATATCGATTTTCAATAATTTTATTGGTTTTCTAATGATTTCAAACACTATATTCAAATTTGAAATTACCGTGTTTAACGTTGAAAAACTAGCTTGAAATGCTTGCTTTTGTATTGAAAATTCAATATTTTTCAAAACTTTGTAAAACTTAATATTTGCAATAAAACTTTGTGTAAACTGTTGGAAATTGTCAAAATCAACATTTTCTGATCGATACCATATCGATTTTCAATAATTTTATTGGTTTTCTAATGATTTCAAACAGCATATTCAAATTTGAAATTACCGTGTTTAACGTTGAAAAACTAACTTGAATTGCTTGCTTTTGCATTGAAAATTCAATATTTTTCAAAACTTTGTAAAACTTAATATTTGCAATAAAACTTTGTGTAAACTGTTGGAAATTGTCAAAATCAACATTTTCTGATCGATACCATATCGATTTTCAATTATTTTATTGGTTTTCTAATGATTTCAAACAGTATATTCAAATTTGAAATTACCGTGTTTAACGTTGAAAAACTAGCTTGAATTGCTTGCTTTTGCATTGAAAATTCAATATTTTTCAAAACTTTGTAAAACTTAATATTTGCAATAAAACTTTGTGTAAACTGTTGGAAATTGTCAAAATCAACATTTTCTGATCGATACCATATCGATTTTCAATAATTTTATTGGTTTTCTAAGGATTTCAAACAGTATATTCAAATTTGAAATTAGCGTGTTTAACGTTGAAAAAGTAGCTTGAATTGCTTGCTTTTGCATTGAAAATTCAATATTTTTCAAAACTTTGTAAAACTTAATATTTGCAATAAAACTTTGTGTAAACTGTTGGAAATTGTCAAAATCAACATTTTCTGATCGATACCATATCGATTTACAATAATTTTATTGGTTTTCTAATGATTTCAAACAGCATATTCAAATTTGAAATTACCGTGTTTAACGTTGAAAAACTAGCTTGAATTGCTTGCTTTTGCATTGAAAATTCAATATTTTTCAAAACTTTGTAAAACTTAATATTTGCAATAAAACTTTGTGTAAACTGTTGGAAATTGTCAAAATCAACATTTTCTGATCTATACCATATCGATTTTCAATAATTTTATTGGTTTTCTAATGATTTCAAACACTATATTCAAATTTGAAATTACCGTGTTTAACGTTGAAAAACTAGCTTCAAATGCTTGCTTTTGTATTGAAAATTCAATATTTTTCAGAACTTTGTAAAACTTAATATTTGCAATAAAACTTTGTGTAAACTGTTGGAAATTGACAAAATCAACATTTTCTGATCGATACCATATCGATTTTCAATAATTTTATTGGTTTTCTAATGATTTCAAACACTATATTCAAATTTGAAATTACCGTGTTTAACGTTGAAAAACTAGCTTGAAATGCTTGCTTTTGTATTGAAAATTCAATATTTTTCAAAACTTTGTAAAACTTAATATTTGCAATAAAACTTTGTGTAAACTGTTGGAAATTGTCAAAATCAACATTTTCTGATCGATACCATATCGATTTTCAATAATTTTATTGGTTTTCTAATGATTTCAAACAGCATATTCAAATTTGAAATTACCGTGTTTAACGTTGAAAAACTAACTTGAATTGCTTGCTTTTGCATTGAAAATTCAATATTTTTCAAAACTTTGTAAAACTTAATATTTGCAATAAAACTTTGTGTAAACTGTTGGAAATTGTCAAAATCAACATTTTCTGATCGATACCATATCGATTTTCAATAATTTTATTGGTTTTCTAAGGATTTCAAACAGTATATTCAAATTTGAAATTAGCGTGTTTAACGTTGAAAAAGTAGCTTGAATTGCTTGCTTTTGCATTGAAAATTCAATATTTTTCAAAACTTTGTAAAACTTAATATTTGCAATAAAACTTTGTGTAAACTGTTGGAAATTGTCAAAATCAACATTTTCTGATCTATACCATATCGATTTTCAATAATTTTATTGGTTTTCTAATGATTTCAAACACTATATTCAAATTTGAAATTACCGTGTTTAACGTTGAAAAACTAGCTTCAAATGCTTGCTTTTGCATTGAAAATTCAATATTTTTCAAAACTTTGTAAAACTTAATATTTGCAATAAAACTTTGTGTAAACTGTTGGAAATTGTCAAAATCAACATTTTCTGATCGATACCATATCGATTTTCAATAATTTTATTGGTTTTCTAATGATTTCAAACAGCATATTCAAATTTGAAATTACCGTGTTTAACGTTGAAAAACTAGCTTGAAAGGCTTGCTTTTGCATTGAAAATTCAATATTTTTCAAAACTTTGTAAAACTTAATATTTGCAATAAAACTTTGTGTAAACTGTTGGAAATTGTCAAAATCAACATTTTCTGATCGATACCATATCGATTTTCAATAATTTTATTGGTTTTCTAAGGATTTCAAACAGTATATTCAAATTTGAAATTAGCGTGTTTAACGTTGAAAAAGTAGCTTGAATTGCTTGCTTTTGCATTGAAAATTCAATATTTTTCAAAACTTTGTAAAACTTAATATTTGCAATAAAACTTTGTGTAAACTGTTGGAAATTGTCAAAATCAACATTTTCTGATCTATACCATATCGATTTTCAATAATTTTATTGGTTTTCTAATGATTTCAAACACTATATTCAAATTTGAAATTACCGTGTTTAACGTTGAAAAACTAGCTTCAAATGCTTGCTTTTGCATTGAAAATTCAATATTTTTCAAAACTTTGTAAAACTTAATATTTGCAATAAAACTTTGTGTAAACTGTTGGAAATTGTCAAAATCAACATTTTCTGATCGATACCATATCGATTTTCAATAATTTTATTGGTTTTCTAATGATTTCAAACAGCATATTCAAATTTGAAATTACCGTGTTTAACGTTGAAAAACTAGCTTGAAAGGCTTGCTTTTGCATTGAAAATTCAATATTTTTCAAAACTTTGTAAAACTTAATATTTGCAATAAAACTTTGTGTAAACTGTTGGAAATTGTCAAAATCAACATTTTCTGATCTATACCATATCGATTTTCAATAATTTTATTGGTTTTCTAATGATTTCAAACACTATATTCAAATTTGAAATTACCGTGTTTAACGTTGAAAAACTAGCTTCAAATGCTTGCTTTTGCATTGAAAATTCAATATTTTTCAAAACTTTGTAAAACTTA
The DNA here is from genome assembly GCA_964036315.1 of Acanthosepion esculentum. Taxonomy (NCBI): domain Eukaryota; kingdom Metazoa; phylum Mollusca; class Cephalopoda; order Sepiida; family Sepiidae; genus Acanthosepion; species Acanthosepion esculentum. Next base: position 26,585,499 of record OZ038514.1, read on the forward strand.
ATATTTGCAATAAAACTTTGTGTAAACTGTTGGAAATTGTCAAAATCAACATTTTCTGATCGATACCATATCGATTTTCAATAATTTTATTGGTTTTCTAATGATTTCAAACAGCATATTCAAATTTGAAATTACCGTGTTTAACGTTGAAAAACTAGCTTGAAATGCTTGCTTTTGCATTGAAAATTCAATATTTTTCAAAACTTTGTAAAACTTAATATTTGCAATAAAACTTTGTGTAAACTGTTGGAAATTGTCAAAATCAACATTTTCTGATCGATACCATATCGATTTTCAATAATTTTATTGGTTTTCTAAGGATTTCAAACAGTATATTCAAATTTGAAATTAGCGTGTTTAACGTTGAAAAAGTAGCTTGAATTGCTTGCTTTTGCATTGAAAATTCAATATTTTTCAAAACTTTGTAAAACTTAATATTTGCAATAAAACTTTGTGTAAACTGTTGGAAATTGTCAAAATCAACATTTTCTGATCTATACCATATCGATTTTCAATAATTTTATTGGTTTTCTAATGATTTCAAACACTATATTCAAATTTGAAATTACCGTGTTTAACGTTGAAAAACTAGCTTCAAATGCTTGCTTTTGCATTGAAAATTCAATATTTTTCAAAACTTTGTAAAACTTAATATTTGCAATAAAACTTTGTGTAAACTGTTGGAAATTGTCAAAATCAACATTTTCTGATCGATACCATATCGATTTTCAATAATTTTATTGGTTTTCTAATGATTTCAAACAGCATATTCAAATTTGAAATTACCGTGTTTAACGTTGAAAAACTAGCTTGAAAGGCTTGCTTTTGCATTGAAAATTCAATATTTTTCAAAACTTTGTAAAACTTAATATTTGCAATAAAACTTTGTGTAAACTGTTGGAAATTGTCAAAATCAACATTTTCTGATCTATACCATATCGATTTTCAATAATTTTATTGGTTTTCTAATGATTTCAAACACTATATTCAAATTTGAAATTACCGTGTTTAACGTTGAAAAACTAGCTTCAAATGCTTGCTTTTGCATTGAAAATTCAATATTTTTCAAAACTTTGTAAAACTTAATATTTGCAATAAAACTTTGTGTAAACTGTTGGAAATTGTCAAAATCAACATTTTCTGATCGATACCATATCGATTTTCAATAATTTTATTGGTTTTCTAATGATTTCAAACAGCATATTCAAATTTGAAATTACCGTGTTTAACGTTGAAAAACTAGCTTGAAATGCTTGCTTTTGCATTGAAAATTCAATATTTTTCAAAACTTTGTAAAACTTAATATTTGCAATAAAACTTTGTGTAAACTGTTGGAAATTGTCAAAATCAACATTTTCTGATCTATACCATATCGATTTTCAATAATTTTATTGGTTTTCTAATGATTTCAAACACTATATTCAAATTTGAAATTACCGTGTTTAACGTTGAAAAACTAGCTTCAAATGCTTGCTTTTGCATTGAAAATTCAATATTTTTCAAAACTTTGTAAAACTTAATATTTGCAATAAAACTTTGTGTAAACTGTTGGAAATTGTCAAAATCAACATTTTCTGATCGATACCATATCGATTTTCAATAATTTTATTGGTTTTCTAATGATTTCAAACAGCATATTCAAATTTGAAATTACCGTGTTTAACGTTGAAAAACTAGCTTGAAAGGCTTGCTTTTGCATTGAAAATTCAATATTTTTCAAAACTTTGTAAAACTTAATATTTGCAATAAAACTTTGTGTAAACTGTTGGAAATTGTCAAAATCAACATTTTCTGATCTATACCATATCGATTTTCAATAATTTTATTGGTTTTCTAATGATTTCAAACACTATATTCAAATTTGAAATTACCGTGTTTAACGTTGAAAAACTAGCTTCAAATGCTTGCTTTTGCATTGAAAATTCAATATTTTTCAAAACTTTGTAAAACTTAATATTTGCAATAAAACTTTGTGTAAACTGTTGGAAATTGTCAAAATCAACATTTTCTGATCGATACCATATCGATTTTCAATAATTTTATTGGTTTTCTAATGATTTCAAACACTATATTCAAATTTGAAATTACCGTGTTTAACGTTGAAAAACTAGCTTCAAATGCTTGCTTTTGCATTGAAAATTCAATATTTTTCAAAACTTTGTAAAACTTAATATTTGCAATAAAACTTTGTGTAAACTGTTGGAAATTGTCAAAATCAACATTTTCTGATCGATACCATATAGATTTTCAATAATTTTATTGGTTTTCTAATGATTTCAAACAGCATATTCAAATTTGAAATTACCGTGTTTAACGTTGAAAAACTAACTTGAATTGCTTGCTTTTGCATTGAAAATTCAATATTTTTCAAAACTTTGTAAAACTTAATATTTGCAATAAAACTTTGTGTAAACTGTTGGAAATTGTCAAAATCAGCATTTTCTGATCGATACCATATCGATTTTCAATAATTTTATTGGTTTTCTAAGGATTTAAAACAGTATATTCAAATTTGAAATTACCGTGTTTAACGTTGAAAAAAGTAGCTTGAATTCCTTGCTTTTGCATTGAAAATTCAATATTTTTCAAAACTTTGTAAAACTTAATATTTGCAATAAAACTTTGTGTAAACTGTTGGAAATTGTCAAAATCAACATTTTCTGATCTATACCATATCGATTTTCAATAATTTTATTGGTTTTCTAATGATTTCAAACACTATATTCAAATTTGAAATTACCGTGTTTAACGTTGAAAAACTAGCTTCAAATGCTTGCTTTTGCATTGAAAATTCAATATTTTTCAAAACTTTGTAAAACTTAATATTTGCAATAAAACTTTGTGTAAACTGTTGGAAATTGTCAAAATCAACATTTTCTGATCGATACCATATCGATTTTCAATAATTTTATTGGTTTTCTAATGATTTCAAACAGCATATTCAAATTTGAAATTACCGTGTTTAACGTTGAAAAACTAGCTTGAAAGGCTTGCTTTTGCATTGAAAATTCAATATTTTTCAAAACTTTGTAAAACTTAATATTTGCAATAAAACTTTGTGTAAACTGTTGGAAATTGTCAAAATCAACATTTTCTGATCTATACCATATCGATTTTCAATAATTTTATTGGTTTTCTAATGATTTCAAACACTATATTCAAATTTGAAATTACCGTGTTTAACGTTGAAAAACTAGCTTCAAATGCTTGCTTTTGCATTGAAAATTCAATATTTTTCAAAACTTTGTAAAACTTAATATTTGCAATAAAACTTTGTGTAAACTGTTGGAAATTGTCAAAATCAACATTTTCTGATCGATACCATATCGATTTTCAATAATTTTATTGGTTTTCTAATGATTTCAAACAGCATATTCAAATTTGAAATTACCGTGTTTAACGTTGAAAAACTAGCTTGAAATGCTTGCTTTTGCATTGAAAATTCAATATTTTTCAAAACTTTGTAAAACTTAATATTTGCAATAAAACTTTGTGTAAACTGTTGGAAATTGTCAAAATCAACATTTTCTGATCGATACCATATCGATTTTCAATAATTTTATTGGTTTTCTAAGGATTTCAAACAGTATATTCAAATTTGAAATTAGCGTGTTTAACGTTGAAAAAGTAGCTTGAATTGCTTGCTTTTGCATTGAAAATTCAATATTTTTCAAAAATTTGTAAAACTTAATATTTGCAATAAAACTTTGTGTAAACTGTTGGAAATTGTCAAAATCAACATTTTCTGATCGATACCATATCGATTTTCAATAATTTTATTGGTTTTCTAATGATTTCAAACACTATATTCAAATTTGAAATTACCGTGTTTAACGTTGAAAAACTAGCTTCAAATGCTTGCTTTTGCATTGAAAATTCAATATTTTTCAAAACTTTGTAAAACTTAATATTTGCAATAAAACTTTGTGTAAACTGTTGGAAATTGTCAAAATCAACATTTTCTGATCGATACCATATAGATTTTCAATAATTTTATTGGTTTTCTAATGATTTCAAACAGCATATTCAAATTTGAAATTACCGTGTTTAACGTTGAAAAACTAACTTGAATTGCTTGCTTTTGCATTGAAAATTCAATATTTTTCAAAACTTTGTAAAACTTAATATTTGCAATAAAACTTTGTGTAAACTGTTGGAAATTGTCAAAATCAGCATTTTCTGATCGATACCATATCGATTTTCAATAATTTTATTGGTTTTCTAAGGATTTAAAACAGTATATTCAAATTTGAAATTACCGTGTTTAACGTTGAAAAAAGTAGCTTGAATTCCTTGCTTTTGCATTGAAAATTCAATATTTTTCAAAACTTTGTAAAACTTAATATTTGCAATAAAACTTTGTGTAAACTGTTGGAAATTGTCAAAATCAACATTTTCTGATCGATACCATATCGATTTTCAATAATTTTATTGGTTTTCTAATGATTTCAAACACTATATTCAAATTTGAAATTACCGTGTTTAACGTTGAAAAACTAGCTTCAAATGTTTGCTTTTGCATTGAAAATTCAATATTTTTCAAAACTTTGTAAAACTTAATATTTGCAATAAAACTTTGTGTAAACTGTTGGAAATTGTCAAAATCAACATTTTCTGATCGATACCATATCGATTTTCAATAATTTTATTGGTTTTCTAATGATTTCAAACAGCATATTCAAATTTGAAATTACCGTGTTTAACGTTGAAAAACTAGCTTGAAAGGCTTGCTTTTGCATTGAAAATTCAATATTTTTCAAAACTTTGTAAAACTTAATATTTGCAATAAAACTTTGTGTAAACTGTTGGAAATTGTCAAAATCAACATTTTCTGATCGATACCATATCGATTTTCAATAATTTTATTGGTTTTCTAATGATTTCAAACAGCATATTCAAATTTGAAATTACCGTGTTTAACGTTGAAAAACTAGCTTGAAATGCTTGCTTTTGCATTGAAAATTCAATATTTTTCAAAACTTTGTAAAACTTAATATTTGCAATAAAACTTTGTGTAAACTGTTGGAAATTGTCAAAATCAACATTTTCTGATCGATACCATATCGATTTTCAATAATTTTATTGGTTTTCTAATGATTTCAAACACTATATTCAAATTTGAAATTACCGTGTTTAACGTTGAAAAACTAGCTTCAAATGTTTGCTTTTGCATTGAAAATTCAATATTTTTCAAAACTTTGTAAAACTTAATATTTGCAATAAAACTTTGTGTAAACTGTTGGAAATTATCAAAATCAACATTTTCTGATCGATACCATATCGATTTTCAATAATTTTATTGGTTTTCTAATGATTTCAAACAGCATATTCAAATTTGAAATTACCGTGTTTAACGTTGAAAAACTAGCTTGAAAGGCTTGCTTTTGCATTGAAAATTCAATATTTTTCAAAACTTTGTAAAACTTAATATTTGCAATAAAACTTTGTGTAAACTGTTGGAAATTGTCAAAATCAACATTTTCTGATCGATACCATATCGATTTTCAATAATTTTATTGGTTTTCTAATGATTTCAAACAGCATATTCAAATTTGAAATTACCGTGTTTAACGTTGAAAAACTAGCGTGAAAGGCTTGCTTTTGCATTGAAAATTCAATATTTTTCAAAACTTTGTAAAACTTAATATTTGCAATAAAACTTTGTGTAAACTGTTGGAAATTGTCAAAATCAACATTTTCTGATCGATACCATATCGATTTTCAATAATTTTATTGGTTTTCTAATGATTTCAAACAGCATATTCAAATTTGAAATTACCGTGTTTAACGTTGAAAAACTAGCTTGAAATGCTTGCTTTTGCATTGAAAATTCAATATTTTTCAAAACTTTGTAAAACTTAATATTTGCAATAAAACTTTGTGTAAACTGTTGGAAATTGTCAAAATCAACATTTTCTGATCGATACCATATCGATTTTCAATAATTTTATTGGTTTTCTAATGATTTCAAACACTATATTCAAATTTGAAATTACCGTGTTTAACGTTGAAAAACTAGCTTCAAATGCTTGCTTTTGCATTGAAAATTCAATATTTTTCAAAACTTTGTAAAACTTAATATTTGCAATAAAACTTTGTGTAAACTGTTGGAAATTGTCAAAATCAACATTTTCTGATCGATACCATATCGATTTTCAATAATTTTATTGGTTTTCTAATGATTTCAAACAGCATATTCAAATTTGAAATTACCGTGTTTAACGTTGAAAAACTAGCTTGAAAGGCTTGCTTTTGCATTGAAAATTCAATATTTTTCAAAACTTTGTAAAACTTAATATTTGCAATAAAACTTTGTGTAAACTGCTGGAAATTGTCAAAATCAACATTTTCTGATCGATACCATATCGATTTTCAATAATTTTATTGGTTTTCTAAGGATTTCAAACAGTATATTCAAATTTGAAATTACCGTGTTTAACGTTGAAAAAGTAGCTTGAATTGCTTGCTTTTGCATTGAAAATTCAATATTTTTCAAAACTTTGTAAAACTTAATATTTGCAATAAAACTTTGTGTAAACTGTTGGAAATTGTCAAAATCAACATTTTCTGATCGATACCATATCGATTTTCAATAATTTTATTGGTTTTCTAATGATTTCAAACAGCATATTCAAATTTGAAATTACCGTGTTTAACGTTGAAAAACTAGCTTGAAATGCTTGCTTTTGTATTGAAAATTCAATATTTTTCAAAACTTTGTAAAACTTAATATTTGCAATAAAACTTTGTGTAAACTGTTGGAAATTGTCAAAATCAACATTTTCTGATCGATACCATATCGATTTTCAATAATTTTATTGGTTTTCTAATGATTTCAAACAGCATATTCAAATTTGAAATTACCGTGTTTAACGTTGAAAAACTAGCTTGAAATGCTTGCTTTTGCATTGAAAATTCAATATTTTTCAAAACTTTGTAAAACTTAATATTTGCAATAAAACTTTGTGTAAACTGTTGGAAATTGTCAAAATCAACATTTTCTGATCGATACCATATCGATTTTCAATAATTTTATTGGTTTTCTAATGATTTCAAACAGCATATTCAAATTTGAAATTACCGTGTTTAACGTTGAAAAACTAGCTTGAATTGCTTGCTTTTGCATTGAAAATTCAATATTTTTCAAAACTTTGTAAAACTTAATATTTGCAATAAAACTTTGTGTAAACTGTTGGAAATTGTCAAAATCAACATTTTCTGATCGATACCATATCGATTTTCAATAATTTTATTGGTTTTCTAATGATTTCAAACAGCATATTCAAATTTGAAATTACCGTGTTTAACGTTGAAAAACTAGCTTGAAATGCTTGCTTTTGCATTGAAAATTCAATATTTTTCAAAACTTTGTAAAACTTAATATTTGCAATAAAACTTTTTGTAAACTGTTGGAAATTGTCAAAATCAACATTTTCTGATCGATACCATATCGATTTTCAATAATTTTATTGGTTTTCTAATGATTTCAAACAGCATATTCAAATTTGAAATTACCGTGTTTAACGTTGAAAAACTAGCTTGAATTGCTTGCTTTTGCATTGAAAATTCAATATTTTTCAAAACTTGTAAAACTTAATATTTGCAATAAAACTTTGTGTAAACTGTTGGAAATTGTCAAAATCAATATTTTCTGATCGATACCATATCGATTTTCAATAATTTTATTGGTTTTCTAATGATTTCAAACAGGATATTCAAATTTGAAATTACCGTGTTTAACGTTGAAAAACTAGCTTGAAATGCTTGCTTTTGCATTGAAAATTCAATATTTTTCAAAACTTTGTAAAACTTAATATTTGCAATAAAACTTTGTGTAAACTGTTGGAAATTGTCAAAATCAACATTTTCTGATCTATACCATATCGATTTTCAATAATTTTATCGGTTTTCTAATGATTTCAAACACTATATTCAAATTTGAAATTACCGTGTTTAACGTTGAAAAACTAGCTTCAAATGCTTGCTTTTGCATTGAAAATTCAATATTTTTCAAAACTTTGTAAAACTTAATATTTGCAATAAAACTTTGTGTAAACTGTTGGAAATTGTCAAAATCAACATTTTCTGATCGATACCATATCGATTTTCAATAATTTTATTGGTTTTCTAATGATTTCAAACAGCATATTCAAATTTGAAATTACCGTGTTTAACGTTGAAAAACTAGCTTGAAAGGCTTGCTTTTGCATTGAAAATTCAATATTTTTCAAAACTTTGTAAAACTTAATATTTGCAATAAAACTTTGTGTAAACTGTTGGAAATTGTCAAAATCAACATTTTCTGATCGATACCATATCGATTTTCAATAATTTTATTGGTTTTCTAATGATTTCAAACAGCATATTCAAATTTGAAATTACCGTGTTTAACGTTGAAAAACTAGCTTGAAATGCTTGCTTTTGCATTGAAAATTCAATATTTTTCAAAACTTTGTAAAACTTAATATTTGCAATAAAACTTTGTGTAAACTGTTGGAAATTGTCAAAATCAACATTTTCTGATCGATACCATATCGATTTTCAATAATTTTATTGGTTTTCTAAGGATTTCAAACAGTATATTCAAATTTGAAATTAGCGTGTTTAACGTTGAAAAAGTAGCTTGAATTGCTTGCTTTTGCATTGAAAATTCAATATTTTTCAAAACTTTGTAAAACTTAATATTTGCAATAAAACTTTGTGTAAACTGTTGGAAATTGTCAAAATCAACATTTTCTGATCTATACCATATCGATTTTCAATAATTTTATTGGTTTTCTAATGATTTCAAACACTATATTCAAATTTGAAATTACCGTGTTTAACGTTGAAAAACTAGCTTCAAATTCAATATTTTTCAAAACTTTGTAAAACTTAATATTTGCAATAAAACTTTGTGTAAACTGTTGGAAATTGTCAAAATCAACATTTTCTGATCGATACCATATCGATTTTCAATAATTTTATTGGTTTTCTAATGATTTCAAACAGCATATTCAAATTTGAAATTACCGTGTTTAACGTTGAAAAACTAGCTTGAAAGGCTTGCTTTTGCATTGAAAATTCAATATTTTTCAAAACTTTGTAAAACTTAATATTTGCAATAAAACTTTGTGTAAACTGTTGGAAATTGTCAAAATCAACATTTTCTGATCTATACCATATCGATTTTCAATAATTTTATTGGTTTTCTAATGATTTCAAACACTATATTCAAATTTGAAATTACCGTGTTTAACGTTGAAAAACTAGCTTCAAATGCTTGCTTTTGCATTGAAAATTCAATATTTTTCAAAACTTTGTAAAACTTAATATTTGCAATAAAACTTTGTGTAAACTGTTGGAAATTGTCAAAATCAACATTTTCTGATCGATACCATATCGATTTTCAATAATTTTATTGGTTTTCTAATGATTTCAAACAGCATATTCAAATTTGAAATTACCGTGTTTAACGTTGAAAAACTAGCTTGAAATGCTTGCTTTTGCATTGAAAATTCAATATTTTTCAAAACTTTGTAAAACTTAATATTTGCAATAAAACTTTGTGTAAACTGTTGGAAATTGTCAAAATCAACATTTTATGATCGATACCATATCGATTTTCAATAATTTTATTGGTTTTCTAAGGATTTCAAACAGTATATTCAAATTTGAAATTAGCGTGTTTAACGTTGAAAAAGTAGCTTGAATTGCTTGCTTTTGCATTGAAAATTCAATATTTTTCCAAAATTTGTAAAACTTAATATTTGCAATAAAACTTTGTGTAAACTGTTGGAAATTGTCAAAATCAACATTTTCTGATCTATACCATATCGATTTTCAATAATTTTATTGGTTTTCTAATGATTTCAAACACTATATTCAAATTTGAAATTACCGTGTTTAACGTTGAAAAACTAGCTTCAAATGCTTGCTTTTGCATTGAAAATTCAATATTTTTCAAAACTTTGTAAAACTTAATATTTGCAATAAAACTTTGTGTAAACTGTTGGAAATTGTCAAAATCAACATTTTCTGATCGATACCATATCGATTTTCAATAATTTTATTGGTTTTCTAATGATTTCAAACAGCATATTCAAATTTGAAATTACCGTGTTTAACGTTGAAAAACTAGCTTGAAAGGCTTGCTTTTGCATTGAAAATTCAATATTTTTCAAAACTTTGTAAAACTTAATATTTGCAATAAAACTTTGTGTAAACTGTTGGAAATTGTCAAAATCAACATTTTCTGATCTATACCATATCGATTTTCAATAATTTTATTGGTTTTCTAATGATTTCAAACACTATATTCAAATTTGAAATTACCGTGTTTAACGTTGAAAAACTAGCTTCAAATGCTTGCTTTTGCATTGAAAATTCAATATTTTTCAAAACTTTGTAAAACTTAATATTTGCAATAAAACTTTGTGTAAACTGTTGGAAATTGTCAAAATCAACATTTTCTGATCGATACCATATCGATTTTCAATAATTTTATTGGTTTTCTAATGATTTCAAACACTATATTCAAATTTGAAATTACCGTGTTTAACGTTGAAAAACTAGCTTCAAATGCTTGCTTTTGCATTGAAAATTCAATATTTTTCAAAACTTTGTAAAACTTAATATTTGCAATAAAACTTTGTGTAAACTGTTGGAAATTGTCAAAATCAACATTTTCTGATCAATACCATATAGATTTTCAATAATTTTATTGGTTTTCTAATGATTTCAAACAGCATATTCAAATTTGAAATTACCGTGTTTAACGTTGAAAAACTAACTTGAATTGCTTGCTTTTGCATTGAAAATTCAATATTTTTCAAAACTTTGTAAAACTTAATATTTGCAATAAAACTTTGTGTAAACTGTTGGAAATTGTCAAAATCAGCATTTTCTGATCGATACCATATCGATTTTCAATAATTTTATTGGTTTTCTAAGGATTTAAAACAGTATATTCAAATTTGAAATTACCGTGTTTAACGTTGAAAAAAGTAGCTTGAATTCCTTGCTTTTGCATTGAAAATTCAATATTTTTCAAAACTTTGTAAAACTTAATATTTGCAATAAAACTTTGTGTAAACTGTTGGAAATTGTCAAAATCAACATTTTCTGATCGATACCATATCGATTTTCAATAATTTTATTGGTTTTCTAATGATTTCAAACAGCATATTCAAATTTGAAATTACCGTGTTTAACGTTGAAAAACTAGCTTGAAATGCTTGCTTTTGTATTGAAAATTCAATATTTTTCAGAACTTTGTAAAACTTAATATTTGCAATAAAACTTTGTGTAAACTGTTGGAAATTGTCAAAATCAACATTTTCTGATCGATACCATATCGATTTTCAATAATTTTATTGGTTTTCTAATGATTTCAAACAGCATATTCAAATTTGAAATTACCGTGTTTAACGTTGAAAAACTAGCTTGAATTGCTTGCTTTTGCATTGAAAATTCAATATTTTTCAAAACTTTGTAAAACTTAATATTTGCAATAAAACTTTGTGTAAACTGTTGGAAATTGTCAAAATCAACATTTTCTGATCGATACCATATCGATTTTCAATTATTTTATTGGTTTTCTAATGATTTCAAACAGTATATTCAAATTTGAAATTACCGTGTTTAACGTTGAAAAACTAGCTTGAATTGCTTGCTTTTGCATTGAAAATTCAATATTTTTCAAAACTTTGTAAAACTTAATATTTGCAATAAAACTTTGTGTAAACTGTTGGAAATTGTGAAAATCAACATTTTCTGATCGATACCATATCGATTTTCAATAATTTTATTGGTTTTCTAATGATTTCAAACAGCATATTCAAATTTGAAATTACCGTGTTTAACGTTGAAAAACTAGCTTCAATTGCTTGCTTTTGCATTGAAAATTCAATATTTTTCAAAACTTTGTAAAACTTAATATTTGCAATAAAACTTTGTGTAAACTGTTGGAAATTGTCAAAATCAACATTTTCTGATCGATACCATATCGATTTTCAATAATTTTATTGGTTTTCTAATGATTTCAAACACTATATTCAAATTTGAAATTACCGTGTTTAACGTTGAAAAACTAGCTTGAAATGCTTGCTTTTGCATTGAAAATTCAATATTTTTCAAAACTTTGTAAAACTTAATATTTGCAATAAAACTTTGTGTAAACTGTTGGAAATTGTCAAAATCAACATTTTCTGATCGATACCATATCGATTTTCAATAATTTTATTGCTTTTCTAATGATTTCAAACAGCATATTCAAATTTGAAATTACCGTGTTTAACGTTGAAAAACTAGCTTGAAATGCTTGCTTTTGCATTGAAAATTCAATATTTTTCAAAACTTTGTAAAACTTAATATTTGCAATAAAACTTTGTGTAAACTGTTGGAAATTGTCAAAATCAACATTTTCTGATCGATACCATATCGATTTTCAATAATTTTATTGGTTTTCTAAGGATTTCAAACAGTATATTCAAATTTGAAATTAGCGTGTTTAACGTTGAAAAAGTAGCTTGAATTGCTTGCTTTTGCATTGAAAATTCAATATTTTTCAAAACTTTGTAAAACTTAATATTTGCAATAAAACTTTGTGTAAACTGTTGGAAATTGTCAAAATCAACATTTTCTGATCTATACCATATCGATTTTCAATAATTTTATTGGTTTTCTAATGATTTCAAACACTATATTCAAATTTGAAATTACCGTGTTTAACGTTGAAAAACTAGCTTGAAATGCTTGCTTTTGCATTGAAAATTCAATATTTTTCAAAACTTTGTAAAACTTAATATTTGCAATAAAACTTTGTGTAAACTGTTGGAAATTGTCAAAATCAACATTTTCTGATCGATACCATATCGATTTTCAATAATTTTATTGGTTTTCTAATGATTTCAAACAGCATATTCAAATTTGAAATTACCGTGTTTAACGTTGAAAAACTAGCTTGAAAGGCTTGCTTTTGCATTGAAAATTCAATATTTTTCAAAACTTTGTAAAACTTAATATTTGCAATAAAACTTTGTGTAAACTGTTGGAAATTGTCAAAATCAACATTTTCTGATCGATACCATATCGATTTTCAATAATTTTATTGGTTTTCTAATGATTTCAAACAGCATATTCAAATTTGAAATTACCGTGTTTAACGTTGAAAAACTAGCTTGAAATGCTTGCTTTTGCATTGAAAATTCAATATTTTTCAAAACTTTGTAAAACTTAATATTTGCAATAAAACTTTGTGTAAACTGTTGGAAATTGTCAAAATCAACATTTTCTGATCGATACCATATCGATTTTCAATAATTTTATTGGTTTTCTAATGATTTCAAACACTATATTCAAATTTGAAATTACCGTGTTTAACGTTGAAAAACTAGCTTCAAATGTTTGCTTTTGCATTGAAAATTCAATATTTTTCAAAACTTTGTAAAACTTAATATTTGCAATAAAACTTTGTGTAAACTGTTGGAAATTGTCAAAATCAACATTTTCTGATCGATACCATATCGATTTTCAATAATTTTATTGGTTTTCTAATGATTTCAAACAGCATATTCAAATTTGAAATTACCGTGTTTAACGTTGAAAAACTAGCTTGAATTGCTTGCTTTTGCATTGAAAATTCAATATTTTTCAAAACTTTCTAAAACTTAATATTTGCAATAAAACTTTGTGTAAACTGTTGGAAATTGTCAAAATCAACATTTTCTGATCGATACCATATCGATTTTCAATAATTTTATTGGTTTTCTAAGGATTTCCAACAGTATATTCAAATTTGAAATTACCGTGTTTAACGTTGAAAAAGTAGCTTGAATTGCTTGCTTTTGCATTGAAAATTCAATATTTTTCAAAACTTTGTAAAACTTAATATTTGCAATAAAACTTTGTGTAAACTGTTGGAAATTGACAAAATCAACATTTTCTGATCGATACCATATCGATTTTAAATAATTTTATTGGTTTTCTAATGATTTCAAACACTATATTCAAATTTGAAATTACCGTGTTTAACGTTGAAAAACTAGCTTCAAATGCTTGCTTTTGCATTGAAAATTCAATATTTTTCAAAACTTTGTAAAACTTAATATTTGCAATAAAACTTTGTGTAAACTGTTGGAAATTGTCAAAATCAACATTTTCTGATCGATACCATATCGATTTTCAATAATTTTATTGGTTTTCTAATGATTTCAAACACTATATTCAAATTTGAAATTACCGTGTTTAACGTTGAAAAACTAGCTTGAAATGCTTGCTTTTGCATTGAAAATTCAATATTTTTCAAAACTTTGTAAAACTTAATATTTGCAATAAAACTTTGTGTAAACTGTTGGAAATTGTCAAAATCAACATTTTCTGATCGATACCATATCGATTTTCAATAATTTTATTGCTTTTCTAATGATTTCAAACAGCATATTCAAATTTGAAATTACCGTGTTTAACGTTGAAAAACTAGCTTGAAATGCTTGCTTTTGTATTGAAAATTCAATATTTTTCAAAACTTTGTAAAACTTAATATTTGCAATAAAACTTTGTGTAAACTGTTGGAAATTGTCAAAATCAACATTTTCTGATCGATACCATATCGATTTTCAATAATTTTATTGGTTTTCTAATGATTTCAAACAGCATATTCAAATTTGAAATTACCGTGTTTAACGTTGAAAAACTAGCGTGAAATGCTTGCTTTTGCATTGAAAATTCAATATTTTTCAAAACTTTGTAAAACTTAATATTTGCAATAAAACTTTGTGTAAACTGTTGGAAATTGTCAAAATCAACATTTTCTGATCGATACCATATCGATTTTCAATAATTTTATTGGTTTTCTAATGATTTCAAACAGCATATTCAAATTTGAAATTACCGTGTTTAACGTTGAAAAACTAGCTTGAATTGCTTGCTTTTGCATTGAAAATTCAATATTTTTCAAAACTTTGTAAAACTTAATATTTGCAATAAAACTTTGTGTAAACTGTTGGAAATTGTCAAAATCAACATTTTCTGATCGATACCATATCGATTTTCAATAATTTTATTGGTTTTCTCAGGATTTCCAACAGTATATTCAAATTTGAAATTACCGTGTTTAACGTTGAAAAAGTAGCTTGAATTGCTTGCTTTTGCATTGAAAATTCAATATTTTTCAAAACTTTGTAAAACTTAATATTTGCAATAAAACTTTGTGTAAACTGTTGGAAATTGACAAAATCAACATTTTCTGATCGATACCATATCGATTTTAAATAATTTTATTGGTTTTCTAATGATTTCAAACACTATATTCAAATTTGAAATTACCGTGTTTAACGTTGAAAAACTAGCTTCAAATGCTTGCTTTTGCATTGAAAATTCAATATTTTTCAAAACTTTGTAAAACTTAATATTTGCAATAAAACTTTGTGTAAACCATTGGAAATTGTCAAAATCAACATTTTCTGATCGATACCATATCGATTTTCAATAATTTTATTGGTTTTCTAATGATTTCAAACAGCATATTCAAATTTGAAATTACCGTGTTTAACGTTGAAAAACTAGCTTGAAATGCTTGCTTTTGCATTGAAAATTCAATATTTTTCAAAACTTTGTAAAACTTAATATTTGCAATAAAACTTTGTGTAAACTGTTGGAAATTGTCAAAATCAACATTTTCTGATCGATACCATATCGATTTTCAATAATTTTATTGGTTTTCTAAGGATTTCAAACAGCATATTCAAATTTGAAATTACCGTGTTTAACGTTGAAAAACTAGCTTGAAAGGCTTGCTTTTGCATTGAAAATTCAATATTTTTCAAAACTTTGTAAAACTTAATATTTGCAATAAAACTTTGTGTAAACTGTTGGAAATTGTCAAAATCAACATTTTCTGATCGATACCATATCGATTTTCAATAATTTTATTGGTTTTCTAATGATTTCAAACAGCATATTCAAATTTGAAATTACCGTGTTTAACGTTGAAAAACTAGCTTGAAATGCTTGCTTTTGCATTGAAAATTCAATATTTTTCAAAACTTTGTAAAACTTAATATTTGCAATAAAACTTTGTGTAAACTGTTGGAAATTGTCAAAATCAACATTTTCTGATCGATACCATATCGATTTTCAATAATTTTATTGGTTTTCTAAGGATTTCAAACAGTATATTCAAATTTGAAATTACCGTGTTTAACGTTGAAAAAGTAGCTTGAATTGCTTGCTTTTGCATTGAAAATTCAATATTTTTCAAAACTTTGTAAAACTTAATATTTGCAATAAAACTTTGTGTAAACTGTTGGAAATTGTCAAAATCAACATTTTCTGATCGATACCATATCGATTTTCAATAATTTTATTGGTTTTCTAATGATTTCAAACAGCATATTCAAATTGGAAATTACCGTGTTTAACGTTGAAAAACTAGCTTGAAATGCTTGCTTTTGTATTGAAAATTCAATATTTTTCAAAACTTTGTAAAACTTAATATTTGCAATAAAACTTTGTGTAAACTGTTGGAAATTGTCAAAATCAACATTTTCTGATCGATACCATATCGATTTTCAATAATTTTATTGGTTTTCTAATGATTTCAAACAGCATATTCAAATTTGAAATTACCGTGTTTAACGTTGAAAAACTAGCTTGAAATGCTTGCTTTTGCATTGAAAATTCAATATTTTTCAAAACTTTGTAAAACTTAATATTTGCAATAAAACTTTGTGTAAACTGTTGGAAATTGTCAAAATCAACATTTTCTGATCGATACCATATCGATTTTCAATAATTTTATTGGTTTTCTAATGATTTCAAACAGCATATTCAAATTTGAAATTACCGTGTTTAACGTTGAAAAACTAGCTTGAATTGCTTGCTTTTGCATTGAAAATTCAATATTTTTCAAAACTTTGTAAAACTTAATATTTGCAATAAAACTTTGTGTAAACTGTTGGAAATTGTCAAAATCAACATTTTCTGATCGATACCATATCGATTTTCAATAATTTTATTGGTTTTCTAATGATTTCAAACAGCATATTCAAATTTGAAATTACCGTGTTTAACGTTGAAAAACTAGCTTGAAATGCTTGCTTTTGCATTGAAAATTCAATATTTTTCAAAACTTTGTAAAACTTAATATTTGCAATAAAACTTTTTGTAAACTGTTGGAAATTGTCAAAATCAACATTTTCTGATCGATACCATATCGATTTTCAATAATTTTATTGGTTTTCTAATGATTTCAAACAGCATATTCAAATTTGAAATTACCGTGTTTAACGTTGAAAAACTAGCTTGAATTGCTTGCTTTTGCATTGAAAATTCAATATTTTTCAAAACTTGTAAAACTTAATATTTGCAATAAAACTTTGTGTAAACTGTTGGAAATTGTCAAAATCAATATTTTCTGATCGATACCATATCGATTTTCAATAATTTTATTGGTTTTCTAATGATTTCAAACAGCATATTCAAATTTGAAATTACCGTGTTTAACGTTGAAAAACTAGCTTGAAATGCTTGCTTTTGCATTGAAAATTCAATATTTTTCAAAACTTTGTAAAACTTAATATTTGCAATAAAACTTTGTGTAAACTGTTGGAAATTGTCAAAATCAACATTTTCTGATCGATACCATATCGATTTTCAATAATTTTATTGGTTTTCTAATGATTTCAAACAGCATATTCAAATTTGAAATTACCGTGTTTAACGTTGAAAAACTAGCTTGAATTGCTTGCTTTTGCATTGAAAATTCAATATTTTTCAAAACTTTGTAAAACTTAATATTTGCAATAAAACTTTGTGTAAACTGTTGGAAATTGACAAAATCAACATTTTCTGATCGATACCATATCGATTTTAAATAATTTTATTGGTTTTCTAATGATTTCAAACACTATATTCAAATTTGAAATTACCGTGTTTAACGTTGAAAAAGTAGCTTGAATTGCTTGCTTTTGCATTGAAAATTCAATATTTTTCAAAACTTTGTAAAACTTAATATTTGCAATAAAACTTTGTGTAAACTGTTGGAAATTGTCAAAATCAACATTTTCTGATCGATACCATATCGATTTTCAATAATTTTATTGGTTTTCTAATGATTTCAAACAGCATATTCAAATTGGAAATTACCGTGTTTAACGTTGAAAAACTAGCTTGAAATGCTTGCTTTTGTATTGAAAATTCAATATTTTTCAAAACTTTGTAAAACTTAATATTTGCAATAAAACTTTGTGTAAACTGTTGGAAATTGTCAAAATCAACATTTTCTGATCGATACCATATCGATTTTCAATAATTTTATTGGTTTTCTAATGATTTCAAACAGCATATTCAAATTTGAAATTACCGTGTTTAACGTTGAAAAACTAGCTTGAAATGCTTGCTTTTGCATTGAAAATTCAATATTTTTCAAAACTTTGTAAAACTTAATATTTGCAATAAAACTTTGTGTAAACTGTTGGAAATTGTCAAAATCAACATTTTCTGATCGATACCATATCGATTTTCAATAATTTTATTGGTTTTCTAATGATTTCAAACAGCATATTCAAATTTGAAATTACCGTGTTTAACGTTGAAAAACTAGCTTGAATTGCTTGCTTTTGCATTGAAAATTCAATATTTTTCAAAACTTTGTAAAACTTAATATTTGCAATAAAACTTTGTGTAAACTGTTGGAAATTGTCAAAATCAACATTTTCTGATCGATACCATATCGATTTTCAATAATTTTATTGGTTTTCTAATGATTTCAAACAGCATATTCAAATTTGAAATTACCGTGTTTAACGTTGAAAAACTAGCTTGAAATGCTTGCTTTTGCATTGAAAATTCAATATTTTTCAAAACTTTGTAAAACTTAATATTTGCAATAAAACTTTTTGTAAACTGTTGGAAATTGTCAAAATCAACATTTTCTGATCGATACCATATCGATTTTCAATAATTTTATTGGTTTTCTAATGATTTCAAACAGCATATTCAAATTTGAAATTACCGTGTTTAACGTTGAAAAACTAGCTTGAATTGCTTGCTTTTGCATTGAAAATTCAATATTTTTCAAAACTTGTAAAACTTAATATTTGCAATAAAACTTTGTGTAAACTGTTGGAAATTGTCAAAATCAATATTTTCTGATCGATACCATATCGATTTTCAATAATTTTATTGGTTTTCTAATGATTTCAAACAGCATATTCAAATTTGAAATTACCGTGTTTAACGTTGAAAAACTAGCTTGAAATGCTTGCTTTTGCATTGAAAATTCAATATTTTTCAAAACTTTGTAAAACTTAATATTTGCAATAAAACTTTGTGTAAACTGTTGGAAATTGTCAAAATCAACATTTTCTAATCGATACCATATCGATTTTCAATAATTTTATTGGTTTTCTAATGATTTCAAACAGCATATTCAAATTTGAAATTACCGTGTTTAACGTTGAAAAACTAGCTTGAATTGCTTGCTTTTGCATTGAAAATTCAATATTTTTCAAAACTTTGTAAAACTTAATATTTGCAATAAAACTTTGTGTAAACTGTTGGAAATTGACAAAATCAACATTTTCTGATCGATACCATATCGATTTTAAATAATTTTATTGGTTTTCTAATGATTTCAAACACTATATTCAAATTTGAAATTACCGTGTTTAACGTTGAAAAACTAGCTTCAAATGCTTGCTTTTGCATTGAAAATTCAATATTTTTCAAAACTTTGTAAAACTTAATATTTGCAATAAAACTTTGTGTAAACCATTGGAAATTGTCAAAATCAACATTTTCTGATCGATACCATATCGATTTTCAATAATTTTATTGGTTTTCTAATGATTTCAAACAGCATATTCAAATTTGAAATTACCGTGTTTAACGTTGAAAAACTAGCTTGAAATGCTTGCTTTTGCATTGAAAATTCAATATTTTTCAAAACTTTGTAAAACTTAATATTTGCAATAAAACTTTGTGTAAACTGTTGGAAATTGTCAAAATCAACATTTTCTGATCGATACCATATCGATTTTCAATAATTTTATTGGTTTTCTAAGGATTTCAAACAGTATATTCAAATTTGAAATTACCGTGTTTAACGTTGAAAAAGTAGCTTGAATTGCTTGCTTTTGCATTGAAAATTCAATATTTTTCAAAACTTTGTAAAACTTAATATTTGCAATAAAACTTTGTGTAAGCTGTTGGAAATTGTCAAAATCAACATTTTCTGATCGATACCATATCGATTTTCAATAATTTTATTGGTTTTCTAATGATTTCAAACAGCATATTCAAATTTGAAATTACCGTGTTTAACGTTGAAAAAGTAGCTTGAATTGCTTGCTTTTGCATTGAAAATTCAATATTTTTCAAAACTTTGTAAAACTTAATATTTGCAATAAAACTTTGTGTAAACTGTTGGAAATTGTCAAAATCAACATTTTCTGATCGATACCATATCGATTTTCAATAATTTTATTGGTTTTCTAATGATTTCAAACAGCATATTCAAATTTGAAATTACCGTGTTTAACGTTGAAAAACTAGCTTGAAAGGCTTGCTTTTGCATTGAAAATTCAATATTTTTCAAAACTTTGTAAAACTTAATATTTGCAATAAAACTTTGTGTAAACTGTTGGAAATTGTCAAAATCAACATTTTCTGATCGATACCATATCGATTTTCAATAATTTTATTGGTTTTCTAATGATTTCAAACAGCATATTCAAATTTGAAATTACCGTGTTTAACGTTGAAAAACTAGCTTGAAAAGCTTGCTTTTGCATTGAAAATTCAATATTTTTCAAAACTTTGTAAAACTTAATATTTGCAATAAAACTTTGTGTAAACTGTTGGAAATTGTCAAAATCAACATTTTCTGATCGATACCATATCGATTTTCAATAATTTTATTGGTTTTCTAATGATTTCAAACAGCATATTCAAATTTGAAATTACCGTGTTTAACGTTGAAAAACTAGCTTGAAATGCTTGCTTTTGCATTGAAAATTCAATATTTTTCAAAACTTTGTAAAACTTAATATTTGCAATAAAACTTTGTTTTAAACTGTTGGAAATTGTCAAAATCAACATTTTCTGATCGATACCATATCGATTTTCAATAATTTTATTGGTTTTCTAATGATTTCAAACAGTATATTCAAATTTGAAATTACCGTGTTTAACGTTGAAAAACTAGCTTGAAAGGCTTGCTTTTGCATTGAAAATTCGATATTTTTCAAAACTTTGTAAAACTTAATATTTGCAATAAAACTTTGTGTAAACTGTTGGAAATTGACAAAATCAACATTTTCTGATCGATACCATATCGATTTTAAATAATTTTATTGGTTTTCTAATGATTTCAAACACTATATTCAAATTTGAAATTACCGTGTTTAACGTTGAAAAACTAGCTTCAAATGCTTGCTTTTGCATTGAAAATTCAATATTTTTCAAAACTTTGTAAAACTTAATATTTGCAATAAAACTTTGTGTAAACCATTGGAAATTGTCAAAATCAACATTTTCTGATCGATACCATATCGATTTTCAATAATTTTATTGGTTTTCTAATGATTTCAAACAGCATATTCAAATTTGAAATTACCGTGTTTAACGTTGAAAAACTAGCTTGAAATGCTTGCTTTTGCATTGAAAATTCAATATTTTTCAAAACTTTGTAAAACTTAATATTTGCAATAAAACTTTGTGTAAACTGTTGGAAATTGTCAAAATCAACATTTTCTGATCGATACCATATCGATTTTCAATAATTTTATTGGTTTTCTAAGGATTTCAAACAGTATATTCAAATTTGAAATTACCGTGTTTAACGTTGAAAAAGTAGCTTGAATTGCTTGCTTTTGCATTGAAAATTCAATATTTTTCAAAACTTTGTAAAACTTAATATTTGCAATAAAACTTTGTGTAAGCTGTTGGAAATTGTCAAAATCAACATTTTCTGATCGATACCATATCGATTTTCAATAATTTTATTGGTTTTCTAATGATTTCAAACAGCATATTCAAATTTGAAATTACCGTGTTTAACGTTGAAAAAGTAGCTTGAATTGCTTGCTTTTGCATTGAAAATTCAATATTTTTCAAAACTTTGTAAAACTTAATATTTGCAATAAAACTTTGTGTAAACTGTTGGAAATTGTCAAAATCAACATTTTCTGATCGATACCATATCGATTTTCAATAATTTTATTGGTTTTCTAATGATTTCAAACAGCATATTCAAATTTGAAATTACCGTGTTTAACGTTGAAAAACTAGCTTGAAAGGCTTGCTTTTGCATTGAAAATTCAATATTTTTCAAAACTTTGTAAAACTTAATATTTGCAATAAAACTTTGTGTAAACTGTTGGAAATTGTCAAAATCAACATTTTCTGATCGATACCATATCGATTTTCAATAATTTTATTGGTTTTCTAATGATTTCAAACAGCATATTCAAATTTAAAATTACCGTGTTTAACGTTGAAAAACTAGCTTGAAAAGCTTGCTTTTGCATTGAAAATTCAATATTTTTCAAAACTTTGTAAAACTTAATATTTGCAATAAAACTTTGTGTAAACTGTTGGAAATTGTCAAAATCAACATTTTCTGATCGATACCATATCGATTTTCAATAATTTTATTGGTTTTCTAATGATTTCAAACAGCATATTCAAATTTGAAATTACCGTGTTTAACGTTGAAAAACTAGCTTGAAATGCTTGCTTTTGCATTGAAAATTCAATATTTTTCAAAACTTTGTAAAACTTAATATTTGCAATAAAACTTTGTTTTAAACTGTTGGAAATTGTCAAAATCAACATTTTCTGATCGATACCATATCGATTTTCAATAATTTTATTGGTTTTCTAATGATTTCAAACAGTATATTCAAATTTGAAATTACCGTGTTTAACGTTGAAAAACTAGCTTGAAAGGCTTGCTTTTGCATTGAAAATTCAATATTTTTCAAAACTTTGTAAAACTTAATATTTGCAATAAAACTTTGTGTAAACTGTTGGAAATTGACAAAATCAACATTTTCTGATCGATACCATATCGATTTTAAATAATTTTATTGGTTTTCTAATGATTTCAAACACTATATTCAAATTTGAAATTACCGTGTTTAACGTTGAAAAACTAGCTTCAAATGCTTGCTTTTGCATTGAAAATTCAATATTTTTCAAAACTTTGTAAAACTTAATATTTGCAATAAAACTTTGTGTAAACCATTGGAAATTGTCAAAATCAACATTTTCTGATCGATACCATATCGATTTTCAATAATTTTATTGGTTTTCTAATGATTTCAAACAGCATATTCAAATTTGAAATTACCGTGTTTAACGTTGAAAAACTAGCTTGAAATGCTTGCTTTTGCATTGAAAATTCAATATTTTTCAAAACTTTGTAAAACTTAATATTTGCAATAAAACTTTGTGTAAACTGTTGGAAATTGTCAAAATCAACATTTTCTGATCGATACCATATCGATTTTCAATAATTTTATTCGTTTTCTAATGATTTCAAACAGCATATTCAAATTTGAAATTACCGTGTTTAACGTTGAAAAACTAGCTTGAATTGCTTGCTTTTGCATTGAAAATTCAATATTTTTCAAAACTTGTAAAACTTAATATTTGCAATAAAACTTTGTGTAAACTGTTGGAAATTGTCAAAATCAATATTTTCTGATCGATACCATATCGATTTTCAATAATTTTATTGGTTTTCTAATGATTTCAAACAGCATATTCAAATTTGAAATTACCGTGTTTAACGTTGAAAAACTAGCTTGAAATGCTTGCTTTTGCATTGAAAATTCAATATTTTTCAAAACTTTGTAAAACTTAATATTTGCAATAAAACTTTGTGTAAACTGTTGGAAATTGTCAAAATCAACATTTTCTGATCGATACCATATCGATTTTCAATAATTTTATTGGTTTTCTAATGATTTCAAACAGCATATTCAAATTTGAAATTACCGTGTTTAACGTTGAAAAACTAGCTTGAATTGCTTGCTTTTGCATTGAAAATTCAATATTTTTCAAAACTTTGTAAAACTTAATATTTGCAATAAAACTTTGTGTAAACTGTTGGAAATTGTCAAAATCAACATTTTCTGATCGATACCATATCGATTTTCAATAATTTTATTGGTTTTCTAATGATTTCAAACAGCATATTCAAATTTGAAATTACCGTGTTTAACGTTGAAAAACTAGCTTGAAAGGCTTGCTTTTGCATTGAAAATTCAATATTTTTCAAAACTTTGTAAAACTTAATATTTGCAATAAAACTTTGTTTTAAACTGTTGGAAATTGTCAAAATCAACATTTTTTGATCGATACCATATCGATTTTCAATAATTTTATTGGTTTTCTAATGATTTCAAACAGTATATTCAAATTTGAAATTACCGTGTTTAACGTTGAAAAACTAGCTTGAAAGGCTTGCTTTTGCATTGAAAATTCAATATTTTTCAAAACTTTGTAAAACTTAATATTTGCAATAAAACTTTGTTTTAAACTGTTGGAAATTGTCAAAATCAACATTTTTTGATCGATACCATATCGATTTTCAATAATTTTATTGCTTTTCTAATGATTTCAAACAGTATATTCAAATTTGAAATTACCGTGTTTAACGTTGAAAAACTAGCTTCAAATGCTTGCTTTTGCATTGAAAATTCAATATTTTTCAAAACTTTGTAAAACTTAATATTTGCAATAAAACTTTGTGTAAACTGTTGGAAATTGTCAAAATCAACATTTTCTGATCGATACCATATCGATTTTCAATAATTTTATTGGTTTTCTAAGGATTTCAAACAGTATATTCAAATTTGAAATTACCGTGTTTAACGTTGAAAAAGTAGCTTGAATTGCTTGCTTTTGCATTGAAAATTCAATATTTTTCAAAACTTTGTAAAACTTAATATTTGCAATAAAACTTTGTGTAAACTGTTGGAAATTGTCAAAATCAACATTTTCTGATCGATACCATATCGATTTTCAATAATTTTATTGGTTTTCTAATGATTTCAAACAGCATATTCAAATTTGAAATTACCGTGTTTAACGTTGAAAAACTAGCTTGAATTGCTTGCTTTTGCATTGAAAATTCAGTATTTTTCAAAACTTGTAAAACTTAATATTTGCAATAAAACTTTGTGTAAACTGTTGGAAATTGTCAAAATCAATATTTTCTGATCGATACCATATCGATTTTCAATAATTTTATTGGTTTTCTAATGATTTCAAACAGCATATTCAAATTTGAAATTACCGTGTTTAACGTTGAAAAACTAGCTTGAAATGCTTGCTTTTGCATTGAAAATTCAATATTTTTCAAAACTTTGTAAAACTTAATATTTGCAATAAAACTTTGTGTAAACTGTTGGAAATTGAAAAAATCAACATTTTCTGATCGATACCATATCGATTTTCAATAATTTTATTGGTTTTCTAATGATTTCAAACAGCATATTCAAATTTGAAATTACCGTGTTTAACGTTGAAAAACTAGCTTGAATTGCTTGCTTTTGCATTGAAAATTCAATATTTTTAAAAACTTTGTAAAACTTAATATTTGCAATAAAACTTTGTGTAAACTGTTGGAAATTGTCAAAATCAACATTTTCTGATCGATACCATATCGATTTTCAATAATTTTATTGGTTTTCTAATGATTTCAAACAGCATATTCAAATTTGAAATTACCGTGTTTAACGTTGAAAAACTAGCTTGAAAGGCTTCCTTTTGCATTGAAAATTCAATATTTTTCAAAACTTTGTAAAACTTAATATTTGCAATAAAACTTTGTTTTAAACTGTTGGAAATTGTCAAAATCAACATTTTTTGATCGATACCATATCGATTTTCAATAATTTTATTGGTTTTCTAATGATTTCAAACAGTATATTCAAATTTGAAATTACCGTGTTTAACGTTGAAAAACTAGCTTCAAATGCTTGCTTTTGCATTGAAAATTCAATATTTTTCAAAACTTTGTAAAACATAATATTTGCAATAAAACTTTGTGTAAACTGTTGGAAATTGTCAAAATCAACATTTTCTGATCGATACCATATCGATTTTCAATTATTTTATTGGTTTTCTAATGATTTCAAACAGTATATTCAAATTTGAAATTACCGTGTTTAACGTTGAAAAACTAGCTTGAATTGCTTGCTTTTGCATTGAAAATTCAATATTTTTCAAAACTTTGTAAAACTTAATATTTGCAATAAAACTTTGTGTAAACTGTTGGAAATTGTCAAAATCAACATTTTCTGATCGATACCATATCGATTTTCAATAATTTTATTGGTTTTCTAATGATTTCAAACAGCATATTCAAATTTGAAATTACCGTGTTTAACGTTGAAAAACTAGCTTCAATTGCTTGCTTTTGCATTGAAAATTCAATATTTTTCAAAACTTTGTAAAACTTAATATTTGCAATAAAACTTTGTGTAAACTGTTGGAAATTGTCAAAATCAACATTTTCTGATCGATACCATATCGATTTTCAATAATTTTATTGGTTTTCTAATGATTTCAAACACTATATTCAAATTTGAAATTACCGTGTTTAACGTTGAAAAACTAGCTTGAAATGCTTGCTTTTGCATTGAAAATTCAATATTTTTCAAAACTTTGTAAAACTTAATATTTGCAATAAAACTTTGTGTAAACTGTTGGAAATTGTCAAAATCAACATTTTCTGATCGATACCATATCGATTTTCAATAATTTTATTGCTTTTCTAATGATTTCAAACAGCATATTCAAATTTGAAATTACCGTGTTTAACGTTGAAAAACTAGCTTGAAATGCTTGCTTTTGCATTGAAAATTCAATATTTTTCAAAACTTTGTAAAACTTAATATTTGCAATAAAACTTTGTGTAAACTGTTGGAAATTGTCAAAATCAACATTTTCTGATCGATACCATATCGATTTTCAATAATTTTATTGGTTTTCTAAGGATTTCAAACAGTATATTCAAATTTGAAATTAGCGTGTTTAACGTTGAAAAAGTAGCTTGAATTGCTTGCTTTTGCATTGAAAATTCAATATTTTTCAAAACTTTGTAAAACTTAATATTTGCAATAAAACTTTGTGTAAACTGTTGGAAATTGTCAAAATCAACATTTTCTGATCTATACCATATCGATTTTCAATAATTTTATTGGTTTTCTAATGATTTCAAACGCTATATTCAAATTTGAAATTACCGTGTTTAACGTTGAAAAACTAGCTTGAAATGCTTGCTTTTGCATTGAAAATTCAATATTTTTCAAAACTTTGTAAAACTTAATATTTGCAATAAAACTTTGTGTAAACTGTTGGAAATTGTCAAAATCAACATTTTCTGATCGATACCATATCGATTTTCAATAATTTTATTGCTTTTCTAATGATTTCAAACAGCATATTCAAATTTGAAATTACCGTGTTTAACGTTGAAAAACTAACTTGAATTGCTTGCTTTTGCATTGAAAATTCAATATTTTTCAAACCTTTGTAAAACTTAATATTTGCAATAAAACTTTGTGTAAACTTTTGGAAATTGTCAAAATCAACATTTTCTGATCGATACCATATCGATTTTCAATAATTTTATTGGTTTTCTAATGATTTCAAACAGCATATTCAAATTTGAAATTACCGTGTTTAACGTTGAAAAAGTAGCTTGAATTGCTTGCTTTTGCATTGAAAATTCAATATTTTTGAAAACTTTGTAAAACTTAATATTTGCAATAAAACTTTGTGTAAACTGTTGGAAATTGTCAAAATCAACATTTTCTGATCGATACCATATCGATTTTCAATAATTTTATTGGTTTTCTAATGATTTCAAACAGCATATTCAAATTTGAAATTACCGTGTTTAACGTTGAAAAACTAGCTTGAAATGCTTGCTTTTGCATTGAAAATTCAATATTTTTCAAAACTTTGTAAAACTTAATATTTGCAATAAAACTTTGTGTAAACTGTTGGAAATTGTCAAAATCAACATTTTCTGATCGATACCATATCGATTTTCAATAATTTTATTGGTTTTCTAATGATTTCAAACAGCATATTCAAATTTGAAATTACCGTGTTTAACGTTGAAAAACTAGCTTGAAATGCTTGCTTTTGCATTGAAAATTCAATATTTTTCAAAACTTTGTAAAACTTAATATTTGCAATAAAACTTTGTGTAAACTGTTGGAAATTGTCAAAATCAACATTTTCTGATCGATACCATATCGATTTTCAATAATTTTATTGGTTTTCTAATGATTTCAAACACTATATTCAAATTTGAAATTACCGTGTTTAACGTTGAAAAACTAGCTTCAAATGCTTGCTTTTGCATTGAAAATTCAATATTTTTCAAAACTTTGTAAAACTTAATATTTGCAATAAAACTTTGTGTAAACTGTTGGAAATTGTCAAAATCAACATTTTCTGATCGATACCATATCGATTTTCAATAATTTTATTGGTTTTCTAATGATTTCAAACAGCATATTCAAATTTGAAATTACCGTGTTTAACGTTGAAAAACTAGCTTGAAATGCTTGCTTTTGCATTGAAAATTCAATATTTTTCAAAACTTTGTAAAACTTAATATTTGCAATAAAACTTTGTGTAAACTGTTGGAAATTGTCAAAATCAACATTTTCTGATCGATACCATATCGATTTTCAATAATTTTATTGGTTTTCTAATGATTTCAAACAGCATATTCAAATTTGAAATTACCGTGTTTAACGTTGAAAAACTAGCTTGAAATGCTTGCTTTTGCATTGAAAATTCAATATTTTTCAAAACTTTGTAAAACTTAATATTTGCAATAAAACTTTGTGTAAACTGTTGGAAATTGTCAAAATCAACATTTTCTGATCGATACCATATCGATTTTCAATAATTTTATTGGTTTTCTAATGATTTCAAACACTATATTCAAATTTGAAATTACCGTGTTTAACGTTGAAAAACTAGCTTCAAATGCTTGCTTTTGCATTGAAAATTCAATATTTTTCAAAACTTTGTAAAACTTAATATTTGCAATAAAACTTTGTGTAAACTGTTGGAAATTGTCAAAATCAACATTTTCTGATCGATACCATATCGATTTTCAATAATTTTATTGGTTTTCTAATGATTTCAAACAGCATATTCAAATTTGAAATTACCGTGTTTAACGTTGAAAAACTAGCTTGAAAGGCTTGCTTTTGCATTGAAAATTCAATATTTTTCAAAACTTTGTAAAACTTAATATTTGCAATAAAACTTTGTGTAAACTGTTGGAAATTGTCAAAATCAACATTTTCTGATCGATACCATATCGATTTTCAATAATTTTATTGGTTTTCTAATGATTTCAAACAGCATATTCAAATTTGAAATTACCGTGTTTAACGTTGAAAAACTAGCTTGAATTGCTTGCTTTTGCATTGAAAATTCAATATTTTTCAAAACTTGTAAAACTTAATATTTGCAATAAAACTTTGTGTAAACTGTTGGAAATTGTCAAAATCAATATTTTC
This sequence comes from Acanthosepion esculentum, assembly GCA_964036315.1. Classification (NCBI taxonomy): domain Eukaryota; kingdom Metazoa; phylum Mollusca; class Cephalopoda; order Sepiida; family Sepiidae; genus Acanthosepion; species Acanthosepion esculentum. The sequence goes on from OZ038514.1 coordinate 26,615,048, forward strand.
TGATCGATACCATATCGATTTTCAATAATTTTATTGGTTTTCTAATGATTTCAAACAGCATATTCAAATTTGAAATTACCGTGTTTAACGTTGAAAAACTAGCTTGAAATGCTTGCTTTTGCATTGAAAATTCAATATTTTTCAAACCTTTGTAAAACTTAATATTTGCAATAAAACTTTGTGTAAACTTTTGGAAATTGTCAAAATCAACATTTTCTGATCGATACCATATCGATTTTCAATAATTTTATTGGTTTTCTAATGATTTCAAACAGCATATTCAAATTTGAAATTACCGTGTTTAACGTTGAAAAACTAGCTTGAATTGCTTGCTTTTGCATTGAAAATTCAATATTTTTGAAAACTTTGTAAAACTTAATATTTGCAATAAAACTTTGTGTAAACTGTTGGAAATTGTCAAAATCAACATTTTCTGATCGATACCATATCGATTTTCAATAATTTTATTGGTTTTCTAATGATTTCAAACAGCATATTCAAATTTGAAATTACCGTGTTTAACGTTGAAAAACTAGCTTGAAATGCTTGCTTTTGCATTGAAAATTCAATATTTTTCAAAACTTTGTAAAACTTAATATTTGCAATAAAACTTTGTGTAAACTGTTGGAAATTGTCAAAATCAACATTTTCTGATCGATACCATATCGATTTTCAATAATTTTATTGGTTTTCTAATGATTTCAAACAGCATATTCAAATTTGAAATTACCGTGTTTAACGTTGAAAAACTAGCTTGAAATGCTTGCTTTTGCATTGAAAATTCAATATTTTTCAAAACTTTGTAAAACTTAATATTTGCAATAAAACTTTGTGTAAACTGTTGGAAATTGTCAAAATCAACATTTTCTGATCGATACCATATCGATTTTCAATAATTTTATTGGTTTTCTAATGATTTCAAACACTATATTCAAATTTGAAATTACCGTGTTTAACGTTGAAAAACTAGCTTCAAATGCTTGCTTTTGCATTGAAAATTCAATATTTTTCAAAACTTTGTAAAACTTAATATTTGCAATAAAACTTTGTGCAAACTGTTGGAAATTGTCAAAATCAACATTTTCTGATCGATACCATATCGATTTTCAATAATTTTATTGGTTTTCTAATGATTTCAAACAGCATATTCAAATTTGAAATTACCGTGTTTAACGTTGAAAAACTAGCTTGAATTGCTTGCTTTTGCATTGAAAATTCAATATTTTTCAAAACTTGTAAAACTTAATATTTGCAATAAAACTTTGTGTAAACTGTTGGAAATTGTCAAAATCAATATTTTCTGATCGATACCATATCGATTTTCAATAATTTTATTGGTTTTCTAATGATTTCAAACAGCATATTCAAATTTGAAATTACCGTGTTTAACGTTGAAAAACTAGCTTGAAATGCTTGCTTTTGCATTGAAAATTCAATATTTTTCAAAACTTTGTAAAACTTAATATTTGCAATAAAACTTTGTGTAAACTGTTGGAAATTGTCAAAATCAACATTTTCTGATCGATACCATATCGATTTTCAATAATTTTATTGGTTTTCTAATGATTTCAAACAGCATATTCAAATTTGAAATTACCGTGTTTAACGTTGAAAAACTAGCTTGAATTGCTTGCTTTTGCATTGAAAATTCAATATTTTTCAAAACTTTGTAAAACTTAATATTTGCAATAAAACTTTGTGTAAACTGTTGGAAATTGACAAAATCAACATTTTCTGATCGATACCATATCGATTTTAAATAATTTTATTGGTTTTCTAATGATTTCAAACACTATATTCAAATTTGAAATTACCGTGTTTAACGTTGAAAAACTAGCTTCAAATGCTTGCTTTTGCATTGAAAATTCAATATTTTTCAAAACTTTGTAAAACTTAATATTTGCAATAAAACTTTGTGTAAACCATTGGAAATTGTCAAAATCAACATTTTCTGATCGATACCATATCGATTTTCAATAATTTTATTGGTTTTCTTATGATTTCAAACAGCATATTCAAATTTGAAATTACCGTGTTTAACGTTGAAAAAGTAGCTTGAATTGCTTGCTTTTGCATTGAAAATTCAATATTTTTCAAAACTTTGTAAAACTTAATATTTGCAATAAACCTTTGTGTAAACTGTTGGAAATTGTCAAAATCAACATTTTCTGATCGATACCATATCGATTTTCAATAATTTTATTGGTTTTCTAAGGATTTCAAACAGTATATTCAAATTTGAAATTACCGTGTTTAACGTTGAAAAAGTAGCTTGAATTGCTTGATTTGCATTGAAAATTCAATATTTTTCAAAACTTTGTAAAACTTAATATTTGCAATAAAACTTTGTGTAAGCTGTTGGAAATTGTCAAAATCAACATTTTCTGATCGATACCATATCGATTTTCAATAATTTTATTGGTTTTCTAATGATTTCAAACAGCATATTCAAATTTGAAATTACCGTGTTTAACGTTGAAAAAGTAGCTTGAATTGCTTGCTTTTGCATTGAAAATTCAATATTTTTCAAAACTTTGTAAAACTTAATATTTGCAATAAAACTTTGTGTAAACTGTTGGAAATTGTCAAAATCAACATTTTCTGATCGATACCATATCGATTTTCAATAATTTTATTGGTTTTCTAATGATTTCAAACAGCATATTCAAATTTGAAATTACCGTGTTTAACGTTGAAAAACTAGCTTGAAAGGCTTGCTTTTGCATTGAAAATTCAATATTTTTCAAAACTTTGTAAAACTTAATATTTGCAATAAAACTTTGTGTAAACTGTTGGAAATTGTCAAAATCAACATTTTCTGATCGATACCATATCGATTTTCAATAATTTTATTGGTTTTCTAAGGATTTCAAACAGTATATTCAAATTTGAAATTACCGTGTTTAACGTTGAAAAAGTAGCTTGAATTGCTTGCTTTTGCATTGAAAATTCAATATTTTTCAAAACTTTGTAAAACTTAATATTTGCAATAAAACTTTGTGTAAGCTGTTGGAAATTGTCAAAATCAACATTTTCTGATCGATACCATATCGATTTTCAATAATTTTATTGGTTTTCTAATGATTTCAAACAGCATATTCAAATTTGAAATTACCGTGTTTAACGTTGAAAAAGTAGCTTGAATTGCTTGCTTTTGCATTGAAAATTCAATATTTTTCAAAACTTTGTAAAACTTAATATTTGCAATAAAACTTTGTGTAAACTGTTGGAAATTGTCAAAATCAACATTTTCTGATCGATACCATATCGATTTTCAATAATTTTATTGGTTTTCTAATGATTTCAAACAGCATATTCAAATTTGAAATTACCGTGTTTAACGTTGAAAAACTAGCTTGAAAGGCTTGCTTTTGCATTGAAAATTCAATATTTTTCAAAACTTTGTAAAACTTAATATTTGCAATAAAACTTTGTGTAAACTGTTGGAAATTGTCAAAATCAACATTTTTTGATCGATACCATATCGATTTTCAATAATTTTATTGCTTTTCTAATGATTTCAAACAGTATATTCAAATTTGAAATTACCGTGTTTAACGTTGAAAAACTAGCTTCAAATGCTTGCTTTTGCATTGAAAATTCAATATTTTTCAAAACTTTGTAAAACTTAATATTTGCAATAAAACTTTGTGTAAACTGTTGGAAATTGTCAAAATCAACATTTTCTGATCGATACCATATCGATTTTCAATAATTTTATTGGTTTTCTAAGGATTTCAAACAGTATATTCAAATTTGAAATTACCGTGTTTAACGTTGAAAAAGTAGCTTGAATTGCTTGCTTTTGCATTGAAAATTCAATATTTTTCAAAACGTTGTAAAACTTAATATTTGCAATAAAACTTTGTGTAAACTGTTGGAAATTGTCAAAATCAACATTTTCTGATCGATACCATATCGATTTTCAATAATTTTATTGGTTTTCTAATGATTTCAAACAGCATATTCAAATTTGAAATTACCGTGTTTAACGTTGAAAAACTAGCTTGAATTGCTTGCTTTTGCATTGAAAATTCAATATTTTTCAAAACTTGTAAAACTTAATATTTGCAATAAAACTTTGTGTAAACTGTTGGAAATTGAAAAAATCAACATTTTCTGATCGATACCATATCGATTTTCAATAATTTTATTGGTTTTCTAATGATTTCAAACAGCATATTCAAATTTGAAATTACCGTGTTTAACGTTGAAAAACTAGCTTGAATTGCTTGCTTTTGCATTGAAAATTCAATATTTTTAAAAACTTTGTAAAACTTAATATTTGCAATAAAACTTTGTGTAAACTGTTGGAAATTGTCAAAATCAACATTTTCTGATCGATACCATATCGATTTTCAATAATTTTATTGGTTTTCTAATGATTTCAAACAGCATATTCAAATTTGAAATTACCGTGTTTAACGTTGAAAAACTAGCTTGAAAGGCTTCCTTTTGCATTGAAAATTCAATATTTTTCAAAACTTTGTAAAACTTAATATTTGCAATAAAACTTTGTTTTAAACTGTTGGAAATTGTCAAAATCAACATTTTTTGATCGATACCATATCGATTTTCAATAATTTTATTGGTTTTCTAATGATTTCAAACAGTATATTCAAATTTGAAATTACCGTGTTTAACGTTGAAAAACTAGCTTCAAATGCTTGCTTTTGCATTGAAAATTCAATATTTTTCAAAACTTTGTAAAACATAATATTTGCAATAAAACTTTGTGTAAACTGTTGGAAATTGTCAAAATCAACATTTTCTGATCGATACCATATCGATTTTCAATAATTTTATTGGTTTTCTAAGGATTTCAAACAGTATATTCAAATTTGAAATTACCGTGTTTAACGTTGAAAACTAGCTTGAAATGCTTGCTTTTGCATTGAAAATTCAATATTTTTCAAAACTTTGTAAAACTTAATATTTGCAATAAAACTTTTTGTAAACTGTTGGAAATTGTCAAAATCAACATTTTCTGATCGATACCATATCGATTTTCAATAATTTTATTGGTTTTCTAATGATTTCAAACAGCATATTCAAATTTGAAATTACCGTGTTTAACGTTGAAAAACTAGCTTGAATTGCTTGCTTTTGCATTGAAAATTCAATATTTTTCAAAACTTGTAAAACTTAATATTTGCAATAAAACTTTCTGTAAACTGTTGGAAATTGTCAAAATAAACATTTTCTGATCGATACCATATCGATTTTCAATAATTTTATTGGTTTTCTAATGATTTCAAACAGTATATTCAAATTTGAAATTACCGTGTTTAACGTTGAAAAACTAGCTTGAATTGCTTGCTTTTGCATTGAAAATTCAATATTTTTCAAAACTTTGTAAAACTTAATATTTGCAATAAAACTTTGTTTTAAACTGTTGGAAATTGTCAAAATCAACATTTTCTGATCGATACCATATCGATTTTCAATAATTTTATTGGTTTTCTAAGGATTTCAAACAGTATATTCAAATTTGAAATTACCGTGTTTAACGTTGAAAAACTAGCTTGAATTGCTTGCTTTTGCATTGAAAATTCAATATTTTTCAAAACTTGTAAAACTTAATATTTGCAATAAAACTTTGTGTAAACTGTTGGAAATTGTCAAAATCAACATTTTATGATCGATACCATATCGATTTTCAATAATTTTATTGGTTTTCTAATGATTTCAAACAGCATATTCAAATTTGAAATTACCGTGTTTAACGTTGAAAAACTAGCTTGAATTGCTTGCTTTTGCATTGAAAATTCAATATTTTTCAAAACTTTGTAAAACTTAATATTTGCAATAAAACTTTGTGTAAACTGTTGGAAATTGTCAAAATCAACATTTTCTGATCGATACCATATCGATTTTCAATAATTTTATTGGTTTTCTAAGGATTTCCAACAGTATATTCAAATTTGAAATTACCGTGTTTAACGTTGAAAAAGTAGCTTGAATTGCTTGCTTTTGCATTGAAAATTCAATATTTTTCAAAACTTTGTAAAACTTAATATTTGCAATAAAACTTTGTGTAAACTGTTGGAAATTGACAAAATCAACATTTTCTGATCGATACCATATCGATTTTAAATAATTTTATTGGTTTTCTAATGATTTCAAACACTATATTCAAATTTGAAATTACCGTGTTTAACGTTGAAAAACTAGCTTCAAATGCTTGCTTTTGCATTGAAAATTCAATATTTTTCAAAACTTTGTAAAACTTAATATTTGCAATAAAACTTTGTGTAAACCATTGGAAATTGTAAAAATCAACATTTTCTGATCGATACCATATCGATTTTCAATAATTTTATTGGTTTTCTAATGATTTCAAACAGCATATTCAAATTTGAAAGTACCGTGTTTAACGTTGAAAAACTAGCTTGAAATGCTTGCTTTTGCATTGAAAATTCAATATTTTTCAAAACTTTGTAAAACTTAATATTTGCAATAAAACTTTGTGTAAACTGTTGGAAATTGTCAAAATCAACATTTTCTGATCGATACCATATCGATTTTCAATAATTTTATTGGTTTTCTAAGGATTTCAAACAGTATATTCAAATTTGAAATTACCGTGTTTAACGTTGAAAAAGTAGCTTGAATTGCTTGCTTTTGCATTGAAAATTCAATATTTTTCAAAACTTTGTAAAACTTAATATTTGCAATAAAACTTTGTGTAAACTGTTGGAAATTGTCAAAATCAACATTTTCTGATCGATACCATATCGATTTTCAATAATTTTATTGGTTTTCTAATGATTTCAAACAGCATATTCAAATTTGAAATTACCGTGTTTAACGTTGAAAAACTAGCTTGAAATGCTTGCTTTTGCATTGAAAATTCAATATTTTTCAAAACTTTGTAAAACTTAATATTTGCAATAAAACTTTTTGTAAACTGTTGGAAATTGTCAAAATCAACATTTTCTGATCGATACCATATCGATTTTCAATAATTTTATTCGTTTTCTAATGATTTCAAACAGCATATTCAAATTTGAAATTACCGTGTTTAACGTTGAAAAACTAGCTTGAATTGCTTGCTTTTGCATTGAAAATTCAATATTTTTCAAAACTTGTAAAACTTAATATTTGCAATAAAACTTTGTGTAAACTGTTGGAAATTGTCAAAATCAATATTTTCTGATCGATACCATATCGATTTTCAATAATTTTATTGGTTTTCTAATGATTTCAAACAGCATATTCAAATTTGAAATTACCGTGTTTAACGTTGAAAAACTAGCTTGAATTGCTTGCTTTTGCATTGAAAATTCAATATTTTTCAAAACTTGTAAAACTTAATATTTGCAATAAAACTTTGTGTAAACTGTTGGAAATTGTCAAAATCAACATTTTATGATCGATACCATATCGATTTTCAATAATTTTATTGGTTTTCTAATGATTTCAAACAGCATATTCAAATTTGAAATTACCGTGTTTAACGTTGAAAAACTAGCTTGAATTGCTTGCTTTTGCATTGAAAATTCAATATTTTTCAAAACTTTGTAAAACTTAATATTTGCAATAAAACTTTGTGTAAACTGTTGGAAATTGTCAAAATCAACATTTTCTGATCGATACCATATCGATTTTCAATAATTTTATTGGTTTTCTAAGGATTTCCAACAGTATATTCAAATTTGAAATTACCGTGTTTAACGTTGAAAAAGTAGCTTGAATTGCTTGCTTTTGCATTGAAAATTCAATATTTTTCAAAACTTTGTAAAACTTAATATTTGCAATAAAACTTTGTGTAAACTGTTGGAAATTGACAAAATCAACATTTTCTGATCGATACCATATCGATTTTAAATAATTTTATTGGTTTTCTAATGATTTCAAACACTATATTCAAATTTGAAATTACCGTGTTTAACGTTGAAAAACTAGCTTCAAATGCTTGCTTTTGCATTGAAAATTCAATATTTTTCAAAACTTTGTAAAACTTAATATTTGCAATAAAACTTTGTGTAAACCATTGGAAATTGTCAAAATCAACATTTTCTGATCGATACCATATCGATTTTCAATAATTTTATTGGTTTTCTAATGATTTCAAACAGCATATTCAAATTTGAAATTACCGTGTTTAACGTTGAAAAACTAGCTTGAAATGCTTGCTTTTGCATTGAAAATTCAATATTTTTCAAAACTTTGTAAAACTTAATATTTGCAATAAAACTTTGTGTAAACTGTTGGAAATTGTCAAAATCAACATTTTCTGATCGATACCATATCGATTTTCAATAATTTTATTGGTTTTCTAATGATTTCAAACAGCATATTCAAATTTGAAATTACCGTGTTTAACGTTGAAAAACTAGCTTGAAATGCTTGCTTTTGCATTGAAAATTCAATATTTTTCAAAACTTTGTAAAACTTAATATTTGCAATAAAACTTTGTGTAAACTGTTGGAAATTGTCAAAATCAACATTTTCTGATCGATACCATATCGATTTTCAATAATTTTATTGGTTTTCTAATGATTTCAAACAGCATATTCAAATTTGAAATTACCGTGTTTAACGTTGAAAAACTAGCTTGAAAGGCTTGCTTTTGCATTGAAAATTCAATATTTTTCAAAACTTTGTAAAACTTAATATTTGCAATAAAACTTTGTTTTAAACTGTTGGAAATTGTCAAAATCAACATTTTTTGATCGATACCATATCGATTTTCAATAATTTTATTGGTTTTCTAATGATTTCAAACAGTATATTCAAATTTGAAATTACCGTGTTTAACGTTGAAAAACTAGCTTGAAAGGCTTGCTTTTGCATTGAAAATTCAATATTTTTCAAAACTTTGTAAAACTTAATATTTGCAATAAAACTTTGTTTTAAACTGTTGGAAATTGTCAAAATCAACATTTTTTGATCGATACCATATCGATTTTCAATAATTTTATTGCTTTTCTAATGATTTCAAACAGTATATTCAAATTTGAAATTACCGTGTTTAACGTTGAAAAACTAGCTTCAAATGCTTGCTTTTGCATTGAAAATTCAATATTTTTCAAAACTTTGTAAAACTTAATATTTGCAATAAAACTTTGTGTAAACTGTTGGAAATTGTCAAAATCAACATTTTCTGATCGATACCATATCGATTTTCAATAATTTTATTGGTTTTCTAAGGATTTCAAACAGTATATTCAAATTTGAAATTACCGTGTTTAACGTTGAAAAAGTAGCTTGAATTGCTTGCTTTTGCATTGAAAATTCAATATTTTTCAAAACTTTGTAAAACTTAATATTTGCAATAAAACTTTGTGTAAACTGTTGGAAATTGTCAAAATCAACATTTTCTGATCGATACCATATCGATTTTCAATAATTTTATTGGTTTTCTAATGATTTCAAACAGCATATTCAAATTTGAAATTACCGTGTTTAACGTTGAAAAACTAGCTTGAATTGCTTGCTTTTGCATTGAAAATTCAATATTTTTCAAAACTTGTAAAACTTAATATTTGCAATAAAACTTTGTGTAAACTGTTGGAAATTGTCAAAATCAATATTTTCTGATCGATACCATATCGATTTTCAATAATTTTATTGGTTTTCTAATGATTTCAAACAGCATATTCAAATTTGAAATTACCGTGTTTAACGTTGAAAAACTAGCTTGAAATGCTTGCTTTTGCATTGAAAATTCAATATTTTTCAAAACTTTGTAAAACTTAATATTTGCAATAAAACTTTGTGTAAACTGTTGGAAATTGAAAAAATCAACATTTTCTGATCGATACCATATCGATTTTCAATAATTTTATTGGTTTTCTAATGATTTCAAACAGCATATTCAAATTTGAAATTACCGTGTTTAACGTTGAAAAACTAGCTTGAATTGCTTGCTTTTGCATTGAAAATTCAATATTTTTAAAAACTTTGTAAAACTTAATATTTGCAATAAAACTTTGTGTAAACTGTTGGAAATTGTCAAAATCAACATTTTCTGATCGATACCATATCGATTTTCAATAATTTTATTGGTTTTCTAATGATTTCAAACAGCATATTCAAATTTGAAATTACCGTGTTTAACGTTGAAAAACTAGCTTGAAAGGCTTCCTTTTGCATTGAAAATTCAATATTTTTCAAAACTTTGTAAAACTTAATATTTGCAATAAAACTTTGATTTAAACTGTTGGAAATTGTCAAAATCAACATTTTTTGATCGATACCATATCGATTTTCAATAATTTTATTGGTTTTCTAATGATTTCAAACAGTATATTCAAATTTGAAATTACCGTGTTTAACGTTGAAAAACTAGCTTCAAATGCTTGCTTTTGCATTGAAAATTCAATATTTTTCAAAACTTTGTAAAACATAATATTTGCAATAAAACTTTGTGTAAACTGTTGGAAATTGTCAAAATCAACATTTTCTGATCGATACCATATCGATTTTCAATAATTTTATTGGTTTTCTAAGGATTTCAAACAGTATATTCAAATTTGAAATTACCGTGTTTAACGTTGAAAACTAGCTTGAAATGCTTGCTTTTGCATTGAAAATTCAATATTTTTCAAAACTTTGTAAAACTTAATATTTGCAATAAAACTTTTTGTAAACTGTTGGAAATTGTCAAAATCAACATTTTCTGATCGATACCATATCGATTTTCAATAATTTTATTGGTTTTCTAATGATTTCAAACAGCATATTCAAATTTGAAATTACCGTGTTTAACGTTGAAAAACTAGCTTGAATTGCTTGCTTTTGCATTGAAAATTCAATATTTTTCAAAACTTGTAAAACTTAATATTTGCAATAAAACTTTCTGTAAACTGTTGGAAATTGTCAAAATCAACATTTTCTGATCGATACCATATCGATTTTCAATAATTTTATTGGTTTTCTAATGATTTCAAACAGTATATTCAAATTTGAAATTACCGTGTTTAACGTTGAAAAACTAGCTTGAATTGCTTGCTTTTGCATTGAAAATTCAATATTTTTCAAAACTTTGTAAAACTTAATATTTGCAATAAAACTTTGTTTTAAACTGTTGGAAATTGTCAAAATCAACATTTTCTGATCGATACCATATCGATTTTCAATAATTTTATTGGTTTTCTAAGGATTTCAAACAGTATATTCAAATTTGAAATTACCGTGTTTAACGTTGAAAAACTAGCTTGAATTGCTTGCTTTTGCATTGAAAATTCAATATTTTTCAAAACTTGTAAAACTTAATATTTGCAATAAAACTTTGTGTAAACTGTTGGAAATTGTCAAAATCAACATTTTATGATCGATACCATATCGATTTTCAATAATTTTATTGGTTTTCTAATGATATCAAACAGTATATTCAAATTTGAAATTACCGTGTTTAACGTTGAAAAACTAGCTTGAAATGCTTGCTTTTGCATTGAAAATTCAATATTTTTCAAAACTTTGTAAAACTTAATATTTGCAATAAAACTTTGTGTAAACTGTTGGAAATTGTCAAAATCAACATTTTCTGATCAATACCATATCGATTTTCAATAATTTTATTGGTTTTCTAAGGATTTCAAACAGTATATTCAAATTTGAAATTGCCGTGTTTAACGTTGAAAAAGTAGCTTGAATTGCTTGCTTTTGCATTGAAAATTCAATATTTTTCAAAACTTTGTAAAACTTAATATTTGCAATAAAACTTTGTGTAAACTGTTGGAAATTGTCAAAATCAACATTTTCTGATCGATACCATATCGATTTTCAATAATTTTATTGGTTTTCTAATGATTTCAAACAGCATATTCAAATTTGAAATTACCGTGTTTAACGTTGAAAAACTAGCTTGAAATGCTTGCTTTTGCATTGAAAATTCAATATTTTTCAAAACTTTGTAAAACTTAATATTTGCAATAAAACTTTGTGTAAACTATTGGAAATTGTCAAAATCAACATTTTCTGATCGATACCATATCGATTTTCAATAATTTTATTGGTTTTCTAATGATTTCAAACACTATATTCAAATTTGAAATTACCGTGTTTAACGTTGAAAAACTAGCTTCAAATGCTTGCTTTTGCATTGAAAATTCAATATTTTTCAAAACTTTGTAAAACTTAATATTTGCAATAAAACTTTGTGTAAACTGTTGGAAATTGTCAAAATCAACATTTTCTGATCGATACCATATCGATTTTCAATAATTTTATTGGTTTTCTAAGGATTTCAAACAGTATATTCAAATTTGAAATTACCGTGTTTAACGTTGAAAAACTAGCTTGAATTGCTTGCTTTTGCATTGAAAATTCAATATTTTTCAAAACTTGTAAAACTTAATATTTGCAATAAAACTTTGTGTAAACTGTTGGAAATTGTCAAAATCAACATTTTATGATCGATACCATATCGATTTTCAATAATTTTATTGGTTTTCTAATGATATCAAACAGTATATTCAAATTTGAAATTACCGTGTTTAACGTTGAAAAACTAGCTTGAAATGCTTGCTTTTGCATTGAAAATTCAATATTTTTCAAAACTTTGTAAAACTTAATATTTGCAATAAAACTTTGTGTAAACTGTTGGAAATTGTCAAAATCAACATTTTCTGATCAATACCATATCGATTTTCAATAATTTTATTGGTTTTCTAAGGATTTCAAACAGTATATTCAAATTTGAAATTGCCGTGTTTAACGTTGAAAAAGTAGCTTGAATTGCTTGCTTTTGCATTGAAAATTCAATATTTTTCAAAACTTTGTAAAACTTAATATTTGCAATAAAACTTTGTGTAAACTGTTGGAAATTGTCAAAATCAACATTTTCTGATCGATACCATATCGATTTTCAATAATTTTATTGGTTTTCTAATGATTTCAAACAGCATATTCAAATTTGAAATTACCGTGTTTAACGTTGAAAAACTAGCTTGAAATGCTTGCTTTTGCATTGAAAATTCAATATTTTTCAAAACTTTGTAAAACTTAATATTTGCAATAAAACTTTGTTTTAAACTGTTGGAAATTGTCAAAATCAACATTTTTTGATCGATACCATATCGATTTTCAATAATTTTATTGGTTTTCTAATGATTTCAAACAGTATATTCAAATTTGAAATTACCGTGTTTAACGTTGAAAAACTAGCTTGAAATGCTTGCTTTTGCATTGAAAATTCAATATTTTTCAAAACTTTGTAAAACTTAATATTTGCAATAAAACTTTGTGTAAACTGTTGGAAATTGTTAAAATCAACATTTTCTGATCAATACCATATCGATTTTCAATAATTTTATTGGTTTTCTAATGATTTCAAACAGCATATTCAAATTTGAAATTACCGTGTTTAACGTTGAAAAACTAGCTTGAAATGCTTGCTTTTGCATTGAAAATTCAATATTTTTCAAAACTTTGTAAAACTTAATATTTGCAATAAAACTTTGTGTAAACTGTTGGAAATTGTCAAAATCAACATTTTCTGATCGATACCATATCGATTTTCAATAATTTTATTGGTTTTCTAATGATTTCAAACAGCATATTCAAATTTGAAATTACCGTGTTTAACGTTGTAAAACTAGCTTGAAATGCTTGCTTTTGCATTGAAAATTCAATATTTTTCAAAACTTTGTAAAACTTAATATTTGCAATAAAACTTTGTGTAAGCTGTTGGAAATTGTCAAAATCAACATTTTCTGATCGATACCATATCGATTTTCAATAATTTTATTGGTTTTCTAATGATTTCAAACAGCATATTCAAATTTGAAATTACCGTGTTTAACGTTGAAAAAGTAGCTTGAATTGCTTGCTTTTGCATTGAAAATTCAATATTTTTCAAAACTTTGTAAAACTTAATATTTGCAATAAAACTTTGTGTAAACTGTTGGAAATTGTCAAAATCAACATTTTCTGATCGATACCATATCGATTTTCAATAATTTTATTGGTTTTCTAATGATTTCAAACAGCATATTCAAATTTGAAATTACCGTGTTTAACGTTGAAAAACTAGCTTGAAAGGCTTGCTTTTGCATTGAAAATTCAATATTTTTCAAAACTTTGTAAAACTTAATATTTGCAATAAAACTTTGTGTAAACTGTTGGAAATTGTCAAAATCAACATTTTCTGATCGATACCATATCGATTTTCAATAATTTTATTGGTTTTCTAATGATTTCAAACACTATATTCAAATTTGAAATTACCGTGTTTAACGTTGAAAAACTAGCTTCAAATGCTTGCTTTTGCATTGAAAATTCAATATTTTTCAAAACTTTGTAAAACTTAATATTTGCAATAAAACTTTGTGTAAACTGTTGGAAATTGTCAAAATCAACATTTTCTGATCGATACCATATCGATTTTCAATAATTTTATTGGTTTTCTAATGATTTCAAACAGCATATTCAAATTTGAAATTACCGTGTTTAACGTTGAAAAACTAGCTTGAAAGGCTTGCTTTTGCATTGAAAATTCAATATTTTTCAAAACTTTGTAAAACTTAATATTTGCAATAAAACTTTGTGTAAACTGTTGGAAATTGTCAAAATCAACATTTTCTGATCGATACCATATCGATTTTCAATAATTTTATTGGTTTTCTAATGATTTCAAACAGCATATTCAAATTTGAAATTACCGTGTTTAACGTTGAAAAACTAGCTTGAAATGCTTGCTTTTGTATTGAAAATTCAATATTTTTCAAAACTTTGTAAAACTTAATATTTGCAATAAAACTTTGTGTAAACTGTTGGAAATTGTCAAAATCAACATTTTCTGATCGATACCATATCGATTTTCAATAATTTTATTGGTTTTCTAATGATTTCAAACAGCATATTCAAATTTGAAATTACCGTGTTTAACGTTGAAAAACTAGCTTGAAATGCTTGCTTTTGCATTGAAAATTCAATATTTTTCAAAACTTTGTAAAACTTAATATTTGCAATAAAACTTTGTGTAAACTGTTGGAAATTGTCAAAATCAACATTTTCTGATCGATACCATATCGATTTTCAATAATTTTATTGGTTTTCTAATGATTTCAAACAGCATATTCAAATTTGAAATTACCGTGTTTAACGTTGAAAAACTAGCTTGAATTGCTTGCTTTTGCATTGAAAATTCAATATTTTTCAAAACTTTGTAAAACTTAATATTTGCAATAAAACTTTGTGTAAACTGTTGGAAATTGTCAAAATCAACATTTTCTGATCGATACCATATCGATTTTCAATAATTTTATTGGTTTTCTAAGGATTTCCAACAGTATATTCAAATTTGAAATTACCTTGTTTAACGTTGAAAAAGTAGCTTGAATTGCTTGCTTTTGCATTGAAAATTCAATATTTTTCAAAACTTTGTAAAACTTAATATTTGCAATAAAACTTTGTGTAAACTGTTGGAAATTGACAAAATCAACATTTTCTGATCGATACCATATCGATTTTAAATAATTTTATTGGTTTTCTAATGATTTCAAACACTATATTCAAATTTGAAATTACCGTGTTTAACGTTGAAAAACTAGCTTCAAATGCTTGCTTTTGCATTGAAAATTCAATATTTTTCAAAACTTTGTAAAACTTAATATTTGCAATAAAACTTTGTGTAAACCATTGGAAATTGTCAAAATCAACATTTTCTGATCGATACCATATCGATTTTCAATAATTTTATTGGTTTTCTAATGATTTCAAACAGCATATTCAAATTTGAAATTACCGTGTTTAACGTTGAAAAACTAGCTTGAAATGCTTGCTTTTGCATTGAAAATTCAATATTTTTCAAAACTTTGTAAAACTTAATATTTGCAATAAAACTTTGTGTAAACTGTTGGAAATTGTCAAAATCAACATTTTCTGATCGATACCATATCGATTTTCAATAATTTTATTGGTTTTCTAAGGATTTCAAACAGTATATTCAAATTTGAAATTACCGTGTTTAACGTTGAAAAAGTAGCTTGAATTGCTTGCTTTTGCATTGAAAATTCAATATTTTTCAAAACTTTGTAAAACTTAATATTTGCAATAAAACTTTGTGTAAACTGTTGGAAATTGTCAAAATCAACATTTTCTGATCGATACCATATCGATTTTCAATAATTTTATTGGTTTTCTAATGATTTCAAACAGCATATTCAAATTTGAAATTACCGTGTTTAACGTTGAAAAACTAGCTTGAAATGCTTGCTTTTGCATTGAAAATTCAATATTTTTCAAAACATTGTAAAACTTAATATTTGCAATAAAACTTTTTGTAAACTGTTGGAAATTGTCAAAATCAACATTTTCTGATCGATACCATATCGATTTTCAATAATTTTATTGGTTTTCTAATGATTTCAAACAGCATATTCAAATTTGAAATTACCGTGTTTAACGTTGAAAAACTAGCTTGAATTGCTTGCTTTTGCATTGAAAATTCAATATTTTTCAAAACTTGTAAAACTTAATATTTGCAATAAAACTTTGTGTAAACTGTTGGAAATTGTCAAAATCAATATTTTCTGATCGATACCATATCGATTTTCAATAATTTTATTGGTTTTCTAATGATTTCAAACAGCATATTCAAATTTGAAATTACCGTGTTTAACGTTGAAAAACTAGCTTGAAATGCTTGCTTTTGCATTGAAAATTCAATATTTTTCAAAACTTTGTAAAACTTAATGTTTGCAATAAAACTTTGTGTAAACTGTTGGAAATTGTCAAAATCAACATTTTCTGATCGATACCATATCGATTTTCAATAATTTTATTGGTTTTCTAATGATTTCAAACAGCATATTCAAATTTGAAATTACCGTGTTTAACGTTGAAAAACTAGCTTGAATTGCTTGCTTTTGCATTGAAAATTCAATATTTTTCAAAACTTGTAAAACTTAATATTTGCAATAAAACTTTGTGTAAACTGTTGGAAATTGTCAAAATCAATATTTTCTGATCGATACCATATCGATTTTCAATAATTTTATTGGTTTTCTAATGATTTCAAACAGCATATTCAAATTTGAAATTACCGTGTTTAACGTTGAAAAACTAGCTTGAAATGCTTGCTTTTGCATTGAAAATTCAATATTTTTCAAAACTTTGTAAAACTTAATATTTGCAATAAAACTTTGTTTTAAACTGTTGGAAATTGTCAAAATCAACATTTTTTGATCGATACCATATCGATTTTCAATAATTTTATTGGTTTTCTAATGGTTTCAAACAGTATATTCAAATTTGAAATTACCGTGTTTAACGTTGAAAAACTAGCTTGAAAGGCTTGCTTTTGCATTGAAAATTCAATATTTTTCAAAACTTTGTAAAACTTAATATTTGCAATAAAACTTTGTTTTAAACTGTTGGAAATTGTCAAAATCAACATTTTTTGATCGATACCATATCGATTTTCAATAATTTTATTGGTTTTCTAATGATTTCAAACAGTATATTCAAATTTGAAATTACCGTGTTTAACGTTGAAAAACTAGCTTCAAATGCTTGCTTTTGCATTGAAAATTCAATATTTTTCAAAACTTTGTAAAACTTAATATTTGCAATAAAACTTTGTGTAAACTGTTGGAAATTGTCAAAATCAACATTTTCTGATCGATACCATATCGATTTTCAATAATTTTATTGGTTTTCTAAGGATTTCAAACAGTATATTCAAATTTGAAATTACCGTGTTTAACGTTGAAAAAGTAGCTTGAATTGCTTGCTTTTGCATTGAAAATTCAATATTTTTCAAAACTTTGTAAAACTTAATATTTGCAATAAAACTTTGTGTAAACTGTTGGAAATTGTCAAAATCAACATTTTCTGATCGATACCATATCGATTTTCAATAATTTTATTGGTTTTCTAATGATTTCAAACAGCATATTCAAATTTGAAATTACCGTGTTTAACGTTGAAAAACTAGCTTGAATTGCTTGCTTTTGCATTGAAAATTCAATATTTTTCAAAACTTGTAAAACTTAATATTTGCAATAAAACTTTGTGTAAACTGTTGGAAATTGTCAAAATCAATATTTTCTGATCGATACCATATCGATTTTCAATAATTTTATTGGTTTTCTAATGATTTCAAACGGCATATTCAAATTTGAAATTACCGTGTTTAACGTTGAAAAACTAGCTTGAAATGCTTGCTTTTGCATTGAAAATTCAATATTTTTCAAAACTTTGTAAAACTTAATATTTGCAATAAAACTTTGTGTAAACTGTTGGAAATTGAAAAAATCAACATTTTCTGATCGATACCATATCGATTTTCAATAATTTTATTGGTTTTCTAATGATTTCAAACAGCATATTCAAATTTGAAATTACCGTGTTTAACGTTGAAAAACTAGCTTGAATTGCTTGCTTTTGCATTGAAAATTCAATATTTTTAAAAACTTTGTAAAACTTAATATTTGCAATAAAACTTTGTGTAAACTGTTGGAAATTGTCAAAATCAACATTTTCTGATCGATACCATATCGATTTTCAATAATTTTATTGGTTTTCTAATGATTTCAAACAGCATATTCAAATTTGAAATTACCGTGTTTAACGTTGAAAAACTAGCTTGAAAGGCTTCCTTTTGCATTGAAAATTCAATATTTTTCAAAACTTTGTAAAACTTAATATTTGCAATAAAACTTTGTTTTAAACTGTTGGAAATTGTCAAAATCAACATTTTTTGATCGATACCATATCGATTTTCAATAATTTTATTGGTTTTCTAATGGTTTCAAACAGTATATTCAAATTTGAAATTACCGTGTTTAACGTTGAAAAACTAGCTTGAAAGGCTTGCTTTTGCATTGAAAATTCAATATTTTTCAAAACTTTGTAAAACTTAATATTTGCAATAAAACTTTGTTTTAAACTGTTGGAAATTGTCAAAATCAACATTTTTTGATCGATACCATATCGATTTTCAATAATTTTATTGGTTTTCTAATGATTTCAAACAGTATATTCAAATTTGAAATTACCGTGTTTAACGTTGAAAAACTAGCTTCAAATGCTTGCTTTTGCATTGAAAATTCAATATTTTTCAAAACTTTGTAAAACTTAATATTTGCAATAAAACTTTGTGTAAACTGTTGGAAATTGTCAAAATCAACATTTTCTGATCGATACCATATCGATTTTCAATAATTTTATTGGTTTTCTAAGGATTTCAAACAGTATATTCAAATTTGAAATTACCGTGTTTAACGTTGAAAAAGTAGCTTGAATTGCTTGCTTTTGCATTGAAAATTCAATATTTTTCAAAACTTTGTAAAACTTAATATTTGCAATAAAACTTTGTGTAAACTGTTGGAAATTGTCAAAATCAACATTTTCTGATCGATACCATATCGATTTTCAATAATTTTATTGGTTTTCTAATGATTTCAAACAGCATATTCAAATTTGAAATTACCGTGTTTAACGTTGAAAAACTAGCTTGAATTGCTTGCTTTTGCATTGAAAATTCAATATTTTTCAAAACTTGTAAAACTTAATATTTGCAATAAAACTTTGTGTAAACTGTTGGAAATTGTCAAAATCAATATTTTCTGATCGATACCATATCGATTTTCAATAATTTTATTGGTTTTCTAATGATTTCAAACGGCATATTCAAATTTGAAATTACCGTGTTTAACGTTGAAAAACTAGCTTGAAATGCTTGCTTTTGCATTGAAAATTCAATATTTTTCAAAACTTTGTAAAACTTAATATTTGCAATAAAACTTTGTGTAAACTGTTGGAAATTGAAAAAATCAACATTTTCTGATCGATACCATATCGATTTTCAATAATTTTATTGGTTTTCTAATGATTTCAAACAGCATATTCAAATTTGAAATTACCGTGTTTAACGTTGAAAAACTAGCTTGAATTGCTTGCTTTTGCATTGAAAATTCAATATTTTTAAAAACTTTGTAAAACTTAATATTTGCAATAAAACTTTGTGTAAACTGTTGGAAATTGTCAAAATCAACATTTTCTGATCGATACCATATCGATTTTCAATAATTTTATTGGTTTTCTAATGATTTCAAACAGCATATTCAAATTTGAAATTACCGTGTTTAACGTTGAAAAACTAGCTTGAAAGGCTTCCTTTTGCATTGAAAATTCAATATTTTTCAAAACTTTGTAAAACTTAATATTTGCAATAAAACTTTGTTTTAAACTGTTGGAAATTGTCAAAATCAACATTTTTTGATCGATACCATATCGATTTTCAATAATTTTATTGGTTTTCTAATGATTTCAAACAGTATATTCAAATTTGAAATTACCGTGTTTAACGTTGAAAAACTAGCTTCAAATGCTTGCTTTTGCATTGAAAATTCAATATTTTTCAAAACTTTGTAAAACATAATATTTGCAATAAAACTTTGTGTAAACTGTTGGAAATTGTCAAAATCAACATTTTCTGATCGATACCATATCGATTTTCAATAATTTTATTGGTTTTCTAAGGATTTCAAACAGTATATTCAAATTTGAAATTACCGTGTTTAACGTTGAAAACTAGCTTGAAATGCTTGCTTTTGCATTGAAAATTCAATATTTTTCAAAACTTTGTAAAACTTAATATTTGCAATAAAACTTTTTGTAAACTGTTGGAAATTGTCAAAATCAACATTTTCTGATCGATACCATATCGATTTTCAATAATTTTATTGGTTTTCTAATGATTTCAAACAGCATATTCAAATTTGAAATTACCGTGTTTAACGTTGAAAAACTAGCTTGAATTGCTTGCTTTTGCATTGAAAATTCAATATTTTTCAAAACTTGTAAAACTTAATATTTGCAATAAAACTTTCTGTAAACTGTTGGAAATTGTCAAAATCAACATTTTCTGATCGATACCATATCGATTTTCAATAATTTTATTGGTTTTCTAATGATTTCAAACAGTATATTCAAATTTGAAATTACCGTGTTTAACGTTGAAAAACTAGCTTGAATTGCTTGCTTTTGCATTGAAAATTCAATATTTTTCAAAACTTGTAAAACTTAATATTTGCAATCAAACTTTCTGTAAACTGTTGGAAATTGTCAAAATCAACATTTTCTTATCGATACCATATCGATTTTCAATAATTTTATTGGTTTTCTAATGATTTCAAACAGTATATTCAAATTTGAAATTACCGTGTTTAACGTTGAAAAACTAGCTTGAATTGCTTGCTTTTGCATTGAAAATTCAATATTTTTCAAAACTTTGTAAAACTTAATATTTGCAATAAAACTTTGTTTTAAACAGTTGGAAATTGTCAAAATCAACATTTTTTGATCGATACCATATCGATTTTCAATAATTTTATTGGTTTTCTAATGATTTCAAACAGTATATTCAAATTTGAAATTACCGTGTTTAACGTTGAAAAACTAGCTTCAAATGCTTGCTTTTGCATTGAAAATTCAATATTTTTCAAAACTTTGTAAAACTTAATATTTGCAATAAAACTTTGTGTAAACTGTTGGAAATTGTCAAAATCAACATTTTCTGATCGATACCATATCGATTTTCAATAATTTTATTGGTTTTCTAAGGATTTCAAACAGTATATTCAAATTTGAAATTACCGTGTTTAACGTTGAAAAAGTAGCTTGAATTGCTTGCTTTTGCATTGAAAATTCAATATTTTTCAAAACTTTGTAAAACTTAATATTTGCAATAAAACTTTGTGTAAACTGTTGGAAATTGTCAAAATCAACATTTTCTGATCGATACCATATCGATTTTCAATAATTTTATTGGTTTTCTAATGATTTCAAACAGCATATTCAAATTTGAAATTACCGTGTTTAACGTTGAAAAACTAGCTTGAATTGCTTGCTTTTGCATTGAAAATTCAATATTTTTCAAAACTTGTAAAACTTAATATTTGCAATAAAACTTTGTGTAAACCGTTGGAAATTGTCAAAATCAATATTTTCTGATCGATACCATATCGATTTTCAATAATTTTATTGGTTTTCTAATGATTTCAAACGGCATATTCAAATTTGAAATTACCGTGTTTAACGTTGAAAAACTAGCTTGAAATGCTTGCTTTTGCATTGAAAATTCAATATTTTTCAAAACTTTGTAAAACTTAATATTTGCAATAAAACTTTGTGTAAACTGTTGGAAATTGAAAAAATCAACATTTTCTGATCGATACCATATCGATTTTCAATAATTTTATTGGTTTTCTAATGATTTCAAACAGCATATTCAAATTTGAAATTACCGTGTTTAACGTTGAAAAACTAGCTTGAATTGCTTGCTTTTGCATTGAAAATTCAATATTTTTAAAAACTTTGTAAAACTTAATATTTGCAATAAAACTTTGTTTCAAACTGTTGGAAATTGTCAAAATCAACATTTTTTGATCGATACCATATCGATTTTCAATAATTTTATTGGTTTTCTAATGATTTCAAACAGTATATTCAAATTTGAAATTACCGTGTTTAACGTTGAAAAACTAGCTTCAAATGCTTGCTTTTGCATTGAAAATTCAATATTTTTCAAAACTTTGTAAAACATAATATTTGCAATAAAACTTTGTGTAAACTGTTGGAAATTGTCAAAATCAACATTTTCTGATCGATACCATATCGATTTTCAATAATTTTATTGGTTTTCTAAGGATTTCAAACAGTATATTCAAATTTGAAATTACCGTGTTTAACGTTGAAAACTAGCTTGAAATGCTTGCTTTTGCATTGAAAATTCAATATTTTTCAAAACTTTGTAAAACTTAATATTTGCAATAAAACTTTTTGTAAACTGTTGGAAATTGTCAAAATCAACATTTTCTGATCGATACCATATCGATTTTCAATAATTTTATTGGTTTTCTAATGATTTCAAACAGCATATTCAAATTTGAAATTACCGTGTTTAACGTTGAAAAACTAGCTTGAATTGCTTGCTTTTGCATTGAAAATTCAATATTTTTCAAAACTTGTAAAACTTAATATTTGCAATAAAACTTTCTGTAAACTGTTGGAAATTGTCAAAATCAACATTTTCTGATCGATACCATATCGATTTTCAATAATTTTATTGGTTTTCTAATGATTTCAAACAGTATATTCAAATTTGAAATTACCGTGTTTAACGTTGAAAAACTAGCTTGAATTGCTTGCTTTTGCATTGAAAATTCAATATTTTTCAAAACTTGTAAAACTTAATATTTGCAAT
Organism: Acanthosepion esculentum; assembly: GCA_964036315.1. NCBI lineage: Eukaryota > Metazoa > Mollusca > Cephalopoda > Sepiida > Sepiidae > Acanthosepion > Acanthosepion esculentum. Next base: position 26,638,212 of record OZ038514.1, read on the forward strand.
CAAACTTTCTGTAAACTGTTGGAAATTGTCAAAATCAACATTTTCTGATCGATACAATATCGATTTTCAATAATTTTATTGGTTTTCTAATGATTTCAAACAGTATATTCAAATTTGAAATTACCGTGTTTAACGTTGAAAAACTAGCTTGAATTGCTTGCTTTTGCATTGAAAATTCAATATTTTTCAAAACTTTGTAAAACTTAATATTTGCAATAAAACTTTGTTTTAAACAGTTGGAAATTGTCAAAATCAACATTTTTTGATCGATACCATATCGATTTTCAATAATTTTATTGGTTTTCTAATGATTTCAAACAGTATATTCAAATTTGAAATTACCGTGTTTAACGTTGAAAAACTAGCTTCAAATGCTTGCTTTTGCATTGAAAATTCAATATTTTTCAAAACTTTGTAAAACTTAATATTTGCAATAAAACTTTGTGTAAACTGTTGGAAATTGTCAAAATCAACATTTTCTGATCGATACCATATCGATTTTCAATAATTTTATTGGTTTTCTAAGGATTTCAAACAGTATATTCAAATTTGAAATTACCGTGTTTAACGTTGAAAAAGTAGCTTGAATTGCTTGCTTTTGCATTGAAAATTCAATATTTTTCAAAACTTTGTAAAACTTAATATTTGCAATAAAACTTTGTGTAAACTGTTGGAAATTGTCAAAATCAACATTTTCTGATCGATACCATATCGATTTTCAATAATTTTATTGGTTTTCTAATGATTTCAAACAGCATATTCAAATTTGAAATTACCGTGTTTAACGTTGAAAAACTAGCTTGAATTGCTTGCTTTTGCATTGAAAATTCAATATTTTTCAAAACTTGTAAAACTTAATATTTGCAATAAAACTTTGTGTAAACTGTTGGAAATTGTCAAAATCAATATTTTCTGATCGATACCATATCGATTTTCAATAATTTTATTGGTTTTCTAATGATTTCAAACAGCATATTCAAATTTGAAATTACAGTGTTTAAGGTTGAAAAACTAGCTTGAAATGCTTGCTTTTGCATTGAAAATTCAATATTTTTCAAAACTTTGTAAAACTTAATATTTGCAATAAAACTTTGTGTAAACTGTTGGAAATTGTCAAAATCAACATTTTCTGATCGATACCATATCGATTTTCAATAATTTTCTTGGTTTTCTAATGATTTCAAACAGCATATTCAAATTTGAAATTACCGTGTTTAACGTTGAAAAACTAGCTTGAATTGCTTGCTTTTGCATTGAAAATTCAATATTTTTCAAAACTTTGTAAAACTTAATATTTGCAATAAAACTTTGTGTAAACTGTTGGAAATTGTCAAAATCAACATTTTCTGATCGATACCATATCGATTTTCAATAATTTTATTGGTTTTCTAATGATTTCAAACAGCATATTCAAATTTGAAATTACCGTGTTTAACGTTGAAAAACTAGCTTGAAAGGCTTGCTTTTGCATTGAAAATTCAATATTTTTCAAAACTTTGTAAAACTTAATATTTGCAATAAAACTTTGTTTTAAACTGTTGGAAATTGTCAAAATCAACATTTTTTGATCGATACCATATCGATTTTCAATAATTTTATTGGTTTTCTAATGATTTCAAACAGTATATTCAAATTTGAAATTACCGTGTTTAACGTTGAAAAACTAGCTTCAAATGCTTGCTTTTGCATTGAAAATTCAATATTTTTCAAAACTTTGTAAAACTTAATATTTGCAATAAAACTTTGTGTAAACTGTTGGAAATTGTCAAAATCAACATTTTCTGATCGATACCATATCGATTTTCAATAATTTTATTGGTTTTCTAAGGATTTCAAACAGTATATTCAAATTTGAAATTACCGTGTTTAACGTTGAAAAAGTAGCTTGAATTGCTTGCTTTTGCATTGAAAATTCAATATTTTTCAAAACTTTGTAAAACTTAATATTTGCAATAAAACTTTGTGTAAACTGTTGGAAATTGTCAAAATCAACATTTTCTGATCGATACCATATCGATTTTCAATAATTTTATTGGTTTTCTAATGATTTCAAACAGCATATTCAAATTTGAAATTACCGTGTTTAACGTTGAAAAACTAGCTTGAATTGCTTGCTTTTGCATTGAAAATTCAATATTTTTCAAAACTTGTAAAACTTAATATTTGCAATAAAACTTTGTGTAAACTGTTGGAAATTGTCAAAATCAATATTTTCTGATCGATACCATATCGATTTTCAATAATTTTATTGGTTTTCTAATGATTTCAAACGGCATATTCAAATTTGAAATTACCGTGTTTAACGTTGAAAAACTAGCTTGAAATGCTTGCTTTTGCATTGAAAATTCAATATTTTTCAAAACTTTGTAAAACTTAATATTTGCAATAAAACTTTGTGTAAACTGTTGGAAATTGAAAAAATCAACATTTTCTGATCGATACCATATCGATTTTCAATAATTTTATTGGTTTTCTAATGATTTCAAACAGCATATTCAAATTTGAAATTACCGTGTTTAACGTTGAAAAACTAGCTTGAATTGCTTGCTTTTGCATTGAAAATTCAATATTTTTAAAAACTTTGTAAAACTTAATATTTGCAATAAAACTTTGTGTAAACTGTTGGAAATTGTCAAAATCAACATTTTCTGATCGATACCATATCGATTTTCAATAATTTTATTGGTTTTCTAATGATTTCAAACAGCATATTCAAATTTGAAATTACCGTGTTTAACGTTGAAAAACTAGCTTGAAAGGCTTCCTTTTGCATTGAAAATTCAATATTTTTCAAAACTTTGTAAAACTTAATATTTGCAATAAAACTTTGTTTTAAACTGTTGGAAATTGTCAAAATCAACATTTTTTGATCGATACCATATCGATTTTCAATAATTTTATTGGTTTTCTAATGATTTCAAACAGTATATTCAAATTTGAAATTACCGTGTTTAACGTTGAAAAACTAGCTTCAAATGCTTGCTTTTGCATTGAAAATTCAATATTTTTCAAAACTTTGTAAAACATAATATTTGCAATAAAACTTTGTGTAAACTGTTGGAAATTGTCAAAATCAACATTTTCTGATCGATACCATATCGATTTTCAATAATTTTATTGGTTTTCTAAGGATTTCAAACAGTATATTCAAATTTGAAATTACCGTGTTTAACGTTGAAAACTAGCTTGAAATGCTTGCTTTTGCATTGAAAATTCAATATTTTTCAAAACTTTGTAAAACTTAATATTTGCAATAAAACTTTTTGTAAACTGTTGGAAATTGTCAAAATCAACATTTTCTGATCGATACCATATCGATTTTCAATAATTTTATTGGTTTTCTAATGATTTCAAACAGCATATTCAAATTTGAAATTACCGTGTTTAACGTTGAAAAACTAGCTTGAATTGCTTGCTTTTGCATTGAAAATTCAATATTTTTCAAAACTTGTAAAACTTAATATTTGCAATAAAACTTTCTGTAAACTGTTGGAAATTGTCAAAATCAACATTTTCTGATCGATACCATATCGATTTTCAATAATTTTATTGGTTTTCTAATGATTTCAAACAGTATATTCAAATTTGAAATTACCGTGTTTAACGTTGAAAAACTAGCTTGAATTGCTTGCTTTTGCATTGAAAATTCAATATTTTTCAAAACTTGTAAAACTTAATATTTGCAATAAAACTTTGTGTAAACTGTTGGAAATTGTCAAAATCAATATTTTCTGATCGATACCATATCGATTTTCAATAATTTTATTGGTTTTCTAATGATTTCAAACAGCATATTCAAATTTGAAATTACCGTGTTTAACGTTGAAAAACTAGCTTGAAATGCTTGCTTTTGCATTGAAAATTCAATATTTTTCAAAACTTTGTAAAACTTAATATTTGCAATAAAACTTTGTGTAAACTGTTGGAAATTGAAAAAATCAACATTTTCTGATCGATACCATATCGATTTTCAATAATTTTATTGGTTTTCTAATGATTTCAAACAGCATATTCAAATTTGAAATTACCGTGTTTAACGTTGAAAAACTAGCTTGAATTGCTTGCTTTTGCATTGAAAATTCAATATTTTTCAAAACTTTGTAAAACTTAATATTTGCAATAAAACTTTGTTTTAAACTGTTGGAAATTGTCAAAATCAACATTTTTTGATCGATACCATATCGATTTTCAATAATTTTATTGGTTTTCTAATGATTTCAAACAGTATATTCAAATTTGAAATTACCGTGTTTAACGTTGAAAAACTAGCTTCAAATGCTTGCTTTTGCATTGAAAATTCAATATTTTTCAAAACTTTGTAAAACTTAATATTTGCAATAAAACTTTGTGTAAACTGTTGGAAATTGTCAAAATCAACATTTTCTGATCGATACCATATCGATTTTCAATAATTTTATTGGTTTTCTAAGGATTTCAAACAGTATATTCAAATTTGAAATTACCGTGTTTAACGTTGAAAAAGTAGCTTGAATTGCTTGCTTTTGCATTGAAAATTCAATATTTTTCAAAACTTTGTAAAACTTAATATTTGCAATAAAACTTTGTGTAAACTGTTGGAAATTGTCAAAATCAACATTTTCTGATCGATACCATATCGATTTTCAATAATTTTATTGGTTTTCTAATGATTTCAAACAGCATATTCAAATTTGAAATTACCGTGTTTAACGTTGAAAAACTAGCTTGAATTGCTTGCTTTTGCATTGAAAATTCAATATTTTTCAAAACTTGTAAAACTTAATATTTGCAATAAAACTTTGTGTAAACTGTTGGAAATTGTCAAAATCAATATTTTCTGATCGATACCATATCGATTTTCAATAATTTTATTGGTTTTCTAATGATTTCAAACAGCATATTCAAATTTGAAATTACCGTGTTTAACGTTGAAAAACTAGCTTGAAATGCTTGCTTTTGCATTGAAAATTCAATATTTTTCAAAACTTTGTAAAACTTAATATTTGCAATAAAACTTTGTGTAAACTGTTGGAAATTGAAAAAATCAACATTTTCTGATCGATACCATATCGATTTTCAATAATTTTATTGGTTTTCTAATGATTTCAAACAGCATATTCAAATTTGAAATTACCGTGTTTAACGTTGAAAAACTAGCTTGAATTGCTTGCTTTTGCATTGAAAATTCAATATTTTTAAAAACTTTGTAAAACTTAATATTTGCAATAAAACTTTGTGTAAACTGTTGGAAATTGTCAAAATCAACATTTTCTGATCGATACCATATCGATTTTCAATAATTTTATTGGTTTTCTAATGATTTCAAACAGCATATTCAAATTTGAAATTACCGTGTTTAACGTTGAAAAACTAGCTTCAAATGCTTGCTTTTGCATTGAAAATTCAATATTTTTCAAAACTTTGTAAAACATAATATTTGCAATAAAACTTTGTGTAAACTGTTGGAAATTGTCAAAATCAACATTTTCTGATCGATACCATATCGATTTTCAATAATTTTATTGGTTTTCTAAGGATTTCAAACAGTATATTCAAATTTGAAATTACCGTGTTTAACGTTGAAAACTAGCTTGAAATGCTTGCTTTTGCATTGAAAATTCAATATTTTTCAAAACTTTGTAAAACTTAATATTTGCAATAAAACTTTTTGTAAACTGTTGGAAATTGTCAAAATCAACATTTTCTGATCGATACCATATCGATTTTCAATAATTTTATTGGTTTTCTAATGATTTCAAACAGCATATTCAAATTTGAAATTACCGTGTTTAACGTTGAAAAACTAGCTTGAATTGCTTGCTTTTGCATTGAAAATTCAATATTTTTCAAAACTTGTAAAACTTAATATTTGCAATAAAACTTTCTGTAAACTGTTGGAACTTGTCAAAATCAACATTTTCTGATCGATACCATATCGATTTTCAATAATTTTATTGGTTTTCTAATGATTTCAAACAGTATATTCAAATTTGAAATTACCGTGTTTAACGTTGAAAAACTAGCTTGAATTGCTTGCTTTTGCATTGAAAATTCAATATTTTTCAAAACTTGTAAAACTTAATATTTGCAATAAAACTTTGTGTAAACTGTTGGAAATTGTCAAAATCAATATTTTCTGATCGATACCATATCGATTTTCAATAATTTTATTGGTTTTCTAATGATTTCAAACAGCATATTCAAATTTGAAATTACCGTGTTTAACGTTGAAAAACTAGCTTGAAATGCTTGCTTTTGCATTGAAAATTCAATATTTTTCAAAACTTTGTAAAACTTAATATTTGCAATAAAACTTTGTGTAAACTGTTGGAAATTGAAAAAATCAACATTTTCTGATCGATACCATATCGATTTTCAATAATTTTATTGGTTTTCTAATGATTTCAAACAGCATATTCAAATTTGAAATTACCGTGTTTAACGTTGAAAAACTAGCTTGAATTGCTTGCTTTTGCATTGAAAATTCAATATTTTTCAAAACTTTGTAAAACTTAATATTTGCAATAAAACTTTGTTTTAAACTGTTGGAAATTGTCAAAATCAACATTTTTTGATCGATACCATATCGATTTTCAATAATTTTATTGGTTTTCTAATGATTTCAAACAGTATATTCAAATTTGAAATTACCGTGTTTAACGTTGAAAAACTAGCTTCAAATGCTTGCTTTTGCATTGAAAATTCAATATTTTTCAAAACTTTGTAAAACTTAATATTTGCAATAAAACTTTGTGTAAACTGTTGGAAATTGTCAAAATCAACATTTTCTGATCGATACCATATCGATTTTCAATAATTTTATTGGTTTTCTAAGGATTTCAAACAGTATATTCAAATTTGAAATTACCGTGTTTAACGTTGAAAACTAGCTTGAAATGCTTGCTTTTGCATTGAAAATTCAATATTTTTCAAAACTTTGTAAAACTTAATATTTGCAATAAAACTTTTTGTAAACTGTTGGAAATTGTCAAAATCAACATTTTCTGATCGATACCATATCGATTTTCAATAATTTTATTGGTTTTCTAATGATTTCAAACAGCATATTCAAATTTGAAATTACCGTGTTTAACGTTGAAAAACTAGCTTGAATTGCTTGCTTTTGCATTGAAAATTCAATATTTTTCAAAACTTGTAAAACTTAATATTTGCAATAAAACTTTCTGTAAACTGTTGGAACTTGTCAAAATCAACATTTTCTGATCGATACCATATCGATTTTCAATAATTTTATTGGTTTTCTAATGATTTCAAACAGTATATTCAAATTTGAAATTACCGTGTTTAAGGTTGAAAAACTAGCTTGAATTGCTTGCTTTTGCATTGAAAATTCAATATTTTTCAAAACTTGTAAAACTTAATATTTGCAATAAAACTTTGTGTAAACTGTTGGAAATTGTCAAAATCAATATTTTCTGATCGATACCATATCGATTTTCAATAATTTTATTGGTTTTCTAATGATTTCAAACAGCATATTCAAATTTGAAATTACCGTGTTTAACGTTGAAAAACTAGCTTGAAATGCTTGCTTTTGCATTGAAAATTCAATATTTTTCAAAACTTTGTAAAACTTAATATTTGCAATAAAACTTTGTGTAAACTGTTGGAAATTGAAAAAATCAACATTTTCTGATCGATACCATATCGATTTTCAATAATTTTATTGGTTTTCTAATGATTTCAAACAGCATATTCAAATTTGAAATTACCGTGTTTAACGTTGAAAAACTAGCTTGAATTGCTTGCTTTTGCATTGAAAATTCAATATTTTTCAAAACTTTGTAAAACTTAATATTTGCAATAAAACTTTGTTTTAAACTGTTGGAAATTGTCAAAATCAACATTTTTTGATCGATACCATATCGATTTTCAATAATTTTATTGGTTTTCTAATGATTTCAAACAGTATATTCAAATTTGAAATTACCGTGTTTAACGTTGAAAAACTAGCTTCAAATGCTTGCTTTTGCATTGAAAATTCAATATTTTTCAAAACTTTGTAAAACTTAATATTTGCAATAAAACTTTGTGTAAACTGTTGGAAATTGTCAAAATCAACATTTTCTGATCGATACCATATCGATTTTCAATAATTTTATTGGTTTTCTAAGGATTTCAAACAGTATATTCAAATTTGAAATTACCGTGTTTAACGTTGAAAACTAGCTTGAAATGCTTGCTTTTGCATTGAAAATTCAATATTTTTCAAAACTTTGTAAAACTTAATATTTGCAATAAAACTTTTTGTAAACTGTTGGAAATTGTCAAAATCAACATTTTCTGATCGATACCATATCGATTTTCAATAATTTTATTGGTTTTCTAATGATTTCAAACAGCATATTCAAATTTGAAATTACCGTGTTTAACGTTGAAAAACTAGCTTGAATTGCTTGCTTTTGCATTGAAAATTCAATATTTTTCAAAACTTGTAAAACTTAATATTTGCAATAAAACTTTCTGTAAACTGTTGGAAATTGTCAAAATCAACATTTTCTGATCGATACCATATCGATTTTCAATAATTTTATTGGTTTTCTAAGGATTTCAAACAGTATATTCAAATTTGAAATTACCGTGTTTAACGTTGAAAAAGTAGCTTGAATTGCTTGCTTTTGCATTGAAAATTCAATATTTTTCAAAACTTTGTAAAACTTAATATTTGCAATAAAACTTTGTGTAAATTGTTGGAAATTGTCAAAATCAACATTTTCTGATCGATACCATATCGATTTTCAATAATTTTATTGGTTTTCTAATGATTTCAAACAGCATATTCAAATTTGAAATTACCGTGTTTAACGTTGAAAAACTAGCTTGAATTGCTTGCTTTTGCATTGAAAATTCAATATTTTTCAAAACTTGTAAAACTTAATATTTGCAATAAAACTTTGTGTAAACTGTTGGAAATTGTCAAAATCAATATTTTCTGATCGATACCATATCGATTTTCAATAATTTTATTGGTTTTCTAATGATTTCAAACAGCATATTCAAATTTGAAATTACCGTGTTTAACGTTGAAAAACTAGCTTGAAATGCTTGCTTTTGCATTGAAAATTCAATATTTTTCAAAACTTTGTAAAACTTAATATTTGCAATAAAACTTTGTGTAAACTGTTGGAAATTGAAAAAATCAACATTTTCTGATCGATACCATATCGATTTTCAATAATTTTATTGGTTTTCTAATGATTTCAAACAGCATATTCAAATTTGAAATTACCGTGTTTAACGTTGAAAAACTAGCTTGAATTGCTTGCTTTTGCATTGAAAATTCAATATTTTTAAAAACTTTGTAAAACTTAATATTTGCAATAAAACTTTGTGTAAACTGTTGGAAATTGTCAAAATCAACATTTTCTGATCGATACCATATCGATTTTCAATAATTTTATTGGTTTTCTAATGATTTCAAACAGCATATTCAAATTTGAAATTACCGTGTTTAACGTTGAAAAACTAGCTTGAAAGGCTTCCTTTTGCATTGAAAATTCAATATTTTTCAAAACTTTGTAAAACTTAATATTTGCAATAAAACTTTGTTTTAAACTGTTGGAAATTGTCAAAATCAACATTTTCTGATCGATACCATATCGATTTTCAATAATTTTATTGGTTTTCTAAGGATTTCAAACAGTATATTCAAATTTGAAATTACCGTGTTTAACGTTGAAAACTAGCTTGAAATGCTTGCTTTTGCATTGAAAATTCAATATTTTTCAAAACTTTGTAAAACTTAATATTTGCAATAAAACTTTTTGTAAACTGTTGGAAATTGTCAAAATCAACATTTTCTGATCGATACCATATCGATTTTCAATAATTTTATTGGTTTTCTAATGATTTCAAACAGCATATTCAAATTTGAAATTACCGTGTTTAACGTTGAAAAACTAGCTTGAATTGCTTGCTTTTGCATTGAAAATTCAATATTTTTCAAAACTTTTAAAACTTAATATTTGCAATAAAACTTTCTGTAAACTGTTGGAAATTGTCAAAATCAACATTTTCTGATCGATACCATATCGATTTTCAATAATTTTATTGGTTTTCTAATGATTTCAAACAGTATATTCAAATTTGAAATTACCGTGTTTAACGTTGAAAAACTAGCTTGAATTGCTTGCTTTTGCATTGAAAATTCAATATTTTTCAAAACTTTGTAAAACTTAATATTTGCAATAAAACTTTGTTTTAAACTGTTGGAAATTGTCAAAATCAACATTTTTTGATCGATACCATATCGATTTTCAATAATTTTATTGGTTTTCTAATGATTTCAAACAGTATATTCAAATTTGAAATTACCGTGTTTAACGTTGAAAAACTAGCTTCAAATGCTTGCTTTTGCATTGAAAATTCAATATTTTTCAAAACTTTGTAAAACTTAATATTTGCAATAAAACTTTGTGTAAACTGTTGGAAATTGTCAAAATCAACATTTTCTGATCGATACCATATCGATTTTCAATAATTTTATTGGTTTTCTAAGGATTTCAAACAGTATATTCAAATTTGAAATTACCGTGTTTAACGTTGAAAAAGTAGCTTGAATTGCTTGCTTTTGCATTGAAAATTCAATATTTTTCAAAACTTTGTAAAACTTAATATTTGCAATAAAACTTTGTGTAAACTGTTGGAAATTGTCAAAATCAACATTTTCTGATCGATACCATATCGATTTTCAATAATTTTATTGGTTTTCTAATGATTTCAAACAGCATATTCAAATTTGAAATTACCGTGTTTAACGTTGAAAAACTAGCTTGAATTGCTTGCTTTTGCATTGAAAATTCAATATTTTTCAAAACTTGTAAAACTTAATATTTGCAATAAAACTTTGTGTAAACTGTTGGAAATTGTCAAAATCAATATTTTCTGATCGATACCATATCGATTTTCAATAATTTTATTGGTTTTCTAATGATTTCAAACAGCATATTCAAATTTGAAATTACCGTGTTTAACGTTGAAAAACTAGCTTGAAATGCTTGCTTTTGCATTGAAAATTCAATATTTTTCAAAACTTTGTAAAACTTAATATTTGCAATAAAACTTTGTGTAAACTGTTGGAAATTGAAAAAATCAACATTTTCTGATCGATACCATATCGATTTTCAATAATTTTATTGGTTTTCTAATGATTTCAAACAGCATATTCAAATTTGAAATTACCGTGTTTAACGTTGAAAAACTAGCTTGAATTGCTTGCTTTTGCATTGAAAATTCAATATTTTTAAAAACTTTGTAAAACTTAATATTTGCAATAAAACTTTGTGTAAACTGTTGGAAATTGTCAAAATCAACATTTTCTGATCGATACCATATCGATTTTCAATAATTTTATTGGTTTTCTAATGATTTCAAACAGCATATTCAAATTTGAAATTACCGTGTTTAACGTTGAAAAACTAGCTTGAAAGGCTTCCTTTTGCATTGAAAATTCAATATTTTTCAAAACTTTGTAAAACTTAATATTTGCAATAAAACTTTGTTTTAAACTGTTGGAAATTGTCAAAATCAACATTTTTTGATCGATACCATATCGATTTTCAATAATTTTATTGGTTTTCTAATGATTTCAAACAGTATATTCAAATTTGAAATTACCGTGTTTAACGTTGAAAAACTAGCTTCAAATGCTTGCTTTTGCATTGAAAATTCAATATTTTTCAAAACTTTGTAAAACATAATATTTGCAATAAAACTTTGTGTAAACTGTTGGAAATTGTCAAAATCAACATTTTCTGATCGATACCATATCGATTTTCAATAATTTTATTGGTTTTCTAAGGATTTCAAACAGTATATTCAAATTTGAAATTACCGTGTTTAACGTTGAAAACTAGCTTGAAATGCTTGCTTTTGCATTGAAAATTCAATATTTTTCAAAACTTTGTAAAACTTAATATTTGCAATAAAACTTTTTGTAAACTGTTGGAAATTGTCAAAATCAACATTTTCTGATCGATACCATATCGATTTTCAATAATTTTATTGGTTTTCTAATGATTTCAAACAGCATATTCAAATTTGAAATTACCGTGTTTAACGTTGAAAAACTAGCTTGAATTGCTTGCTTTTGCATTGAAAATTCAATATTTTTCAAAACTTGTAAAACTTAATATTTGCAATAAAACTTTCTGTAAACTGTTGGAACTTGTCAAAATCAACATTTTCTGATCGATACCATATCGATTTTCAATAATTTTATTGGTTTTCTAATGATTTCAAACAGTATATTCAAATTTGAAATTACCGTGTTTAACGTTGAAAAACTAGCTTGAATTGCTTGCTTTTGCATTGAAAATTCAATATTTTTCAAAACTTTGTAAAACTTAATATTTGCAATAAAACTTTGTTTTAAACTGTTGGAAATTGTCAAAATCAACATTTTTTGATCGATACCATATCGATTTTCAATAATTTTATTGGTTTTCTAATGATTTCAAACAGTATATTCAAATTTGAAATTACCGTGTTTAACGTTGAAAAACTAGCTTCAAATGCTTGCTTTTGCATTGAAAATTCAATATTTTTCAAAACTTTGTAAAACTTAATATTTGCAATAAAACATTGTGTAAACTGTTGGAAATTGTCAAAATCAACATTTTCTGATCGATACCATATCGATTTTCAATAATTTTATTGGTTTTCTAAGGATTTCAAACAGTATATTCAAATTTGAAATTACCGTGTTTAACGTTGAAAAACTAGCTTGAATTGCTTGCTTTTGCATTGAAAATTCAATATTTTTCAAAACTTGTAAAACTTAATATTTGCAATAAAACTTTGTGTAAACTGTTGGAAATTGTCAAAATCAACATTTTCTGATCAATACCATATCGATTTTCAATAATTTTATTGGTTTTCTAAGGATTTCAAACAGTATATTCAAATTTGAAATTGCCGTGTTTAACGTTGAAAAAGTAGCTTGAATTGCTTGCTTTTGCATTGAAAATTCAATATTTTTCAAAACTTTGTAAAACTTAATATTTGCAATAAAACTTTGTGTAAACTGTTGGAAATTGTCAAAATCAACATTTTCTGATCGATACCATATCGATTTTCAATAATTTTATTGGTTTTCTAATGATTTCAAACAGCATATTCAAATTTGAAATTACCGTGTTTAACGTTGAAAAACTAGCTTGAAATGCTTGCTTTTGCATTGAAAATTCAATATTTTTCAAAACTTTGTAAAACTTAATATTTGCAATAAAACTTTGTGTAAACTATTGGAAATTGTCAAAATCAACATTTTCTGATCGATACCATATCGATTTTCAATAATTTTATTGGTTTTCTAATGATTTCAAACACTATATTCAAATTTGAAATTACCGTGTTTAACGTTGAAAAACTAGCTTCAAATGCTTGCTTTTGCATTGAAAATTCAATATTTTTCAAAACTTTGTAAAACTTAATATTTGCAATAAATCTTTGTGTAAACTGTTGGAAATTGTCAAAATCAACATTTTCTGATCGATACCATATCGATTTTCAATAATTTTATTGGTTTTCTAAGGATTTCAAACAGTATATTCAAATTTGAAATTACCGTGTTTAACGTTGAAAAACTAGCTTGAATTGCTTGCTTTTGCATTGAAAATTCAATATTTTTCAAAACTTTGTAAAACTTAATATTTGCAATAAAACTTTGTTTTAAACTGTTGGAAATTGTCAAAATCAACATTTTTTGATCGATACCATATCGATTTTCAATAATTTTATTGGTTTTCTAATGATTTCAAACAGTATATTCAAATTTGAAATTACCGTGTTTAACGTTGAAAAACTAGCTTCAAATGCTTGCTTTTGCATTGAAAATTCAATATTTTTCAAAACTTTGTAAAACTTAATATTTGCAATAAAACTTTGTGTAAACTGTTGGAAATTGTCAAAATCAACATTTTCTGATCGATACCATATCGATTTTCAATAATTTTATTGGTTTTCTAAGGATTTCAAACAGTATATTCAAATTTGAAATTACCGTGTTTAACGTTGAAAAAGTAGCTTGAATTGCTTGCTTTTGCATTGAAAATTCAATATTTTTCAAAACTTTGTAAAACTTAATATTTGCAATAAAACTTTGTGTAAACTGTTGGAAATTGTCAAAATCAACATTTTCTGATCGATACCATATCGATTTTCAATAATTTTATTGGTTTTCTAATGATTTCAAACAGCATATTCAAATTTGAAATTGCCGTGTTTAACGTTGAAAAACTAGCTTGAATTGCTTGCTTTTGCATTGAAAATTCAATATTTTTCAAAACTTGTAAAACTTAATATTTGCAATAAAACTTTGTGTAAACTGTTGGAAATTGTCAAAATCAATATTTTCTGATCGATACCATATCGATTTTCAATAATTTTATTGGTTTTCTAATGATTTCAAACAGCATATTCAAATTTGAAATTACCGTGTTTAACGTTGAAAAACTAGCTTGAAATGCTTGCTTTTGCATTGAAAATTCAATATTTTTCAAAACTTTGTAAAACTTAATATTTGCAATAAAACTTTGTGTAAACTGTTGGAAATTGAAAAAATCAACATTTTCTGATCGATACCATATCGATTTTCAATAATTTTATTGGTTTTCTAAGGATTTCAAACAGTATATTCAAATTTGAAATTACCGTGTTTAACGTTGAAAAGTAGCTTGAAATGCTTGCTTTTGCATTGAAAATTCAATATTTTTCAAAACTTTGTAAAACTTAATATTTGCAATAAAACTTTTTGTAAACTGTTGGAAATTGTCAAAATCAACATTTTCTGATCGATACCATATCGATTTTCAATAATTTTATTGGTTTTCTAATGATTTCAAACAGCATATTCAAATTTGAAATTACCGTGTTTAACGTTGAAAAACTAGCTTGAATTGCTTGCTTTTGCATTGAAAATTCAATATTTTTCAAAACTTGTAAAACTTAATATTTGCAATAAAACTTTCTGTAAACTGTTGGAACTTGTCAAAATCAACATTTTCTGATCGATACCATATCGATTTTCAATAATTTTATTGGTTTTCTAATGATTTCAAACAGTATATTCAAATTTGAAATTACCGTGTTTAACGTTGAAAAACTAGCTTGAATTGCTTGCTTTTGCATTGAAAATTCAATATTTTTCAAAACTTGTAAAACTTAATATTTGCAATAAAACTTTGTGTAAACTGTTGGAAATTGTCAAAATCAACATTTTATGATCGATACCATATCGATTTTCAATAATTTTATTGGTTTTCTAATGATATCAAACAGTATATTCAAATTTGAAATTACCGTGTTTAACGTTGAAAAACTAGCTTGAAATGCTTGCTTTTGCATTGAAAATTCAATATTTTTCAAAACTTTGTAAAACTTAATATTTGCAATAAAACTTTGTGTAAACTGTTGGAAATTGTCAAAATCAACATTTTCTGATCAATACCATATCGATTTTCAATAATTTTATTGGTTTTCTAAGGATTTCAAACAGTATATTCAAATTTGAAATTGCCGTGTTTAACGTTGAAAAAGTAGCTTGAATTGCTTGCTTTTGCATTGAAAATTCAATATTTTTCAAAACTTTGTAAAACTTAATATTTGCAATAAAACTTTGTGTAAACTGTTGGAAATTGTCAAAATCAACATTTTCTGATCGATACCATATCGATTTTCAATAATTTTATTGGTTTTCTAATGATTTCAAACAGCATATTCAAATTTGAAATTACCGTGTTTAACGTTGAAAAAGTAGCTTGAATTGCTTGCTTTTGCATTGAAAATTCAATATTTTTCAAAACTTTGTAAAACATAATATTTGCAATAAAACTTTGTGTAAACTGTTGGAAATTGTCAAAATCAACATTTTCTGATCGATACCATATCGATTTTCAATAATTTTATTGGTTTTCTAATGATTTCAAACAGCATATTCAAATTTGAAATTACCGTGTTTAACGTTGAAAAACTAGCTTGAAAGGCTTGCTTTTGCATTGAAAATTCAATATTTTTCAAAACTTTGTAAAACTTAATATTTGCAATAAAACTTTGTGTAAACTGTTGGAAATTGTCAAAATCAACATTTTCTGATCGATACCATATCGATTTTCAATAATTTTATTGGTTTTCTAATGATTTCAAACAGCATATTCAAATTTGAAATTACCGTGTTTAACGTTGAAAAACTAGCTTGAAATGCTTGCTTTTGCATTGAAAATTCAATATTTTTCAAAACTTTGTAAAACTTAATATTTGCAATAAAACTTTGTGTAAACTGTTGGAAATTGTCAAAATCAACATTTTCTGATCGATACCATATCGATTTTCAATAATTTTATTGGTTTTCTAAGGATTTCAAACAGTATATTCAAATTTGAAATTACCGTGTTTAACGTTGAAAAAGTAGCTTGAATTGCTTGCTTTTGCATTGAAAATTCAATATTTTTCAAAACTTTGTAAAACTTAATATTTGCAATAAAACTTTGTGTAAACTGTTGGAAATTGTCAAAATCAACATTTTCTGATCGATACCATATCGATTTTCAATAATTTTATTGGTTTTCTAATGATTTCAAACAGCATATTCAAATTGGAAATTACCGTGTTTAACGTTGAAAAACTAGCTTGAAATGCTTGCTTTTGTATTGAAAATTCAATATTTTTCAAAACTTTGTAAAACTTAATATTTGCAATAAAACTTTGTGTAAACTGTTGGAAATTGTCAAAATCAACATTTTCTGATCGATACCATATCGATTTTCAATAATTTTATTGGTTTTCTAATGATTTCAAACAGCATATTCAAATTTGAAATTACCGTGTTTAACGTTGAAAAACTAGCTTGAAATGCTTGCTTTTGCATTGAAAATTCAATATTTTTCAAAACTTTGTAAAACTTAATATTTGCAATAAAACTTTGTGTAAACTGTTGGAAATTGTCAAAATCAACATTTTCTGATCGATACCATATCGATTTTCAATAATTTTATTGGTTTTCTAATGATTTCAAACAGCATATTCAAATTTGAAATTACCGTGTTTAACGTTGAAAAACTAGCTTGAATTGCTTGCTTTTGCATTGAAAATTCAATATTTTTCAAAACTTTGTAAAACTTAATATTTGCAATAAAACTTTGTGTAAACTGTTGGAAATTGTCAAAATCAACATTTTCTGATCGATACCATATCGATTTTCAATAATTTTATTGGTTTTCTAATGATTTCAAACAGCATATTCAAATTTGAAATTACCGTGTTTAACGTTGAAAAACTAGCTTGAAATGCTTGCTTTTGCATTGAAAATTCAATATTTTTCAAAACTTTGTAAAACTTAATATTTGCAATAAAACTTTTTGTAAACTGTTGGAAATTGTCAAAATCAACATTTTCTGATCGATACCATATCGATTTTCAATAATTTTATTGGTTTTCTAATGATTTCAAACAGCATATTCAAATTTGAAATTACCGTGTTTAACGTTGAAAAACTAGCTTGAATTGCTTGCTTTTGCATTGAAAATTCAATATTTTTCAAAACTTGTAAAACTTAATATTTGCAATAAAACTTTGTGTAAACTGTTGGAAATTGTCAAAATCAATATTTTCTGATCGATACCATATCGATTTTCAATAATTTTATTGGTTTTCTAATGATTTCAAACAGCATATTCAAATTTGAAATTACCGTGTTTAACGTTGAAAAACTAGCTTGAAATGCTTGCTTTTGCATTGAAAATTCAATATTTTTCAAAACTTTGTAAAACTTAATATTTGCAATAAAACTTTGTGTAAACTGTTGGAAATTGTCAAAATCAACATTTTCTGATCGATACCATATCGATTTTCAATAATTTTATTGGTTTTCTAATGATTTCAAACAGCATATTCAAATTTGAAATTACCGTGTTTAACGTTGAAAAACTAGCTTGAATTGCTTGCTTTTGCATTGAAAATTCAATATTTTTCAAAACTTTGTAAAACTTAATATTTGCAATAAAACTTTGTGTAAACTGTTGGAAATTGACAAAATCAACATTTTCTGATCGATACCATATCGATTTTAAATAATTTTATTGGTTTTCTAATGATTTCAAACACTATATTCAAATTTGAAATTACCGTGTTTAACGTTGAAAAAGTAGCTTGAATTGCTTGCTTTTGCATTGAAAATTCAATATTTTTCAAAACTTTGTAAAACTTAATATTTGCAATAAAACTTTGTGTAAACTGTTGGAAATTGTCAAAATCAACATTTTCTGATCGATACCATATCGATTTTCAATAATTTTATTGGTTTTCTAATGATTTCAAACAGCATATTCAAATTGGAAATTACCGTGTTTAACGTTGAAAAACTAGCTTGAAATGCTTGCTTTTGTATTGAAAATTCAATATTTTTCAAAACTTTGTAAAACTTAATATTTGCAATAAAACTTTGTGTAAACTGTTGGAAATTGTCAAAATCAACATTTTCTGATCGATACCATATCGATTTTCAATAATTTTATTGGTTTTCTAATGATTTCAAACAGCATATTCAAATTTGAAATTACCGTGTTTAACGTTGAAAAACTAGCTTGAAATGCTTGCTTTTGCATTGAAAATTCAATATTTTTCAAAACTTTGTAAAACTTAATATTTGCAATAAAACTTTGTGTAAACTGTTGGAAATTGTCAAAATCAACATTTTCTGATCGATACCATATCGATTTTCAATAATTTTATTGGTTTTCTAATGATTTCAAACAGCATATTCAAATTTGAAATTACCGTGTTTAACGTTGAAAAACTAGCTTGAATTGCTTGCTTGTGCATTGAAAATTCAATATTTTTCAAAACTTTGTAAAACTTAATATTTGCAATAAAACTTTGTGTAAACTGTTGGAAATTGTCAAAATCAACATTTTCTGATCGATACCATATCGATTTTCAATAATTTTATTGGTTTTCTAATGATTTCAAACAGCATATTCAAATTTGAAATTACCGTGTTTAACGTTGAAAAACTAGCTTGAAATGCTTGCTTTTGCATTGAAAATTCAATATTTTTCAAAACTTTGTAAAACTTAATATTTGCAATAAAACTTTTTGTAAACTGTTGGAAATTGTCAAAATCAACATTTTCTGATCGATACCATATCGATTTTCAATAATTTTATTGGTTTTCTAATGATTTCAAACAGCATATTCAAATTTGAAATTACCGTGTTTAACGTTGAAAAACTAGCTTGAATTGCTTGCTTTTGCATTGAAAATTCAATATTTTTCAAAACTTGTAAAACTTAATATTTGCAATAAAACTTTGTGTAAACTGTTGGAAATTGTCAAAATCAATATTTTCTGATCGATACCATATCGATTTTCAATAATTTTATTGGTTTTCTAATGATTTCAAACAGCATATTCAAATTTGAAATTACCGTGTTTAACGTTGAAAAACTAGCTTGAAATGCTTGCTTTTGCATTGAAAATTCAATATTTTTCAAAACTTTGTAAAACTTAATATTTGCAATAAAACTTTGTGTAAACTGTTGGAAATTGTCAAAATCAACATTTTCTAATCGATACCATATCGATTTTCAATAATTTTATTGGTTTTCTAATGATTTCAAACAGCATATTCAAATTTGAAATTACCGTGTTTAACGTTGAAAAACTAGCTTGAATTGCTTGCTTTTGCATTGAAAATTCAATATTTTTCAAAACTTTGTAAAACTTAATATTTGCAATAAAACTTTGTGTAAACTGTTGGAAATTGACAAAATCAACATTTTCTGATCGATACCATATCGATTTTCAATAATTTTATTGGTTTTCTAATGATTTCAAACAGCATATTCAAATTTGAAATTACCGTGTTTAACGTTGAAAAACTAGCTTGAAATGCTTGCTTTTGCATTGAAAATTCAATATTTTTCAAAACTTTGTAAAACTTAATATTTGCAATAAAACTTTGTGTAAACTGTTGGAAATTGTCAAAATCAACATTTTCTGATCGATACCATATCGATTTTCAATAATTTTATTGGTTTTCTAATGATTTCAAACAGCATATTCAAATTTGAAATTACCGTGTTTAACGTTGAAAAACTAGCTTGAATTGCTTGCTTTTGCATTGAAAATTCAATATTTTTCAAAACTTTGTAAAACTTAATATTTGCAATAAAACTTTGTGTAAACTGTTGGAAATTGTCAAAATCAACATTTTCTGATCGATACCATATCGATTTTCAATAATTTTATTGGTTTTCTAATGATTTCAAACAGCATATTCAAATTTGAAATTACCGTGTTTAACGTTGAAAAACTAGCTTGAAATGCTTGCTTTTGCATTGAAAATTCAATATTTTTCAAAACTTTGTAAAACTTAATATTTGCAATAAAACTTTTTGTAAACTGTTGGAAATTGTCAAAATCAACATTTTCTGATCGATACCATATCGATTTTCAATAATTTTATTGGTTTTCTAATGATTTCAAACAGCATATTCAAATTTGAAATTACCGTGTTTAACGTTGAAAAACTAGCTTGAATTGCTTGCTTTTGCATTGAAAATTCAATATTTTTCAAAACTTGTAAAACTTAATATTTGCAATAAAACTTTGTGTAAACTGTTGGAAATTGACAAAATCAACATTTTCTGATCGATACCATATCGATTTTCAATAATTTTATTGGTTTTCTAATGATTTCAAACAGCATATTCAAATTTGAAATTACCGTGTTTAACGTTGAAAAACTAGCTTGAAATGCTTGCTTTTGCATTGAAAATTCAATATTTTTCAAAACTTTGTAAAACTTAATATTTGCAATAAAACTTTGTGTAAACTGTTGGAAATTGTCAAAATCAACATTTTCTGATCGATACCATATCGATTTTCAATAATTTTATTGGTTTTCTAATGATTTCAAACAGCATATTCAAATTTGAAATTACCGTGTTTAACGTTGAAAAACTAGCTTGAATTGCTTGCTTTTGCATTGAAAATTCAATATTTTTCAAAACTTTGTAAAACTTAATATTTGCAATAAAACTTTGTGTAAACTGTTGGAAATTGTCAAAATCAACATTTTCTGATCGATACCATATCGATTTTCAATAATTTTATTGGTTTTCTAATGATTTCAAACAGCATATTCAAATTTGAAATTACCGTGTTTAACGTTGAAAAACTAGCTTGAAATGCTTGCTTTTGCATTGAAAATTCAATATTTTTCAAAACTTTGTAAAACTTAATATTTGCAATAAAACTTTTTGTAAACTGTTGGAAATTGTCAAAATCAACATTTTCTGATCGATACCATATCGATTTTCAATAATTTTATTGGTTTTCTAATGATTTCAAACAGCATATTCAAATTTGAAATTACCGTGTTTAACGTTGAAAAACTAGCTTGAATTGCTTGCTTTTGCATTGAAAATTCAATATTTTTCAAAACTTGTAAAACTTAATATTTGCAATAAAACTTTGTGTAAACTGTTGGAAATTGTCAAAATCAATATTTTCTGATCGATACCATATCGATTTTCAATAATTTTATTGGTTTTCTAATGATTTCAAACAGCATATTCAAATTTGAAATTACCGTGTTTAACGTTGAAAAACTAGCTTGAAATGCTTGCTTTTGCATTGAAAATTCAATATTTTTCAAAACTTTGTAAAACTTAATATTTGCAATAAAACTTTGTGTAAACTGTTGGAAATTGTCAAAATCAACATTTTCTGATCGATACCATATCGATTTTCAATAATTTTATTGGTTTTCTAATGATTTCAAACAGCATATTCAAATTTGAAATTACCGTGTTTAACGTTGAAAAACTAGCTTGAATTGCTTGCTTTTGCATTGAAAATTCAATATTTTTCAAAACTTTGTAAAACTTAATATTTGCAATAAAACTTTGTGTAAACTGTTGGAAATTGACAAAATCAACATTTTCTGATCGATACCATATCGATTTTAAATAATTTTATTGGTTTTCTAATGATTTCAAACACTATATTCAAATTTGAAATTACCGTGTTTAATGTTGAAAAAGTAGCTTGAATTGCTTGCTTTTGCATTGAAAATTCAATATTTTTCAAAACTTTGTAAAACTTAATATTTGCAATAAAACTTTGTGTAAACTGTTGGAAATTGTCAAAATCAACATTTTCTGATCGATACCATATCGATTTTCAATAATTTTATTGGTTTTCTAATGATTTCAAACAGCATATTCAAATTGGAAATTACCGTGTTTAACGTTGAAAAACTAGCTTGAAATGCTTGCTTTTGTATTGAAAATTCAATATTTTTCAAAACTTTGTAAAACTTAATATTTGCAATAAAACTTTGTGTAAACTGTTGGAAATTGTCAAAATCAACATTTTCTGATCGATACCATATCGATTTTCAATAATTTTATTGGTTTTCTAATGATTTCAAACAGCATATTCAAATTTGAAATTACCGTGTTTAACGTTGAAAAACTAGCTTGAAATGCTTGCTTTTGCATTGAAAATTCAATATTTTTCAAAACTTTGTAAAACTTAATATTTGCAATAAAACTTTGTGTAAACTGTTGGAAATTGTCAAAATCAACATTTTCTGATCGATACCATATCGATTTTCAATAATTTTATTGGTTTTCTAATGATTTCAAACAGCATATTCAAATTTGAAATTACCGTGTTTAACGTTGAAAAACTAGCTTGAATTGCTTGCTTGTGCATTGAAAATTCAATATTTTTCAAAACTTTGTAAAACTTAATATTTGCAATAAAACTTTGTGTAAACTGTTGGAAATTGTCAAAATCAACATTTTCTGATCGATACCATATCGATTTTCAATAATTTTATTGGTTTTCTAATGATTTCAAACAGCATATTCAAATTTGAAATTACCGTGTTTAACGTTGAAAAACTAGCTTGAAATGCTTGCTTTTGCATTGAAAATTCAATATTTTTCAAAACTTTGTAAAACTTAATATTTGCAATAAAACTTTTTGTAAACTGTTGGAAATTGTCAAAATCAACATTTTCTGATCGATACCATATCGATTTTCAATAATTTTATTGGTTTTCTAATGATTTCAAACAGCATATTCAAATTTGAAATTACCGTGTTTAACGTTGAAAAACTAGCTTGAATTGCTTGCTTTTGCATTGAAAATTCAATATTTTTCAAAACTTGTAAAACTTAATATTTGCAATAAAACTTTGTGTAAACTGTTGGAAATTGTCAAAATCAATATTTTCTGATCGATACCATATCGATTTTCAATAATTTTATTGGTTTTCTAATGATTTCAAACAGCATATTCAAATTTGAAATTACCGTGTTTAACGTTGAAAAACTAGCTTGAAATGCTTGCTTTTGCATTGAAAATTCAATATTTTTCAAAACTTTGTAAAACTTAATATTTGCAATAAAACTTTGTGTAAACTGTTGGAAATTGTCAAAATCAACATTTTCTAATCGATACCATATCGATTTTCAATAATTTTATTGGTTTTCTAATGATTTCAAACAGCATATTCAAATTTGAAATTACCGTGTTTAACGTTGAAAAACTAGCTTGAATTGCTTGCT
Source organism: Acanthosepion esculentum (assembly GCA_964036315.1). Lineage (NCBI taxonomy): Eukaryota > Metazoa > Mollusca > Cephalopoda > Sepiida > Sepiidae > Acanthosepion > Acanthosepion esculentum. The sequence continues at coordinate 26,661,791 of OZ038514.1, forward strand.
TTTGCATTGAAAATTCAATATTTTTCAAAACTTTGTAAAACTTAATATTTGCAATAAAACTTTGTGTAAACTGTTGGAAATTGACAAAATCAACATTTTCTGATCGATACCATATCGATTTTAAATAATTTTATTGGTTTTCTAATGATTTCAAACACTATATTCAAATTTGAAATTACCGTGTTTAACGTTGAAAAACTAGCTTCAAATGCTTGCTTTTGCATTGAAAATTCAATATTTTTCAAAACTTTGTAAAACTTAATATTTGCAATAAAACTTTGTGTAAACCATTGGAAATTGTCAAAATCAACATTTTCTGATCGATACCATATCGATTTTCAATAATTTTATTGGTTTTCTAATGATTTCAAACAGCATATTCAAATTTGAAATTACCGTGTTTAACGTTGAAAAACTAGCTTGAAATGCTTGCTTTTGCATTGAAAATTCAATATTTTTCAAAACTTTGTAAAACTTAATATTTGCAATAAAACTTTGTGTAAACTGTTGGAAATTGTCAAAATCAACATTTTCTGATCGATACCATATCGATTTTCAATAATTTTATTGGTTTTCTAAGGATTTCAAACAGTATATTCAAATTTGAAATTACCGTGTTTAACGTTGAAAAAGTAGCTTGAATTGCTTGCTTTTGCATTGAAAATTCAATATTTTTCAAAACTTTGTAAAACTTAATATTTGCAATAAAACTTTGTGTAAGCTGTTGGAAATTGTCAAAATCAACATTTTCTGATCGATACCATATCGATTTTCAATAATTTTATTGGTTTTCTAATGATTTCAAACAGCATATTCAAATTTGAAATTACCGTGTTTAACGTTGAAAAAGTAGCTTGAATTGCTTGCTTTTGCATTGAAAATTCAATATTTTTCAAAACTTTGTAAAACTTAATATTTGCAATAAAACTTTGTGTAAACTGTTGGAAATTGTCAAAATCAACATTTTCTGATCGATACCATATCGATTTTCAATAATTTTATTGGTTTTCTAATGATTTCAAACAGCATATTCAAATTTGAAATTACCGTGTTTAACGTTGAAAAACTAGCTTGAAAGGCTTGCTTTTGCATTGAAAATTCAATATTTTTCAAAACTTTGTAAAACTTAATATTTGCAATAAAACTTTGTGTAAACTGTTGGAAATTGTCAAAATCAACATTTTCTGATCGATACCATATCGATTTTCAATAATTTTATTGGTTTTCTAATGATTTCAAACAGCATATTCAAATTTGAAATTACCGTGTTTAACGTTGAAAAACTAGCTTGAAAAGCTTGCTTTTGCATTGAAAATTCAATATTTTTCAAAACTTTGTAAAACTTAATATTTGCAATAAAACTTTGTGTAAACTGTTGGAAATTGTCAAAATCAACATTTTCTGATCGATACCATATCGATTTTCAATAATTTTATTGGTTTTCTAATGATTTCAAACAGCATATTCAAATTTGAAATTACCGTGTTTAACGTTGAAAAACTAGCTTGAAATGCTTGCTTTTGCATTGAAAATTCAATATTTTTCAAAACTTTGTAAAACTTAATATTTGCAATAAAACTTTGTTTTAAACTGTTGGAAATTGTCAAAATCAACATTTTCTGATCGATACCATATCGATTTTCAATAATTTTATTGGTTTTCTAATGATTTCAAACAGTATATTCAAATTTGAAATTACCGTGTTTAACGTTGAAAAACTAGCTTGAAAGGCTTGCTTTTGCATTGAAAATTCAATATTTTTCAAAACTTTGTAAAACTTAATATTTGCAATAAAACTTTGTTTTAAACTGTTGGAAATTGTCAAAATCAACATTTTTTGATCGATACCATATCGATTTTCAATAATTTTATTGCTTTTCTAATGATTTCAAACAGTATATTCAAATTTGAAATTACCGTGTTTAACGTTGAAAAACTAGCTTCAAATGCTTGCTTTTGCATTGAAAATTCAATATTTTTCAAAACTTTGTAAAACTTAATATTTGCAATAAAACTTTGTGTAAACTGTTGGAAATTGTCAAAATCAACATTTTCTGATCGATACCATATCGATTTTCAATAATTTTATTGGTTTTCTAAGGATTTCAAACAGTATATTCAAATTTGAAATTACCGTGTTTAACGTTGAAAAAGTAGCTTGAATTGCTTGCTTTTGCATTGAAAATTCAATATTTTTCAAAACGTTGTAAAACTTAATATTTGCAATAAAACTTTGTGTAAACTGTTGGAAATTGTCAAAATCAACATTTTCTGATCGATACCATATCGATTTTCAATAATTTTATTGGTTTTCTAATGATTTCAAACAGCATATTCAAATTTGAAATTACCGTGTTTAACGTTGAAAAACTAGCTTGAATTGCTTGCTTTTGCATTGAAAATTCAATATTTTTCAAAACTTGTAAAACTTAATATTTGCAATAAAACTTTGTGTAAACTGTTGGAAATTGTCAAAATCAATATTTTCTGATCGATACCATATCGATTTTCAATAATTTTATTGGTTTTCTAATGATTTCAAACAGCATATTCAAATTTGAAATTACCGTGTTTAACGTTGAAAAACTAGCTTGAAATGCTTGCTTTTGCATTGAAAATTCAATATTTTTCAAAACTTTGTAAAACTTAATATTTGCAATAAAACTTTGTGTAAACTGTTGGAAATTGAAAAAATCAACATTTTCTGATCGATACCATATCGATTTTCAATAATTTTATTGGTTTTCTAATGATTTCAAACAGCATATTCAAATTTGAAATTACCGTGTTTAACGTTGAAAAACTAGCTTGAATTGCTTGCTTTTGCATTGAAAATTCAATATTTTTAAAAACTTTGTAAAACTTAATATTTGCAATAAAACTTTGTGTAAACTGTTGGAAATTGTCAAAATCAACATTTTCTGATCGATACCATATCGATTTTCAATAATTTTATTGGTTTTCTAATGATTTCAAACAGCATATTCAAATTTGAAATTACCGTGTTTAACGTTGAAAAACTAGCTTGAAAGGCTTCCTTTTGCATTGAAAATTCAATATTTTTCAAAACTTTGTAAAACTTAATATTTGCAATAAAACTTTGTTTTAAACTGTTGGAAATTGTCAAAATCAACATTTTTTGATCGATACCATATCGATTTTCAATAATTTTATTGGTTTTCTAATGATTTCAAACAGTATATTCAAATTTGAAATTACCGTGTTTAACGTTGAAAAACTAGCTTCAAATGCTTGCTTTTGCATTGAAAATTCAATATTTTTCAAAACTTTGTAAAACATAATATTTGCAATAAAACTTTGTGTAAACTGTTGGAAATTGTCAAAATCAACATTTTCTGATCGATACCATATCGATTTTAAATAATTTTATTGGTTTTCTAAGGATTTCAAACAGTATATTCAAATTTGAAATTACCGTGTTTAACGTTGAAAACTAGCTTGAAATGCTTGCTTTTGCATTGAAAATTCAATATTTTTCAAAACTTTGTAAAACTTAATATTTGCAATAAAACTTTTTGTAAACTGTTGGAAATTGTCAAAATCAACATTTTCTGATCGATACCATATCGATTTTCAATAATTTTATTGGTTTTCTAATGATTTCAAACAGCATATTCAAATTTGAAATTACCGTGTTTAACGTTGAAAAACTAGCTTGAATTGCTTGCTTTTGCATTGAAAATTCAATATTTTTCAAAACTTGTAAAACTTAATATTTGCAATAAAACTTTCTGTAAACTGTTGGAAATTGTCAAAATCAACATTTTCTGATCGATACCATATCGATTTTCAATAATTTTATTGGTTTTCTAATGATTTCAAACAGTATATTCAAATTTGAAATTACCGTGTTTAACGTTGAAAAACTAGCTTGAATTGCTTGCTTTTGCATTGAAAATTCAATATTTTTCAAAACTTTGTAAAACTTAATATTTGCAATAAAACTTTGTTTTAAACTGTTGTAAATTGTCAAAATCAACATTTTCTGATCGATACCATATCGATTTTCAATAATTTTATTGGTTTTCTAAGGATTTCAAACAGTATATTCAAATTTGAAATTACCGTGTTTAACGTTGAAAAACTAGCTTCAAATGCTTGCTTTTGCATTGAAAATTCAATATTTTTCAAAACTTTGTAAAACTTAATATTTGCAATAAAACTTTGTGTAAACTGTTGGAAATTGACAAAATCAACATTTTCTGATCGATACCATATCGATTTTAAATAATTTTATTGGTTTTCTAATGATTTCAAACACTATATTCAAATTTGAAATTACCGTGTTTAACGTTGAAAAACTAGCTTCAAATGCTTGCTTTTGCATTGAAAATTCAATATTTTTCAAAACTTTGTAAAACTTAATATTTGCAATAAAACTTTGTGTAAACCATTGGAAATTGTCAAAATCAACATTTTCTGATCGATACCATATCGATTTTCAATAATTTTATTGGTTTTCTAATGATTTCAAACAGCATATTCAAATTTGAAATTACCGTGTTTAACGTTGAAAAACTAGCTTGAAATGCTTGCTTTTGCATTGAAAATTCAATATTTTTCAAAACTTTGTAAAACTTAATATTTGCAATAAAACTTTGTGTAAACTGTTGGAAATTGTCAAAATCAACATTTTCTGATCGATACCATATCGATTTTCAATAATTTTATTCGTTTTCTAATGATTTCAAACAGCATATTCAAATTTGAAATTACCGTGTTTAACGTTGAAAAACTAGCTTGAATTGCTTGCTTTTGCATTGAAAATTCAATATTTTTCAAAACTTGTAAAACTTAATATTTGCAATAAAACTTTGTGTAAACTGTTGGAAATTGTCAAAATCAATATTTTCTGATCGATACCATATCGATTTTCAATAATTTTATTGGTTTTCTAATGATTTCAAACAGCATATTCAAATTTGAAATTACCGTGTTTAACGTTGAAAAACTAGCTTGAAATGCTTGCTTTTGCATTGAAAATTCAATATTTTTCAAAACTTTGTAAAACTTAATATTTGCAATAAAACTTTGTGTAAACTGTTGGAAATTGTCAAAATCAACATTTTCTGATCGATACCATATCGATTTTCAATAATTTTATTGGTTTTCTAATGATTTCAAACAGCATATTCAAATTTGAAATTACCGTGTTTAACGTTGAAAAACTAGCTTGAAAGGCTTGCTTTTGCATTGAAAATTCAATATTTTTCAAAACTTTGTAAAACTTAATATTTGCAATAAAACTTTGTTTTAAACTGTTGGAAATTGTCAAAATCAACATTTTTTGATCGATACCATATCGATTTTCAATAATTTTATTGGTTTTCTAATGATTTCAAACAGTATATTCAAATTTGAAATTACCGTGTTTAACGTTGAAAAACTAGCTTGAAAGGCTTGCTTTTGCATTGAAAATTCAATATTTTTCAAAACTTTGTAAAACTTAATATTTGCAATAAAACTTTGTTTTAAACTGTTGGAAATTGTCAAAATCAACATTTTTTGATCGATACCATATCGATTTTCAATAATTTTATTGCTTTTCTAATGATTTCAAACAGTATATTCAAATTTGAAATTACCGTGTTTAACGTTGAAAAACTAGCTTCAAATGCTTGCTTTTGCATTGAAAATTCAATATTTTTCAAAACTTTGTAAAACTTAATATTTGCAATAAAACTTTGTGTAAACTGTTGGAAATTGTCAAAATCAACATTTTCTGATCGATACCATATCGATTTTCAATAATTTTATTGGTTTTCTAAGGATTTCAAACAGTATATTCAAATTTGAAATTACCGTGTTTAACGTTGAAAAAGTAGCTTGAATTGCTTGCTTTTGCATTGAAAATTCAATATTTTTCAAAACTTTGTAAAACTTAATATTTGCAATAAAACTTTGTGTAAACTGTTGGAAATTGTCAAAATCAACATTTTCTGATCGATACCATATCGATTTTCAATAATTTTATTGGTTTTCTAATGATTTCAAACAGCATATTCAAATTTGAAATTACCGTGTTTAACGTTGAAAAACTAGCTTGAATTGCTTGCTTTTGCATTGAAAATTCAGTATTTTTCAAAACTTGTAAAACTTAATATTTGCAATAAAACTTTGTGTAAACTGTTGGAAATTGTCAAAATCAATATTTTCTGATCGATACCATATCGATTTTCAATAATTTTATTGGTTTTCTAATGATTTCAAACAGCATATTCAAATTTGAAATTACCGTGTTTAACGTTGAAAAACTAGCTTGAAATGCTTGCTTTTGCATTGAAAATTCAATATTTTTCAAAACTTTGTAAAACTTAATATTTGCAATAAAACTTTGTGTAAACTGTTGGAAATTGAAAAAATCAACATTTTCTGATCGATACCATATCGATTTTCAATAATTTTATTGGTTTTCTAATGATTTCAAACAGCATATTCAAATTTGAAATTACCGTGTTTAACGTTGAAAAACTAGCTTGAATTGCTTGCTTTTGCATTGAAAATTCAATATTTTTAAAAACTTTGTAAAACTTAATATTTGCAATAAAACTTTGTGTAAACTGTTGGAAATTGTCAAAATCAACATTTTCTGATCGATACCATATCGATTTTCAATAATTTTATTGGTTTTCTAATGATTTCAAACAGCATATTCAAATTTGAAATTACCGTGTTTAACGTTGAAAAACTAGCTTGAAAGGCTTCCTTTTGCATTGAAAATTCAATATTTTTCAAAACTTTGTAAAACTTAATATTTGCAATAAAACTTTGTTTTAAACTGTTGGAAATTGTCAAAATCAACATTTTTTGATCGATACCATATCGATTTTCAATAATTTTATTGGTTTTCTAATGATTTCAAACAGTATATTCAAATTTGAAATTACCGTGTTTAACGTTGAAAAACTAGCTTCAAATGCTTGCTTTTGCATTGAAAATTCAATATTTTTCAAAACTTTGTAAAACATAATATTTGCAATAAAACTTTGTGTAAACTGTTGGAAATTGTCAAAATCAACATTTTCTGATCGATACCATATCGATTTTCAATTATTTTATTGGTTTTCTAATGATTTCAAACAGTATATTCAAATTTGAAATTACCGTGTTTAACGTTGAAAAACTAGCTTGAATTGCTTGCTTTTGCATTGAAAATTCAATATTTTTCAAAACTTTGTAAAACTTAATATTTGCAATAAAACTTTGTGTAAACTGTTGGAAATTGTCAAAATCAACATTTTCTGATCGATACCATATCGATTTTCAATAATTTTATTGGTTTTCTAATGATTTCAAACAGCATATTCAAATTTGAAATTACCGTGTTTAACGTTGAAAAACTAGCTTCAATTGCTTGCTTTTGCATTGAAAATTCAATATTTTTCAAAACTTTGTAAAACTTAATATTTGCAATAAAACTTTGTGTAAACTGTTGGAAATTGTCAAAATCAACATTTTCTGATCGATACCATATCGATTTTCAATAATTTTATTGGTTTTCTAATGATTTCAAACACTATATTCAAATTTGAAATTACCGTGTTTAACGTTGAAAAACTAGCTTGAAATGCTTGCTTTTGCATTGAAAATTCAATATTTTTCAAAACTTTGTAAAACTTAATATTTGCAATAAAACTTTGTGTAAACTGTTGGAAATTGTCAAAATCAACATTTTCTGATCGATACCATATCGATTTTCAATAATTTTATTGCTTTTCTAATGATTTCAAACAGCATATTCAAATTTGAAATTACCGTGTTTAACGTTGAAAAACTAGCTTGAAATGCTTGCTTTTGCATTGAAAATTCAATATTTTTCAAAACTTTGTAAAACTTAATATTTGCAATAAAACTTTGTGTAAACTGTTGGAAATTGTCAAAATCAACATTTTCTGATCTATACCATATCGATTTTCAATAATTTTATTGGTTTTCTAATGATTTCAAACACTATATTCAAATTTGAAATTACCGTGTTTAACGTTGAAAAACTAGCTTGAAATGCTTGCTTTTGCATTGAAAATTCAATATTTTTCAAAACTTTGTAAAACTTAATATTTGCAATAAAACTTTGTGTAAACTGTTGGAAATTGTCAAAATCAACATTTTCTGATCGATACCATATCGATTTTCAATAATTTTATTGCTTTTCTAATGATTTCAAACAGCATATTCAAATTTGAAATTACCGTGTTTAACGTTGAAAAACTAACTTGAATTGCTTGCTTTTGCATTGAAAATTCAATATTTTTCAAACCTTTGTAAAACTTAATATTTGCAATAAAACTTTGTGTAAACTTTTGGAAATTGTCAAAATCAACATTTTCTGATCGATACCATATCGATTTTCAATAATTTTATTGGTTTTCTAATGATTTCAAACAGCATATTCAAATTTGAAATTACCGTGTTTAACGTTGAAAAAGTAGCTTGAATTGCTTGCTTTTGCATTGAAAATTCAATATTTTTGAAAACTTTGTAAAACTTAATATTTGCAATAAAACTTTGTGTAAACTGTTGGAAATTGTCAAAATCAACATTTTCTGATCGATACCATATCGATTTTCAATAATTTTATTGGTTTTCTAATGATTTCAAACAGCATATTCAAATTTGAAATTACCGTGTTTAACGTTGAAAAACTAGCTTGAAATGCTTGCTTTTGCATTGAAAATTCAATATTTTTCAAAACTTTGTAAAACTTAATATTTGCAATAAAACTTTGTGTAAACTGTTGGAAATTGTCAAAATCAACATTTTCTGATCGATACCATATCGATTTTCAATAATTTTATTGGTTTTCTAATGATTTCAAACAGCATATTCAAATTTGAAATTACCGTGTTTAACGTTGAAAAACTAGCTTGAAATGCTTGCTTTTGCATTGAAAATTCAATATTTTTCAAAACTTTGTAAAACTTAATATTTGCAATAAAACTTTGTGTAAACTGTTGGAAATTGTCAAAATCAACATTTTCTGATCGATACCATATCGATTTTCAATAATTTTATTGGTTTTCTAATGATTTCAAACACTATATTCAAATTTGAAATTACCGTGTTTAACGTTGAAAAACTAGCTTCAAATGCTTGCTTTTGCATTGAAAATTCAATATTTTTCAAAACTTTGTAAAACTTAATATTTGCAATAAAACTTTGTGTAAACTGTTGGAAATTGTCAAAATCAACATTTTCTGATCGATACCATATCGATTTTCAATAATTTTATTGGTTTTCTAATGATTTCAAACAGCATATTCAAATTTGAAATTACCGTGTTTAACGTTGAAAAACTAGCTTGAAAGGCTTGCTTTTGCATTGAAAATTCAATATTTTTCAAAACTTTGTAAAACTTAATATTTGCAATAAAACTTTGTGTAAACTGTTGGAAATTGTCAAAATCAACATTTTCTGATCGATACCATATCGATTTTCAATAATTTTATTGGTTTTCTAATGATTTCAAACAGCATATTCAAATTTGAAATTACCGTGTTTAACGTTGAAAAACTAGCTTGAATTGCTTGCTTTTGCATTGAAAATTCAATATTTTTCAAAACTTGTAAAACTTAATATTTGCAATAAAACTTTGTGTAAACTGTTGGAAATTGTCAAAATCAATATTTTCTGATCGATACCATATCGATTTTCAATAATTTTATTGGTTTTCTAATGATTTCAAACAGCATATTCAAATTTGAAATTACCGTGTTTAACGTTGAAAAACTAGCTTGAAATGCTTGCTTTTGCATTGAAAATTCAATATTTTTCAAACCTTTGTAAAACTTAATATTTGCAATAAAACTTTGTGTAAACTTTTGGAAATTGTCAAAATCAACATTTTCTGATCGATACCATATCGATTTTCAATAATTTTATTGGTTTTCTAATGATTTCAAACAGCATATTCAAATTTGAAATTACCGTGTTTAACGTTGAAAAACTAGCTTGAATTGCTTGCTTTTGCATTGAAAATTCAATATTTTTGAAAACTTTGTAAAACTTAATATTTGCAATAAAACTTTGTGTAAACTGTTGGAAATTGTCAAAATCAACATTTTCTGATCGATACCATATCGATTTTCAATAATTTTATTGGTTTTCTAATGATTTCAAACAGCATATTCAAATTTGAAATTACCGTGTTTAACGTTGAAAAACTAGCTTGAAATGCTTGCTTTTGCATTGAAAATTCAATATTTTTCAAAACTTTGTAAAACTTAATATTTGCAATAAAACTTTGTGTAAACTGTTGGAAATTGTCAAAATCAACATTTTCTGATCGATACCATATCGATTTTCAATAATTTTATTGGTTTTCTAATGATTTCAAACAGCATATTCAAATTTGAAATTACCGTGTTTAACGTTGAAAAACTAGCTTGAAATGCTTGCTTTTGCATTGAAAATTCAATATTTTTCAAAACTTTGTAAAACTTAATATTTGCAATAAAACTTTGTGTAAACTGTTGGAAATTGTCAAAATCAACATTTTCTGATCGATACCATATCGATTTTCAATAATTTTATTGGTTTTCTAATGATTTCAAACACTATATTCAAATTTGAAATTACCGTGTTTAACGTTGAAAAACTAGCTTCAAATGCTTGCTTTTGCATTGAAAATTCAATATTTTTCAAAACTTTGTAAAACTTAATATTTGCAATAAAACTTTGTGCAAACTGTTGGAAATTGTCAAAATCAACATTTTCTGATCGATACCATATCGATTTTCAATAATTTTATTGGTTTTCTAATGATTTCAAACAGCATATTCAAATTTGAAATTACCGTGTTTAACGTTGAAAAACTAGCTTGAATTGCTTGCTTTTGCATTGAAAATTCAATATTTTTCAAAACTTGTAAAACTTAATATTTGCAATAAAACTTTGTGTAAACTGTTGGAAATTGTCAAAATCAATATTTTCTGATCGATACCATATCGATTTTCAATAATTTTATTGGTTTTCTAATGATTTCAAACAGCATATTCAAATTTGAAATTACCGTGTTTAACGTTGAAAAACTAGCTTGAAATGCTTGCTTTTGCATTGAAAATTCAATATTTTTCAAAACTTTGTAAAACTTAATATTTGCAATAAAACTTTGTGTAAACTGTTGGAAATTGTCAAAATCAACATTTTCTGATCGATACCATATCGATTTTCAATAATTTTATTGGTTTTCTAATGATTTCAAACAGCATATTCAAATTTGAAATTACCGTGTTTAACGTTGAAAAACTAGCTTGAATTGCTTGCTTTTGCATTGAAAATTCAATATTTTTCAAAACTTTGTAAAACTTAATATTTGCAATAAAACTTTGTGTAAACTGTTGGAAATTGACAAAATCAACATTTTCTGATCGATACCATATCGATTTTAAATAATTTTATTGGTTTTCTAATGATTTCAAACACTATATTCAAATTTGAAATTACCGTGTTTAACGTTGAAAAACTAGCTTCAAATGCTTGCTTTTGCATTGAAAATTCAATATTTTTCAAAACTTTGTAAAACTTAATATTTGCAATAAAACTTTGTGTAAACTGTTGGAAATTGTCAAAATCAACATTTTCTGATCGATACCATATCGATTTTCAATAATTTTATTGGTTTTCTAATGATTTCAAACAGCATATTCAAATTTGAAATTACCGTGTTTAACGTTGAAAAACTAGCTTGAAAGGCTTGCTTTTGCATTGAAAATTCAATATTTTTCAAAACTTTGTAAAACTTAATATTTGCAATAAAACTTTGTGTAAACTGTTGGAAATTGTCAAAATCAACATTTTCTGATCGATACCATATCGATTTTCAATAATTTTATTGGTTTTCTAAGGATTTCAAACAGTATATTCAAATTTGAAATTACCGTGTTTAACGTTGAAAAAGTAGCTTGAATTGCTTGCTTTTGCATTGAAAATTCAATATTTTTCAAAACTTTGTAAAACTTAATATTTGCAATAAAACTTTGTGTAAGCTGTTGGAAATTGTCAAAATCAACATTTTCTGATCGATACCATATCGATTTTCAATAATTTTATTGGTTTTCTAATGATTTCAAACAGCATATTCAAATTTGAAATTACCGTGTTTAACGTTGAAAAAGTAGCTTGAATTGCTTGCTTTTGCATTGAAAATTCAATATTTTTCAAAACTTTGTAAAACTTAATATTTGCAATAAAACTTTGTGTAAACTGTTGGAAATTGTCAAAATCAACATTTTCTGATCGATACCATATCGATTTTCAATAATTTTATTGGTTTTCTAATGATTTCAAACAGCATATTCAAATTTGAAATTACCGTGTTTAACGTTGAAAAACTAGCTTGAAAGGCTTGCTTTTGCATTGAAAATTCAATATTTTTCAAAACTTTGTAAAACTTAATATTTGCAATAAAACTTTGTGTAAACTGTTGGAAATTGTCAAAATCAACATTTTCTGATCGATACCATATCGATTTTCAATAATTTTATTGGTTTTCTAATGATTTCAAACAGCATATTCAAATTTGAAATTACCGTGTTTAACGTTGAAAAACTAGCTTGAAAGGCTTGCTTTTGCATTGAAAATTCAATATTTTTCAAAACTTTGTAAAACTTAATATTTGCAATAAAACTTTGTGTAAACTGTTGGAAATTGTCAAAATCAACATTTTCTGATCGATACCATATCGATTTTCAATAATTTTATTGGTTTTCTAATGATTTCAAACAGCATATTCAAATTTGAAATTACCGTGTTTAACGTTGAAAAACTAGCTTGAAATGCTTGCTTTTGCATTGAAAATTCAATATTTTTCAAAACTTTGTAAAACTTAATATTTGCAATAAAACTTTGTGTAAACTATTGGAAATTGTCAAAATCAACATTTTCTGATCGATACCATATCGATTTTCAATAATTTTATTGGTTTTCTAATGATTTCAAACACTATATTCAAATTTGAAATTACCGTGTTTAACGTTGAAAAACTAGCTTCAAATGCTTGCTTTTGCATTGAAAATTCAATATTTTTCAAAACTTTGTAAAACTTAATATTTGCAATAAATCTTTGTGTAAACTGTTGGAAATTGTCAAAATCAACATTTTCTGATCGATACCATATCGATTTTCAATAATTTTATTGGTTTTCTAATGATTTCAAACAGCATATTCAAATTTGAAATTACCGTGTTTAACGTTGAAAAACTAGCTTGAATTGCTTGCTTTTGCATTGAAAATTCAATATTTTTCAAAACTTTGTAAAACTTAATATTTGCAATAAAACTTTGTTTTAAACTGTTGGAAATTGTCAAAATCAACATTTTCTGATCGATACCATATCGATTTTCAATAATTTTATTGGTTTTCTAATGATTTCAAACAGTATATTCAAATTTGAAATTACCGTGTTTAACGTTGAAAAACTAGCTTGAAAGGCTTGCTTTTGCATTGAAAATTCAATATTTTTCAAAACTTTGTAAAACTTAATATTTGCAATAAAACTTTGATTTAAACTGTTGGAAATTGTCAAAATCAACATTTTTTGATCGATACCATATCGATTTTCAATAATTTTATTGCTTTTCTAATGATTTCAAACAGTATATTCAAATTTGAAATTACCGTGTTTAACGTTGAAAAACTAGCTTCAAATGCTTGCTTTTGCATTGAAAATTCAATATTTTTCAAAACTTTGTAAAACTTAATATTTGCAATAAAACTTTGTGTAAACTGTTGGAAATTGTCAAAATCAACATTTTCTGATCGATACCATATCGATTTTCAATAATTTTATTGGTTTTCTAATGATTTCAAACAGCATATTCAAATTTGAAATTACCGTGTTTAACGTTGAAAAACTAGCTTGAATTGCTTGCTTTTGCATTGAAAATTCAATATTTTTCAAAACTTGTAAAACTTAATATTTGCAATAAAACTTTGTGTAAACTGTTGGAAATTGTCAAAATCAATATTTTCTGATCGATACCATATCGATTTTCAATAATTTTATTGGTTTTCTAATGATTTCAAACAGCATATTCAAATTTGAAATTACCGTGTTTAACGTTGAAAAACTAGCTTGAAATGCTTGCTTTTGCATTGAAAATTCAATATTTTTCAAAACTTTGTAAAACTTAATATTTGCAATAAAACTTTGTGTAAACTGTTGGAAATTGAAAAAATCAACATTTTCTGATCGATACCATATCGATTTTCAATAATTTTATTGGTTTTCTAATGATTTCAAACAGCATATTCAAATTTGAAATTACCGTGTTTAACGTTGAAAAACTAGCTTGAATTGCTTGCTTTTGCATTGAAAATTCAATATTTTTAAAAACTTTGTAAAACTTAATATTTGCAATAAAACTTTGTGTAAACTGTTGGAAATTGTCAAAATCAACATTTTCTGATCGATACCATATCGATTTTCAATAATTTTATTGGTTTTCTAATGATTTCAAACAGCATATTCAAATTTGAAATTACCGTGTTTAACGTTGAAAAACTAGCTTGAAAGGCTTCCTTTTGCATTGAAAATTCAATATTTTTCAAAACTTTGTAAAACTTAATATTTGCAATAAAACTTTGTTTTAAACTGTTGGAAATTGTCAAAATCAACATTTTTTGATCGATACCATATCGATTTTCAATAATTTTATTGGTTTTCTAATGATTTCAAACAGTATATTCAAATTTGAAATTACCGTGTTTAACGTTGAAAAACTAGCTTCAAATGCTTGCTTTTGCATTGAAAATTCAATATTTTTCAAAACTTTGTAAAACATAATATTTGCAATAAAACTTTGTGTAAACTGTTGGAAATTGTCAAAATCAACATTTTCTGATCGATACCATATCGATTTTCAATAATTTTATTGGTTTTCTAAGGATTTCAAACAGTATATTCAAATTTGAAATTACCGTGTTTAACGTTGAAAACTAGCTTGAAATGCTTGCTTTTGCATTGAAAATTCAATATTTTTCAAAACTTTGTAAAACTTAATATTTGCAATAAAACTTTTTGTAAACTGTTGGAAATTGTCAAAATCAACATTTTCTGATCGATACCATATCGATTTTCAATAATTTTATTGGTTTTCTAATGATTTCAAACAGCATATTCAAATTTGAAATTACCGTGTTTAACGTTGAAAAACTAGCTTGAATTGCTTGCTTTTGCATTGAAAATTCAATATTTTTCAAAACTTGTAAAACTTAATATTTGCAATAAAACTTTCTGTAAACTGTTGGAAATTGTCAAAATAAACATTTTCTGATCGATACCATATCGATTTTCAATAATTTTATTGGTTTTCTAATGATTTCAAACAGTATATTCAAATTTGAAATTACCGTGTTTAACGTTGAAAAACTAGCTTGAATTGCTTGCTTTTGCATTGAAAATTCAATATTTTTCAAAACTTTGTAAAACTTAATATTTGCAATAAAACTTTGTTTTAAACTGTTGGAAATTGTCAAAATCAACATTTTCTGATCGATACCATATCGATTTTCAATAATTTTATTGGTTTTCTAAGGATTTCAAACAGTATATTCAAATTTGAAATTACCGTGTTTAACGTTGAAAAACTAGCTTGAATTGCTTGCTTTTGCATTGAAAATTCAATATTTTTCAAAACTTGTAAAACTTAATATTTGCAATAAAACTTTGTGTAAACTGTTGGAAATTGTCAAAATCAACATTTTATGATCGATACCATATCGATTTTCAATAATTTTATTGGTTTTCTAATGATTTCAAACAGCATATTCAAATTTGAAATTACCGTGTTTAACGTTGAAAAACTAGCTTGAATTGCTTGCTTTTGCATTGAAAATTCAATATTTTTCAAAACTTTGTAAAACTTAATATTTGCAATAAAACTTTGTGTAAACTGTTGGAAATTGTCAAAATCAACATTTTCTGATCGATACCATATCGATTTTCAATAATTTTATTGGTTTTCTAAGGATTTCCAACAGTATATTCAAATTTGAAATTACCGTGTTTAACGTTGAAAAAGTAGCTTGAATTGCTTGCTTTTGCATTGAAAATTCAATATTTTTCAAAACTTTGTAAAACTTAATATTTGCAATAAAACTTTGTGTAAACTGTTGGAAATTGACAAAATCAACATTTTCTGATCGATACCATATCGATTTTAAATAATTTTATTGGTTTTCTAATGATTTCAAACACTATATTCAAATTTGAAATTACCGTGTTTAACGTTGAAAAACTAGCTTCAAATGCTTGCTTTTGCATTGAAAATTCAATATTTTTCAAAACTTTGTAAAACTTAATATTTGCAATAAAACTTTGTGTAAACCATTGGAAATTGTCAAAATCAACATTTTCTGATCGATACCATATCGATTTTCAATAATTTTATTGGTTTTCTAATGATTTCAAACAGCATATTCAAATTTGAAATTACCGTGTTTAACGTTGAAAAACTAGCTTGAAATGCTTGCTTTTGCATTGAAAATTCAATATTTTTCAAAACTTTGTAAAACTTAATATTTGCAATAAAACTTTGTGTAAACTGTTGGAAATTGTCAAAATCAACATTTTCTGATCGATACCATATCGATTTTCAATAATTTTATTGGTTTTCTAAGGATTTCAAACAGTATATTCAAATTTGAAATTACCGTGTTTAACGTTGAAAAAGTAGCTTGAATTGCTTGCTTTTGCATTGAAAATTCAATATTTTTCAAAACTTTGTAAAACTTAATATTTGCAATAAAACTTTGTGTAAACTGTTGGAAATTGTCAAAATCAACATTTTCTGATCGATACCATATCGATTTTCAATAATTTTATTGGTTTTCTAATGATTTCAAACAGCATATTCAAATTTGAAATTACCGTGTTTAACGTTGAAAAACTAGCTTGAAATGCTTGCTTTTGCATTGAAAATTCAATATTTTTCAAAACTTTGTAAAACTTAATATTTGCAATAAAACTTTTTGTAAACTGTTGGAAATTGTCAAAATCAACATTTTCTGATCGATACCATATCGATTTTCAATAATTTTATTCGTTTTCTAATGATTTCAAACAGCATATTCAAATTTGAAATTACCGTGTTTAACGTTGAAAAACTAGCTTGAATTGCTTGCTTTTGCATTGAAAATTCAATATTTTTCAAAACTTGTAAAACTTAATATTTGCAATAAAACTTTGTGTAAACTGTTGGAAATTGTCAAAATCAATATTTTCTGATCGATACCATATCGATTTTCAATAATTTTATTGGTTTTCTAATGATTTCAAACAGCATATTCAAATTTGAAATTACCGTGTTTAACGTTGAAAAACTAGCTTGAATTGCTTGCTTTTGCATTGAAAATTCAATATTTTTCAAAACTTGTAAAACTTAATATTTGCAATAAAACTTTGTGTAAACTGTTGGAAATTGTCAAAATCAACATTTTATGATCGATACCATATCGATTTTCAATAATTTTATTGGTTTTCTAATGATTTCAAACAGCATATTCAAATTTGAAATTACCGTGTTTAACGTTGAAAAACTAGCTTGAATTGCTTGCTTTTGCATTGAAAATTCAATATTTTTCAAAACTTTGTAAAACTTAATATTTGCAATAAAACTTTGTGTAAACTGTTGGAAATTGTCAAAATCAACATTTTCTGATCGATACCATATCGATTTTCAATAATTTTATTGGTTTTCTAAGGATTTCCAACAGTATATTCAAATTTGAAATTACCGTGTTTAACGTTGAAAAAGTAGCTTGAATTGCTTGCTTTTGCATTGAAAATTCAATATTTTTCAAAACTTTGTAAAACTTAATATTTGCAATAAAACTTTGTGTAAACTGTTGGAAATTGACAAAATCAACATTTTCTGATCGATACCATATCGATTTTAAATAATTTTATTGGTTTTCTAATGATTTCAAACACTATATTCAAATTTGAAATTACCGTGTTTAACGTTGAAAAACTAGCTTCAAATGCTTGCTTTTGCATTGAAAATTCAATATTTTTCAAAACTTTGTAAAACTTAATATTTGCAATAAAACTTTGTGTAAACCATTGGAAATTGTCAAAATCAACATTTTCTGATCGATACCATATCGATTTTCAATAATTTTATTGGTTTTCTAATGATTTCAAACAGCATATTCAAATTTGAAATTACCGTGTTTAACGTTGAAAAACTAGCTTGAAATGCTTGCTTTTGCATTGAAAATTCAATATTTTTCAAAACTTTGTAAAACTTAATATTTGCAATAAAACTTTGTGTAAACTGTTGGAAATTGTCAAAATCAACATTTTCTGATCGATACCATATCGATTTTCAATAATTTTATTGGTTTTCTAAGGATTTCAAACAGTATATTCAAATTTGAAATTACCGTGTTTAACGTTGAAAAAGTAGCTTGAATTGCTTGCTTTTGCATTGAAAATTCAATATTTTTCAAAACTTTGTAAAACTTAATATTTGCAATAAAACTTTGTGTAAACTGTTGGAAATTGTCAAAATCAACATTTTCTGATCGATACCATATCGATTTTCAATAATTTTATTGGTTTTCTAATGATTTCAAACAGCATATTCAAATTTGAAATTACCGTGTTTAACGTTGAAAAACTAGCTTGAAATGCTTGCTTTTGCATTGAAAATTCAATATTTTTCAAAACTTTGTAAAACTTAATATTTGCAATAAAACTTTTTGTAAACTGTTGGAAATTGTCAAAATCAACATTTTCTGATCGATACCATATCGATTTTCAATAATTTTATTCGTTTTCTAATGATTTCAAACAGCATATTCAAATTTGAAATTACCGTGTTTAACGTTGAAAAACTAGCTTGAATTGCTTGCTTTTGCATTGAAAATTCAATATTTTTCAAAACTTGTAAAACTTAATATTTGCAATAAAACTTTGTGTAAACTGTTGGAAATTGTCAAAATCAATATTTTCTGATCGATACCATATCGATTTTCAATAATTTTATTGGTTTTCTAATGATTTCAAACAGCATATTCAAATTTGAAATTACCGTGTTTAACGTTGAAAAACTAGCTTGAAATGCTTGCTTTTGCATTGAAAATTCAATATTTTTCAAAACTTTGTAAAACTTAATATTTGCAATAAAACTTTGTGTAAACTGTTGGAAATTGTCAAAATCAACATTTTCTGATCGATACCATATCGATTTTCAATAATTTTATTGGTTTTCTAATGATTTCAAACAGCATATTCAAATTTGAAATTACCGTGTTTAACGTTGAAAAACTAGCTTGAAAGGCTTGCTTTTGCATTGAAAATTCAATATTTTTCAAAACTTTGTAAAACTTAATATTTGCAATAAAACTTTGTTTTAAACTGTTGGAAATTGTCAAAATCAACATTTTTTGATCGATACCATATCGATTTTCAATAATTTTATTGGTTTTCTAATGATTTCAAACAGTATATTCAAATTTGAAATTACCGTGTTTAACGTTGAAAAACTAGCTTGAAAGGCTTGCTTTTGCATTGAAAATTCAATATTTTTCAAAACTTTGTAAAACTTAATATTTGCAATAAAACTTTGTTTTAAACTGTTGGAAATTGTCAAAATCAACATTTTTTGATCGATACCATATCGATTTTCAATAATTTTATTGCTTTTCTAATGATTTCAAACAGTATATTCAAATTTGAAATTACCGTGTTTAACGTTGAAAAACTAGCTTCAAATGCTTGCTTTTGCATTGAAAATTCAATATTTTTCAAAACTTTGTAAAACTTAATATTTGCAATAAAACTTTGTGTAAACTGTTGGAAATTGTCAAAATCAACATTTTCTGATCGATACCATATCGATTTTCAATAATTTTATTGGTTTTCTGAGGATTTCAAACAGTATATTCAAATTTGAAATTACCGTGTTTAACGTTGAAAAAGTAGCTTGAATTGCTTGCTTTTGCATTGAAAATTCAATATTTTTCAAAACTTTGTAAAACTTAATATTTGCAATAAAACTTTGTGTAAACTGTTGGAAATTGTCAAAATCAACATTTTCTGATCGATACCATATCGATTTTCAATAATTTTATTGGTTTTCTAATGATTTCAAACAGCATATTCAAATTTGAAATTACCGTGTTTAACGTTGAAAAACTAGCTTGAATTGCTTGCTTTTGCATTGAAAATTCAATATTTTTCAAAACTTGTAAAACTTAATATTTGCAATAAAACTTTGTGTAAACTGTTGGAAATTGTCAAAATCAATATTTTCTGATCGATACCATATCGATTTTCAATAATTTTATTGGTTTTCTAATGATTTCAAACAGCATATTCAAATTTGAAATTACCGTGTTTAACGTTGAAAAACTAGCTTGAAATGCTTGCTTTTGCATTGAAAATTCAATATTTTTCAAAACTTTGTAAAACTTAATATTTGCAATAAAACTTTGTGTAAACTGTTGGAAATTGAAAAAATCAACATTTTCTGATCGATACCATATCGATTTTCAATAATTTTATTGGTTTTCTAATGATTTCAAACAGCATATTCAAATTTGAAATTACCGTGTTTAACGTTGAAAAACTAGCTTGAATTGCTTGCTTTTGCATTGAAAATTCAATATTTTTAAAAACTTTGTAAAACTTAATATTTGCAATAAAACTTTGTGTAAACTGTTGGAAATTGTCAAAATCAACATTTTCTGATCGATACCATATCGATTTTCAATAATTTTATTGGTTTTCTAATGATTTCAAACAGCATATTCAAATTTGAAATTACCGTGTTTAACGTTGAAAAACTAGCTTGAAAGGCTTCCTTTTGCATTGAAAATTCAATATTTTTCAAAACTTTGTAAAACTTAATATTTGCAATAAAACTTTGATTTAAACTGTTGGAAATTGTCAAAATCAACATTTTTTGATCGATACCATATCGATTTTCAATAATTTTATTGGTTTTCTAATGATTTCAAACAGTATATTCAAATTTGAAATTACCGTGTTTAACGTTGAAAAACTAGCTTCAAATGCTTGCTTTTGCATTGAAAATTCAATATTTTTCAAAACTTTGTAAAACATAATATTTGCAATAAAACTTTGTGTAAACTGTTGGAAATTGTCAAAATCAACATTTTCTGATCGATACCATATCGATTTTCAATAATTTTATTGGTTTTCTAAGGATTTCAAACAGTATATTCAAATTTGAAATTACCGTGTTTAACGTTGAAAACTAGCTTGAAATGCTTGCTTTTGCATTGAAAATTCAATATTTTTCAAAACTTTGTAAAACTTAATATTTGCAATAAAACTTTTTGTAAACTGTTGGAAATTGTCAAAATCAACATTTTCTGATCGATACCATATCGATTTTCAATAATTTTATTGGTTTTCTAATGATTTCAAACAGCATATTCAAATTTGAAATTACCGTGTTTAACGTTGAAAAACTAGCTTGAATTGCTTGCTTTTGCATTGAAAATTCAATATTTTTCAAAACTTGTAAAACTTAATATTTGCAATAAAACTTTGTGTAAACTGTTGGAAATTGTCAAAATCAACATTTTATGATCGATACCATATCGATTTTCAATAATTTTATTGGTTTTCTAATGATATCAAACAGTATATTCAAATTTGAAATTACCGTGTTTAATGTTGAAAAACTAGCTTGAAATGCTTGCTTTTGCATTGAAAATTCAATATTTTTCAAAACTTTGTAAAACTTAATATTTGCAATAAAACTTTGTGTAAACTGTTGGAAATTGTCAAAATCAACATTTTCTGATCAATACCATATCGATTTTCAATAATTTTATTGGTTTTCTAAGGATTTCAAACAGTATATTCAAATTTGAAATTGCCGTGTTTAACGTTGAAAAAGTAGCTTGAATTGCTTGCTTTTGCATTGAAAATTCAATATTTTTCAAAACTTTGTAAAACTTAATATTTGCAATAAAACTTTGTGTAAACTGTTGGAAATTGTCAAAATCAACATTTTCTGATCGATACCATATCGATTTTCAATAATTTTATTGGTTTTCTAATGATTTCAAACAGCATATTCAAATTTGAAATTACCGTGTTTAACGTTGAAAAACTAGCTTGAAATGCTTGCTTTTGCATTGAAAATTCAATATTTTTCAAAACTTTGTAAAACTTAATATTTGCAATAAAACTTTGTGTAAACTATTGGAAATTGTCAAAATCAACATTTTCTGATCGATACCATATCGATTTTCAATAATTTTATTGGTTTTCTAATGATTTCAAACACTATATTCAAATTTGAAATTACCGTGTTTAACGTTGAAAAACTAGCTTCAAATGCTTGCTTTTGCATTGAAAATTCAATATTTTTCAAAACTTTGTAAAACTTAATATTTGCAATAAAACTTTGTGTAAACTGTTGGAAATTGTCAAAATCAACATTTTCTGATCGATACCATATCGATTTTCAATAATTTTATTGGTTTTCTAAGGATTTCAAACAGTATATTCAAATTTGAAATTACCGTGTTTAACGTTGAAAAACTAGCTTGAATTGCTTGCTTTTGCATTGAAAATTCAATATTTTTCAAAACTTGTAAAACTTAATATTTGCAATAAAACTTTGTGTAAACTGTTGGAAATTGTCAAAATCAACATTTTATGATCGATACCATATCGATTTTCAATAATTTTATTGGTTTTCTAATGATATCAAACAGTATATTCAAATTTGAAATTACCGTGTTTAACGTTGAAAAACTAGCTTGAAATGCTTGCTTTTGCATTGAAAATTCAATATTTTTCAAAACTTTGTAAAACTTAATATTTGCAATAAAACTTTGTGTAAACTGTTGGAAATTGTCAAAATCAACATTTTCTGATCAATACCATATCGATTTTCAATAATTTTATTGGTTTTCTAAGGATTTCAAACAGTATATTCAAATTTGAAATTGCCGTGTTTAACGTTGAAAAAGTAGCTTGAATTGCTTGCTTTTGCATTGAAAATTCAATATTTTTCAAAACTTTGTAAAACTTAATATTTGCAATAAAACTTTGTGTAAACTGTTGGAAATTGTCAAAATCAACATTTTCTGATCGATACCATATCGATTTTCAATAATTTTATTGGTTTTCTAATGATTTCAAACAGCATATTCAAATTTGAAATTACCGTGTTTAACGTTGAAAAACTAGCTTGAAATGCTTGCTTTTGCATTGAAAATTCAATATTTTTCAAAACTTTGTAAAACTTAATATTTGCAATAAAACTTTGTTTTAAACTGTTGGAAATTGTCAAAATCAACATTTTTTGATCGATACCATATCGATTTTCAATAATTTTATTGGTTTTCTAATGATTTCAAACAGTATATTCAAATTTGAAATTACCGTGTTTAACGTTGAAAAACTAGCTTGAAATGCTTGCTTTTGCATTGAAAATTCAATATTTTTCAAAACTTTGTAAAACTTAATATTTGCAATAAAACTTTGTGTAAACTGTTGGAAATTGTTAAAATCAACATTTTCTGATCAATACCATATCGATTTTCAATAATTTTATTGGTTTTCTAATGATTTCAAACAGCATATTCAAATTTGAAATTACCGTGTTTAACGTTGAAAAACTAGCTTGAAATGCTTGCTTTTGCATTGAAAATTCAATATTTTTCAAAACTTTGTAAAACTTAATATTTGCAATAAAACTTTGTGTAAACTGTTGGAAATTGTCAAAATCAACATTTTCTGATCGATACCATATCGATTTTCAATAATTTTATTGGTTTTCTAATGATTTCAAACAGCATATTCAAATTTGAAATTACCGTGTTTAACGTTGTAAAACTAGCTTGAAATGCTTGCTTTTGCATTGAAAATTCAATATTTTTCAAAACTTTGTAAAACTTAATATTTGCAATAAAACTTTGTGTAAGCTGTTGGAAATTGTCAAAATCAACATTTTCTGATCGATACCATATCGATTTTCAATAATTTTATTGGTTTTCTAATGATTTCAAACAGCATATTCAAATTTGAAATTACCGTGTTTAACGTTGAAAAAGTAGCTTGAATTGCTTGCTTTTGCATTGAAAATTCAATATTTTTCAAAACTTTGTAAAACTTAATATTTGCAATAAAACTTTGTGTAAACTGTTGGAAATTGTCAAAATCAACATTTTCTGATCGATACCATATCGATTTTCAATAATTTTATTGGTTTTCTAATGATTTCAAACAGCATATTCAAATTTGAAATTACCGTGTTTAACGTTGAAAAACTAGCTTGAAAGGCTTGCTTTTGCATTGAAAATTCAATATTTTTCAAAACTTTGTAAAACTTAATATTTGCAATAAAACTTTGTGTAAACTGTTGGAAATTGTCAAAATCAACATTTTCTGATCGATACCATATCGATTTTCAATAATTTTATTGGTTTTCTAATGATTTCAAACACTATATTCAAATTTGAAATTACCGTGTTTAACGTTGAAAAACTAGCTTCAAATGCTTGCTTTTGCATTGAAAATTCAATATTTTTCAAAACTTTGTAAAACTTAATATTTGCAATAAAACTTTGTGTAAACTGTTGGAAATTGTCAAAATCAACATTTTCTGATCGATACCATATCGATTTTCAATAATTTTATTGGTTTTCTAATGATTTCAAACAGCATATTCAAATTTGAAATTACCGTGTTTAACGTTGAAAAACTAGCTTGAAAGGCTTGCTTTTGCATTGAAAATTCAATATTTTTCAAAACTTTGTAAAACTTAATATTTGCAATAAAACTTTGTGTAAACTGTTGGAAATTGTCAAAATCAACATTTTCTGATCGATACCATATCGATTTTCAATAATTTTATTGGTTTTCTAATGATTTCAAACAGCATATTCAAATTTGAAATTACCGTGTTTAACGTTGAAAAACTAGCTTGAAATGCTTGCTTTTGTATTGAAAATTCAATATTTTTCAAAACTTTGTAAAACTTAATATTTGCAATAAAACTTTGTGTAAACTGTTGGAAATTGTCAAAATCAACATTTTCTGATCGATACCATATCGATTTTCAATAATTTTATTGGTTTTCTAATGATTTCAAACAGCATATTCAAATTTGAAATTACCGTGTTTAACGTTGAAAAACTAGCTTGAAATGCTTGCTTTTGCATTGAAAATTCAATATTTTTCAAAACTTTGTAAAACTTAATATTTGCAATAAAACTTTGTGTAAACTGTTGGAAATTGTCAAAATCAACATTTTATGATCGATACCATATCGATTTTCAATAATTTTATTGGTTTTCTAATGATATCAAACAGTATATTCAAATTTGAAATTACCGTGTTTAACGTTGAAAAACTAGCTTGAAATGCTTGCTTTTGCATTGAAAATTCAATATTTTTCAAAACTTTGTAAAACTTAATATTTGCAATAAAACTTTGTGTAAACTGTTGGAAATTGTCAAAATCAACATTTTCTGATCAATACCATATCGATTTTCAATAATTTTATTGGTTTTCTAAGGATTTCAAACAGTATATTCAAATTTGAAATTGCCGTGTTTAACGTTGAAAAAGTAGCTTGAATTGCTTGCTTTTGCATTGAAAATTCAATATTTTTCAAAACTTTGTAAAACTTAATATTTGCAATAAAACTTTGTGTAAACTGTTGGAAATTGTCAAAATCAACATTTTCTGATCGATACCATATCGATTTTCAATAATTTTATTGGTTTTCTAATGATTTCAAACAGCATATTCAAATTTGAAATTACCGTGTTTAACGTTGAAAAACTAGCTTGAAATGCTTGCTTTTGCATTGAAAATTCAATATTTTTCAAAACTTTGTAAAACTTAATATTTGCAATAAAACTTTGTTTTAAACTGTTGGAAATTGTCAAAATCAACATTTTTTGATCGATACCATATCGATTTTCAATAATTTTATTGGTTTTCTAATGATTTCAAACAGTATATTCAAATTTGAAATTACCGTGTTTAACGTTGAAAAACTAGCTTGAAATGCTTGCTTTTGCATTGAAAATTCAATATTTTTCAAAACTTTGTAAAACTTAATATTTGCAATAAAACTTTGTGTAAACTGTTGGAAATTGTTAAAATCAACATTTTCTGATCAATACCATATCGATTTTCAATAATTTTATTGGTTTTCTAATGATTTCAAACAGCATATTCAAATTTGAAATTACCGTGTTTAACGTTGAAAAACTAGCTTGAAATGCTTGCTTTTGCATTGAAAATTCAATATTTTTCAAAACTTTGTAAAACTTAATATTTGCAATAAAACTTTGTGTAAACTGTTGGAAATTGTCAAAATCAACATTTTCTGATCGATACCATATCGATTTTCAATAATTTTATTGGTTTTCTAATGATTTCAAACAGCATATTCAAATTTGAAATTACCGTGTTTAACGTTGTAAAACTAGCTTGAAATGCTTGCTTTTGCATTGAAAATTCAATATTTTTCAAAACTTTGTAAAACTTAATATTTGCAATAAAACTTTGTGTAAGCTGTTGGAAATTGTCAAAATCAACATTTTCTGATCGATACCATATCGATTTTCAATAATTTTATTGGTTTTCTAATGATTTCAAACAGCATATTCAAATTTGAAATTACCGTGTTTAACGTTGAAAAAGTAGCTTGAATTGCTTGCTTTTGCATTGAAAATTCAATATTTTTCAAAACTTTGTAAAACTTAATATTTGCAATAAAACTTTGTGTAAACTGTTGGAAATTGTCAAAATCAACATTTTCTGATCGATACCATATCGATTTTCAATAATTTTATTGGTTTTCTAATGATTTCAAACAGCATATTCAAATTTGAAATTACCGTGTTTAACGTTGAAAAACTAGCTTGAAAGGCTTGCTTTTGCATTGAAAATTCAATATTTTTCAAAACTTTGTAAAACTTAATATTTGCAATAAAACTTTGTGTAAACTGTTGGAAATTGTCAAAATCAACATTTTCTGATCGATACCATATCGATTTTCAATAATTTTATTGGTTTTCTAATGATTTCAAACACTATATTCAAATTTGAAATTACCGTGTTTAACGTTGAAAAACTAGCTTCAAATGCTTGCTTTTGCATTGAAAATTCAATATTTTTCAAAACTTTGTAAAACTTAATATTTGCAATAAAACTTTGTGTAAACTGTTGGAAATTGTCAAAATCAACATTTTCTGATCGATACCATATCGATTTTCAATAATTTTATTGGTTTTCTAATGATTTCAAACAGCATATTCAAATTTGAAATTACCGTGTTTAACGTTGAAAAACTAGCTTGAAAGGCTTGCTTTTGCATTGAAAATTCAATATTTTTCAAAACTTTGTAAAACTTAATATTTGCAATAAAACTTTGTGTAAACTGTTGGAAATTGTCAAAATCAACATTTTCTGATCGATACCATATCGATTTTCAATAATTTTATTGGTTTTCTAATGATTTCAAACAGCATATTCAAATTTGAAATTACCGTGTTTAACGTTGAAAAACTAGCTTGAAATGCTTGCTTTTGTATTGAAAATTCAATATTTTTCAAAACTTTGTAAAACTTAATATTTGCAATAAAACTTTGTGTAAACTGTTGGAAATTGTCAAAATCAACATTTTCTGATCGATACCATATCGATTTTCAATAATTTTATTGGTTTTCTAATGATTTCAAACAGCATATTCAAATTTGAAATTACCGTGTTTAACGTTGAAAAACTAGCTTGAAATGCTTGCTTTTGCATTGAAAATTCAATATTTTTCAAAACTTTGTAAAACTTAATATTTGCAATAAAACTTTGTGTAAACTGTTGGAAATTGTCAAAATCAACATTTTCTGATCGATACCATATCGATTTTCAATAATTTTATTGGTTTTCTAATGATTTCAAACAGCATATTCAAATTTGAAATTACCGTGTTTAACGTTGAAAAACTAGCTTGAATTGCTTGCTTTTGCATTGAAAATTCAATATTTTTCAAAACTTTGTAAAACTTAATATTTGCAATAAAACTTTGTGTAAACTGTTGGAAATTGTCAAAATCAACATTTTCTGATCGATACCATATCGATTTTCAATAATTTTATTGGTTTTCTAAGGATTTCCAACAGTATATTCAAATTTGAAATTACCTTGTTTAACGTTGAAAAAGTAGCTTGAATTGCTTGCTTTTGCATTGAAAATTCAATATTTTTCAAAACTTTGTAAAACTTAATATTTGCAATAAAACTTTGTGTAAACTGTTGGAAATTGACAAAATCAACATTTTCTGATCGATACCATATCGATTTTAAATAATTTTATTGGTTTTCTAATGATTTCAAACACTATATTCAAATTTGAAATTACCGTGTTTAACGTTGAAAAACTAGCTTCAAATGCTTGCTTTTGCATTGAAAATTCAATATTTTTCAAAACTTTGTAAAACTTAATATTTGCAATAAAACTTTGTGTAAACCATTGGAAATTGTCAAAATCAACATTTTCTGATCGATACCATATCGATTTTCAATAATTTTATTGGTTTTCTAATGATTTCAAACAGCATATTCAAATTTGAAATTACCGTGTTTAACGTTGAAAAACTAGCTTGAAATGCTTGCTTTTGCATTGAAAATTCAATATTTTTCAAAACTTTGTAAAACTTAATATTTGCAATAAAACTTTGTGTAAACTGTTGGAAATTGTCAAAATCAACATTTTCTGATCGATACCATATCGATTTTCAATAATTTTATTGGTTTTCTAAGGATTTCAAACAGTATATTCAAATTTGAAATTACCGTGTTTAACGTTGAAAAAGTAGCTTGAATTGCTTGCTTTTGCATTGAAAATTCAATATTTTTCAAAACTTTGTAAAACTTAATATTTGCAATAAAACTTTGTGTAAACTGTTGGAAATTGTCAAAATCAACATTTTCTGATCGATACCATATCGATTTTCAATAATTTTATTGGTTTTCTAATGATTTCAAACAGCATATTCAAATTTGAAATTACCGTGTTTAACGTTGAAAAACTAGCTTGAAATGCTTGCTTTTGCATTGAAAATTCAATATTTTTCAAAACATTGTAAAACTTAATATTTGCAATAAAACTTTTTGTAAACTGTTGGAAATTGTCAAAATCAACATTTTCTGATCGATACCATATCGATTTTCAATAATTTTATTGGTTTTCTAATGATTTCAAACAGCATATTCAAATTTGAAATTACCGTGTTTAACGTTGAAAAACTAGCTTGAATTGCTTGCTTTTGCATTGAAAATTCAATATTTTTCAAAACTTGTAAAACTTAATATTTGCAATAAAACTTTGTGTAAACTGTTGGAAATTGTCAAAATCAATATTTTCTGATCGATACCATATCGATTTTCAATAATTTTATTGGTTTTCTAATGATTTCAAACAGCATATTCAAATTTGAAATTACCGTGTTTAACGTTGAAAAACTAGCTTGAAATGCTTGCTTTTGCATTGAAAATTCAATATTTTTCAAAACTTTGTAAAACTTAATATTTGCAATAAAACTTTGTGTAAACTGTTGGAAATTGTCAAAATCAACATTTTCTGATCGATACCATATCGATTTTCAATAATTTTATTGGTTTTCTAATGATTTCAAACAGCATATTCAAATTTGAAATTACCGTGTTTAACGTTGAAAAACTAGCTTGAATTGCTTGCTTTTGCATTGAAAATTCAATATTTTTCAAAACTTGTAAAACTTAATATTTGCAATAAAACTTTGTGTAAACTGTTGGAAATTGTCAAAATCAATATTTTCTGATCGATACCATATCGATTTTCAATAATTTTATTGGTTTTCTAATGATTTCAAACAGCATATTCAAATTTGAAATTACCGTGTTTAACGTTGAAAAACTAGCTTGAAATGCTTGCTTTTGCATTGAAAATTCAATATTTTTCAAAACTTTGTAAAACTTAATATTTGCAATAAAACTTTGTGTAAACTGTTGGAAATTGTCAAAATCAACATTTTCTGATCGATACCATATCGATTTTCAATAATTTTATTGGTTTTCTAATGATTTCAAACAGCATATTCAAATTTGAAATTACCGTGTTTAACGTTGAAAAACTAGCTTGAATTGCTTGCTTTTGCATTGAAAATTCAATATTTTTCAAAACTTGTAAAACTTAATATTTGCAATAAAACTTTGTGTAAACTGTTGGAAATTGTCAAAATCAATATTTTCTGATCGATACCATATCGATTTTCAATAATTTTATTGGTTTTCTAATGATTTCAAACAGCATATTCAAATTTGAAATTACCGTGTTTAACGTTGAAAAACTAGCTTGAAATGCTTGCTTTTGCATTGAAAATTCAATATTTTTCAAAACTTTGTAAAACTTAATATTTGCAATAAAACTTTGTTTTAAACTGTTGGAAATTGTCAAAATCAACATTTTTTGATCGATACCATATCGATTTTCAATAATTTTATTGGTTTTCTAATGGTTTCAAACAGTATATTCAAATTTGAAATTACCGTGTTTAACGTTGAAAAACTAGCTTGAAAGGCTTGCTTTTGCATTGAAAATTCAATATTTTTCAAAACTTTGTAAAACTTAATATTTGCAATAAAACTTTGTTTTAAACTGTTGGAAATTGTCAAAATCAACATTTTTTGATCGATACCATATCGATTTTCAATAATTTTATTGGTTTTCTAATGATTTCAAACAGTATATTCAAATTTGAAATTACCGTGTTTAACGTTGAAAAACTAGCTTCAAATGCTTGCTTTTGCATTGAAAATTCAATATTTTTCAAAACTTTGTAAAACTTAATATTTGCAATAAAACTTTGTGTAAACTGTTGGAAATTGTCAAAATCAACATTTTCTGATCGATACCATATCGATTTTCAATAATTTTATTGGTTTTCTAAGGATTTCAAACAGTATATTCAAATTTGAAATTACCGTGTTTAACGTTGAAAAAGTAGCTTGAATTGCTTGCTTTTGCATTGAAAATTCAATATTTTTCAAAACTTTGTAAAACTTAATATTTGCAATAAAACTTTGTGTAAACTGTTGGAAATTGTCAAAATCAACATTTTCTGATCGATACCATATCGATTTTCAATAATTTTATTGGTTTTCTAATGATTTCAAACAGCATATTCAAATTTGAAATTACCGTGTTTAACGTTGAAAAACTAGCTTGAATTGCTTGCTTTTGCATTGAAAATTCAATATTTTTCAAAACTTGTAAAACTTAATATTTGCAATAAAACTTTGTGTAAACTGTTGGAAATTGTCAAAATCAATATTTTCTGATCGATACCATATCGATTTTCAATAATTTTATTGGTTTTCTAATGATTTCAAACAGCATATTCAAATTTGAAATTACCGTGTTTAACGTTGAAAAACTAGCTTGAAATGCTTGCTTTTGCATTGAAAATTCAATATTTTTCAAAACTTTGTAAAACTTAATATTTGCAATAAAACTTTGTGTAAACTGTTGGAAATTGTCAAAATCAACATTTTCTGATCGATACCATATCGATTTTCAATAATTTTATTGGTTTTCTAATGATTTCAAACAGCATATTCAAATTTGAAATTACCGTGTTTAACGTTGAAAAACTAGCTTGAATTGCTTGCTTTTGCATTGAAAATTCAATATTTTTCAAAACTTGTAAAACTTAATATTTGCAATAAAACTTTGTGTAAACTGTTGGAAATTGTCAAAATCAATATTTTCTGATCGATACCATATCGATTTTCAATAATTTTATTGGTTTTCTAATGATTTCAAACAGCATATTCAAATTTGAAATTACCGTGTTTAACGTTGAAAAACTAGCTTGAAATGCTTGCTTTTGCATTGAAAATTCAATATTTTTCAAAACTTTGTAAAACTTAATATTTGCAATAAAACTTTGTTTTAAACTGTTGGAAATTGTCAAAATCAACATTTTTTGATCGATACCATATCGATTTTCAATAATTTTATTGGTTTTCTAATGGTTTCAAACAGTATATTCAAATTTGAAATTACCGTGTTTAACGTTGAAAAACTAGCTTGAAAGGCTTGCTTTTGCATTGAAAATTCAATATTTTTCAAAACTTTGTAAAACTTAATATTTGCAATAAAACTTTGTTTTAAACTGTTGGAAATTGTCAAAATCAACATTTTTTGATCGATACCATATCGATTTTCAATAATTTTATTGGTTTTCTAATGATTTCAAACAGTATATTCAAATTTGAAATTACCGTGTTTAACGTTGAAAAACTAGCTTCAAATGCTTGCTTTTGCATTGAAAATTCAATATTTTTCAAAACTTTGTAAAACTTAATATTTGCAATAAAACTTTGTGTAAACTGTTGGAAATTGTCAAAATCAACATTTTCTGATCGATACCATATCGATTTTCAATAATTTTATTGGTTTTCTAAGGATTTCAAACAGTATATTCAAATTTGAAATTACCGTGTTTAACGTTGAAAAAGTAGCTTGAATTGCTTGCTTTTGCATTGAAAATTCAATATTTTTCAAAACTTTGTAAAACTTAATATTTGCAATAAAACTTTGTGTAAACTGTTGGAAATTGTCAAAATCAACATTTTCTGATCGATACCATATCGATTTTCAATAATTTTATTGGTTTTCTAATGATTTCAAACAGCATATTCAAATTTGAAATTACCGTGTTTAACGTTGAAAAACTAGCTTGAATTGCTTGCTTTTGCATTGAAAATTCAATATTTTTCAAAACTTGTAAAACTTAATATTTGCAATAAAACTTTGTGTAAACTGTTGGAAATTGTCAAAATCAATATTTTCTGATCGATACCATATCGATTTTCAATAATTTTATTGGTTTTCTAATGATTTCAAACGGCATATTCAAATTTGAAATTACCGTGTTTAACGTTGAAAAACTAGCTTGAAATGCTTGCTTTTGCATTGAAAATTCAATATTTTTCAAAACTTTGTAAAACTTAATATTTGCAATAAAACTTTGTGTAAACTGTTGGAAATTGAAAAAATCAACATTTTCTGATCGATACCATATCGATTTTCAATAATTTTATTGGTTTTCTAATGATTTCAAACAGCATATTCAAATTTGAAATTACCGTGTTTAACGTTGAAAAACTAGCTTGAATTGCTTGCTTTTGCATTGAAAATTCAATATTTTTAAAAACTTTGTAAAACTTAATATTTGCAATAAAACTTTGTGTAAACTGTTGGAAATTGTCAAAATCAACATTTTCTGATCGATACCATATCGATTTTCAATAATTTTATTGGTTTTCTAATGATTTCAAACAGCATATTCAAATTTGAAATTACCGTGTTTAACGTTGAAAAACTAGCTTGAAAGGCTTCCTTTTGCATTGAAAATTCAATATTTTTCAAAACTTTGTAAAACTTAATATTTGCAATAAAACTTTGTTTTAAACTGTTGGAAATTGTCAAAATCAACATTTTTTGATCGATACCATATCGATTTTCAATAATTTTATTGGTTTTCTAATGGTTTCAAACAGTATATTCAAATTTGAAATTACCGTGTTTAACGTTGAAAAACTAGCTTCAAATGCTTGCTTTTGCATTGAAAATTCAATATTTTTCAAAACTTTGTAAAACATAATATTTGCAATAAAACTTTGTGTAAACTGTTGGAAATTGTCAAAATCAACATTTTCTGATCGATACCATATCGATTTTCAATAATTTTATTGGTTTTCTAAGGATTTCAAACAGTATATTCAAATTTGAAATTACCGTGTTTAACGTTGAAAACTAGCTTGAAATGCTTGCTTTTGCATTGAAAATTCAATATTTTTCAAAACTTTGTAAAACTTAATATTTGCAATAAAACTTTTTGTAAACTGTTGGAAATTGTCAAAATCAACATTTTCTGATCGATACCATATCGATTTTCAATAATTTTATTGGTTTTCTAATGATTTCAAACAGCATATTCAAATTTGAAATTACCGTGTTTAACGTTGAAAAACTAGCTTGAATTGCTTGCTTTTGCATTGAAAATTCAATATTTTTCAAAACTTGTAAAACTTAATATTTGCAATAAAACTTTCTGTAAACTGTTGGAAATTGTCAAAATCAACATTTTCTGATCGATACCATATCGATTTTCAATAATTTTATTGGTTTTCTAATGATTTCAAACAGTATATTCAAATTTGAAATTACCGTGTTTAACGTTGAAAAACTAGCTTGAATTGCTTGCTTTTGCATTGAAAATTCAATATTTTTCAAAACTTGTAAAACTTAATATTTGCAATCAAACTTTCTGTAAACTGTTGGAAATTGTCAAAATCAACATTTTCTGATCGATACCATATCGATTTTCAATAATTTTATTGGTTTTCTAATGATTTCAAACAGTATATTCAAATTTGAAATTACCGTGTTTAACGTTGAAAAACTAGCTTGAATTGCTTGCTTTTGCATTGAAAATTCAATATTTTTCAAAACTTTGTAAAACTTAATATTTGCAATAAAACTTTGTTTTAAACAGTTGGAAATTGTCAAAATCAACATTTTTTGATCGATACCATATCGATTTTCAATAATTTTATTGGTTTTCTAATGATTTCAAACAGTATATTCAAATTTGAAATTACCGTGTTTAACGTTGAAAAACTAGCTTCAAATGCTTGCTTTTGCATTGAAAATTCAATATTTTTCAAAACTTTGTAAAACTTAATATTTGCAATAAAACTTTGTGTAAACTGTTGGAAATTGTCAAAATCAACATTTTCTGATCGATACCATATCGATTTTCAATAATTTTATTGGTTTTCTAAGGATTTCAAACAGTATATTCAAATTTGAAATTACCGTGTTTAACGTTGAAAAAGTAGCTTGAATTGCTTGCTTTTGCATTGAAAATTCAATATTTTTCAAAACTTTGTAAAACTTAATATTTGCAATAAAACTTTGTGTAAACTGTTGGAAATTGTCAAAATCAACATTTTCTGATCGATACCATATCGATTTTCAATAATTTTATTGGTTTTCTAATGATTTCAAACAGCATATTCAAATTTGAAATTACCGTGTTTAACGTTGAAAAACTAGCTTGAATTGCTTGCTTTTGCATTGAAAATTCAATATTTTTCAAAACTTGTAAAACTTAATATTTGCAATAAAACTTTGTGTAAACTGTTGGAAATTGTCAAAATCAATATTTTCTGATCGATACCATATCGATTTTCAATAATTTTATTGGTTTTCTAATGATTTCAAACGGCATATTCAAATTTGAAATTACCGTGTTTAACGTTGAAAAACTAGCTTGAAATGCTTGCTTTTGCATTGAAAATTCAATATTTTTCAAAACTTTGTAAAACTTAATATTTGCAATAAAACTTTGTGTAAACTGTTGGAAATTGAAAAAATCAACATTTTCTGATCGATACCATATCGATTTTCAATAATTTTATTGGTTTTCTAATGATTTCAAACAGCATATTCAAATTTGAAATTACCGTGTTTAACGTTGAAAAACTAGCTTGAATTGCTTGCTTTTGCATTGAAAATTCAATATTTTTAAAAACTTTGTAAAACTTAATATTTGCAATAAAACTTTGTGTAAACTGTTGGAAATTGTCAAAATCAACATTTTCTGATCGATACCATATCGATTTTCAATAATTTTATTGGTTTTCTAATGATTTCAAACAGCATATTCAAATTTGAAATTACCGTGTTTAACGTTGAAAAACTAGCTTGAAAGGCTTCCTTTTGCATTGAAAATTCAATATTTTTCAAAACTTTGTAAAACTTAATATTTGCAATAAAACTTTGTTTTAAACTGTTGGAAATTGTCAAAATCAACATTTTTTGATCGATACCATATCGATTTTCAATAATTTTATTGGTTTTCTAATGATTTCAAACAGTATATTCAAATTTGAAATTACCGTGTTTAACGTTGAAAAACTAGCTTCAAATGCTTGCTTTTGCATTGAAAATTCAATATTTTTCAAAACTTTGTAAAACATAATATTTGCAATAAAACTTTGTGTAAACTGTTGGAAATTGTCAAAATCAACATTTTCTGATCGATACCATATCGATTTTCAATAATTTTATTGGTTTTCTAAGGATTTCAAACAGTATATTCAAATTTGAAATTACCGTGTTTAACGTTGAAAACTAGCTTGAAATGCTTGCTTTTGCATTGAAAATTCAATATTTTTCAAAACTTTGTAAAACTTAATATTTGCAATAAAACTTTTTGTAAACTGTTGGAAATTGTCAAAATCAACATTTTCTGATCGATACCATATCGATTTTCAATAATTTTATTGGTTTTCTAATGATTTCAAACCGCATATTCAAATTTGAAATTACCGTGTTTAACGTTGAAAAACTAGCTTGAATTGCTTGCTTTTGCATTGAAAATTCAATATTTTTCGAAACTTGTAAAACTTAATATTTGCAATAAAACTTTCTGTAAACTGTTGGAAATTGTCAAAATCAACATTTTCTGATCGATACCATATCGATTTTCAATAATTTTATTGGTTTTCTAATGATTTCAAACAGTATATTCAAATTTGAAATTACCGTGTTTAACGTTGAAAAACTAGCTTGAATTGCTTGCTTTTGCATTGAAAATTCAATATTTTTCAAAACTTGTAAAACTTAATATTTGCAATCAAACTTTCTGTAAACTGTTGGAAATTGTCAAAATCAACATTTTCTGATCGATACCATATCGATTTTCAATAATTTTATTGGTTTTCTAATGATTTCAAACAGTATATTCAAATTTGAAATTACCGTGTTTAACGTTGAAAAACTAGCTTGAATTGCTTGCTTTTGCATTGAAAATTCAATATTTTTCAAAACTTTGTAAAACTTAATATTTGCAATAAAACTTTGTTTTAAACAGTTGGAAATTGTCAAAATCAACATTTTTTGATCGATACCATATCGATTTTCAATAATTTTATTGGTTTTCTAATGATTTCAAACAGTATATTCAAATTTGAAATTACCGTGTTTAACGTTGAAAAACTAGCTTCAAATGCTTGCTTTTGCATTGAAAATTCAATATTTTTCAAAACTTTGTAAAACTTAATATTTGCAATAAAACTTTGTGTAAACTGTTGGAAATTGTCAAAATCAACATTTTCTGATCGATACCATATCGATTTTCAATAATTTTATTGGTTTTCTAAGGATTTCAAACAGTATATTCAAATTTGAAATTACCGTGTTTAACGTTGAAAAAGTAGCTTGAATTGCTTGCTTTTGCATTGAAAATTCAATATTTTTCAAAACTTTGTAAAACTTAATATTTGCAATAAAACTTTGTGTAAACTGTTGGAAATTGTCAAAATCAACATTTTCTGATCGATACCATATCGATTTTCAATAATTTTATTGGTTTTCTAATGATTTCAAACAGCATATTCAAATTTGAAATTACCGTGTTTAACGTTGAAAAACTAGCTTGAATTGCTTGCTTTTGCATTGAAAATTCAATATTTTTCAAAACTTGTAAAACTTAATATTTGCAATAAAACTTTGTGTAAACTGTTGGAAATTGTCAAAATCAATATTTTCTGATCGATACCATATCGATTTTCAATAATTTTATTGGTTTTCTAATGATTTCAAACAGCATATTCAAATTTGAAATTACCGTGTTTAACGTTGAAAAACTAGCTTGAAATGCTTGCTTTTGCATTGAAAATTCAATATTTTTCAAAACTTTGTAAAACTTAATATTTGCAATAAAACTTTGTGTAAACTGTTGGAAATTGTCAAAATCAACATTTTCTGATCGATACCATATCGATTTTCAATAATTTTCTTGGTTTTCTAATGATTTCAAACAGCATATTCAAATTTGAAATTACCGTGTTTAACGTTGAAAAACTAGCTTGAATTGCTTGCTTTTGCATTGAAAATTCAATATTTTTCAAAACTTTGTAAAACTTAATATTTGCAATAAAACTTTGTGTAAACTGTTGGAAATTGTCAAAATCAACATTTTCTGATCGATACCATATCGATTTTCAATAATTTTATTGGTTTTCTAATGATTTCAAACAGCATATTCAAATTTGAAATTACCGTGTTTAACGTTGAAAAACTAGCTTGAAAGGCTTGCTTTTGCATTGAAAATTCAATATTTTTCAAAACTTTGTAAAACTTAATATTTGCAATAAAACTTTGTTTTAAACTGTTGGAAATTGTCAAAATCAACATTTTTTGATCGATACCATATCGATTTTCAATAATTTTATTGGTTTTCTAATGGTTTCAAACAGTATATTCAAATTTGAAATTACCGTGTTTAACGTTGAAAAACTAGCTTGAAAGGCTTGCTTTTGCATTGAAAATTCAATATTTTTCAAAACTTTGTAAAACTTAATATTTGCAATAAAACTTTGTTTTAAACTGTTGGAAATTGTCAAAATCAACATTTTTTGATCGATACCATATCGATTTTCAATAATTTTATTGGTTTTCTAATGATTTCAAACAGTATATTCAAATTTGAAATTACCGTGTTTAACGTTGAAAAACTAGCTTCAAATGCTTGCTTTTGCATTGAAAATTCAATATTTTTCAAAACTTTGTAAAACTTAATATTTGCAATAAAACTTTGTGTAAACTGTTGGAAATTGTCAAAATCAACATTTTCTGATCGATACCATATCGATTTTCAATAATTTTATTGGTTTTCTAAGGATTTCAAACAGTATATTCAAATTTGAAATTACCGTGTTTAACGTTGAAAAAGTAGCTTGAATTGCTTGCTTTTGCATTGAAAATTCAATATTTTTCAAAACTTTGTAAAACTTAATATTTGCAATAAAACTTTGTGTAAACTGTTGGAAATTGTCAAAATCAACATTTTCTGATCGATACCATATCGATTTTCAATAATTTTATTGGTTTTCTAATGATTTCAAACAGCATATTCAAATTTGAAATTACCGTGTTTAACGTTGAAAAACTAGCTTGAATTGCTTGCTTTTGCATTGAAAATTCAATATTTTTCAAAACTTGTAAAACTTAATATTTGCAATAAAACTTTGTGTAAACTGTTGGAAATTGTCAAAATCAATATTTTCTGATCGATACCATATCGATTTTCAATAATTTTATTGGTTTTCTAATGATTTCAAACGGCATATTCAAATTTGAAATTACCGTGTTTAACGTTGAAAAACTAGCTTGAAATGCTTGCTTTTGCATTGAAAATTCAATATTTTTCAAAACTTTGTAAAACTTAATATTTGCAATAAAACTTTGTGTAAACTGTTGGAAATTGAAAAAATCAACATTTTCTGATCGATACCATATCGATTTTCAATAATTTTATTGGTTTTCTAATGATTTCAAACAGCATATTCAAATTTGAAATTACCGTGTTTAACGTTGAAAAACTAGCTTGAATTGCTTGCTTTTGCATTGAAAATTCAATATTTTTAAA
This sequence comes from Acanthosepion esculentum, assembly GCA_964036315.1. Classification (NCBI taxonomy): domain Eukaryota; kingdom Metazoa; phylum Mollusca; class Cephalopoda; order Sepiida; family Sepiidae; genus Acanthosepion; species Acanthosepion esculentum. Next base: position 26,701,306 of record OZ038514.1, read on the forward strand.
AACTTTGTAAAACTTAATATTTGCAATAAAACTTTGTGTAAACTGTTGGAAATTGTCAAAATCAACATTTTCTGATCGATACCATATCGATTTTCAATAATTTTATTGGTTTTCTAATGATTTCAAACAGCATATTCAAATTTGAAATTACCGTGTTTAACGTTGAAAAACTAGCTTGAAAGGCTTCCTTTTGCATTGAAAATTCAATATTTTTCAAAACTTTGTAAAACTTAATATTTGCAATAAAACTTTGTTTTAAACTGTTGGAAATTGTCAAAATCAACATTTTTTGATCGATACCATATCGATTTTCAATAATTTTATTGGTTTTCTAATGATTTCAAACAGTATATTCAAATTTGAAATTACCGTGTTTAACGTTGAAAAACTAGCTTCAAATGCTTGCTTTTGCATTGAAAATTCAATATTTTTCAAAACTTTGTAAAACATAATATTTGCAATAAAACTTTGTGTAAACTGTTGGAAATTGTCAAAATCAACATTTTCTGATCGATACCATATCGATTTTCAATAATTTTCTTGGTTTTCTAATGATTTCAAACAGCATATTCAAATTTGAAATTACCGTGTTTAACGTTGAAAAACTAGCTTGAATTGCTTGCTTTTGCATTGAAAATTCAATATTTTTCAAAACTTTGTAAAACTTAATATTTGCAATAAAACTTTGTGTAAACTGTTGGAAATTGTCAAAATCAACATTTTCTGATCGATACCATATCGATTTTCAATAATTTTATTGGTTTTCTAATGATTTCAAACAGCATATTCAAATTTGAAATTACCGTGTTTAACGTTGAAAAACTAGCTTGAAAGGCTTGCTTTTGCATTGAAAATTCAATATTTTTCAAAACTTTGTAAAACTTAATATTTGCAATAAAACTTTGTTTTAAACTGTTGGAAATTGTCAAAATCAACATTTTTTGATCGATACCATATCGATTTTCAATAATTTTATTGGTTTTCTAATGGTTTCAAACAGTATATTCAAATTTGAAATTACCGTGTTTAACGTTGAAAAACTAGCTTGAAAGGCTTGCTTTTGCATTGAAAATTCAATATTTTTCAAAACTTTGTAAAACTTAATATTTGCAATAAAACTTTGTTTTAAACTGTTGGAAATTGTCAAAATCAACATTTTTTGATCGATACCATATCGATTTTCAATAATTTTATTGGTTTTCTAATGATTTCAAACAGTATATTCAAATTTGAAATTACCGTGTTTAACGTTGAAAAACTAGCTTCAAATGCTTGCTTTTGCATTGAAAATTCAATATTTTTCAAAACTTTGTAAAACTTAATATTTGCAATAAAACTTTGTGTAAACTGTTGGAAATTGTCAAAATCAACATTTTCTGATCGATACCATATCGATTTTCAATAATTTTATTGGTTTTCTAAGGATTTCAAACAGTATATTCAAATTTGAAATTACCGTGTTTAACGTTGAAAAAGTAGCTTGAATTGCTTGCTTTTGCATTGAAAATTCAATATTTTTCAAAACTTTGTAAAACTTAATATTTGCAATAAAACTTTGTGTAAACTGTTGGAAATTGTCAAAATCAACATTTTCTGATCGATACCATATCGATTTTCAATAATTTTATTGGTTTTCTAATGATTTCAAACAGCATATTCAAATTTGAAATTACCGTGTTTAACGTTGAAAAACTAGCTTGAATTGCTTGCTTTTGCATTGAAAATTCAATATTTTTCAAAACTTGTAAAACTTAATATTTGCAATAAAACTTTGTGTAAACTGTTGGAAATTGTCAAAATCAATATTTTCTGATCGATACCATATCGATTTTCAATAATTTTATTGGTTTTCTAATGATTTCAAACGGCATATTCAAATTTGAAATTACCGTGTTTAACGTTGAAAAACTAGCTTGAAATGCTTGCTTTTGCATTGAAAATTCAATATTTTTCAAAACTTTGTAAAACTTAATATTTGCAATAAAACTTTGTGTAAACTGTTGGAAATTGAAAAAATCAACATTTTCTGATCGATACCATATCGATTTTCAATAATTTTATTGGTTTTCTAATGATTTCAAACAGCATATTCAAATTTGAAATTACCGTGTTTAACGTTGAAAAACTAGCTTGAATTGCTTGCTTTTGCATTGAAAATTCAATATTTTTAAAAACTTTGTAAAACTTAATATTTGCAATAAAACTTTGTGTAAACTGTTGGAAATTGTCAAAATCAACATTTTCTGATCGATACCATATCGATTTTCAATAATTTTATTGGTTTTCTAATGATTTCAAACAGCATATTCAAATTTGAAATTACCGTGTTTAACGTTGAAAAACTAGCTTGAAAGGCTTCCTTTTGCATTGAAAATTCAATATTTTTCAAAACTTTGTAAAACTTAATATTTGCAATAAAACTTTGTTTTAAACTGTTGGAAATTGTCAAAATCAACATTTTTTGATCGATACCATATCGATTTTCAATAATTTTATTGGTTTTCTAATGATTTCAAACAGTATATTCAAATTTGAAATTACCGTGTTTAACGTTGAAAAACTAGCTTCAAATGCTTGCTTTTGCATTGAAAATTCAATATTTTTCAAAACTTTGTAAAACTTAATATTTGCAATAAAACTTTGTGTAAACTGTTGGAAATTGTCAAAATCAACATTTTCTGATCGATACCATATCGATTTTCAATAATTTTATTGGTTTTCTAAGGATTTCAAACAGTATATTCAAATTTGAAATTACCGTGTTTAACGTTGAAAAAGTAGCTTGAATTGCTTGCTTTTGCATTGAAAATTCAATATTTTTCAAAACTTTGTAAAACTTAATATTTGCAATAAAACTTTGTGTAAACTGTTGGAAATTGTCAAAATCAACATTTTCTGATCGATACCATATCGATTTTCAATAATTTTATTGGTTTTCTAATGATTTCAAACAGCATATTCAAATTTGAAATTACCGTGTTTAACGTTGAAAAACTAGCTTGAATTGCTTGCTTTTGCATTGAAAATTCAATATTTTTCAAAACTTGTAAAACTTAATATTTGCAATAAAACTTTGTGTAAACTGTTGGAAATTGTCAAAATCAATATTTTCTGATCGATACCATATCGATTTTCAATAATTTTATTGGTTTTCTAATGATTTCAAACAGCATATTCAAATTTGAAATTACCGTGTTTAACGTTGAAAAACTAGCTTGAAATGCTTGCTTTTGCATTGAAAATTCAATATTTTTCAAAACTTTGTAAAACTTAATATTTGCAATAAAACTTTGTGTAAACTGTTGGAAATTGAAAAAATCAACATTTTCTGATCGATACCATATCGATTTTCAATAATTTTATTGGTTTTCTAATGATTTCAAACAGCATATTCAAATTTGAAATTACCGTGTTTAACGTTGAAAAACTAGCTTGAATTGCTTGCTTTTGCATTGAAAATTCAATATTTTTCAAAACTTTGTAAAACTTAATATTTGCAATAAAACTTTGTTTTAAACTGTTGGAAATTGTCAAAATCAACATTTTTTGATCGATACCATATCGATTTTCAATAATTTTATTGGTTTTCTAATGATTTCAAACAGTATATTCAAATTTGAAATTACCGTGTTTAACGTTGAAAAACTAGCTTGAAATGCTTGCTTTTGCATTGAAAATTCAATATTTTTCAAAACTTTGTAAAACTTAATATTTGCAATAAAACTTTGTGTAAACTGTTGGAAATTGTCAAAATCAACATTTTCTGATCGATACCATATCGATTTTCAATAATTTTATTGGTTTTCTAAGGATTTCAAACAGTATATTCAAATTTGAAATTACCGTGTTTAACGTTGAAAACTAGCTTGAAATGCTTGCTTTTGCATTGAAAATTCAATATTTTTCAAAACTTTGTAAAACTTAATATTTGCAATAAAACTTTTTGTAAACTGTTGGAAATTGTCAAAATCAACATTTTCTGATCGATACCATATCGATTTTCAATAATTTTATTGGTTTTCTAATGATTTCAAACAGCATATTCAAATTTGAAATTACCGTGTTTAACGTTGAAAAACTAGCTTGAATTGCTTGCTTTTGCATTGAAAATTCAATATTTTTCAAAACTTGTAAAACTTAATATTTGCAATAAAACTTTCTGTAAACTGTTGGAAATTGTCAAAATCAACATTTTCTGATCGATACCATATCGATTTTCAATAATTTTATTGGTTTTCTAATGATTTCAAACAGTATATTCAAATTTGAAATTACCGTGTTTAACGTTGAAAAACTAGCTTGAATTGCTTGCTTTTGCATTGAAAATTCAATATTTTTCAAAACTTTGTAAAACTTAATATTTGCAATAAAACTTTGTTTTAAACTGTTGGAAATTGTCAAAATCAACATTTTTTGATCGATACCATATCGATTTTCAATAATTTTATTGGTTTTCTAATGATTTCAAACAGTATATTCAAATTTGAAATTACCGTGTTTAACGTTGAAAAACTAGCTTCAAATGCTTGCTTTTGCATTGAAAATTCAATATTTTTCAAAACTTTGTAAAACTTAATATTTGCAATAAAACTTTGTGTAAACTGTTGGAAATTGTCAAAATCAACATTTTCTGATCGATACCATATCGATTTTCAATAATTTTATTGGTTTTCTAAGGATTTCAAACAGTATATTCAAATTTGAAATTACCGTGTTTAACGTTGAAAAAGTAGCTTGAATTGCTTGCTTTTGCATTGAAAATTCAATATTTTTCAAAACTTTGTAAAACTTAATATTTGCAATAAAACTTTGTGTAAACTGTTGGAAATTGTCAAAATCAACATTTTCTGATCGATACCATATCGATTTTCAATAATTTTATTGGTTTTCTAATGATTTCAAACAGCATATTCAAATTTGAAATTACCGTGTTTAACGTTGAAAAACTAGCTTGAATTGCTTGCTTTTGCATTGAAAATTCAATATTTTTCAAAACTTGTAAAACTTAATATTTGCAATAAAACTTTGTGTAAACTGTTGGAAATTGTCAAAATCAATATTTTCTGATCGATACCATATCGATTTTCAATAATTTTATTGGTTTTCTAATGATTTCAAACAGCATATTCAAATTTGAAATTACCGTGTTTAACGTTGAAAAACTAGCTTGAAATGCTTGCTTTTGCATTGAAAATTCAATATTTTTCAAAACTTTGTAAAACTTAATATTTGCAATAAAACTTTGTGTAAACTGTTGGAAATTGAAAAAATCAACATTTTCTGATCGATACCATATCGATTTTCAATAATTTTATTGGTTTTCTAATGATTTCAAACAGCATATTCAAATTTGAAATTACCGTGTTTAACGTTGAAAAACTAGCTTGAATTGCTTGCTTTTGCATTGAAAATTCAATATTTTTAAAAACTTTGTAAAACTTAATATTTGCAATAAAACTTTGTGTAAACTGTTGGAAATTGTCAAAATCAACATTTTCTGATCGATACCATATCGATTTTCAATAATTTTATTGGTTTTCTAATGATTTCAAACAGCATATTCAAATTTGAAATTACCGTGTTTAACGTTGAAAAACTAGCTTCAAATGCTTGCTTTTGCATTGAAAATTCAATATTTTTCAAAACTTTGTAAAACATAATATTTGCAATAAAACTTTGTGTAAACTGTTGGAAATTGTCAAAATCAACATTTTCTGATCGATACCATATCGATTTTCAATAATTTTATTGGTTTTCTAAGGATTTCAAACAGTATATTCAAATTTGAAATTACCGTGTTTAACGTTGAAAACTAGCTTGAAATGCTTGCTTTTGCATTGAAAATTCAATATTTTTCAAAACTTTGTAAAACTTAATATTTGCAATAAAACTTTTTGTAAACTGTTGGAAATTGTCAAAATCAACATTTTCTGATCGATACCATATCGATTTTCAATAATTTTATTGGTTTTCTAATGATTTCAAACAGCATATTCAAATTTGAAATTACCGTGTTTAACGTTGAAAAACTAGCTTGAATTGCTTGCTTTTGCATTGAAAATTCAATATTTTTCAAAACTTGTAAAACTTAATATTTGCAATAAAACTTTCTGTAAACTGTTGGAACTTGTCAAAATCAACATTTTCTGATCGATACCATATCGATTTTCAATAATTTTATTGGTTTTCTAATGATTTCAAACAGTATATTCAAATTTGAAATTACCGTGTTTAACGTTGAAAAACTAGCTTGAATTGCTTGCTTTTGCATTGAAAATTCAATATTTTTCAAAACTTGTAAAACTTAATATTTGCAATAAAACTTTGTGTAAACTGTTGGAAATTGTCAAAATCAATATTTTCTGATCGATACCATATCGATTTTCAATAATTTTATTGGTTTTCTAATGATTTCAAACAGCATATTCAAATTTGAAATTACCGTGTTTAACGTTGAAAAACTAGCTTGAAATGCTTGCTTTTGCATTGAAAATTCAATATTTTTCAAAACTTTGTAAAACTTAATATTTGCAATAAAACTTTGTGTAAACTGTTGGAAATTGAAAAAATCAACATTTTCTGATCGATACCATATCGATTTTCAATAATTTTATTGGTTTTCTAATGATTTCAAACAGCATATTCAAATTTGAAATTACCGTGTTTAACGTTGAAAAACTAGCTTGAATTGCTTGCTTTTGCATTGAAAATTCAATATTTTTCAAAACTTTGTAAAACTTAATATTTGCAATAAAACTTTGTTTTAAACTGTTGGAAATTGTCAAAATCAACATTTTTTGATCGATACCATATCGATTTTCAATAATTTTATTGGTTTTCTAATGATTTCAAACAGTATATTCAAATTTGAAATTACCGTGTTTAACGTTGAAAAACTAGCTTCAAATGCTTGCTTTTGCATTGAAAATTCAATATTTTTCAAAACTTTGTAAAACTTAATATTTGCAATAAAACTTTGTGTAAACTGTTGGAAATTGTCAAAATCAACATTTTCTGATCGATACCATATCGATTTTCAATAATTTTATTGGTTTTCTAAGGATTTCAAACAGTATATTCAAATTTGAAATTACCGTGTTTAACGTTGAAAACTAGCTTGAAATGCTTGCTTTTGCATTGAAAATTCAATATTTTTCAAAACTTTGTAAAACTTAATATTTGCAATAAAACTTTTTGTAAACTGTTGGAAATTGTCAAAATCAACATTTTCTGATCGATACCATATCGATTTTCAATAATTTTATTGGTTTTCTAATGATTTCAAACAGCATATTCAAATTTGAAATTACCGTGTTTAACGTTGAAAAACTAGCTTGAATTGCTTGCTTTTGCATTGAAAATTCAATATTTTTCAAAACTTGTAAAACTTAATATTTGCAATAAAACTTTCTGTAAACTGTTGGAACTTGTCAAAATCAACATTTTCTGATCGATACCATATCGATTTTCAATAATTTTATTGGTTTTCTAATGATTTCAAACAGTATATTCAAATTTGAAATTACCGTGTTTAACGTTGAAAAACTAGCTTGAATTGCTTGCTTTTGCATTGAAAATTCAATATTTTTCAAAACTTGTAAAACTTAATATTTGCAATAAAACTTTGTGTAAACTGTTGGAAATTGTCAAAATCAATATTTTCTGATCGATACCATATCGATTTTCAATAATTTTATTGGTTTTCTAATGATTTCAAACAGCATATTCAAATTTGAAATTACCGTGTTTAACGTTGAAAAACTAGCTTGAAATGCTTGCTTTTGCATTGAAAATTCAATATTTTTCAAAACTTTGTAAAACTTAATATTTGCAATAAAACTTTGTGTAAACTGTTGGAAATTGAAAAAATCAACATTTTCTGATCGATACCATATCGATTTTCAATAATTTTATTGGTTTTCTAATGATTTCAAACAGCATATTCAAATTTGAAATTACCGTGTTTAACGTTGAAAAACTAGCTTGAATTGCTTGCTTTTGCATTGAAAATTCAATATTTTTCAAAACTTTGTAAAACTTAATATTTGCAATAAAACTTTGTTTTAAACTGTTGGAAATTGTCAAAATCAACATTTTTTGATCGATACCATATCGATTTTCAATAATTTTATTGGTTTTCTAATGATTTCAAACAGTATATTCAAATTTGAAATTACCGTGTTTAACGTTGAAAAACTAGCTTCAAATGCTTGCTTTTGCATTGAAAATTCAATATTTTTCAAAACTTTGTAAAACTTAATATTTGCAATAAAACTTTGTGTAAACTGTTGGAAATTGTCAAAATCAACATTTTCTGATCGATACCATATCGATTTTCAATAATTTTATTGGTTTTCTAAGGATTTCAAACAGTATATTCAAATTTGAAATTACCGTGTTTAACGTTGAAAACTAGCTTGAAATGCTTGCTTTTGCATTGAAAATTCAATATTTTTCAAAACTTTGTAAAACTTAATATTTGCAATAAAACTTTTTGTAAACTGTTGGAAATTGTCAAAATCAACATTTTCTGATCGATACCATATCGATTTTCAATAATTTTATTGGTTTTCTAATGATTTCAAACAGCATATTCAAATTTGAAATTACCGTGTTTAACGTTGAAAAACTAGCTTGAATTGCTTGCTTTTGCATTGAAAATTCAATATTTTTCAAAACTTGTAAAACTTAATATTTGCAATAAAACTTTCTGTAAACTGTTGGAAATTGTCAAAATCAACATTTTCTGATCGATACCATATCGATTTTCAATAATTTTATTGGTTTTCTAAGGATTTCAAACAGTATATTCAAATTTGAAATTACCGTGTTTAACGTTGAAAAAGTAGCTTGAATTGCTTGCTTTTGCATTGAAAATTCAATATTTTTCAAAACTTTGTAAAACTTAATATTTGCAATAAAACTTTGTGTAAATTGTTGGAAATTGTCAAAATCAACATTTTCTGATCGATACCATATCGATTTTCAATAATTTTATTGGTTTTCTAATGATTTCAAACAGCATATTCAAATTTGAAATTACCGTGTTTAACGTTGAAAAACTAGCTTGAATTGCTTGCTTTTGCATTGAAAATTCAATATTTTTCAAAACTTGTAAAACTTAATATTTGCAATAAAACTTTGTGTAAACTGTTGGAAATTGTCAAAATCAATATTTTCTGATCGATACCATATCGATTTTCAATAATTTTATTGGTTTTCTAATGATTTCAAACAGCATATTCAAATTTGAAATTACCGTGTTTAACGTTGAAAAACTAGCTTGAAATGCTTGCTTTTGCATTGAAAATTCAATATTTTTCAAAACTTTGTAAAACTTAATATTTGCAATAAAACTTTGTGTAAACTGTTGGAAATTGAAAAAATCAACATTTTCTGATCGATACCATATCGATTTTCAATAATTTTATTGGTTTTCTAATGATTTCAAACAGCATATTCAAATTTGAAATTACCGTGTTTAACGTTGAAAAACTAGCTTGAATTGCTTGCTTTTGCATTGAAAATTCAATATTTTTAAAAACTTTGTAAAACTTAATATTTGCAATAAAACTTTGTGTAAACTGTTGGAAATTGTCAAAATCAACATTTTCTGATCGATACCATATCGATTTTCAATAATTTTATTGGTTTTCTAATGATTTCAAACAGCATATTCAAATTTGAAATTACCGTGTTTAACGTTGAAAAACTAGCTTGAAAGGCTTCCTTTTGCATTGAAAATTCAATATTTTTCAAAACTTTGTAAAACTTAATATTTGCAATAAAACTTTGTTTTAAACTGTTGGAAATTGTCAAAATCAACATTTTCTGATCGATACCATATCGATTTTCAATAATTTTATTGGTTTTCTAAGGATTTCAAACAGTATATTCAAATTTGAAATTACCGTGTTTAACGTTGAAAACTAGCTTGAAATGCTTGCTTTTGCATTGAAAATTCAATATTTTTCAAAACTTTGTAAAACTTAATATTTGCAATAAAACTTTTTGTAAACTGTTGGAAATTGTCAAAATCAACATTTTCTGATCGATACCATATCGATTTTCAATAATTTTATTGGTTTTCTAATGATTTCAAACAGCATATTCAAATTTGAAATTACCGTGTTTAACGTTGAAAAACTAGCTTGAATTGCTTGCTTTTGCATTGAAAATTCAATATTTTTCAAAACTTTTAAAACTTAATATTTGCAATAAAACTTTCTGTAAACTGTTGGAAATTGTCAAAATCAACATTTTCTGATCGATACCATATCGATTTTCAATAATTTTATTGGTTTTCTAATGATTTCAAACAGTATATTCAAATTTGAAATTACCGTGTTTAACGTTGAAAAACTAGCTTGAATTGCTTGCTTTTGCATTGAAAATTCAATATTTTTCAAAACTTTGTAAAACTTAATATTTGCAATAAAACTTTGTTTTAAACTGTTGGAAATTGTCAAAATCAACATTTTTTGATCGATACCATATCGATTTTCAATAATTTTATTGGTTTTCTAATGATTTCAAACAGTATATTCAAATTTGAAATTACCGTGTTTAACGTTGAAAAACTAGCTTCAAATGCTTGCTTTTGCATTGAAAATTCAATATTTTTCAAAACTTTGTAAAACTTAATATTTGCAATAAAACTTTGTGTAAACTGTTGGAAATTGTCAAAATCAACATTTTCTGATCGATACCATATCGATTTTCAATAATTTTATTGGTTTTCTAAGGATTTCAAACAGTATATTCAAATTTGAAATTACCGTGTTTAACGTTGAAAAAGTAGCTTGAATTGCTTGCTTTTGCATTGAAAATTCAATATTTTTCAAAACTTTGTAAAACTTAATATTTGCAATAAAACTTTGTGTAAACTGTTGGAAATTGTCAAAATCAACATTTTCTGATCGATACCATATCGATTTTCAATAATTTTATTGGTTTTCTAATGATTTCAAACAGCATATTCAAATTTGAAATTACCGTGTTTAACGTTGAAAAACTAGCTTGAATTGCTTGCTTTTGCATTGAAAATTCAATATTTTTCAAAACTTGTAAAACTTAATATTTGCAATAAAACTTTGTGTAAACTGTTGGAAATTGTCAAAATCAATATTTTCTGATCGATACCATATCGATTTTCAATAATTTTATTGGTTTTCTAATGATTTCAAACAGCATATTCAAATTTGAAATTACCGTGTTTAACGTTGAAAAACTAGCTTGAAATGCTTGCTTTTGCATTGAAAATTCAATATTTTTCAAAACTTTGTAAAACTTAATATTTGCAATAAAACTTTGTGTAAACTGTTGGAAATTGAAAAAATCAACATTTTCTGATCGATACCATATCGATTTTCAATAATTTTATTGGTTTTCTAATGATTTCAAACAGCATATTCAAATTTGAAATTACCGTGTTTAACGTTGAAAAACTAGCTTGAATTGCTTGCTTTTGCATTGAAAATTCAATATTTTTCAAAACTTTGTAAAACTTAATATTTGCAATAAAACTTTGTGTAAACTGTTGGAAATTGTCAAAATCAACATTTTCTGATCGATACCATATCGATTTTCAATAATTTTATTGGTTTTCTAATGATTTCAAACAGCATATTCAAATTTGAAATTACCGTGTTTAACGTTGAAAAACTAGCTTGAAAGGCTTCCTTTTGCATTGAAAATTCAATATTTTTCAAAACTTTGTAAAACTTAATATTTGCAATAAAACTTTGTTTTAAACTGTTGGAAATTGTCAAAATCAACATTTTTTGATCGATACCATATCGATTTTCAATAATTTTATTGGTTTTCTAATGATTTCAAACAGTATATTCAAATTTGAAATTACCGTGTTTAACGTTGAAAAACTAGCTTCAAATGCTTGCTTTTGCATTGAAAATTCAATATTTTTCAAAACTTTGTAAAACATAATATTTGCAATAAAACTTTGTGTAAACTGTTGGAAATTGTCAAAATCAACATTTTCTGATCGATACCATATCGATTTTCAATAATTTTATTGGTTTTCTAAGGATTTCAAACAGTATATTCAAATTTGAAATTACCGTGTTTAACGTTGAAAACTAGCTTGAAATGCTTGCTTTTGCATTGAAAATTCAATATTTTTCAAAACTTTGTAAAACTTAATATTTGCAATAAAACTTTTTGTAAACTGTTGGAAATTGTCAAAATCAACATTTTCTGATCGATACCATATCGATTTTCAATAATTTTATTGGTTTTCTAATGATTTCAAACAGCATATTCAAATTTGAAATTACCGTGTTTAACGTTGAAAAACTAGCTTGAATTGCTTGCTTTTGCATTGAAAATTCAATATTTTTCAAAACTTGTAAAACTTAATATTTGCAATAAAACTTTCTGTAAACTGTTGGAACTTGTCAAAATCAACATTTTCTGATCGATACCATATCGATTTTCAATAATTTTATTGGTTTTCTAATGATTTCAAACAGTATATTCAAATTTGAAATTACCGTGTTTAACGTTGAAAAACTAGCTTGAATTGCTTGCTTTTGCATTGAAAATTCAATATTTTTCAAAACTTTGTAAAACTTAATATTTGCAATAAAACTTTGTTTTAAACTGTTGGAAATTGTCAAAATCAACATGTTTTGATCGATACCATATCGATTTTCAATAATTTTATTGGTTTTCTAATGATTTCAAACAGTATATTCAAATTTGAAATTACCGTGTTTAACGTTGAAAAACTAGCTTCAAATGCTTGCTTTTGCATTGAAAATTCAATATTTTTCAAAACTTTGTAAAACTTAATATTTGCAATAAAACATTGTGTAAACTGTTGGAAATTGTCAAAATCAACATTTTCTGATCGATACCATATCGATTTTCAATAATTTTATTGGTTTTCTAAGGATTTCAAACAGTATATTCAAATTTGAAATTACCGTGTTTAACGTTGAAAAACTAGCTTGAATTGCTTGCTTTTGCATTGAAAATTCAATATTTTTCAAAACTTGTAAAACTTAATATTTGCAATAAAACTTTGTGTAAACTGTTGGAAATTGTCAAAATCAACATTTTCTGATCAATACCATATCGATTTTCAATAATTTTATTGGTTTTCTAAGGATTTCAAACAGTATATTCAAATTTGAAATTGCCGTGTTTAACGTTGAAAAAGTAGCTTGAATTGCTTGCTTTTGCATTGAAAATTCAATATTTTTCAAAACTTTGTAAAACTTAATATTTGCAATAAAACTTTGTGTAAACTGTTGGAAATTGTCAAAATCAACATTTTCTGATCGATACCATATCGATTTTCAATAATTTTATTGGTTTTCTAATGATTTCAAACAGCATATTCAAATTTGAAATTACCGTGTTTAACGTTGAAAAACTAGCTTGAAATGCTTGCTTTTGCATTGAAAATTCAATATTTTTCAAAACTTTGTAAAACTTAATATTTGCAATAAAACTTTGTGTAAACTATTGGAAATTGTCAAAATCAACATTTTCTGATCGATACCATATCGATTTTCAATAATTTTATTGGTTTTCTAATGATTTCAAACACTATATTCAAATTTGAAATTACCGTGTTTAACGTTGAAAAACTAGCTTCAAATGCTTGCTTTTGCATTGAAAATTCAATATTTTTCAAAACTTTGTAAAACTTAATATTTGCAATAAATCTTTGTGTAAACTGTTGGAAATTGTCAAAATCAACATTTTCTGATCGATACCATATCGATTTTCAATAATTTTATTGGTTTTCTAAGGATTTCAAACAGTATATTCAAATTTGAAATTACCGTGTTTAACGTTGAAAAACTAGCTTGAATTGCTTGCTTTTGCATTGAAAATTCAATATTTTTCAAAACTTTGTAAAACTTAATATTTGCAATAAAACTTTGTTTTAAACTGTTGGAAATTGTCAAAATCAACATTTTTTGATCGATACCATATCGATTTTCAATAATTTTATTGGTTTTCTAATGATTTCAAACAGTATATTCAAATTTGAAATTACCGTGTTTAACGTTGAAAAACTAGCTTCAAATGCTTGCTTTTGCATTGAAAATTCAATATTTTTCAAAACTTTGTAAAACTTAATATTTGCAATAAAACTTTGTGTAAACTGTTGGAAATTGTCAAAATCAACATTTTCTGATCGATACCATATCGATTTTCAATAATTTTATTGGTTTTCTAAGGATTTCAAACAGTATATTCAAATTTGAAATTACCGTGTTTAACGTTGAAAAAGTAGCTTGAATTGCTTGCTTTTGCATTGAAAATTCAATATTTTTCAAAACTTTGTAAAACTTAATATTTGCAATAAAACTTTGTGTAAACTGTTGGAAATTGTCAAAATCAACATTTTCTGATCGATACCATATCGATTTTCAATAATTTTATTGGTTTTCTAATGATTTCAAACAGCATATTCAAATTTGAAATTGCCGTGTTTAACGTTGAAAAACTAGCTTGAATTGCTTGCTTTTGCATTGAAAATTCAATATTTTTCAAAACTTGTAAAACTTAATATTTGCAATAAAACTTTGTGTAAACTGTTGGAAATTGTCAAAATCAATATTTTCTGATCGATACCATATCGATTTTCAATAATTTTATTGGTTTTCTAATGATTTCAAACAGCATATTCAAATTTGAAATTACCGTGTTTAACGTTGAAAAACTAGCTTGAAATGCTTGCTTTTGCATTGAAAATTCAATATTTTTCAAAACTTTGTAAAACTTAATATTTGCAATAAAACTTTGTGTAAACTGTTGGAAATTGAAAAAATCAACATTTTCTGATCGATACCATATCGATTTTCAATAATTTTATTGGTTTTCTAAGGATTTCAAACAGTATATTCAAATTTGAAATTACCGTGTTTAACGTTGAAAACTAGCTTGAAATGCTTGCTTTTGCATTGAAAATTCAATATTTTTCAAAACTTTGTAAAACTTAATATTTGCAATAAAACTTTTTGTAAACTGTTGGAAATTGTCAAAATCAACATTTTCTGATCGATACCATATCGATTTTCAATAATTTTATTGGTTTTCTAATGATTTCAAACAGCATATTCAAATTTGAAATTACCGTGTTTAACGTTGAAAAACTAGCTTGAATTGCTTGCTTTTGCATTGAAAATTCAATATTTTTCAAAACTTGTAAAACTTAATATTTGCAATAAAACTTTCTGTAAACTGTTGGAACTTGTCAAAATCAACATTTTCTGATCGATACCATATCGATTTTCAATAATTTTATTGGTTTTCTAATGATTTCAAACAGTATATTCAAATTTGAAATTACCGTGTTTAACGTTGAAAAACTAGCTTGAATTGCTTGCTTTTGCATTGAAAATTCAATATTTTTCAAAACTTGTAAAACTTAATATTTGCAATAAAACTTTGTGTAAACTGTTGGAAATTGTCAAAATCAACATTTTATGATCGATACCATATCGATTTTCAATAATTTTATTGGTTTTCTAATGATATCAAACAGTATATTCAAATTTGAAATTACCGTGTTTAACGTTGAAAAACTAGCTTGAAATGCTTGCTTTTGCATTGAAAATTCAATATTTTTCAAAACTTTGTAAAACTTAATATTTGCAATAAAACTTTGTGTAAACTGTTGGAAATTGTCAAAATCAACATTTTCTGATCAATACCATATCGATTTTCAATAATTTTATTGGTTTTCTAAGGATTTCAAACAGTATATTCAAATTTGAAATTGCCGTGTTTAACGTTGAAAAAGTAGCTTGAATTGCTTGCTTTTGCATTGAAAATTCAATATTTTTCAAAACTTTGTAAAACTTAATATTTGCAATAAAACTTTGTGTAAACTGTTGGAAATTGTCAAAATCAACATTTTCTGATCGATACCATATCGATTTTCAATAATTTTATTGGTTTTCTAATGATTTCAAACAGCATATTCAAATTTGAAATTACCGTGTTTAACGTTGAAAAACTAGCTTGAAATGCTTGCTTTTGCATTGAAAATTCAATATTTTTCAAAACTTTGTAAAACTTAATATTTGCAATAAAACTTTGTGTAAACTATTGGAAATTGTCAAAATCAACATTTTCTGATCGATACCATATCGATTTTCAATAATTTTATTGGTTTTCTAATGATTTCAAACACTATATTCAAATTTGAAATTACCGTGTTTAACGTTGAAAAACTAGCTTCAAATGCTTGCTTTTGCATTGAAAATTAAATATTTTTCAAAACTTTGTAAAACTTAATATTTGCAATAAAACTTTGTGTAAACTGTTGGAAATTGTCAAAATCAACATTTTCTGATCGATACCATATCGATTTTCAATAATTTTATTGGTTTTCTAAGGATTTCAAACAGTATATTCAAATTTGAAATTACCGTGTTTAACGTTGAAAAACTAGCTTGAATTGCTTGCTTTTGCATTGAAAATTCAATATTTTTCAAAACTTGTAAAACTTAATATTTGCAATAAAACTTTGTGTAAACTGTTGGAAATTGTCAAAATCAACATTTTATGATCGATACCATATCGATTTTCAATAATTTTATTGGTTTTCTAATGATATCAAACAGTATATTCAAATTTGAAATTACCGTGTTTAACGTTGAAAAACTAGCTTGAAATGCTTGCTTTTGCATTGAAAATTCAATATTTTTCAAAACTTTGTAAAACTTAATATTTGCAATAAAACTTTGTGTAAACTGTTGGAAATTGTCAAAATCAACATTTTCTGATCAATACCATATCGATTTTCAATAATTTTATTGGTTTTCTAAGGATTTCAAACAGTATATTCAAATTTGAAATTGCCGTGTTTAACGTTGAAAAAGTAGCTTGAATTGCTTGCTTTTGCATTGAAAATTCAATATTTTTCAAAACTTTGTAAAACTTAATATTTGCAATAAAACTTTGTGTAAACTGTTGGAAATTGTCAAAATCAACATTTTCTGATCGATACCATATCGATTTTCAATAATTTTATTGGTTTTCTAATGATTTCAAACAGCATATTCAAATTTGAAATTACCGTGTTTAACGTTGAAAAACTAGCTTGAAAGGCTTGCTTTTGCATTGAAAATTCAATATTTTTCAAAACTTTGTAAAACTTAATATTTGCAATAAAACTTTGTTTTAAACTGTTGGAAATTGTCAAAATCAACATTTTTTGATCGATACCATATCGATTTTCAATAATTTTATTGGTTTTCTAATGATTTCAAACAGTATATTCAAATTTGAAATTACCGTGTTTAACGTTGAAAAACTAGCTTGAAATGCTTGCTTTTGCATTGAAAATTCAATATTTTTCAAAACTTTGTAAAACTTAATATTTGCAATAAAACTTTGTGTAAACTGTTGGAAATTGTCAAAATCAACATTTTCTGATCGATACCATATCGATTTTCAATAATTTTATTGGTTTTCTAATGATTTCAAACAGCATATTCAAATTTGAAATTACCGTGTTTAACGTTGTAAAACTAGCTTGAAATGCTTGCTTTTGCATTGAAAATTCAATATTTTTCAAAACTTTGTAAAACTTAATATTTGCAATAAAACTTTGTGTAAACTATTGGAAATTGTCAAAATCAACATTTTCTGATCGATACCATATCGATTTTCAATAATTTTATTGGTTTTCTAATGATTTCAAACACTATATTCAAATTTGAAATTACCGTGTTTAACGTTGAAAAACTAGCTTCAAATGCTTGCTTTTGCATTGAAAATTCAATATTTTTCAAAACTTTGTAAAACTTAATATTTGCAATAAAACTTTGTGTAAACTGTTGGAAATTGTCAAAATCAACATTTTCTGATCGATACCATATCGATTTTCAATAATTTTATTGGTTTTCTAAGGATTTCAAACAGTATATTCAAATTTGAAATTACCGTGTTTAACGTTGAAAAAGTAGCTTGAATTGCTTGCTTTTGCATTGAAAATTCAATATTTTTCAAAACTTTGTAAAACTTAATATTTGCAATAAAACTTTGTGTAA
Source organism: Acanthosepion esculentum (assembly GCA_964036315.1). Classification (NCBI taxonomy): domain Eukaryota; kingdom Metazoa; phylum Mollusca; class Cephalopoda; order Sepiida; family Sepiidae; genus Acanthosepion; species Acanthosepion esculentum. The sequence goes on from OZ038514.1 coordinate 26,719,347, forward strand.
ACTGTTGGAAATTGTCAAAATCAACATTTTCTGATCGATACCATATCGATTTACAATAATTTTATTGGTTTTCTAATGATTTCAAACAGCATATTCAAATTTGAAATTACCGTGTTTAACGTTGAAAAACTAGCTTGAAATGCTTGCTTTTGCATTGAAAATTCAATATTTTTCAAAACTTTGTAAAACTTAATATTTGCAATAAATCTTTGTGTAAACTGTTGGAAATTGTCAAAATCAACATTTTCTGATCGATACCATATCGATTTTCAATAATGTTATTGGTTTTCTAATGATTTCAAACAGCATATTCAAATTTGAAATAACCGTGTTTAACGTTGAAAAACTAGCTTGAAATGCTTGCTTTTGCATTGAAAATTCAATATTTTTCAAAACTTTGTAAAACTTAATATTTGCAATAAAACTTTGTGTAAACTGTTGGAAATTTTCAAAATCAACATTTTCTGATCGATACCATATCGATTTTCAATAATTTTATTGGTTTTCTAATGATTTCAAACAGCATATTCAAATTTGAAATTACCGTGTTTAACGTTGAAAAACTAGCTTGAATTGCTTGCTTTTGCATTGAAAATTCAATATTTTTCAAAACTTTGTGAAACTTAATATTTGCAATAAAACTTTGTGTAAACTGTTGGAAATTGTCCAAATCCACATTTTTTGATCGATACCATATCGATTTTCAATAATTTTATTGGTTTTCTAATGATTTCAAACAGTATATTCAAATTTGAAATTACCGTGTTTAACGTTGAAAAAGTAGCTTGAATTGCTTGCTTTTGCATTGAAAATTCAATATTTTTCATAACTTTGTGAAACTTAATATTTGCAATAAAACTTTGTGTAAACTGTTGGAAATTGTCAAAATCAACATTTTCTGATCGATACCATATCGATTTTCAATAATTTTATTGGTTTTCTAATGATTTCAAACAGTATATTCAAATTTGAAATTACCGTGTTTAACGTTGAAAAACTAGCTTGAATTGCTTGCTTTTGCATTGAAAATTCAATATTTTTCAAAACTTTGTAAAACTTAATATTTGCAATAAAACTTTGTGTAAACTGTTGGAAATTGTCAAAATCAACATTTTTTGATCGATACCATATCGATTTTCAATAATTTTATTGGTTTTCTAATGATTTCAAACAGCATATTCAAATTTGAAATTACCGTGTTTAACGTTGAAAAACTAGCTTGAAATGCTTGCTTTTGCATTGAAAATTCAATATTTTTCAAAACTTTGTAAAACTTAATATTTGCAATAAAACTTTGTGTAAACTGTTGGAAATTGTCAAAATCAACATTTTCTGATCGATACCATATCGATTTTCAATAATTTTATTGGTTTTCTAATGATTTCAAACAGCATATTCAAATTTGAAATTACCGTGTTTAACGTTGTAAAACTAGCTTGAAATGCTTGCTTTTGCATTGAAAATTCAATATTTTTCAAAACTTTGTAAAACTTAATATTTGCAATAAAACTTTGTGTAAACTATTGGAAATTGTCAAAATCAACATTTTCTGATCGATACCATATCGATTTTCAATAATTTTATTGGTTTTCTAATGATTTCAAACACTATATTCAAATTTGAAATTACCGTGTTTAACGTTGAAAAACTAGCTTCAAATGCTTGCTTTTGCATTGAAAATTCAATATTTTTCAAAACTTTGTAAAACTTAATATTTGCAATAAAACTTTGTGTAAACTGTTGGAAATTGTCAAAATCAACATTTTCTGATCGATACCATATCGATTTTCAATAATTTTATTGGTTTTCTAAGGATTTCAAACAGTATATTCAAATTTGAAATTACCGTGTTTAACGTTGAAAAAGTAGCTTGAATTGCTTGCTTTTGCATTGAAAATTCAATATTTTTCAAAACTTTGTAAAACTTAATATTTGCAATAAAACTTTGTGTAAACTGTTGGAAATTGTCAAAATCAACATTTTCTGATCGATACCATATCGATTTACAATAATTTTATTGGTTTTCTAATGATTTCAAACAGCATATTCAAATTTGAAATTACCGTGTTTAACGTTGAAAAACTAGCTTGAAATGCTTGCTTTTGCATTGAAAATTCAATATTTTTCAAAACTTTGTAAAACTTAATATTTGCAATAAATCTTTGTGTAAACTGTTGGAAATTGTCAAAATCAACATTTTCTGATCGATACCATATCGATTTTCAATAATGTTATTGGTTTTCTAATGATTTCAAACAGCATATTCAAATTTGAAATAACCGTGTTTAACGTTGAAAAACTAGCTTGAAATGCTTGCTTTTGCATTGAAAATTCAATATTTTTCAAAACTTTGTAAAACTTAATATTTGCAATAAAACTTTGTGTAAACTGTTGGAAATTTTCAAAATCAACATTTTCTGATCGATACCATATCGATTTTCAATAATTTTATTGGTTTTCTAATGATTTCAAACAGCATATTCAAATTTGAAATTACCGTGTTTAACGTTGAAAAACTAGCTTGAATTGCTTGCTTTTGCATTGAAAATTCAATATTTTTCAAAACTTTGTGAAACTTAATATTTGCAATAAAACTTTGTGTAAACTGTTGGAAATTGTCCAAATCCACATTTTTTGATCGATACCATATCGATTTTCAATAATTTTATTGGTTTTCTAATGATTTCAAACAGTATATTCAAATTTGAAATTACCGTGTTTAACGTTGAAAAAGTAGCTTGAATTGCTTGCTTTTGCATTGAAAATTCAATATTTTTCATAACTTTGTGAAACTTAATATTTGCAATAAAACTTTGTGTAAACTGTTGGAAATTGTCAAAATCAACATTTTCTGATCGATACCATATCGATTTTCAATAATTTTATTGGTTTTCTAATGATTTCAAACAGTATATTCAAATTTGAAATTACCGTGTTTAACGTTGAAAAACTAGCTTGAATTGCTTGCTTTTGCATTGAAAATTCAATATTTTTCAAAACTTTGTAAAACTTAATATTTGCAATAAAACTTTGTGTAAACTGTTGGAAATTGTCAAAATCAACATTTTTTGATCGATACCATATCGATTTTCAATAATTTTATTGGTTTTCTAATGATTTCAAACAGCATATTCAAATTTGAAATTACCGTGTTTAACGTTGAAAAACTAGCTTGAAATGCTTGCTTTTGCATTGAAAATTCAATATTTTTCAAAACTTTGTAAAACTTAATATTTGCAATAAAACTTTGTGTAAACTGTTGGAAATTGTCAAAATCAACATTTTCTGATCGATACCATATCGATTTTCAATAATTTTATTGGTTTTCTAATGATTTCAAACAGCATATTCAAATTTGAAATTACCGTGTTTAACGTTGTAAAACTAGCTTGAAATGCTTGCTTTTGCATTGAAAATTCAATATTTTTCAAAACTTTGTAAAACTTAATATTTGCAATAAAACTTTGTGTAAACTATTGGAAATTGTCAAAATCAACATTTTCTGATCGATACCATATCGATTTTCAATAATTTTATTGGTTTTCTAATGATTTCAAACACTATATTCAAATTTGAAATTACCGTGTTTAACGTTGAAAAACTAGCTTCAAATGCTTGCTTTTGCATTGAAAATTCAATATTTTTCAAAACTTTGTAAAACTTAATATTTGCAATAAAACTTTGTGTAAACTGTTGGAAATTGTCAAAATCAACATTTTCTGATCGATACCATATCGATTTTCAATAATTTTATTGGTTTTCTAAGGATTTCAAACAGTATATTCAAATTTGAAATTACCGTGTTTAACGTTGAAAAAGTAGCTTGAATTGCTTGCTTTTGCATTGAAAATTCAATATTTTTCAAAACTTTGTAAAACTTAATATTTGCAATAAATCTTTGTGTAAACTGTTGGAAATTGTCAAAATCAACATTTTCTGATCGATACCATATCGATTTTCAATAATTTTATTGGTTTTCTAATGATTTCAAACAGCATATTCAAATTTGAAATTACCGTGTTTAACGTTGTAAAACTAGCTTGAAATGCTTGCTTTTGCATTGAAAATTCAATATTTTTCAAAACTTTGTAAAACTTAATATTTGCAATAAAACTTTGTGTAAACTATTGGAAATTGTCAAAATCAACATTTTCTGATCGATACCATATCGATTTTCAATAATTTTATTGGTTTTCTAATGATTTCAAACACTATATTCAAATTTGAAATTACCGTGTTTAACGTTGAAAAACTAGCTTCAAATGCTTGCTTTTGCATTGAAAATTCAATATTTTTCAAAACTTTGTAAAACTTAATATTTGCAATAAAACTTTGTGTAAACTGTTGGAAATTGTCAAAATCAACATTTTCTGATCGATACCATATCGATTTTCAATAATTTTATTGGTTTTCTAAGGATTTCAAACAGTATATTCAAATTTGAAATTACCGTGTTTAACGTTGAAAAAGTAGCTTGAATTGCTTGCTTTTGCATTGAAAATTCAATATTTTTCAAAACTTTGTAAAACTTAATATTTGCAATAAAACTTTGTGTAAACTGTTGGAAATTGTCAAAATCAACATTTTCTGATCGATACCATATCGATTTACAATAATTTTATTGGTTTTCTAATGATTTCAAACAGCATATTCAAATTTGAAATTACCGTGTTTAACGTTGAAAAACTAGCTTGAAATGCTTGCTTTTGCATTGAAAATTCAATATTTTTCAAAACTTTGTAAAACTTAATATTTGCAATAAATCTTTGTGTAAACTGTTGGAAATTGTCAAAATCAACATTTTCTGATCGATACCATATCGATTTTCAATAATGTTATTGGTTTTCTAATGATTTCAAACAGCATATTCAAATTTGAAATTACCGTGTTTAACGTTGAAAAACTAGCTTGAAATGCTTGCTTTTGCATTGAAAATTCAATATTTTTCAAAACTTTGTAAAACTTAATATTTGCAATAAAACTTTGTGTAAACTGTTGGAAATTGTCAAAATCAACATTTTCTGATCGATACCATATCGATTTTCAATAATTTTATTGGTTTTCTAATGATTTCAAACAGTATATTCAAATTTGAAATTACCGTGTTTAACGTTGAAAAAGTAGCTTGAATTGCTTGCTTTTGCATTGAAAATTCAATATTTTTCAAAACTTTGTAAAACTTAATATTTGCAATAAAACTTTGTGTAAACTGTTGGAAATTGTCAAAATCAACATTTTTTGATCGATACCATATCGATTTTCAATAATTTTATTGGTTTTCTAATGATTTCAAACAGCATATTCCAATTTGAAATTACCGTGTTTAACGTTGAAAAACTAGCTTGAAATGCTTGCTTTTGCATTGAAAATTCAATATTTTTCAAAACTTTGTAAAACTTAATATTTGCAATAAAACTTTGTGTAAACTGTTGGAAATTGTCAAAATCAACATTTTCTGATCGATACCATATCGATTTTCAATAATTTTATTGGTTTTCTAATGATTTCAAACAGCATATTCAAATTTGAAATTACCGTGTTTAACGTTGTAAAACTAGCTTGAAATGCTTGCTTTTGCATTGAAAATTCAATATTTTTCAAAACTTTGTAAAACTTAATATTTGCAATAAAACTTTGTGTAAACTATTGGAAATTGTCAAAATCAACATTTTCTGATCGATACCATATCGATTTTCAATAATTTTATTGGTTTTCTAATGATTTCAAACACTATATTCAAATTTGAAATTACCGTGTTTAACGTTGAAAAACTAGCTTCAAATGCTTGCTTTTGCATTGAAAATTCAATATTTTTCAAAACTTTGTAAAACTTAATATTTGCAATAAAACTTTGTGTAAACTGTTGGAAATTGTCAAAATCAACATTTTCTGATCGATACCATATCGATTTTCAATAATTTTATTGGTTTTCTAAGGATTTCAAACAGTATATTCAAATTTGAAATTACCGTGTTTAACGTTGAAAAAGTAGCTTGAATTGCTTGCTTTTGCATTGAAAATTCAATATTTTTCAAAACTTTGTAAAACTTAATATTTGCAATAAATCTTTGTGTAAACTGTTGGAAATTGTCAAAATCAACATTTTCTGATCGATACCATATCGATTTTCAATAATGTTATTGGTTTTCTAATGATTTCAAACAGCATATTCAAATTTGAAATTACCGTGTTTAACGTTGAAAAACTAGCTTGAAATGCTTGCTTTTGCATTGAAAATTCAATATTTTTCAAAACTTTGTAAAACTTAATATTTGCAATAAAACTTTGTGTAAACTGTTGGAAATTTTCAAAATCAACATTTTCTGATCGATACCATATCGATTTTCAATAATTTTATTGGTTTTCTAATGATTTCAAACAGCATATTCAAATTTGAAATTACCGTGTTTAACGTTGAAAAACTAGCTTGAATTGCTTGCTTTTGCATTGAAAATTCAATATTTTTCAAAACTTTGTGAAACTTAATATTTGCAATAAAACTTTGTGTAAACTGTTGGAAATTGTCCAAATCCACATTTTTTGATCGATACCATATCGATTTTCAATAATTTTATTGGTTTTCTAATGATTTCAAACAGTATATTCAAATTTGAAATTACCGTGTTTAACGTTGAAAAAGTAGCTTGAATTGCTTGCTTTTGCATTGAAAATTCAATATTTTTCATAACTTTGTGAAACTTAATATTTGCAATAAAACTTTGTGTAAACTGTTGGAAATTGTCAAAATCAACATTTTCTGATCGATACCATATCGATTTTCAATAATTTTATTGGTTTTCTAATGATTTCAAACAGTATATTCAAATTTGAAATTACCGTGTTTAACGTTGAAAAAGTAGCTTGAATTGCTTGCTTTTGCATTGAAAATTCAATATTTTTCAAAACTTTGTAAAACTTAATATTTGCAATAAAACTTTGTGTAAACTGTTGGAAATTGTCAAAATCAACATTTTTTGATCGATACCATATCGATTTTCAATAATTTTATTGGTTTTCTAATGATTTCAAACAGCATATTCAAATTTGAAATTACCGTGTTTAACGTTGAAAAACTAGCTTGAAATGCTTGCTTTTGCATTGAAAATTCAATATTTTTCAAAACTTTGTAAAACTTAATATTTGCAATAAAACTTTGTGTAAACTGTTGGAAATTGTCAAAATCAACATTTTCTGATCGATACCATATCGATTTTCAATAATTTTATTGGTTTTCTAATGATTTCAAACAGCATATTCAAATTTGAAATTACCGTGTTTAACGTTGTAAAACTAGCTTGAAATGCTTGCTTTTGCATTGAAAATTCAATATTTTTCAAAACTTTGTAAAACTTAATATTTGCAATAAAACTTTGTGTAAACTATTGGAAATTGTCAAAATCAACATTTTCTGATCGATACCATATCGATTTTCAATAATTTTATTGGTTTTCTAATGATTTCAAACACTATATTCAAATTTGAAATTACCGTGTTTAACGTTGAAAAACTAGCTTCAAATGCTTGCTTTTGCATTGAAAATTCAATATTTTTCAAAACTTTGTAAAACTTAATATTTGCAATAAAACTTTGTGTAAACTGTTGGAAATTGTCAAAATCAACATTTTCTGATCGATACCATATCGATTTTCAATAATTTTATTGGTTTTCTAAGGATTTCAAACAGTATATTCAAATTTGAAATTACCGTGTTTAACGTTGAAAAAGTAGCTTGAATTGCTTGCTTTTGCATTGAAAATTCAATATTTTTCAAAACTTTGTAAAACTTAATATTTGCAATAAAACTTTGTGTAAACTGTTGGAAATTGTCAAAATCAACATTTTCTGATCGATACCATATCGATTTACAATAATTTTATTGGTTTTCTAATGATTTCAAACAGCATATTCAAATTTGAAATTACCGTGTTTAACGTTGAAAAACTAGCTTGAAATGCTTGCTTTTGCATTGAAAATTCAATATTTTTCAAAACTTTGTAAAACTTAATATTTGCAATAAATCTTTGTGTAAACTGTTGGAAATTGTCAAAATCAACATTTTCTGATCGATACCATATCGATTTTCAATAATTTTATTGGTTTTCTAATGATTTCAAACAGCATATTCAAATTTGAAATTACCGTGTTTAACGTTGAAAAACTAGCTTGAAATGCTTGCTTTTGCATTGAAAATTCAATATTTTTCAAAACTTTGTAAAACTTAATATTTGCAATAAAACTTTGTGTAAACTGTTGGAAATTTTCAAAATCAACATTTTCTGATCGATACCATATCGATTTTCAATAATTTTATTGGTTTTCTAATGATTTCAAACAGTATATTCAAATTTGAAATTACCGTGTTTAACGTTGAAAAAGTAGCTTGAATTGCTTGCTTTTGCATTGAAAATTCAATATTTTTCAAAACTTTGTAAAACTTAATATTTGCAATAAAACTTTGTGTAAACTGTTGGAAATTGTCAAAATCAACATTTTTTGATCGATACCATATCGATTTTCAATAATTTTATTGGTTTTCTAATGATTTCAAACAGCATATTCAAATTTGAAATTACCGTGTTTAACGTTGAAAAACTAGCTTGAAATGCTTGCGTTTGCATTGAAAATTCAATATTTTTCAAAACTTTGTAAAACTTAATATTTGCAATAAAACTTTGTGTAAACTGTTGGAAATTGTCAAAATCAACATTTTCTGATCGATACCATATCGATTTTCAATAATTTTATTGGTTTTCTAATGATTTCAAACAGCATATTCAAATTTGAAATTACCGTGTTTAACGTTGTAAAACTAGCTTGAAATGCTTGCTTTTGCATTGAAAATTCAATATTTTTCAAAACTTTGTAAAACTTAATATTTGCAATAAAACTTTGTGTAAACTATTGGAAATTGTCAAAATCAACATTTTCTGATCGATACCATATCGATTTTCAATAATTTTATTGGTTTTCTAATGATTTCAAACACTATATTCAAATTTGAAATTACCGTGTTTAACGTTGAAAAACTAGCTTCAAATGCTTGCTTTTGCATTGAAAATTCAATATTTTTCAAAACTTTGTAAAACTTAATATTTGCAATAAAACTTTGTGTAAACTGTTGGAAATTGTCAAAATCAACATTTTCTGATCGATACCATATCGATTTTCAATAATTTTATTGGTTTTCTAAGGATTTCAAACAGTATATTCAAATTTGAAATTACCGTGTTTAACGTTGAAAAAGTAGCTTGAATTGCTTGCTTTTGCATTGAAAATTCAATATTTTTCAAAACTTTGTAAAACTTAATATTTGCAATAAAACTTTGTGTAAACTGTTGGAAATTGTCAAAATCAACATTTTCTGATCGATACCATATCGATTTACAATAATTTTATTGGTTTTCTAATGATTTCAAACAGCATATTCAAATTTGAAATTACCGTGTTTAACGTTGAAAAACTAGCTTGAAATGCTTGCTTTTGCATTGAAAATTCAATATTTTTCAAAACTTTGTAAAACTTAATATTTGCAATAAATCTTTGTGTAAACTGTTGGAAATTGTCAAAATCAACATTTTCTGATCGATACCATATCGATTTTCAATAATGTTATTGGTTTTCTAATGATTTCAAACAGCATATTCAAATTTGAAATTACCGTGTTTAACGTTGAAAAACTAGCTTGAAATGCTTGCTTTTGCATTGAAAATTCAATATTTTTCAAAACTTTGTAAAACTTAATATTTGCAATAAAACTTTGTGTAAACTGTTGGAAATTTTCAAAATCAACATTTTCTGATCGATACCATATCGATTTTCAATAATTTTATTGGTTTTCTAATGATTTCAAACAGCATATTCAAATTTGAAATTACCGTGTTTAACGTTGAAAAACTAGCTTGAATTGCTTGCTTTTGCATTGAAAATTCAATATTTTTCAAAACTTTGTGAAACTTAATATTTGCAATAAAACTTTGTGTAAACTGTTGGAAATTGTCCAAATCCACATTTTTTGATCGATACCATATCGATTTTCAATAATTTTATTTGTTTTCTAATGATTTCAAACAGCATATTCAAATTTGAAATTACCGTGTTTAACGTTGAAAAACTAGCTTGAAAGGCTTGCTTTTGCATTGAAAATTCAATATTTTTCAAAACTTTGTAAAACTTAATATTTGCAATAAAACTTTGTGTAAACTGTTGGAAATTGTCAAAATCAACATTTTCTGATCGATACCATATCGATTTTCAATAATTTTATTGGTTTTCTAATGATTTCAAACAGTATATTCAAATTTGAAATTACCGTGTTTAACGTTGAAAAAGTAGCTTGAATTGCTTGCTTTTGCATTGAAAATTCAATATTTTTCATAACTTTGTGAAACTTAATATTTGCAATAAAACTTTGTGTAAACTGTTGGAAATTGTCAAAATCAACATTTTCTGATCGATACCATATCGATTTTCAATAATTTTATTGGTTTTCTAATGATTTCAAACAGTATATTCAAATTTGAAATTACCGTGTTTAACGTTGAAAAAGTAGCTTGAATTGCTTGCTTTTGCATTGAAAATTCAATATTTTTCAAAACTTTGTAAAACTTAATATTTGCAATAAAACTTTGTGTAAACTGTTGGAAATTGTCAAAATCAACATTTTTTGATCGATACCATATCGATTTTCAATAATTTTATTGGTTTTCTAATGATTTCAAACAGCATATTCAAATTTGAAATTACCGTGTTTAACGTTGAAAAACTAGCTTGAAATGCTTGCTTTTGCATTGAAAATTCAATATTTTTCAAAACTTTGTAAAACTTAATATTTGCAATAAAACTTTGTGTAAACTGTTGGAAATTGTCAAAATCAACATTTTCTGATCGATACCATATCGATTTTCAATAATTTTATTGGTTTTCTAATGATTTCAAACAGCATATTCAAATTTGAAATTACCGTGTTTAACGTTGTAAAACTAGCTTGAAATGCTTGCTTTTGCATTGAAAATTCAATATTTTTCAAAACTTTGTAAAACTTAATATTTGCAATAAAACTTTGTGTAAACTATTGGAAATTGTCAAAATCAACATTTTCTGATCGATACCATATCGATTTTCAATAATTTTATTGGTTTTCTAATGATTTCAAACACTATATTCAAATTTGAAATTACCGTGTTTAACGTTGAAAAACTAGCTTCAAATGCTTGCTTTTGCATTGAAAATTCAATATTTTTCAAAACTTTGTAAAACTTAATATTTGCAATAAAACTTTGTGTAAACTGTTGGAAATTGTCAAAATCAACATTTTCTGATCGATACCATATCGATTTTCAATAATTTTATTGGTTTTCTAAGGATTTCAAACAGTATATTCAAATTTGAAATTACCGTGTTTAACGTTGAAAAAGTAGCTTGAATTGCTTGCTTTTGCATTGAAAATTCAATATTTTTCAAAACTTTGTAAAACTTAATATTTGCAATAAAACTTTGTGTAAACTGTTGGAAATTGTCAAAATCAACATTTTCTGATCGATACCATATCGATTTACAATAATTTTATTGGTTTTCTAATGATTTCAAACAGCATATTCAAATTTGAAATTACCGTGTTTAACGTTGAAAAACTAGCTTGAAATGCTTGCTTTTGCATTGAAAATTCAATATTTTTCAAAACTTTGTAAAACTTAATATTTGCAATAAATCTTTGTGTAAACTGTTGGAAATTGTCAAAATCAACATTTTCTGATCGATACCATATCGATTTTCAATAATTTTATTGGTTTTCTAATGATTTCAAACAGTATATTCAAATTTGAAATTACCGTGTTTAACGTTGAAAAAGTAGCTTGAATTGCTTGCTTTTGCATTGAAAATTCAATATTTTTCATAACTTTGTGAAACTTAATATTTGCAATAAAACTTTGTGTAAACTGTTGGAAATTGTCAAAATCAACATTTTCTGATCGATACCATATCGATTTTCAATAATTTTATTGGTTTTCTAATGATTTCAAACAGTATATTCAAATTTGAAATTACCGTGTTTAACGTTGAAAAAGTAGCTTGAATTGCTTGCTTTTGCATTGAAAATTCAATATTTTTCAAAACTTTGTAAAACTTAATATTTGCAATAAAACTTTGTGTAAACTGTTGGAAATTGTCAAAATCAACATTTTTTGATCGATACCATATCGATTTTCAATAATTTTATTGGTTTTCTAATGATTTCAAACAGCATATTCAAATTTGAATTTACCGTGTTTAACGTTGAAAAACTAGCTTGAAATGCTTGCTTTTGCATTGAAAATTCAATATTTTTCAAAACTTTGTAAAACTTAATATTTGCAATAAAACTTTGTGTAAACTGTTGGAAATTGTCAAAATCAACATTTTCTGATCGATACCATATCGATTTTCAATAATTTTATTGGTTTTCTAATGATTTCAAACAGCATATTCAAATTTGAAATTACCGTGTTTAACGTTGTAAAACTAGCTTGAAATGCTTGCTTTTGCATTGAAAATTCAATATTTTTCAAAACTTTGTAAAACTTAATATTTGCAATAAAACTTTGTGTAAACTATTGGAAATTGTCAAAATCAACATTTTCTGATCGATACCATATCGATTTTCAATAATTTTATTGGTTTTCTAATGATTTCAAACACTATATTCAAATTTGAAATTACCGTGTTTAACGTTGAAAAACTAGCTTCAAATGCTTGCTTTTGCATTGAAAATTCAATATTTTTCAAAACTTTGTAAAACTTAATATTTGCAATAAAACTTTGTGTAAACTGTTGGAAATTGTCAAAATCAACATTTTCTGATCGATACCATATCGATTTTCAATAATTTTATTGGTTTTCTAAGGATTTCAAACAGTATATTCAAATTTGAAATTACCGTGTTTAACGTTGAAAAAGTAGCTTGAATTGCTTGCTTTTGCATTGAAAATTCAATATTTTTCAAAACTTTGTAAAACTTAATATTTGCAATAAAACTTTGTGTAAACTGTTGGAAATTGTCAAAATCAACATTTTCTGATCGATACCATATCGATTTACAATAATTTTATTGGTTTTCTAATGATTTCAAACAGCATATTCAAATTTGAAATTACCGTGTTTAACGTTGAAAAACTAGCTTGAAATGCTTGCTTTTGCATTGAAAATTCAATATTTTTCAAAACTTTGTAAAACTTAATATTTGCAATAAATCTTTGTGTAAACTGTTGCAAATTGTCAAAATCAACATTTTCTGATCGATACCATATCGATTTTCAATAATGTTATTGGTTTTCTAATGATTTCAAACAGCATATTCAAATTTGAAATTACCGTGTTTAACGTTGAAAAACTAGCTTGAAATGCTTGCTTTTGCATTGAAAATTCAATATTTTTCAAAACTTTGTAAAACTTAATATTTGCAATAAAACTTTGTGTAAACTGTTGGAAATTTTCAAAATCAACATTTTCTGATCGATACCATATCGATTTTCAATAATTTTATTGGTTTTCTAATGATTTCAAACAGCATATTCAAATTTGAAATTACCGTGTTTAACGTTGAAAAACTAGCTTGAATTGCTTGCTTTTGCATTGAAAATTCAATATTTTTCAAAACTTTGTGAAACTTAATATTTGCAATAAAACTTTGTGTAAACTGTTGGAAATTGTCCAAATCCACATTTTTTGATCGATACCATATCGATTTTCAATAATTTTATTGGTTTTCTAATGATTTCAAACAGTATATTCAAATTTGAAATTACCGTGTTTAACGTTGAAAAAGTAGCTTGAATTGCTTGCTTTTGCATTGAAAATTCAATATTTTTCATAACTTTGTGAAACTTAATATTTGCAATAAAACTTTGTGTAAACTGTTGGAAATTGTCAAAATCAACATTTTCTGATCGATACCATATCGATTTTCAATAATTTTATTGGTTTTCTAATGATTTCAAACAGTATATTCAAATTTGAAATTACCGTGTTTAACGTTGAAAAAGTAGCTTGAATTGCTTGCTTTTGCATTGAAAATTCAATATTTTTCAAAACTTTGTAAAACTTAATATTTGCAATAAAACTTTGTGTAAACTGTTGGAAATTGTCAAAATCAACATTTTTTGATCGATACCATATCGATTTTCAATAATTTTATTGGTTTTCTAATGATTTCAAACAGCATATTCAAATTTGAAATTACCGTGTTTAACGTTGAAAAACTAGCTTGAAATGCTTGCTTTTGCATTGAAAATTCAATATTTTTCAAAACTTTGTAAAACTTAATATTTGCAATAAAACTTTGTGTAAACTGTTGGAAATTGTCAAAATGAACATTTTCTGATCGATACCATATCGATTTTCAATAATTTTATTGGTTTTCTAATGATTTCAAACAGCATATTCAAATTTGAAATTACCGTGTTTAACGTTGTAAAACTAGCTTGAAATGCTTGCTTTTGCATTGAAAATTCAATATTTTTCAAAACTTTGTAAAACTTAATATTTGCAATAAAACTTTGTGTAAACTATTGGAAATTGTCAAAATCAACATTTTCTGATCGATACCATATCGATTTTCAATAATTTTATTGGTTTTCTAATGATTTCAAACACTATATTCAAATTTGAAATTACCGTGTTTAACGTTGAAAAACTATCTTCAAATGCTTGCTTTTGCATTGAAAATTCAATATTTTTCAAAACTTTGTAAAACTTAATATTTGCAATAAAACTTTGTGTAAACTGTTGGAAATTGTCAAAATCAACATTTTCTGATCGATACCATATCGATTTTCAATAATTTTATTGGTTTTCTAAGGATTTCAAACAGTATATTCAAATTTGAAATTACCGTGTTTAACGTTGAAAAAGTAGCTTGAATTGCTTGCTTTTGCATTGAAAATTCAATATTTTTCAAAACTTTGTAAAACTTAATATTTGCAATAAAACTTTGTGTAAACTGTTGGAAATTGTCAAAATCAACATTTTCTGATCGATACCATATCGATTTACAATAATTTTATTGGTTTTCTAATGATTTCAAACAGCATATTCAAATTTGAAATTACCGTGTTTAACGTTGAAAAACTAGCTTGAAATGCTTGCTTTTGCATTGAAAATTCAATATTTTTCAAAACTTTGTAAAACTTAATATTTGCAATAAATCTTTGTGTAAACTGTTGGAAATTGTCAAAATCAACATTTTCTGATCGATACCATATCGATTTTCAATAATGTTATTGGTTTTCTAATGATTTCAAACAGCATATTCAAATTTGAAATTACCGTGTTTAACGTTGAAAAACTAGCTTGAAATGCTTGCTTTTGCATTGAAAATTCAATATTTTTCAAAACTTTGTAAAACTTAATATTTGCAATAAAACTTTGTGTAAACTGTTGGAAATTTTCAAAATCAACATTTTCTGATCGATACCATATCGATTTTCAATAATTTTATTGGTTTTCTAATGATTTCAAACAGCATATTCAAATTTGAAATTACCGTGTTTAACGTTGAAAAACTAGCTTGAATTGCTTGCTTTTGCATTGAAAATTCAATATTTTTCAAAACTTTGTGAAACTTAATATTTGCAATAAAACTTTGTGTAAACTGTTGGAAATTGTCCAAATCCACATTTTTTGATCGATACCATATCGATTTTCAATAATTTTATTGGTTTTCTAATGATTTCAAACAGTATATTCAAATTTGAAATTACCGTGTTTAACGTTGAAAAAGTAGCTTGAATTGCTTGCTTTTGCATTGAGAATTCAATATTTTTCATAACTTTGTGAAACTTAATATTTGCAATAAAACTTTGTGTAAACTGTTGGAAATTGTCAAAATCAACATTTTCTGATCGATACCATATCGATTTTCAATAATTTTATTGGTTTTCTAATGATTTCAAACAGTATATTCAAATTTGAAATTACCGTGTTTAACGTTGAAAAAGTAGCTTGAATTGCTTGCTTTTGCATTGAAAATTCAATATTTTTCAAAACTTTGTAAAACTTAATATTTGCAATAAAACTTTGTGTAAACTGTTGGAAATTGTCAAAATCAACATTTTTTGATCGATACAATATCGATTTTCAATAATTTTATTGGTTTTCTAATGATTTCAAACAGCATATTCAAATTTGAAATTACCGTGTTTAACGTTGAAAAACTAGCTTGAAATGCTTGCTTTTGCATTGAAAATTCAATATTTTTCAAAACTTTGTAAAACTTAATATTTGCAATAAAACTTTGTGTAAACTGTTGGAAATTGTCAAAATCAACATTTTCTGATCGATACCATATCGATTTTCAATAATTTAATTGGTTTTCTAATGATTTCAAACAGTATATTCAAATTTGAAATTACCGTGTTTAACGTTGAAAAAGTAGCTTGAATTGCTTGCTTTTGCATTGAAAATTCAATATTTTTCAAAACTTTGTAAAACTTAATATTTGCAATAAAACTTTGTGTAAACTGTTGGAAATTGTCAAAATCAACATTTTCTGATCGATACCATATCGATTTACAATAATTTTATTGGTTTTCTAATGATTTCAAACAGCATATTCAAATTTGAAATTACCGTGTTTAACGTTGAAAAACTAGCTTGAAATGCTTGCTTTTGCATTGAAAATTCAATATTTTTCAAAACTTTGTAAAACTTAATATTTGCAATAAATCTTTGTGTAAACTGTTGGAAATTGTCAAAATCAACATTTTCTGATCGATACCATATCGATTTTCAATAATGTTATTGGTTTTCTAATGATTTCAAACACTATATTCAAATTTGAAATTACCGTGTTTAACGTTGAAAAACTAGCTTCAAATGCTTGCTTTTGCATTGAAAATTCAATATTTTTCAAAACTTTGTAAAACTTAATATTTGCAATAAAACTTTGTGTAAACTGTTGGAAATTGTCAAAATCAACATTTTCTGATCGATACCATATCGATTTTCAATAATTTTATTGGTTTTCTAAGGATTTCAAACAGTATATTCAAATTTGAAATTACCGTGTTTAACGTTGAAAAAGTAGCTTGAATTGCATGCTTTTGCATTGAAAATTCAATATTTTTCAAAACTTTGTAAAACTTAATATTTGCAATAAAACTTTGTGTAAACTGTTGGAAATTGTCAAAATCAACATTTTCTGATCGATACCATATCGATTTACAATAATTTTATTGGTTTTCTAATGATTTCAAACAGCATATTCAAATTTGAAATTACCGTGTTTAACGTTGAAAAACTAGCTTGAAATGCTTGCTTTTGCATTGAAAATTCAATATTTTTCAAAACTTTGTAAAACTTAATATTTGCAATAAATCTTTGTGTAAACTGTTGGAAATTGTCAAAATCAACATTTTCTGATCGATACCATATCGATTTTCAATAATGTTATTGGTTTTCTAATGATTTCAAACAGCATATTCAAATTTGAAATTACCGTGTTTAACGTTGAAAAACTAGCTTGAAATGCTTGCTTTTGCATTGAAAATTCAATATTTTTCAAAACTTTGTAAAACTTAATATTTG
Source organism: Acanthosepion esculentum (assembly GCA_964036315.1). Taxonomy (NCBI): domain Eukaryota; kingdom Metazoa; phylum Mollusca; class Cephalopoda; order Sepiida; family Sepiidae; genus Acanthosepion; species Acanthosepion esculentum. Next base: position 26,736,906 of record OZ038514.1, read on the forward strand.
CAATAAAACTTTGTGTAAACTGTTGGAAATTTTCAAAATCAACATTTTCTGATCGATACCATATCGATTTTCAATAATTTTATTGGTTTTCTAATGATTTCAAACAGCATATTCAAATTTGAAATTACCGTGTTTAACGTTGAAAAACTAGCTTGAATTGCTTGCTTTTGCATTGAAAATTCAATATTTTTCAAAACTTTGTGAAACTTAATATTTGCAATAAAACTTTGTGTAAACTGTTGGAAATTGTCCAAATCCACATTTTTTGATCGATACCATATCGATTTTCAATAATTTTATTGGTTTTCTAATGATTTCAAACAGTATATTCAAATTTGAAATTACCGTGTTTAACGTTGAAAAAGTAGCTTGAATTGCTTGCTTTTGCATTGAAAATTCAATATTTTTCATAACTTTGTGAAACTTAATATTTGCAATAAAACTTTGTGTAAACTGTTGGAAATTGTCAAAATCAACATTTTCTGATCGATACCATATCGATTTTCAATAATTTTATTGGTTTTCTAATGATTTCAAACAGTATATTCAAATTTGAAATTACCGTGTTTAACGTTGAAAAAGTAGCTTGAATTGCTTGCTTTTGCATTGAAAATTCAATATTTTTCAAAACTTTGTAAAACTTAATATTTGCAATAAAACTTTGTGTAAACTGTTGGAAATTGTCAAAATCAACATTTTTTGGTCGATACCATATCGATTTTCAATAATTTTATTGGTTTTCTAATGATTTCAAACAGCATATTCAAATTTGAAATTACCGTGTTTAACGTTGAAAAACTAGCTTGAAATATTTGCTTTTGCATTGAAAATTCAATATTTTTCAAAACTTTGTAAAACTTAATATTTGCAATAAAACTTTGTGTAAACTGTTGGAAATTGTCAAAATCAACATTTTCTGATCGATACCATATCGATTTTCAATAATTTTATTGGTTTTCTAATGATTTCAAACAGCATATTCAAATTTGAAATTACCGTGTTTAACGTTGTAAAACTAGCTTGAAATGCTTGCTTTTGCATTGAAAATTCAATATTTTTCAAAACTTTGTAAAACTTAATATTTGCAATAAAACTTTGTGTAAACTGTTGGAAATTGTCCAAATCCACATTTTTTGATCGATACCATATCGATTTTCAATAATTTTATTGGTTTTCTAATGATTTCAAACAGTATATTCAAATTTGAAATTACCGTGTTTATCGTTGAAAAAGTAGCTTGAATTGCTTGCTTTTGCATTGAAAATTCAATATTTTTCATAACTTTGTGAAACTTAATATTTGCAATAAAACTTTGTGTAAACTGTTGGAAATTGTCAAAATCAACATTTTCTGATCGATACCATATCGATTTTCAATAATTTTATTGGTTTTCTAATGATTTCAAACACTATATTCAAATTTGAAATTACCGTGTTTAACGTTGAAAAACTAGCTTCAAATGCTTGCTTTTGCATTGAAAATTCAATATTTTTCAAAACTTTGTAAAACTTAATATTTGCAATAAAACTTTGTGTAAACTGTTGGAAATTGTCAAAATCAACATTTTCTGATCGATACCATATCGATTTTCAATAATTTTATTGGTTTTCTAAGGATTTCAAACAGTATATTCAAATTTGAAATTACCGTGTTTAACGTTGAAAAAGTAGCTTGAATTGCATGCTTTTGCATTGAAAATTCAATATTTTTCAAAACTTTGTAAAACTTAATATTTGCAATAAAACTTTGTGTAAACTGTTGGAAATTGTCAAAATCAACATTTTCTGATCGATACCATATCGATTTACAATAATTTTATTGGTTTTCTAATGATTTCAAACAGCATATTCAAATTTGAAATTACCGTGTTTAACGTTGAAAAACTAGCTTGAAATGCTTGCTTTTGCATTGAAAATTCAATATTTTTCAAAACTTTGTAAAACTTAATATTTGCAATAAATCTTTGTGTAAACTGTTGGAAATTGTCAAAATCAACATTTTCTGATCGATACCATATCGATTTTCAATAATGTTATTGGTTTTCTAATGATTTCAAACAGCATATTCAAATTTGAAATTACCGTGTTTAACGTTGAAAAACTAGCTTGAAATGCTTGCTTTTGCATTGAAAATTCAATATTTTTCAAAACTTTGTAAAACTTAATATTTGCAATAAAACTTTGTGTAAACTGTTGGAAATTTTCAAAATCAACATTTTCTGATCGATACCATATCGATTTTCAATAATTTTATTGGTTTTCTAATGATTTCAAACAGCATATTCAAATTTGAAATTACCGTGTTTAACGTTGAAAAACTAGCTTGAATTGCTTGCTTTTGCATTGAAAATTCAATATTTTTCAAAACTTTGTGAAACTTAATATTTGCAATAAAACTTTGTGTAAACTGTTGGAAATTGTCCAAATCCACATTTTTTGATCGATACCATATCGATTTTCAATAATTTTATTGGTTTTCTAATGATTTCAAACAGTATATTCAAATTTGAAATTACCGTGTTTAACGTTGAAAAAGTAGCTTGAATTGCTTGCTTTTGCATTGAAAATTCAATATTTTTCATAACTTTGTGAAACTTAATATTTGCAATAAAACTTTGTGTAAACTGTTGGAAATTGTCAAAATCAACATTTTCTGATCGATACCATATCGATTTTCAATAATTTTATTGGTTTTCTAATGATTTCAAACAGTATATTCAAATTTGAAATTACCGTGTTTAACGTTGAAAAAGTAGCTTGAATTGCTTGCTTTTGCATTGAAAATTCAATATTTTTCAAAACTTTGTAAAACTTAATATTTGCAATAAAACTTTGTGTAAACTGTTGGAAATTGTCAAAATCAACATTTTTTGATCGATACCATATCGATTTTCAATAATTTTATTGGTTTTCTAATGATTTCAAACAGCATATTCAAATTTGAAATTACCGTGTTTAACGTTGAAAAACTAGCTTGAAATGCTTGCTTCTGCATTGAAAATTCAATATTTTTCAAAACTTTGTAAAACTTAATATTTGCAATAAAACTTTGTGTAAACTGTTGGAAATTGTCAAAATCAACATTTTCTGATCGATACCATATCGATTTTCAATAATTTTATTGGTTTTCTAATGATTTCAAACAGCATATTCAAATTTGAAATTACCGTGTTTAACGTTGTAAAACTAGCTTGAAATGCTTGCTTTTGCATTGAAAATTCAATATTTTTCAAAACTTTGTAAAACTTAATATTTGCAATAAAACTTTGTGTAAACTATTGGAAATTGTCAAAATCAACATTTTCTGATCGATACCATATCGATTTTCAATAATTTTATTGGTTTTCTAATGATTTCAAACACTATATTCAAATTTGAAATTACCGTGTTTAACGTTGAAAAACTAGCTTCAAATGCTTGCTTTTGCATTGAAAATTCAATATTTTTCAAAACTTTGTAAAACTTAATATTTGCAATAAAACTTTGTGTAAACTGTTGGAAATTGTCAAAATCAACATTTTCTGATCGATACCATATCGATTTTCAATAATTTTATTGGTTTTCTAAGGATTTCAAACAGTATATTCAAATTTGAAATTACCGTGTTTAACGTTGAAAAAGTAGCTTGAATTGCTTGCTTTTGCATTGAAAATTCAATATTTTTCAAAACTTTGTAAAACTTAATATTTGCAATAAAACTTTGTGTAAACTGTTGGAAATTGTCAAAATCAACATTTTCTGATCGATACCATATCGATTTACAATAATTTTATTGGTTTTCTAATGATTTCAAACAGCATATTCAAATTTGAAATTACCGTGTTTAACGTTGAAAAACTAGCTTGAAATGCTTGCTTTTGCATTGAAAATTCAATATTTTTTAAAACTTTGTAAAACTTAATATTTGCAATAAATCTTTGTGTAAACTGTTGGAAATTGTCAAAATCAACATTTTCTGATCGATACCATATCGATTTTCAATAATGTTATTGGTTTTCTAATGATTTCAAACAGCATATTCAAATTTGAAATTACCGTGTTTAACGTTGAAAAACTAGCTTGAAATGCTTGCTTTTGCATTGAAAATTCAATATTTTTCAAAACTTTGTAAAACTTAATATTTGCAATAAAACTTTGTGTAAACTGTTGGAAATTTTCAAAATCAACATTTTCTGATCGATACCATATCGATTTTCAATAATTTTATTGGTTTTCTAATGATTTAAAACAGCATATTCAAATTTGAAATTACCGTGTTTAACGTTGAAAAACTAGCTTGAATTGCTTGCTTTTGCATTGAAAATTCAATATTTTTCAAAACTTTGTGAAACTTAATATTTGCAATAAAACTTTGTGTAAACTGTTGGAAATTGTCCAAATCCACATTTTTTGATCGATACCATATCGATTTTCAATAATTTTATTGGTTTTCTAATGATTTCAAACAGTATATTCAAATTTGAAATTACCGTGTTTAACGTTGAAAAAGTAGCTTGAATTGCTTGCTTTTGCATTGAAAATTCAATATTTTTCATAACTTTGTGAAACTTAATATTTGCAATAAAACTTTGTGTAAACTGTTGGAAATTGTCAAAATCAACATTTTCTGATCGATAACATATCGATTTTCAATAATTTTATTGGTTTTCTAATGATTTCAAACAGTATATTCAAATTTGAAATTACCGTGTTTAACGTTGAAAAAGTAGCTTGAATTGCTTGCTTTTGCATTGAAAATTCAATATTTTTCAAAACTTTGTAAAACTTAATATTTGCAATAAAACTTTGTGTAAACTGTTGGAAATTGTCAAAATCAACATTTTCTGATCGATACCATATCGATTTTCAATAATGTTATTGGTTTTCTAATGATTTCAAACAGCATATTCAAATTTGAAATTACCGTGTTTAACGTTGAAAAACTAGCTTGAAATGCTTGCTTTTGCATTGAAAATTCAATATTTTTCAAAACTTTGTAAAACTTAATATTTGCAATAAAACTTTGTGTAAACTGTTGGAAATTTTCAAAATCAACATTTTCTGATCGATACCATATCGATTTTCAATAATTTTATTGGTTTTCTAATGATTTCAAACAGCATATTCAAATTTGAAATTACCGTGTTTAACGTTGAAAAACTAGCTTGAATTGCTTGCTTTTGCATTGAAAATTCAATATTTTTCAAAACTTTGTAAAACTTAATATTTGCAATAAAACTTTGTGTAAACTGTTGGAAATTGTCAAAATCAACATTTTCTGATCGATACCATATCGATTTTCAATAATTTTATTGGTTTTCTAAGGATTTCAAACAGTATATTCAAATTTGAAATTACCGTGTTTAACGTTGAAAAAGTAGCTTGAATTGCTTGCTTTTGCATTGAAAATTCAATATTTTTCAAAACTTTGTAAAACTTAATATTTGCAATAAAACTTTGTGTAAACTGTTGGAAATTGTCAAAATCAACATTTTCTGATCGATACCATATCGATTTACAATAATTTTATTGGTTTTCTAATGATTTCAAACAGCATATTCAAATTTGAAATTACCGTGTTTAACGTTGAAAAACTAGCTTGAAATGCTTGCTTTTGCATTGAAAATTCAATATTTTTTAAAACTTTGTAAAACTTAATATTTGCAATAAATCTTTGTGTAAACTGTTGGAAATTGTCAAAATCAACATTTTCTGATCGATACCATATCGATTTTCAATAATGTTATTGGTTTTCTAATGATTTCAAACAGCATATTCAAATTTGAAATTACCGTGTTTAACGTTGAAAAACTAGCTTGAAATGCTTGCTTTTGCATTGAAAATTCAATATTTTTCAAAACTTTGTAAAACTTAATATTTGCAATAAAACTTTGTGTAAACTGTTGGAAATTTTCAAAATCAACATTTTCTGATCGATACCATATCGATTTTCAATAATTTTATTGGTTTTCTAATGATTTCAAACAGCATATTCAAATTTGAAATTACCGTGTTTAACGTTGAAAAACTAGCTTGAATTGCTTGCTTTTGCATTGAAAATTCAATATTTTTCAAAACTTTGTGAAACTTAATATTTGCAATAAAACTTTGTGTAAACTGTTGGAAATTGTCCAAATCCACATTTTTTGATCGATACCATATCGATTTTCAATAATTTTATTGGTTTTCTAATGATTTCAAACAGTATATTCAAATTTGAAATTACCGTGTTTAACGTTGAAAAAGTAGCTTGAATTGCTTGCTTTTGCATTGAAAATTCAATATTTTTCATAACTTTGTGAAACTTAATATTTGCAATAAAACTTTGTGTAAACTGTTGGAAATTGTCAAAATCAACATTTTCTGATCGATACCATATCGATTTTCAATAATTTTATTGGTTTTCTAATGATTTCAAACAGTATATTCAAATTTGAAATTACCGTGTTTAACGTTGAAAAAGTAGCTTGAATTGCTTGCTTTTGCATTGAAAATTCAATATTTTTCAAAACTTTGTAAAACTTAATATTTGCAATAAAACTTTGTGTAAACTGTTGGAAATTGTCAAAATCAACATTTTCTGATCGATACCATATCGATTTTCAATAATGTTATTGGTTTTCTAATGATTTCAAACAGCATATTCAAATTTGAAATTACCGTGTTTAACGTTGAAAAACTAGCTTGAAATGCTTGCTTTTGCATTGAAAATTCAATATTTTTCAAAACTTTGTAAAACTTAATATTTGCAATAAAACTTTGTGTAAACTGTTGGAAATTTTCAAAATCAACATTTTCTGATCGATACCATATCGATTTTCAATAATTTTATTGGTTTTCTAATGATTTCAAACAGCATATTCAAATTTGAAATTACCGTGTTTAACGCTGAAAAACTAGCTTGAATTGCTTGCTTTTGCATTGAAAATTCAATATTTTTCAAAACTTTGTGAAACTTAATATTTGCAATAAAACTTTGTGTAAACTGTTGGAAATTGTCCAAATCCACATTTTTTGATCGATACCATATCGATTTTCAATAATTTTATTGGTTTTCTAATGATTTCAAACAGTATATTCAAATTTGAAATTACCGTGTTTAACGTTGAAAAAGTAGCTTGAATTGCTTGCTTTTGCATTGAAAATTCAATATTTTTCATAACTTTGTGAAACTTAATATTTGCAATAAAACTTTGTGTAAACTGTTGGAAATTGTCAAAATCAACATTTTCTGATCGATACCATATCGATTTTCAATAATTTTATTGGTTTTCTAATGATTTCAAACAGTATATTCAAATTTGAAATTACCGTGTTTAACGTTGAAAAAGTAGCTTGAATTGCTTGCTTTTGCATTGAAAATTCAATATTTTTCAAAACTTTGTAAAACTTAATATTTGCAATAAAACTTTGTGTAAACTGTTGGAAATTGTCAAAATCAACATTTTTTGATCGATACCATATCGATTTTCAATAATTTTATTGGTTTTCTAATGATTTCAAACAGCATATTCAAATTTGAAATTACCGTGTTTAACGTTGAAAAACTAGCTTGAAATGCTTGCTTTTGCATTGAAAATTCAATATTTTTCATAACTTTGTACAACTTAATATTTGCAATAAAACTTTGTGTAAACTGTTGGAAATTGTCAAAATCAACATTTTCTGATCGATACCATATCGATTTTCAATAATTTTATTGGTTTTCTAATGATTTCAAACAGTATATTCAAATTTGAAATTACCGTGTTTAACGTTGAAAAAGTAGCTTGAATTGCTTGCTTTTGCATTGAAAATTCAATATTTTTCAAAACTTTGTAAAACTTAATATTTGCAATAAAACTTTGTGTAAACTGTTGGAAATTGTCAAAATCAACATTTTTTGATCGATACCATATCGATTTTCAATAATTTTATTGGTTTTCTAATGATTTCAAACAGCATATTCAAATTTGAAATTACCGTGTTTAACGTTGAAAAACTAGCTTGAAATGCTTGCTTTTGCATTGAAAATTCAATATTTTTCAAAACTTTGTACAACTTAATATTTGCAATAAAACTTTGTGTAAACTGTTGGAAATTGTCAAAATCAACATTTTCTGATCGATACCATATCGATTTTCAATAATTTTATTGGTTTTCTAATGATTTCAAACAGCATATTCAAATTTGAAATTACCGTGTTTAACGTTGAAAAACTAGCTTGAAATGCTTGCTTTTGTATTGAAAATTCAATATTTTTCAAAACTTTGTAAAACTTAATATTTGCAATAAAACTTTGTGTAAACTGTTGGAAATTGTCAAAATCAACATTTTCTGATCGATACCATATCGATTTTCAATAATTTTATTGGTTTTCTAATGATTTCAAACAGCATATTCAAATTTGAAATTACCGTGTTTAAAGTTGAAAAACTAGCTTGAATTGCTTGCTTTTGCATTGAAAATTCAATATTTTTCAAAACTTTTTAAAACTTAATATTTGCAATAAAACTTTGTGTAAACTGTTGGAAATTGTCAAAATCAACATTTTCTGATCGATACCATATCGATTTTCAATAATTTTATTGGTTTTCTAAGGATTTCAAACAGTATATTCAAATTTGAAATTACCGTGTTTAACGTTGAAAAAGTAGCTTGATTTGCTTGCTTTTGCATTGAAAATTCAATATTTTTCAAAACTTTGTAAAACTTAATATTTGCAATAAAACTTTGTGTAAACTGTTGGAAATTGTAGAAATCAACATTTTCTGATCGATACCATATCGATTTTCAATAATTTTATTGGTTTTCTAATGATTTCAAACAGCATATTCAAATTTGAAATTACCGTGTTTAACGTTGTAAAACTAGCTTGAAATGCTTGCTTTTGCATTGAAAATTCAATATTTTTCAAAACTTTGTAAAACTTAATATTTGCAATAAAACTTTGTGTAAACTATTGGAAATTGTCAAAATCAACATTTTCTGATCGATACCATATCGATTTTCAATAATTTTATTGGTTTTCTAATGATTTCAAACAGCATATTCAAATTTGAAATTACCGTGTTTAACGTTGAAAAACTAGCTTGAATTGCTTGCTTTTGCATTGAAAATTCAATATTTTTCAAAACTTTGTAAAACTTAATATTTGCAATAAAACTTTGTGTAAACTGTTGGAAATTGTCAAAATCAATATTTTCTGATCGATACCATATCGATTTTCAATAATTTTATTGGTTTTGTAAGGATTTCAAACAGTATATTCAAATTTGAAATTACCGTGTTTAACGTTGAAAAAGTAGCTTGAATTGCTTGCTTTTGCATTGAAAATTCAATATTTTTCATAACTTTGTGAAACTTAATATTTGCAATAAAACTTTGTGTAAACTGTTGGAAATTGTCAAAATCAACATTTTCTGATCGATACCATATCGATTTTCAATAATTTTATTGGTTTTCTAATGATTTCAAACAGTATATTCAAATTTGAAATTACCGTGTTTAACGTTGAAAAAGTAGCTTGAATTGCTTGCTTTTGCATTGAAAATTCAATATTTTTCAAAACTTTGTAAAACTTAATATTTGCAATAAAACTTTGTGTAAACTGTTGGAAATTGTCAAAATCAACATTTTTTGATCGATACCATATCGATTTTCAATAATTTTATTGGTTTTCTAATGATTTCAAACAGCATATTCAAATTTGAAATTACCGTGTTTAACGTTGAAAAACTAGCTTGAAATGCTTGCTTTTGCATTGAAAATTCAATATTTTTCAAAACTTTGTAAAACTTAATATTTGCAATAAAACTTTGTGTAAACTGTTGGAAATTTTCAAAATCAACATTTTCTGATCGATACCATATCGATTTTCAATAATTTTATTGGTTTTCTAATGATTTCAAACAGCATATTCAAATTTGAAATTACCGTGTTTAACGTTGAAAAACTAGCTTGAATTGCTTGCTTTTGCATTGAAAATTCAATATTTTTCAAAACTTTGTAAAACTTAATATTTGCAATAAAACTTTGTGTAAACTGTTGGAAATTGTCAAAATCAACATTTTCTGATCGATACCATATCGATTTTCAATAATTTTATTGGTTTCTAATGATTTCAAACAGCATATTCAAATTTGAAATTACCGTGTTTACCGTTGAAAAACTAGCTTCAAATGCTTGCTTTTGCATTGAAAATTCAATATTTTTCAAAACTTTGTAAAACTTAATATTTGCAATAAAACTTTGTGTAAACTGTTGGAAATTGTCAAAATCAACATTTTCTGATCGATACCATATCGATTTTCAATAATTTTATTGCTTTTCTAAGGATTTCAAACAGTATATTCAAATTTGAAATTACCGTGTTTAACGTTGAAAAAGTAGCTTGAATTGCTTGCTTTTGCATTGAAAATTCAATATTTTTCAAAACATTGTAAAACTTAATATTTGCAATAAAACTTTGTGTAAACTGTTGGAAATTGTCCAAATCCACATTTTCTGATCGATACCATATCGATTTTCAATAATTTTATTGGTTTTCTAATGATTTCAAACAGTATATTCAAATTTGAAATTACCGTGTTTAACGTTGAAAAAGTAGCTTGAATTGCTTGCTTTTGCATTGAAAATTCAATATTTTTCATAACTTTGTGAAACTTAATATTTGCAATAAAACTTTGTGTAAACTGTTGGAAATTGTCAAAATCAACATTTTCTGATCGATACCATATCGATTTTCAATAATTTTATTGGTTTTCTAATGATTTCAAACAGTATATTCAAATTTGAGATTACCGTGTTTAACGTTGAAAAAGTAGCTTGAATTGCTTGCTTTTGCATTGAAAATTCAATATTTTTCAAAACTTTGTAAAACTTAATATTTGCAATAAAACTTTGTGTAAACTGTTGGAAATTGTCAAAATCAACATTTTTTGATCGATACCATATCGATTTTCAATAATTTTATTGGTTTTCTAATGATTTCAAACAGCATATTCAAATTTGAAATTACCGTGTTTAACGTTGAAAAACTAGCTTGAAATGCTTGCTTTTGCATTGAAAATTCAATATTTTTCAAAACTTTGTAAAACTTAATATTTGCAATAAAACTTTGTGTAAACTGTTGGAAATTGTCAAAATCAACATTTTCTGATCGATACCATATCGATTTTCAATAATTTTATTGCTTTTCTAAGGATTTCAAACAGTATATTCAAATTTGAAATTACCGTGTTTAACGTTGAAAAAGTAGCTTGAATTGCTTGCTTTTGCATTGAAAATTCAATATTTTTCAAAACATTGTAAAACTTAATATTTGCAATAAAACTTTGTGTAAACTGTTGGAAATTGTCCAAATCCACATTTTCTGATCGATACCATATCGATTTTCAATAATTTTATTGGTTTTCTAATGATTTCAAACAGTATATTCAAATTTGAAATTACCGTGTTTAACGTTGAAAAAGTAGCTTGAATTGCTTGCTTTTGCATTGAAAATTCAATATTTTTCATAACTTTGTGAAACTTAATATTTGCAATAAAACTTTGTGTAAACTGTTGGAAATTGTCAAAATCAACATTTTCTGATCGATACCATATCGATTTTCAATAATTTTATTGGTTTTCTAATGATTTCAAACAGCATATTCAAATTTGAAATTACCGTGTTTAACGTTGAAAAACTAGCTTGAAATGCTTGCTTTTGTATTGAAAATTCAATATTTTTCAAAACTTTGTAAAACTTAATATTTGCAATAAAACTTTGTGTAAACTGTTGGAAATTGTAGAAATCAACATTTTCTGATCGATACCATATCGATTTTCAATAATTTTATTGGTTTTCTAATGATTTCAAACAGCATATTCAAATTTGAAATTACCGTGTTTAACGTTGTAAAACTAGCTTGAAATGCTTGCTTTTGCATTGAAAATTCAATATTTTTCAAAACTTTGTAAAACTTAATATTTGCAATGAAAATTTGTGTAAACTATTGGAAATTGTCAAAATCAACATTTTCTGATCGATACCATATCGATTTTCAATAATTTTATTGGTTTTCTAATGATTTCAAACACTATATTCAAATTTGAAATTACCGTGTTTAACGTTGAAAAACTAGCTTCAAATCCTTGCTTTTGCATTGAAAATTCAATATTTTTCAAAACTTTGTAAAACTTAATATTTGCAATAAAACTTTGTGTAAACTGTTGGAAATTGTCAAAATCAACATTTTCTGATCGATACCATATCGATTTTCAATAATTTTATTGGTTTTCTAATGATTTCAAACAGCATATTCAAATTTGAAATTACCGTGTTTAACGTTGAAAAACTAGCTTGAATTGCTTGCTTTTGCATTGAAAATTCAATATTTTTCAAAACTTTGTAAAACTTAATATTTGCAATAAAACTTTGTGTAAACTGTTGGAAATTGTCAAAATCAATATTTTCTGATCGATACCATATCGATTTTCAATAATTTTATTGGTTTTGTAAGGATTTCAAACAGTATATTCAAATTTGAAATTACCGTGTTTAACGTTGAAAAAGTAGCTTGAATTGCTTGCTTTTGCATTGAAAATTCAATATTTTTCAAAACTTTGTAAAACTTAATATTTGCAATGAAACTTTGTGTAAACTGTTGGAAATTGTCAAAATCAACATTTTTTGATCGATACCATATCGATTTTCAATAATTTTATTGGTTTTCTAATGATTTCAAACAGCATATTCAAATTTGAAATTACCGTGTTTAACGTTGAAAAACTAGCTTGAAATGCTTGCTTTTGCATTGAAAATTCAATATTTTTCAAAACTTTGTAAAACTTAATATTTGCAATAAAACTTTGTGTAAACTGTTGGAAATTGTCAAAATCAACATTTTCTGATCGATACCATATCGATTTTCAATAATTTTATTGCTTTTCTAAGGATTTCAAACAGTATATTCAAATTTGAAATTACCGTGTTTAACGTTGAAAAAGTAGCTTGAATTGCTTGCTTTTGCATTGAAAATTCAATATTTTTCAAAACATAGTAAAACTTAATATTTGCAATAAAACTTTGTGTAAACTGTTGGAAATTGTCCAAATCCACATTTTCTGATCGATACCATATCGATTTTCAATAATTTTATTGGTTTTCTAATGATTTCAAACAGTATATTCAAATTTGAAATTACCGTGTTTAACGTTGAAAAAGTAGCTTGAATTGCTTGCTTTTGCATTGAAAATTCAATATTTTTCATAACTTTGTGAAACTTAATATTTGCAATAAAACTTTGTGTAAACTGTTGGAAATTGTCAAAATCAACATTTTCTGATCGATACCATATCGATTTTCAATAATTTTATTGGTTTTCTAATGATTTCAAACAGTATATTCAAATTTGAGATTACCGTGTTTAACGTTGAAAAAGTAGCTTGAATTGCTTGCTTTTGCATTGAAAATTCAATATTTTTCAAAACTTTGTAAAACTTAATATTTGCAATAAAACTTTGTGTAAACTGTTGGAAATTGTCAAAATCAACATTTTCTGATCGATACCATATCGATTTTCAATAATTTTATTGGTTTTCTAATGATTTCAAACAGTATATTCAAATTTGAAATTACCGTGTTTAACGTTGAAAAAGTAGCTTGAATTGCTTGCTTTTGCATTGAAAATTCAATATTTTTCAAAACTTTGTAAAACTTAATATTTGCAATAAAACTTTGTGTAAACTGTTGGAAATTGTCAAAATCAACATTTTTTGATCGATACCATATCGATTTTCAATAATTTTATTGGTTTTCTAATGATTTCAAACAGCATATTCAAATTTGAAATTACCGTGTTTAACGTTGAAAAACTAGCTTGAAATGCTTGCTTTTGCATTGAAAATTCAATATTTTTCAAAACTTTGTAAAACTTAATATTTGCAATAAAACTTTGTGTAAACTGTTGGAAATTTTCAAAATCAACATTTTCTGATCGATACCATATCGATTTTCAATAATTTTATTGGTTTTCTAATGATTTCAAACAGCATATTCAAATTTGAAATTACCGTGTTTAACGTTGAAAAACTAGCTTGAATTGCTTGCTTTTGCATTGAAAATTCAATATTTTTCAAAACTTTGTAAAACTTAATATTTGCAATAAAACTTTGTGTAAACTGTTGGAAATTGTCAAAATCAACATTTTCTGATCGATACCATATCGATTTTCAATAATTTTATTGGTTTCTAATGATTTCAAACAGCATATTCAAATTTGAAATTACCGTGTTTAACGTTGAAAAACTAGCTTGAAATGCTTGCTTTTGCATTGAAAATTCAATATTTTTCAAAACTTTGTAAAACTTAATATTTGCAATAAAACTTTGTGTAAACTGTTGGAAATTGTCAAAATCAACATTTTCTGATCGATACCATATCGATTTTCAATAATTTTATTGGTTTTCTAATGATTTCAAACAGCATATTCAAATTTGAAATTACCGTGTTTAACGTTGAAAAACTAGCTTGAAATGCTTGCTTTTGTATTGAAAATTCAATATTTTTCAAAACTTTGTAAAACTTAATATTTGCAATAAAACTTTGTGTAAACTGTTGGAAATTGTCAAAATCAACATTTTCTGATCGATACCATATCGATTTTCAATAATTTTATTGGTTTTCTAATGATTTCAAACAGCATATTCAAATTTGAAATTACCGTGTTTAACGTTGAAAAACTAGCTTGAATTGCTTGCTTTTGCATTGAAAATTCAATATTTTTCAAAACTTTGTAAAACTTAATATTTGCAATAAAACTTTGTGTAAACTGTTGGAAATTGTCAAAATCAACATTTTCTGATCGATACCATATCGATTTTCAATAATTTTATTGGTTTCTAATGATTTCAAACAGCATATTCAAATTTGAAATTACCGTGTTTAACGTTGAAAAACTAGCTTGAAATGCTTGCTTTTGCATTGAAAATTCAATATTTTTCAAAACTTTGTAAAACTTAATATTTGCAATAAAACTTTGTGTAAACTGTTGGAAATTGTCAAAATCAACATTTTCTGATCGATACCATATCGATTTTCAATAATTTTATTGGTTTTCTAATGATTTCAAACAGCATATTCAAATTTGAAATTACCGTGTTTAACGTTGAAAAACTAGCTTGAAATGCTTGCTTTTGTATTGAAAATTCAATATTTTTCAAAACTTTGTAAAACTTAATATTTGCAATAAAACTTTGTGTAAACTGTTGGAAATTGTCAAAATCAACATTTTCTGATCGATACCATATCGATTTTCAATAATTTTATTGGTTTTCTAATGATTTCAAACAGCATATTCAAATTTGAAATTACCGTGTTTAACGTTGAAAAACTAGCTTGAAATGCTTGCTTTTGTATTGAAAATTCAATATTTTTCAAAACTTTGTAAAACATAATATTTGCAATAAAACTTTGTGTAAACTGTTGGAAATTGTCAAAATCAACATTTTCTGATCGATACCATATCGATTTTCAATAATTTTATTGCTTTTCTAAGGATTTCAAACAGTATATTCAAATTTGAAATTACCGTGTTTAACGTTGAAAAAGTAGCTTGAATTGCTTGCTTTTGCATTGAAAATTCAATATTTTTCAAAACATTGTAAAACTTAATATTTGCAATAAAACTTTGTGTAAACTGTTGGAAATTGTCCAAATCCACATTTTCTGATCGATACCATATCGATTTTCAATAATTTTATTGGTTTTCTAATGATTTCAAACAGTATATTCAAATTTGAAATTACCGTGTTTAACGTTGAAAAACTAGCTTGAAATGCTTGCTTTTGCATTGAAAATTCAATATTTTTCAAAACTTTGTAAAACTTAATATTTGCAATAAAACTTTGTGTAAACTGTTGGAAATTTTCAAAATCAACATTTTCTGATCGATACCATATCGATTTTCAATAATTTTATTGGTTTTCTAATGATTTCAAACAGCATATTCAAATTTGAAATTACCGTGTTTAACGTTGAAAAACTAGCTTGAATTGCTTGCTTTTGCATTGAAAATTCAATGTTTTTCAAAACTTTGTAAAACTTAATATTTGCAATAAAACTTTGTGTAAACTGCTTTTGCATTGAAAATTCAATTCATTTGCAATAACAGTATATTCAAATTTGAAATTACCGTGTTTACGTTGAAAAAGTAGCTTGAATTGCTGCTTTTGCATTGAAATTCAATATTTTTCATAACTTTGTGAAACTTTATTTGCAATAAAACTTTGTGTAAACTGTTGGAAATTGTCAAAATCAACATTTTCTGATCGATACCATATCGTTTCCTCTGTTGGAAATTGTCCAAATCCACATTTTCTGATCGATACCATATCGATTTTCAATAATTTTATTGGTTTTCTAATGATTTCAAACAGTATATTCAAATTTGAAATTACCGTGTTTAACGTTGAAAAAGTAGCTTGAATTGCTTGCTTTTGCATTGAAAATTCAATATTTTTCATAACTTTGTGAAACTTAATATTTGCAATAAAACTTTGTGTAAACTGTTGGAAATTGTCAAAATCAACATTTTCTGATCGATACCATATCGATTTTCAATAATTTTATTGGTTTTCTAATGATTTCAAACAGTATATTCAAATTTGAGATTACCGTGTTTAACGTTGAAAAAGTAGCTTGAATTGCTTGCTTTTGCATTGAAAATTCAATATTTTTCAAAACGTTGTAAAACTTAATATTTGCAATAAAACTTTGTGTAAACTGTTGGAAATTGTCAAAATCAACATTTTTTGATCGATACCATATCGATTTTCAATAATTTTATTGGTTTTCTAATGATTTCAAACAGCATATTCAAATTTGAAATTACCGTGTTTAACGTTGAAAAAGTAGCTTGAAATGCTTGCTTTTGCATTGAAAATTCAATATTTTTCAAAACTTTGTAAAACTTAATATTTGCAATAAAACTTTGTGTAAACTGTTGGAAATTGTCAAAATCAACATTTTCTGATCGATACCATATCGATTTTCAATAATTTTATTGGTTTTCTAATGATTTCAAACAGCATATTCAAATTTGAAATTACCGTGTTTAACGTTGAAAAACTAGCTTGAAATGCTTGCTTTTGTATTGAAAATTCAATATTTTTCAAAACTTTGTAAAACTTAATATTTGCAATAAAACTTTGTGTAAACTGTTGGAAATTGTCAAAATCAACATTTTCTGATCGATACCATATCGATTTTCAATAATTTTATTGCTTTTCTAAGGATTTCAAACAGTATATTCAAATTTGAAATTACCGTGTTTAACGTTGAAAAAGTAGCTTGAATTGCTTGCTTTTGCATTGAAAATTCAATATTTTTCAAAACATTGTAAAACTTAATATTTGCAATAAAACTTTGTGTAAACTGTTGGAAATTGTCCAAATCCACATTTTCTGATCGATACCATATCGATTTTCAATAATTTTATTGGTTTTCTAATGATTTCAAACAGTATATTCAAATTTGAAATTACCGTGTTTAACGTTGAAAAACTAGCTTGAAATGCTTGCTTTTGCATTGAAAATTCAATATTTTTCAAAACTTTGTAAAACTTAATATTTGCAATAAAACTTTGTGTAAACTGTTGGAAATTTTCAAAATCAACATTTTCTGATCGATACCATATCGATTTTCAATAATTTTATTGGTTTTCTAATGATTTCAAACAGCATATTCAAATTTGAAATTACCGTGTTTAACGTTGAAAAACTAGCTTGAATTGCTTGCTTTTGCATTGAAAATTCAATGTTTTTCAAAACTTTGTAAAACTTAATATTTGCAATAAAACTTTGTGTAAACTGTTGGAAATTGTCAAAATCAACATTTTCTGATCGATACCATATCGATTTTCAATAATTTTATTGCTTTTCTAAGGATTTCAAACAGTATATTCAAATTTGAAATTACCGTGTTTAACGTTGAAAAAGTAGCTTGAATTGCTTGCTTTTGCATTGAAAATTCAATATTTTTCAAAACATTGTAAAACTTAATATTTGCAATAAAACTTTGTGTAAACTGTTGGAAATTGTCCAAATCCACATTTTCTGATCGATACCATATCGATTTTCAATAATTTTATTGGTTTTCTAATGATTTCAAACAGTATATTCAAATTTGAAATTACCGTGTTTAACGTTGAAAAAGTAGCTTGAATTGCTTGCTTTTGCATTGAAAATTCAATATTTTTCATAACTTTGTGAAACTTAATATTTGCAATAAAACTTTGTGTAAACTGTTGGAAATTGTCAAAATCAACATTTTCTGATCGATACCATATCGATTTTCAATAATTTTATTGGTTTTCTAATGATTTCAAACAGTATATTCAAATTTGAGATTACCGTGTTTAACGTTGAAAAAGTAGCTTGAATTGCTTGCTTTTGCATTGAAAATTCAATATTTTTCAAAACTTTGTAAAACTTAATATTTGCAATAAAACTTTGTGTAAACTGTTGGAAATTGTCAAAATCAACATTTTTTGATCGATACCATATCGATTTTCAATAATTTTATTGGTTTTCTAATGATTTCAAACAGCATATTCAAATTTGAAATTACCGTGTTTAACGTTGAAAAAGTAGCTTGAAATGCTTGCTTTTGCATTGAAAATTCAATATTTTTCAAAACTTTGTAAAACTTAATATTTGCAATAAAACTTTGTGTAAACTGTTGGAAATTGTCAAAATCAACATTTTCTGATCGATACCATATCGATTTTCAATAATTTTATTGGTTTTCTAATGATTTCAAACAGCATATTCAAATTTGAAATTACCGTGTTTAACGTTGAAAAACTAGCTTGAAATGCTTGCTTTTGTATTGAAAATTCAATATTTTTCAAAACTTTGTAAAACTTAATATTTGCAATAAAACTTTGTGTAAACTGTTGGAAATTGTCAAAATCAACATTTTCTGATCGATACCATATCGATTTTCAATAATTTTATTGCTTTTCTAAGGATTTCAAACAGTATATTCAAATTTGAAATTACCGTGTTTAACGTTGAAAAAGTAGCTTGAATTGCTTGCTTTTGCATTGAAAATTCAATATTTTTCAAAACATTGTAAAACTTAATATTTGCAATAAAACTTTGTGTAAACTGTTGGAAATTGTCCAAATCCACATTTTCTGATCGATACCATATCGATTTTCAATAATTTTATTGGTTTTCTAATGATTTCAAACAGTATATTCAAATTTGAAATTACCGTGTTTAACGTTGAAAAAGTAGCTTGAATTGCTTGCTTTTGCATTGAAAATTCAATATTTTTCATAACTTTGTGAAACTTAATATTTGCAATAAAACTTTGTGTAAACTGTTGGAAATTGTCAAAATCAACATTTTCTGATCGATACCATATCGATTTTCAATAATTTTATTGGTTTTCTAATGATTTCAAAGAGTATATTCAAATTTGAGATTACCGTGTTTAACGTTGAAAAAGTAGCTTGAATTGCTTGCTTTTGCATTGAAAATTCAATATTTTTCAAAACTTTGTAAAACTTAATATTTGCAATAAAACTTTGTGTAAACTGTTGGAAATTGTCAAAATCAACATTTTTTGATCGATACCATATCGATTTTCAATAATTTTATTGGTTTTCTAATGATTTCAAACAGCATATTCAAATTTGAAATTACCGTGTTTAACGTTGAAAAACTAGCTTGAAATGCTTGCTTTTGCATTGAAAATTCAATATTTTTCAAAACTTTGTAAAACTTAATATTTGCAATAAAACTTTGTGTAAACTGTTGGAAATTGTCAAAATCAACATTTTCTGATCGATACCATATCGATTTTCAATAATTTTATTGGTTTTCTAATGATTTCAAACAGCATATTCAAATTTGAAATTACCGTGTTTAACGTTGAAAAACTAGCTTGAAATGCTTGCTTTTGTATTGAAAATTCAATATTTTTCAAAACTTTGTAAAACTTAATATTTGCAATAAAACTTTGTGTAAACTGTTGGAAATTGTCAAAATCAACATTTTCTGATCGATACCATATCGATTTTCAATAATTTTATTGGTTTTCTAATGATTTCAAACAGCATATTCAAATTTGAAATTACCGTGTTTAAAGTTGAAAAACTAGCTTGAATTGCTTGCTTTTGCATTGAAAATTCAATATTTTTCAAAACTTTGTAAAACTTAATATTTGCAATAAAACTTTGTGTAAACTGTTGGAAATTGTCAAAATCAACATTTTCTGATCGATACCATATCGATTTTCAATAATTTTATTGGTTTTCTAAGGATTTCAAACAGTATATTCAAATTTGAAATTACCGTGTTTAACGTTGAAAAAGTAGCTTGAATTGCTTGCTTTTGCATTGAAAATTCAATATTTTTCAAAAATTTGTAAAACTTAATATTTGCAATAAAACTTTGTGTAAACTGTTGGAAATTGTAGAAATCAACATTTTCTGATCGATACCATATCGATTTTCAATAATTTTATTGGTTTTCTAATGATTTCAAACAGCATATTCAAATTTGAAATTACCGTGTTTAACGTTGTAAAACTAGCTTGAAATGCTTGCTTTTGCATTGAAAATTCAATATTTTTCAAAACTTTGTAAAACTTAATATTTGCAATAAAAATTTGTGTAAACTATTGGAAATTGTCAAAATCAACATTTTCTGATCGATACCATATCGATTTTCAATAATTTTATTGGTTTTCTAATGATTTCAAACACTATATTCAAATTTGAAATTACCGTGTTTAACGTTGAAAAACTAGCTTCAAATGCTTGCTTTTGCATTGAAAATTCAATATTTTTCAAAACTTTGTAAAACTTAATATTTGCAATAAAACTTTGTGTAAACTGTTGGAAATTGTCAAACTCAACATTTTCTGATCGATACCATATCGATTTTCAATAATTTTATTGGTTTTCTAATGATTTCAAACAGCATATTCAAATTTGAAATTACCGTGTTTAACGTTGAAAAACTAGCTTGAATTGCTTGCTTTTGCATTGAAAATTCAATATTTTTCAAAACTTTGTAAAACTTAATATTTGCAATAAAACTTTGTGTAAACTGTTGGAAATTGTCAAAATCAATATTTTCTGATCGATACCATATCGATTTTCAATAATTTTATTGGTTTTGTAAGGATTTCAAACAGTATATTCAAATTTGAAATTACCGTGTTTAACGTTGAAAAAGTAGCTTGAATTGCTTGCTTTTGCATTGAAAATTCAATATTTTTCAAAACTTTGTAAAACTTAATATTTGCAATAAAACTTTGTGTAAACTGTTGGAAATTGTCAAAATCAACATTTTTTGATCGATACCATATCGATTTTCAATAATTTTATTGGTTTTCTAATGATTTCAAACAGCATATTCAAATTTGAAATTACCGTGTTTAACGTTGAAAAACTAGCTTGAAATGCTTGCTTTTGCATTGAAAATTCAATATTTTTCAAAACTTTGTAAAACTTAATATTTGCAATAAAACTTTGTGTAAACTGTTGGAAATTGTCAAAATCAACATTTTCTGATCGATACCATATCGATTTTCAATAATTTTATTGGTTTTCTAATGATTTCAAACAGCATATTCAAATTTGAAATTACCGTGTTTAACGTTGAAAAACTAGCTTGAAATGCTTGCTTTTGTATTGAAAATTCAATATTTTTCAAAACTTTGTAAAACTTAATATTTGCAATAAAACTTTGTGTAAACTGTTGGAAATTGTCAAAATCAACATTTTCTGATCGATACCATATCGATTTTCAATAATTTTATTGGTTTTCTAATGATTTCAAACAGCATATTCAAATTTGAAATTACCGTGTTTAAAGTTGAAAAACTAGCTTGAATTGCTTGCTTTTGCATTGAAAATTCAATATTTTTCAAAACTTTGTAAAACTTAATATTTGCAATAAAACTTTGTGTAAACTGTTGGAAATTGTCAAAATCAACATTTTCTGATCGATACCATATCGATTTTCAATAATTTTATTGGTTTTCTAATGATTTCAAACAGCATATTCAAATTTGAAATTACCGTGTTTAAAGTTGAAAAACTAGCTTGAATTGCTTGCTTTTGCATTGAAAATTCAATATTTTTCAAAACTTTGTAAAACTTAATATTTGCAATAAAACTTTGTGTAAACTGTTGGAAATTGTCAAAATCAACATTTTCTGATCGATACCATATCGATTTTCAATAATTTTATTGGTTTTCTAAGGATTTCAAACAGTATATTCAAATTTGAAATTACCGTGTTTAACGTTGAAAAAGTAGCTTGAATTGCTTGCTTTTGCATTGAAAATTCAATATTTTTCAAAAATTTGTAAAACTTAATATTTGCAATAAAACTTTGTGTAAACTGTTGGAAATTGTAGAAATCAACATTTTCTGATCGATACCATATCGATTTTCAATAATTTTATTGGTTTTCTAATGATTTCAAACAGCATATTCAAATTTGAAATTACCGTGTTTAACGTTGTAAAACTAGCTTGAAATGCTTGCTTTTGCATTGAAAATTCAATATTTTTCAAAACTTTGTAAAACTTAATATTTGCAATAAAAATTTGTGTAAACTATTGGAAATTGTCAAAATCAACATTTTCTGATCGATACCATATCGATTTTCAATAATTTTATTGGTTTTCTAATGATTTCAAACACTATATTCAAATTTGAAATTACCGTGTTTAACGTTGAAAAACTAGCTTCAAATGCTTGCTTTTGCATTGAAAATTCAATATTTTTCAAAACTTTGTAAAACTTAATATTTGCAATAAAACTTTGTGTAAACTGTTGGAAATTGTCAAACTCAACATTTTCTGATCGATACCATATCGATTTTCAATAATTTTATTGGTTTTCTAATGATTTCAAACAGCATATTCAAATTTGAAATTACCGTGTTTAACGTTGAAAAACTAGCTTGAATTGCTTGCTTTTGCATTGAAAATTCAATATTTTTCAAAACTTTGTAAAACTTAATATTTGCAATAAAACTTTGTGTAAACTGTTGGAAATTGTCAAAATCAATATTTTCTGATCGATACCATATCGATTTTCAATAATTTTATTGGTTTTGTAAGGATTTCAAACAGTATATTCAAATTTGAAATTACCGTGTTTAACGTTGAAAAAGTAGCTTGAATTGCTTGCTTTTGCATTGAAAATTCAATATTTTTCAAAACTTTGTAAAACTTAATATTTGCAATAAAACTTTGTGTAAACTGTTGGAAATTGTCAAAATCAACATTTTTTGATCGATACCATATCGATTTTCAATAATTTTATTGGTTTTCTAATGATTTCAAACAGCATATTCAAATTTGAAATTACCGTGTTTAACGTTGAAAAACTAGCTTGAAATGCTTGCTTTTGCATTGAAAATTCAATATTTTTCAAAACTTTGTAAAACTTAATATTTGCAATAAAACTTTGTGTAAACTGTTGGAAATTGTCAAAATCAACATTTTCTGATCGATACCATATCGATTTTCAATAATTTTATTGGTTTTCTAATGATTTCAAACAGCATATTCAAATTTGAAATTACCGTGTTTAACGTTGAAAAACTAGCTTGAAATGCTTGCTTTTGTATTGAAAATTCAATATTTTTCAAAACTTTGTAAAACTTAATATTTGCAATAAAACTTTGTGTAAACTGTTGGAAATTGTCAAAATCAACATTTTCTGATCGATACCATATCGATTTTCAATAATTTTATTGGTTTTCTAATGATTTCAAACAGCATATTCAAATTTGAAATTACCGTGTTTAAAGTTGAAAAACTAGCTTGAATTGCTTGCTTTTGCATTGAAAATTCAATATTTTTCAAAACTTTGTAAAACTTAATATTTGCAATAAAACTTTGTGTAAACTGTTGGAAATTGTCAAAATCAACATTTTCTGATCGATACCATATCGATTTTCAATAATTTTATTGGTTTTCTAAGGATTTCAAACAGTATATTCAAATTTGAAATTACCGTGTTTAACGTTGAAAAAGTAGCTTGAATTGCTTGCTTTTGCATTGAAAATTCAATATTTTTCAAAAATTTGTAAAACTTAATATTTGCAATAAAACTTTGTGTAAACTGTTGGAAATTGTAGAAATCAACATTTTCTGATCGATACCATATCGATTTTCAATAATTTTATTGGTTTTCTAATGATTTCAAACAGCATATTCAAATTTGAAATTACCGTGTTTAACGTTGTAAAACTAGCTTGAAATGCTTGCTTTTGCATTGAAAATTCAATATTTTTCAAAACTTTGTAAAACTTAATATTTGCAATAAAAATTTGTGTAAACTATTGGAAATTGTCAAAATCAACATTTTCTGATCGATACCATATCGATTTTCAATAATTTTATTGGTTTTCTAATGATTTCAAACACTATATTCAAATTTGAAATTACCGTGTTTAACGTTGAAAAACTAGCTTCAAATGCTTGCTTTTGCATTGAAAATTCAATATTTTTCAAAACTTTGTAAAACTTAATATTTGCAATAAAACTTTGTGTAAACTGTTGGAAATTGTCAAACTCAACATTTTCTGATCGATACCATATCGATTTTCAATAATTTTATTGGTTTTCTAATGATTTCAAACAGCATATTCAAATTTGAAATTACCGTGTTTAACGTTGAAAAACTAGCTTGAATTGCTTGCTTTTGCATTGAAAATTCAATATTTTTCAAAACTTTGTAAAACTTAATATTTGCAATAAAACTTTGTGTAAACTGTTGGAAATTGTCAAAATCAATATTTTCTGATCGATACCATATCGATTTTCAATAATTTTATTGGTTTTGTAAGGATTTCAAACAGTATATTCAAATTTGAAATTACCGTGTTTAACGTTGAAAAAGTAGCTTGAATTGCTTGCTTTTGCATTGAAAATTCAATATTTTTCAAAACTTTGTAAAACTTAATATTTGCAATAAAACTTTGTGTAAACTGTTGGAAATTGTCAAAATCAACATTTTTTGATCGATACCATATCGATTTTCAATAATTTTATTGGTTTTCTAATGATTTCAAACAGCATATTCAAATTTGAAATTACCGTGTTTAACGTTGAAAAACTAGCTTGAAATGCTTGCTTTTGCATTGAAAATTCAATATTTTTCAAAACTTTGTAAAACTTAATATTTGCAATAAAACTTTGTGTAAACTGTTGGAAATTTTCAAAATCAACATTTTCTGATCGATACCATATCGATTTTCAATAATTTTATTGGTTTTCTAATGATTTCAAACAGCATATTCAAATTTGAAATTACCGTGTTTAACGTTGAAAAACTAGCTTGAATTGCTTGCTTTTGCATTGAAAATTCAATGTTTTTCAAAACTTTGTAAAACTTAATATTTGCAATAAAACTTTGTGTAAACTGTTGGAAATTGTCAAAATCAACATTTTCTGATCGATACCATATCGATTTTCAATAATTTTATTGGTTTTCTAAGGATTTCAAACAGTATATTCAAATTTGAAATTAGCGTGTTTAACGTTGAAAAAGTAGCTTGAATTGCTTGCTTTTGCATTGAAAATTCAATATTTTTCAAAACTTTGTAAAACTTAATATTTGCAATAAAACTTTGTGTAAACTGTTGGAAATTGTCAAAATCAACATTTTCTGATCGATACCATATCGATTTTCAATAATTTTATTGGTTTCTAATGATTTCAAACACTATATTCAAATTTGAAATTACCGTGTTTAACGTTGAAAAACTAGCTTCAAATGCTTGCTCTTGCATTGAAAATTCAATATTTTTCAAAACTTTGTAAAACTTAATATTTGCAATAAAACTTTGTGTAAACTGTTGGAAATTGTCAAAATCAACATTTTCTGATCGATACCATATCGATTTTCAATAATTTTATTGCTTTTCTAAGGATTTCAAACAGTATATTCAAATTTGAAATTACCGTGTTTAACGTTGAAAAAGTAGCTTGAATTGCTTGCTTTTGCATTGAAAATTCAATATTTTTCATAACTTTGTGAAACTTAATATTTGCAATAAAACTTTGTGTAAACTGTTGGAAATTGTCAAAATCAACATTTTCTGATCGATACCATATCGATTTTCAATAATTTTATTGGTTTTCTAATGATTTCAAACAGTATATTCAAATTTGAGATTACCGTGTTTAACGTTGAAAAAGTAGCTTGAATTGCTTGCTTTTGCATTGAAAATTCAATATTTTTCAAAACTTTGTAAAACTTAATATTTGCAATAAAACTTTGTGTAAACTATTGGAAATTGTCAAAATCAACATTTTTTGATCGATACCATATCGATTTTCAATAATTTTATTGGTTTTCTAATGATTTCAAACAGCATATTCAAATTTGAAATTACCGTGTTTAACGTTGAAAAACTAGCTTGAAATGCTTGCTTTTGCATTGAAAATTCAATATTTTTCAAAACTTTGTAAAACTTAATATTTGCAATAAAACTTTGTGTAAACTGTTGGAAATTGTCAAAATCAACATTTTCTGATCGATACCATATCGATTTTCAATAATTTTATTGGTTTTCTAATGATTTCAAACAGCATATTCAAATTTGAAATTACCGTGTTTAACGTTGAAAAACTAGCTTGAATTGCTTGCTTTTGCATTGAAAATTCAATATTTTTCAAAACTTTGTAAAACTTAATATTTGCAATAAAACTTTGTGTAAACTGTTGGAAATTGTCAAAATCAACATTTTCTGATCGATACCATATCGATTTTCAATAATTTTATTGGTTTTCTAAGGATTTCAAACAGTATATTCAAATTTGAAATTAGCGTGTTTAACGTTGAAAAAGTAGCTTGAATTGCTTGCTTTTGCATTGAAAATTCAATATTTTTCAAAACTTTGTAAAACTTAATATTTGCAATAAAACTTTGTGTAAACTGTTGGAAATTGTCAAAATCAACATTTTCTGATCGATACCATATCGATTTTCAATAATTTTATTGGTTTCTAATGATTTCAAACACTATATCCAAATTTGAAATTACCGTGTTTAACGTTGAAAAACTAGCTTCAAATGCTTGCTTTTGCATTGAAAATTCAATATTTTTCAAAACTTTGTAAAACTTAATATTTGCAATAAAACTTTGTGTAAACTGTTGGAAATTGTCAAAATCAACATTTTCTGATCGATACCATATCGATTTTCAATAATTTTATTGCTTTTCTAAGGATTTCAAACAGTATATTCAAATTTGAAATTACCGTGTTTAACGTTGAAAAAGTAGCTTGAATTGCTTGCTTTTGCATTGAAAATTCAATATTTTTCAAAACATTGTAAAACTTAATATTTGCAATAAAACTTTGTGTAAACTGTTGGAAATTGTCCAAATCCACATTTTCTGATCGATACCATATCGATTTTCAATAATTTTATTGGTTTTCTAATGATTTCAAACAGCATATTCAAATTTGAAATTACCGTGTTTAACGTTGAAAAACTAGCTTGAAATGCTTGCTTTTGTATTGAAAATTCAATATTTTTCAAAACTTTGTAAAACTTAATATTTGCAATAAAACTTTGTGTAAACTGTTGGAAATTGTCAAAATCAACATTTTCTGATCGATACCATATCGATTTTCAATAATTTTATTGGTTTTCTAATGATTTCAAACAGCATATTCAAATTTGAAATTACCGTGTTTAAAGTTGAAAAACTAGCTTGAATTGCTTGCTTTTGCATTGAAAATTCAATATTTTTCAAAACTTTGTAAAACTTAATATTTGCAATAAAACTTTGTGTAAACTGTTGGAAATTGTCAAAATCAATATTTTCTGATCGATACCATATCGATTTTCAATAATTTTATTGGTTTTCTAAGGATTTCAAACAGTATATTCAAATTTGAAATTACCGTGTTTAACGTTGAAAAAGTAGCTTGAATTGCTTGCTTTTGCATTGAAAATTCAATATTTTTCATAACTTTGTGAAACTTAATATTTGCAATAAAACTTTGTGTAAACTGTTGGAAATTGTCAAAATCAACATTTTCTGATCGATAACATATCGATTTTCAATAATTTTATTGGTTTTCTAATGATTTCAAACAGTATATTCAAATTTGAAATTACCGTGTTTAACGTTGAAAAAGTAGCTTGAATTGCTTGCTTTTGCATTGAAAATTCAATATTTTTCATAACTTTGTGAAACTTAATATTTGCAATAAAACTTTGTGTAAACTGTTGGAAATTGTCAAAATCAACATTTTTTGATCGATACCATATCGATTTTCAATAATTTTATTGGTTTTCTAATGATTTCAAACAGCATATTCAAATTTGAAATTACCGTGTTTAACGTTGAAAAACTAGCTTGAAATGCTTGCTTTTGCATTGAAAATTCAATATTTTTCAAAACTTTGTAAAACTTAATATTTGCAATAAAACTTTGTGTAAACTGTTGGAAATTTTCAAAATCAACATTTTCTGATCGATACCATATCGATTTTCAATAATTTTATTGGTTTTCTAATGATTTCAAACAGCATATTCAAATTTGAAATTACCGTGTTTAACGTTGAAAAACTAGCTTGAATTGCTTGCTTTTGCATTGAAAATTCAATGTTTTTCAAAACTTTGTAAAACTTAATATTTGCAATAAAACTTTGTGTAAACTGTTGGAAATTGTCAAAATCAACATTTTCTGATCGATACCATATCGATTTTCAATAATTTTATTGGTTTTCTAAGGATTTCAAACAGTATATTCAAATTTGAAATTAGCGTGTTTAACGTTGAAAAAGTAGCTTGAATTGCTTGCTTTTGCATTGAAAATTCAATATTTTTCAAAACTTTGTAAAACTTAATATTTGCAATAAAACTTTGTGTAAACTGTTGGAAATTGTCAAAATCAACATTTTCTGATCGATACCATATCGATTTTCAATAATTTTATTGGTTTCTAATGATTTCAAACACTATATTCAAATTTGAAATTACCGTGTTTAACGTTGAAAAACTAGCTTCAAATGCTTGCTTTTGCATTGAAAATTCAATATTTTTCAAAACTTTGTAAAACTTAATATTTGCAATAAAACTTTGTGTAAACTGTTGGAAATTGTCAAAATCAACATTTTCTGATCGATACCATATCGATTTTCAATAATTTTATTGCTTTTCTAAGGATTTCAAACAGTATATTCAAATTTGAAATTACCGTGTTTAACGTTGAAAAAGTAGCTTGAATTGCTTGCTTTTGCATTGAAAATTCAATATTTTTCAAAACATTGTAAAACTTAATATTTGCAATAAAACTTTGTGTAAACTGTTGGAAATTGTCCAAATCCACATTTTCTGATCGATACCATATCGATTTTCAATAATTTTATTGGTTTTCTAATGATTTCAAACAGTATATTCAAATTTGAAATTACCGTGTTTAACGTTGAAAAAGTAGCTTGAATTGCTTCTTTTGCATTGAAAATTCAATATTTTTCAAAACATTGTAAAACTTAATATTTGCAATAAAACTTTGTGTAAACTGTTGGAAATTGTCCAAATCCACATTTTCTGATCGATACCATATCGATTTTCAATAATTTTATTGGTTTTCTAATGATTTCAAACAGTATATTCAAATTTGAAATTACCGTGTTTAACGTTGAAAAAGTAGCTTGAATTGCTTCTTTTGCATTGAAAATTCAATATTTTTCAAAACTTTGTAAAACTTAATATTTGATATAAAACTTTGTGTAAACTGTTGGAAATTGTCAAAATCAACATTTTCTGATCGATTCCATATCGATTTTCAATAATTTTATTGGTTTTCTAATGATTTCAAACAGCATATTCAAATTTGAAATTACCGTGTTTAACGTTGAAAAACTAGCTTGAAATGCTTGCTTTTGCATTGAAAATTCAATATTTTTCAAAACTTTGTAAAACTTAATATTTGCAATAAAACTTTGTGTAAACTGTTGGAAATTGTCAAAATCAACATTTTCTGATCGATACCATATCGATTTTCAATAATTTTATTGGTGTTCTAATGATTTCAAACAGCATATTCAAATTTGAAATTACCGTGTTTAACGTTGAAAAACTAGCTTGAATTGCTTGCTTTTGCATTGAAAATTCAATATTTTTCAAAACTTTGTAAAACTTAATATTTGCAATAAAACTTTGTGTAAACTGTTGGAAATTGTCAAAATCAACATTTTCTGATCTATACCATATCGATTTTCAATAATTTTATTGCTTTTCTAATGATTTCAAATGGCATATTCAAATTTGATATTACCGTGTTTAACGTTGAAAAACTAACTTGAATTGCTTGCTTTTGCATTGAAAATTCAATATTTTTCAAAACTTTGTAAAACTTAATATTTGCAATAAAACTTTGTGTAAACTGTTGGAAATTGTCAAAATCAACATTTTCTGATCGATACCATATCGATTTTCAATAATTTTATTGCTTTTCTAAGGATTTCAAACAGTATATTCAAATTTGAAATTACCGTGTTTAACGTTGAAAAAGTAGCTTGAATTGCTTGCTTTTGCATTGAAAATTCAATATTTTTCAAAACATTGTAAAACTTAATATTTGCAATAAAACTTTGTGTAAACTGTTGGAAATTGTCCAAATCCACATTTTCTGATCGATACCATATCGATTTTCAATAATTTTATTGGTTTTCTAATGATTTCAAACAGTATATTCAAATTTGAAATTACCGTGTTTAACGTTGAAAAAGTAGCTTGAATTGCTTCTTTTGCATTGAAAATTCAATATTTTTCAAAACTTTGTAAAACTTAATATTTGATATAAAACTTTGTGTAAACTGTTGGAAATTGTCAAAATCAACATTTTCTGATCGATACCATATCGATTTTCAATAATTTTATTGGTTTTCTAATGATTTCAAACAGCATATTCAAATTTGAAATTACCGTGTTTAACGTTGAAAAACTAGCTTGAAATGCTTGCTTTTGCATTGAAAATTCAATATTTTTCAAAACTTTGTAAAACTTAATATTTGCAATAAAACTTTGTGTAAACTGTTGGAAATTGTCAAAATCAACATTTTCTGATCGATACCATATCGATTTTCAATAATTTTATTGGTGTTCTAATGATTTCAAACAGCATATTCAAATTTGAAATTACCGTGTTTAACGTTGAAAAACTAGCTTGAATTGCTTGCTTTTGCATTGAAAATTCAATATTTTTCAAAACTTTGTAAAACTTAATATTTGCAATAAAACTTTGTGTAAACTGTTGGAAATTGTCAAAATCAACATTTTCTGATCTATACCATATCGATTTTCAATAATTTTATTGCTTTTCTAATGATTTCAAATGGCATATTCAAATTTGATATTACCGTGTTTAACGTTGAAAAACTAACTTGAATTGCTTGCTTTTGCATTGAAAATTCAATATTTTTCAAAACTTTGTAAAACTTAATATTTGCAATAAAACTTTGTGTAAACTGTTGGAAATTGTCAAAATCAACATTTTCTGATCGATACCATATCGATTTTCAATAATTTTATTGGTTTTCTAATGATTTCAAACAGCATATTCAAATTTGAAATTACCGTGTTTAACGTTGAAAAACTAGCTTGAAATGCTTGCTTTTGCATTGAAAATTCAATATTTTTCAAAACTTTGTAAAACTTAATATTTGCAATAAAACTTTGTGTAAACTTTTGGAAATTGTCAAAATCAACATTTTCTGATCGATACCATATCGATTTTCAATAATTTTATTGGTTTTCTAAGGATTTCAAACAGTATATTCAAATTTGAAATTACCGTGTTTAACGTTGAAAAACTAGCTTGAATTGCTTGCTTTTGCATTGAAAATTCAATATTTTTCAAAACTTTGTAAAACTTAATATTTGCAATAAAACTTTGTGTAAACTGTTGGAAATTGTCAAAATCAACATTTTCTGATCTATACCATATCGATTTTCAATAATTTTATTGGTTTTCTAATGATTTCAAACACTATATTCAAATTTGAAATTACCGTGTTTAACGTTAAAAAACTAGCTTCAAATGCTTGCTTTTGCATTGAAAATTCAATATTTTTCAAAACTTTGTAAAACTTAATATTTGCAATAAAACTTTGTGTAAACTGTTGGAAATTGTCAAAATCAACATTTTCTGATCGATACCATATCGATATTCAATAATTTTATTGGTTTTCTAATGATTTCAAACAGCATATTCAAATTTGAAATTACCGTGTTTAACGTTGAAAAACTAACTTGAATTGCTTGCTTTTGCATTGAAAATTCAATATTTTTCAAAACTTTGTAAAACTTACTATTTGCAATAAAACTTTGTGTAAACTGTTGGAAATTGTCAAAATCAACATTTTCTGATCGATACCATATCGATTTTCAATAATATTATTGGTTTTCTAAGGATTTCAAACAGTATATTCAAATTTGAAATTACCGTGTTTAACGT
This sequence comes from Acanthosepion esculentum, assembly GCA_964036315.1. Lineage (NCBI taxonomy): Eukaryota > Metazoa > Mollusca > Cephalopoda > Sepiida > Sepiidae > Acanthosepion > Acanthosepion esculentum. The sequence goes on from OZ038514.1 coordinate 26,769,370, forward strand.
TGAAAAAAGTAGCTTGAATTGCTTGCTTTTGCATTGAAAATTCAATATTTTTCAAAACTTTGTAAAACTTAATATTTGCAATAAAACTTTGTGTAAACTGTTGGAAATTGTCAAAATCAACATTTTCTGATCGATACCATATCGATTTTCAATAATTTTATTGGTTTTCTAATGATTTCAAACAGCATATTCAAATTTGAAATTACCGTGTTTAACGTTGAAAAACTAGCTTGAAATGCTTGCTTTTGCATTGAAAATTCAATATTTTTCAAAACTTTGTAAAACTTAATATTTGCAATAAAACTTTGTGTAAACTGTTGGAAATTGTCAAAATCAACATTTTCTGATCGATACCATATCGATTTTCAATAATTTTATTGGTTTTCTAAGGATTTCAAACAGTATATTCAAATTTGAAATTAGCGTGTTTAACGTTGAAAAAGTAGCTTGAATTGCTTGCTTTTGCATTGAAAATTCAATATTTTTCAAAACTTTGTAAAACTTAATATTTGCAATAAAACTTTGTGTAAACTGTTGGAAATTGTCAAAATCAACATTTTCTGATCTATACCATATCGATTTTCAATAATTTTATTGGTTTTCTAATGATTTCAAACACTATATTCAAATTTGAAATTACCGTGTTTAACGTTGAAAAACTAGCTTGAAATGCTTGCTTTTGCATTGAAAATTCAATATTTTTCAAAACTTTGTAAAACTTAATATTTGCAATAAAACTTTGTGTAAACTGTTGGAAATTGTCAAAATCAACATTTTCTGATCGATACCATATCGATTTTCAATAATTTTATTGCTTTTCTAATGATTTCAAACAGCATATTCAAATTTGAAATTACCGTGTTTAACGTTGAAAAACTAACTTGAATTGCTTGCTTTTGCATTGAAAATTCAATATTTTTCAAACCTTTGTAAAACTTAATATTTGCAATAAAACTTTGTGTAAACTTTTGGAAATTGTCAAAATCAACATTTTCTGATCTATACCATATCGATTTTCAATAATTTTATTGGTTTTCTAAGGATTTCAAACAGTATATTCAAATTTGAAATTAGCGTGTTTAACGTTGAAAAAGTAGCTTGAATTGCTTGCTTTTGCATTGAAAATTCAATATTTTTCAAAACTTTGTAAAACTTAATATTTGCAATAAACCTTTGTGTAAACTGTTGGAAATTGTCAAAATCAACATTTTCTGATCTATACCATATCGATTTTCAATAATTTTATTGGTTTTCTAATGATTTCAAACACTATAATCAAATTTGAAATTACCGTGTTTAACGTTGAAAAACTAGCTTCAAATGCTTGCTTTTGCATTGAAAATTCAATATTTTTCAAAACTTTGTAAAACTTAATATTTGCAATAAAACTTTGTGTAAACTGTTGGAAATTGTCAAAATCAACATTTTCTGATCGATACCATATCGATTTTCAATAATTTTATTGGTTTTCTAATGATTTCAAACAGCATATTCAAATTTGAAATTACCGTGTTTAACGTTGAAAAACTAACTTGAATTGCTTGCTTTTGCATTGAAAATTCAATATTTTTCAAAACTTTGTAAAACTTAATATTTGCAATAAAACTTTGTGTAAACTGTTGGAAATTGTCAAAATCAACATTTTCTGATCGATACCATATCGATTTTCAATAATTTTATTGGTTTTCTAAGGATTTCAAACAGTATATTCAAATTTGAAATTACCGTGTTTAACGTTGAAAAAAGTAGCTTGAATTGCTTGCTTTTGCATTGAAAATTCAATATTTTTCAAAACTTTGTAAAACTTAATATTTGCAATAAAACTTTGTGTAAACTGTTGGAAATTGTCAAAATCAACATTTTCTGATCGATACCATATCGATTTTCAATAATTTTATTGGTTTTCTAATGATTTCAAACAGCATATTCAAATTTGAAATTACCGTGTTTAACGTTGAAAAACTGTCTTGAAATGCTTGCTTTTGTATTGAAAATTCAATATTTTTCAGAACTTTGTAAAACTTAATATTTGCAATAAAACTTTGTGTAAACTGTTGGAAATTGTCAAAATCAACATTTTCTGATCGATACCATATCGATTTTCAATAATTTTATTGGTTTTCTAATGATTTCAAACAGCATATTCAAATTTGAAATTACCGTGTTTGACGTTGAAAAAGTAGCTTGAATTGCTTGCTTTTGCATTGAAAATTCAATATTTTTAAAAACTTTGTAAAACTTAATATTTGCAATAAAACTTTGTGTAAACTGTTGGAAATTGTCAAAATCAACATTTTCTGATCGATACCATATCGATTTTCAATAATTTTATTGGTTTTCTAATGATTTCAAACAGCATATTCAAATTTGAAATTACCGTGTTTGACGTTGAAAAAGTAGCTTGAATTGCTTGCTTTTGCATTGAAAATTCAATATTTTTAAAAACTTTGTAAAACTTAATATTTGCAATAAAACTTTGTGTAAACTGTTGGAAATTGTCAAAATCAACATTTTCTGATCTATACCATATCGATTTTCAATAATTTTATTGGTTTTCTAATGATTTCAAACACTATATTCAAATTTGAAATTACCGTGTTTAACGTTGAAAAACTAGCTTCAAATGCTTGCTTTTGCATTGAAAATTCAATATTTTTCAAAACTTTGTAAAACTTAATATTTGCAATAAAACTTTGTGTAAACTGTTGGAAATTGTCAAAATCAACATTTTCTGATCGATACCATATCGATTTTCAATAATTTTATTGGTTTTCTAATGATTTCAAACAGCATATTCAAATTTGAAATTACCGTGTTTAACGTTGAAAAACTAGCTTGAAATGCTTGCTTTTGCATTGAAAATTCAATATTTTTCAAAACTTTGTAAAACTTAATATTTGCAATAAAACTTTGTGTAAACTGTTGGAAATTGTCAAAATCAACATTTTCTGATCGATACCATATCGATTTTCAATAATTTTATTGGTTTTCTAAGGATTTCAAACAGTATATTCAAATTTGAAATTAGCGTGTTTAACGTTGAAAAAGTAGCTTGAATTGCTTGCTTTTGCATTGAAAATTCAAAATTTTTCAAAACTTTGTAAAACTTAATATTTGCAATAAAACTTTGTGTAAACTGTTGGAAATTGTCAAAATCAACATTTTCTGATCTATACCATATCGATTTTCAATAATTTTATTGGTTTTCTAATGATTTCAAACACTATATTCAAATTTGAAATTACCGTGTTTAACGTTGAAAAACTAGCTTCAAATGCTTGCTTTTGCATTGAAAATTCAATATTTTTCAAAACTTTGTAAAACTTAATATTTGCAATAAAACTTTGTGTAAACTGTTGGAAATTGTCAAAATCAACATTTTCTGATCGATACCATATCGATTTTCAATAATTTTATTGGTTTTCTAATGATTTCAAACAGCATATTCAAATTTGAAATTACCGTGTTTAACGTTGAAAAACTAGCTTGAAATGCTTGCTTTTGCATTGAACATTCAATATTTTTCAAAACTTTGTAAAACTTAATATTTGCAATAAAACTTTGTGTAAACTGTTGGAAATTGTCAAAATCAACATTTTCTGATCGATACCATATCAATTTTCAATAATTTTATTGGTTTTCTAAGGATTTCAAACAGTATATTCAAATTTGAAATTACCGTGTTTAACGTTGAAAAACTAGCTTGAATTGCTTGCTTTTGCATTGAAAATTCAATATTTTTCAAAACTTTGTAAAACTTAATATTTGCAATAAAACTTTGTGTAAACTTTTGGAAATTGTCAAAATCAACATTTTCTGATCGATACCATATCGATTTTCAATAATTTTATTGGTTTTCTAATGATTTCAAACACTATATTCAAATTTGAAATTACCGTGTTTAACGTTGAAAAACTAGCTTCAAATGCTTGCTTTTGCATTGAAAATTCAATATTTTTCAAAACTTTGTAAAACTTAATATTTGCAATAAAACTTTGTGTAAACTGTTGGAAATTGTCAAAATCAACATTTTCTGATCGATACCATATCGATTTTCAATAATTTTATTGGTTTTCTAAGGATTTCAAACAGCATATTCAAATTTGAAATTACCGTGTTTAACGTTGAAAAACTAGCTTGAAATGCTTGCTTTTGCATTGAAAATTCAATATTTTTCAAATCTTTGTAAAACTTAATATTTGCAATAAAACTTTGTGTAAACTGTTGGAAATTGTCAAAATCAACATTTCCTGATCGATACCATATCGATTTTCAATAATTTTATTGGTTTTCTAAGGATTTCAAACAGTATATTCAAATTTGAAATTAGCGTGTTTAACGTTGCAGTAGCTTGAATTGCTTGCTTTTGCATTGAAAATTCAATATTTTTCAAAACTTTGTAAAACTTAATATTTGCAATAAAACTTTGTGTAAACTGTTGGAAATTGTCAAAATCAACATTTTCTGATCTATACCATATCGATTTTCAATAATTTTATTGGTTTTCTAATAATTTCAAACACTATATTCAAATTTGAAATTACCGTGTTTAACGTTGAAAAACTAGCTTGAAATGCTTGCTTTTACATTGAAAATTCAATATTTTTCAAAACTTTGTAAAACTTAATATTTGCAATAAAACTTTGTGTAAACTGTTGGAAATTGTCAAAATCAACATTTTCTGATCGATACCATATCGATTTTCAATAATTTTATTGCTTTTCTAATGATTTCAAACAGCATATTCAAATTTGAAATTACCGTGTTTAACGTTGAAAAACTAACTTGAATTGCATGCGTTTGCATTGAAAATTCAATATTTTTCAAACCTTTGTAAAACTTAATATTTGCAATAAAACTTTGTGTAAACTTTTGGAAATTGTCAAAATCAACATTTTCTGATCGATACCATATCGATTTTCAATAATTTTATTGGTTTTCTAATGATTTCAAACAGCATATTCAAATTTGAAATTACCGTGTTTAACGTTGAAAAACTAGCTTGAAATGCTTGCTTTTGCATTGAAAATTCAATATTTTTCAAAACTTTGTAAAACTTAATATTTGCAATAAAACTTTGTGTAAACTGTTGGAAATTGTCAAAATCAACATTTCCTGATTGATACCATATCGATTTTCAATAATTTTATTGGTTTTCTAAGGATTTCAAACAGTATATTCAAATTTAAATTAGCGTGTTTGACGTTGAAAAAGTAGCTTGAATTGCTTGCTTTTGCATTGAAAATTCAATATTTTTAAAAACTTTGTAAAACTTAATATTTGCAATAAAACTTTGTGTAAACTGTTGGAAATTGTCAAAATCAACATTTTCTGATCTATACCATATCGATTTTCAATAATTTTATTGGTTTTCTAATGATTTCAAACACTATATTCAAATTTGAAATTACCGTGTTTAACGTTGAAAAACTAGCTTCAAATGCTTGCTTTTGCATTGAAAATTCAATATTTTTCAAAACTTTGTAAAACTTAATATTTGCAATAAAACTTTGTGTAAACTGTTGGAAATTGTCAAAATCAACATTTTCTGATCGATACCATATCGATTTTCAATAATTTTATTGGTTTTCTAATGATTTCAAACAGCATATTCAAATTTGAAATTACCGTGTTTAACGTTGAAAAACTAGCTTGAAATGCTTGCTTTTGCATTGAAAATTCAATATTTTTCAAAACTTTGTAAAACTTAATATTTGCAATAAAACTTTGTGTAAACTGTTGGAAATTGTCAAAATCAACATTTTCTGATCGATACCATATCGATTTTCAATAATTTTATTGGTTTTCTAAGGATTTCAAAAAGTATATTCAAATTTGAAATTAGCGTGTTTAACGTTGAAAAAGTAGCTTGAATTGCTTGCTTTTGCATTGAAAATTCAAAATTTTTCAAAACTTTGTAAAACTTAATATTTGCAATAAAACTTTGTGTAAACTGTTGGAAATTGTCAAAATCAACATTTTCTGATCTATACCATATCGATTTTCAATAATTTTATTGGTTTTCTAATGATTTCAAACACTATATTCAAATTTGAAATTACCGTGTTTAACGTTGAAAAACTAGCTTCAAATGCTTGCTTTTGCATTGAAAATTCAATATTTTTCAAAACTTTGTAAAACTTAATATTTGCAATAAAACTTTGTGTAAACTGTTGGAAATTGTCAAAATCAACATTTTCTGATCGATACCATATCGATTTTCAATAATTTTATTGGTTTTCTAATGATTTCAAACAGCATATTCAAATTTGAAATTACCGTGTTTAACGCTGAAAAACTAGCTTGAAAGGCTTGCTTTTGCATCGAAAATTCAATATTTTTCAAAACTTTGTAAAACTTAATATTTGCAATAAAACTTTGTGTAAACTGTTGGAAATTGTCAAAATCAACATTTTCTGATCGATACCATATAGATTTTCAATAATTTTATTGGTTTTCTAATGATTTCAAACAGCATATTCAAATTTGAAATTACCGTGTTTAACGTTGAAACACTAGCTTGAAATGCTTGCTTTTGCATTGAAAATTCAATATTTTTCAAAACTTTGTAAAACTTAATATTTGCAATAAATCTTTGTGTAAACTGTTGGAAATTGTCAAAATCAACATTTTCTGATCGATACCATATCGATTTTCAATAATTTTATTGGTTTTCTAATGATTTCAAACAGCATATTCAAATTTGAAATTACCGTGTTTAACGTTGAAAAACTAGCTTGAATTGCTTGCTTTTGCATTGAAAATTCAATATTTTTCAAAACTTTCTAAAACTTAATATTTGCAATAAAACTTTGTGTAAACTGTTGGAAATTGTCAAAATCAACATTTTCTGATCGATACCATATCGATTTTCAATAATTTTATTGGTTTTCTAAGGATTTCAAACAGTATATTCAAATTTGAAATTACCGTGTTTAACGTTGAAAAAGTAGCTTGAATTGCTTGCTTTTGCATTGAAAATTCAATATTTTTCAAAACTTTGTAAAACTTAATATTTGCAATAAAACTTTGTGTAAACTGTTGGAAATTGTCAAAATCAACATTTTCTGATCGATACCATATCGATTTTCAATAATTTTATTGGTTTTCTAATGATTTCAAACAGCATATTCAAATTTGAAATTACCGTGTTTAACGTTGAAAAACTAGCTTGAAATGCTTGCTTTTGTATTGAAAATTCAATATTTTTCAAAACTTTGTAAAACTTAATATTTGCAATAAAACTTTGTGTAAACTGTTGGAAATTGTCAAAATCAACATTTTCTGATCGATACCATATCGATTTTCAATAATTTTATTGGTTTTCTAATGATTTCAAACAGCATATTCAAATTTGAAATTACCGTGTTTAACGTTGAAAAACTAGCTTGAAATGCTTGCTTTTGCATTGAAAATTCAATATTTTTCAAAACTTTGTAAAACTTAATATTTGCAATAAAACTTTGTGTAAACTGTTGGAAATTGTCAAAATCAACATTTTCTGATCGATACCATATCGATTTTCAATAATTTTATTGGTTTTCTAAGGATTTCAAACAGTATATTCAAATTTGAAATTACCGTGTTTAACGTTGAAAAAGTAGCTTGAATTGCTTGCTTTTGCATTGAAAATTCAATATTTTTCAAAACTTTGTAAAACTTAATATTTGCAATAAAACTTTGTGTAAACTGTTGGAAATTGTCAAAATCAACATTTTCTGATCGATACCATATCGATTTTCAATAATTTTATTGGTTTTCTAATGATTTCAAACACTATATTCAAATTTGAAATTACCGTGTTTAACGTTGAAAAACTAGCTTCAAAAGCTTGCTTTTGCATTGAAAATTCAATATTTTTCAAAACTTTGTAAAACTTAATATTAGCAATAAAACTTTGTGTAAACTGTTGGAAATTGTCAAAATCAACATTTTCTGATCGATACCATATCGATTTTCAATAATTTTATTGGTTTTCTAATGATTTCAAACAGCATATTCAAATTTGAAATTACCGTGTTTAACGTTGAAAAACTAGCTTGAAATGCTTGCTTTTGCATTGAAAATTCAATATTTTTCAAAACTTTGTAAAACTTAATATTTGCAATAAAACTTTGTGTAAACTGTTGGAAATTGTCAAAATCAACATTTTCTGATCGATACCATATCGATTTTCAATAATTTTATTGGTTTTCTAATTATTTCAAACAGCATATTCAAATTTGAAATTACCGTGTTTAACGTTGAAAAACTAGCTTGAATTGCTTGCTTTTGCATTGAAAATTCAATATTTTTCAAAACTTTGTAAAACTTAATATTTGCAATAAAACTTTGTGTAAACTGTTGGAAATTGTCAAAATCAACATTTTCTGATCGATACCATATCGATTTTCAATAATTTTATTGGTTTTCTAAGGATTTCAAACAGTATATTCAAATTTGAAATTACCGTGTTTAACGTTGAAAAAGTAGCTTGAATTGCTTGCTTTTGCATTGAAAATTCAATATTTTTCAAAACTTTGTAAAACTTAATATTTGCAATAAAACTTTGTGTAAACTGTTGGAAATTGTCAAAATCAACATTTTCTGATCGATACCATATCGATTTTCAATAATTTTATTGGTTTTCTAATGATTTCAAACACTATATTCAAATTTGAAATTACCGTGTTTAACGTTGAAAAACTAGCTTCAAATGCTTGCTTTTGCATTGAAAATTCAATATTTTTCAAAACTTTGTAAAACTTAATATTTGCAATAAAACTTTGTGTAAACTGTTGGAAATTGTCAAAATCAACATTTTCTGATCGATACCATATCGATTTTCAATAATTTTATTGGTTTTCTAATGATTTCAAACAGCATATTCAAATTTGAAATTACCGTGTTTAACGTTGAAAAACTAGCTTGAAAGGCTTGCTTTTGCATTGAAAATTCAATATTTTTCAAAACTTTGTAAAACTTAATATTTGCAATAAAACTTTGTGTAAACTGTTGGAAATTGTCAAAATCAACATTTTCTGATCGATACCATATCGATTTTCAATAATTTTATTGGTTTTCTAATTATTTCAAACAGCATATTCAAATTTGAAATTACCGTGTTTAACGTTGAAAAACTAGCTTGAATTGCTTGCTTTTGCATTGAAAATTCAATATTTTTCAAAACTTTGTAAAAGTTAATATTTGCAATAAAACTTTGTGTAAACTGTTGGAAATTGTCAAAATCAACATTTTCTGATCGATACCATATCGATTTTCAATAATTTTATTGGTTTTCTAAGGATTTCAAACAGTATATTCAAATTTGAAATTAGCGTGTTTAACGTTGAAAAAGTACCTTGAATTGCTTGCTTTTGCATTGAAAATTCAAAATTTTTCAAAACTTTGTAAAACTTAATATTTGCAATAAAACTTTGTGTAAACTGTTGGAAATTGTCAAAATCAACATTTTCTGATCGATACCATATCGATTTTCAATAATTTTATTGGTTTTCTAAGGATTTCAAACAGTATATTCAAATTTGAAATTACCGTGTTTAACGTTGAAAAAGTAGCTTGAATTGCTTGCTTTTGCATTGAAAATTCAATATTTTTCAAAACTTTGTAAAACTTAATATTTGCAATAAAACTTTGTGTAAACTGTTGGAAATTGTCAAAATCAACATTTTCTGATCTATACCATATCGATTTTCAATAATTTTATTGGTTTTCTAATAATTTCAAACACTATATTCAAATTTGAAATTACCGTGTTTAACGTTGAAAAACTAGCTTGAAATGCTTGCTTTTGCATTGAAAATTCAATATTTTTCAAAACTTTGTAAAAATTAATATTTGCAATAAAACTTTGTGTAAACTGTTGGAAATTGTCAAAATCAACATTTTCTGATCGATACCATATCGATTTTCAATAATTTTATTGCTTTTCTAATGATTTCAAACAGCATATTCAAATTTGAAATTACCGTGTTTAACGTTGAAAAACTAACTTGAATTGCATGCGTTTGCATTGAAAATTCAATATTTTTCAAACCTTTGTAAAACTTAATATTTGCAATAAAACTTTGTGTAAACTTTTGGAAATTGTCAAAATCAACATTTTCTGATCGATACCATATCGATTTTCAATAATTTTATTGGTTTTCTAATGATTTCAAACAGCATATTCAAATTTGAAATTACCGTGTTTAACGTTGAAAAACTAGCTTGAAATGCTTGCTTTTGTATTGAAAATTCAATATTTTTCAAAACTTTGTAAAACTTAATATTTGCAATAAAACTTTGTGTAAACTGTTGGAAATTGTCAAAATCAACATTTTCTGATCGATACCATATCGATTTTCAATAATTTTATTGGTTTTCTAAGGATTTCAAACAGCATATTCAAATTTGAAATTACCGTGTTTAACGTTGAAAAACTAGCTTGAAATGCTTGCTTTTGCATTGAAAATTCAATATTTTTCAAAACTTTGTAAAACTTAATATTTGCAATAAAACTTTGTGTAAACTGTTGGAAATTGTCAAAATCAACATTTCCTGATCGATACCATATCGATTTTCAATAATTTTATTGGTTTTCTAAGGATTTCAAACAGTATATTCAAATTTAAATTAGCGTGTTTGACGTTGAAAAAGTAGCTTGAATTGCTTGCTTTTGCATTGAAAATTCAATATTTTTAAAAACTTTGTAAAACTTAATATTTGCAATAAAACTTTGTGTAAACTGTTGGAAATTGTCAAAATCAACATTTTCTGATCTATACCATATCGATTTTCAATAATTTTATTGGTTTTCTAATGATTTCAAACACTATATTCAAATTTGAAATTACCGTGTTTAACGTTGAAAAACTAGCTTCAAATGCTTGCTTTTGCATTGAAAATTCAATATTTTTCAAAACTTTGTAAAACTTAATATTTGCAATAAAACTTTGTGTAAACTGTTGGAAATTGTCAAAATCAACATTTTCTGATCGATACCATATCGATTTTCAATAATTTTATTGGTTTTCTAATGATTTCAAACAGCATATTCAAATTTGAAATTACCGTGTTTAACGTTGAAAAACTAGCTTGAAATGCTTGCTTTTGCATTGAAAATTCAATATTTTTCAAAACTTTGTAAAACTTAATATTTGCAATAAAACTTTGTGTAAACTGTTGGAAATTGTCAAAATCAACATTTTCTGATCGATACCATATCGATTTTCAATAATTTTATTGGTTTTCTAAGGATTTCAAACAGTATATTCAAATTTGAAATTAGCGTGTTTAACGTTGAAAAAGTAGCTTGAATTGCTTGCTTTTGCATTGAAAATTCAAAATTTTTCAAAACTTTGTAAAACTTAATATTTGCAATAAAACTTTGTGTAAACTGTTGGAAATTGTCAAAATCAACATTTTCTGATCTATACCATATCGATTTTCAATAATTTTATTGGTTTTCTAATGATTTCAAACACTATATTCAAATTTGAAATTACCGTGTTTAACGTTGAAAAACTAGCTTCAAATGCTTGCTTTTGCATTGAAAATTCAATATTTTTCAAAACTTTGTAAAACTTAATATTTGCAATAAAACTTTGTGTAAACTGTTGGAAATTGTCAAAATCAACATTTTCTGATCGATACCATATCGATTTTCAATAATTTTATTGGTTTTCTAATGATTTCAAACAGCATATTCAAATTTGAAATTACCGTGTTTAACGCTGAAAAACTAGCTTGAAAGGCTTGCTTTTGCATCGAAAATTCAATATTTTTCAAAACTTTCTAAAACTTAATATTTGCAATAAAACTTTGTGTAAACTGTTGGAAATTGTCAAAATCAACATTTTCTGATCGATACCATATCGATTTTCAATAATTTTATTGGTTTTCTAAGGATTTCAAACAGTATATTCAAATTTGAAATTAGCGTGTTTAACGTTGAAAAAGTAGCTTGAATTGCTTGCTTTTGCATTGAAAATTCAAAATTTTTCAAAACTTTGTAAAACTTAATATTTGCAATAAAACTTTGTGTAAACTGTTGGAAATTGTCAAAATCAACATTTTCTGATCTATACCATATCGATTTTCAATAATTTTATTGGTTTTCTAATGATTTCAAACACTATATTCAAATTTGAAATTACCGTGTTTAACGTTGAAAAACTAGCTTCAAATGCTTGCTTTTGCATTGAAAATTCAATATTTTTCAAAACTTTGTAAAACTTAATATTTGCAATAAAACTTTGTGTAAACTGTTGGAAATTGTCAAAATCAACATTTTCTGATCGATACCATATCGATTTTCAATAATTTTATTGGTTTTCTAATGATTTCAAACAGCATATTCAAATTTGAAATTACCGTGTTTAACGCTGAAAAACTAGCTTGAAAGGCTTGCTTTTGCATCGAAAATTCAATATTTTTCAAAACTTTCTAAAACTTAATATTTGCAATAAAACTTTGTGTAAACTGTTGGAAATTGTCAAAATCAACATTTTCTGATCGATACCATATCGATTTTCAATAATTTTATTGGTTTTCTAAGGATTTCAAACAGTATATTCAAATTTGAAATTACCGTGTTTAACGTTGAAAAAGTAGCTTGAATTGCTTGCTTTTGCATTGAAAATTCAATATTTTTCAAAACTTTGTAAAACTTAATATTTGCAATAAAACTTTGTGTAAACTGTTGGAAATTGTCAAAATCAACATTTTCTGATCGATACCATATCGATTTTCAATAATTTTATTGGTTTTCTAATGATTTCAAACAGCATATTCAAATTTGAAATTACCGTGTTTAACGTTGAAAAACTAGCTTGAAATGCTTGCTTTTGTATTGAAAATTCAATATTTTTCAAAACTTTGTAAAACTTAATATTTGCAATAAAACTTTGTGTAAACTGTTGGAAATTGTCAAAATCAACATTTTCTGATCGATACCATATCGATTTTCAATAATTTTATTGGTTTTCTAAGGATTTCAAACAGTATATTCAAATTTGAAATTACCGTGTTTAACGTTGAAAAAGTAGCTTGAATTGCTTGCTTTTGCATTGAAAATTCAATATTTTTCAAAACTTTGTAAAACTTAATATTTGCAATAAAACTTTGTGTAAACTGTTGGAAATTGTCAAAATCAACATTTTCTGATCGATACCATATCGATTTTCAATAATTTTATTGGTTTTCTAATGATTTCAAACAGCATATTCAAATTTGAAATTACCGTGTTTAACGTTGAAAAACTAGCTTGAAATGCTTGCTTTTGCATTGAAAATTCAATATTTTTCAAAACTTTGTAAAACTTAATATTTGCAATAAAACTTTGTGTAAACTGTTGGAAATTGTCAAAATCAACATTTCCTGATCGATACCATATCGATTTTCAATAATTTTATTGGTTTTCTAATGATTTCAAACACTATATTCAAATTTGAAATTACCGTGTTTAACGTTGAAAAACTAGCTTCAAATGCTTGCTTTTGCATTGAAAATTCAATATTTTTCAAAACTTTGTAAAACTTAATATTTGCAATAAAACTTTGTGTAAACTGTTGGAAATTGTCAAAATCAACATTTTCTGATCGATACCATATCGATTTTCAATAATTTTATTGGTTTTCTAATGATTTCAAACAGCATATTCAAATTTGAAATTACCGTGTTTAACGTTGAAAAACTAGCTTGAAATGCTTGCTTTTGCATTGAAAATTCAATATTTTTCAAAACTTTGTAAAACTTAATATTTGCAATAAAACTTTGTGTAAACTGTTGGAAATTGTCAAAATCAACATTTTCTGATCGATACCATATCGATTTTCAATAATTTTATTGGTTTTCTAAGGATTTCAAACAGTATATTCAAATTTGAAATTAGCGTGTTTAACGTTGAAAAAGTAGCTTGAATTGCTTGCTTTTGCATTGAAAATTCAAAATTTTTCAAAACTTTGTAAAACTTAATATTTGCAATAAAACTTTGTGTAAACTGTTGGAAATTGTCAAAATCAACATTTTCTGATCTATACCATATCGATTTTCAATAATTTTATTGGTTTTCTAATGATTTCAAACACTATATTCAAATTTGAAATTACCGTGTTTAACGTTGAAAAACTAGCTTCAAATGCTTGCTTTTGCATTGAAAATTCAATATTTTTCAAAACTTTGTAAAACTTAATATTTGCAATAAAACTTTGTGTAAACTGTTGGAAATTGTCAAAATCAACATTTTCTGATCGATACCATATCGATTTTCAATAATTTTATTGGTTTTCTAATGATTTCAAACAGCATATTCAAATTTGAAATTACCGTGTTTAACGCTGAAAAACTAGCTTGAAAGGCTTGCTTTTGCATCGAAAATTCAATATTTTTCAAAACTTTCTAAAACTTAATATTTGCAATAAAACTTTGTGTAAACTGTTGGAAATTGTCAAAATCAACATTTTCTGATCGATACCATATCGATTTTCAATAATTTTATTGGTTTTCTAAGGATTTCAAACAGTATATTCAAATTTGAAATTAGCGTGTTTAACGTTGAAAAAGTAGCTTGAATTGCTTGCTTTTGCATTGAAAATTCAAAATTTTTCAAAACTTTGTAAAACTTAATATTTGCAATAAAACTTTGTGTAAACTGTTGGAAATTGTCAAAATCAACATTTTCTGATCTATACCATATCGATTTTCAATAATTTTATTGGTTTTCTAATGATTTCAAACACTATATTCAAATTTGAAATTACCGTGTTTAACGTTGAAAAACTAGCTTCAAATGCTTGCTTTTGCATTGAAAATTCAATATTTTTCAAAACTTTGTAAAACTTAATATTTGCAATAAAACTTTGTGTAAACTGTTGGAAATTGTCAAAATCAACATTTTCTGATCGATACCATATCGATTTTCAATAATTTTATTGGTTTTCTAATGATTTCAAACAGCATATTCAAATTTGAAATTACCGTGTTTAACGCTGAAAAACTAGCTTGAAAGGCTTGCTTTTGCATCGAAAATTCAATATTTTTCAAAACTTTCTAAAACTTAATATTTGCAATAAAACTTTGTGTAAACTGTTGGAAATTGTCAAAATCAACATTTTCTGATCGATACCATATCGATTTTCAATAATTTTATTGGTTTTCTAAGGATTTCAAACAGTATATTCAAATTTGAAATTACCGTGTTTAACGTTGAAAAAGTAGCTTGAATTGCTTGCTTTTGCATTGAAAATTCAATATTTTTCAAAACTTTGTAAAACTTAATATTTGCAATAAAACTTTGTGTAAACTGTTGGAAATTGTCAAAATCAACATTTTCTGATCGATACCATATCGATTTTCAATAATTTTATTGGTTTTCTAATGATTTCAAACAGCATATTCAAATTTGAAATTACCGTGTTTAACGTTGAAAAACTAGCTTGAAATGCTTGCTTTTGTATTGAAAATTCAATATTTTTCAAAACTTTGTAAAACTTAATATTTGCAATAAAACTTTGTGTAAACTGTTGGAAATTGTCAAAATCAACATTTTCTGATCGATACCATATCGATTTTCAATAATTTTATTGGTTTTCTAAGGATTTCAAACAGTATATTCAAATTTGAAATTACCGTGTTTAACGTTGAAAAAGTAGCTTGAATTGCTTGCTTTTGCATTGAAAATTCAATATTTTTCAAAACTTTGTAAAACTTAATATTTGCAATAAAACTTTGTGTAAACTGTTGGAAATTGTCAAAATCAACATTTTCTGATCGATACCATATCGATTTTCAATAATTTTATTGGTTTTCTAATGATTTCAAACAGCATATTCAAATTTGAAATTACCGTGTTTAACGTTGAAAAACTAGCTTGAAATGCTTGCTTTTGCATTGAAAATTCAATATTTTTCAAAACTTTGTAAAACTTAATATTTGCAATAAAACTTTGTGTAAACTGTTGGAAATTGTCAAAATCAACATTTTCTGATCGATACCATATCGATTTTCAATAATTTTATTGGTTTTCTAATTATTTCAAACAGCATATTCAAATTTGAAATTACCGTGTTTAACGTTGAAAAACTAGCTTGAATTGCTTGCTTTTGCATTGAAAATTCAATATTTTTCAAAACTTTGTAAAACTTAATATTTGCAATAAAACTTTGTGTAAACTGTTGGAAATTGTCAAAATCAACATTTTCTGATCGATACCATATCGATTTTCAATAATTTTATTGGTTTTCTAAGGATTTCAAACAGTATATTCAAATTTGAAATTACCGTGTTTAACGTTGAAAAAGTAGCTTGAATTGCTTGCTTTTGCATTGAAAATTCAATATTTTTCAAAACTTTGTAAAACTTAATATTTGCAATAAAACTTTGTGTAAAGTGTTGGAAATTGTCAAAATCAACATTTTCTGATCGATACCATATCGATTTTCAATAATTTTATTGGTTTTCTAATGATTTCAAACACTATATTCAAATTTGAAATTACCGTGTTTAACGTTGAAAAACTAGCTTCAAATGCTTGCTTTTGCATTGAAAATTCAATATTTTTCAAAACTTTGTAAAACTTAATATTTGCAATAAAACTTTGTGTAAACTGTTGGAAATTGTCAAAATCAACATTTTCTGATCGATACCATATCGATTTTCAATAATTTTATTGGTTTTCTAATTATTTCAAACAGCATATTCAAATTTGAAATTACCGTGTTTAACGTTGAAAAACTAGCTTGAATTGCTTGCTTTTGCATTGAAAATTCAATATTTTTCAAAACTTTGTAAAAGTTAATATTTGCAATAAAACTTTGTGTAAACTGTTGGAAATTGTCAAAATCAACATTTTCTGATCGATACCATATCGATTTTCAATAATTTTATTGGTTTTCTAAGGATTTCAAACAGTATATTCAAATTTGAAATTACCGTGTTTAACGTTGAAAAAGTAGCTTGAATTGCTTGCTTTTGCATTGAAAATTCAATATTTTTCAAAACTTTGTAAAACTTAATATTTGCAATAAAACTTCGTGTAAACTGTTGGAAATTGTCAAAATCAACATTTTCTGATCGATACCATATCGATTTTCAATAATTTTATTGGTTTTCTAATGATTTCAAACACTATATTCAAATTTGAAATTACCGTGTTTAACGTTGAAAAACTAGCTTCAAATGCTTGCTTTTGCATTGAAAATTCAATATTTTTCAAAACTTTGTAAAACTTAATATTTGCAATAAAACTTTGTGTAAACTGTTGGAAATTGTCAAAATCAACATTTTCTGATCGATACCATATCGATTTTCAATAATTTTATTGGTTTTCTAATTATTTCAAACAGCATATTCAAATTTGAAATTACCGTGTTTAACGTTGAAAAACTAGCTTGAATTGCTTGCTTTTGCATTGAAAATTCAATATTTTTCAAAACTTTGTAAAACTTAATATTTGCAATAAAACTTTGTGTAAACTGTTGGAAATTGTAAAAATCAACATTTTCTGATCGATACCATATCGATTTTCAATAATTTTATTGGTTTTCTAAGGATTTCAAACAGTATATTCAAATTTGAAATTACCGTGTTTAACGTTGAAAAAGTAGCTTGAATTGCTTGCTTTTGCATTGAAAATTCAATATTTTTCAAAACTTTGTAAAACTTAATATTTGCAATAAAACTTTGTGTAAACTGTTGGAAATTGTCAAAATCAACATTTTCTGATCGATACCATATCGATTTTCAATAATTTTATTGGTTTTCTAATGATTTCAAACACTATATTCAAATTTGAAATTACCGTGTTTAACGTTGAAAAACTAGCTTGAAAGGCTTGCTTTTGCATTGAAAATTCAATATTTTTCAAAACTTTGTAAAACTTAATATTTGCAATAAAACTTTGTGTAAACTGTTGGAAATTGTCAAAATCAACATTTTCTGATCGATACCATATCGATTTTCAATAATTTTATTGGTTTTCTAATGATTTCAAACAGCATATTCAAATTTGAAATTACCGTGTTTAACGTTGAAAAACTAGCTTGAAAGGCTTGCTTTTGCATTGAAAATTCAATATTTTTCAAAACTTTGTAAAACTTAATATTTGCAATAAAACTTTGTGTAAACTGTTGGAAATTGTCAAAATCAACATTTTCTGATCGATACCATATCGATTTTCAATAATTTTATTGCTTTTCTAATGATTTCAAACACTATATTCAAAGTTGAAAATACCGTGTTTAACGTTGAAAAACTAGCTTGAAATGCTTGCTTTTGCATTGAAAATTCAATATTTTTCAAAACTTTGTAAAACTTAATATTTGCAATAAAACTTTGTGTAAATTGTTGGAAATTGTCAAAATCAACATTTTCTGATCGATACCATATCGATTTTCAATAATTTTATTGGTTTTCTAATGATTTCAAACAGCATATTCAAAGTTGAAAATACCGTGTTTAACGTTGAAAAACTAGCTTGAAATGCTTGCTTTTGCATTGAAAATTCAATATTTTTCAAAACTTTGTAAAACTTAATATTTGCAATAAAACTTTGTGTAAACTGTTGGAAATTGTCAAAATCAACATTTTCTGATCGATACCATATCGATTTTCAATAATTTTATTGGTTTTCTAAGTATTTCAAACAGTATGTTCAAATTTGAAATTACCGTGTTTAACGTTGAAAAAGTAGCTTGAATTGCTTGCTTTTGCATTGAAAATTCAATATTTTTCAAAACTTTGTAAAACTTAATATTTGCAATAAAACTTTGTGTAAACTGTTGGAAATTGTCAAAATCAACATTTTCTGATCGATACCATATCGATTTTCAATAATTTTATTGGTTTTCTAATGATTTCAAACACTATATTCAAATTTGAAATTACCGTGTTTAACGTTGAAAAACTAGCTTCAAATGCTTGCTTTTGCATTGAAAATTCAATATTTTTCACAACTTTGTAAAACTTAATATTTGCAATAAAACTTTGTGTAAACTGTTGGAAATTGTCAAAATCAACATTTTCTGATCGATACCATATCGATTTTCAATAATTTTATTGGTTTTCTAATGATTTCAAACACTATATTCAAATTTGAAATTACCGTGTTTAACGTTGAAAAACTAGCTTCAAATGCTTGCTTTTGCATTGAAAATTCAATATTTTTCAAAACTTTGTAAAACTTAATATTTGCAATAAAACTTTGTGTAAATTGTTGGAAATTGTCAAAATCAACATTTTCTGATCGATACCATATCGATTTTCAATAATTTTATTGGTTTTCTAATGATTTCAAACAGCATATTCAAAGTTGAAAATACCGTGTTTAACGTTGAAAAACTAGCTTGAATTGCTTGCTTTTGCATTGAAAATTCAATATTTTTCAAAACTTTGTAAAAGTTAATATTTGCAATAAAACTTTGTGTAAACTGTTGGAAATTGTCAAAATCAACATTTTCTGATCGATACCATATCGATTTTCAATAATTTTATTGGTTTTCTAAGGATTTCAAACAGTATATTCAAATTTGAAATTACCGTGTTTAACGTTGAAAAAGTAGCTTGAATTGCTTGCTTTTGCATTGAAAATTCAATATTTTTCAAAACTTTGTAAAACTTAATATTTGCAATAAAACTTCGTGTAAACTGTTGGAAATTGTCAAAATCAACATTTTCTGATCGATACCATATCGATTTTCAATAATTTTATTGGTTTTCTAATGATTTCAAACACTATATTCAAATTTGAAATTACCGTGTTTAACGTTGAAAAACTAGCTTCAAATGCTTGCTTTTGCATTGAAAATTCAATATTTTTCAAAACTTTGTAAAACTTAATATTTGCAATAAAACTTTGTGTAAACTGTTGGAAATTGTCAAAATCAACATTTTCTGATCGATACCATATCGATTTTCAATAATTTTATTGGTTTTCTAATTATTTCAAACAGCATATTCAAATTTGAAATTACCGTGTTTAACGTTGAAAAACTAGCTTGAATTGCTTGCTTTTGCATTGAAAATTCAATATTTTTCAAAACTTTGTAAAACTTAATATTTGCAATAAAACTTTGTGTAAACTGTTGGAAATTGTAAAAATCAACATTTTCTGATCGATACCATATCGATTTTCAATAATTTTATTGGTTTTCTAAGGATTTCAAACAGTATATTCAAATTTGAAATTACCGTGTTTAACGTTGAAAAAGTAGCTTGAATTGCTTGCTTTTGCATTGAAAATTCAATATTTTTCAAAACTTTGTAAAACTTAATATTTGCAATAAAACTTTGTGTAAACTGTTGGAAATTGTCAAAATCAACATTTTCTGATCGATACCATATCGATTTTCAATAATTTTATTGGTTTTCTAATGATTTCAAACACTATATTCAAATTTGAAATTACCGTGTTTAACGTTGAAAAACTAGCTTGAAAGGCTTGCTTTTGCATTGAAAATTCAATATTTTTCAAAACTTTGTAAAACTTAATATTTGCAATAAAACTTTGTGTAAACTGTTGGAAATTGTCAAAATCAACATTTTCTGATCGATACCATATCGATTTTCAATAATTTTATTGGTTTTCTAATGATTTCAAACAGCATATTCAAATTTGAAATTACCGTGTTTAACGTTGAAAAACTAGCTTGAAAGGCTTGCTTTTGCATTGAAAATTCAATATTTTTCAAAACTTTGTAAAACTTAATATTTGCAATAAAACTTTGTGTAAACTGTTGGAAATTGTCAAAATCAACATTTTCTGATCGATACCATATCGATTTTCAATAATTTTATTGCTTTTCTAATGATTTCAAACACTATATTCAAAGTTGAAAATACCGTGTTTAACGTTGAAAAACTAGCTTGAAATGCTTGCTTTTGCATTGAAAATTCAATATTTTTCAAAACTTTGTAAAACTTAATATTTGCAATAAAACTTTGTGTAAATTGTTGGAAATTGTCAAAATCAACATTTTCTGATCGATACCATATCGATTTTCAATAATTTTATTGGTTTTCTAATGATTTCAAACAGCATATTCAAAGTTGAAAATACCGTGTTTAACGTTGAAAAACTAGCTTGAAATGCTTGCTTTTGCATTGAAAATTCAATATTTTTCAAAACTTTGTAAAACTTAATATTTGCAATAAAACTTTGTGTAAACTGTTGGAAATTGTCAAAATCAACATTTTCTGATCGATACCATATCGATTTTCAATAATTTTATTGGTTTTCTAAGTATTTCAAACAGTATGTTCAAATTTGAAATTACCGTGTTTAACGTTGAAAAAGTAGCTTGAATTGCTTGCTTTTGCATTGAAAATTCAATATTTTTCAAAACTTTGTAAAACTTAATATTTGCAATAAAACTTTGTGTAAACTGTTGGAAATTGTCAAAATCAACATTTTCTGATCGATACCATATCGATTTTCAATAATTTTATTGGTTTTCTAATGATTTCAAACACTATATTCAAATTTGAAATTACCGTGTTTAACGTTGAAAAACTAGCTTCAAATGCTTGCTTTTGCATTGAAAATTCAATATTTTTCACAACTTTGTAAAACTTAATATTTGCAATAAAACTTTGTGTAAACTGTTGGAAATTGTCAAAATCAACATTTTCTGATCGATACCATATCGATTTTCAATAATTTTATTGGTTTTCTAATGATTTCAAACACTATATTCAAATTTGAAATTACCGTGTTTAACGTTGAAAAACTAGCTTCAAATGCTTGCTTTTGCATTGAAAATTCAATATTTTTCAAAACTTTGTAAAACTTAATATTTGCAATAAAACTTTGTGTAAATTGTTGGAAATTGTCAAAATCAACATTTTCTGATCGATACCATATCGATTTTCAATAATTTTATTGGTTTTCTAATGATTTCAAACAGCATATTCAAAGTTGAAAATACCGTGTTTAACGTTGAAAAACTAGCTTGAAATGCTTGCTTTTGCATTGAAAATTCAATATTTTTCAAAACTTTGTAAAACTTAATATTTGCAATAAAACTTTGTGTAAATTGTTGGAAATTGTCAAAATCAACATTTTCTGATCGATACCATATCGATTTTCAATAATTTTATTGGTTTTCTAAGGATTTCAAACAGTATATTCAAATTTGAAATTACCGTGTTTAACGTTGAAAAAGTAGCTTGAATTGCTTGCTTTTGCATTGAAAATTCAATATTTTTCAAAACTTTGTAAAACTTAATATTTGCAATAAAACTTTGTGTAAACTGTTGGAAATTGTCAAAATCAACATTTTCTGATCGATACCATATCGATTTTCAATAATTTTATTGGTTTTCTAATGATTTCAAACAGCATATTCAAATTTGAAATTACCGTGTTTAACGTTGAAAAACTAGCTTGAAATGCTTGCTTTTGTATTGAAAATTCAATATTTTTCAAAACTTTGTAAAACTTAATATTTGCAATAAAACTTTGTGTAAACTGTTGGAAATTGTCAAAATCAACATTTTCTGATCGATACCATATCGATTTTCAATAATTTTATTGGTTTTCTAATGATTTCAAACAGCATATTCAAATTTGAAATTACCGTGATTAACGTTGAAAAACTAGCTTGAAATGCTTGCTTTTGCATTGAAAATTCAATATTTTTCAAAACTTTGTAAAACTTAATATTTGCAATAAAACTTTGTGTAAACTGTTGGAAATTGTCAAAATCAACATTTTCTGATCGATACCATATCGATTTTCAATAATTTTATTGGTTTTCTAAGTATTTCAAACAGTATGTTCAAATTTGAAATTACCGTGTTTAACGTTGAAAAAGTAGCTTGAATTGCTTGCTTTTGCATTGAAAATTCAATATTTTTCAAAACTTTGTAAAACTTAATATTTGCAATAAAACTTTGTGTAAACTGTTGGAAATTGTCAAAATCAACATTTTCTGATCGATACCATATCGATTTTCAATAATTTTATTGGTTTTCTAATGATTTCAAACACTATATTCAAATTTGAAATTACCGTGTTTAACGTTGAAAAACTAGCTTCAAATGCTTGCTTTTGCATTGAAAATTCAATATTTTTCAAAACTTTGTAAAACTTAATATTTGCAATAAAACTTTGTGTAAACTGTTGGAAATTGTCAAAATCAACATTTTCTGATCGATACCATATCGATTTTCAATAATTTTATTGGTTTTCTAATGATTTCAAACAGCATATTCAAATTTGAAATTACCGTGTTTAACGTTGAAAAACTAGCTTGAAAGGCTTGCTTTTGCATTGAAAATTCAATATTTTTCAAAACTTTGTAAAACTTAATATTTGCAATAAAACTTTGTGTAAACTGTTGGAAATTGTCAAAATCAACATTTTCTGATCGATACCATATCGATTTTCAATAATTTTATTGCTTTTCTAATGATTTCAAACACTATATTCAAATTTGAAATTACCGTGTTTAACGTTGAAAAACTAGCTTCAAATGCTTGCTTTTGCATTGAAAATTCAATATTTTTCAAAACTTTGTAAAACTTAATATTTGCAATAAAACTTTGTGTAAATTGTTGGAAATTGTCAAAATCAACATTTTCTGATCGATACCATATCGATTTTCAATAATTTTATTGGTTTTCTAATGATTTCAAACAGCATATTCAAAGTTGAAAATACCGTGTTTAACGTTGAAAAACTAGCTTGAAATGCTTGCTTTTGCATTGAAAATTCAATATTTTTCAAAACTTTGTAAAACTTAATATTTGCAATAAAACTTTGTGTAAACTGTTGGAAATTGTCAAAATCAACATTTTCTGATCGATACCATATCGATTTTCAATAATTTTATTGGTTTTCTAAGTATTTCAAACAGTATGTTCAAATTTGAAATTACCGTGTTTAACGTTGAAAAAGTAGCTTGAATTGCTTGCTTTTGCATTGAAAATTCAATATTTTTCAAAACTTTGTAAAACTTAATATTTGCAATAAAACTTTGTGTAAACTGTTGGAAATTGTCAAAATCAACATTTTCTGATCGATACCATATCGATTTTCAATAATTTTATTGGTTTTCTAATGATTTCAAACACTATATTCAAATTTGAAATTACCGTGTTTAACGTTGAAAAACTAGCTTGAAATGCTTGCTTTTGCATTGAAAATTCAATATTTTTCACAACTTTGTAAAACTTAATATTTGCAATAAAACTTTGTGTAAACTGTTGGAAATTGTCAAAATCAACATTTTCTGATCGATACCATATCGATTTTCAATAATTTTATTGGTTTTCTAATGATTTCAAACACTATATTCAAATTTGAAATTACCGTGTTTAACGTTGAAAAACTAGCTTCAAATGCTTGCTTTTGCATTGAAAATTCAATATTTTTCAAAACTTTGTAAAACTTAATATTTGCAATAAAACTTTGTGTAAATTGTTGGAAATTGTCAAAATCAACATTTTCTGATCGATACCATATCGATTTTCAATAATTTTATTGGTTTTCTAATGATTTCAAACAGCATATTCAAAGTTGAAAATACCGTGTTTAACGTTGAAAAACTAGCTTGAAATGCTTGCTTTTGCATTGAAAATTCAATATTTTTCAAAACTTTGTAAAACTTAATATTTGCAATAAAACTTTGTGTAAATTGTTGGAAATTGTCAAAATCAACATTTTCTGATCGATACCATATCGATTTTCAATAATTTTATTGGTTTTCTAAGGATTTCAAACAGTATATTCAAATTTGAAATTACCGTGTTTAACGTTGAAAAAGTAGCTTGAATTGCTTGCTTTTGCATTGAAAATTCAATATTTTTCAAAACTTTGTAAAACTTAATATTTGCAATAAAACTTTGTGTAAACTGTTGGAAATTGTCAAAATCAACATTTTCTGATCGATACCATATCGATTTTCAATAATTTTATTGGTTTTCTAATGATTTCAAACAGCATATTCAAATTTGAAATTACCGTGTTTAACGTTGAAAAACTAGCTTGAAATGCTTGCTTTTGTATTGAAAATTCAATATTTTTCAAAACTTTGTAAAACTTAATATTTGCAATAAAACTTTGTGTAAACTGTTGGAAATTGTCAAAATCAACATTTTCTGATCGATACCATATCGATTTTCAATAATTTTATTGGTTTTCTAATGATTTCAAACAGCATATTCAAATTTGAAATTACCGTGATTAACGTTGAAAAACTAGCTTGAAATGCTTGCTTTTGCATTGAAAATTCAATATTTTTCAAAACTTTGTAAAACTTAATATTTGCAATAAAACTTTGTGTAAACTGTTGGAAATTGTCAAAATCAACATTTTCTGATCGATACCATATCGATTTTCAATAATTTTATTGGTTTTCTAAGTATTTCAAACAGTATGTTCAAATTTGAAATTACCGTGTTTAACGTTGAAAAAGTAGCTTG
The DNA here is from genome assembly GCA_964036315.1 of Acanthosepion esculentum. Classification (NCBI taxonomy): domain Eukaryota; kingdom Metazoa; phylum Mollusca; class Cephalopoda; order Sepiida; family Sepiidae; genus Acanthosepion; species Acanthosepion esculentum. Next base: position 26,794,771 of record OZ038514.1, read on the forward strand.
AATTGCTTGCTTTTGCATTGAAAATTCAATATTTTTCAAAACTTTGTAAAACTTAATATTTGCAATAAAACTTTGTGTAAACTGTTGGAAATTGTCAAAATCAACATTTTCTGATCGATACCATATCGATTTTCAATAATTTTATTGGTTTTCTAATGATTTCAAACACTATATTCAAATTTGAAATTACCGTGTTTAACGTTGAAAAACTAGCTTCAAATGCTTGCTTTTGCATTGAAAATTCAATATTTTTCACAACTTTGTAAAACTTAATATTTGCAATAAAACTTTGTGTAAACTGTTGGAAATTGTCAAAATCAACATTTTCTGATCGATACCATATCGATTTTCAATAATTTTATTGGTTTTCTAATGATTTCAAACACTATATTCAAATTTGAAATTACCGTGTTTAACGTTGAAAAACTAGCTTCAAATGCTTGCTTTTGCATTGAAAATTCAATATTTTTCACAACTTTGTAAAACTTAATATTTGCAATAAAACTTTGTGTAAACTGTTGGAAATTGTCAAAATCAACATTTTCTGATCGATACCATATCGATTTTCAATAATTTTATTGGTTTTCTAATGATTTCAAACACTATATTCAAATTTGAAATTACCGTGTTTAACGTTGAAAAACTAGCTTCAAATGCTTGCTTTTGCATTGAAAATTCAATATTTTTCAAAACTTTGTAAAACTTAATATTTGCAATAAAACTTTGTGTAAATTGTTGGAAATTGTCAAAATCAACATTTTCTGATCGATACCATATCGATTTTCAATAATTTTATTGGTTTTCTAATGATTTCAAACAGCATATTCAAAGTTGAAAATACCGTGTTTAACGTTGAAAAACTTGCTTGAAATGCTTACTTTTGCATTGAAAATTCAATATTTTTCAAAACTTTGTAAAACTTAATATTTGCAATAAAACTTTGTGTAAATTGTTGGAAATTGTCAAAATCAACATTTTCTGATCGATACCATATCGATTTTCAATAATTTTATTGGTTTTCTAAGGATTTCAAACAGTATATTCAAATTTGAAATTACCGTGTTTAACGTTGAAAAAGTAGCTTGAATTGCTTGCTTTTGCATTGAAAATTCAATATTTTTCAAAACTTTGTAAAACTTAATATTTGCAATAAAACTTTGTGTAAACTGTTGGAAATTGTCAAAATCAACATTTTCTGATCGATACCATATCGATTTTCAATAATTTTATTGGTTTTCTAATGATTTCAAACAGCATATTCAAATTTGAAATTACCGTGTTTAACGTTGAAAAACTAGGTTGAAATGCTTGCTTTTGTATTGAAAATTCAATATTTTTCAAAACTTTGTAAAACTTAATATTTGCAATAAAACTTTGTGTAAACTGTTGGAAATTGTCAAAATCAACATTTTCTGATCGATACCATATCGATTTTCAATAATTTTATTGGTTTTCTAATGATTTCAAACAGCATATTCAAATTTGAAATTACCGTGATTAACGTTGAAAAACTAGCTTGAAATGCTTGCTTTTGCATTGAAAATTCAATATTTTTCAAAACTTTGTAAAACTTAATATTTGCAATAAAACTTTGTGTAAACTGTTGGAAATTGTCAAAATCAACATTTTCTGATCGATACCATATCGATTTTCAATAATTTTATTGGTTTTCTAAGTATTTCAAACAGTATGTTCAAATTTGAAATTACCGTGTTTAACGTTGAAAAAGTAGCTTGAATTGCTTGCTTTTGCATTGAAAATTCAATATTTTTCAAAACTTTGTAAAACTTAATATTTGCAATAAAACTTTGTGTAAACTGTTGGAAATTGTCAAAATCAACATTTTCTGATCGATACCATATCGATTTTCAATAATTTTATTGGTTTTCTAATGATTTCAAACACTATATTCAAATTTGAAATTACCGTGTTTAACGTTGAAAAACTAGCTTCAAATGCTTGCTTTTGCATTGAAAATTCAATATTTTTCAAAACTTTGTAAAACTTAATATTTGCAATAAAACTTTGTGTAAACTGTTGGAAATTGTCAAAATCAACATTTTCTGATCGATACCATATCGATTTTCAATAATTTTATTGGTTTTCTAATGATTTCAAACAGCATATTCAAATTTGAAATTACCGTGTTTAACGTTGAAAAACTAGCTTGAAAGGCTTGCTTTTGCATTGAAAATTCAATATTTTTCAAAACTTTGTAAAACTTAATATTTGCAATAAAACTTTCTGTAAACTGTTGGAAATTGTCAAAATCAACATTTTCTGATCGATACCATATCGATTTTCAATAATTTTATTGCTTTTCTAATGATTTCAAACACTATATTCAAATTTGAAATTACCGTGTTTAACGTTGAAAAACTAGCTTCAAATGCTTGCTTTTGCATTGAAAATTCAATATGTTTCAAAACTTTGTAAAACTTAATATTTGCAATAAAACTTTGTGTAAATTGTTGGAAATTGTCAAAATCAACATTTTCTGATCGATACCATATCGATTTTCAATAATTTTATTGGTTTTCTAATGATTTCAAACAGCATATTCAAAGTTGAAAATACCGTGTTTAACGTTGAAAAACTAGCTTGAAATGCTTGCTTTTGCATTGAAAATTCAATATTTTTCAAAACTTTGTAAAACTTAATATTTGCAATAAAACTTTGTGTAAACTGTTGGAAATTGTCAAAATCAACATTTTCTGATCGATACCATATCGATTTTCAATAATTTTATTGGTTTTCTAAGTATTTCAAACAGTATGTTCAAATTTGAAATTACCGTGTTTAACGTTGAAAAAGTAGCTTGAATTGCTTGCTTTTGCATTGAAAATTCAATATTTTTCAAAACTTTGTAAAACTTAATATTTGCAATAAAACTTTGTGTAAACTGTTGGAAATTGTCAAAATCAACATTTTCTGATCGATACCATATCGATTTTCAATAATTTTATTGGTTTTCTAATGATTTCAAACACTATATTCAAATTTGAAATTACCGTGTTTAACGTTGAAAAACTAGCTTCAAATGCTTGCTTTTGCATTGAAAATTCAATATTTTTCACAACTTTGTAAAACTTAATATTTGCAATAAAACTTTGTGTAAACTGTTGGAAATTGTCAAAATCAACATTTTCTGATCGATACCATATCGATTTTCAATAATTTTATTGGTTTTCTAATGATTTCAAACACTATATTCAAATTTGAAATTACCGTGTTTAACGTTGAAAAACTAGCTTCAAATGCTTGCTTTTGCATTGAAAATTCAATATTTTTCAAAACTTTGTAAAACTTAATATTTGCAATAAAACTTTGTGTAAATTGTTGGAAATTGTCAAAATCAACATTTTCTGATCGATACCATATCGATTTTCAATAATTTTATTGGTTTTCTAATGATTTCAAACACTATATTCAAATTTGAAATTACCGTGTTTAACGTTGAAAAACTAGCTTCAAATGCTTGCTTTTGCATTGAAAATTCAATATTTTTCACAACTTTGTAAAACTTAATATTTGCAATAAAACTTTGTGTAAACTGTTGGAAATTGTCAAAATCAACATTTTCTGATCGATACCATATCGATTTTCAATAATTTTATTGGTTTTCTAATGATTTCAAACACTATATTCAAATTTGAAATTACCGTGTTTAACGTTGAAAAACTAGCTTCAAATGCTTGCTTTTGCATTGAAAATTCAATATTTTTCACAACTTTGTAAAACTTAATATTTGCAATAAAACTTTGTGTAAACTGTTGGAAATTGTCAAAATCAACATTTTCTGATCGATACCATATCGATTTTCAATAATTTTATTGGTTTTCTAATGATTTCAAACACTATATTCAAATTTGAAATTACCGTGTTTAACGTTGAAAAACTAGCTTCAAATGCTTGCTTTTGCATTGAAAATTCAATATTTTTCAAAACTTTGTAAAACTTAATATTTGCAATAAAACTTTGTGTAAATTGTTGGAAATTGTCAAAATTAACATTTTCTGATCGATACCATATCGATTTTCAATAATTTTATTGGTTTTCTAATGATTTCAAACAGCATATTCTAAGTTGAAAATACCGTGTTTAACGTTGAAAAACTAGCTTGAAATGCTTGCTTTTGTATTGAAAATTCAATATTTTTCAAAACTTTGTAAAACTTAATATTTGCAATAAAACTTTGTGTAAACTGTTGGAAATTGTCAAAATCAACATTTTCTGATCGATACCATATCGATTTTCAATAATTTTATTGGTTTTCTAATGATTTCAAACACTATATTCAAATTTGAAATTACCGTGTTTAACGTTGAAAAACTAGCTTGAATCGCTTGCTTTTGCATTGAAAATTCAATATTTTTCAAAACTTTGTAAAACTTAATATTTGCAATAAAACTTTGTGTAAACTGTTGGAAATTGTCAAAATCAACATTTTCTGATCGATACCATATCGATTTTCAATAATTTTATTGGTTTTCTAATGATTTCAAACACTATATTCAAATTTGAAATTACCGTGTTTAACGTTGAAAAACTAGCTTCAAATGCTTGCTTTTGCATTGAAAATTCAATATTTTTCAAAACTTTGTAAAACTTAATATTTGCAATAAAACTTTGTGTAAACTGTTGGAAATTGTCAAAATCAACATTTTCTGATCGATACCATATCGATTTTCAATAATTTTATTGGTTTTCTAATGATTTCAAACAGCATATTCAAATTTGAAATTACCGTGTTTAACGTTGAAAAACTAGCTTGAAATGCTTGCTTTTGTATTGAAAATTCAATATTTTTCAAAACTTTGTAAAACTTAATATTTGCAATAAAACTTTGTGTAAACTGTTGGAAATTGTCAAAATCAACATTTTCTGATCGATACCATATCGATTTTCAATAATTTTATTGGTTTTCTAATGATTTCAAACAGCATATTCAAATTTGAAATTACCGTGATTAACGTTGAAAAACTAGCTTGAAATGCTTGCTTTTGCATTGAAAATTCAATATTTTTCAAAACTTTGTAAAACTTAATATTTGCAATAAAACTTTGTGTAAACTGTTGGAAATTGTCAAAATCAACATTTTCTGATCGATACCATATCGATTTTCAATAATTTTATTGGTTTTCTAAGTATTTCAAACAGTATGTTCAAATTTGAAATTACCGTGTTTATCGTTGAAAAAGTTGCTTGAATTGCTTGCTTTTGCATTGAAAATTCAATATTTTTCAAAACTTTGTAAAACTTAATATTTGCAATAAAACTTTGTGTAAACTGTTGGAAATTGTCAAAATCAATATTTTCTGATCGATACCATATCGATTTTCAATAATTTTATTGGTTTTCTAATGATTTCAAACACTATATTCAAATTGGAAATTACCGTGTTTAACGTTGAAAAACTAGCTTCAAATGCTTGCTTTTGCATTGAAAATTCAATATTTTTCAAAACTTTGTAAAACTTAATATTTGCAATAAAACTTTGTGTAAACTGTTGGAAATTGTCAAAATCAACATTTTCTGATCGATACCATATCGATTTTCAATAATTTTATTGGTTTTCTAATGATTTCAAACACTATATTCAAATTTGAAATTACCGTGTTTAACGTTGAAAAACTAGCTTGAATCGCTTGCTTTTGCATTGAAAATTCAATATTTTTCAAAACTTTGTAAAACTTAATATTTGCAATAAAACTTTGTGTAAACTGTTGGAAATTGTCAAAATCAACATTTTCTGATCGATACCATATCGATTTTCAATAATTTTATTGGTTTTCTAATGATTTCAAACACTATATTCAAATTTGAAATTACCGTGTTTAACGTTGAAAAAGTAGCTTGAATTGCTTGCTTTTGCATTGAAAATTCAATATTTTTCAAAACTTTGTAAAACTTAATATTTGCAATAAAACTTTGTGTAAACTGTTGGAAATTGTCAAAATCAACATTTTCTGATCGATACCATATCGATTTTCAATAATTTTATTGGTTTTCTAATGATTTCAAACAGCATATTCAAATTTGAAATTACCGTGTTTAACGTTGAAAAACTAGCTTGAAATGCTTGCTTTTGTATTGAAAATTCAATATTTTTCAAAACTTTGTAAAACTTAATATTTGCAATAAAACTTTGTGTAAACTGTTGGAAATTGTCAAAATCAACATTTTCTGATCGATACCATATCGATTTTCAATAATTTTATTGGTTTTCTAATGATTTCAAACAGCATATTCAAATTTGAAATTACCGTGTTTAACGTTGAAAAACTAGCTTGAATTGCTTGCTTTTGCATTGAAAATTCAATATTTTTCAAAACTTTGTAAAACTTAATATTTGCAATAAAACTTTGTGTAAACTGTTGGAAATTGTCAAAATCAACATTTTCTGATCGATACCATATCGATTTTCAATAATTTTATTGGTTTTCTAAGGATTTCAAACAGTATATTCAAATTTGAAATTACCGTGTTTAACGTTGAAAAAGTAGCTTGAATTGCTTGCTTTTGCATTGAAAATTCAATATTTTTCAAAACTTTGTAAAACTTAATATTTGCAATAAAACTTTGTGTAAACTGTTGGAAATTGTCAAAATCAACATTTTCTGATCGATACCATATCGATTTTCAATAATTTTATTGGTTTTCTAAGGATTTCAAACAGTATATTCAAATTTGAAATTACCGTGTTTAACGTTGAAAAAGTAGCTTGAATTGCTTGCTTTTGCATTGAAAATTCAATATTTTTCAAAACTTTGTAAAACTTAATATTTGCAATAAAACTTTGTGTAAACTGTTGGAAATTGTCAAAATCAACATTTTCTGATCGATACCATATCGATTTTCAATAATTTTATTGGTTTTCTAATGATTTCAAACACTATATTCAAATTTGAAATTACCGTGTTTACCGTTGAAAAACTAGCTTCAATTGCTTGCTTTTGCATTGAAAATTCAATATTTTTCAAAACTTTGTAAAACTTAATATTTGCAATAAAACTTTGTGTAAACTGTTGGAAATTGTCAAAATCAACATTTTCTGATCGATACCATATCGATTTTCAATAATTTTATTGGTTTTCTAATGATTTCAAACACTATATTCAAATTTGAAATTACCGTGTTTAACGTTGAAAAACTAGCTTGAATCGCTTGCTTTTGCATTGAAAATTCAATATTTTTCAAAACTTTGTAAAACTTAATATTTGCAATAAAACTTTGTGTAAACTGTTGGAAATTGTCAAAATCAACATTTTCTGATCGATACCATATCGATTTTCAATAATTTTATTGGTTTTCTAATGATTTCAAACACTATATTCAAATTTGAAATTACCGTGTTTAACGTTGAAAAAGTAGCTTGAATTGCTTGCTTTTGCATTGAAAATTCAATATTTTTCAAAACTTTGTAAAACTTAATATTTGCAATAAAACTTTGTGTAAACTGTTGGAAATTGTCAAAATCAACATTTTCTGATCGATACCATATCGATTTTCAATAATTTTATTGGTTTTCTAATGATTTCAAACAGCATATTCAAATTTGAAATTACCGTGTTTAACGTTGAAAAACTAGCTTGAAATGCTTGCTTTTGTATTGAAAATTCAATATTTTTCAAAACTTTGTAAAACTTAATATTTGCAATAAAACTTTGTGTAAACTGTTGGAAATTGTCAAAATCAACATTTTCTGATCGATACCATATCGATTTTCAATAATTTTATTGGTTTTCTAATGATTTCAAACAGCATATTCAAATTTGAAATTACCGTGTTTAACGTTGAAAAACTAGCTTGAATTGCTTGCTTTTGCATTGAAAATTCAATATTTTTCAAAACTTTGTAAAACTTAATATTTGCAATAAAACTTTGTGTAAACTGTTGGAAATTGTCAAAATCAACATTTTCTGATCGATACCATATCGATTTTCAATAATTTTATTGGTTTTCTAAGGATTTCAAACAGTATATTCAAATTTGAAATTACCGTGTTTAACGTTGAAAAAGTAGCTTGAATTGCTTGCTTTTGCATTGAAAATTCAATATTTTTCAAAACTTTGTAAAACTTAATATTTGCAATAAAACTTTGTGTAAACTGTTGGAAATTGTCAAAATCAACATTTTCTGATCGATACCATATCGATTTTCAATAATTTTATTGGTTTTCTAAGGATTTCAAACAGTATATTCAAATTTGAAATTACCGTGTTTAACGTTGAAAAAGTAGCTTGAATTGCTTGCTTTTGCATTGAAAATTCAATATTTTTCAAAACTTTGTAAAACTTAATATTTGCAATAAAACTTTGTGTAAACTGTTGGAAATTGTCAAAATCAACATTTTCTGATCGATACCATATCGATTTTCAATAATTTTATTGGTTTTCTAATGATTTCAAACACTATATTCAAATTTGAAATTACCGTGTTTACCGTTGAAAAACTAGCTTCAATTGCTTGCTTTTGCATTGAAAATTCAATATTTTTCAAAACTTTGTAAAACTTAATATTTGCAATAAAACTTTGTGTAAACTGTTGGAAATTGTCAAAATCAACATTTTCTGATCGATACCATATCGATTTTCAATAATTTTATTGGTTTTCTAATGATTTCAAACAGCATATTCAAATTTGAAATTACCGTGTTTAACGTTGAAAAACTAGCTTGAAATGCTTGCTTTTGCATTGAAAATTCAATATTTTTCAAAACTTTGTAAAACTTAATATTTGCAATAAAACTTTGTGTAAACTGTTGGAAATTGTCAAAATCAACATTTTCTGATCGATACCATATCGATTTTCAATAATTTTATTGGTTTTCTAATTATTTCAAACAGCATATTCAAATTTGAAATTACCGTGTTTAACGTTGAAAAACTAGCTTGAATTGCTTGCTTTTGCATTGAAAATTCAATATTTTTCAAAACTTTGTAAAACTTAATATTTGCAATAAAACTTTGTGTAAACTGTTGGAAATTGTCAAAATCAACATTTTCTGATCGATACCATATCGATTTTCAATAATTTTATTGGTTTTCTAAGGATTTCAAACAGTATATTCAAATTTGAAATTACCGTGTTTAACGTTGAAAAAGTAGCTTGAATTGCTTGCTTTTGCATTGAAAATTCAATATTTTTCAAAACTTTGTCAAACTTAATATTTGCAATAAAACTTTGTGTAAACTGTTGGAAATTGTCAAAATCAACATTTTCTGATCGATACCATATCGATTTTCAATAATTTTATTGGTTTTCTAATGATTTCAAACACTATATTCAAATTTGAAATTACCGTGTTTAACGTTGAAAAACTAGCTTCAAATGCTTGCTTTTGCATTGAAAATTCAATATTTTTCAAAACTTTGTAAAACTTAATATTTGCAATAAAACTTTGTGTAAACTGTTGGAAATTGTCAAAATCAACATTTTCTGATCGATACCATATCGATTTTCAATAATTTTATTGGTTTTCTAATGATTTCAAACAGCATATTCAAATTTGAAATTACCGTGTTTAACGTTGAAAAACTAGCTTGAAAGGCTTGCTTTTGCATTGAAAATTCAATATTTTTCAAAACTTTGTAAAACTTAATATTTGCAATAAAACTTTGTGTAAACTGTTGGAAATTGTCAAAATCAACATTTTCTGATCGATACCATATCGATTTTCAATAATTTTATTGGTTTTCTAATTATTTCAAACAGCATATTCAAATTTGAAATTACCGTGTTTAACGTTGAAAAACTAGCTTGAATTGCTTGCTTTTGCATTGAAAATTCAATATTTTTCAAAACTTTGTAAAACTTAATATTTGCAATAAAACTTTGTGTAAACTGTTGGAAATTGTCAAAATCAACATTTTCTGATCGATACCATATCGATTTTCAATAATTTTATTGGTTTTCTAAGGATTTCAAACAGTATATTCAAATTTGAAATTACCGTGTTTAACGTTGAAAAAGTAGCTTGAATTGCTTGCTTTTGCATTGAAAATTCAATATTTTTCAAAACTTTGTAAAACTTAATATTTGCAATAAAACTTTGTGTAAACTGTTGGAAATTGTCTAAATCAACATTTTCTGATCGATACCATATCGATTTTCAATAATTTTATTGGTTTTCTAATGATTTCAAACACTATATTCAAATTCGAAATTACCGTGTTTAACGTTGAAAAACTAGCTTCAAATGCTTGCTTTTGCATTGAAAATTCAATATTTTTCAAAACTTTGTAAAACTTAATATTTGCAATAAAACTTTGTGTAAATTGTTGGAAATTGTCAAAATCAACATTTTCTGATCGATACCATATCGATTTTCAATAATTTTATTGGTTTTCTAATGATTTCAAACAGCATATTCAAAGTTGAAAATACCGTGTTTAACGTTGAAAAACTAGCTTGAAATGCTTGCTTTTGCATTGAAAATTCAATATTTTTCAAAACTTTGTAAAACGTAATATTTGCAATAAAACTTTGTGTAAACTGTTGGAAATTGTCAAAATCAACATTTTCTGATCGATACCATATCGATTTTCAATAATTTTATTGGTTTTCTAAGTATTTCAAACAGTATGTTCAAATTTGAAATTACCGTGTTTAACGTTGAAAAAGTAGCTTGAATTGCTTGCTTTTGCATTGAAAATTCAATATTTTTCAAAACTTTGTAAAACTTAATATTTGCAATAAAACTTTGTGTAAACTGTTGGAAATTGTCAAAATCAACATTTTCTGATCGATACCATATCGATTTTCAATAATTTTATTGGTTTTCTAATGATTTCAAACACTATATTCAAATTTGAAATTACCGTGTTTAACGTTGAAAAACTAGCTTCAAATGCTTGCTTTTGCATTGAAAATTCAATATTTTTCACAACTTTGTAAAACTTAATATTTGCAATAAAACTTTGTGTAAACTGTTGGAAATTGTCAAAATCAACATTTTCTGATCGATACCATATCGATTTTCAATAATTTTATTGGTTTTCTAATGATTTCAAACACTATATTCAAATTTGAAATTACCGTGTTTAACGTTGAAAAACTAGCTTCAAATGATTGCTTTTGCATTGAAAATTCAATATTTTTCAAAACTTTGTAAAACTTAATATTTGCAATAAAACTTTGTGTAAATTGTTGGAAATTGTCAAAATCAACATTTTCTGATCGATACCATATCGATTTTCAATAATTTTATTGGTTTTCTAATGATTTCAAACAGCATATTCAAAGTTGAAAATACCGTGTTTAACGTTGAAAAACTAGCTTGAAATGCTTGCTTTTGCATTGAAAATTCAATATTTTTCAAAACTTTGTAAAACTTAATATTTGCAATAAAACTTTGTGTAAATTGTTGGAAATTGTCAAAATCAACATTTTCTGATCGATACCATATCGATTTTCAATAATTTTATTGGTTTTCTAAGGATTTCAAACAGTATATTCAAATTTGAAATTACCGTGTTTAACGTTGAAAAAGTAGCTTGAATTGCTTGCTTTTGCATTGAAAATTCAATATTTTTCAAAACTTTGTAAAACTTAATATTTGCAATAAAACTTTGTGTAAACTGTTGGAAATTGTCAAAATCAACATTTTCTGATCGATACCATATCGATTTTCAATAATTTTATTGGTTTTCTAATGATTTCAAACAGCATATTCAAATTTGAAATTACCGTGTTTAACGTTGAAAAACTAGCTTGAAATGCTTGCTTTTGTATTGAAAATTCAATATTTTTCAAAACTTTGTAAAACTTAATATTTGCAATAAAACTTTGTGTAAACTGTTGGAAATTGTCAAAATCAACATTTTCTGATCGATACCATATCGATTTTCAATAATTTTATTGGTTTTCTAATGATTTCAAACAGCATATTCAAATTTGAAATTACCGTGATTAACGTTGAAAAACTAGCTTGAAATGCTTGCTTTTGCATTGAAAATTCAATATTTTTCAAAACTTTGTAAAACTTAATATTTGCAATAAAACTTTGTGTAAACTGTTGGAAATTGTCAAAATCAACATTTTCTGATCGATACCATATCGATTTTCAATAATTTTATTGGTTTTCTAAGTATTTCAAACAGTATGTTCAAATTTGAAATTACCGTGTTTAACGTTGAAAAAGTAGCTTGAATTGCTTGCTTTTGCATTGAAAATTCAATATTTTTCAAAACTTTGTAAAACTTAATATTTGCAATAAAACTTTGTGTAAACTGTTGGAAATTGTCAAAATCAACATTTTCTGATCGATACCATATCGATTTTCAATAATTTTATTGGTTTTCTAATGATTTCAAACACTATATTCAAATTTGAAATTACCGTGTTTAACGTTGAAAAACTAGCTTCAAATGCTTGCTTTTGCATTGAAAATTCAATATTTTTCAAAACTTTGTAAAACTTAATATTTGCAATAAAACTTTGTGTAAACTGTTGGAAATTGTCAAAATCAACATTTTCTGATCGATACCATATCGATTTTCAATAATTTTATTGGTTTTCTAATGATTTCAAACAGCATATTCAAATTTGAAATTACCGTGTTTAACGTTGAAAAACTAGCTTGAAAGGCTTGCTTTTGCATTGAAAATTCAATATTTTTCAAAACTTTGTAAAACTTAATATTTGCAATAAAACTTTGTGTAAACTGTTGGAAATTGTCAAAATCAACATTTTCTGATCGATACCATATCGATTTTCAATAATTTTATTGCTTTTCTAATGATTTCAAACACTATATTCAAATTTGAAATTACCGTGTTTAACGTTGAAAAACTAGCTTCAAATGCTTGCTTTTGCATTGAAAATTCAATATTTTTCAAAACTTTGTAAAACTTAATATTTGCAATAAAACTTTGTGTAAATTGTTGGAAATTGTCAAAATCAACATTTTCTGATCGATACCATATCGATTTTCAATAATTTTATTGGTTTTCTAATGATTTCAAACAGCATATTCAAAGTTGAAAATACCGTGTTTAACGTTGAAAAACTAGCTTGAAATGCTTGCTTTTGCATTGAAAATTCAATATTTTTCAAAACTTTGTAAAACTTAATATTTGCAATAAAACTTTGTGTAAACTGTTGGAAATTGTCAAAATCAACATTTTCTGATCGATACCATATCGATTTTCAATAATTTTATTGGTTTTCTAAGTATTTCAAACATTATGTTCAAATTTGAAATTACCGTGTTTAACGTTGAAAAAGTAGCTTGAATTGCTTGCTTTTGCATTGAAAATTCAATATTTTTCAAAACTTTGTAAAACTTAATATTTGCAATAAAACTTTGTGTAAACTGTTGGAAATTGTCAAAATCAACATTTTCTGATCGATACCATATCGATTTTCAATAATTTTATTGGTTTTCTAATGATTTCAAACACTATATTCAAATTTGAAATTACCGTGTTTAACGTTGAAAAACTAGCTTCAAATGCTTGCTTTTGCATTGAAAATTCAATATTTTTCAAAACTTTGTAAAACTTAATATTTGCAATAAAACTTTGTGTAAACTGTTGGAAATTGTCAAAATCAACATTTTCTGATCGATACCATATCGATTTTCAATAATTTTATTGGTTTTCTAATGATTTCAAACAGCATATTCAAATTTGAAATTACCGTGTTTAACGTTGAAAAACTAGCTTGAAAGGCTTGCTTTTGCATTGAAAATTCAATATTTTTCAAAACTTTGTAAAACTTAATATTTGCAATAAAACTTTGTGTAAACTGTTGGAAATTGTCAAAATCAACATTTTCTGATCGATACCATATCGATTTTCAATAATTTTATTGCTTTTCTAATGATTTCAAACACTATATTCAAATTTGAAATTACCGTGTTTAACGTTGAAAAACTAGCTTCAAATGCTTGCTTTTGCATTGAAAATTCAATATTTTTCAAAACTTTGTAAAACTTAATATTTGCAATAAAACTTTGTGTAAATTGTTGGAAATTGTCAAAATCAACATTTTCTGATCGATACCATATCGATTTTCAATAATTTTATTGGTTTTCTAATGATTTCAAACAGCATATTCAAAGTTGAAAATACCGTGTTTAACGTTGAAAAACTAGCTTGAAATGCTTGCTTTTGCATTGAAAATTCAATATTTTTCAAAACTTTGTAAAACTTAATATTTGCAATAAAACTTTGTGTAAACTGTTGGAAATTGTCAAAATCAACATTTTCTGATCGATACCATATCGATTTTCAATAATTTTATTGGTTTTCTAAGTATTTCAAACATTATGTTCAAATTTGAAATTACCGTGTTTAACGTTGAAAAAGTAGCTTGAATTGCTTGCTTTTGCATTGAAAATTCAATATTTTTCAAAACTTTGTAAAACTTAATATTTGCAATAAAACTTTGTGTAAACTGTTGGAAATTGTCAAAATCAACATTTTCTGATCGATACCATATCGATTTTCAATAATTTTATTGGTTTTCTAATGATTTCAAACACTATATTCAAATTTGAAATTACCGTGTTTAACGTTGAAAAACTAGCTTCAAATGCTTGCTTTTGCATTGAAAATTCAATATTTTTCAAAACTTTGTAAAACTTAATATTTGCAATAAAACTTTGTGTAAATTGTTGGAAATTGTCAAAATCAACATTTTCTGATCGATACCATATCGATTTTCAATAATTTTATTGGTTTTCTAATTATTTCAAACAGCATATTCAAAGTTGAAAATACCGTGTTTAACGTTGAAAAACTAGCTTGAAATGCTTGCTTTTGCATTGAAAATTCAATATTTTTCAAAACTTTGTAAAACTTAATATTTGCAATAAAACTTTGTGTAAATTGTTGGAAATTGTCAAAATCAACATTTTCTGATCGATACCATATCGATTTTCAATAATTTTATTGGTTTTCTAAGGATTTCAAACAGTATATTCAAATTTGAAATTACCGTGTTTAACGTTGAAAAAGTAGCTTGAATTGCTTGCTTTTGCATTGAAAATTCAATATTTTTCAAAAATTTGTAAAACTTAATATTTGCAATAAAACTTTGTGTAAACTGTTGGAAATTGTCAAAATCAACATTTTCTGATCGATACCATATCGATTTTCAATAATTTTATTGGTTTTCTAATGATTTCAAACAGCATATTCAAATTTGAAATTACCGTGTTTAACGTTGAAAAACTAGCTTGAAATGCTTGCTTTTGTATTGAAAATTCAATATTTTTCAAAACTTTGTAAAACTTAATATTTGCAATAAAACTTTGTGTAAACTGTTGGAAATTGTCAAAATCAACATTTTCTGATCGATACCATATCGATTTTCAATAATTTTATTGGTTTTCTAATGATTTCAAACAGTATGTTCAAATTTGAAATTACCGTGTTTAACGTTGAAAAAGTAGCTTGAATTGCTTGCTTTTGCATTGAAAATTCAATATTTTTCAAAACTTTGTAAAACTTAATATTTGCAATAAAACTTTGTGTAAACTGTTGGAAATTGTCAAAATCAACATTTTCTGATCGATACCATATCGATTTTCAATAATTTTATTGGTTTTCTAATGATTTCAAACACTATATTCAAATTTGAAATTACCGTGTTTAACGTTGAAAAACTAGCTTCAAATGCTTGCTTTTGCATTGAAAATTCAATATTTTTCACAACTTTGTAAAACTTAATATTTGCAATAAAACTTTGTGTAAACTGTTGGAAATTGTCAAAATCAACATTTTCTGATCGATACCATATCGATTTTCAATAATTTTATTGGTTTTCTAATGATTTCAAACACTATATTCAAATTTGAAATTACCGTGTTTAACGTTGAAAAACTAGCTTCAAATGCTTGCTTTTGCATTGAAAATTCAATATTTTTCAAAACTTTGTAAAACTTAATATTTGCAATAAAACTTTGTGTAAACTGTTGGAAATTGTCAAAATCAATATTTTCTGATCGATACCATATCGATTTTCAATAATTTTATTGGTTTTCTAATGATTTCAAACACTATATTCAAAATGGAAATTACCGTGTTTAACGTTGAAAAACTAGCTTCAAATGCTTGCTTTTGCATTGAAAATTCAATATTTTTCAAAACTTTGTAAAACTTAATATTTGCAATAAAACTTTGTGTAAACTGTTGGAAATTGTCAAAATCAACATTTTCTGATCGATACCATATCGATTTTCAATAATTTTATTGGTTTTCTAATGATTTCAAACACTATATTCAAATTTGAAATTACCGTGTTTAACGTTGAAAAACTAGCTTGAATCGCTTGCTTTTGCATTGAAAATTCAATATTTTTCAAAACTTTGTAAAACTTAATATTTGCAATAAAACTTTGTGTAAACTGTTGGAAATTGTCAAAATCAACATTTTCTGATCGATACCATATCGATTTTCAATAATTTTATTGGTTTTCTAATGATTTCAAACACTATATTCAAATTTGAAATTACCGTGTTTAACGTTGAAAAACTAGCTTCAAATGCTTGCTTTTGCATTGAAAATTCAATATTTTTCAAAACTTTGTAAAACTTAATATTTGCAATAAAACTTTGTGTAAACTGTTGGAAATTGTCAAAATCAACATTTTCTGATCGATACCATATCGATTTTCAATAATTTTATTGGTTTTCTAATGATTTCAAACAGCATATTCAAATTTGAAATTACCGTGTTTAACGTTGAAAAACTAGCTTGAAATGCTTGCTTTTGTATTGAAAATTCAATATTTTTCAAAACTTTGTAAAACTTAATATTTGCAATAAAACTTTGTGTAAACTGTTGGAAATTGTCAAAATCAACATTTTCTGATCGATACCATATCGATTTTCAATAATTTTATTGGTTTTCTAATGATTTCAAACAGCATATTCAAATTTGAAATTACCGTGATTAACGTTGAAAAACTAGCTTGAAATGCTTGCTTTTGCATTGAAAATTCAATATTTTTCAAAACTTTGTAAAACTTAATATTTGCAATAAAACTTTGTGTAAACTGTTGGAAATTGTCAAAATCAACATTTTCTGATCGATACCATATCGATTTTCAATAATTTTATTGGTTTTCTAAGTATTTCAAACAGTATGTTCAAATTTGAAATTACCGTGTTTATCGTTGAAAAAGTTGCTTGAATTGCTTGCTTTTGCATTGAAAATTCAATATTTTTCAAAACTTTGTAAAACTTAATATTTGCAATAAAACTTTGTGTAAACTGTTGGAAATTGTCAAAATCAATATTTTCTGATCGATACCATATCGATTTTCAATAATTTTATTGGTTTTCTAATGATTTCAAACACTATATTCAAATTGGAAATTACCGTGTTTAACGTTGAAAAACTAGCTTCAAATGCTTGCTTTTGCATTGAAAATTCAATATTTTTCAAAACTTTGTAAAACTTAATATTTGCAATAAAACTTTGTGTAAACTGTTGGAAATAGTCAAAATCAACATTTTCTGATCGATACCATATCGATTCTCAATAATTTTATTGGTTTTCTAATGATTTCAAACACTATATTCAAATTTGAAATTACCGTGTTTAACGTTGAAAAACTAGCTTGAATCGCTTGCTTTTGCATTGAAAATTCAATATTTTTCAAAACTTTGTAAAACTTAATATTTGCAATAAAACTTTGTGTAAACTGTTGGAAATTGTCAAAATCAACATTTTCTGATCGATACCATATCGATTTTCAATAATTTTATTGGTTTTCTAATGATTTCAAACACTATATTCAAATTTGAAATTACCGTGTTTAACGTTGAAAAACTAGCTTCAAATGCTTGCTTTTGCATTGAAAATTCAATATTTTTCAAAACTTTGTAAAACTTAATATTTGCAATAAAACTTTGTGTAAACCGTTGGAAATTGTCAAAATCAACATTTTCTGATCGATACCATATCGATTTTCAATAATTTTATTGGTTTTCTAATGATTTCAAACAGCATATTCAAATTTGAAATTACCGTTTTTAACGTTGAAAAACTAGCTTGAAATGCTTGCTTTTGCATTGAAAATTCAATATTTTTCAAAACTTTGTAAAACTTAATATTTGCAATAAAACTTTGTGTAAATTGTTGGAAATTGTCAAAATCAACATTTTCTGATCGATACCATATCGATTTTCAAAATTTTATTGGTTTTCTAAGGATTTCAAACAGTATATTCAAATTTGAAATTACCGTGTTTAACGTTGAAAAAGTAGCTTGAATTGCTTGCTTTTGCATTGAAAATTCAATATTTTTCAAAACTTTGTAAAACTTAATATTTGCAATAAAACTTTGTGTAAACTGTTGGAAATTGTCAAAATCAACATTTTCTGATCGATACCATATCGATTTTCAATAATTTTATTGGTTTTCTAATGATTTCAAACAGCATATTCAAATTTGAAATTACCGTGTTTAACGTTGAAAAACTAGCTTGAAATGCTTGCTTTTGTATTGAAAATTCAATATTTTTCAAAACTTTGTAAAACTTAATATTTGCAATAAAACTTTGTGTAAACTGTTGGAAATTGTCAAAATCAACATTTTCTGATCGATACCATATCGATTTTCAATAATTTTATTGGTTTTCTAATGATTTCAAACAGCATATTCAAATTTGAAATTACCGTGATTAACGTTGAAAAACTAGCTTGAAATGCTTGCTTTTGCATTGAAAATTCAATATTTTTCAAAACTTTGTAAAACTTAATATTTGCAATAAAACTTTGTGTAAACTGTTGGAAATTGTCAAAATCAACATTTTCTGATCGATACCATATCGATTTTCAATAATTTTATTGGTTTTCTAAGTATTTCAAACAGTATGTTCAAATTTGAAATTACCGTGTTTAACGTTGAAAAACTAGCTTCAAATGCTTGCTTTTGCATTGAAAATTCAATATTTTTCAAAACTTTGTAAAACTTAATATTTGCAATAAAACTTTGTGTAAACTGTTGGAAATTGTCAAAATCAATATTTTCTGATCGATACCATATCGATTTTCAATAATTTTATTGGTTTTCTAATGATTTCAAACACTATATTCAAAATGGAAATTACCGTGTTTAACGTTGAAAAACTAGCTTCAAATGCTTGCTTTTGCATTGAAAATTCAATATTTTTCAAAACTTTGTAAAACTTAATATTTGCAATAAAACTTTGTGTAAACTGTTGGAAATTGTCAAAATCAACATTTTCTGATCGATACCATATCGATTTTCAATAATTTTATTGGTTTTCTAATGATTTCAAACACTATATTCAAATTTGAAATTACCGTGTTTAACGTTGAAAAACTAGCTTGAATCGCTTGCTTTTGCATTGAAAATTCAATATTTTTCAAAACTTTGTAAAACTTAATATTTGCAATAAAACTTTGTGTAAACTGTTGGAAATTGTCAAAATCAACATTTTCTGATCGATACCATATCGATTTTCAATAATTTTATTGGTTTTCTAATGATTTCAAACACTATATTCAAATTTGAAATTACCGTGTTTAACGTTGAAAAACTAGCTTCAAATGCTTGCTTTTGCATTGAAAATTCAATATTTTTCAAAACTTTGTAAAACTTAATATTTGCAATAAAACTTTGTGTAAACTGTTGGAAATTGTCAAAATCAACATTTTCTGATCGATACCATATCGATTTTCAATAATTTTATTGGTTTTCTAATGATTTCAAACAGCATATTCAAATTTGAAATTACCGTGTTTAACGTTGAAAAACTAGCTTGAAATGCTTGCTTTTGTATTGAAAATTCAATATTTTTCAAAACTTTGTAAAACTTAATATTTGCAATAAAACTTTGTGTAAACTGTTGGAAATTGTCAAAATCAACATTTTCTGATCGATACCATATCGATTTTCAATAATTTTATTGGTTTTCTAATGATTTCAAACAGCATATTCAAATTTGAAATTACCGTGATTAACGTTGAAAAACTAGCTTGAAATGCTTGCTTTTGCATTGAAAATTCAATATTTTTCAAAACTTTGTAAAACTTAATATTTGCAATAAAACTTTGTGTAAACTGTTGGAAATTGTCAAAATCAACATTTTCTGATCGATACCATATCGATTTTCAATAATTTTATTGGTTTTCTAAGTATTTCAAACAGTATGTTCAAATTTGAAATTACCGTGTTTATCGTTGAAAAAGTTGCTTGAATTGCTTGCTTTTGCATTGAAAATTCAATATTTTTCAAAACTTTGTAAAACTTAATATTTGCAATAAAACTTTGTGTAAACTGTTGGAAATTGTCAAAATCAATATTTTCTGATCGATACCATATCGATTTTCAATAATTTTATTGGTTTTCTAATGATTTCAAACACTATATTCAAATTGGAAATTACCGTGTTTAACGTTGAAAAACTAGCTTCAAATGCTTGCTTTTGCATTGAAAATTCAATATTTTTCAAAACTTTGTAAAACTTAATATTTGCAATAAAACTTTGTGTAAACTGTTGGAAATTGTCAAAATCAACATTTTCTGATCGATACCATATCGATTCTCAATAATTTTATTGGTTTTCTAATGATTTCAAACACTATATTCAAATTTGAAATTACCGTGTTTAACGTTGAAAAACTAGCTTGAATCGCTTGCTTTTGCATTGAAAATTCAATATTTTTCAAAACTTTGTAAAACTTAATATTTGCAATAAAACTTTGTGTAAACTGTTGGAAATTGTCAAAATCAACATTTTCTGATCGATACCATATCGATTTTCAATAATTTTATTGGTTTTCTAATGATTTCAAACACTATATTCAAATTTGAAATTACCGTGTTTAACGTTGAAAAACTAGCTTCAAATGCTTGCTTTTGCATTGAAAATTCAATATTTTTCAAAACTTTGTAAAACTTAATATTTGCAATAAAACTTTGTGTAAACCGTTGGAAATTGTCAAAATCAACATTTTCTGATCGATACCATATCGATTTTCAATAATTTTATTGGTTTTCTAATGATTTCAAACAGCATATTCAAATTTGAAATTACCGTTTTTAACGTTGAAAAACTAGCTTGAAATGCTTGCTTTTGCATTGAAAATTCAATATTTTTCAAAACTTTGTAAAACTTAATATTTGCAATAAAACTTTGTGTAAATTGTTGGAAATTGTCAAAATCAACATTTTCTGATCGATACCATATCGATTTTCAAAATTTTATTGGTTTTCTAAGGATTTCAAACAGTATATTCAAATTTGAAATTACCGTGTTTAACGTTGAAAAAGTAGCTTGAATTGCTTGCTTTTGCATTGAAAATTCAATATTTTTCAAAACTTTGTAAAACTTAATATTTGCAATAAAACTTTGTGTAAACTGTTGGAAATTGTCAAAATCAACATTTTCTGATCGATACCATATCGATTTTCAATAATTTTATTGGTTTTCTAATGATTTCAAACAGCATATTCAAATTTGAAATTACCGTGTTTAACGTTGAAAAACTAGCTTGAAATGCTTGCTTTTGTATTGAAAATTCAATATTTTTCAAAACTTTGTAAAACTTAATATTTGCAATAAAACTTTGTGTAAACTGTTGGAAATTGTCAAAATCAACATTTTCTGATCGATACCATATCGATTTTCAATAATTTTATTGGTTTTCTAATGATTTCAAACAGCATATTCAAATTTGAAATTACCGTGATTAACGTTGAAAAACTAGCTTGAAATGCTTGCTTTTGCATTGAAAATTCAATATTTTTCAAAACTTTGTAAAACTTAATATTTGCAATAAAACTTTGTGTAAACTGTTGGAAATTGTCAAAATCAACATTTTCTGATCGATACCATATCGATTTTCAATAATTTTATTGGTTTTCTAAGTATTTCAAACAGTATGTTCAAATTTGAAATTACCGAGTTTAACGTTGAAAAAGTAGCTTGAATTGCTTGCTTTTGCATTGAAAATTCAATATTTTTCAAAACTTTGTAAAACTTAATATTTGCAATAAAACTTTGTGTAAACTGTTGGAAATTGTCAAAATCAACATTTTCTGATCGATACCATATCGATTTTCAATAATTTTATTGGTTTTCTAATGATTTCAAACAGCATATTCAAATTTGAAATTACCGTGTTTAACGTTGAAAAACTAGCTTGAAATGCTTGCTTTTGTATTGAAAATTCAATATTTTTCAAAACTTTGTAAAACTTAATATTTGCAATAAAACTTTGTGTAAACTGTTGGAAATTGTCAAAATCAATATTTTCTGATCGATACCATATCGATTTTCAATAATTTTATTGGTTTTCTAATGATTTCAAACAGCATATTCAAATTTGAAATTACCGTGATTAACGTTGAAAAACTAGCTTGAAATGCTTGCTTTTGCATTGAAAATTCAATATTTTTCAAAACTTTGTAAAACTTAATATTTGCAATAAAACTTTGTGTAAACTGTTGGAAATTGTCAAAATCAACATTTTCTGATCGATACCATATCGATTTTCAATAATTTTATTGGTTTTCTAAGTATTTCAAACAGTATGTTCAAATTTGAAATTACCGTGTTTATCGTTGAAAAAGTTGCTTGAATTGCTTGCTTTTGCATTGAAAATTCAATATTTTTCAAAACTTTGTAAAACTTAATATTTGCAATAAAACTTTGTGTAAACTGTTGGAAATTGTCAAAATCAATATTTTCTGATCGATACCATATCGATTTTCAATAATTTTATTGGTTTTCTAATGATTTCAAACACTATATTCAAATTGGAAATTACCGTGTTTAACGTTGAAAAACTAGCTTCAAATGCTTGCTTTTGCATTGAAAATTCAATATTTTTCAAAACTTTGTAAAACTTAATATTTGCAATAAAACTTTGTGTAAACTGTTGGAAATTGTCAAAATCAACATTTTCTGATCGATACCATATCGATTTTCAATAATTTTATTGGTTTTCTAATGATTTCAAACACTATATTCAAATTTGAAATTACCGTGTTTAACGTTGAAAAACTAGCTTGAATCGCTTGCTTTTGCATTGAAAATTCAATATTTTTCAAAACTTTGTAAAACTTAATATTTGCAATAAAACTTTGTGTAAACTGTTGGAAATTGTCAAAATCAACATTTTCTGATCGATACCATATCGATTTTCAATAATTTTATTGGTTTTCTAATGATTTCAAACACTATATTCAAATTTGAAATTACCGTGTTTAACGTTGAAAAACTAGCTTCAAATGCTTGCTTTTGCATTGAAAATTCAATATTTTTCAAAACTTTGTAAAACTTAATATTTGCAATAAAACTTTGTGTAAACCGTTGGAAATTGTCAAAATCAAGATTTTCTGATCGATACCATATCGATTTTCAATAATTTTATTGGTTTTCTAATGATTTCAAACAGCATATTCAAATTTGAAATTACCGTTTTTAACGTTGAAAAACTAGCTTGAAATGCTTGCTTTTGCATTGAAAATTCAATATTTTTCAAAACTTTGTAAAACTTAATATTTGCAATAAAACTTTGTGTAAATTGTTGGAAATTGTCAAAATGAACATTTTCTGATCGATACCATATCGATTTTCAATAATTTTATTGGTTTTCTAATGATTTCAAACACTATATTCAAATTTGAAATTACCGTGTTTAACGTTGAAAAACTAGATTCAAATGCTTGCTTTTGCATTGAAAATTCAATATTTTTCAAAACTTTGTAAAACTTAATATTTGCAATAAAACTTTGTGTAAACTGTTGGAAATTGTCAAAATCAACATTTTCTGATCGATACCATATCGATTTTCAATAATTTTATTGGTTTTCTAATGATTTCAAACAGCATATTCAAATTTGAAATTACCGTGTTTAACGTTGAAAAACTAGCTTGAAATGCTTGCTTTTGTATTGAAAATTCAATATTTTTCAAAACTTTGTAAAACTTAATATTTGCAATAAAACTTTGTGTAAACTGTTGGAAATTGTCAAAATCAACATTTTCTGATCGATACCATATCGATTTTCAATAATTTTATTGGTTTTCTAATGATTTCAAACAGCATATTCAAATTTGAAATTACCGTGATTAACGTTGAAAAACTAGCTTGAAATGCTTGCTTTTGCATTGAAAATTCAATATTTTTCAAAACTTTGTAAAACTTAATATTTGCAATAAAACTTTGTGTAAACTGTTGGAAATGGTCAAAATCAACATTTTCTGATCGATACCATATCGATTTTCAATAATTTTATTGGTTTTCTAAGTATTTCAAACAGTATGTTCAAATTTGAAATTACCGTGTTTATCGTTGAAAAAGTTGCTTGAATTGCTTGCTTTTGCATTGAAAATTCAATATTTTTCAAAACTTTGTAAAACTTAATATTTGCAATAAAACTTTGTGTAAACTGTTGGAAATTGTCAAAATCAATATTTTCTGATCGATACCATATCGATTTTCAATAATTTTATTGGTTTTCTAATGATTTCAAACACTATATTCAAATTGGAAATTACCGTGTTTAACGTTGAAAAACTAGCTTCAAATGCTTGCTTTTGCATTGAAAATTCAATATTTTTCAAAACTTTGTAAAACTTAATATTTGCAATAAAACTTTGTGTAAACTGTTGGAAATTGTCAAAATCAACATTTTCTGATCGATACCATATCGATTTTCAATAATTTTATTGGTTTTCTAATGATTTCAAACACTATATTCAAATTTGAAATTACCGTGTTTAACGTTGAAAAACTAGCTTGAATCGCTTGCTTTTGCATTGAAAATTCAATATTTTTCAAAACTTTGTAAAACTTAATATTTGCAATAAAACTTTGTGTAAACTGTTGGAAATTGTCAAAATCAACATTTTCTGATCGATACCATATCGATTTTCAATAATTTTATTGGTTTTCTAATGATTTCAAACACTATATTCAAATTTGAAATTACCGTGTTTAACGTTGAAAAACTAGCTTCAAATGCTTGCTTTTGCATTGAAAATTCAATATTTTTCAAAACTTTGTAAAACTTAATATTTGCAATAAAACTTTGTGTAAACCGTTGGAAATTGTCAAAATCAACATTTTCTGATCGATACCATATCGATTTTCAATAATTTTATTGGTTTTCTAATGATTTCAAACAGCATATTCAAATTTGAAATTACCGTTTTTAACGTTGAAAAACTAGCTTGAAATGCTTGCTTTTGCATTGAAAATTCAATATTTTTCAAAACTTTGTAAAACTTAATATTTGCAATAAAACTTTGTGTAAACTGTTGGAAATTGTCAAAATCAACATTTTCTGATCGATACCATATCGATTTTCAATAATTTTATTGGTTTTCTAATGATTTCAAACAGCATATTCAAATTTGAAATTACCGTGATTAACGTTGAAAAACTAGCTTGAAATGCTTGCTTTTGCATTGAAAATTCAATATTTTTCAAAACTTTGTAAAACTTAATATTTGCAATAAAACTTTGTGTAAACTGTTGGAAATTGTCAAAATCAACATTTTCTGATCGATACCATATCGATTTTCAATAATTTTATTGGTTTTCTAATGATTTCAAACACTATATTCAAATTTGAAATTACCGTGTTTAACGTTGAAAAACTAGCTTGAATTGCTTGCTTTTGCATTGAAAATTCAATATTTTTCAAAACTTTGTAAAACTTAATATTTGCAATAAAACTTTGTGTAAACTGTTGGAAATTGTCAAAATCAACATTTTCTGATCGATACCATATCGATTTTCAATAATTTTATTGGTTTTCTAATGATTTCAAACACTATATTCAAATTTGAAATTACCGTGTTTAACGTTGAAAAACTAGCTTCAAATGCTTGCTTTTGCATTGAAAATTCAATATTTTTCAAAACTTTGTAAAACTTAATATTTGCAATAAAACTTTGTGTAAACCGTTGGAAATTGTCAAAATCAACATTTTCTGATCGATACCATATCGATTTTCAATAATTTTATTGGTTTTCTAATGATTTCAAACAGCATATTCAAATTTGAAATTACCGTTTTTAACGTTGAAAAACTAGCTTGAAATGCTTGCTTTTGCATTGAAAATTCAATATTTTTCAAAACTTTGTAAAACTTAATATTTGCAATAAAACTTTGTGTAAATTGTTGGAAATTGTCAAAATCAACATTTTCTGATCGATACCATATCGATTTTCAAAATTTTATTGGTTTTCTAAGGATTTCAAACAGTATATTCAAATTTGAAATTACCGTGTTTAACGTTGAAAAAGTAGCTTGAATTGCTTGCTTTTGCATTGAAAATTCAATATTTTTCAAAACTTTGTAAAACTTAATATTTGCAATAAAACTTTGTGTAAACTGTTGGAAATTGTCAAAATCAACATTTTCTGATCGATACCATATCGATTTTCAATAATTTTATTGGTTTTCTAATGATTTCAAACAGCATATTCAAATTTGAAATTACCGTGTTTAACGTTGAAAAACTAGCTTGAAATGCTTGCTTTTGTATTGAAAATTCAATATTTTTCAAAACTTTGTAAAACTTAATATTTGCAATAAAACTTTGTGTAAACTGTTGGAAATTGTCAAAATCAACATTTTCTGATCGATACCATATCGATTTTCAATAATTTTATTGGTTTTCTAATGATTTCAAACAGCATATTCAAATTTGAAATTACCGTGATTAACGTTGAAAAACTAGCTTGAAATGCTTGCTTTTGCATTGAAAATTCAATATTTTTCAAAACTTTGTAAAACTTAATATTTGCAATAAAACTTTGTGTAAACTGTTGGAAATTGTCAAAATCAACATTTTCTGATCGATACCATATCGATTTTCAATAATTTTATTGGTTTTCTAATGATTTCAAACACTATATTCAAATTTGAAATTACCGTGTTTAACGTTGAAAAACTAGCTTCAAATGCTTGCTTTTGCATTGAAAATTCAATATTTTTCAAAACTTTGTAAAACTTAATATTTGCAATAAAACTTTGTGTAAACTGTTGGAAATTGTCAAAATCAACATTTTCTGATCGATACCATATCGATTTTCAATAATTTTATTGGTTTTCTAATGATTTCAAACAGTATATTCAAATTTGAAATTACCGTGTTTAACGTTGAAAAAGTAGCTTGAATTGCTTGCTTTTGCATTGAAAATTCAATATTTTTAAAAACTTTGTAAAACTTAATATTTGCAATAAAACTTTGTGTAAACTGTTGGAAATTGTCAAAATCAACATTTTCTGATCGATACCATATCGATTTTCAATAATTTTATTGGTTTTCTAAGGATTTCAAACAGTATATTCAAATTTGAAATTACCGTGTTTAACGTTGAAAAAGTAGCTTGAATTGCTTGCTTTTGCATTGAAAATTCAATATTTTTCAAAACTTTGTAAAACTTAATATTTGCAATAAAACTTTGTGTAAACTGTTGGAAATTGTCAAAATCAACATTTTCTGATCGATACCATATCGATTTTCAATAATTTTATTGGTTTTCTAATGATTTCAAACAGCATATTCAAATTTGAAATTACCGTGTTTAACGTTGAAAAACAAGCTTGAAATGCTTGCTTTTGCATTGAAAATTCAATATTTTTCAAAACTTTGTAAAACTTAATATTTGCAATAAAACTTTGTGTAAACCGTTGGAAATTGTCAAAATCAACATTTTCTGATCGATACCATATCGATTTTCAATAATTTTATTGGTTTTCTAATGATTTCAAACAGCATATTCAAATTTGAAATTACCGTTTTTAACGTTGAAAAACTAGCTTGAAATGCTTGCTTTTGCATTGAAAATTCAATATTTTTCAAAACTTTGTAAAACTTAATATTTGCAATAAAACTTTGTGTAAATTGTTGGAAATTGTCAAAATCAACATTTTCTGATCGATACCATATCGATTTTCAAAATTTTATTGGTTTTCTAAGGATTTCAAACAGTATATTCAAATTTGAAATTACCGTGTTTAACGTTGAAAAAGTAGCTTGAATTGCTTGCTTTTGCATTGAAAATTCAATATTTTTCAAAACTTTGTAAAACTTAATATTTGCAATAAAACTTTGTGTAAACTGTTGGAAATTGTCAAAATCAACATTTTCTGATCGATACCATATCGATTTTCAATAATTTTATTGGTTTTCTAATGATTTCAAACAGCATATTCAAATTTGAAATTACCGTGATTAACGTTGAAAAACTAGCTTGAAATGCTTGCTTTTGCATTGAAAATTCAATATTTTTCAAAACTTTGTAAAACTTAATATTTGCAATAAAACTTTGTGTAAACTGTTGGAAATTGTCAAAATCAACATTTTCTGATCGATACCATATCGATTTTCAATAATTTTATTGGTTTTCTAAGTATTTCAAACAGTATGTTCAAATTTGAAATTACCGAGTTTAACGTTGAAAAAGTAGCTTGAATTGCTTGCTTTTGCATTGAAAATTCAATATTTTTCAAAACTTTGTAAAACTTAATATTTGCAATAAAACTTTGTGTAAACTGTTGGAAATTGTCAAAATCAACATTTTCTGATCGATACCATATCGATTTTCAATAATTTTATTGGTTTTCTAATGATTTCAAACACTATATTCAAATTTGAAATTACCGTGTTTAACGTTGAAAAACTAGCTTCAAATGCTTGCTTTTGCATTGAAAATTCAATATTTTTCAAAACTTTGTAAAACTTAATATTTGCAATAAAACTTTGTGTAAACTGTTGGAAATTGTCAAAATCAACATTTTCTGATCGATACCATATCGATTTTCAATAATTTTATTGGTTTTCTAATGATTTCAAACACTATATTCAAATTTGAAATTACCGTGTTTAACGTTGAAAAACTAGCTTCAAATGCTTGCTTTTGCATTGAAAATTCAATATTTTTCAAAACTTTGTAAAACTTAATATTTGCAATAAAACTTTGTGTAAACTGTTGGAAATTGTCAAAATCAACATTTTCTGATCGATACCATATCGATTTTCAATAATTTTATTGGTTTTCTAATGATTTCAAACAGCATATTCAAATTTGAAATTACCGTGTTTAACGTTGAAAAACAAGCTTGAAATGCTTGCTTTTGCATTGAAAATTCAATATTTTTCAAAACTTTGTAAAACTTAATATTTGCAATAAAACTTTGTGTAAACCGTTGGAAATTGTCAAAATCAACATTTTCTGATCGATACCATATCGATTTTCAATAATTTTATTGGTTTTCTAATGATTTCAAACAGCATATTCAAATTTGAAATTACCGTTTTTAACGTTGAAAAACTAGCTTGAAATGCTTGCTTTTGCATTGAAAATTCAATATTTTTCAAAACTTTGTAAAACTTAATATTTGCAATAAAACTTTGTGTAAATTGTTGGAAATTGTCAAAATCAACATTTTCTGATCGATACCATATCGATTTTCAAAATTTTATTGGTTTTCTAAGGATTTCAAACAGTATATTCAAATTTGAAATTACCGTGTTTAACGTTGAAAAAGTAGCTTGAATTGCTTGCTTTTGCATTGAAAATTCAATATTTTTCAAAACTTTGTAAAACTTAATATTTGCAATAAAACTTTGTGTAAACTGTTGGAAATTGTCAAAATCAACATTTTCTGATCGATACCATATCGATTTTCAATAATTTTATTGGTTTTCTAATGATTTCAAACAGCATATTCAAATTTGAAATTACCGTGTTTAACGTTGAAAAACTAGCTTGAAATGCTTGCTTTTGTATTGAAAATTCAATATTTTTCAAAACTTTGTAAAACTTAATATTTGCAATAAAACTTTGTGTAAACTGTTGGAAATTGTCAAAATCAACATTTTCTGATCGATACCATATCGATTTTCAATAATTTTATTGGTTTTCTAATGATTTCAAACAGCATATTCAAATTTGAAATTACCGTGATTAACGTTGAAAAACTAGCTTGAAATGCTTGCTTTTGCATTGAAAATTCAATATTTTTCAAAACTTTGTAAAACTTAATATTTGCAATAAAACTTTGTGTAAACTGTTGGAAATTGTCAAAATCAACATTTTCTGATCGATACCATATCGATTTTCAATAATTTTATTGGTTTTCTAAGTATTTCAAACAGTATGTTCAAATTTGAAATTACCGAGTTTAACGTTGAAAAAGTAGCTTGAATTGCTTGCTTTTGCATTGAAAATTCAATATTTTTCAAAACTTTGTAAAACTTAATATTTGCAATAAAACTTTGTGTAAACTGTTGGAAATTGTCAAAATCAACATTTTCTGATCGATACCATATCGATTTTCAATAATTTTATTGGTTTTCTAATGATTTCAAACACTATATTCAAATTTGAAATTACCGTGTTTAACGTTGAAAAACTAGCTTCAAATGCTTGCTTTTGCATTGAAAATTCAATATTTTTCAAAACTTTGTAAAACTTAATATTTGCAATAAAACTTTGTGTAAACTGTTGGAAATTGTCAAAATCAACATTTTCTGATCGATACCATATCGATTTTCAATAATTTTATTGGTTTTCTAATGATTTCAAACACTATATTCAAATTTGAAATTACCGTGTTTAACGTTGAAAAACTAGCTTCAAATGCTTGCTTTTGCATTGAAAATTCAATATTTTTCAAAACTTTGTAAAACTTAATATTTGCAATAAAACTTTGTGTAAACTGTTGGAAATTGTCAAAATCAACATTTTCTGATCGATACCATATCGATTTTCAATAATTTTATTGGTTTTCTAAGGATTTCAAACAGTATATTCAAATTTGAAATTACCGTGTTTAACGTTGAAAAAGTAGCTTGAATTGCTTGCTTTTGCATAGAAAATTCAATATTTTTCAAAACTTTGTAAAACTTAATATTTGCAATAAAACTTTGTGTAAACTGTTGGAAATTGTCAAAATCAACATTTTCTGATCGATACCATATCGATTTTCAATAATTTTATTGGTTTTCTAATGATTTCAAACAGCATATTCAAATTTGAAATTACCGTGTTTAACGTTGAAAAACAAGCTTGAAATGCTTGCTTTTGTACTGAAAATTCAATATTTTTCAAAACTTTGTAAAACTTAATATTTGCAATAAAACTTTGTGTAAACTGTTGGAAATTGTCAAAATCAACATTTTCTGATCGATACCATATCGATTTTCAATAATTTTATTGGTTTTCTAATGATTTCAAACAGCATATTCAAATTTGAAATTACCGTGTTTAACGTTGAAAAACTAGCTTGAAATTCTTGCTTTTGCATTGAAAATTCAATATTTTTCAAAACTTTGTAAAACTTAATATTTGCAATAAAACTTTGTGTAAACTGTTGGAAATTGTCAAAATCAACATTTTCTGATCGATACCATATCGATTTTCAATAATTTTATTGGTTTTCTAATGATTTCAAACACTATATTCAAATTGGAAATTACCGTGTTTAACGTTGAAAAACTAGCTTCAAATGCTTGCTTTTGCATTGAAAATTCAATATTTTTCAAAACTTTGTAAAACTTAATATTTGCAATAAAACTTTGTGTAAACTGTTGGAAATTGTCAAAATCAACATTTTCTGATCGATACCATATCGATTTTCAATAATTTTATTGGTTTTCTAATGATTTCAAACACTATATTCAAATTTGAAATTACCGTGTTTAACGTTGAAAAACTAGCTTGAATCGCTTGCTTTTGCATTGAAAATTCAATATTTTTCAAAACTTTGTAAAACTTAATATTTGCAATAAAACTTTGTGTAAACTGTTGGAAATTGTCAAAATCAACATTTTCTGATCGATACCATATCGATTTTCAATAATTTTATTGGTTTTCTAATGATTTCAAACAGCATATTCAAATTTGATATTACCGTGTTTAACGTTGAAAAACAAGCTTGAAATGCTTGCTTTTGCATTGAAAATTCAATATTTTTCAAAACTTTGTAAAACTTAATATTTGCAATAAAACTTTGTGTAAACCGTTGGAAATTGTCAAAATCAACATTTTCTGATCGATACCATATCGATTTTCAATAATTTTATTGGTTTTCTAATGATTTCAAACAGCATATTCAAATTTGAAATTACCGTTTTTAACGTTGAAAAACTAGCTTGAAATGCTTGCTTTTGCATTGAAAATTCAATATTTTTCAAAACTTTGTAAAACTTAATATTTGCAATAAAACTTTGTGTAAATTGTTGGAAATTGTCAAAATCAACATTTTCTGATCGATACCATATCGATTTTCAAAATTTTATTGGTTTTCTAAGGATTTCAAACAGTATATTCAAATTTGAAATTACCGTGTTTAACGTTGAAAAAGTAGCTTGAATTGCTTGCTTTTGCATTGAAAATTCAATATTTTTCAAAACTTTGTAAAACTTAATATTTGCAATAAAACTTTGTGTAAACTGTTGGAAATTGTCAAAATCAACATTTTCTGATCGATACCATATCGATTTTCAATAATTTTATTGGTTTTCTAATGATTTCAAACAGCATATTCAAATTTGAAATTACCGTGTTTAACGTTGAAAAACTAGCTTGAAATGCTTGCTTTTGTATTGAAAATTCAATATTTTTCAAAACTTTGTAAAACTTAATATTTGCAATAAAACTTTGTGTAAACTGTTGGAAATTGTCAAAATCAACATTTTCTGATCGATACCATATCGATTTTCAATAATTTTATTGGTTTTCTAATGATTTCAAACAGCATATTCAAATTTGAAATTACCGTGATTAACGTTGAAAAACTAGCTTGAAATGCTTGCTTTTGCATTGAAAATTCAATATTTTTCAAAACTTTGTAAAACTTAATATTTGCAATAAAACTTTGTGTAAACTGTTGGAAATTGTCAAAATCAACATTTTCTGATCGATACCATATCGATTTTCAATAATTTTATTGGTTTTCTAAGTATTTCAAACAGTATGTTCAAATTTGAAATTACCGAGTTTAACGTTGAAAAAGTAGCTTGAATTGCTTGCTTTTGCATTGAAAATTCAATATTTTTCAAAACTTTGTAAAACTTAATATTTGCAATAAAACTTTGTGTAAACTGTTGGAAATTGTCAAAATCAACATTTTCTGATCGATACCATATCGATTTTCAATAATTTTATTGGTTTTCTAATGATTTCAAACACTATATTCAAATTTGAAATTACCGTGTTTAACGTTGAAAAACTAGCTTCAAATGCTTGCTTTTGCATTGAAAATTCAATATTTTTCAAAACTTTGTAAAACTTAATATTTGCAATAAAACTTTGTGTAAACTGTTGGAAATTGTCAAAATCAACATTTTCTGATCGATACCATATCGATTTTCAATAATTTTATTGGTTTTCTAATGATTTCAAACACTATATTCAAATTTGAAATTACCGTGTTTAACGTTGAAAAACTAGCTTCAAATGCTTGCTTTTGCATTGAAAATTCAATATTTTTCAAAACTTTGTAAAACTTAATATTTGCAATAAAACTTTGTGTAAACTGTTGGAAATTGTCAAAATCAACATTTTCTGATCGATACCATATCGATTTTCAATAATTTTATTGGTTTTCTAAGGATTTCAAACAGTATATTCAAATTTGAAATTACCGTGTTTAACGTTGAAAAAGTAGCTTGAATTGCTTGCTTTTGCATAGAAAATTCAATATTTTTCAAAACTTTGTAAAACTTAATATTTGCAATAAAACTTTGTGTAAACTGTTGGAAATTGTCAAAATCAACATTTTCTGATCGATACCATATCGATTTTCAATAATTTTATTGGTTTTCTAATGATTTCAAACAGCATATTCAAATTTGAAATTACCGTGTTTAACGTTGAAAAACAAGCTTGAAATGCTTGCTTTTGTATTGAAAATTCAATATTTTTCAAAACTTTGTAAAACTTAATATTTGCAATAAAACTTTGTGTAAACTGTTGGAAATTGTCAAAATCAACATTTTCTGATCGATACCATATCGATTTTCAATAATTTTATTGGTTTTCTAATGATTTCAAACAGCATATTCAAATTTGAAATTACCGTGTTTAACGTTGAAAAACTAGCTTGAAATTCTTGCTTTTGCATTGAAAATTCAATATTTTTCAAAACTTTGTAAAACTTAATATTTGCAATAAAACTTTGTGTAAACTGTTGGAAATTGTCAAAATCAACATTTTCTGATCGATACCATATCGATTTTCAATAATTTTATTGGTTTTCTAATGATTTCAAACACTATATTCAAATTGGAAATTACCGTGTTTAACGTTGAAAAACTAGCTTCAAATGCTTGCTTTTGCATTGAAAATTCAATATTTTTCAAAACTTTGTAAAACTTAATATTTGCAATAAAACTTTGTGTAAACTGTTGGAAATTGTCAAAATCAACATTTTCTGATCGATACCATATCGATTTTCAATAATTTTATTGGTTTTCTAATGATTTCAAACACTATATTCAAATTTGAAATTACCGTGTTTAACGTTGAAAAACTAGCTTGAATCGCTTGCTTTTGCATTGAAAATTCAATATTTTTCAAAACTTTGTAAAACTTAATATTTGCAATAAAACTTTGTGTAAACTGTTGGAAATTGTCAAAATCAACATTTTCTGATCGATACCATATCGATTTTCAATAATTTTATTGGTTTTCTAATGATTTCAAACACTATATTCAAATTTGAAATTACCGTGTTTAACGTTGAAAAACTAGCTTCAAATGCTTGCTTTTGCATTGAAAATTCAATATTTTTCAAAACTTTGTAAAACTTAATATTTGCAATAAAACTTTGTGTAAACTGTTGGAAATTGTCAAAATCAACATTTTCTGATCGATACCATATCGATTTTCAATAATTTTATTGGTTTTCTAATGAT
The DNA here is from genome assembly GCA_964036315.1 of Acanthosepion esculentum. Classification (NCBI taxonomy): domain Eukaryota; kingdom Metazoa; phylum Mollusca; class Cephalopoda; order Sepiida; family Sepiidae; genus Acanthosepion; species Acanthosepion esculentum. The sequence goes on from OZ038514.1 coordinate 26,829,645, forward strand.
TTCAAACAGCATATTCAAATTTGAAATTACCGTGTTTAACGTTGAAAAACTAGCTTGAAATGCTTGCTTTTGTATTGAAAATTCAATATTTTTCAAAACTTTGTAAAACTTAATATTTGCAATAAAACTTTGTGTAAACTGTTGGAAATTGTCAAAATCAACATTTTCTGATCGATACCATATCGATTTTCAATAATTTTATTGGTTTTCTAATGATTTCAAACAGCATATTCAAATTTGAAATTACCGTGATTAACGTTGAAAAACTAGCTTGAAATGCTTGCTTTTGCATTGAAAATTCAATATTTTTCAAAACTTTGTAAAACTTAATATTTGCAATAAAACTTTGTGTAAACTGTTGGAAATTGTCAAAATCAACATTTTCTGATCGATACCATATCGATTTTCAATAATTTTATTGGTTTTCTAAGTATTTCAAACAGTATGTTCAAATTTGAAATTACCGTGTTTATCGTTGAAAAAGTTGCTTGAATTGCTTGCTTTTGCATTGAAAATTCAATATTTTTCAAAACTTTGTAAAACTTAATATTTGCAATAAAACTTTGTGTAAACTGTTGGAAATTGTCAAAATCAATATTTTCTGATCGATACCATATCGATTTTCAATAATTTTATTGGTTTTCTAATGATTTCAAACACTATATTCAAATTGGAAATTACCGTGTTTAACGTTGAAAAACTAGCTTCAAATGCTTGCTTTTGCATTGAAAATTCAATATTTTTCAAAACTTTGTAAAACTTAATATTTCCAATAAAACTTTGTGTAAACTGTTGGAAATTGTCAAAATCAACATTTTCTGATCGATACCATATCGATTTTCAATAATTTTATTGTTTTTCTAATGATTTCAAACACTATATTCAAATTTGAAATTACCGTGTTTAACGTTGAAAAACTAGCTTGAATCGCTTGCTTTTGCATTGAAAATTCAATATTTTTCAAAACTTTGTAAAACTTAATATTTGCAATAAAACTTTGTGTAAACTGTTGGAAATTGTCAAAATCAACATTTTCTGATCGATACCATATCGATTTTCAATAATTTTATTGGTTTTCTAATGATTTCAAACACTATATTCAAATTTGAAATTACCGTGTTTAACGTTGAAAAACTAGCTTCAAATGCTTGCTTTTGCATTGAAAATTCAATATTTTTCAAAACTTTGTAAAACTTAATATTTGCAATAAAACTTTGTGTAAACCGTTGGAAATTGTCAAAATCAACATTTTCTGATCGATACCATATCGATTTTCAATAATTTTATTGGTTTTCTAATGATTTCAAACAGCATATTCAAATTTGAAATTACCGTTTTTAACGTTGAAAAACTAGCTTGAAATGCTTGCTTTTGCATTGAAAATTCAATATTTTTCAAAACTTTGTAAAACTTAATATTTGCAATAAAACTTTGTGTAAATTGTTGGAAATTGTCAAAATCAACATTTTCTGATCGATACCATATCGATTTTCAAAATTTTATTGGTTTTCTAAGGATTTCAAACAGTATATTCAAATTTGAAATTACCGTGTTTAACGTTGAAAAAGTAGCTTGAATTGCTTGCTTTTGCATTGAAAATTCAATATTTTTCAAAACTTTGTAAAACTTAATATTTGCAATAAAACTTTGTGTAAACTGTTGGAAATTGTCAAAATCAACATTTTCTGATCGATACCATATCGATTTTCAATAATTTTATTGGTTTTCTAATGATTTCAAACAGCATATTCAAATTTGAAATTACCGTGATTAACGTTGAAAAACTAGCTTGAAATGCTTGCTTTTGCATTGAAAATTCAATATTTTTCAAAACTTTGTAAAACTTAATATTTGCAATAAAACTTTGTGTAAACTGTTGGAAATTGTCAAAATCAACATTTTCTGATCGATACCATATCGATTTTCAATAATTTTATTGGTTTTCTAAGTATTTCAAACAGTATGTTCAAATTTGAAATTACCGAGTTTAACGTTGAAAAAGTAGCTTGAATTGCTTGCTTTTGCATTGAAAATTCAATATTTTTCAAAACTTTGTAAAACTTAATATTTGCAATAAAACTTTGTGTAAACTGTTGGAAATTGTCAAAATCAACATTTTCTGATCGATACCATATCGATTTTCAATAATTTTATTGGTTTTCTAATGATTTCAAACACTATATTCAAATTTGAAATTACCGTGTTTAACGTTGAAAAACTAGCTTCAAATGCTTGCTTTTGCATTGAAAATTCAATATTTTTCAAAACTTTGTAAAACTTAATATTTGCAATAAAACTTTGTGTAAACTGTTGGAAATTGTCAAAATCAACATTTTCTGATCGATACCATATCGATTTTCAATAATTTTATTGGTTTTCTAATGATTTCAAACACTATATTCAAATTTGAAATTACCGTGTTTAACGTTGAAAAACTAGCTTCAAATGCTTGCTTTTGCATTGAAAATTCAATATTTTTCAAAACTTTGTAAAACTTAATATTTGCAATAAAACTTTGTGTAAACTGTTGGAAATTGTCAAAATCAACATTTTCTGATCGATACCATATCGATTTTCAATAATTTTATTGGTTTTCTAATGATTTCAAACAGTATATTCAAATTTGAAATTACCGTGTTTAACGTTGAAAAAGTAGCTTGAATTGCTTGCTTTTGCATTGAAAATTCAATATTTTTCAAAACTTTGTAAAACTTAATATTTGCAATAAAACTTTGTGTAAACTGTTGGAAATTGTCAAAATCAACATTTTCTGATCGATACCATATCGATTTTCAATAATTTTATTGGTTTTCTAAGGATTTCAAACAGTATATTCAAATTTGAAATTACCGTGTTTAACGTTGAAAAAGTAGCTTGAATTGCTTGCTTTTGCATTGAAAATTCAATATTTTTCAAAACTTTGTAAAACTTAATATTTGCAATAAAACTTTGTGTAAACTGTTGGAAATTGTCAAAATCAACATTTTCTGATCGATACCATATCGATTTTCAATAATTTTATTGGTTTTCTAATGATTTCAAACAGCATATTCAAATTTGAAATTACCGTGTTTAACGTTGAAAAACTAGCTTGAAATTCTTGCTTTTGCATTGAAAATTCAATATTTTTCAAAACTTTGTAAAACTTAATATTTGCAATAAAACTTTGTGTAAACTGTTGGAAATTGTCAAAATCAACATTTTCTGATCGATACCATATCGATTTTCAATAATTTTATTGGTTTTCTAATGATTTCAAACAGCATATTCAAATTTGAAATTACCGTGTTTAACGTTGAAAAACTAGCTTGAAATGCTTGCTTTTGTATTGAAAATTCAATATTTTTCAAAACTTTGTAAAACTTAATATTTGCAATAAAACTTTGTGTAAACTGTTGGAAATTGTCAAAATCAACATTTTCTGATCGATACCATATCGATTTTCAATAATTTTATTGGTTTTCTAATGATTTCAAACAGCATATTCAAATTTGAAATTACCGTGATTAACGTTGAAAAACTAGCTTGAAATGCTTGCTTTTGCATTGAAAATTCAATATTTTTCAAAACTTTGTAAAACTTAATATTTGCAATAAAACTTTGTGTAAACTGTTGGAAATTGTCAAAATCAACATTTTCTGATCGATACCATATCGATTTTCAATAATTTTATTGGTTTTCTAAGTATTTCAAACAGTATGTTCAAATTTGAAATTACCGAGTTTAACGTTGAAAAAGTAGCTTGAATTGCTTGCTTTTGCATTGAAAATTCAATATTTTTCAAAACTTTGTAAAACTTAATATTTGCAATAAAACTTTGTGTAAACTGTTGGAAATTGTCAAAATCAAAATTTTCTGATCGATACCATATCGATTTTCAATAATTTTATTGGTTTTCTAATGATTTCAAACACTATATTCAAATTTGAAATTACCGTGTTTAACGTTGAAAAACTAGCTTCAAATGCTTGCTTTTGCATTGAAAATTCAATATTTTTCAAAACTTTGTAAAACTTAATATTTGCAATAAAACTTTGTGTAAACTGTTGGAAATTGTCAAAATCAACATTTTCTGATCGATACCATATCGATTTTCAATAATTTTATTGGTTTTCTAATGATTTCAAACACTATATTCAAATTTGAAAGTACCGTGTTTAACGTTGAAAAACTAGCTTCAAATGCTTGCTTTTGCATTGAAAATTCAATATTTTTCAAAACTTTGTAAAACTTAATATTTGCAATAAAACTTTGTGTAAACTGTTGGAAATTGTCAAAATCAACATTTTCTGATCGATACCATATCGATTTTCAATAATTTTATTGGTTTTCTAATGATTTCAAACAGTATATTCAAATTTGAAATTACCGTGTTTAACGTTGAAAAAGTAGCTTGAATTGCTTGCTTTTGCATTGAAAATTCAATATTTTTCAAAACTTTGTAAAACTTAATATTTGCAATAAAACTTTGTGTAAACTGTTGGAAATTGTCAAAATCAACATTTTCTGATCGATACCATATCGATTTTCAATAATTTTATTGGTTTTCTAAGGATTTCAAACAGTATATTCAAATTTGAAATTACCGTGTTTAACGTTGAAAAAGTAGCTTGAATTGCTTGCTTTTGCATTGAAAATTCAATATTTTTCAAAACTTTGTAAAACTTAATATTTGCAATAAAACTTTGTGTAAACTGTTGGAAATTGTCAAAATCAAAATTTTCTGATCGATACCATATCGATTTTCAATAATTTTATTGGTTTTCTAATGATTTCAAACACTATATTCAAATTTGAAATTACCGTGTTTAACGTTGAAAAACTAGCTTCAAATGCTTGCTTTTGCATTGAAAATTCAATATTTTTCAAAACTTTGTAAAACTTAATATTTGCAATAAAACTTTGTGTAAACTGTTGGAAATTGTCAAAATCAACATTTTCTGATCGATACCATATCGATTTTCAATAATTTTATTGGTTTTCTAATGATTTCAAACAGCATATTCAAATTTGAAATTACCGTGATTAACGTTGAAAAACTAGCTTGAAATGCTTGCTTTTGCATTGAAAATTCAATATTTTTCAAAACTTTGTAAAACTTAATATTTGCAATAAAACTTTGTGTAAACTGTTGGAAATTGTCAAAATCAACATTTTCTGATCGATACCATATCGATTTTCAATAATTTTATTGGTTTTCTAAGTATTTCAAACAGTATGTTCAAATTTGAAATTACCGAGTTTAACGTTGAAAAAGTAGCTTGAATTGCTTGCTTTTGCATTGAAAATTCAATATTTTTCAAAACTTTGTAAAACTTAATATTTGCAATAAAACTTTGTGTAAACTGTTGGAAATTGTCAAAATCAACATTTTCTGATCGATACCATATCGATTTTCAATAATTTTATTGGTTTTCTAATGATTTCAAACACTATATTCAAATTTGAAATTACCGTGTTTAACGTTGAAAAACTAGCTTCAAATGCTTGCTTTTGCATTGAAAATTCAATATTTTTCAAAACTTTGTAAAACTTAATATTTGCAATAAAACTTTGTGTAAACTGTTGGAAATTGTCAAAATCAACATTTTCTGATCGATACCATATCGATTTTCAATAATTTTATTGGTTTTCTAATGATTTCAAACAGTATATTCAAATTTGAAATTACCGTGTTTAACGTTGAAAAAGTAGCTTGAATTGCTTGCTTTTGCATTGAAAATTCAATATTTTTCAAAACTTTGTAAAACTTAATATTTGCAATAAAACTTTGTGTAAACTGTTGGAAATTGTCAAAATCAACATTTTCTGATCGATACCATATCGATTTTCAATAATTTTATTGGTTTTCTAAGGATTTCAAACAGTATATTCAAATTTGAAATTACCGTGTTTAACGTTGAAAAAGTAGCTTGAATTGCTTGCTTTTGCATTGAAAATTCAATATTTTTCAAAACTTTGTAAAACTTAATATTTGCAATAAAACTTTGTGTAAACTGTTGGAAATTGTCAAAATCAACATTTTCTGATCGATACCATATCGATTTTCAATAATTTTATTGGTTTTCTAATGATTTCAAACAGCATATTCAAATTTGAAATTACCGTGTTTAACGTTGAAAAACAAGCTTGAAATGCTTGCTTTTGTATTGAAAATTCAATATTTTTCAAAACTTTGTAAAACTTAATATTTGCAATAAAACTTTGTGTAAACTGTTGGAAATTGTCAAAATCAACATTTTCTGATCGATACCATATCGATTTTCAATAATTTTATTGGTTTTCTAATGATTTCAAACAGCATATTCAAATTTGAAATTAGCGTGTTTAACGTTGAAAAACTAGCTTGAAAGGCTTGCTTTTGCATTGAAAATTCAATATTTTTCAAAACTTTGTAAAACTTAATATTTGCAATAAAACTTTCTGTAAACTGTTGGAAATTGTCAAAATCAACATTTTCTGATCGATACCATATCGATTTTCAATAATTTTATTGGTTTTCTAATGATTTCAAACAGCATATTCAAATTTGAAATTACCGTGTTTAACGTTGAAAAACTAGCTTGAAATGCTTGCTTTTGCATTGAAAATTCAATATTTTTCAAAACTTTGTAAAACTTAATATTTGCAATAAAACTTTGTGTAAACTGTTGGAAATTGTCAAAATCAACATTTTCTGATCGATACCATATCGATTTTCAATAATTTTATTGGTTTTCTAATGATTTCAAACAGCATATTCAAATTTGAAATTACCGTGTTTAACGTTGAAAAACTAGCTTAAATTGCTTGCTTTTGCATTGAAAATTCAATATTTTTCAAAACTTTGTAAAACTTAATATTTGCAATAAAACTTTGTGTAAACTGTTGGAAATTGTCAAAATCAACATTTTCTGATCGATACCATATCGATTTTCAATAATTTTATTGGTTTTCTAAGGATTTCAAACAGTATATTCAAATTTGAAATTACCGTGTTTAACGTTGAAAAAGTAGCTTGAATTGCTTGCTTTTGCATTGAAAATTCAATATTTTTCAAAACTTTGTAAAACTTAATATTTGCAATAAAACTTTGTGTAAACTGTTGGAAATTGTCAAAGTCAACATTTTCTGATCGATACCATATCGATTTTCAATAATTTTATTGGTTTTCTAATGATTTCAAACAGTATATTCAAATTTGAAATTACCGTGTTTAACGTTGAAAAAGTAGCTTGAATTGCTTGCTTTTGCATTGAAAATTCAATATTTTTCAAAACTTTGTAAAACTTAATATTTGCAATAAAACTTTGTGTAAACTGTTGGAAATTGTCAAAATCAACATTTTCTGATCGATACCATATCGATTTTCAATAATTTTATTGGTTTTCTAATGATTTCAAACAGCATATTCAAATTTGAAATTACCGTGATTAACGTTGAAAAACTAGCTTGAAATGCTTGCTTTTGCATTGAAAATTCAATATTTTTCAAAACTTTGTAAAACTTAATATTTGCAATAAAACTTTGTGTAAACTGTTGGAAATTGTCAAAATCAACATTTTCTGATCGATACCATATCGATTTTCAATAATTTTATTGGTTTTCTAAGTATTTCAAACAGTATGTTCAAATTTGAAATTACCGAGTTTAACGTTGAAAAAGTAGCTTGAATTGCTTGCTTTTGCATTGAAAATTCAATATTTTTCAAAACTTTGTAAAACTTAATATTTGCAATAAAACTTTGTGTAAACTGTTGGAAATTGTCAAAATCAACATTTTCTGATCGATACCATATCGATTTTCAATAATTTTATTGGTTTTCTAATGATTTCAAACACTATATTCAAATTTGAAATTACCGTGTTTAACGTTGAAAAACTAGCTTCAAATGCTTGCTTTTGCATTGAAAATTCAATATTTTTCAAAACTTTGTAAAACTTAATATTTGCAATAAAACTTTGTGTAAACTGTTGGAAATTGTCAAAATCAACATTTTCTGATCGATACCATATCGATTTTCAATAATTTTATTGGTTTTCTAATGATTTCAAACACTATATTCAAATTTGAAATTACCGTGTTTAACGTTGAAAAACTAGCTTCAAATGCTTGCTTTTGCATTGAAAATTCAATATTTTTCAAAACTTTGTAAAACTTAATATTTGCAATAAAACTTTGTGTAAACTGTTGGAAATTGTCAAAATCAACATTTTCTGATCGATACCATATCGATTTTCAATAATTTTATTGGTTTTCTAATGATTTCAAACAGTATATTCAAATTTGAAATTACCGTGTTTAACGTTGAAAAAGTAGCTTGAATTGCTTGCTTTTGCATTGAAAATTCAATATTTTTCAAAACTTTGTAAAACTTAATATTTGCAATAAAACTTTGTGTAAACTGTTGGAAATTGTCAAAATCAACATTTTCTGATCGATACCATATCGATTTTCAATAATTTTATTGGTTTTCTAAGGATTTCAAACAGTATATTCAAATTTGAAATTACCGTGTTTAACGTTGAAAAAGTAGCTTGAATTGCTTGCTTTTGCATTGAAAATTCAATATTTTTCAAAACTTTGTAAAACTTAATATTTGCAATAAAACTTTGTGTAAACTGTTGGAAATTGTCAAAATCAACATTTTCTGATCGATACCATATCGATTTTCAATAATTTTATTGGTTTTCTAATGATTTCAAACAGCATATTCAAATTTGAAATTAGCGTGTTTAACGTTGAAAAACTAACTTGAAGGGCTTGCTTTTGCATTGAAAATTCAATATTTTTCAAAACTTTGTAAAACTTAATATTTGCAATAAAACTTTCTGTAAACTGTTGGAAATTGTCAAAATCAACATTTTCTGATCGATACCATATCGATTTTCAATAATTTTATTGGTTTTCTAAGGATTTCAAACAGTATATTCAAATTTGAAATTACCCTGTTTAACGTTGAAAAAGTAGCTTGAATTGCTTGCTTTTGCATTGAAAATTCAATATTTTTCAAAACTTTGTAAAACTTAATATTTGCAATAAAACTTTGTGTAAACTGTTGGAAATTGTCAAAATCAACATTTTCTGATCGATACCATATCGATTTTCAATAATTTTATTGGTTTTCTAATGATTTCAAACACTATATTCCAATTTGAAATTACCGTGTTTAACGTTGAAAAACTAGCTTCAAATGCTTGCTTTTGCATTGAAAATTCAATATTTTTCAAAACTTTGTAAAACTTAATATTTGCAATAAAACTTTGTGTAAACTGTTGGAAATTGTCAAAATCAACATTTTCTGATCGATACCATATCGATTTTCAATAATTTTATTGGTTTTCTAATGATTTCAAACAGCATATTCAAATTTGAAATTACCGTGTTTAACGTTGAAAAACTAGCTTAAATTGCTTGCTTTTGCATTGAAAATTCAATATTTTTCAAAACTTTGTAAAACTTAATATTTGCAATAAAACTTTGTGTAAACTGTTGGAAATTGTCAAAATCAACATTTTCTGATCGATACCATATCGATTTTCAATAATTTTATTGGTTTTCTAAGGATTTCAAACAGTATATTCAAATTTGAAATTACCGTGTTTAACGTTGAAAAAGTAGCTTGAATTGCTTGCTTTTGCATTGAAAATTCAATATTTTTCAAAACTTTGTAAAACTTAATATTTGCAATAAAACTTTGTGTAAACTGTTGGAAATTGTCAAAATCAACATTTTCTGATCGATACCATATCGATTTTCAATAATTTTATTGGTTTTCTAATGATTTCAAACAGTATATTCAAATTTGAAATTACCGTGTTTAACGTTGAAAAAGTAGCTTGAATTGCTTGCTTTTGCATTGAAAATTCAATATTATTCAAAACTTTGTAAAACTTAATATTTGCAATAAAACTTTGTGTAAACTGTTGGAAATTGTCAAAATCAACATTTTCTGATCGATACCATATCGATTTTCAATAATTTTATTGGTTTTCTAAGGATTTCAAACAGTATATTCAAATTTGAAATTACCGTGTTTAACGTTGAAAAAGTAGCTTGAATTGCTTGCTTTTGCATTGAAAATTCAATATTTTTCAAAACTTTGTAAAACTTAATATTTGCAATAAAACTTTGTGTAAACTGTTGGAAATTGTCAAAATCAACATTTTCTGATCGATACCATATCGATTTTCAATAATTTTATTGGTTTTCTAAGGATTTCAAACAGTATATTCAAATTTGAAATTACCGTGTTTAACGTTGAAAAAGTAGCTTGAATTGCTTGCTTTTGCATTGAAAATTCAATATTTTTCAAAACTTTGTAAAACTTAATATTTGCAATAAAACTTTGTGTAAACTGTTGGAAATTGTCAAAATCAACATTTTCTGATCGATACCATATCGATTTTCAATAATTTTATTGGTTTTCTAAGGATTTCAAACAGTATATTCAAATTTGAAATTACCGTGTTTAACGTTGAAAAAGTAGCTTGAATTGCTTGCTTTTGCATTGAAAATTCAATATTTTTCAAAACTTTGTAAAACTTAATATTTGCAATAAAACTTTGTGTAAACTGTTGGAAATTGTCAAAATCAACATTTTCTGATCGATACCATATCGATTTTCAATAATTTTATTGGTTTTCTAATGATTTCAAACAGCATATTCAAATTTGAAATTACCGTGTTTAACGTTGAAAAACAAGCTTGAAATGCTTGCTTTTGTATTGAAAATTCAATATTTTTCAAAACTTTGTAAAACTTAATATTTGCAATAAAACTTTGTGTAAACTGTTGGAAATTGTCAAAATCAACATTTTCTGATCGATACCATATCGATTTTCAATAATTTTATTGGTTTTCTAATGATTTCAAACAGCATATTCAAATTTGAAATTAGCGTGTTTAACGTTGAAAAACTAGCTTGAAAGGCTTGCTTTTGCATTGAAAATTCAATATTTGTCAAAACTTTGTAAAACTTAATATTTGCAATAAAACTTTCTGTAAACTGTTGGAAATTGTCAAAATCAACATTTTCTGATCGATACCATATCGATTTTCAATAATTTTATTGGTTTTCTAAGGATTTCAAACAGTATATTCAAATTTGAAATTACCCTGTTTAACGTTGAAAAAGTAGCTTGAATTGCTTGCTTTTGCATTGAAAATTCAATATTTTTCAAAACTTTGTAAAACTTAATATTTGCAATAAAACTTTGTGTAAACTGTCGGAAATTGTCAAAATCAACATTTTCTGATCGATACCATATCGATTTTCAATAATTTTATTGGTTTTCTAATGATTTCAAACAGCATATTCAAATTTGAAATTACCGTGTTTAACGTTGAAAAACTAGCTTGAAATGCTTGCTTTTGCATTGAAAATTCAATATTTTTCAAAACTTTGTAAAACTTAATATTTGCAATAAAACTTTGTGTAAACTGTTGGAAATTGTCAAAATCAACATTTTCTGATCGATACCATATCGATTTTCAATAATTTTATTGGTTTTCTAATGATTTCAAACAGCATATTCAAATTTGAAATTACCGTGTTTAACGTTGAAAAACTAGCTTAAATTGCTTGCTTTTGCATTGAAAATTCAATATTTTTCAAAACTTTGTAAAACTTAATATTTGCAATAAAACTTTGTGTAAACTGTTGGAAATTGTCAAAATCAACATTTTCTGATCGATACCATATCGATTTTCAATAATTTTATTGGTTTTCTAAGGATTTCAAACAGTATATTCAAATTTGAAATTACCGTGTTTAACGTTGAAAAAGTAGCTTGAATTGCTTGCTTTTGCATTGAAAATTCAATATTTTTCAAAACTTTGTAAAACTTAATATTTGCAATAAAACTTTGTGTAAACTGTTGGAAATTGTCAAAATCAACATTTTCTGATCGATACCATATCGATTTTCAATAATTTTATTGGTTTTCTAATGATTTCAAACAGTATATTCAAATTTGAAATTACCGTGTTTAACGTTGAAAAAGTAGCTTGAATTGCTTGCTTTTGCATTGAAAATTCAATATTTTTCAAAACTTTGTAAAACTTAATATTTGCAATAAAACTTTGTGTAAACTGTTGGAAATTGTCAAAATCAACATTTTCTGATCGATACCATATCGATTTTCAATAATTTTATTGGTTTTCTAATGATTTCAAACAGTATATTCAAATTTGAAATTACCGTGTTTAACGTTGAAAAAGTAGCTTGAATTGCTTGCTTTTGCATTGAAAATTCAATATTTTTCAAAACTTTGTAAAACTTAATATTTGCAATAAAACTTTGTGTAAACTGTTGGAAATTGTCAAAATCAACATTTTCTGATCGATACCATATCGATTTTCAATAATTTTATTGGTTTTCTAATGATTTCAAACAGTATATTCAAATTTGAAATTACCGTGTTTAACGTTGAAAAAGTAGCTTGAATTGCTTGCTTTTGCATTGAAAATTCAATATTTTTCAAAACTTTGTAAAACTTAATATTTGCAATAAAACTTTGTGTAAACTGTTGGAAATTGTCAAAATCAACATTTTCTGATCGATACCATATCGATTTTCAATAATTTTATTGGTTTTCTAATGATTTCAAACAGTATATTCAAATTTGAAATTACCGTGTTTAACGTTGAAAAAGTAGCTTGAATTGCTTGCTTTTGCATTGAAAATTCAATATTTTTCAAAACTTTGTAAAACTTAATATTTGCAATAAAACTTTGTGTAAACTGTTGGAAATTGTCAAAATCAACATTTTCTGATCGATACCATATCGATTTTCAATAATTTTATTGGTTTTCTAATGATTTCAAACAGTATATTCAAATTTGAAATTACCGTGTTTAACGTTGAAAAAGTAGCTTGAATTGCTTGCTTTTGCATTGAAAATTCAATATTTTTCAAAACTTTGTAAAACTTAATATTTGCAATAAAACTTTGTGTAAACTGTTGGAAATTGTCAAAATCAACATTTTCTGATCGATACCATATCGATTTTCAATAATTTTATTGGTTTTCTAATGATTTCAAACAGTATATTCAAATTTGAAATTACCGTGTTTAACGTTGAAAAAGTAGCTTGAATTGCTTGCTTTTGCATTGAAAATTCAATATTTTTCAAAACTTTGTAAAACTTAATATTTGCAATAAAACTTTGTGTAAACTGTTGGAAATTGTCAAAATCAACATTTTCTGATCGATACCATATCGATTTTCAATAATTTTATTGGTTTTCTAATGATTTCAAACACTATATTCAAATTTGAAATTACCGTGTTTAACGTTGAAAAAGTAGCTTGAATTGCTTGCTTTTGCATTGAAAATTCAATATTTTTCAAAACTTTGTAAAACTTAATATTTGCAATAAAACTTTGTGTAAACTGTTGGAAATTGTCAAAATCAACATTTTCTGATCGATACCATATCGATTTTCAATAATTTTATTGGTTTTCTAATGATTTCAAACACTATATTCAAATTTGAAATTACCGTGTTTAACGTTGAAAAACTAGCTTCAAATGCTTGCTTTTGCATTGAAAATTCAATATTTTTCAAAACTTTGTAAAACTTAATATTTGCAATAAAACTTTGTGTAAACTGTTGGAAATTGTCAAAATCAACATTTTCTGATCGATACCATATCGATTTTCAATAATTTTATTGGTTTTCTAATGATTTCAAACAGCATATTCAAATTTGAAATTACCGTGTTTAACGTTGAAAAACTAGCTTAAATTGCTTGCTTTTGCATTGAAAATTCAATATTTTTCAAAACTTTGTAAAACTTAATATTTGCAATAAAACTTTGTGTAAACTGTTGGAAATTGTCAAAATCAACATTTTCTGATCGATACCATATCGATTTTCAATAATTTTATTGGTTTTCTAAGGATTTCAAACAGTATATTCAAATTTGAAATTACCGTGTTTAACGTTGAAAAAGTAGCTTGAATTGCTTGCTTTTGCATTGAAAATTCAATATTTTTCAAAACTTTGTAAAACTTAATATTTGCAATAAAACTTTGTGTAAACTGTTGGAAATTGTCAAAATCAACATTTTCTGATCAATACCATATCGATTTTCAATAATTTTATTGGTTTTCTAATGATTTCAAACAGTATATTCAAATTTGAAATTACCGTGTTTAACGTTGAAAAAGTAGCTTGAATTGCTTGCTTTTGCATTGAAAATTCAATATTTTTCAAAACTTTGTAAAACTTAATATTTGCAATAAAACTTTGTGTAAACTGTTGGAAATTGTCAAAATCAACATTTTCTGATCGATACCATATCGATTTTCAATAATTTTATTGGTTTTCTAATGATTTCAAACACTATATTCAAATTTGAAATTACCGTGTTTAACGTTGAAAAACTAGCTTCAAATGCTTGCTTTTGCATTGAAAATTCAATATTTTTCAAAACTTTGTAAAACTTAATATTTGCAATAAAACTTTGTGTAAACTGTTGGAAATTGTCAAAATCAACATTTTCTGATCGATACCATATCGATTTTCAATAATTTTATTGGTTTTCTAAGGATTTCAAACAGTATATTCAAATTTGAAATTACCGTGTTTAACGTTGAAAAAGTAGCTTGAATTGCTTGCTTTTGCATTGAAAATTCAATATTTTTCAAAACTTTGTAAAACTTAATATTTGCAATAAAACTTTGTGTAAACTGTTGGAAATTGTCAAAATCAACATTTTCTGATCGATACCATATCGATTTTCAATAATTTTATTGGTTTTCTAAGGATTTCAAACAGTATATTCAAATTTGAAATTACCGTGTTTAACGTTGAAAAAGTAGCTTGAATTGCTTGCTTTTGCATTGAAAATTCAATATTTTTCAAAACTTTGTAAAACTTAATATTTGCAATAAAACTTTGTGTAAACTGTTGGAAATTGTCAAAATCAACATTTTCTGATCGATACCATATCGATTTTCAATAATTTTATTGGTTTTCTAATGATTTCAAACAGCATATTCAAATTTGAAATTACCGTGTTTAACGTTGAAAAACAAGCTTGAAATGCTTGCTTTTGTATTGAAAATTCAATATTTTTCAAAACTTTGTAAAACTTAATATTTGCAATAAAACTTTGTGTAAACTGTTGGAAATTGTCAAAATCAACATTTTCTGATCGATACCATATCGATTTTCAATAATTTTATTGGTTTTCTAATGATTTCAAACAGCATATTCAAATTTGAAATTAGCGTGTTTAACGTTGAAAAACTAGCTTGAAAGGCTTGCTTTTGCATTGAAAATTCAATATTTGTCAAAACTTTGTAAAACTTAATATTTGCAATAAAACTTTCTGTAAACTGTTGGAAATTGTCAAAATCAACATTTTCTGATCGATACCATATCGATTTTCAATAATTTTATTGGTTTTCTAAGGATTTCAAACAGTATATTCAAATTTGAAATTACCCTGTTTAACGTTGAAAAAGTAGCTTGAATTGCTTGCTTTTGCATTGAAAATTCAATATTTTTCAAAACTTTGTAAAACTTAATATTTGCAATAAAACTTTGTGTAAACTGTCGGAAATTGTCAAAATCAACATTTTCTGATCGATACCATATCGATTTTCAATAATTTTATTGGTTTTCTAATGATTTCAAACAGCATATTCAAATTTGAAATTACCGTGTTTAACGTTGAAAAACTAGCTTGAAATGCTTGCTTTTGCATTGAAAATTCAATATTTTTCAAAACTTTGTAAAACTTAATATTTGCAATAAAACTTTGTGTAAACTGTTGGAAATTGTCAAAATCAACATTTTCTGATCGATACCATATCGATTTTCAATAATTTTATTGGTTTTCTAATGATTTCAAACAGCATATTCAAATTTGAAATTACCGTGTTTAACGTTGAAAAACTAGCTTAAATTGCTTGCTTTTGCATTGAAAATTCAATATTTTTCAAAACTTTGTAAAACTTAATATTTGCAATAAAACTTTGTGTAAACTGTTGGAAATTGTCAAAATCAACATTTTCTGATCGATACCATATCGATTTTCAATAATTTTATTGGTTTTCTAAGGATTTCAAACAGTATATTCAAATTTGAAATTACCGTGTTTAACGTTGAAAAAGTAGCTTGAATTGCTTGCTTTTGCATTGAAAATTCAATATTTTTCAAAACTTTGTAAAACTTAATATTTGCAATAAAACTTTGTGTAAACTGTTGGAAATTGTCAAAATCAACATTTTCTGATCGATACCATATCGATTTTCAATAATTTTATTGGTTTTCTAAGGATTTCAAACAGTATATTCAAATTTGAAATTACCCTGTTTAACGTTGAAAAAGTAGCTTGAATTGCTTGCTTTTGCATTGAAAATTCAATATTTTTCAAAACTTTGTAAAACTTAATATTTGCAATAAAACTTTGTGTAAACTGTCGGAAATTGTCAAAATCAACATTTTCTGATCGATACCATATCGATTTTCAATAATTTTATTGGTTTTCTAATGATTTCAAACAGCATATTCAAATTTGAAATTACCGTGTTTAACGTTGAAAAACTAGCTTGAAATGCTTGCTTTTGCATTGAAAATTCAATATTTTTCAAAACTTTGTAAAACTTAATATTTGCAATAAAACTTTGTGTAAACTGTTGGAAATTGTCAAAATCAACATTTTCTGATCGATACCATATCGATTTTCAATAATTTTATTGGTTTTCTAATGATTTCAAACAGCATATTCAAATTTGAAATTACCGTGTTTAACGTTGAAAAACTAGCTTAAATTGCTTGCTTTTGCATTGAAAATTCAATATTTTTCAAAACTTTGTAAAACTTAATATTTGCAATAAAACTTTGTGTAAACTGTTGGAAATTGTCAAAATCAACATTTTCTGATCGATACCATATCGATTTTCAATAATTTTATTGGTTTTCTAAGGATTTCAAACAGTATATTCAAATTTGAAATTACCGTGTTTAACGTTGAAAAAGTAGCTTGAATTGCTTGCTTTTGCATTGAAAATTCAATATTTTTCAAAACTTTGTAAAACTTAATATTTGCAATAAAACTTTGTGTAAACTGTTGGAAATTGTCAAAATCAACATTTTCTGATCGATACCATATCGATTTTCAATAATTTTATTGGTTTTCTAATGATTTCAAACAGTATATTCAAATTTGAAATTACCGTGTTTAACGTTGAAAAAGTAGCTTGAATTGCTTGCTTTTGCATTGAAAATTCAATATTATTCAAAACTTTGTAAAACTTAATATTTGCAATAAAACTTTGTGTAAACTGTTGGAAATTGTCAAAATCAACATTTTCTGATCGATACCATATCGATTTTCAATAATTTTATTGGTTTTCTAATGATTTCAAACACTATATTCAAATTTGAAATTACCGTGTTTAACGTTGAAAAACTAGCTTCAAATGCTTGCTTTTGCATTGAAAATTCAATATTTTTCAAAACTTTGTAAAACTTAATATTTGCAATAAAACTTTGTGTAAACTGTTGGAAATTGTCAAAATCAACATTTTCTGATCGATACCATATCGATTTTCAATAATTTTATTGGTTTTCTAATGATTTCAAACAGCATATTCAAATTTGAAATTACCGTGTTTAACGTTGAAAAACTAGCTTAAATTGCTTGCTTTTGCATTGAAAATTCAATATTTTTCAAAACTTTGTAAAACTTAATATTTGCAATAAAACTTTGTGTAAACTGTTGGAAATTGTCAAAATCAACATTTTCTGATCGATACCATATCGATTTTCAATAATTTTATTGGTTTTCTAAGGATTTCAAACAGTATATTCAAATTTGAAATTACCGTGTTTAACGTTGAAAAAGTAGCTTGAATTGCTTGCTTTTGCATTGAAAATTCAATATTTTTCAAAACTTTGTAAAACTTAATATTTGCAATAAAACTTTGTGTAAACTGTTGGAAATTGTCAAAATCAACATTTTCTGATCAATACCATATCGATTTTCAATAATTTTATTGGTTTTCTAATGATTTCAAACAGTATATTCAAATTTGAAATTACCGTGTTTAACGTTGAAAAAGTAGCTTGAATTGCTTGCTTTTGCATTGAAAATTCAATATTTTTCAAAACTTTGTAAAACTTAATATTTGCAATAAAACTTTGTGTAAACTGTTGGAAATTGTCAAAATCAACATTTTCTGATCGATACCATATCGATTTTCAATAATTTTATTGGTTTTCTAATGATTTCAAACAGCATATTCAAATTTGAAATTACCGTGTTTAACGTTGAAAAACAAGCTTGAAATGCTTGCTTTTGTATTGAAAATTCAATATTTTTCAAAACTTTGTAAAACTTAATATTTGCAATAAAACTTTGTGTAAACTGTTGGAAATTGTCAAAATCAACATTTTCTGATCGATACCATATCGATTTTCAATAATTTTATTGGTTTTCTAATGATTTCAAACAGCATATTCAAATTTGAAATTAGCGTGTTTAACGTTGAAAAACTAGCTTGAAAGGCTTGCTTTTGCATTGAAAATTCAATATTTGTCAAAACTTTGTAAAACTTAATATTTGCAATAAAACTTTCTGTAAACTGTTGGAAATTGTCAAAATCAACATTTTCTGATCGATACCATATCGATTTTCAATAATTTTATTGGTTTTCTAAGGATTTCAAACAGTATATTCAAATTTGAAATTACCCTGTTTAACGTTGAAAAAGTAGCGTGAATTGCTTGCTTTTGCATTGAAAATTCAATATTTTTCAAAACTTTGTAAAACTTAATATTTGCAATAAAACTTTGTGTAAACTGTCGGAAATTGTCAAAATCAACATTTTCTGATCGATACCATATCGATTTTCAATAATTTTATTGGTTTTCTAATGATTTCAAACAGCATATTCAAATTTGAAATTACCGTGTTTAACGTTGAAAAACTAGCTTGAAATGCTTGCTTTTGCATTGAAAATTCAATATTTTTCAAAACTTTGTAAAACTTAATATTTGCAATAAAACTTTGTGTAAACTGTTGGAAATTGTCAAAATCAACATTTTCTGATCGATACCATATCGATTTTCAATAATTTTATTGGTTTTCTAATGATTTCAAACAGCATATTCAAATTTGAAATTACCGTGTTTAACGTTGAAAAACTAGCTTAAATTGCTTGCTTTTGCATTGAAAATTCAATATTTTTCAAAACTTTGTAAAACTTAATATTTGCAATAAAACTTTGTGTAAACTGTTGGAAATTGTCAAAATCAACATTTTCTGATCGATACCATATCGATTTTCAATAATTTTATTGGTTTTCTAAGGATTTCAAACAGTATATTCAAATTTGAAATTACCGTGTTTAACGTTGAAAAAGTAGCTTGAATTGCTTGCTTTTGCATTGAAAATTCAATATTTTTCAAAACTTTGTAAAACTTAATATTTGCAATAAAACTTTGTGTAAACTGTTGGAAATTGTCAAAATCAACATTTTCTGATCGATACCATATCGATTTTCAATAATTTTATTGGTTTTCTAATGATTTCAAACAGTATATTCAAATTTGAAATTACCGTGTTTAACGTTGAAAAAGTAGCTTGAATTGCTTGCTTTTGCATTGAAAATTCAATATTTTTCAAAACTTTGTAAAACTTAATATTTGCAATAAAACTTTGTGTAAACTGTTGGAAATTGTCAAAATCAACATTTTCTGATCGATACCATATCGATTTTCAATAATTTTATTGGTTTTCTAATGATTTCAAACACTATATTCAAATTTGAAATTACCGTGTTTAACGTTGAAAAACTAGCTTCAAATGCTTGCTTTTGCATTGAAAATTCAATATTTTTCAAAACTTTGTAAAACTTAATATTTGCAATAAAACTTTGTGTAAACTGTTGGAAATTGTCAAAATCAACATTTTCTGATCGATACCATATCGATTTTCAATAATTTTATTGGTTTTCTAATGATTTCAAACAGCATATTCAAATTTGAAATTACCGTGTTTAACGTTGAAAAACTAGCTTAAATTGCTTGCTTTTGCATTGAAAATTCAATATTTTTCAAAACTTTGTAAAACTTAATATTTGCAATAAAACTTTGTGTAAACTGTTGGAAATTGTCAAAATCAACATTTTCTGATCGATACCATATCGATTTTCAATAATTTTATTGGTTTTCTAAGGATTTCAAACAGTATATTCAAATTTGAAATTACCGTGTTTAACGTTGAAAAAGTAGCTTGAATTGCTTGCTTTTGCATTGAAAATTCAATATTTTTCAAAACTTTGTAAAACTTAATATTTGCAATAAAACTTTGTGTAAACTGTTGGAAATTGTCAAAATCAACATTTTCTGATCAATACCATATCGATTTTCAATAATTTTATTGGTTTTCTAATGATTTCAAACAGTATATTCAAATTTGAAATTACCGTGTTTAACGTTGAAAAAGTAGCTTGAATTGCTTGCTTTTGCATTGAAAATTCAATATTTTTCAAAACTTTGTAAAACTTAATATTTGCAATAAAACTTTGTGTAAACTGTTGGAAATTGTCAAAATCAACATTTTCTGATCGATACCATATCGATTTTCAATAATTTTATTGGTTTTCTAATGATTTCAAACACTATATTCAAATTTGAAATTACCGTGTTTAACGTTGAAAAACTAGCTTCAAATGCTTGCTTTTGCATTGAAAATTCAATATTTTTCAAAACTTTGTAAAACTTAATATTTGCAATAAAACTTTGTGTAAACTGTTGGAAATTGTCAAAATCAACATTTTCTGATCGATACCATATCGATTTTCAATAATTTTATTGGTTTTCTAATGATTTCAAACAGCATATTCAAATTTGAAATTACCGTGATTAACGTTGAAAAACTAGCTTGAAATGCTTGCTTTTGCATTGAAAATTCAATATTTTTCAAAACTTTGTAAAACTTAATATTTGCAATAAAACTTTGTGTAAACTGTTGGAAATTGTCAAAATCAACATTTTCTGATCGATACCATATCGATTTTCAATAATTTTATTGGTTTTCTAAGTATTTCAAACAGTATGTTCAAATTTGAAATTATCGAGTTTAACGTTGAAAAAGTAGCTTGAATTGCTTGCTTTTGCATTGAAAATTCAATATTTTTCAAAACTTTGTAAAACTTAATATTTGCAATAAAACTTTGTGTAAACTGTTGGAAATTGTCAAAATCAACATTTTCTGATCGATACCATATCGATTTTCAATAATTTTATTGGTTTTCTAATGATTTCAAACACTATATTCAAATTTGAAATTACCGTGTTTAACGTTGAAAAACTAGCTTCAAATGCTTGCTTTTGCATTGAAAATTCAATATTTTTCAAAACTTTGTAAAACTTAATATTTGCAATAAAACTTTGTGTAAACTGTTGGAAATTGTCAAAATCAACATTTTCTGATCGATACCATATCGATTTTCAATAATTTTATTGGTTTTCTAATGATTTCAAACACTATATTCAAATTTGAAATTACCGTGTTTAACGTTGAAAAACTAGCTTCAAATGCTTGCTTTTGCATTGAAAATTCAATATTTTTCAAAACTTTGTAAAACTTAATATTTGCAATAAAACTTTGTGTAAACTGTTGGAAATTGTCAAAATCAACATTTTCTGATCGATACCATATCGATTTTCAATAATTTTATTGGTTTTCTAATGATTTCAAACAGTATATTCAAATTTGAAATTACCGTGTTTAACGTTGAAAAAGTAGCTTGAATTGCTTGCTTTTGCATTGAAAATTCAATATTTTTCAAAACTTTGTAAAACTTAATATTTGCAATAAAACTTTGTGTAAACTGTTGGAAATTGTCAAAATCAACATTTTCTGATCGATACCATATCGATTTTCAATAATTTTATTGGTTTTCTAAGGATTTCAAACAGTATATTCAAATTTGAAATTACCGTGTTTAACGTTGAAAAAGTAGCTTGAATTGCTTGCTTTTGCATTGAAAATTCAATATTTTTCAAAACTTTGTAAAACTTAATATTTGCAATAAAACTTTGTGTAAACTGTTGGAAATTGTCAAAATCAACATTTTCTGATCGATACCATATCGAATTTCAATAATTTTATTGGTTTTCTAATGATTTCAAACAGCATATTCAAATTTGAAATTACCGTGTTTAACGTTGAAAAACAAGCTTGAAATGCTTGCTTTTGTATTGAAAATTCAATATTTTTCAAAACTTTGTAAAACTTAATATTTGCAATAAAACTTTGTGTAAACTGTTGGAAATTGTCAAAATCAACATTTTCTGATCGATACCATATCGATTTTCAATAATTTTATTGGTTTTCTAATGATTTCAAACAGCATATTCAAATTTGAAATTACCGTGTTTAACGTTGAAAAACTAGCTTGAAATTCTTGCTTTTGCATTGAAAATTCAATATTTTTCAAAACTTTGTAAAACTTAATATTTGCAATAAAACTTTGTGTAAACTGTTGGAAATTGTCAAAATCAACATTTTCTGATCGATACCATATCGATTTTCAATAATTTTATTGGTTTTCTAATGATTTCAAACAGCATATTCAAATTTGAAATTAGCGTGTTTAACGTTGAAAAACTAGCTTGAAAGGCTTGCTTTTGCATTGAAAATTCAATATTTTTCAAAACTTTGTAAAACTTAATATTTGCAATAAAACTTTCTGTAAACTGTTGGAAATTGTCAAAATCAACATTTTCTGATCGATACCATATCGATTTTCAATAATTTTATTGGTTTTCTAAGGATTTCAAACAGTATATTCAAATTTGAAATTACCCTGTTTAACGTTGAAAAAGTAGCTTGAATTGCTTGCTTTTGCATTGAAAATTCAATATTTTTCAAAACTTTGTAAAACTTAATATTTGCAATAAAACTTTGTGTAAACTGTTGGAAATTGTCAAAATCAACATTTTCTGATCGATACCATATCGATTTTCAATAATTTTATTGGTTTTCTAATGATTTCAAACAGCATATTCAAATTTGAAATTACCGTGTTTAACGTTGAAAAACTAGCTTGAAATGCTTGCTTTTGCATTGAAAATTCAATATTTTTCAAAACTTTGTAAAACTTAATATT
The DNA here is from genome assembly GCA_964036315.1 of Acanthosepion esculentum. Classification (NCBI taxonomy): domain Eukaryota; kingdom Metazoa; phylum Mollusca; class Cephalopoda; order Sepiida; family Sepiidae; genus Acanthosepion; species Acanthosepion esculentum. The sequence continues at coordinate 26,852,763 of OZ038514.1, forward strand.
TGCAATAAAACTTTGTGTAAACTGTTGGAAATTGTCAAAATCAACATTTTCTGATCGATACCATATCGATTTTCAATAATTTTATTGGTTTTCTAATGATTTCAAACAGCATATTCAAATTTGAAATTACCGTGTTTAACGTTGAAAAACTAGCTTAAATTGCTTGCTTTTGCATTGAAAATTCAATATTTTTCAAAACTTTGTAAAACTTAATATTTGCAATAAAACTTTGTGTAAACTGTTGGAAATTGTCAAAATCAACATTTTCTGATCGATACCATATCGATTTTCAATAATTTTATTGGTTTTCTAAGGATTTCAAACAGTATATTCAAATTTGAAATTACCGTGTTTAACGTTGAAAAAGTAGCTTGAATTGCTTGCTTTTGCATTGAAAATTCAATATTTTTCAAAACTTTGTAAAACTTAATATTTGCAATAAAACTTTGTGTAAACTGTTGGAAATTGTCAAAATCAACATTTTCTGATCGATACCATATCGATTTTCAATAATTTTATTGGTTTTCTAATGATTTCAAACAGTATATTCAAATTTGAAATTACCGTGTTTAACGTTGAAAAAGTAGCTTGAATTGCTTGCTTTTGCATTGAAAATTCAATATTTTTCAAAACTTTGTAAAACTTAATATTTGCAATAAAACTTTGTGTAAACCGTTGGAAATTGTCAAAATCAACATTTTCTGATCGATACCATATCGATTTTCAATAATTTTATTGGTTTTCTAATGATTTCAAACACTATATTCAAATTTGAAATTACCGTGTTTAACGTTGAAAAACTAGCTTCAAATGCTTGCTTTTGCATTGAAAATTCAATATTTTTCAAAACTTTGTAAAACTTAATATTTGCAATAAAACTTTGTGTAAACTGTTGGAAATTGTCAAAATCAACATTTTCTGATCGATACCATATCGATTTTCAATAATTTTATTGGTTTTCTAATGATTTCAAACACTATATTCAAATTTGAAATTACCGTGTTTAACGTTGAAAAAGTAGCTTGAATTGCTTGCTTTTGCATTGAAAATTCAATATTTTTCAAAACTTTGTAAAACTTAATATTTGCAATAAAACTTTGTGTAAACTGTTGGAAATTGTCAAAATCAACATTTTCTGATCGACACCATATCGATTTTCAATAATTTTATTGGTTTTCTAATGATTTCAAACAGCATATTCAAATTTGAAATTAGCGTGTTTAACGTTGAAAAACTAGCTTGAAAGGCTTGCTTTTGCATTGAAAATTCAATATTTTTCAAAACTTTGTAAAACTTAATATTTGCAATAAAACTTTCTGTAAACTGTTGGAAATTGTCAAAATCAACATTTTCTGATCGATACCATATCGATTTTCAATAATTTTATTGGTTTTCTAATGATTTCAAACAGCATATTCAAATTTGAAATTACCGTGTTTAACGTTGAAAAACTAGCTTGAAATGCTTGCTTTTGCATTGAAAATTCAATATTTTTCAAAACTTTGTAAAACTTAATATTTGCAATAAAACTTTGTGTAAACTGTTGGAAATTGTCAAAATCAACATTTTCTGATCGATACCATATCGATTTTCAATAATTTTATTGGTTTTCTAATGATTTCAAACAGCATATTCAAATTTGAAATTACCGTGTTTAACGTTGAAAAACTAGCTTAAATTGCTTGCTTTTGCATTGAAAATTCAATATTTTTCAAAACTTTGTAAAACTTAATATTTGCAATAAAACTTTGTGTAAACTGTTGGAAATTGTCAAAATCAACATTTTCTGATCGATACCATATCGATTTTCAATAATTTTATTGGTTTTCTAAGGATTTCAAACAGTATATTCAAATTTGAAATTACCGTGTTTAACGTTGAAAAAGTAGCTTGAATTGCTTGCTTTTGCATTGAAAATTCAATATTTTTCAAAACTTTGTAAAACTTAATATTTGCAATAAAACTTTGTGTAAACTGTTGGAAATTGTCAAAATCAACATTTTCTGATCGATACCATATCGATTTTCAATAATTTTATTGGTTTTCTAATGATTTCAAACAGTATATTCAAATTTGAAATTACCGTGTTTAACGTTGAAAAAGTAGCTTGAATTGCTTGCTTTTGCATTGAAAATTCAATATTTTTCAAAACTTTGTAAAACTTAATATTTGCAATAAAACTTTGTGTAAACTGTTGGAAATTGTCAAAATCAACATTTTCTGATCGATACCATATCGATTTTCAATAATTTTATTGGTTTTCTAATGATTTCAAACACTATATTCAAATTTGAAATTACCGTGTTTAACGTTGAAAAACTAGCTTCAAATGCTTGCTTTTGCATTGAAAATTCAATATTTTTCAAAACTTTGTAAAACTTAATATTTGCAATAAAACTTTGTGTAAACTGTTGGAAATTGTCAAAATCAACATTTTCTGATCGATACCATATCGATTTTCAATAATTTTATTGGTTTTCTAATGATTTCAAACACTATATTCAAATTTGAAATTACCGTGTTTAACGTTGAAAAAGTAGCTTGAATTGCTTGCTTTTGCATTGAAAATTCAATATTTTTCAAAACTTTGTAAAACTTAATATTTGCAATAAAACTTTGTGTAAACTGTTGGAAATTGTCAAAATCAACATTTTCTGATCGATACCATATCGATTTTCAATAATTTTATTGGTTTTCTAATGATTTCAAACAGCATATTCAAATTTGAAATTAGCGTGTTTAACGTTGAAAAACTAGCTTGAAAGGCTTGCTTTTGCATTGAAAATTCAATATTTTTCAAAACTTTGTAAAACTTAATATTTGCAATAAAACTTTCTGTAAACTGTTGGAAATTGTCAAAATCAACATTTTCTGATCGATACCATATCGATTTTCAATAATTTTATTGGTTTTCTAAGGATTTCAAACAGTATATTCAAATTTGAAATTACCCTGTTTAACGTTGAAAAAGTAGCTTGAATTGCTTGCTTTTGCATTGAAAATTCAATATTTTTCAAAACTTTGTAAAACTTAATATTTGCAATAAAACTTTGTGTAAACTGTTGGAAATTGTCAAAATCAACATTTTCTGATCGATACCATATCGATTTTCAATAATTTTATTGGTTTTCTAATGATTTCAAACAGCATATTCAAATTTGAAATTACCGTGTTTAACGTTGAAAAACTAGCTTGAAATGCTTGCTTTTGCATTGAAAATTCAATATTTTTCAAAACTTTGTAAAACTTAATATTTGCAATAAAACTTTGTGTAAACTGTTGGAAATTGTCAAAATCAACATTTTCTGATCGATACCATATCGATTTTCAATAATTTTATTGGTTTTCTAAGGATTTCAAACAGTATATTCAAATTTGAAATTACCGTGTTTAACGTTGAAAAAGTAGCTTGAATTGCTTGCTTTTGCATTGAAAATTCAATATTTTTCAAAACTTTGTAAAACTTAATATTTGCAATAAAACTTTGTGTAAACTGTTGGAAATTGTCAAAATCAACATTTTCTGATCGATACCATATCGATTTTCAATAATTTTATTGGTTTTCTAATGATTTCAAACAGTATATTCAAATTTGAAATTACCGTGTTTAACGTTGAAAAAGTAGCTTGAATTGCTTGCTTTTGCATTGAAAATTCAATATTTTTCAAAACTTTGTAAAACTTAATATTTGCAATAAAACTTTGTGTAAACTGTTGGAAATTGTCAAAATCAACATTTTCTGATCGATACCATATCGATTTTCAATAATTTTATTGGTTTTCTAATGATTTCAAACACTATATTCAAATTTGAAATTACCGTGTTTAACGTTGAAAAACTAGCTTCAAATGCTTGCTTTTGCATTGAAAATTCAATATTTTTCAAAACTTTGTAAAACTTAATATTTGCAATAAAACTTTGTGTAAACTGTTGGAAATTGTCAAAATCAACATTTTCTGATCGATACCATATCGATTTTCAATAATTTTATTGGTTTTCTAATGATTTCAAACACTATATTCAAATTTGAAATTACCGTGTTTAACGTTGAAAAAGTAGCTTGAATTGCTTGCTTTTGCATTGAAAATTCAATATTTTTCAAAACTTTGTAAAACTTAATATTTGCAATAAAACTTTGTGTAAACTGTTGGAAATTGTCAAAATCAACATTTTCTGATCGATACCATATCGATTTTCAATAATTTTATTGGTTTTCTAATGATTTCAAACAGCATATTCAAATTTGAAATTAGCGTGTTTAACGTTGAAAAACTAGCTTGAAAGGCTTGCTTTTGCATTGAAAATTCAATATTTTTCAAAACTTTGTAAAACTTAATATTTGCAATAAAACTTTCTGTAAACTGTTGGAAATTGTCAAAATCAACATTTTCTGATCGATACCATATCGATTTTCAATAATTTTATTGGTTTTCTAAGGATTTCAAACAGTATATTCAAATTTGAAATTACCCTGTTTAACGTTGAAAAAGTAGCTTGAATTGCTTGCTTTTGCATTGAAAATTCAATATTTTTCAAAACTTTGTAAAACTTAATATTTGCAATAAAACTTTGTGTAAACTGTTGGAAATTGTCAAAATCAACATTTTCTGATCGATACCATATCGATTTTCAATAATTTTATTGGTTTTCTAATGATTTCAAACAGCATATTCAAATTTGAAATTACCGTGTTTAACGTTGAAAAACTAGCTTGAAATGCTTGCTTTTGCATTGAAAATTCAATATTTTTCAAAACTTTGTAAAACTTAATATTTGCAATAAAACTTTGTGTAAACTGTTGGAAATTGTCAAAATCAACATTTTCTGATCGATACCATATCGATTTTCAATAATTTTATTGGTTTTCTAATGATTTCAAACAGCATATTCAAATTTGAAATTACCGTGTTTAACGTTGAAAAACTAGCTTAAATTGCTTGCTTTTGCATTGAAAATTCAATATTTTTCAAAACTTTGTAAAACTTAATATTTGCAATAAAACTTTGTGTAAACTGTTGGAAATTGTCAAAATCAACATTTTCTGATCGATACCATATCGATTTTCAATAATTTTATTGGTTTTCTAAGGATTTCAAACAGTATATTCAAATTTGAAATTACCGTGTTTAACGTTGAAAAAGTAGCTTGAATTGCTTGCTTTTGCATTGAAAATTCAATATTTTTCAAAACTTTGTAAAACTTAATATTTAAATAAAACTTTGTGTAAACTGTTGGAAATTGTCAAAATCAACATTTTCTGATCGATACCATATCGATTTTCAATAATTTTATTGGTTTTCTAATGATTTCAAACAGTATATTCAAATTTGAAATTACCGTGTTTAACGTTGAAAAAGTAGCTTGAATTGCTTGCTTTTGCATTGAAAATTCAATATTTTTCAAAACTTTGTAAAACTTAATATTTGCAATAAAACTTTGTGTAAACTGTTGGAAATTGTCAAAATCAACATTTTCTGATCGATACCATATCGATTTTCAATAATTTTATTGGTTTTCTAATGATTTCAAACACTATATTCAAATTTGAAATTACCGTGTTTAACGTTGAAAAACTAGCTTCAAATGCTTGCTTTTGCATTGAAAATTCAATATTTTTCAAAACTTTGTAAAACTTAATATTTGCAATAAAACTTTGTGTAAACTGTTGGAAATTGTCAAAATCAACATTTTCTGATCGATACCATATCGATTTTCAATAATTTTATTGGTTTTCTAATGATTTCAAACACTATATTCAAATTTGAAATTACCGTGTTTAACGTTGAAAAAGTAGCTTGAATTGCTTGCTTTTGCATTGAAAATTCAATATTTTTCAAAACTTTGTAAAACTTAATATTTACAATAAAACTTTGTGTAAACTGTTGGAAATTGTCAAAATCAAGATTTTCTGATCGATACCATATCGATTTTCAATAATTTTATTGGTTTTCTAATGATTTCAAACACTATATTCAAATTTGAAATTACCGTGTTTAACGTTGAAAAACTAGCTTCAAATGCTTGCTTTTGCATTGAAAATTCAATATTTTTCAAAACTTTGTAAAACTTAATATTTGCAATAAAACTTTGTGTAAACTGTTGGAAATTGTCAAAATCAACATTTTCTGATCGATACCATATCGATTTTCAATAATTTTATTGGTTTTCTAATGATTTCAAACAGTATATTCAAATTTGAAATTACCGTGTTTAACGTTGAAAAACTAGCTTGAATTGCTTGCTTTTGCATTGAAAATTCAATATTTTTCAAAACTTTGTAAAACTTAATATTTGCAATAAAACTTTGTGTAAACTGTTGGAAATTGTCAAAATCAACATTTTCTGATCGATACCATATCGATTTTCAATAATTTTATTGGTTTTCTAATGATTTCAAACAGTATATTCAAATTTGAAATTACCGTGTTTAACGTTGAAAAACTAGCTTCAAATGCTTGCTTTTGCATTGAAAATTCAATATTTTTCAAAACTTTGTAAAACTTAATATTTGCAATAAAACTTTGTGTAAACTGTTGGAAATTGTCAAAATCAACATTTTCTGATCGATACCATATCGATTTTCAATAATTTTATGGGTTTTCTAATGATTTCAAACAGTATATTCAAATTTGAAATTACCGTGTTTAACGTTGAAAAACTAGCTTCAAATGCTTGCTTTTGCATTGAAAATTCAATATTTTTCAAAACTTTGTAAAACTTAATATTTGCAATAAAACTTTGTGTAAACAGTTGGAAATTGTCAAAATCAACATTTTCTGATCGATACCATATCGATTTTCAATAATTTTATTGGTTTTCTAATGATTTGAAACAGCATATTCAAATTTGAAATTACCGTGTTTAACGTTGAAAAACTAGCTTGAAAGGCTTGCTTTTGCATTGAAAATTCAATATTTTTCAAAACTTTGTAAAACTTAATATTTGCAATAAAACTTTGTGTAAACTGTTGGAAATTGTCAAAATCAACATTTTCTGATCGATACCATATCGATTTTCAATAATTTTATTGGTTTTCTAATGATTTCAAACAGTATATTCAAATTTGAAATTACCGTGTTTAACGTTGAAAAACTAGCTTCAAATGCTTGCTTTTGCATTGAAAATTCAATATTTTTCAAAACTTTGTAAAACTTAATATTTGCAATAAAACTTTGTGTAAACTGTTGGAAATTGTCAAAATCAACATTTTCTGATCGATACCATATCGATTTTCAATAATTTTATGGGTTTTCTAATGATTTCAAACAGTATATTCAAATTTGAAATTACCGTGTTTAACGTTGAAAAACTAGCTTCAAATGCTTGCTTTTGCATTGAAAATTCAATATTTTTCAAAACTTTGTAAAACTTAATATTTGCAATAAAACTTTGTGTAAACAGTTGGAAATTGTCAAAATCAACATTTTCTGATCGATACCATATCGATTTTCAATAATTTTATTGGTTTTCTAATGATTTGAAACAGCATATTCAAATTTGAAATTACCGTGTTTAACGTTGAAAAAGTAGCTTGAATTGCTTGCTTTTGCATTGAAAATTCAATATTTTTCAAAACTTTGTAAAACTTAATATTTGCAATAAAACTTTGTGTAAACTGTTGGAAATTGTCAAAATCAACATTTTCTGATCGATACCATATCGATGTTCAATAATTTTATTGGTTTTCTAATGATTTCAAACAGTATATTCAAATTTGAAATTACCGTGTTTAACGTTGAAAAAGTAGCTTGAATTGCTTGCTTTTGCATTGAAAATTCAATATTTTTCAAAACTTTGTAAAACTTAATATTTACAATAAAACTTTGTGTAAACTGTTGGAAATTGTCAAAATCAAGATTTTCTGATCGATACCATATCGATTTTCAATAATTTTATTGGTTTTCTAATGATTTCAAACAGTATATTCAAATTTGAAATTACCGTGTTTAACGTTGAAAAACTAGCTTCAAATGCTTGCTTTTGCATTGAAAATTCAATATTTTTCAAAACTTTGTAAAACTTAATATTTGCAATAAAACTTTGTGTAAACTGTTGGAAATTGTCAAAATCAACATTTTCTGATCGATACCATATCGATTTTCAATAATTTTATGGGTTTTCTAATGATTTCAAACAGTATATTCAAATTTGAAATTACCGTGTTTAACGTTGAAAAACTAGCTTCAAATGCTTGCTTTTGCATTGAAAATTCAATATTTTTCAAAACTTTGTAAAACTTAATATTTGCAATAAAACTTTGTGTAAACAGTTGGAAATTGTCAAAATCAACATTTTCTGATCGATACCATATCGATTTTCAATAATTTTATTGGTTTTCTAATGATTTGAAACAGCATATTCAAATTTGAAATTACCGTGTTTAACGTTGAAAAACTAGCTTGAAAGGCTTGCTTTTGCATTGAAAATTCAATATTTTTCAAAACTTTGTAAAACTTAATATTTGCAATAAAACTTTGTGTAAACTGTTGGAAATTGTCAAAATCAACATTTTCTGATCGATACCATATCGATTTTCAATAATTTTATTGGTTTTCTAATGATTTCAAACAGTATATTCAAATTTGAAATTACCGTGTTTAACGTTGAAAAACTAGCTTGAATTGCTTGCTTTTGCATTGAAAATTCAATATTTTTCAAAACTTTGTAAAACTTAATATTTGCAATAAAACTTTGTGTAAACTGTTGGAAATTGTCAAAATCAACATTTTCTGATCGATACCATATCGATTTTCAATAATTTTATTGGTTTTCTAATGATTTCAAACAGTATATTCAAATTTGAAATTACCGTGTTTAACGTTGAAAAACTAGCTTCAAATGCTTGCTTTTGCATTGAAAATTCAATATTTTTCAAAACTTTGTAAAACTTAATATTTGCAATAAAACTTTGTGTAAACTGTTGGAAATTGTCAAAATCAACATTTTCTGATCGATACCATATCGATTTTCAATAATTTTATGGGTTTTCTAATGATTTCAAACAGTATATTCAAATTTGAAATTACCGTGTTTAACGTTGAAAAACTAGCTTCAAATGCTTGCTTTTGCATTGAAAATTCAATATTTTTCAAAACTTTGTAAAACTTAATATTTGCAATAAAACTTTGTGTAAACAGTTGGAAATTGTCAAAATCAACATTTTCTGATCGATACCATATCGATTTTCAATAATTTTATTGGTTTTCTAATGATTTGAAACAGCATATTCAAATTTGAAATTACCGTGTTTAACGTTGAAAAAGTAGCTTGAATTGCTTGCTTTTGCATTGAAAATTCAATATTTTTCAAAACTTTGTAAAACTTAATATTTGCAATAAAACTTTGTGTAAACTGTTGGAAATTGTCAAAATCAACATTTTCTGATCGATACCATATCGATGTTCAATAATTTTATTGGTTTTCTAATGATTTCAAACAGTATATTCAAATTTGAAATTACCGTGTTTAACGTTGAAAAAGTAGCTTGAATTGCTTGCTTTTGCATTGAAAATTCAATATTTTTCAAAACTTTGTAAAACTTAATATTTACAATAAAACTTTGTGTAAACTGTTGGAAATTGTCAAAATCAAGATTTTCTGATCGATACCATATCGATTTTCAATAATTTTATTGGTTTTCTAATGATTTCAAACAGTATATTCAAATTTGAAATTACCGTGTTTAACGTTGAAAAACTAGCTTCAAATGCTTGCTTTTGCATTGAAAATTCAATATTTTTCAAAACTTTGTAAAACTTAATATTTGCAATAAAACTTTGTGTAAACTGTTGGAAATTGTCAAAATCAACATTTTCTGATCGATACCATATCGATTTTCAATAATTTTATTGGTTTTCTAATGATTTCAAACAGTATATTCAAATTTGAAATTACCGTGTTTAACGTTGAAAAACTAGCTTGAATTGCTTGCTTTTGCATTGAAAATTCAATATTTTTCAAAACTTTGTAAAACTTAATATTTGCAATAAAACTTTGTGTAAACTGTTGGAAATTGTCAAAATCAACATTTTCTGATCGATACCATATCGATTTTCAATAATTTTATTGGTTTTCTAATGATTTCAAACAGTATATTCAAATTTGAAATTACCGTGTTTAACGTTGAAAAACTAGCTTCAAATGCTTGCTTTTGCATTGAAAATTCAATATTTTTCAAAACTTTGTAAAACTTAATATTTGCAATAAAACTTTGTGTAAACTGTTGGAAATTGTCAAAATCAACATTTTCTGATCGATACCATATCGATTTTCAATAATTTTATGGGTTTTCTAATGATTTCAAACAGTATATTCAAATTTGAAATTACCGTGTTTAACGTTGAAAAACTAGCTTCAAATGCTTGCTTTTGCATTGAAAATTCAATATTTTTCAAAACTTTGTAAAACTTAATATTTGCAATAAAACTTTGTGTAAACAGTTGGAAATTGTCAAAATCAACATTTTCTGATCGATACCATATCGATTTTCAATAATTTTATTGGTTTTCTAATGATTTGAAACAGCATATTCAAATTTGAAATTACCGTGTTTAACGTTGAAAAAGTAGCTTGAATTGCTTGCTTTTGCATTGAAAATTCAATATTTTTCAAAACTTTGTAAAACTTAATATTTGCAATAAAACTTTGTGTAAACTGTTGGAAATTGTCAAAATCAACATTTTCTGATCGATACCATATCGATGTTCAATAATTTTATTGGTTTTCTAATGATTTCAAACAGTATATTCAAATTTGAAATTACCGTGTTTAACGTTGAAAAAGTAGCTTGAATTGCTTGCTTTTGCATTGAAAATTCAATATTTTTCAAAACTTTGTAAAACTTAATATTTACAATAAAACTTTGTGTAAACTGTTGGAAATTGTCAAAATCAAGATTTTCTGATCGATACCATATCGATTTTCAATAATTTTATTGGTTTTCTAATGATTTCAAACAGTATATTCAAATTTGAAATTACCGTGTTTAACGTTGAAAAACTAGCTTCAAATGCTTGCTTTTGCATTGAAAATTCAATATTTTTCAAAACTTTGTAAAACTTAATATTTGCAATAAAACTTTGTGTAAACTGTTGGAAATTGTCAAAATCAACATTTTCTGATCGATACCATATCGATTTTCAATAATTTTATTGGTTTTCTAATGATTTCAAACAGTATATTCAAATTTGAAATTACCGTGTTTAACGTTGAAAAACTAGCTTGAATTGCTTGCTTTTGCATTGAAAATTCAATATTTTTCAAAACTTTGTAAAACTTAATATTTGCAATAAAACTTTGTGTAAACTGTTGGAAATTGTCAAAATCAACATTTTCTGATCGATACCATATCGATTTTCAATAATTTTATTGGTTTTCTAATGATTTCAAACAGTATATTCAAATTTGAAATTACCGTGTTTAACGTTGAAAAACTAGCTTCAAATGCTTGCTTTTGCATTGAAAATTCAATATTTTTCAAAACTTTGTAAAACTTAATATTTGCAATAAAACTTTGTGTAAACTGTTGGAAATTGTCAAAATCAACATTTTCTGATCGATACCATATCGATTTTCAATAATTTTATTGGTTTTCTAATGATTTCAAACAGTATATTCAAATTTGAAATTACCGTGTTTAACGTTGAAAAAGTAGCTTGAATTGCTTGCTTTTGCATTGAAAATTCAATATTTTTCAAAACTTTGTAAAACTTAATATTTGCAATAAAACTTTGTGTAAACTGTTGGAAATTGTCAAAATCAACATTTTCTGATCGATACCATATCGATTTTCAATAATTTTATTGGTTTTCTAATGATTTCAAACACTATATTCAAATTTGAAATTACCGTGTTTAACGTTGAAAAACTAGCTTCAAATGCTTGCTTTTGCATTGAAAATTCAATATTTTTCAAAACTTTGTAAAACTTAATATTTGCAATAAAACTTTGTGTAAACTGTTGGAAATTGTCAAAATCAACATTTTCTGATCGATACCATATCGATTTTCAATAATTTTATTGGTTTTCTAATGATTTCAAACACTATATTCAAATTTGAAATTACCGTGTTTAACGTTGAAAAAGTAGCTTGAATTGCTTGCTTTTGCATTGAAAATTCAATATTTTTCAAAACTTTGTAAAACTTAATATTTACAATAAAACTTTGTGTAAACTGTTGGAAATTGTCAAAATCAAGATTTTCTGATCGATACCATATCGATTTTCAATAATTTTATTGGTTTTCTAATGATTTCAAACACTATATTCAAATTTGAAATTACCGTGTTTAACGTTGAAAAACTAGCTTCAAATGCTTGCTTTTGCATTGAAAATTCAATATATTTCAAAACTTTGTAAAACTTAATATTTGCAATAAAACTTTGTGTAAACTGTTGGAAATTGTCAAAATCAACATTTTCTGATCGATACCATATCGATTTTCAATAATTTTATTGGTTTTCTAATGATTTCAAACAGTATATTCAAATTTGAAATTACCGTGTTTAACGTTGAAAAACTAGCTTGAATTGCTTGCTTTTGCATTGAAAATTCAATATTTTTCAAAACTTTGTAAAACTTAATATTTGCAATAAAACTTTGTGTAAACTGTTGGAAATTGTCAAAATCAACATTTTCTGATCGATACCATATCGATTTTCAATAATTTTATTGGTTTTCTAATGATTTCAAACAGTATATTCAAATTTGAAATTACCGTGTTTAACGTTGAAAAACTAGCTTCAAATGCTTGCTTTTGCATTGAAAATTCAATATTTTTCAAAACTTTGTAAAACTTAATATTTGCAATAAAACTTTGTGTAAACTGTTGGAAATTGTCAAAATCAACATTTTCTGATCGATACCATATCGATTTTCAATAATTTTATGGGTTTTCTAATGATTTCAAACAGTATATTCAAATTTGAAATTACCGTGTTTAACGTTGAAAAACTAGCTTCAAATGCTTGCTTTTGCATTGAAAATTCAATATTTTTCAAAACTTTGTAAAACTTAATATTTGCAATAAAACTTTGTGTAAACAGTTGGAAATTGTCAAAATCAACATTTTCTGATCGATACCATATCGATTTTCAATAATTTTATTGGTTTTCTAATGATTTGAAACAGCATATTCAAATTTGAAATTACCGTGTTTAACGTTGAAAAACTAGCTTGAAAGGCTTGCTTTTGCATTGAAAATTCAATATTTTTCAAAACTTTGTAAAACTTAATATTTGCAATAAAACTTTGTGTAAACTGTTGGAAATTGTCAAAATCAACATTTTCTGATCGATACCATATCGATTTTCAATAATTTTATTGGTTTTCTAATGATTTCAAACAGTATATTCAAATTTGAAATTAACGTGTTTAACGTTGAAAAACTAGCTTGAATTGCTTGCTTTTGCATTGAAAATTCAATATTTTTCAAAACTTTGTAAAACTTAATATTTGCAATAAAACTTTGTGTAAACTGTTGGAAATTGTCAAAATCAACATTTTCTGATCGATACCATATCGATTTTCAATAATTTTATTGGTTTTCTAATGATTTCAAACAGCATATTCAAATTTGAAATTACCGTGTTTAACGTTGAAAAACTAGCTTCAAATGCTTGCTTTTGCATTGAAAATTCAATATTTTTCAAAACTTTGTAAAACTTAATATTTGCAATAAAACTTTGTGTAAACAGTTGGAAATTGTCAAAATCAACATTTTCTGATCGATACCATATCGATTTTCAATAATTTTATTGGTTTTCTAATGATTTGAAACAGCATATTCAAATTTGAAATTACCGTGTTTAACGTTGAAAAAGTAGCTTGAATTGCTTGCTTTTGCATTGAAAATTCAATATTTTTCAAAACTTTGTAAAACTTAATATTTGCAATAAAACTTTGTGTAAACTGTTGGAAATTGTCAAAATCAACATTTTCTGATCGATACCATATCGATGTTCAATAATTTTATTGGTTTTCTAATGATTTCAAACAGTATATTCAAATTTGAAATTACCGTGTTTAACGTTGAAAAAGTAGCTTGAATTGCTTGCTTTTGCATTGAAAATTCAATATTTTTCAAAACTTTGTAAAACTTAATATTTACAATAAAACTTTGTGTAAACTGTTGGAAATTGTCAAAATCAAGATTTTCTGATCGATACCATATCGATTTTCAATAATTTTATTGGTTTTCTAATGATTTCAAACAGTATATTCAAATTTGAAATTACCGTGTTTAACGTTGAAAAACTAGCTTCAAATGCTTGCTTTTGCATTGAAAATTCAATATTTTTCAAAACTTTGTAAAACTTAATATTTGCAATAAAACTTTGTGTAAACTGTTGGAAATTGTCAAAATCAACATTTTCTGATCGATACCATATCGATTTTCAATAATTTTATTGGTTTTCTAATGATTTCAAACAGTATATTCAAATTTGAAATTACCGTGTTTAACGTTGAAAAACTAGCTTCAAATGCTTGCTTTTGCATTGAAAATTCAATATTTTTCAAAACTTTGTAAAACTTAATATTTGCAATAAAACTTTGTGTAAACTGTTGGAAATTGTCAAAATCAACATTTTCTGATCGATACCATATCGATTTTCAATAATTTTATGGGTTTTCTAATGATTTCAAACAGTATATTCAAATTTGAAATTACCGTGTTTAACGTTGAAAAACTAGCTTCAAATGCTTGCTTTTGCATTGAAAATTCAATATTTTTCAAAACTTTGTAAAACTTAATATTTGCAATAAAACTTTGTGTAAACAGTTGGAAATTGTCAAAATCAACATTTTCTGATCGATACCATATCGATTTTCAATAATTTTATTGGTTTTCTAATGATTTCAAACAGCATATTCAAATTTGAAATTACCGTGTTTAACGTTGAAAAACTAGCTTGAAAGGCTTGCTTTTGCATTGAAAATTCAATATTTTTCAAAACTTTGTGAAACTTAATATTTGCAATAAAACTTTGTGTAAACTGTTGGAAATTGTCAAAATCAACATTTTCTGATCGATACCATATCGATTTTCAATAATTTTATTGGTTTTCTAATGATTTCAAACAGTATATTCAAATTTGAAATTACCGTGTTTAACGTTGAAAAAGTAGCTTGAATTGCTTGCTTTTGCATTGAAAATTCAATATTTTTCAAAACTTTGTAAAACTTAATATTTGCAATAAAACTTTGTGTAAACTGTTGGAAATTGTCAAAATCAACATTTTCTGATCGATACCATATCGATTTTCAATAATTTTATTGGTTTTCTAATGATTTCAAACAGCATATTCAAATTTGAAATTACCGTGTTTAACGTTGAAAAACTAGCTTGAAATGCTTCTTTTGTATTGAAAATTCAATATTTTTCAAAACTTTGTAAAACTTAATATTTGCAATAAAACTTTGTGTAAACTGGTGGAAATTGTCAAAATCAACATTTTCTGATCGATACCATATCGATTTTCAATAATTTTATTGGTTTTCTAATGATTTCAAACAGCATATTCAAATTTGAAATTACCGTGTTTAACGTTGAAAAGCTACCTTGAAATGCTTGCTTTTGCATTGAAAATTCAATATTTTTCAAAACTTTGTAAAACTTAATATTTGCAATAAAACTTTGTGTAAACTGTTGGAAATTGTCAAAATCAACATTTTCTGATCGATACCATATCGATTTTCAATAATTTTATGGGTTTTCTAATGATTTCAAACAGCATATTCAAATTTGAAATTACCGTGTTTAACGTTGAAAAACTAGCTTGAAAGGCTTGCTTTTGCATTGAAAATTCAATATTTTTCAAAACTTTGTAAAACTTAATATTTGCAATAAAACTTTGTGTAAACTGTTGGAAATTGTCAAAATCAACATTTTCTGATCGATACCATATGGATTTTCAATAATTTTATTGGTTTTCTAATGATTTCAAACAGTATATTCAAATTTGAAATTACCGTGTTTAACGTTGAAAAAGTAGCTTTAATTGCTTGCTTTTGCATTGAAAATTCAATATTTTTCAAAACTTTGTAAAACTTAATATTTGCAATAAAACTTTGTGTAAACTGTTGGAAATTGTCAAAATCAACATTTTCTGATCGATACCATATCGATTTTCAATAATTTTATTGGTTTTCTAATGATTTCAAACAGTATATTCAAATTTGAAATTACCGTGTTTAACGTTGAAAAACTAGCTTGAATTGCTTGCTTTTGCATTGAAAATTCAATATTTTTCAAAACTTTGTAAAACTTAATATTTGCAATAAAACTTTGTGTAAACTGTTGGAAATTGTCAAAATCAACATTTTCTGATCGATACCATATCGATTTTCAATAATTTTATTGGTTTTCTAATGATTTCAAACAGTATATTCAAATTTGAAATTACCGTGTTTAACGTTGAAAAACTAGCTTCAAATGCTTGCTTTTGCATTGAAAATTCAATATTTTTCAAAACTTTGTAAAACTTAATATTTGCAATAAAACTTTGTGTAAACTGTTGGAAATTGTCAAAATCAACATTTTCTGATCGATACCATATCGATTTTCAATAATTTTATGGGTTTTCTAATGATTTCAAACAGTATATTCAAATTTGAAATTACCGTGTTTAACGTTGAAAAACTAGCTTCAAATGCTTGCTTTTGCATTGAAAATTCAATATTTTTCAAAACTTTGTAAAACTTAATATTTGCAATAAAACTTTGTGTAAACAGTTGGAAATTGTCAAAATCAACATTTTCTGATCGATACCATATCGATTTTCAATAATTTTATTGGTTTTCTAATGATTTGAAACAGCATATTCAAATTTGAAATTACCGTGTTTAACGTTGAAAAAGTAGCTTGAATTGCTTGCTTTTGCATTGAAAATTCAATATTTTTCAAAACTTTGTAAAACTTAATATTTGCAATAAAACTTTGTGTAAACTGTTGGAAATTGTCAAAATCAACATTTTCTGATCGATACCATATCGATGTTCAATAATTTTATTGGTTTTCTAATGATTTCAAACAGTATATTCAAATTTGAAATTACCGTGTTTAACGTTGAAAAAGTAGCTTGAATTGCTTGCTTTTGCATTGAAAATTCAATATTTTTCAAAACTTTGTAAAACTTAATATTTACAATAAAACTTTGTGTAAACTGTTGGAAATTGTCAAAATCAAGATTTTCTGATCGATACCATATCGATTTTCAATAATTTTATTGGTTTTCTAATGATTTCAAACAGTATATTCAAATTTGAAATTACCGTGTTTAACGTTGAAAAACTAGCTTCAAATGCTTGCTTTTGCATTGAAAATTCAATATTTTTCAAAACTTTGTAAAACTTAATATTTGCAGTAAAACTTTGTGTAAACTGTTGGAAATTGTCAAAATCAACATTTTCTGATCGATACCATATCGATTTTCAATAATTTTATTGGTTTTCTAATGATTTCAAACAGTATATTCAAATTTGAAATTACCGTGTTTAACGTTGAAAAACTAGCTTGAATTGCTTGCTTTTGCATTGAAAATTCAATATTTTTCAAAACTTTGTAAAACTTAATATTTGCAATAAAACTTTGTGTAAACTGTTGGAAATTGTCAAAATCAACATTTTCTGATCGATACCATATCGATTTTCAATAATTTTATTGGTTTTCTAATGATTTCAAACAGTATATTCAAATTTGAAATTACCGTGTTTAACGTTGAAAAACTAGCTTCAAATGCTTGCTTTTGCATTGAAAATTCAATATTTTTCAAAACTTTGTAAAACTTAATATTTGCAATAAAACTTTGTGTAAACTGTTGGAAATTGTCAAAATCAACATTTTCTGATCGATACCATATCGATTTTCAATAATTTTATGGGTTTTCTAATGATTTCAAACAGTATATTCAAATTTGAAATTACCGTGTTTAACGTTGAAAAACTAGCTTCAAATGCTTGCTTTTGCATTGAAAATTCAATATTTTTCAAAACTTTGTAAAACTTAATATTTGCAATAAAACTTTGTGTAAACAGTTGGAAATTGTCAAAATCAACATTTTCTGATCGATACCATATCGATTTTCAATAATTTTATTGGTTTTCTAATGATTTCAAACAGCATATTCAAATTTGAAATTACCGTGTTTAACGTTGAAAAACTAGCTTGAAAGGCTTGCTTTTGCATTGAAAATTCAATATTTTTCAAAACTTTGTGAAACTTAATATTTGCAATAAAACTTTGTGTAAACTGTTGGAAATTGTCAAAATCAACATTTTCTGATCGATACCATATCGATTTTCAATAATTTTATTGGTTTTCTAATGATTTCAAACAGTATATTCAAATTTGAAATTACCGTGTTTAACGTTGAAAAAGTAGCTTGAATTGCTTGCTTTTGCATTGAAAATTCAATATTTTTCAAAACTTTGTAAAACTTAATATTTGCAATAAAACTTTGTGTAAACTGTTGGAAATTGTCAAAATCAACATTTTCTGATCGATACCATATCGATTTTCAATAATTTTATTGGTTTTCTAATGATTTCAAACAGCATATTCAAATTTGAAATTACCGTGTTTAACGTTGAAAAACTAGCTTGAAATGCTTCTTTTGTATTGAAAATTCAATATTTTTCAAAACTTTGTAAAACTTAATATTTGCAATAAAACTTTGTGTAAACTGGTGGAAATTGTCAAAATCAACATTTTCTGATCGATACCATATCGATTTTCAATAATTTTATTGGTTTTCTAATGATTTCAAACAGCATATTCAAATTTGAAATTACCGTGTTTAACGTTGAAAAGCTACCTTGAAATGCTTGCTTTTGCATTGAAAATTCAATATTTTTCAAAACTTTGTAAAACTTAATATTTGCAATAAAACTTTGTGTAAACTGTTGGAAATTGTCAAAATCAACATTTTCTGATCGATACCATATCGATTTTCAATAATTTTATGGGTTTTCTAATGATTTCAAACAGCATATTCAAATTTGAAATTACCGTGTTTAACGTTGAAAAACTAGCTTGAAAGGCTTGCTTTTGCATTGAAAATTCAATATTTTTCAAAACTTTGTAAAACTTAATATTTGCAATAAAACTTTGTGTAAACTGTTGGAAATTGTCAAAATCAACATTTTCTGATCGATACCATATGGATTTTCAATAATTTTATTGGTTTTCTAATGATTTCAAACAGTATATTCAAATTTGAAATTACCGTGTTTAACGTTGAAAAAGTAGCTTGAATTGCTTGCTTTTGCATTGAAAATTCAATATTTTTCAAAACTTTGTAAAACTTAATATTTGCAATAAAACTTTGTGTAAACTGTTGGAAATTGTCAAAATCAACATTTTCTGATCGATACCATATCGATTTTCAATAATTTTATTGGTTTTCTAATGATTTCAAACAGCATATTCAAATTTGAAATTACCGTGTTTAACGTTGAAAAACTAGCTTGAAATGCTTGCTTTTGCATTGAAAATTCAATATTTTTCAAAACTTTGTAAAACTTAATATTTGCAATAAAACTTTGTGTAAACTGTTGGAAATTGTCAAAATCAACATTTTCTGATCGATACCATATCGATTTTCAATAATTTTATTGGTTTTCTAATGATTTCAAACAGTATATTCAAATTTGAAATTACCGTGTTTAACGTTGAAAAACTAGCTTCAAATGCTTGCTTTTGCATTGAAAATTCAATATTTTTCAAAACTTTGTAAAACTTAATATTTGCAATAAAACTTTGTGTAAACTGTTGGAAATTGTCAAAATCAACATTTTCTGATCGATACCATATGGATTTTCAATAATTTTATGGGTTTTCTAATGATTTCAAACAGTATATTCAAATTTGAAATTACCGTGTTTAACGTTGAAAAAGTAGCTTTAATTGCTTGCTTTTGCATTGAAAATTCAATATTTTTCAAAACTTTGTAAAACTTAATATTTGCAATAAAACTTTGTGTAAACTGTTGGAAATTGTCAAAATCAACATTTTCTGATCGATACCATATCGATTTTCAATAATTTTATTGGTTTTCTAATGATTTCAAACAGCATATTCAAATTTGAAATTACCGTGTTTAACGTTGAAAAACTAGCTTGAAATGCTTGCTTTTGCATTGAAAATTCAATATTTTTCAAAACTTTGTAAAACTTAATATTTGCAATAAAACTTTGTGTAAACTGTTGGAAATTGTCAAAATCAACATTTTCTGATCGATACCATATCGATTTTCAATAATTTTATTGGTTTTCTAATGATTTCAAACAGTATATTCAAATTTGAAATTACCGTGTTTAACGTTGAAAAACTAGCTTCAAATGCTTGCTTTTGCATTGAAAATTCAATATTTTTCAAAACTTTGTAAAACTTAATATTTGCAATAAAACTTTGTGTAAACTGTTGGAAATTGTCAAAATCAACATTTTCTGATCGATACCATATCGATTTTCAATAATTTTATGGGTTTTCTAATGATTTCAAACAGTATATTCAAATTTGAAATTACCGTGTTTAACGTTGAAAAACTAGCTTCAAATGCTTGCTTTTGCATTGAAAATTCAATATTTTTCAAAACTTTGTAAAACTTAATATTTGCAATAAAACTTTGTGTAAACAGTTGGAAATTGTCAAAATCAACATTTTCTGATCGATACCATATCGATTTTCAATAATTTTATTGGTTTTCTAATGATTTCAAACAGTATAATCAAATTTGAAATTACCGTGTTTAACGTTGAAAAACTAGCTTGAATTGCTTGCTTTTGCATTGAAAATTCAATATTTTTCAAAACTTTGTAAAACTTAATATTTGCAATAAAACTTTGTGTAAACTGTTGGAAATTGTCAAAATCAACATTTTCTGATCGATACCATATCGATTTTCAATAATTTTATTGGTTTTCTAATGATTTCAAACAGTATATTCAAATTTGAAATTACCGTGTTTAACGTTGAAAAACTAGCTTCAAATGCTTGCTTTTGCATTGAAAATTCAATATTTTTCAAAACTTTGTAAAACTTAATATTTGCAATAAAACTTTGTGTAAACTGTTGGAAATTGTCAAAATCAACATTTTCTGATCGATACCATATCGATTTTCAATAATTTTATGGGTTTTCTAATGATTTCAAACAGTATATTCAAATTTGAAATTACCGTGTTTAACGTTGAAAAACTAGCTTCAAATGCTTGCTTTTGCATTGAAAATTCAATATTTTTCAAAACTTTGTAAAACTTAATATTTGCAATAAAACTTTGTGTAAACAGTTGGAAATTGTCAAAATCAACATTTTCTGATCGATACCATATCGATTTTCAATAATTTTATTGGTTTTCTAATGATTTCAAACAGCATATTCAAATTTGAAATTACCGTGTTTAACGTTGAAAAACTAGCTTGAAAGGCTTGCTTTTGCATTGAAAATTCAATATTTTTCAAAACTTTGTGAAACTTAATATTTGCAATAAAACTTTGTGTAAACTGTTGGAAATTGTCAAAATCAACATTTTCTGATCGATACCATATCGATTTTCAATAATTTTATTGGTTTTCTAATGATTTCAAACAGTATATTCAAATTTGAAATTACCGTGTTTAACGTTGAAAAAGTAGCTTGAATTGCTTGCTTTTGCATTGAAAATTCAATATTTTTCAAAACTTTGTAAAACTTAATATTTGCAATAAAACTTTGTGTAAACTGTTGGAAATTGTCAAAATCAACATTTTCTGATCGATACCATATCGATTTTCAATAATTTTATTGGTTTTCTAATGATTTCAAACAGCATATTCAAATTTGAAATTACCGTGTTTAACGTTGAAAAACTAGCTTGAAATGCTTCTTTTGTATTGAAAATTCAATATTTTTCAAAACTTTGTAAAACTTAATATTTGCAATAAAACTTTGTGTAAACTGGTGGAAATTGTCAAAATCAACATTTTCTGATCGATACCATATCGATTTTCAATAATTTTATTGGTTTTCTAATGATTTCAAACAGCATATTCAAATTTGAAATTACCGTGTTTAACGTTGAAAAGCTACCTTGAAATGCTTGCTTTTGCATTGAAAATTCAATATTTTTCAAAACTTTGTAAAACTTAATATTTGCAATAAAACTTTGTGTAAACTGTTGGAAATTGTCAAAATCAACATTTTCTGATCGATACCATATCGATTTTCAATAATTTTATGGGTTTTCTAATGATTTCAAACAGCATATTCAAATTTGAAATTACCGTGTTTAACGTTGAAAAACTAGCTTGAAAGGCTTGCTTTTGCATTGAAAATTCAATATTTTTCAAAACTTTGTAAAACTTAATATTTGCAATAAAACTTTGTGTAAACTGTTGGAAATTGTCAAAATCAACATTTTCTGATCGATACCATATCGATTTTCAATAATTTTATTGGTTTTCTAATGATTTCAAACAGTATATTCAAATTTGAAATTACCGTGTTTAACGTTGAAAAAGTAGCTTTAATTGCTTGCTTTTGCATTGAAAATTCAATATTTTTCAAAACTTTGTAAAACTTAATATTTGCAATAAAACTTTGTGTAAACTGTTGGAAATTGTCAAAATCAACATTTTCTGATCGATACCATATCGATTTTCAATAATTTTATTGGTTTTCTAATGATTTCAAACAGCATATTCAAATTTGAAATTACCGTGTTTAACGTTGAAAAACTAGCTTGAAATGCTTGCTTTTGCATTGAAAATTCAATATTTTTCAAAACTTTGTAAAACTTAATATTTGCAATAAAACTTTGTGTAAACTGTTGGAAATTGTCAAAATCAACATTTTCTGATCGATACCATATCGATTTTCAATAATTTTGTTGGTGTCTAATGATTTCAAACACTATATTCAAATTTGAAATTACCGTGTTTAACGTTGAAAAACTAGCTTCAAATGCTTGCATTGAAATTTCAATATTTTTCAAAACTTTGTAAAACATAATATTTGCAATAAAACTTTGTGTAAACTGTTGGAAATTGTCAAAATCAACATTTTCTGATCGATACCATATCGATTTTCAATAATTTTATTGGTTTTCTAATGATTTCAAACAGCATATTCAAATTTGAAATTACCGTGTTTAACCTTGAAAAACTAGCTTGAAATGTTTGCTTTTGCATTGAAAATTCAATATTTTTCAAAACTTTGTAAAACTTAATATTTGCAATAAAACTTTGTGTAAACTGGTGGAAATTGTCAAAATCAACATTTTCTGATCGATACCATATCGATTTTCAATAATTTTATTGGTTTTCTAAGGATTTCAAACAGTATATTCAAATTTGAAATTACCGTGTTAAACGTTGAAAAAGTAGCTTGAATTGCTTGCTTTTGTATTGAAAATTCAATATTTTTCAAAACTTTGTAAAACTTAATATTTGCAATAAAACTTTGTGTAAACTCTTGGAAATTGTCAAAATCAACATTTTCTGATCGATACCATATCGATTTTCAATAATTTTATTGGTTTTCTAATGATTTCAAACAGTATATTCAAATTTGAAATTACCGTGTTTGAAAAAGTAGCTTGAATTGCTTGCTTTTGCCTTGAAAATTCAATATTTTTCAAAACTATATAAAACTTAATATTTGCAATAAAACTTTGTGTAAACTGTTGGAAATTGTCAAAATCAACATTTTCTGATCGATACCATATCGATTTTCAATAATTTTATTGGTTTTCTAATGATTTCAAACAGCATATTCAAATTTGAAATTACCGTGTTTAACGTTGAAAAACTAGCTTCAAATGCTTGCATTGAAATTTCAATATTTTTCAAAACTTTGTAAAACTTAATATTTGCAATAAAACTTTGTGTAAACTGTTGGAAATTGTCAAAATCAACATTTTCTGATCGATACCACATCGATTTTCAATAATTTTATTGGTTTTCTAAGGATTTCAAAGACTATATTGAAATTTGAAATTACCGTGTTTAACGTTGAAAAACTAGCTTGAATTGCTTGCTTTTGCATTGAAAATTCAATATTTTTCAAAACTTTGTAAAACTTAATATTTGCAATAAAACTTTGTGTAAACTGTTGGAAATTGTCTAAATCAACATTTTCTGATCGATACCGTATCGATTTTCAATAATTTTATTGGTTTTCTAATGATTTCAAACAGTATATTCAAATTTGAAATTACCGTGTTTAATGTTGAAAAAGTAGCTTGAATTGCTTGCTTTTGCATTGAAAATTCAATATTTTTCAAAACTATATAAAACTTAATATTTGCAATAAAACTTTGTGTAAACTGTTGGAAATTGTCAAAATCAACATTTTCTGATAGATACCATATCGATTTTCAATAATTTTATTGGTTTTCTAATGATTTCAAACAGCATATTCAAATTTGAAATTACCGTGTTTAACGTTGAAAAACTAGCTTCAAATGCTTGCATTGAAATTTCAATATTTTTCAAAACTTTGTAAAACATAATATTTGCAATAAAACTTTGAGTAAACTGTTCGAAATTGTCAAAATCAACATTTTCTGATCGATACCATATCGATTTTCAATAATTTTATTGGTTTTCTAATGATTTCAAACACTATATTCAAATTTGAAATTACCGTGTTTAACCTTTAAAACGTAGCTTGAATTGCTTGCTTTTGCATTGAAAATTCAATATTTTTCAAAACTTTGTAAAACTTAATATTTGCAATAAAACTTTGTGTAAACTGTTGGAAATTGTCAAAATCAACATTTTCTGATCGATACCATATCGATTTTCAATAATTTTATTGGTTTTCTAAGGATTTCAAACAGTATATTCAAATTTGAAATTACCGTGTTTAACGTTGAAAAAGTAGCTTGAATTGCTTGCTTTTGCATTGAAAATTCAATATTTTTCAAAACTTTGTAAAACTTAATATTTGCAATAAAACTTTCTGTAAACTGCTGGAAATTGTCAAAATCAACATTTTCTGATCGATACCATATCGATTTTCAATAATTTTATTGGTTTTCTAATGATTTCAAACAGCATATTCAAATTTGAAATTACCGTGTTTAACGTTGAAAAACTAGCTTGAAATGCTTGCTTTTGTATTGAAAATTCAATATTTTTCAAAACCTTGTAAAACTTAATATTTGCAATAAAACTTTGTGTAAACTGTTGGAAATTGTCAAAATCAACATTTTCTGATCGATACCATATCGATTTTCAATAATTTTATTGGTTTTCTAATGATTTCAAACAGCATATTCAAATTTGAAATTACCGTGTTTAACGTTGAAAAACTAGCTTTAAATGCTTGCTTTTGCATTGAAAATTCAATATTTTTCAAAACTTTGTAAAACATAATATTTGCAATAAAACTTTGTGTAAACTGTTGGAAATTGTCAAAATCAACATTTTCTGATCGATACCATATCGATTTTCAATAATTTTATTGGTTTTCTAATGATTTCAAACAGCATATTCAAATTTGAAATTACCGTGTTTAACGTTGAAAAACTAGCTTGAAAGGCTTGCTTTTGCATTGAAAATTCAATATTTTTCAAAACTTTGTGAAACTTAATATTTGCAATAAAACTTTGTGTAAACTGTTGGAAATTGTCAAAATCAACATTTTCTGATCGATACCATATCGATTTTCAATAATTTTATTGGTTTTCTAATGATTTCAAACAGTATATTCAAATTTGAAATTACCGTGTTTAACGTTGAAAAAGTAGCTTGAATTGCTTGCTTTTGCATTGAAAATTCAATATTTTTCAAAACTTTGTAAAACTTAATATTTGCAATAAAACTTTGTGTAAACTGTTGGAAATTGTCAAAATCAACATTTTCTGATCGATACCATATCGATTTTCAATAATTTTATTGGTTTTCTAATGATTTCAAACAGCATATTCAAATTTGAAATTACCGTGTTTAACGTTGAAAAACTAGCTTGAAATGCTTCTTTTGTATTGAAAATTCAATATTTTTCAAAACTTTGTAAAACTTAATATTTGCAATAAAACTTTGTGTAAACTGGTGGAAATTGTCAAAATCAACATTTTCTGATCGATACCATATCGATTTTCAATAATTTTATTGGTTTTCTAATGATTTCAAACAGCATATTCAAATTTGAAATTACCGTGTTTAACGTTGAAAAGCTACCTTGAAATGCTTGCTTTTGCATTGAAAATTCAATATTTTTCAAAACTTTGTAAAACTTAATATTTGCAATAAAACTTTGTGTAAACTGTTGGAAATTGTCAAAATCAACATTTTCTGATCGATACCATATCGATTTTCAATAATTTTATGGGTTTTCTAATGATTTCAAACAGCATATTCAAATTTGAAATTACCGTGTTTAACGTTGAAAAACTAGCTTGAAAGGCTTGCTTTTGCATTGAAAATTCAATATTTTTCAAAACTTTGTAAAACTTAATATTTGCAATAAAACTTTGTGTAAACTGTTGGAAATTGTCAAAATCAACATTTTCTGATCGATACCATATCGATTTTCAATAATTTTATTGGTTTTCTAATGATTTCAAACAGTATATTCAAATTTGAAATTACCGTGTTTAACGTTGAAAAAGTAGCTTTAATTGCTTGCTTTTGCATTGAAAATTCAATATTTTTCAAAACTTTGTAAAACTTAATATTTGCAATAAAACTTTGTGTAAACTGTTGGAAATTGTCAAAATCAACATTTTCTGATCGATACCATATCGATTTTCAATAATTTTATTGGTTTTCTAATGATTTCAAACAGCATATTCAAATTTGAAATTACCGTGTTTAACGTTGAAAAACTAGCTTGAAATGCTTGCTTTTGCATTGAAAATTCAATATTTTTCAAAACTTTGTAAAACTTAATATTTGCAATAAAACTTTGTGTAAACTGTTGGAAATTGTCAAAATCAACATTTTCTGATCGATACCATATCGATTTTCAATAATTTTGTTGGTGTCTAATGATTTCAAACACTATATTCAAATTTGAAATTACCGTGTTTAACGTTGAAAAACTAGCTTCAAATGCTTGCATTGAAATTTCAATATTTTTCAAAACTTTGTAAAACATAATATTTGCAATAAAACTTTGTGTAAACTGTTGGAAATTGTCAAAATCAACATTTTCTGATCGATACCATATCGATTTTCAATAATTTTATTGGTTTTCTAATGATTTCAAACAGCATATTCAAATTTGAAATTACCGTGTTTAACCTTGAAAAACTAGCTTGAAATGTTTGCTTTTGCATTGAAAATTCAATATTTTTCAAAACTTTGTAAAACTTAATATTTGCAATAAAACTTTGTGTAAACTGGTGGAAATTGTCAAAATCAACATTTTCTGATCGATACCATATCGATTTTCAATAATTTTATTGGTTTTCTAAGGATTTCAAACAGTATATTCAAATTTGAAATTACCGTGTTAAACGTTGAAAAAGTAGCTTGAATTGCTTGCTTTTGTATTGAAAATTCAATATTTTTCAAAACTTTGTAAAACTTAATATTTGCAATAAAACTTTGTGTAAACTCTTGGAAATTGTCAAAATCAACATTTTCTGATCGATACCATATCGATTTTCAATAATTTTATTGGTTTTCTAATGATTTCAAACAGTATATTCAAATTTGAAATTACCGTGTTTGAAAAAGTAGCTTGAATTGCTTGCTTTTGCCTTGAAAATTCAATATTTTTCAAAACTATATAAAACTTAATATTTGCAATAAAACTTTGTGTAAACTGTTGGAAATTGTCAAAATCAACATTTTCTGATCGATACCATATCGATTTTCAATAATTTTATTGGTTTTCTAATGATTTCAAACAGCATATTCAAATTTGAAATTACCGTGTTTAACGTTGAAAAACTAGCTTCAAATGCTTGCATTGAAATTTCAATATTTTTCAAAACTTTGTAAAACTTAATATTTGCAATAAAACTTTGTGTAAACTGTTGGAAATTGTCAAAATCAACATTTTCTGATCGATACCACATCGATTTTCAATAATTTTATTGGTTTTCTAAGGATTTCAAAGACTATATTGAAATTTGAAATTACCGTGTTTAACGTTGAAAAACTAGCTTGAATTGCTTGCTTTTGCATTGAAAATTCAATATTTTACAAAACTTTGTAAAACTTAATATTTGCAATAAAACTTTGTGTAAACTGTTGGAAATTGTCTAAATCAACATTTTCTGATCGATGCCGTATCGATTTTCAATAATTTTATTGGTTTTCTAATGATTTCAAACAGTATATTCAAATTTGAAATTACCGTGTTTAATGTTGAAAAAGTAGCTTGAATTGCTTGCTTTTGCATTGAAAATTCAATATTTTTCAAAACTATATAAAACTTAATATTTGCAATAAAACTTTGTGTAAACTGTTGGAAATTGTCAAAATCAACATTTTCTGATAGATACCATATCGATTTTCAATAATTTTATTGGTTTTCTAATGATTTCAAACAGCATATTCAAATTTGAAATTACCGTGTTTAACGTTGAAAAACTAGCTTCAAATGCTTGCATTGAAATTTCAATATTTTTCAAAACTTTGTAAAACATAATATTTGCAATAAAACTTTGAGTAAACTGTTCGAAATTGTCAAAATCAACATTTTCTGATCGATACCATATCGATTTTCAATAATTTTATTGGTTTTCTAATGATTTCAAACACTATATTCAAATTTGAAATTACCGTGTTTAACCTTTAAAACGTAGCTTGAATTGCTTGCTTTTGCATTGAAAATTCAATATTTTTCAAAACTTTGTAAAACTTAATATTTGCAATAAAACTTTGTGTAAACTGTTGGAAATTGTCAAAATCAACATTTTCTGATCGATACCATATCGATTTTCAATAATTTTATTGGTTTTCTAAGGATTTCAAACAGTATATTCAAATTTGAAATTACCGGGTTTAACGTTGAAAAAGTAGCTTGAATTGCTTGCTTTTGCATTGAAAATTCAATATTTTTCAAAACTTTGTAAAACTTAATATTTGCAATAAAACTTTCTGTAAACTGCTGGAAATTGTCAAAATCAACATTTTCTGATCGATACCATATCGATTTTCAATAATTTTATTGGTTTTCTAATGATTTCAAACAGCATATTCAAATTTGAAATTACCGTGTTTAACGTTGAAAAACTAGCTTGAAATGCTTGCTTTTGTATTGAAAATTCAATATTTTTCAAAACTTTGTAAAACTTAATATTTGCAATAAAACTTTGTGTAAACTGTTGGAAATTGTCAAAATCAACATTTTCTGATCGATACCATATCGATTTTCAATAATTTTATTGGTTTTCTAATGATTTCAAACAGCATATTCAAATTTGAAATTACCGTGTTTAACGTTGAAAAACTAGCTTTAAATGCTTGCTTTTGCATTGAAAATTCAATATTTTTCAAAACTTTGTAAAACATAATATTTGCAATAAAACTTTGTGTAAACTGTTGGAAATTGTCAAAATCAACATTTTCTGATCGATACCATATCGATTTTCAATAATTTTATTGGTTTTCTAAGGATTTCAAACAGTATATTCAAATTTGAAATTACCGTGTTTAACGTTGAAAAAGTAGCTTGAATTGCTTGCTTTTGTATTGAAAATTCAATATTTTTCAAAACTTTGTAAAACTTAATATTTGCAATAAAACTTTGTGTAAACTGGTGGAAATTGTCAAAATCAACATTTTCTGATCGATACCATATCGATTTTCAATAATTTTATTGGTTTTCTAATGATTTCAAACAGCATATTCAAATTTGAAATTACCGTGTTTAACGTTGAAAAACTACCTTGAAATGCTTGCTTTTGCATTGAAAATTCAATATTTTTCAAAACTTTGTAAAACTTAATATTTGCAATAAAACTTTGTGTAAACTGTTGGAAATTGTCAAAATCAACATTTTCTGATCGATACCATATCGATTTTCAATAATTTTATTGGTTTTCTAATGATTTCAAACAGCATATTCAAATTTGAAATTACCGTGTTTAACGTTGAAAAACTAGCTTGAAAGGCTTGCTTTTGCATTGAAAATTCAATATTTTTCAAAACTTTGTAAAACTTAATATTTGCAATAAAACTTTGTGTAAACTGTTGGAAATTGTCAAAATCAACATTTTCTGATCGATACCATATCGATTTTCAATAATTTTATTGGTTTTCTAATGATTTCAAACAGCATATTCAAATTTGAAATTACCGTGTTTAACGTTGAAAAACTAGCTTGAAAGGCTTGCTTTTGCATTGAAAATTCAATATTTTTCAAAACTTTGTAAAACTTAATATTTGCAATAAA
This sequence comes from Acanthosepion esculentum, assembly GCA_964036315.1. Taxonomy (NCBI): domain Eukaryota; kingdom Metazoa; phylum Mollusca; class Cephalopoda; order Sepiida; family Sepiidae; genus Acanthosepion; species Acanthosepion esculentum. Next base: position 26,883,097 of record OZ038514.1, read on the forward strand.
ACTTTGTGTAAACTGTTGGAAATTGTCAAAATCAACATTTTCTGATGGATACCATATCGATTTTCAATAATTTTATTGGTTTTCTAATGATTTCAAACAGTATATTCAAATTTGAAATTACCGTGTTTAACGTTGAAAAAGTAGCTTGAATTGCTTGCTTTTGCATTGAAAATTCAATATTTTTCAAAACTTTGTAAAACTTAATATTTGCAATAAAACTTTGTGTAAACTGTTGGAAATTGTCAAAATCAACATTTTCTGATCGATACCATATCGATTTTCAATAATTTTATTGGTTTTCTAATGATTTCAAACAGCATATTCAAATTTGAAATTACCGTGTTTAACGTTGAAAAACTAGCTTGAAATGCTTGCTTTTGCATTGAAAATTCAATATTTTTCAAAACTTTGTAAAACTTAATATTTGCAATAAAACTTTGTGTAAACTGTTGGAAATTGTCAAAATCAACATTTTCTGATCGATACCATATCGATTTTCAATAATTTTATTGGTTTTCTAAGGATTTCAAAGACTATATTCAAATTTGAAATTACCGTGTTTAACGTTGAAAAACTAGCTTGAATTGCTTGCTTTTGCATTGAAAATTCAATATTTTTCAAAACTTTGTAAAACTTAATATTTGCAATAAAACTTTGTGTAAACTGTTGGAAATTGTCTAAATCAACATTTTCTGATCGATACCATATCGATTTTCAATAATTTTATTGGTTTTCTAATGATTTCAAACAGTATATTCAAATTTGAAATTACCGTGTTTAATGTTGAAAAAGTAGCTTGAATTGCTTGCTTTTGCATTGAAAATTCAATATTTTTCAAAACTATATAAAACTTAATATTTGCAATAAAACTTTGTGTAAACTGTTGGAAATTGTCAAAATCAACATTTTCTGATAGATACCATATCGATTTTCAATAATTTTATTGGTTTTCTAATGATTTCAAACAGCATATTCAAATTTGAAATTACCGTGTTTAAAGTTGAAAAACTAGCTTCAAATGCTTGCATTGAAATTTCAATATTTTTCAAAACTTTGTAAAACATAATATTTGCAATAAAACTTTGAGTAAACTGTTCGAAATTGTCAAAATCAACATTTTCTGATCGATACCATATCGATTTTCAATAATTTTATTGGTTTTCTAATGATTTCAAACAGTATATTCAAATTTGAAATTACCGTGTTTGAAAAAGTAGCTTGAATTGCTTGCTTTTGCCTTGAAAATTCAATATTTTTCAAAACTATATAAAACTTAATATTTGCAATAAAACTTTGTGTAAACTGTTGGAAATTGTCTAAATCAACATTTTCTGATCGATACCGTATCGATTTTCAATAATTTTATTGGTTTTCTAATGATTTCAAACAGTATATTCAAATTTGAAATTACCGTGTTTAATGTTGAAAAAGTAGCTTGAATTGCTTGCTTTTGCATTGAAAATTCAATATTTTTCAAAACTATATAAAACTTAATATTTGCAATAAAACTTTGTGTAAACTGTTGGAAATTGTCAAAATCAACATTTTCTGATAGATACCATATCGATTTTCAATAATTTTATTGGTTTTCTAATGATTTCAAACAGCATATTCAAATTTGAAATTACCGTGTTTAACGTTGAAAAACTAGCTTCAAATGCTTGCATTGAAATTTCAATATTTTTCAAAACTTTGTAAAACATAATATTTGCAATAAAACTTTGAGTAAACTGTTCGAAATTGTCAAAATCAACATTTTCTGATCGATACCATATCGATTTTCAATAATTTTATTGGTTTTCTAATGATTTCAAACACTATATTCAAATTTGAAATTACCGTGTTTAACCTTTAAAACGTAGCTTGAATTGCTTGCTTTTGCATTGAAAATTCAATATTTTTCAAAACTTTGTAAAACTTAATATTTGCAATAAAACTTTGTGTAAACTGTTGGAAATTGTCTAAATCAACATTTTCTGATCGATACCGTATCGATTTTCAATAATTTTATTGGTTTTCTAATGATTTCAAACAGTATATTCAAATTTGAAATTACCGTGTTTAACGTTGAAAAAGTAGCTTGAATTGCTTGCTTTTGCATTGAAAATTCAATATTTTTCAAAACTTTGTAAAACTTAATATTTGCAATAAAACTTTGTGTAAACTGTTGGAAATTGCCAAAATCAACATTTTCTGATCGATACCATATCGATTTTCAATAATTTTATTGGTTTTCTAAGGATTTCAAACTGTATATTCAAATTTGAAATTACCGTGTTTAACGTTGAAAAAGTAGCTTGAATTGCTTGCTTTTGTATTGAAAATTCAATATTTTTCAAAACTTTGTAAAACTTAATATTTGCAATAAAACTTTGTGTAAACTGTTGGAAATTGTCAAAATCAACATTTTCTGATCGATACCATATCGATTTTCAAAAATTTTATTGGTTTTCTAATGATTTCAAACAGCATATTCAAATTTGAAATTACCGTGTTTAACGTTGAAAAACTAGCTTGAAATGCTTGCTTTTGCATTGAAAATTCAATATTTTTCAAAACTGTGTAAAACTTAATATTTCGAATAAAACTTTGTGTAAACTGTTGGAAATTGTCAAAATCAACATTTTCTGATCGATACCATATCGATTTTCAATAATTTTATTGGTTTTCTAATCATTTCAAACAGCATATTCAAATTTGAAATTACCGTGTTTAACGTTGAAAAAGTAGCTTGAAATGCTTGCTTTTGCATTGAAAATTCAATATTTTTCAAAACTGTGTAAAACTTAATATTTCGAATAAAACTTTGTGTAAACTGTTGGAAATTGTCAAAATCAACATTTTCTGATCGATACCATATCGATTTTCAAAAATTTTATTGGTTTTCTAATGATTTCAAACAGCATATTCAAATTTGAAATTACCGTGTTTAACGTTGAAAAACTAGCTTGAAATGCTTGCTTTTGCATTGAAAATTCAATATTTTTCAAAACTTTGTAAAACTTAATATTTCGAATAAAACTTTGTGTAAACTGTTGGAAATTGTCAAAATCAACATTTTCTGATCGATACCATATCGATTTTCAATAATTTTGTTGGTTTTCTAATGATTTCAAACACTATATTCAAATTTGAAATTACCGTGTTTAACGTTGAAAAACTAGCTTCAAATGCTTACATTGAAATTTCAATATTTTTCAAAACTTTGTAAAACATAATATTTGCAATAAAACTTTGTGTAAACTGTTGGAAATTGTAAAAATCAACATTTTCTGATCGATACCATATCGATTTTCAATAATTTTATTGGTTTTCTAATGATTTCAAACAGCATATTCAAATTTGAAATTACCGTGTTTAACCTTGAAAAACTAGCTTGAAATGTTTGCTTTTGCATTGAAAATTCAATATTTTTCAAAACTTTGTAAAACTTAATATTTGCAATAAAACTTTGTGTAAACTGTTGGAAATTGTCAAAATCAACATTTTCTGATCGATACCATATCGATTTTCAATAATTTTATTGGTTTTCTAAGGATTTCAAACAGTATATTCAAATTTGAAATTACCGTGTTAAACGTTGAAAAAGTAGCTTGAATTGCTTGCTTTTGTATTGAAAATTCAATATTTTTCAAAACTTTGTAAAACTTAATATTTGCAATAAAACTTTGTGTAAACTCTTGGAAATTGTCAAAATCAACATTTTCTGATCGATACCATATCGATTTTCAATAATTTTATTGGTTTTCTAATGATTTCAAACAGTATATTCAAATTTGAAATTACCGTGTTTGAAAAAGTAGCTTGAATTGCTTGCTTTTGCCTTGAAAATTCAATATTTTTCAAAACTATATAAAACTTAATATTTGCAATAAAACTTTGTGTAAACTGTTGGAAATTGTCAAAATCAACATTTTCTGATCGATACCATATCGATTTTCAATAATTTTATTGGTTTTCTAATGATTTCAAACACTATATTCAAATTTGAAATTACCGTGTTTAACGTTGAAAAACTAGCTTCAAATGCTTGCTTTTGCATTGAAAATTCAATATTTTTCAAAACTTTGTAAAACTTAATATTTGCAATAAAACTTTGTGTAAACTGTTGGAAATTGTCAAAATCAACATTTTCTGATCGATACCATATCGATTTTCAATAATTTTATTGGTTTTCTAAGGATTTCAAACTGTATATTCAAATTTGAAATTACCTTGTTTAACGTTGAAAAAGTAGCTTGAATTGCTTGCTTTTGTATTGAAAATTCAATATTTTTCAAAACTTTGTAAAACTTAATATTTGCAATAAAACTTTGTGTAAACTGTTGGAAATTGTCTAAATCAACATTTTCTGATCGATACCGTATCGATTTTAAATAATTTTATTGGTTTTCTAATGATTTCAAACAGTATATTCAAATTTGAAATTACCGTGTTTAATGTTGAAAAAGTAGCTTGAATTGCTTGCTTTTGCATTGAAAATTCAATATTTTTCAAAACTATATAAAACTTAATATTTGCAATAAAACTTTGTGTAAACTGTTGGAAATTGTCAAAATCAACATTTTCTGATAGATACCATATCGATTTTCAATAATTTTATTGGTTTTCTAATGATTTCAAACAGCATATTCAAATTTGAAATTACCGTGTTTAACGTTGAAAAACTAGCTTCAAATGCTTGCATTGAAAATTCAATATTTTTCAAAACTTTGTAAAACTTAATATTTGCAATAAAACTTTCTGTAAACTGTTGGAAATTGTCAAAATCAACATTTTCTGATCGATACCATATCGATTTTCAATAATTTTATTGGTTTTCTAAGGATTTCAAACAGTATATTCAAATTTGAAATTACCCTGTTTAACGTTGAAAAAGTAGCTTGAATTGCTTGCTTTTGCATTGAAAATTCAATATTTTTCAAAACTTTGTAAAACTTAATATTTGCAATAAAACTTTGTGTAAACTGTTGGAAGTTGTCAAAATCAACATTTTCTGATCGATACCATATCGATTTTCAATAATTTTATTGGTTTTCTAATGATTTCAAACAGCATATTCAAATTTGAAATTACCGTGTTTAACGTTGAAAAACTAGCTTGAAATGCTTGCTTTTGCATTGAAAATTCAATATTTTTCAAAACTTTGTAAAACTTAATATTTGCAATAAAACTTTGTGTAAACTGTTGGAAATTGTCAAAATCAACATTTTCTGATCGATACCATATCGATTTTCAATAATTTTATTGGTTTTCTAATGATTTCAAACAGCATATTCAAATTTGAAATTACCGTGTTTAACGTTGAAAAACTAGCTTGAATTGCTTGCTTTTGCATTGAAAATTCAATATTTTTCAAAACTTTGTAAAACTTAATATTTGCAATAAAACTTTGTGTAAACTGTTGGAAATTGTCAAAATCAACATTTTCTGATCGATACCATATCGATTTTCAATAATTTTATTGGTTTTCTAATGATTTCAAACAGCATATTCAAATTTGAAATTACCGTGTTTAACGTTGAAAAACTAGCTTGAAATGCTTGCTTTTGCATTGAAAATTCAATATTTTTCAAAACTTTGTAAAACTTAATATTTGCAATAAAACTTTGTGTAAACTGTTGGAAATTGTCAAAATCAACATTTTCTGATCGATACCATATCGATTTTCAATAATTTTATTGGTTTTCTAATGATTTCAAACAGCATATTCAAATTTGAAATTACCGTGTTTAACGTTGAAAAACTAGCTTAAATTGCTTGCTTTTGCATTGAAAATTCAATATTTTTCAAAACTTTGTAAAACTTAATATTTGCAATAAAACTTTGTGTAAACTGTTGGAAATTGTCAAAATCAACATTTTCTGATCGATACCATATCGATTTTCAATAATTTTATTGGTTTTCTAATGATTTCAAACAGCATATTCAAATTTGAAATTACCGTGTTTAACGTTGAAAAACTAGCTTGAAATGCTTGCTTTTGCATTGAAAATTCAATATTTTTCAAAACTTTGTAAAACTTAATATTTGCAATAAAACTTTGTGTAAACTGTTGGAAATTGTCAAAATCAACATTTTCTGATCGATACCATATCGATTTTCAATAATTTTATTGGTTTTCTAATGATTTCAAACAGTATATTCAATTTGAAATTACCGTGTTTAACGTTGAAAAAGTAGCTTGAATTGCTTGCTTTTGCATTGAAAATTCAATATTTTTCAAAACTTTGTAAAACTTAATATTTGCAATAAAACTTTGTGTAAACTGTTGGAAATTGTCAAAATCAACATTTTCTGATCGATACCATATCGATTTTCAATAATTTTATTGGTTTTCTAATGATTTCAAACACTATATTCAAATTTGAAATTACCGTGTTTAACGTTGAAAAACTAGCTTCAAATGCTTGCTTTTGCATTGAAAATTCAATATTTTTCAAAACTTTGTAAAACTTAATATTTGCAATAAAACTTTGTGTAAACTGTTGGAAATTGTCAAAATCAACATTTTCTGATCGATACCATATCGATTTTCAATAATTTTATTGGTTTTCTAATGATTTCAAACAGCATATTCAAATTTGAAATTACCGTGTTTAACGTTGAAAAACTAGCTTGAAATGCTTGCTTTTGTATTGAAAATTCAATATTTTTCAAAACTTTGTAAAACTTAATATTTGCAATAAAACTTTGTGTAAACTGTTGGAAATTGTCAAAATCAACATTTTCTGATCGATACCATATCGATTTTCAATAATTTTATGGGTTTTCTAATGATTTCAAACAGCATATTCAAATTTGAAATTACCGTGTTTAACGTTGAAAAACTAGCTTGAAAGGCTTGCTTTTGCATTGAAAATTCAATATTTTTCAAAACTTTGTAAAACTTAATATTTGCAATAAAACTTTCTGTAAACTGTTGGAAATTGTCAAAATCAACATTTTCTGATCGATACCATATCGATTTTCAATAATTTTATTGGTTTTCTAAGGATTTCAAACAGTATATTCAAATTTGAAATTACCCTGTTTAACGTTGAAAAAGTAGCTTGAATTGCTTGCTTTTGCATTGAAAATTCAATATTTTTCAAAACTTTGTAAAACTTAATATTTGCAATAAAACTTTGTGTAAACTGTTGGAAATTGTCAAAATCAACATTTTCTGATCGATACCATATCGATTTTCAATAATTTTATTGGTTTTCTAATGATTTCAAACAGCATATTCAAATTTGAAATTACCGTGTTTAACGTTGAAAAACTAGCTTGAAATGCTTGCTTTTGTATTGAAAATTCAATATTTTTCAAAACTTTGTAAAACTTAATATTTGCAATAAAACTTTGTGTAAACTGTTGGAAATTGTCAAAATCAACATTTTCTGATCGATACCATATCGATTTTCAATAATTTTATTGGTTTTCTAATGATTTCAAACAGCATATTCAAATTTGAAATTAGCGTGTTTAACGTTGAAAAACTAGCTTGAAAGGCTTGCTTTTGCATTGAAAATTCAATATTTTTCAAAACTTTGTAAAACTTAATATTTGCAATAAAACTTTGTGTAAACTGTTGGAAATTGTCAAAATCAACATTTTCTGATCGATACCATATCGATTTTCAATAATTTTATGGGTTTTCTAATGATTTCAAACAGCATATTCAAATTTGAAATTACCGTGTTTAACGTTGAAAAACTAGCTTGAAAGGCTTGCTTTTGCATTGAAAATTCAATATTTTTCAAAACTTTGTAAAACTTAATATTTGCAATAAAACTTTCTGTAAACTGTTGGAAATTGTCAAAATCAACATTTTCTGATCGATACCATATCGATTTTCAATAATTTTATTGGTTTTCTAAGGATTTCAAACAGTATATTCAAATTTGAAATTACCCTGTTTAACGTTGAAAAAGTAGCTTGAATTGCTTGCTTTTGCATTGAAAATTCAATATTTTTCAAAACTTTGTAAAACTTAATATTTGCAATAAAACTTTGTGTAAACTGTTGGAAATTGTCAAAATCAACATTTTCTGATCGATACCATATCGATTTTCAATAATTTTATTGGTTTTCTAATGATTTCAAACAGCATATTCAAATTTGAAATTACCGTGTTTAACGTTGAAAAACTAGCTTGAAATGCTTGCTTTTGTATTGAAAATTCAATATTTTTCAAAACTTTGTAAAACTTAATATTTGCAATAAAACTTTGTGTAAACTGTTGGAAATTGTCAAAATCAACATTTTCTGATCGATACCATATCGATTTTCAATAATTTTATTGGTTTTCTAATGATTTCAAACAGCATATTCAAATTTGAAATTAGCGTGTTTAACGTTGAAAAACTAGCTTGAAAGGCTTGCTTTTGCATTGAAAATTCAATATTTTTCAAAACTTTGTAAAACTTAATATTTGCAATAAAACTTTGTGTAAACTGTTGGAAATTGTCAAAATCAACATTTTCTGATCGATACCATATCGATTTTCAATAATTTTATGGGTTTTCTAATGATTTCAAACAGCATATTCAAATTTGAAATTACCGTGTTTAACGTTGAAAAACTAGCTTGAAAGGCTTGCTTTTGCATTGAAAATTCAATATTTTTCAAAACTTTGTAAAACTTAATATTTGCAATAAAACTTTGTGTAAACTGTTGGAAATTGTCAAAATCAACATTTTCTGATGGATACCATATCGATTTTCAATAATTTTATTGGTTTTCTAATGATTTCAAACAGTATATTCAAATTTGAAATTACCGTGTTTAACGTTGAAAAAGTAGCTTGAATTGCTTGCTTTTGCATTGAAAATTCAATATTTTTCAAAACTTTGTAAAACTTAATATTTGCAATAAAACTTTGTGTAAACTGTTGGAAATTGTCAAAATCAACATTTTCTGATCGATACCATATCGATTTTCAATAATTTTATTGGTTTTCTAATGATTTCAAACAGCATATTCAAATTTGAAATTACCGTGTTTAACGTTGAAAAACTAGCTTGAAATGCTTGCTTTTGCATTGAAAATTCAATATTTTTCAAAACTTTGTAAAACTTAATATTTGCAATAAAACTTTGTGTAAACTGTTGGAAATTGTCAAAATCAACATTTTCTGATCGATACCATATCGATTTTCAATAATTTTGTTGGTTTTCTAATGATTTCAAACACTATATTCAAATTTGAAATTACCGTGTTTAACGTTGAAAAACTAGCTTCAAATGCTTGCATTGAAATTTCAATATTTTTCAAAACTTTGTAAAACATAATATTTGCAATAAAACTTTGTGTAAACTGTTGGAAATTGTCAAAATCAACATTTTCTGATCGATACCATATCGATTTTCAATAATTTTATTGGTTTTCTAATGATTTCAAACAGCATATTCAAATTTGAAATTACCGTGTTTAACCTTGAAAAACTAGCTTGAAATGTTTGCTTTTGCATTGAAAATTCAATATTTTTCAAAACTTTGTAAAACTTAATATTTGCAATAAAACTTTGTGTAAACTGTTGGAAATTGTCAAAATCAACATTTTCTGATCGATACCATATCGATTTTCAATAATTTTATTGGTTTTCTAATGATTTCAAACAGCATATTCAAATTTGAAATTACCGTGTTTAACGTTGAAAAAGTAGCTTGAAATGCTTGCTTTTGCATTGAAAATTCAATATTTTTCAAAACTTTGTAAAACTTAATATTTGCAATAAAACTTTGTGTAAACTTTTGGAAATTGTCAAAATCAACATTTTCTGATCGTTACCATATCGATTTTCAATAATTTTATTGGTTTTCTAATGATTTCAAACAGTATGTTCAAATTTGAAATTACCGTGTTTAACGTTGAAAAAGTAGCTTGAATTGCTTGCTTTTTGCATTGAAAATTCAATATTTTTCAAAACTTTGTAAAACTTAATATTTACAATAAAACTTTGTGTAAACTGTTGGAAATTGTCAAAATCAACATTTTCTGATCGATACCATATCGATTTTCAATAATTTTATTGGTTTTCTAATGATTTCAAACAGTATGTTCAAATTTGAAATTACCGTGTTTAACGTTGAAAAACTAGCTTCAAATGCTTGCTTTTGCATTGAATATTCAATATTTTTCAAAACTTTGTAAAACTTAATATTTGCAATAAAACTTTGTGTAAACTGTTGGAAATTGTCAAAATCAACATTTTCTGATCGATACCATATCGATTTTCAATAATTTTATTGGTTTTCTAATGATTTCAAACAGCATATTCAAATTTGAAATTACCGTGTTTAACGTTGAAAAACTAGCTTGAAAGGCTTGCTTTTGCATTGAAAATTCAATATTTTTCAAAACTTTGTAAAACTTAATATTTGCAATAAAACTTTGTGTAAACTGTTGGAAATTGTCAAAATCAACATTTTCTGATCGATACCATATCGATTTTCAATAATTTTATTGGTTTTCTAATGATTTCAAAACGCATATTCAAATTTGAAATTACCGTGTTTAACGTTGAAAAAGTAGCTTGAAAGGCTTGCTTTTGCATTGAAAATTCAATATTTTTCAAAACTTTGTAAAACTTAATATTTGCAATAAAACTTTGTGTAAACTGTTGGAAATTGTCAAAATCAACATTTTCTGATCGATACCATATCGATTTTCAATAATTTTATTGGTTTTCTAAGGATTTCAAACAGTATATTCAAATTTGAAATTACCGTGTTTAACGTTGAAAAACTAGCTTGAATTGCTTGCTTTTGCATTGAAAATTCAATATTTTTCAAAACTTTGTAAAAATTAATATTTGCAATAAAACTTTGTGTAAACTGTTGGAAATTGTCAAAATCAACATTTTCTGATCGATACCATATCGATTTTCAATAATTTTATTGGTTTTCTAATGATTTCAAACAGTATATTCAAATTTGAAATTACCGTGTTTAACGTTGAAAAACTAGCTTGAATTGCTTGCTTTTGCATTGAAAATTCAATATTTTTCAAAACTTTGTAAAACTTAATATTTACAATAAAACTTTGTGTAAACTGTTGGAAATTGTCAAAATCAAGATTTTCTGATCGATACCATATCGATTTTCAATAATTTTATTGGTTTTCTAATGATTTCAAACACTATATTCAAATTTGAAATTACCGTGTTTAACGTTGAAAAACTAGCTTCAAATGCTTGCTTTTGCATTGAAAATTCAATATTTTTCAAAACTTTGTAAAACTTAATATTTGCAATAAAACTTTGTGTAAACTGTTGGAAATTGTCAAAATCAACATTTTCTGATCGATACCATATCGATTTTCAATAATTTTATTGGTTTTCTAAGGATTTCAAACAGTATATTCAAATTTGAAATTACCGTGTTTAACGTTGAAAAACTAGCTTGAATTGCTTGCTTTTGCATTGAAAATTCAATATTTTTCAAAACTTTGTAAAACATAATATTTGCAATAAAACTTTGTGTAAACTGTTGGAAATTGTCAAAATCAACATTTTCTGATCGATACCATATCGATTTTCAATAATTTTATTGGTTTTCTAATGATTTCAAACAGTATATTCAAATTTGAAATTACCGTGTTTAACGTTGAAAAAGTAGCTTGAATTGCTTGCTTTTGCATTGAAAATTCAATATTTTTCAAAACTTTGTAAAACTTAATATTTACAATAAAACTTTGTGTAAACTGTTGGAAATTGTCAAAATCAAGATTTTCTGATCGATACCATATCGATTTTCAATAATTTTATTGGTTTTCTAATGATTTCAAACACTATATTCAAATTTGAAATTACCGTGTTTAACGTTGAAAAACTAGCTTCAAATGCTTGCTTTTGCATTGAAAATTCAATATTTTTCAAAACTTTGTAAAACTTAATATTTGCAATAAAACTTTTTGTAAACTGTTGGAAATTGTCAAAATCAACATTTTCTGATCGATACCATATCGATTTTCAATAATTTTATTGGTTTTCTAATGATTTCAAACAGTATATTCAAATTTGAAATTACCGTGTTTAACGTTGAAAAACTAGCTTGAATTGCTTGCTTTTGCATTGAAAATTCAATATTTTTCAAAACTTTGTAAAACTTAATATTTGCAATAAAACTTTGTGTAAACTGTTGGAAATTGTCAAAATCAACATTTTCTGATCGATACCATATCGATTTTCAATAATTTTATTGGTTTTCTAATGATTTCAAACAGTATATTCAAATTTGAAATTACCGTGTTTAACGTTGAAAAACTAGCTTCAAATGCTTGCTTTTGCATTGAAAATTCAATATTTTTCAAAACTTTGTAAAACTTAATATTTGCAATAAAACTTTGTGTAAACTGTTGGAAATTGTCCAAATCCACATTTTCTGATCGATACCATATCGATTTTCAATAATTTTATTGGTTTTCTAATGATTTCAAACAGTATATTCAAATTTGAAATTACCGTGTTTAACGTTGAAAAAGTAGCTTGAATTGCTTGCTTTTGCATTGAAAATTCAATATTTTTCATAACTTTGTGAAACTTAATATTTGCAATAAAACTTTGTGTAAACTGTTGGAAATTGTCAAAATCAACATTTTCTGATCGATACCATATCGATTTTCAATAATTTTATTGGTTTTCTAATGATTTCAAACAGTATATTCAAATTTGAAATTACCGTGTTTAACGTTGAAAAACTAGCTTCAAATGCTTGCTTTTGCATTGAAAATTCAATATTTTTCATAACTTTGTGAAACTTAATATTTGCAATAAAACTTTGTGTAAACTGTTGGAAATTGTCAAAATCAACATTTTCTGATCGATACCATATCGATTTTCAATAATTTTATTGGTTTTCTAATGATTTAAAACTGCATATTCAAATTTGAAATTACCGTGTTTAACGTTGAAAAAGTAGCTTGAATTGCTTGCTTTTGTATTGAAAATTCAATATTTTTCAAAACTTTGTAAAACTTAATATTTGCAATAAAACTTTGTGTAAACTGTTGGAAATTGTCAAAATCAACATTTTCTGATCGATACCGTATCGATTTTCAATAATTTTATTGGTTTTCTAATGATTTCAAACAGCATATTCAAATTTGAAATTACCGTGTTTAACGTTGAAAAACTAGCTTGAAATGCTTGGTTTTGTATTGAAAATTCAATATTTTTCAAAACTTTGTAAAACTTAATATTTGCAATAAAACTTTGTGTAAACTGTTGGAAATTGTCAAAATCAACATTTTCTGATCGATACCATATCGATTTTCAATCATTTTATTGGTTTTCTAATGATTTCAAACAGCATATTCAAATTTGAAATTACCGTGTTTAACATTGAAAAACTAGCTTGAATTGCTTGCTTTTGCATTGAAAATTCAATATTTTTCAAAACTTTGTAAAACTTAATATTTGCAATAAAACTTTGTGTAAACTGTTGGAACTTGTCAAAATCAACATTTTCTGATCGATACCATATCGATTTTCAATAATTTTATTGGTTTTCTAATGATTTCAAACAGCATACTCAAATTTGAAATTACCGTGTTTAACTTTGAAAAACTAGATTGAAAGGCTTGCTTTTGCATTGAAAATTCAATATTTTTCAAAACTTTTTAAAACTTAATATTTGCAATAAAACTTTGTGTAAACTGTTGGAAATTGTCTAAATCAACATTTTCTGATCGATACCATATCGATTTTCAATAATTTTATTGGTTTTCTAAGGATTTCAAACAGTATATTCAAATTTGAAATTACCGTGTTTAACGTTGAAAAAGTAGCTTGAATTGCTTGCTTTTGCATTGAAAATTCAATATATTTCAAAACTTTGTAAAACTTAATATTTGCAATAAAACTTTGTGTAAACTGTTGGAAATTTTCAAAATCAACATTTTCTGATCGATACCATATCGATTTTCAATAATTTTATTGGTTTTCTAATGATTTCAAACAGTATATTCAAATTTGAAATTACCGTGTTTAACGTTGAAAAAGTAGCTTGAATTGCATGCTTTTGCATTGAAAATTCAATATTTTTCAAAACTTTGTAAAACTTAATATTTGCAATAAAACTTTGTGTAAACTGTTGGAAATTGTCAAAATCAACATTTTCTGATCGATACCATATCGATTTTCAATAATTTTATTGGTTTTCTAATGATTTCAAACAGCATACTCAAATTTGAAATTACCGTGTTTAACGTTGAAAAACTAGCTTGAAATGCTTGCTTTTGCATTGAAAATTCAATATTTTTCAAAACTTTGTAAAACTTAATATTTGCAATAAAACTTTGTGTAAACTGTTGGAAATTGTCAAAATCAACATTTTCTGATCGATACCATATAGATTTTCAATAATTTTATTGGTTTTCTAATGATTTCAAACAGCATATTCAAATTTGAAATTACCGTGTTTAACGTTAAAAAACTAGCTTGAAAGGCTTGCTTTTGCATTGAAAATTCAATATTTTTCAAAACTTTGTAAAACTTAATATTTGCAATAAAACTTTGTGTAAACTGTTGGAAATTGTCAAAATCAACATTTTCTGATCGATACCATATCGATTTTCAATAATTTTATTGGTTTTCTAAGGATTTCAAACAGTATATTCAAATTTGAAATTACCGTGTTTAACGTTGAAAAAGTAGCTTGAATTGCTTGCTTTTGCATTGAAAATTCAATATTTTTCAAAACTTTGTAAAACTTAATATTTGCAATAAAACTTTGTGTAAACTGTTGGAAATTGTCAAAATCAACATTTTCTGATCGATACCATATCGATTTTCAATAATTTTATTGGTTTTCTAAGGATTTCAAACAGTATATTCAAATTTGAAATTACCGTGTTTAACGTTGAAAAAGTAGCTTGAATTGCTTGCTTTTGCATTGAAAATTCAATATTTTTCAAAACTTTGTAAAACTTAATATTTGCAATAAAACTTTGTGTAAACTGTTGGAAATTGTCCAAATCCACATTTTCTGATCGATACCATATCGATTTTCAATAATTTTATTGGTTTTCTAATGATTTCAAACAGTATATTCAAATTTGAAATTACCCTGTTTAACGTTGAAAAAGTAGCTTCAAATGCTTGCTTTTGCATTGATAATTCAATATTTTTCATAACTTTGTGAAACTTAATATTTGCAATAAAACTTTGTGTAAACTGTTGGAAATTGTTAAAATCAACATTTTCTGATCGATACCATATCGATTTTCAATAATTTTATTGGTTTTCTAATGATTTAAAACTGCATATTCAAATTTGAAATTACCGTGTTTAACGTTGAAAAAGTAGCTTGAATTGCTTGCTTTTGTATTGAAAATTCAATATTTTTCAAAACTTTGTAAAACTTAATATTTGCAATAAAACTTTGTGTAAACTGTTGGAAATTGTCAAAATCAACATTTTCTGATCGATACCGTATCGATTTTCAATAATTTTATTGGTTTTCTAATGATTTCAAACAGCATATTCAAATTTGAAATTACCGTGTTTAACGTTGAAAAACTAGCTTGAAATGCTTGGTTTTGTATTGAAAATTCAATATTTTTCAAAACTTTGTAAAACTTAATATTTGCAATAAAACTTTGTGTAAACTGTTGGAAATTGTCAAAATCAACATTTTCTGATCGATACCATATCGATTTTCAATAATTTTATTGGTTTTCTAATGATTTCAAACAGCATATTCAAATTTGAAATTACCGTGTTTAACATTGAAAAACTAGCTTGAATTGCTTGCTTTTGCATTGAAAATTCAATATTTTTCAAAACTTTGTAAAACTTAATATTTGCAATAAAACTTTGTGTAAACTGTTGGAACTTGTCAAAATCAACATTTTCTGATCGATACCATATCGATTTTCAATAATTTTATTGGTTTTCTAATGATTTCAAACAGCATACTCAAATTTGAAATTACCGTGTTTAACGTTGAAAAACTAGCTTGAAATGCTTGCTTTTGCATTGAAAATTCAATATTTTTCAAAACTTTGTAAAACTTAATATTTGCAATAAAACTTTGTGTAAACTGTTGGAAATTGTCAAAATCAACATTTTCTGATCGATACCATATAGATTTTCAATAATTTTATTGGTTTTCTAATGATTTCAAACACTATATTCAAATTTGAAATTACCGTGTTTAACGTTGAAAAACTAGCTTCAAATGCTTGCTTTTGCATTGAAAATTCAATATTTTTCAAAACTTTGTAAAACTTAATATTTGCAATAAAACTTTGTGTAAACTGTTGGAAATTGTCAAAATCAACATTTTCTGATCGATACCATATCGATTTTCAATAATTTTATTGGTTTTCTAATGATTTCAAACTGCATATTCAAATTTGTATTTACCGTGTTTAACGTTGAAAAAGTAGCTTGAATTGCTTGCTTTTGCATTGAAAATTCAATATTTTTCAAAACTTTGTAAAATTAATATTTGCAATAAAACTTTGTGTAAACTGTTGGAAATTGTCAAAATCAACATTTTCTGATCGATACCATATCGATTTTCAATAATTTTATTGGTTTTCTAATGATTTCAAACAGCATATTCAAATTTGAAATTACCGTGTTTAACGTTGAAAAACTAGATTGAAAGGCTTGCTTTTGCATTGAAAATTCAATATTTTTCAAAACTTTGTAAAATTAATATTTGCAATAAAACTTTGTGTAAACTGTTGGAAATTGTCAAAATCAACATTTTCTGATCGATACCATATCGATTTTCAATAATTTTATTGGTTTTCTATTGATTTCAAACAGTATATTCAAATTTGAAATTACCGTGTTTAACGTTGAAAAAGTAGCTTGAATTGCTTGCTTTTGCATTGAACATTCAATATTTTTCAAAACTTTGTAAAACTTAATATTTGCAATAAAACTTTGTGTAAACTGTTGGAAATTGTCAAAATCAACATTTTCTGATCGATACCATATCGATTTTCAATAATTTTATTGGTTTTCTAATGATTTCAAACAGCATATTCAAATTTGAAATTACCGTGTTTAACGTTGAAAAACTAGATTGAAAGGCTTGCTTTTGCATTGAAAATTCAATATTTTTCAAAACTTTGTAAAACTTAATATTTGCAATAAAACTTTGTGTAAACTGTTGGAAATTGTCTAAATGAACATTTTCTGATCGATACCATATCGATTTTCAATAATTTTATTGGTTTTCTAAGGATTTCAAACAGTATATTCAAATTTGAAATTACCGTGTTTAACGTTGAAAAAGTAGCTTGAATTGCTTCGTTTTGCATTGAAAATTCAATATATTTCAAAACTTTGTAAAACTTAATATTTGCAATAAAACTTTGTGTAAACTGTTGGAAATTTTCAAAATCAACATTTTCTGATCGATACCATATCGATTTTCAATAATTTTATTGGTTTTCTAATGATTTCAAACAGTATATTCAAATTTGAAATTACCGTGTTTAACGTTGAAAAAGTAGCTTGAATTGCTTGCTTTTGCATTGAAAATTCAATATTTTTCAAAACTTTGTAAAACTTAATATTTGCAATAAAACTTTGTGTAAACTGTTGGAAATTGTCAAAATCAACATTTTCTGATCGATACCATATCCATTTTCAATAATTTTATTGGTTTTCTAATGATTTCAAACAGCATATTCAAATTTGAAATTACTGTGTTTAACGTTGAAAAACTAGCTTGAAATGCTTGCTTTTGCATTGAAAATTCAATATTTTTCAAAACTTTGTAAAACTTAATATTTGCAATAAAACTTTGTGTAAACTGTTGGAAATTGTCAAAATCAACATTTTCTGATCGATACCATATCGATTTTCAATAATTTTATTGGTTTTCTAATGATTTCAAACAGCATATTCAAATTTGAAATTACCGTGTTTAACGTTGAAAAACTAGCTTGAATTGCTTGCTTTTGCATTGAAAATTCAATATTTTTCAAAACTTTGTAAAACTTAATATTTGCAATAAAACTTTGTGTAAACTGTTGGAAATTGTCAAAATCAACATTTTCTGATCGATACCATATCGATTTTCAATAATTTTATTGGTTTTCTAATGATTTCAAAGAGTATATTCAAATTTGAAATTACCGTGTTTAACGTTGAAAAACTAGCTTGAAATGCTTGCTTTTGCATTGAAAATTCAATATTTTTCAAAACTTTGTAAAACTTAATATTTGCAATAAAACTTTGTGTAAACTGTTGGAAATTGTCAAAATCAACATTTTCTGATCGATACCATATCGATTTTCAATAATTTTATTGGTTTTCTAATGATTTCAAACAGCATATTCAAATTTGAATTTACCGTGTTTAACGTTGAAAAAGTAGCTTGAATTGCTTGCTTTTGCATTGAAAATTCAATATTTTTCAAAACTTTGTAAAACTTAATATTTGCAATAAATCTTTGTGTAAACTGTTGGAAATTGTCAAAATCAACATTTTCTGATCGATACCATATCGATTTTCAATAATTTTATTGGTTTTCTAATGATTTCAAACAGCATATTCAAATTTGAAATTACCGTGTTTAACGTTGAAAAACTAGATTGAAAGGCTTGCTTTTGCATTGAAAATTCAAAATTTTTCAAAACTTTGTAAAACTTAATATTTGCAATAAAACTTTGTGTAAACTGTTGGAAATTGTCTAAATCAACATTTTCTGATCGATACCATATCGATTTTCAATAATTTTATTGGTTTTCTAATGATTTCAAACAGCATATTCAAATTTGAAATTACTGTGTTTAACGTTGAAAAACTAGCTTGAAATGCTTGCTTTTGCATTGAAAATTCAATATTTTTCAAAACTTTGTAAAACTTAATATTTGCAATAAAACTTTGTGTAAACTGTTGGAAATTGTCAAAATCAACATTTTCTGATCGATACCATATCGATTTTCAATAATTTTATTGGTTTTCTAATGATTTCAAACAGCATATTCAAATTTGAAATTACCGTGTTTAACGTTGAAAAACTAGCTTGAATTGCTTGCTTTTGCATTGAAAATTCAATATTTTTCAAAACTTTGTAAAACTTAATATTTGCAATAAAACTTTGTGTAAACTGTTGGAAATTGTCAAAATCAACATTTTCTGATCGATACCATATCGATTTTCAATAATTTTATTGGTTTTCTAAGGATTTCAAACAGTATATTCAAATTTGAAATTACCGTGTTTAACGTTGAAAAAGTAGCTTGAATTGCTTGCTTTTGCATTGAAAATTCAATATTTTTCAAAACTTTGTAAAACTTAATATTTGCAATAAAACTTTGTGTAAACTGTTGGAAATTGTCAAAATCAACATTTTCTGATCGATACCATATCCATTTTCAATAATTTTATTGGTTTTCTAATGATTTCAAACAGCATATTCAAATTTGAAATTACTGTGTTTAACGTTGAAAAACTAGCTTGAAAGGCTTGCTTTTGCATTGAAAATTCAATATTTTTCAAAACTTTGTAAAACTTAATATTTGCAATAAAACTTTGTGTAAACTGTTGGAAATTGTCAAAATCAACATTTTCTGATCGATACCATATCGATTTTCAATAATTTTATTGGTTTTCTAATGATTTCAAACAGCATATTCAAATTTGAAATTACCGTGTTTAACGTTGAAAAACTAGATTGAAAGGCTTGCTTTTGCATTGAAAATTCGAAATTTTTCAAAACTTTGTAAAACTTAATATTTGCAATAAAACTTTGTGTAAACTGTTGGAAATTGTCTAAATCAACATTTTCTGATCGATACCATATCGATTTTCAATAATTTTATTGGTTTTCTAATGATTTCAAACAGCATATTCAAATTTGAAATTACTGTGTTTAACGTTGAAAAACTAGCTTGAAATGCTTGCTTTTGCATTGAAAATTCAATATTTTTCAAAACTTTGTAAAACTTAATATTTGCAATAAAACTTTGTGTAAACTGTTGGAAATTGTCAAAATCAACATTTTCTGATCGATACCATATCGATTTTCAATAATTTCATTGGTTTTCTAATGATTTCAAACAGCATATTCAAATTTGAAATTACCGTGTTTAACGTTGAAAAAGTAGCTTGAATTGCTTGCTTTTGCATTGAAAATTCAATATTTTTCAAAACTTTGTAAAACTTAATATTTGCAATAAAACTTTGTGTAAACTGTTGGAAATTGTCAAAATCAACATTTTCTGATCGATACCATATCGATTTTCAATAATTTTATTGGTTTTCTAAGGATTTCAAACAGTATATTCAAATTTGAAATTACCGTGTTTAACGTTGAAAAAGTAGCTTGAATTGCTTGCTTTTGCATTGAAAATTCAATATTTTTCAAAACTTTGTAAAACTTAATATTTGCAATAAAACTTTGTGTAAACTGTTGGAAATTGTCAAAATCAACATTTTCTGATCGATACCATATCGATTTTCAATAATTTTATTGGTTTTCTAATGATTTCAAACAGCATATTCAAATTTGAAATTACCGTGTTTAACGTTGAAAAACTAGCTTGAATTGCTTGCTTTTGCATTGAAAATTCAATATTTTTCAAAACTTTGTAAAACTTAATATTTGCAATAAAACTTTGTGTAAACTGTTGGAAATTGTCAAAATCAACATTTTCTGATCGATACCATATCGATTTTCAATAATTTTATTGGTTTTCTAATGATTTCAAACAGCATATTCAAATTTGAAATTACCGTGTTTAACGTTGAAAAACTAGCTTGAATTGCTTGCTTTTGCATTGAAAATTCCATATTTTTCAAAACTTTGTAAAACATAATATTTGCAATAAAACTTTGTGTAAACTGTTGGAAATTGTCAAAATCAATTTTTCTGATCGATACCATATCGATTTTCAATAATTTTATTGGTTTTCCAAGGATTTCAAACAGTATATTCAAATTTGAAATTACCGTGTTTAACGTTGAAAAAGTAGCTTGAATTGCTTGCTTTTGCATTGAAAATTCAATATTTTTCAAAACTTTGTAAAAGTTAATATTTGCAATAAAACTTTGTGTAAACTGTTGGAAATTGTCAAAATCAACATTTTCTGATCGATACCATATCGATTTTCAATAATTTTATTGGTTTTCTAATGATTTCAAACAGCATATTCAAATTTGAAATTACCGTGTTTAACGTTGAAAAAGTAGCTTGAATTGCTTGCTTTTGCATTGAAAATTCAATATTTTTCAAAACTTAGTAAAACTTAATATTTGCAATAAAACTTTGTGTAAACTGTTGGAAATTGTCAAAATCAACATTTTCTGATCGATACCATATCGATTTTCAATAATTTTATTGGTTTTCTAATGATTTCAAACAGTATATTCAAATTTGAAATTACCGTGTTTAACGTTGAAAAACTAGCTTCAAATGCTTGCTTTTGCATTGAAAATTCAATATTTTTCAAAACTTTGTAAAACTTAATATTTGCAATAAAACTTTGTGTAAACTGTTGGAAATTGTCAAAATCAACATTTTCTGATCGATACCATATCGATTTTCAATAATTTTATTGGTTTTCTAATGATTTCAAACAGCATATTCAAATTTGAATTTACCGTGTTTAACGTTGAAAAAGTAGCTTGAATTGCTTGCTTTTGCATTGAAAATTCAATATTTTTCAAAACTTTGTAAAACTTAATATTTGCAATAAAACTTTGTGTAAACTGTTGGAAATTGTCAAAATCAACATTTTCTGATCGATACCATATCGATTTTCAATAATTTTATTGGTTTTCTAATGATTTCAAACAGCATATTCAAATTTGAAATTACCGTGTTTAACGTTGAAAAACTAGATTGATAGGCTTGCTTTTGCATTGAAAATTCAACATTTTTCAAAACTTTGTAAAACTTAATATTTGCAATAAAACTTTGTGTAAACTGTTGGAAATTGTCTAAATCAACATTTTCTGATCGATACCATATCGATTTTCAATAATTTTATTGGTTTTCTAATGATTTCAAACAGCATATTCAAATTTGAAATTACTGTGTTTAACGTTGAAAAACTAGCTTGAAATGCTTGCTTTTGCATTGAAAATTCAATATTTTTCAAAACTTTGTAAAACTTAATATTTGCAATAAAACTTTGTGTAAACTGTTGGAAATTGTCAAAATCAACATTTTCTGATCGATACCATATCGATTTTCAATAATTTTATTGGTTTTCTAAGGATTTCAAACAGTATATTCAAATTTGAAATTACCGTGTTTAACGTTGAAAAAGTAGCTTGAATTGCTTGCTTTTGCATTGAAAATTCAATATTTTTCAAAACTTTGTAAAACTTAATATTTGCAATAAAACTTTGTGTAAACTGTTGGAAATTGTCAAAATCAACATTTTCTGATCGATACCATATCGATTTTCAATAATTTTATTGGTTTTCTAATGATTTCAAACAGTATATTCAAATTTGAAATTACCGTGTTTAACGTTGAAAAACTAGCTTCAAATGCTTGCTTTTGCATTGAAAATTCAATATTTTTCAAAACTTTGTAAAACTTAATATTTGCAATAAAACTTTGTGTAAACTGTTGGAAATTGTCAAAATCAACATTTTCTGATCGATACCATATCGATTTTCAATAATTTTATTGGTTTTCTAATGATTTCAAACAGTATATTCAAATTTGAAATTACCGTGTTTAACGTTGAAAAACTAGCTTGAATTGCTTGCTTTTGCATTGAAAATTCAATATTTTTCAAAACTTTGTAAAACTTAATATTTGCAATAAAACTTTGTGTAAACTGTTGGAAATTGTCAAAATCAACATTTTCTGATCGATACCATATCGATTTTCAATAATTTTATTGGTTTTCTAATGATTTCAAACAGCATATTCAAATTTGAATTTACCGTGTTTAACGTTGAAAAAGTAGCTTGAATTGCTTGCTTTTGCATTGAAAATTCAATATTTTTCAAAACTTTGTAAAACTTAATATTTGCAATAAAACTTTGTGTAAACTGTTGGAAATTGTCAAAATCAACATTTTCTGATCGATACCATATCGATTTTCAATAATTTTATTGGTTTTCTAATGATTTCAAACAGCATATTCAAATTTGAAATTACCGTGTTTAACGTTGAAAAACTAGATTGAAAGGCTTGCTTTTGCATTGAGAATTCAAAATTTTTCAAAACTTTGTAAAACTTAATATTTGCAATAAAACTTTGTGTAAACTGTTGGAAATTGTCTAAATCAACATTTTCTGATCGATACCATATCGATTTTCAATAATTTTATTGGTTTTCTAATGATTTCAAACAGTATATTCAATTTTGAAATTACCGTGTTTAACGTTGAAAAAGTAGCTTGAATTGCTTGCTTTTGCATTGAAAATTCAATATTTTTCAAAACTTTGTAAAACTTAATATTTGCAATAAAACTTTGTGTAAACTGTTGGAAATTGTCAAAATCAACATTTTCTGATCGATACCATATCGATTTTCAATAATTTTATTGGTTTTCTAATGATTTCAAACAGTATATTCAAATTTGAAATTACCGTGTTTAACGTTGAAAAACTAGCTTCAAATGCTTGCTTTTGCATTGAAAATTCAATATTTTTCAAAACTTTGTAAAACTTAATATTTGCAATAAAACTTTGTGTAAACTGTTGGAAATTGTCAAAATCAACATTTTCTGATCGATACCATATCGATTTTCAATAATTTTATTGGTTTTCTAATGATTTCAAACAGTATATTCAAATTTGAAATTACCGTGTTTAACGTTGAAAAACTAGCTTGAATTGCTTGCTTTTGCATTGAAAATTCAATATTTTTCAAAACTTTGTAAAACTTAATATTTGCAATAAAACTTTGTGTAAACTGTTGGAAATTGTCAAAATCAACATTTTCTGATCGATACCATATCGATTTTCAATAATTTTATTGGTTTTCTAATGATTTCAAACAGCATATTCAAATTTGAATTTACCGTGTTTAACGTTGAAAAAGTAGCTTGAATTGCTTGCTTTTGCATTGAAAATTCAATATTTTTCAAAACTTTGTAAAACTTAATATTTGCAATAAAACTTTGTGTAAACTGTTGGAAATTGTCAAAATCAACATTTTCTGATCGATACCATATCGATTTTCAATAATTTTATTGGTTTTCTAATGATTTCAAACAGCATATTCAAATTTGAAATTACCGTGTTTAACGTTGAAAAACTAGATTGAAAGGCTTGCTTTTGCATTGAAAATTCGAAATTTTTCAAAACTTTGTAAAACTTAATATTTGCAATAAAACTTTGTGTAAACTGTTGGAAATTGTCTAAATCAACATTTTCTGATCGATACCATATCGATTTTCAATAATTTTATTGGTTTTCTAATGATTTCAAACAGCATATTCAAATTTGAAATTACTGTGTTTAACGTTGAAAAACTAGCTTGAAATGCTTGCTTTTGCATTGAAAATTCAATATTTTTCAAAACTTTGTAAAACTTAATATTTGCAATAAAACTTTGTGTAAACTGTTGGAAATTGTCAAAATCAACATTTTCTGATCGATACCATATCGATTTTCAATAATTTCATTGGTTTTCTAATGATTTCAAACAGCATATTCAAATTTGAAATTACCGTGTTTAACGTTGAAAAAGTAGCTTGAATTGCTTGCTTTTGCATTGAAAATTCAATATTTTTCAAAACTTTGTAAAACTTAATATTTGCAATAAAACTTTGTGTAAACTGTTGGAAATTGTCAAAATCAACATTTTCTGATCGATACCATATCGATTTTCAATAATTTTATTGGTTTTCTAAGGATTTCAAACAGTATATTCAAATTTGAAATTACCGTGTTTAACGTTGAAAAAGTAGCTTGAATTGCTTGCTTTTGCATTGAAAATTCAATATTTTTCAAAACTTTGTAAAACTTAATATTTGCAATAAAACTTTGTGTAAACTGTTGGAAATTGTCAAAATCAACATTTTCTGATCGATACCATATCGATTTTCAATAATTTTATTGGTTTTCTAATGATTTCAAACAGCATATTCAAATTTGAAATTACCGTGTTTAACGTTGAAAAACTAGCTTGAATTGCTTGCTTTTGCATTGAAAATTCAATATTTTTCAAAACTTTGTAAAACTTAATATTTGCAATAAAACTTTGTGTAAACTGTTGGAAATTGTCAAAATCAACATTTTCTGATCGATACCATATCGATTTTCAATAATTTTATTGGTTTTCTAATGATTTCAAACAGCATATTCAAATTTGAAATTACCGTGTTTAACGTTGAAAAAGTAGCTTGAATTGCTTGCTTTTGCATTGAAAATTCAATATTTTTCAAAACTTAGTAAAACTTAATATTTGCAATAAAACTTTGTGTAAACTGTTGGAAATTGTCAAAATCAACATTTTCTGATCGATACCATATCGATTTTCAATAATTTTATTGGTTTTCTAATGATTTCAAACAGTATATTCAAATTTGAAATTACCGTGTTTAACGTTGAAAAACTAGCTTCAAATGCTTGCTTTTGCATTGAAAATTCAATATTTTTCAAAACTTTGTAAAACTTAATATTTGCAATAAAACTTTGTGTAAACTGTTGGAAATTGTCAAAATCAACATTTTCTGATCGATACCATATCGATTTTCAATAATTTTATTGGTTTTCTAATGATTTCAAACAGCATATTCAAATTTGAATTTACCGTGTTTAACGTTGAAAAAGTAGCTTGAATTGCTTGCTTTTGCATTGAAAATTCAATATTTTTCAAAACTTTGTAAAACTTAATATTTGCAATAAAACTTTGTGTAAACTGTTGGAAATTGTCAAAATCAACATTTTCTGATCGATACCATATCGATTTTCAATAATTTTATTGGTTTTCTAATGATTTCAAACTGCATATTCAAATTTGAAATTACCGTGTTTAACGTTGAAAAACTAGATTGATAGGCTTGCTTTTGCATTGAAAATTCAACATTTTTCAAAACTTTGTAAAACTTAATATTTGCAATAAAACTTTGTGTAAACTGTTGGAAATTGTCTAAATCAACATTTTCTGATCGATACCATATCGATTTTCAATAATTTTATTGGTTTTCTAATGATTTCAAACAGCATATTCAAATTTGAAATTACTGTGTTTAACGTTGAAAAACTAGCTTGAAATGCTTGCTTTTGCATTGAAAATTCAATATTTTTCAAAACTTTGTAAAACTTAATATTTGCAATAAAACTTTGTGTAAACTGTTGGAAATTGTCAAAATCAACATTTTCTGATCGATACCATATCGATTTTCAATAATTTCATTGGTTTTCTAATGATTTCAAACAGCATATTCAAATTTGAAATTACCGTGTTTAACGTTGAAAAAGTAGCTTGAATTGCTTGCTTTTGCATTGAAAATTCAATATTTTTCAAAACTTTGTAAAACTTAATATTTGCAATAAAACTTTGTGTAAACTGTTGGAAATTGTCAAAATCAACATTTTCTGATTGATACCATATCGATTTTCAATAATTTTATTGGTTTTCTAAGGATTTCAAACAGTATATTCAAATTTGAAATTACCGTGTTTAACGTTGAAAAAGTAGCTTGAATTGCTTCCTTTTGCATTGAAAATTCAATATTTTTCAAAACTTTGTAAAACTTAATATTTGCAATAAAACTTTGTGTAAACTGTTGGAAATTGTCAAAATCAACATTTTCTGATCGATACCATATCGATTTTCAATAATTTTATTGGTTTTCTAATGATTTCAAACAGCATATTCAAATTTGAAATTACCGTGTTTAACGTTGAAAAACTAGCTTGAATTGCTTGCTTTTGCATTGAAAATTCAATATTTTTCAAAACTTTGTAAAACTTAATATTTGCAATAAAACTTTGTGTAAACTGTTGGAAATTGTCAAAATCAACATTTTCTGATCGATACCATATCGATTTTCAATAATTTTATTGGTTTTCTAATGATTTCAAACAGCATATTCAAATTTGAAATTACCGTGTTTAACGTTGAAAAACTAGCTTGAATTGCTTGCTTTTGCATTGAAAATTCCATATTTTTCAAAACTTTGTAAAACATAATATTTGCAATAAAACTTTGTGTAAACTGTTGGAAATTGTCAAAATCAATTTTTCTGATCGATACCATATCGACTTTCAATAATTTTATTGGTTTTCCAAGGATTTCAAACAGTATATTCAAATTTGAAATTACCGTGTTTAACGTTGAAAAAGTAGCTTGAATTGCTTGCTTTTGCATTGAAAATTCAATATTTTTCAAAACTTTGTAAAACTTAATATTTGCAATAAAACTTTGTGTAAACTTTTGGAAATTGTCAAAATCAACATTTTCTGATCGATACCATATCGATTTTCAATAATTTTATTGGTTTTCTAATGATTTCAAACAGCATATTCAAATTTGAAATTACCGTGTTTAACGTTGAAAAAGTAGCTTGAATTGCTTGCTTTTGCATTGAAAATTCAATATTTTTCAAAACTTAGTAAAACTTAATATTTGCAATAAAACTTTGTGTAAACTGTTGGAAATTGTCAAAATCAACATTTTCTGATCGATACCATATCGATTTTCAATAATTTTATTGGTTTTCTAATGATTTCAAAGAGTATATTCAAATTTGAAATTACCGTGTTTAACGTTGAAAAACTAGCTTCAAATGCTTGCTTTTGCATTGAAAATTCAATATTTTTCAAAACTTTGTAAAACTTAATATTTGCAATAAAACTTTGTGTAAACTGTTGGAAATTGTCAAAATCAACATTTTCTGATCGATACCATATCGATTTTCAATAATTTTATTGGTTTTCTAATGATTTCAAACAGCATATTCAAATTTGAATTTACCGTTTTTAACGTTGAAAAAGTAGCTTGAATTGCTTGCTTTTGCATTGAAAATTCAATATTTTTCAAAACTTTGTAAAACTTAATATTTGCAATAAAACTTTGTGTAAACTGTTGGAAATTGTCAAAATCAACATTTTCTGATCGATACCATATCGATTTTCAATAATTTTATTGGTTTTCTAATGATTTCAAACGGCATATTCAAATTTGAAATTACCGTGTTTAACGTTGAAAAACTAGATTGAAAGGCTTGCTTTTGCATTGAAAATTCAACATTTTTCAAAACTTTGTAAAACTTAATATTTGCAATAAAACTTTGTGTAAACTGTTGGAAATTGTCTAAATCAACATTTTCTGATCGATACCATATCGATTTTCAATAATTTTATTGGTTTTCTAAGGATTTCAAACAGTATATTCAAATTTGAAATTACCGTGTTTAACGTTGAAAAAGTAGCTTGAATTGCTTGCTTTTGCATTGAAAATTCAATATTTTTCAAAACTTTGTAAAACTTAATATTTGCAATAAAACTTTGTGTAAACTGTTGGAAATTGTCTAAATCAACATTTTCTGATCGATACCATATCGATTTTCAATAATTTTATTGGTTTTCTAAGGATTTCAAACAGTATATTCAAATTTGAAATTACCGTGTTTAACGTTGAAAAAGTAGCTTGAATTGCTTGCTTTTGCATTGAAAATTCAATATTTTTCAAAACTTTGTAAAACTTAATATTTGCAATAAAACTTTGTGTAAACTGTTGGAAATTGTCAAAATCAACATTTTCTGATCGATACCATATCGATTTTCAATAATTTTATTGGTTTTCTAATGATTTCAAACAGTATATTCAAATTTGAAATTACCGTGTTTAACGTTGAAAAAGTAGCTTGAATTGCTTGCTTTTGCATTGAAAATTCAATATTTTTCAAAACTTTGTAAAACTTAATATTTGCAATAAAACTTTGTGTAAACTGTTGGAAATTGTCAAAATCAACATTTTCTGATCGATACCATATCGATTTTCAATAATTTTATTGGTTTCCTAATGATTTCAAACAGCATATTCAAATTTGAATTTACCGTGTTTAACGTTGAAAAAGTAGCTTGAATTGCTTGCTTTTGCATTGAAAATTCAATATTTTTCAAAACTTTGTAAAACTTAATATTTGCAATAAAACTTTGTGTAAACTGTTGGAAATTGTCAAAATCAACATTTTCTGATCGATACCATATCGATTTTCAATAATTTTATTGGTTTTCTAATGATTTCAAACAGCATATTCAAATTTGAAATTACCGTGTTTAACGTTGAAAAACTAGCTTGAAAGGCTTGCTTTTGCATTGAAAATTCAACATTTTTCAAAACTTTGTAAAACTTAATATTTGCAATAAAACTTTGTGTAAACTGTTGGAAATTGTCTAAATCAACATTTTCTGATCGATACCATATCGATTTTCAATAATTTTATTGGTTTTCTAAGGATTTCAAACAGTATATTCAAATTTGAAATTACCGTGTTTAACGTTGAAAAAGTAGCTTGAATTGCTTCCTTTTGCATTGAAAATTCAATATTTTTCAAAACTTTGTAAAACTTAATATTTGCAATAAAACTTTGTGTAAACTGTTGGAAATTGTCAAAATCAACATTTTCTGATCGATACCATATCGATTTTCAATAATTTTATTGGTTTTCTAATGATTTCAAACAGCATATTCAAATTTGAAATTACCGTGTTTAACGTTGAAAAACGAGCTTGAAAGGCTTGCTTTTGCATTGAAAATTCAACATTTTTCAAAACTTTGTAAAACTTAATATTTGCAATAAAACTTTGTGTAAACTGTTGGAAATTGTCTAAATCAACATTTTCTGATCGATACCATATCGATTTTCAATAATTTTATTGGTTTTCTAAGGATTTCAAACAGTATATTCAAATTTGAAATTACCGTGTTTAACGTTGAAAAAGTAGCTTGAATTGCTTGCTTTTGCATTGAAAATTCAATATTTTTCAAAACTTTGTAAAACTTAATATTTGCAATAAAACTTTGTGTAAACTGTTGGAAATTGTCAAAATCAACATTTTCTGATCGATACCATATCGATTTTCAATAATTTTATTGGTTTTCTAATGATTTCAAACAGTATATTCAAATTTGAAATTACCGTGTTTAACGTTGAAAAAGTAGCTTGAATTGCTTGCTTTTGCATTGAAAATTCAATATTTTTCAAAACTTTGTAAAACTTAATATTTGCAATAAAACTTTGTGTAAACTGTTGGAAATTGTCAAAATCAACATTTTCTGATCGATACCATATCGATTTTCAATAATTTTATTGGTTTCCTAATGATTTCAAACAGCATATTCAAATTTGAATTTACCGTGTTTAACGTTGAAAAAGTAGCTTGAATTGCTTGCTTTTGCATTGAAAATTCAATATTTTTCAAAACTTTGTAAAACTTAATATTTGCAATAAAACTTTGTGTAAACTGTTGGAAATTGTCAAAATCAACATTTTCTGATCGATACCATATCGATTTTCAATAATTTTATTGGTTTTCTAATGATTTCAAACAGCATATTCAAATTTGAAATTACCGTGTTTAACGTTGAAAAACTAGCTTGAAAGGCTTGCTTTTGCATTGAAAATTCAACATTTTTCAAAACTTTGTAAAACTTAATATTTGCAATAAAACTTTGTGTAAACTGTTGGAAATTGTCAAAATCAACATTTTCTGATCGATACCATATCGATTTTCAATAATTTTATTGGTTTTCTAATGATTTCAAACAGTATATTCAAATTTGAAATTACCGTGTTTAACGTTGAAAAAGTAGCTTGAATTGCTTGCTTTTGCATTGAAAATTCAATATTTTTCAAAACTTTGTAAAACTTAATATTTGCAATAAAACTTTGTGTAAACTGTTGGAAATGTCAAAATCAACATTTTCGGATCGATACCATATCGATTTTCAATAATTTTATTGGTTTTCTAATGATTTCAAACAGCATATTCAAATTTGAAATTACTGTGTTTAACGTTGAAAAACTAGCTTGAAATGCTTGCTTTTGCATTGAAAATTCAATATTTTTCAAAACTTTGTAAAACTTAATATTTGCAATAAAACTTTGTGTAAACTGTTGGAAATTGTCAAAATCAACATTTTTTGATCGATACCATATCGATTTTCAATAATTTTATTGGTTTTCTAATGATTTCAAACAGCATATTCAAATTTGAAATTACCGTGTTTAACGTTGAAAAACTAGCTTGAATTGCTTGCTTTTGCATTGAAAATTCCATATTTTTCAAAACTTTGTAAAACATAATATTTGCAATAAAACTTTGTGTAAACTGTTGGAAATTGTCAAAATCAACATTTTCTGATCGATACCATATCGATTTTCAATAATTTTATTGGTTTTCTAAGGATTTCAAACAGTATATTCAAATTTGAAATTACCGTGTTTAACGTTGAAAAAGTAGCTTGAATTGCTTGCTTTTGCATTGAAAATTCAATATTTTTCAAAACTTTGTAAAACTTAATATTTGCAATAAAACTTTGTGTAAACTGTTGGAAATTGTCAAAATCAACATTTTCTGATCGATACCATATCGATTTTCAATAATTTTATTGGTTTTCTAATGATTTCAAACAGCATATTCAAATTTGAAATTACCGTGTTTAACGTTGAAAAACTAGCTTGAAAGTCTTGCTTTTGCATTGAAAATTCAGTATTTTTCAAAACTTTGTAAAACTTAATATTTGCAATAAAACTTTGTGTAAACTGTTGGAAATTGTCAAAATCAACATTTTCTGATCGATACCATATCGATTTTCAATAATTTTATTGGTTTTCTAAGGATTTCAAACAGTATATTCAAATTTGAAATTACCGTGTTTAACGTTGAAAAAGTAGCTTGAATTGCTTGCTTTTGCATTGAAAATTCAATATTTTTCAAAACTTTGTAAAACTTAATATTTGCAATAAAACTTTGTGTAAACTGTTGGAAATTGTCAAAATCAACATTTTCTGATCGATACCATATCGATTTTCAATAATTTTATTGGTTTTTTATGATTTCAAACAGTATATTCAAATTTGAAATTACCGTGTTTAACGTTGAAAAAGTAGCTTGAATTGCTTGCTTTTGCATTGAAAATTCAATATTTTTCAAAACTTTGTAAAACTTAATATTTGCAATAAAACTTTGTGTAAACTGTTGGAAATTGTCAGAATGAACATTTTCTGATAGATACCATATCGATTTTCAATAATTTTATTGGTTTTCTAATGATTTCAAACAGCATATTCAAATTTGAAATTACTGTGTTTAACGTTGAAAAACTAGCTTGAAATGCTTGCTTTTGCATTGAAAATTCAATATTTTTCAAAAGTTTGTAAAACTTAATATTTGCAATAAAACTTTGTGTAAACTGTTGGAAATTGTCAAAATCAACATTTTCTGATCGATACCATATCGATTTTCAATAATTTTATTGGTTTTCTAATGATTTCAAACAGCATATTCAAATTTGAAATTACCGTGTTTAACGTTGAAAAACTAGCTTGAATTGCTTGCTTTTGCATTGAAAATTCCATATTTTTCAAAACTTTGTAAAACATAATATTTG
Source organism: Acanthosepion esculentum (assembly GCA_964036315.1). Lineage (NCBI taxonomy): Eukaryota > Metazoa > Mollusca > Cephalopoda > Sepiida > Sepiidae > Acanthosepion > Acanthosepion esculentum. Next base: position 26,915,592 of record OZ038514.1, read on the forward strand.
CAATAAAACTTTGTGTAAACTGTTGGAAATTGTCAAAATCAATTTTTCTGATCGATACCATATCGATTTTCAATAATTTTATTGGTTTTCCAAGGATTTCAAACAGTATATTCAAATTTGAAATTACCGTGTTTAACGTTGAAAAAGTAGCTTGAATTGCTTGCTTTTGCATTGAAAATTCAATATTTTTCAAAACTTTGTAAAACTTAATATTTGCAATAAAACTTTGTGTAAACTGTTGGAAATTGTCAAAATCAACATTTTCTGATCGATACCATATCGATTTTCAATAATTTTATTGGTTTTCTAATGATTTCAAACAGCATATTCAAATTTGAAATTACCGTGTTTAACGTTGAAAAACTAGCTTGAAAGGCTTGCTTTTGCATTGAAAATTCAACATTTTTCAAAACTTTGTAAAACTTAATATTTGCAATAAAACTTTGTGTAAACTGTTGGAAATTGTCAAAATCAACATTTTCTGATCGATACCATATCGATTTTCAATAATTTTATTGGTTTTCTAATGATTTCAAACAGTATATTCAAATTTGAAATTACCGTGTTTAACGTTGAAAAAGTAGCTTGAATTGCTTGCTTTTGCATTGAAAATTCAATATTTTTCAAAACTTTGTAAAACTTAATATTTGCAATAAAACTTTGTGTAAACTGTTGGAAATGTCAAAATCAACATTTTCTGATCGATACCATATCGATTTTCAATAATTTTATTGGTTTTCTAATGATTTCAAACAGCATATTCAAATTTGAAATTACTGTGTTTAACGTTGAAAAACTAGCTTGAATTGCTTGCTTTTGCATTGAAAATTCAATATTTTTCAAAACTTTGTAAAACTTAATATTTGCAATAAAACTTTGTGTAAACGGTTGGAAATTGTCAAAATCAACATTTTCTGATCGATACCATATCGATTTTCAATAATTTTATTGGTTTTCTAATGATTTCAAACAGCATATTCACATTTGAATTTACCGTGTTTAACGTTGAGAAAGTAGCTTGAATTGCTTGCTTTTGCATTGAAAATTCAATATTTTTCAAAACTTTGTGAAAATTAATATTTGCAATAAAACTTTGTGTAAACTGTTGGAAATTGTCAAAATCAACATTTTCTGATCGATACCATATCGATTTTCAATAATTTTATTGGTTTTCTAATGATTTCAAACAGCATATTCCAATTTGAAATTAACGTGTTTAACGTTGAAAAACTAGATTGAAAGGCTTGCTTTTGCATTGAAAATTCAATATTTTTCAAAACTTTGTAAAACTTAATATTTGCAATAAAACTTTGTGTAAACTGTTGGAAATTGTCAAAATCCACATTTTCTGATCGATACCATATCGATTTTCAATAATTTTATTGGTTTTCTAAGGATTTCAAACAGTATATTCAAATTTGAAATTACCGTGTTTAACGTTGAAAAAGTAGCTTGAATTGCTTGCTTTTGCATTGAAAATTCAATATTTTTCAAAACTTTGTAAAACTTAATATTTGCAATAAAACTTTGTGTAAACTGTTGGAAATTGTCAAAATCAACATTTTCTGATCGATACCATATCGATTTTCAATAATTTTATTGGTTTTCTAATGATTTCAAACAGTATATTCAAATTTGAAATTACCGTGTTTAACGTTGAAAAAGTAGCTTGAATTGCTTGCTTTTGCATTGAATATTCAATATTTTTCAAAACTTTGTAAAACTTAATATTTGCAATAAAACTTTGTGTAAACTGTTGGAAATTGTCAAAATCAACATTTTCTGATCGATACCATATCGATTTTCAATAATTTTATTGGTTTTCTAATGATTTCAAACACTATATTCAAATTTGAAATTACCGTGTTTAACGTTGAAAAACTAGCTTCAAATGCTTGCTTTTGCATTGAAAATTCAATATTTTTCAAAACTTTGTAAAACTTAATATTTGCAATAAAACTTTGTGTAAACTGTTGGAAATTGTCAAAATCAACATTTTCTGATCGATACCATATCGATTTTCAATAATTTTATTGGTTTTCTAATGATTTCAAACAGTATATTCAAATTCGAAATTACCGTGTTTAACGTTGAAAAAGTAGCTTGAATTGCTTGCTTTTGCATTGAAAATTCAATATTTTTCAAAACTTTGTGAAACTTAATATTTGCAATAAAACTTTGTGTAAACTGTTGGAAATTGTCAAAATCAACATTTTCTGATCGAAACCATATCGATTTTCAATAATTTTATTGGTTTTCTAATGATTTCAAACAGCATATTCAAATTTGAAATTACCGTGTTTAACGTTGAAAAAGTAGCTTGAAAGGCTTGCTTTTGCATTGAAAATTCAATATTTTTCAAAACTTTGTAAAACTTAATATTTGCAATAAAACTTTGTGTAAACTGTTGGAAATTGTCAAAATCAACATTTTCTGATCGATACCATATCGATTTTCAATAATTTTATTGGTTTTCTAATGATTTCAAACAGTATATTCAAATTTGAAATTACCGTGTTTAACGTTGAAAAAGTAGCTTGAATTGCTTGCTTTTGCATTGAAAATTCAATATTTTTCAAAACTTTGTGAAACTTAATATTTGCAATAAAACTTTGTGTAAACTGTTGGAAATTGTCAAAATCAACATTTTCTGATCGATACCATATCGATTTTCAATAATTTTATTGGTTTTCTAATGATTTCAAACAGCATATTCAAATTTGAAATTACCATGTTTAACGTTGAAAGCAAGCCTTTCAAGCTAGTTTAGCTTGAAAGGCTTGCTTTTGCATTGAAAATTCAATATTTTTCAAAACTTTGTAAAACTTAATATTTGCAATAAAACTTTGTGTAAACTGTTGGAAATTGTCAAAATCAACATTTTCTGATCGATACCATATCGATTTTCAATATTTTTATTGGTTTTCTAAGGATTTCAAACAGTATATTCAAATTTGAAATTACCGTGTTTGAAAAAGTAGCTTGAATTGCTTGCATTGAAAATTCAATATTTTTCAAAACTTTGTAAAACTTAATATTTGCAATAAAACTTTGTGTAAACTGTTGGAAATTGTCAAAATCAACATTTTCTGATCGATACCATATCGATTTTCAATAATTTTATTGGTTTTCTAATGATTTCAAACAGTATATTCAAATTTGAAATTACCGTGTTAACGTTGAAATTAACGTGTTAACGTTGAAAAAGTAGCTTGAATTGCTTGCTTTTGCATTGAAAATTCAATATTTTTCAAAACTTTGTAAAACTTAATATTTGCAATAAAACTTTGTGTAAACTGTGGGAAATTGTCAAAATCAACATTTTCTGATCGATGCCATATCGATTTTCAATAATTTTATTGGTTTTCTAATGATTTCAAACAGCATATTCAAATTTGAAATTACCGTGTTTAACGTTGAAAAACTAGCTTGAAATGCTTGCTTTTGCATTGAAAATTCAATATTTTTCAAAACTTTGTAAAACTTAATATTTGCAATAAAACTTTGTGTAAACTGTTGGAAATTGTCAAAATCAACATTTTCTGATCGATACCATATCGATTTTCAATAATTTTATTGGTTTTCTAATGATTTCAAACAGCATATTCAAATTTGAAATTACCGTGTTTAACGTTGAAAAACTAGCTTGAAAGGCTTGCTTTTGCATTGAAAATTCAATATTTTTCAAAACTTTGTAAAACTTAATATTTGCAATAAAACTTTGTGTAAACTGTTGGAAATTGTCAAAATCAACATTTTCTGATCGATACCATATCGATTTTCAATAATTTTATTGGTTTTCTAATGATTTCAAACAGCATATTCAAATTTGAAATTACCGTGTTTAACGTTGAAAGCAAGCCTTTCAAGCTAGTTTAGCTTGAAAGGCTTGCTTTTGCATTGAAAATTCAATATTTTTCAAAACTTTGTAAAACTTAATATTTGCAATAAAACTTTGTGTAAACTGTTGGAAATTGTCAAAATCAACATTTTCTGATCGATACCATATCGATTTTCAATAATTTTATTGGTTTTCTAAGGATTTCAAACAGTATATTCAAATTTGAAATTACCGTGTTTGAAAAAGTAGCTTGAATTGCTTGCTTTTGCATTGAAAATTCAATATTTTTCAAAACTTTGTAAAACTTAATATTTGCAATAAAACTTTGTGTAAACTGTTGGAAATTGTCAAAATCAACATTTTCTGATCGATACCATATCGATTTTCAATAATTTTATTGGTTTTCTAATGATTTCAAACAGTATATTCAAATTTGAAATTACCGTGTTAACGTTGAAATTACCGTGTTAACGTAGAAAAAGTAGCTTGAATTGCTTGCTTTTGCATTGAAAATTCAATATTTTTCAAAACTTTGTAAAACTTAATATTTGCAATAAAACTTTGTGTAAACTGTTGGAAATTGTCAAAATCAACATTTTCTGATCGATACCATATCGATTTTCAATAATTTTATTGGTTTTCTAATGATTTCAAACAGCATATTCAAATTTGAAATTACAGTGTTTAACGTTGAAAAACTAGTTTGAAATGCTTGCTTTTGCATTGAAAATTCAATATTTTTCAAAACTTTGTAAAACTTAATATTTGCAATAAAACTTTGTGTAAACTGTTGGAAATTGTCAAAATCAACATTTTCTGATCGATACCATATCGATTTTCAATAATTTTATTGGTTTTCTAAGGATTTCAAACAGTATATTCAAATTTGAAATTACCGTGTTTGAAAAAGTAGCTTGAATTGCTTGCTTTTGCATTGAAAATTCAATATTTTTCAAAACTTTGTAAAACTTAATATTTGCAATAAAACTTTGTGTAAACTGTTGGAAATTGTCAAAATCAACATTTTCTGATCGATACCATATCGATTTTCAATAATTTTATTGGTTTTCTAATGATTTCAAACAGCATATTCAAATTTGAAATTACCGTGTTTAACGTTGAAAAACTAGCTTGAAAGGCTTGCTTTTGCATTGAAAATTCAATATTTTTCAAAACTTTGTAAAACTTAATATTTGCAATAAAACTTTGTGTAAACTGTTGGAAATTGTCAAAATCAACATTTTCTGATCGATACCATATCGATTTTCAATAATTTTATTGGTTTTCTAATGATTTCAAACAGCATATTCAAATTTGAAATTACCGTGTTTAACGTTGAAAGCAAGCCTTTCAAGCTAGTTTAGCTTGAAAGGCTTGCTTTTGCATTGAAAATTCAATATTTTTCAAAACTTTGTAAAACTTAATATTTGCAATAAAACTTTGTGTAAACTGTTGGAAATTGTCAAAATCAACATTTTCTGATCGATACCATATCGATTTTCAATAATTTTATTGGTTTTCTAAGGATTTCAAACAGTATATTCAAATTTGAAATTACCGTGTTTGAAAAAGTAGCTTGAATTGCTTGCTTTTGCATTGAAAATTCAATATTTTTCAAAACTTTGTAAAACTTAATATTTGCAATAAAACTTTGTGTAAACTGTTGGAAATTGTCAAAATCAACATTTTCTGATCGATACCATATCGATTTTCAATAATTTTATTGGTTTTCTAATGATTTCAAACAGTATATTCAAATTTGAAATTACCGTGTTAACGTTGAAATTACCGTGTTAACGTTGAAAAAGTAGCTTGAATTGCTTGCTTTTGCATTGAAAATTCAATATTTTTCAAAACTTTGTAAAACTTAATATTTGCAATAAAACTTTGTGTAAACTGTTGGAAATTGTCAAAATCAACATTTTCTGATCGATACCATATCGATTTTCAATAATTTTATTGGTTTTCTAATGATTTCAAACAGCATATTCAAATTTGAAATTACCGTGTTTAACGTTGAAAAACTAGTTTGAAATGCTTGCTTTTGCATTGAAAATTCAATATTTTTCAAAACTTTGTAAAACTTAATATTTGCAATAAAACTTTGTGTAAACTGTTGGAAATTGTCAAAATCAACATTTTCTGATCGATACCATATCGATTTTCAATAATTTTATTGGTTTTCTAAGGATTTCAAACAGTATATTCAAATTTGAAATTACCGTGTTTGAAAAAGTAGCTTGAATTGCTTGCTTTTGCATTGAAAATTCAATATTTTTCAAAACTTTGTAAAACTTAATATTTGCAATAAAACTTTGTGTAAACTGTTGGAAATTGTCAAAATCAACATTTTCTGATCGATACCATATCGATTTTCAATAATTTTATTGGTTTTCTAATGATTTCAAACAGCATATTCAAATTTGAAATTACCGTGTTTAACGTTGAAAAACTAGCTTGAAAGGCTTGCTTTTGCATTGAAAATTCAATATTTTTCAAAACTTTCTAAAACTTAATATTTGCAATAAAACATTGTGTAAACTGTTGGAAATTGTCAAAATTAACATTTTCTGATCGATACCATATCGATTTTCAATAATTTTATTGGTTTTCTAAGGATTTCAAACAGTATATTCAAATTTGAAATTACCGTGTTTAACGTTGAAAAAGTAGCTTGAATTGCTTGCTTTTGCATTGAAAATTAAAAATTTTTCATAACTTTGTGAAACTTAATATTTGCAATAAAACTTTGTGTAAACTGTTGGAAATTGTCAAAATCGACATTTTCTGATCGATACCATATCGATTTTCAATAATTTTATTGGTTTTCTAATGATTTCAAACAGTATATTCAAATTTGAAATTACCGTGTTTAACGTTGAAAAAGTAGCTTGAATTGCTTGCTTTTGCATTGAATATTCAATATTTTTCAGAACTTTGTAAAACTTAATATTTGCAATAAAACTTTGTGTAAACTGTTGGAAATTGTCAAAATCAACATTTTCTGATCGATACCATATCGATTTTCAATAATTTTATTGGTTTTCTAATGATTTCAAACAGTATATTCAAATTTGAAATTACCGTGTTTAACGTTGAAAATGTAGCTTGAATTGATTGCTTTTGCATTGAAAATTCAATATTTTTCAAAACTTTGTAAAACTTAATATTTGCAATAAAACTTTGTGTGAACTGTTGGAAATTGTCAAAATCAACATTTTCTGATCGATACCATATCGATTTTCAATAATTTTATTGGTTTTCTAATGATTTCAAACAGCATATTCAAATTTGAAATTACCGTGTTTAACGTTGAAAAACTAGCTTGAAAGGCTTGCTTTTGCATTGAAAATTCAATATTTTTCAAAACTTTGTAAAACTTAATATTTGCAATAAAACTTTGTGTAAACTGTTGGAAATTGTCAAAATCAACATTTTCTGATCGATACCATATCGATTTTCAATAATTTTATTGGTTTTCTAAGGATTTCAAACAGTATATTCAAATTTGAAATTACCGTGTTTAACGTTGAAAAAGTAGCTTGAATTGCTTGCTTTTGCATTGAAAATTCAATATTTTTCATAACTTTGTGAAACTTAATATTTGCAATAAAACTTTGTGTAAACTGTTGGAAATTGTCAAAATCAACATTTTCTGATCGATACCATATCGATTTTCAATAATTTTATTGGTTTTCTAATGATTTCAAACAGTATATTCAAATTTGAAATTACCGTGTTTAACGTTGAAAAAGTAGCTTGAATTGCTTGCTTTTGCATTGAATATTCAATATTTTTCAAAACTTTGTAAAACTTAATATTTGCAATAAAACTTTGTGTAAACTGTTGGAAATTGTCAAAATCAACATTTTCTGATCGATACCATATCGATTTTCAATAATTTTATTGGTTTTCTAATGATTTCAAACAGTATATTCAAATTTGAAATTACCGTGTTTAACGTTGAAAAAGTAGCTTGAATTGCTTGCTTTTGCATTGAAAATTCAATATTTTTCATAACTTTGTGAAACTTAATATTTGCAATAAAACTTTGTGTAAACTGTTGGAAATTGTCAAAATCAACATTTTCTGATCGATACCATATCGATTTTCAATAATTTTATTGGTTTTCTAATGATTTCAAACAGCATATTCAAATTTGAAATTACCGTGTTTGAAAAAGTAGCTTGAATTGCTTGCTTTTGCATTGAAAATTCAATATTTTTCAAAACTTTGTAAAACTTAATATTTGCAATAAAACTTTGTGTAAACTGTTGGAAATTGTCAAAATCAACATTTTCTGATCGATACCATATCGATTTTCAATAATTTTATTGGTTTTCTAATGATTTCAAACAGCATATTCAAATTTGAAATTACCGTGTTTAACGTTGAAAAACTAGCTTGAAAGGCTTGCTTTTGCATTGAAAATTCAATATTTTTCAAAACTTTCTAAAACTTAATATTTGCAATAAAACTTTATGTAAACTGTTGGAAATTGTCAAAATTAACATTTTCTGATCGATACCATATCGATTTTCAATAATTTTATTGGTTTTCTAAGGATTTCAAACAGTATATTCAAATTTGAAATTACCGTGTTTAACGTTGAAAAAGTAGCTTGAATTGCTTGCTTTTGCATTGAAAATTAAATATTTTTCATAACTTTGTGAAACTTAATATTTGCAATAAAACTTTGTGTAAACTGTTGGAAATTGTCAAAATCGACATTTTCTGATCGATACCATATCGATTTTCAATAATTTTATTGGTTTTCTAATGATTTCAAACAGCATATTCAAATTTGAAATTACCGTGTTTAACGTTGAAAAAGTAGCTTGAATTGCTTGCTTTTGCATTGAAAATTCAATATTTTTCATAACTTTGTGAAACTTAATATTTGCAATAAAACTTTGTGTAAACTGTTGGAAATTGTCAAAATCAACATTTTCTGATCGATACCATATCGATTTTCAATAATTTTATTGGTTTTCTAATGATTTCAAACAGTATATTCAAATTTGAAATTACCGTGTTTAACGTTGAAAATGTAGCTTGAATTGCTTGCTTTTGCATTGAAAATTCAATATTTTTCAAAACTTTGTAAAACTTAATATTTGCAATAAAACTTTGAGTGAACTGTTGGAAATTGTCAAAATCAACATTTTCTGATCGATACCATATCGATTTTCAATAATTTTATTGGTTTTCTAATGATTTCAAACAGCATATTCAAATTTGAAATTACCGTGTTTAACGTTGAAAAACTAGCTTGAAAGGCTTGCTTTTGCATTGAAAATTCAATATTTTTCAAAACTTTGTAAAACTTAATATTTGCAATAAAACTTTGTGTAAACTGTTGGAAATTGTCAAAATCAACATTTTCTGATCGATACCATATCGATTTTCAATAATTTTATTGGTTTTCTAAGGATTTCAAACAGTATATTCAAATTTGAAATTACCGTGTTTAACGTTGAAAAAGTAGCTTGAATTGCTTGCTTTTGCATTGAAAATTCAATATTTTTCATAACTTTGTGAAACTTAATATTTGCAATAAAACTTTGTGTAAACTGTTGGAAATTGTCAAAATCAACATTTTCTGATCGATACCATATCGATTTTCAATAATTTTATTGGTTTTCTAATGATTTCAAACAGTATATTCAAATTTGAAATTACCGTGTTTAACGTTGAAAAAGTAGCTTGAATTGCTTGCTTTTGCATTGAATATTCAATATTTTTCAAAACTTTGTAAAACTTAATATTTGCAATAAAACTTTGTGTAAACTGTTGGAAATTGTCAAAATCAACATTTTCTGATCGATACCATATCGATTTTCAATAATTTTATTGGTTTTCTAATGATTTCAAACAGTATATTCAAATTTGAAATTACCGTGTTTAACGTTGAAAAAGTAGCTTGAATTGCTTGCTTTTGCATTGAAAATTCAATATTTTTCAAAACTTTGTGAAACTTAATATTTGCAATAAAACTTTGTGTAAACTGTTGGAAATTGTCAAAATCAACATTTTCTGATCGATACCATATCGATTTTCAATAATTTTATTGGTTTTCTAATGATTTCAAACAGCATATTCAAATTTGAAATTACCGTGTTTGAAAAAGTAGCTTGAATTGCTTGCTTTTGCATTGAAAATTCAATATTTTTCAAAACTTTGTAAAACTTAATATTTGCAATAAAACTTTGTGTAAACTGTTGGAAATTGTCAAAATCAACATTTTCTGATCGATACCATATCGATTTTCAATAATTTTATTGGTTTTCTAATGATTTCAAACAGCATATTCAAATTTGAAATTACCGTGTTTAACGTTGAAAAACTAGCTTGAAAGGCTTGCTTTTGCATTGAAAATTCAATATTTTTCAAAACTTTCTAAAACTTAATATTTGCAATAAAACTTTGTGTAAACTGTTGGAAATTGTAAAAATTAACATTTTCTGATCGATACCATATCGATTTTCAATAATTTTATTGGTTTTCTAAGGATTTCAAACAGTATATTCAAATTTGAAATTACCGTGTTTAACGTTGAAAAAGTAGCTTGAATTGCTTGCTTTTGCATTGAAAATTAAATATTTTTCATAACTTTGTGAAACTTAATATTTGCAATAAAACTTTGTGTAAACTGTTGGAAATTGTCAAAATCGACATTTTCTGATCGATACCATATCGATTTTCAATAATTTTATTGGTTTTCTAATGATTTCAAACAGCATATTCAAATTTGAAATTACCGTGTTTAACGTTGAAAAAGTAGCTTGAATTGCTTGCTTTTGCATTGAAAATTCAATATTTTTCATAACTTTGTGAAACTTAATATTTGCAATAAAACTTTGTGTAAACTGTTGGAAATTGTCAAAATCAACATTTTCTGATCGAACCCATATCGATTTTCAATAATTTTATTGGTTTTCTAATGATTTCAAACAGTATATTCAAATTTGAAATTACCGTGTTTAACGTTGAAAAAGTAGCTTGAATTGCTTGCTTTTGCATTGAATATTCAATATTTTTCAAAACTTTGTAAAACTTAATATTTGCAATAAAACTTTGTGTAAACTGTTGGAAATTGTCAAAATCAACATTTTCTGATCGATACCATATCGATTTTCAATAATTTTATTGGTTTTCTAATGATTTCAAACAATATATTCAAATTTGAAATTACCGTGTTTAACGTTGAAAAAGTAGCTTGAATTGCTTGCTTTTGCATTGAAAATTCAATATTTTTCATAACTTTGTGAAACTTAATATTTGCAATAAAACTTTGTGTAAACTGTTGGAAATTGTCAAAATCAACATTTTCTGATCGATACCATATCGATTTTCAATAATTTTATTGGTTTTCTAATGATTTCAAACAGCATATTCAAATTTGAAATTACCGTGTTTGAAAAAGTAGCTTGAATTGCTTGCTTTTGCATTGAAAATTCAATATTTTTCAAAACTTTGTAAAACTTAATATTTGCAATAAAACTTTGTGTAAACTGTTGGAAATTGTCAAAATCAACATTTTCTGATCGATACCATATCGATTTTCAATAATTTTATTGGTTTTCTAATGATTTCAAACAGCATATTCAAATTTGAAATTACCGTGTTTAACGTTGAAAAACTAGCTTGAAAGGCTTGCTTTTGCATTGAAAATTCAATATTTTTCAAAACTTTCTAAAACTTAATATTTGCAATAAAACTTTGTGTAAACTGTTGGAAATTGTCAAAATTAACATTTTCTGATCGATACCATATCGATTTTCAATAATTTTATTGGTTTTCTAAGGATTTCAAACAGTATATTCAAATTTGAAATTACCGTGTTTAACGTTGAAAAAGTAGCTTGAATTGCTTGCTTTTGCATTGAAAATTAAATATTTTTCATAACTTTGTGAAACTTAATATTTGCAATAAAACTTTGTGTAAACTGTTGGAAATTGTCAAAATCGACATTTTCTGATCGATACCATATCGATTTTCAATAATTTTATTGGTTTTCTAATGATTTCAAACAGCATATTCAAATTTGAAATTACCGTGTTTAACGTTGAAAAAGTAGCTTGAATTGCTTGCTTTTGCATTGAAAATTCAATATTTTTCATAACTTTGTGAAACTTAATATTTGCAATAAAACTTTGTGTAAACTGTTGGAAATTGTCAAAATCAACATTTTCTGATCGATACCATATCGATTTTCAATAATTTTATTGGTTTTCTAATGATTTCAAACAGTATATTCAAATTTGAAATTACCGTGTTTAACGTTGAAAATGTAGCTTGAATTGCTTGCTTTTGCATTGAAAATTCAATATTTTTCAAAACTTTGTAAAACTTAATATTTGCAATAAAACTTTGAGTGAACTGTTGGAAATTGTCAAAATCAACATTTTCTGATCGATACCATATCGATTTTCAATAATTTTATTGGTTTTCTAATGATTTCAAACAGCATATTCAAATTTGAAATTACCGTGTTTAACGTTGAAAAACTAGCTTGAAAGGCTTGCTTTTGCATTGAAAATTCAATATTTTTCAAAACTTTGTAAAACTTAATATTTGCAATAAAACTTTGTGTAAACTGTTGGAAATTGTCAAAATCAACATTTTCTGATCGATACCATATCGATTTTCAATAATTTTATTGGTTTTCTAAGGATTTCAAACAGTATATTCAAATTTGAAATTACCGTGTTTAACGTTGAAAAAGTAGCTTGAATTGCTTGCTTTTGCATTGAAAATTCAATATTTTTCATAACTTTGTGAAACTTAATATTTGCAATAAAACTTTGTGTAAACTGTTGGAAATTGTCAAAATCAACATTTTCTGATCGATACCATATCGATTTTCAATAATTTTATTGGTTTTCTAATGATTTCAAACAGTATATTCAAATTTGAAATTACCGTGTTTAACGTTGAAAAAGTAGCTTGAATTGCTTGCTTTTGCATTGAATATTCAATATTTTTCAAAACTTTGTAAAACTTAATATTTGCAATAAAACTTTGTGTAAACTGTTGGAAATTGTCAAAATCAACATTTTCTGATCGATACCATATCGATTTTCAATAATTTTATTGGTTTTCTAATGATTTCAAACAGTATATTCAAATTTGAAATTACCGTGTTTAACGTTGAAAAAGTAGTTTGAATTGCTTGCTTTTGCATTGAAAATTCAATATTTTTCAAAACTTTGTGAAACTTAATATTTGCAATAAAACTTTGTGTAAACTGTTGGAAATTGTCAAAATCAACATTTTCTGATCGATACCATATCGATTTTCAATAATTTTATTGGTTTTCTAATGATTTCAAACAGCATATTCAAATTTGAAATTACCGTGTTTGAAAAAGTAGCTTGAATTGCTTGCTTTTGCATTGAAAATTCAATATTTTTCAAAACTTTGTAAAACTTAATATTTGCAATAAAACTTTGTGTAAACTGTTGGAAATTGTCAAAATCAACATTTTCTGATCGATACCATATCGATTTTCAATAATTTTATTGGTTTTCTAATGATTTCAAACAGCATATTCAAATTTGAAATTACCGTGTTTAACGTTGAAAAACTAGCTTGAAAGGCTTGCTTTTGCATTGAAAATTCAATATTTTTCAAAACTTTCTAAAACTTAATATTTGCAATAAAACTTTGTGTAAACTGTTGGAAATTGTCAAAATTAACATTTTCTGATCGATACCATATCGATTTTCAATAATTTTATTGGTTTTCTAAGGATTTCAAACAGTATATTCAAATTTGAAATTACCGTGTTTAACGTTGAAAAAGTAGCTTGAATTGCTTGCTTTTGCATTGAAAATTAAATATTTTTCATAACTTTGTGAAACTTAATATTTGCAATAAAACTTTGTGTAAACTGTTGGAAATTGTCAAAATTAACATTTTCTGATCGATACCATATCGATTTTCAATAATTTTATTGGTTTTCTAAGGATTTCAAACAGTATATTCAAATTTGAAATTACCGTGTTTAACGTTGAAAAAGTAGCTTGAATTGCTTGCTTTTGCATTGAAAATTAAATATTTTTCATAACTTTGTGAAACTTAATATTTGCAATAAAACTTTGTGTAAACTGTTGGAAATTGTCAAAATCGACATTTTCTGATCGATACCATATCGATTTTCAATAATTTTATTGGTTTTCTAATGATTTCAAACAGCATATTCAAATTTGAAATTACCGTGTTTAACGTTGAAAAAGTAGCTTGAATTGCTTGCTTTTGCATTGAAAATTCAATATTTTTCATAACTTTGTGAAACTTAATATTTGCAATAAAACTTTGTGTAAACTGTTGGAAATTGTCAAAATCAACATTTTCTGATCGATACCATATCGATTTTCAATAATTTTATTGGTTTTCTAATGATTTCAAACAGTATATTCAAATTTGAAATTACCGTGTTTAACGTTGAAAATGTAGCTTGAATTGCTTGCTTTTGCATTGAAAATTCAATATTTTTCAAAACTTTGTAAAACTTAATATTTGCAATAAAACTTTGAGTGAACTGTTGGAAATTGTCAAAATCAACATTTTCTGATCGATACCATATCGATTTTCAATAATTTTATTGGTTTTCTAATGATTTCAAACAGCATATTCAAATTTGAAATTACCGTGTTTAACGTTGAAAAACTAGCTTGAAAGGCTTGCTTTTGCATTGAAAATTCAATATTTTTCAAAACTTTGTAAAACTTAATATTTGCAATAAAACTTTGTGTAAACTGTTGGAAATTGTCAAAATCAACATTTTCTGATCGATACCATATCGATTTTCAATAATTTTATTGGTTTTCTAAGGATTTCAAACAGTATATTCAAATTTGAAATTACCGTGTTTAACGTTGAAAAAGTAGCTTGAATTGCTTGCTTTTGCATTGAAAATTCAATATTTTTCATAACTTTGTGAAACTTAATATTTGCAATAAAACTTTGTGTAAACTGTTGGAAATTGTCAAAATCAACATTTTCTGATCGATACCATATCGATTTTCAATAATTTTATTGGTTTTCTAATGATTTCAAACAGTATATTCAAATTTGAAATTACCGTGTTTAACGTTGAAAAAGTAGCTTGAATTTCTTGCTTTTGCATTGAATATTCAATATTTTTCAAAACTTTGTAAAACTTAATATTTGCAATAAAACTTTGTGTAAACTGTTGGAAATTGTCAAAATCAACATTTTCTGATCGATACCATATCGATTTTCAATAATTTTATTGGTTTTCTAATGATTTCAAACAGTATATTCAAATTTGAAATTACCGTGTTTAACGTTGAAAAAGTAGTTTGAATTGCTTGCTTTTGCATTGAAAATTCAATATTTTTCAAAACTTTGTGAAACTTAATATTTGCAATAAAACTTTGTGTAAACTGTTGGAAATTGTCAAAATCAACATTTTCTGATCGATACCATATCGATTTTCAATAATTTTATTGGTTTTCTAATGATTTCAAACAGCATATTCAAATTTGAAATTACCGTGTTTGAAAAAGTAGCTTGAATTGCTTGCTTTTGCATTGAAAATTCAATATTTTTCAAAACTTTGTAAAACTTAATATTTGCAATAAAACTTTGTGTAAACTGTTGGAAATTGTCAAAATCAACATTTTCTGATCGATACCATATCGATTTTCAATAATTTTATTGGTTTTCTAATGATTTCAAACAGCATATTCAAATTTGAAATTACCGTGTTTAACGTTGAAAAACTAGCTTGAAAGGCTTGCTTTTGCATTGAAAATTCAATATTTTTCAAAACTTTCTAAAACTTAATATTTGCAATAAAACTTTGTGTAAACTGTTGGAAATTGTCAAAATTAACATTTTCTGATCGATACCATATCGATTTTCAATAATTTTATTGGTTTTCTAAGGATTTCAAACAGTATATTCAAATTTGAAATTACCGTGTTTAACGTTGAAAAAGTAGCTTGAATTGCTTGCTTTTGCATTGAAAATTAAATATTTTTCATAACTTTGTGAAACTTAATATTTGCAATAAAACTTTGTGTAAACTGTTGGAAATTGTCAAAATTAACATTTTCTGATCGATACCATATCGATTTTCAATAATTTTATTGGTTTTCTAAGGATTTCAAACAGTATATTCAAATTTGAAATTACCGTGTTTAACGTTGAAAAAGTAGCTTGAATTGCTTGCTTTTGCATTGAAAATTAAATATTTTTCATAACTTTGTGAAACTTAATATTTGCAATAAAACTTTGTGTAAACTGTTGGAAATTGTCAAAATCGACATTTTCTGATCGATACCATATCGATTTTCAATAATTTTATTGGTTTTCTAATGATTTCAAACAGCATATTCAAATTTGAAATTACCGTGTTTAACGTTGAAAAAGTAGCTTGAATTGCTTGCTTTTGCATTGAAAATTCAATATTTTTCATAACTTTGTGAAACTTAATATTTGCAATAAAACTTTGTGTAAACTGTTGGAAATTGTCAAAATCAACATTTTCTGATCGATACCATATCGATTTTCAATAATTTTATTGGTTTTCTAATGATTTCAAACAGTATATTCAAATTTGAAATTACCGTGTTTAACGTTGAAAATGTAGCTTGAATTGCTTGCTTTTGCATTGAAAATTCAATATTTTTCAAAACTTTGTAAAACTTAATATTTGCAATAAAACTTTGAGTGAACTGTTGGAAATTGTCAAAATCAACATTTTCTGATCGATACCATATCGATTTTCAATAATTTTATTGGTTTTCTAATGATTTCAAACAGCATATTCAAATTTGAAATTACCGTGTTTAACGTTGAAAAACTAGCTTGAAAGGCTTGCTTTTGCATTGAAAATTCAATATTTTTCAAAACTTTGTAAAACTTAATATTTGCAATAAAACTTTGTGTAAACTGTTGGAAATTGTCAAAATCAACATTTTCTGATCGATACCATATCGATTTTCAATAATTTTATTGGTTTTCTAAGGATTTCAAACAGTATATTCAAATTTGAAATTACCGTGTTTAACGTTGAAAAAGTAGCTTGAATTGCTTGCTTTTGCATTGAAAATTCAATATTTTTCATAACTTTGTGAAACTTAATATTTGCAATAAAACTTTGTGTAAACTGTTGGAAATTGTCAAAATCAACATTTTCTGATCGATACCATATCGATTTTCAATAATTTTATTGGTTTTCTAATGATTTCAAACAGTATATTCAAATTTGAAATTACCGTGTTTAACGTTGAAAAAGTAGCTTGAATTTCTTGCTTTTGCATTGAATATTCAATATTTTTCAAAACTTTGTAAAACTTAATATTTGCAATAAAACTTTGTGTAAACTGTTGGAAATTGTCAAAATCAACATTTTCTGATCGATACCATATCGATTTTCAATAATTTTATTGGTTTTCTAATGATTTCAAACAGTATATTCAAATTTGAAATTACCGTGTTTAACGTTGAAAAAGTAGCTTGAATTGCTTGCTTTTGCATTGAAAATTCAATATTTTTCAAAACTTTGTGAAACTTAATATTTGCAATAAAACTTTGTGTAAACTGTTGGAAATTGTCAAAATCAACATTTTCTGATCGATACCATATCGATTTTCAATAATTTTATTGGTTTTCTAATGATTTCAAACAGCATATTCAAATTTGAAATTACCGTGTTTGAAAAAGTAGCTTGAATTGCTTGCTTTTGCATTGAAAATTCAATATTTTTCAAAACTTTGTAAAACTTAATATTTGCAATAAAACTTTGTGTAAACTGTTGGAAATTGTCAAAATCAACATTTTCTGATCGATACCATATCGATTTTCAATAATTTTATTGGTTTTCTAATGATTTCAAACAGCATATTCAAATTTGAAATTACCGTGTTTAACGTTGAAAAACTAGCTTGAAAGGCTTGCTTTTGCATTGAAAATTCAATATTTTTCAAAACTTTCTAAAACTTAATATTTGCAATAAAACTTTGTGTAAACTGTTGGAAATTGTCAAAATTAACATTTTCTGATCGATACCATATCGATTTTCAATAATTTTATTGGTTTTCTAAGGATTTCAAACAGTATATTCAAATTTGAAATTACCGTGTTTAACGTTGAAAAAGTAGCTTGAATTGCTTGCTTTTGCATTGAAAATTAAATATTTTTCATAACTTTGTGAAACTTAATATTTGCAATAAAACTTTGTGTAAACTGTTGGAAATTGTCAAAATCGACATTTTCTGATCGATACCATATCGATTTTCAATAATTTTATTGGTTTTCTAATGATTTCAAACAGCATATTCAAATTTGAAATTACCGTGTTTGAAAAAGTAGCTTGAATTGCTTGCTTTTGCATTGAAAATTCAATATTTTTCAAAACTTTGTAAAACTTAATATTTGCAATAAAACTTTGTGTAAACTGTTGGAAATTGTCAAAATCAACATTTTCTGATCGATACCATATCGATTTTCAATAATTTTATTGGTTTTCTAATGATTTCAAACAGCATATTCAAATTTGAAATTACCGTGTTTAACGTTGAAAAACTAGCTTGAAAGGCTTGCTTTTGCATTGAAAATTCAATATTTTTCAAAACTTTCTAAAACTTAATATTTGCAATAAAACTTTGTGTAAACTGTTGGAAATTGTCAAAATTAACATTTTCTGATCGATACCATATCGATTTTCAATAATTTTATTGGTTTTCTAAGGATTTCAAACAGTATATTCAAATTTGAAATTACCGTGTTTAACGTTGAAAAACTAGCTTGAATTGCTTGCTTTTGCATTGAAAATTAAATATTTTTCATAACTTTGTGAAACTTAATATTTGCAATAAAACTTTGTGTAAACTGTTGAAAATTGTCAAAATCGACATTTTCTGATCGATACCATATCGATTTTCAATAATTTTATTGGTTTTCTAATGATTTCAAACAGCATATTCAAATTTGAAATTACCGTGTTTAACGTTGAAAAAGTAGCTTGAATTGCTTGCTTTTGCATTGAAAATTCAATATTTTTCATAACTTTGTGAAACTTAATATTTGCAATAAAACTTTGTGTAAACTGTTGGAAATTGTCAAAATCAACATTTTCTGATCGATACCATATCGATTTTCAATAATTTTATTGGTTTTCTAATGATTTCAAACAGCATATTCAAATTTGAAATTAACGTGTTTAACGTTGAAAAACTAGATTGAAAGGCTTGCTTTTGCATTGAAAATTCAATATTTTTCAAAACTTTGTAAAACTTAATATTTGCAATAAAACTTTGTGTAAACTGTTGGAAATTGTCAAAATCAACATTTTCTGATCGATACCATATCGATTTTCAATAATTTTATTGGTTTTCTAAGGATTTCAAACAGTATATTCAAATTTGAAATTACCGTGTTTAACGTTGAAAAAGTAGCTTGAATTGCTTGCTTTTGCATTGAAAATTCAATATTTTTCAAAACTTTGTAAAACTTAATATTTGCAATAAAACTTTGTGTAAACTGTTGGAAATTGTCAAAATCAACATTTTCTGATCGATACCATATCGATTTTCAATAATTTTATTGGTTTTCTAATGATTTCAAACAGTATATTCAAATTTTAAATTAACGTGTTTAACGTTGAAAAAGTAGCTTGAATTGCTTGCTTTTGCATTGAAAATTCAATATTTTTCAAAACTTTGTAAAACTTAATATTTGCAATAAAACTTTGTGTAAACTGTTGGAAATTGTCAAAATCAACAATTTCTGATCGATACCATATCGATTTTCAATAATTTTATTGGTTTTCTAATGATTTCAAACAGCATATTCAAATTTGAAATTACCGTGTTTAACGTTGAAAGCAAGCCTTTCAAGCTAGTTTAGCTTGGAAGGCTTGCTTTTGCATTGAAAATTCAATATTTTTCAAAACTTTGTAAAACTTAATATTTGCAATAAAACTTTGTGTAAACTGTTGGAAATTGTCAAAATCAACATTTTCTGATCGATACCATATCGATTTTCAATAATTTTATTGGTTTTCTAAGGATTTCAAACAGTATATTCAAATTTGAAATTACCGTGTTTGAAAAAGTAGCTTGAATTGCTTGCTTTTGCATTGAAAATTCAATATTTTTCAAAACTTTGTAAAACTTAATATTTGCAATAAAACTTTGTGTAAACTGTTGGAAATTGTCAAAATCAACATTTTCTGATCGATACCATATCGATTTTCAATAATTTTATTGGTTTTCTAATGATTTCAAACAGTATATTCAAATTTGAAATTACCGTGTTAACGTTGAAATTAGCGTGTTAACGTTGAAAATGTAGCTTGAATTGCTTGCTTTTGCATTGAAAATTCAATATTTTTCAAAACTTTGTAAAACTTAATATTTGCAATAAAACTTTGTGTAAACTGTTGGAAATTGTCAAAATCAACATTTTCTGATCGATACCATATCGATTTTCAATAATTTTATTGGTTTTCTAAGGATTTCAAACAGTATATTCAAATTTGAAATTACCGTGTTTAACGTTGAAAAAGTAGCTTGAATTGCTTGCTTTTGCATTGAAAATTCAATATTTTTCAAAACTTTGTAAAACTTAATATTTGCAATAAAACTTTGTGTAAACTGTTGGAAATTGTCAAAATCAACATTTTCTGATCGATACCATATCGATTTTCAATAATTTTATTGGTTTTCTAATGATTTCAAACAGTATATTCAAATTTTAAATTAACGTGTTTAACGTTGAAAAAGTAGCTTGAATTGCTTGCTTTTGCATTGAAAATTCAATATTTTTCAAAACTTTGTAAAACTTAATATTTGCAATAAAACTTTGTGTAAACTGTTGGAAATTGTCAAAATCAACATTTTCTGATCGATACCATATCGATTTTCAATAATTTTATTGGTTTTCTAATGATTTCAAACAGCATATTCAAATTTGAAATTACCGTGTTTAACGTTGAAAGCAAGCCTTTCAAGCTAGTTTAGCTTGGAAGGCTTGCTTTTGCATTGAAAATTCAATATTTTTCAAAACTTTGTAAAACTTAATATTTGCAATAAAACTTTGTGTAAACTGTTGGAAATTGTCAAAATCAACATTTTCTGATCGATACCATATCGATTTTCAATAATTTTATTGGTTTTCTAAGGATTTCAAACAGTATATTCAAATTTGAAATTACCGTGTTTGAAAAAGTAGCTTGAATTGCTTGCTTTTGCATTGAAAATTCAATATTTTTCAAAACTTTGTAAAACTTAATATTTGCAATAAAACTTTGTGTAAACTGTTGGAAATTGTCAAAATCAACATTTTCTGATCGATACCATATCGATTTTCAATAATTTTATTGGTTTTCTAATGATTTCAAACAGTATATTCAAATTTGAAATTACCGTGTTAACGTTGAAATTAGCGTGTTAACGTTGAAAATGTAGCTTGAATTGCTTGCTTTTGCATTGAAAATTCAATATTTTTCAAAACTTTGTAAAACTTAATAATTGCAATAAAACTTTGTGTAAACTGTTGGAAATTGTCAAAATCAACATTTTCTGATCGATACCATATCGATTTTCAATAATTTTATTGGTTTTCTAATGATTTCAAACAGCATATTCAAATTTGAAATGACCGTGTTTAACGTTGAAAAAGTAGCTTGAATTGCTTGCTTTTGCATTGAAAATTCAATATTTTTCAAAACTTTGTAAAACTTAATATTTGCAATAAAACTTTGTGTAAACTTTTGGAAATTGTCAAAATCAACATTTTCTGATCGATACCATATCGATTTTCAATAATTTTATTGGTTTTCTAAGGATTTCAAACAGTATATTCAAATTTGAAATTACCGTGTTTAACGTTGAAAAAGTAGCTTGAATTGCTTGCTTTTGCATTGAAAATTCAATATTTTTCAAAACTTTGTAAAACTTAATATTTGCAATAAAACTTTGTGTAAACTGTTGGAAATTGTCAAAATCAACATTTTCTGATCGATACCATATCGAATTTCAATAATTTTATTGGTTTTCTAATGATTTCAAACAGTATATTCAAATTTGAAATTACCGTGTTTAACGTTGAAAAAGTAGCTTGAATTGCTTGCTTTTGCATTGAAAATTCAATATTTTGCAAAACTTTGTAAAACTTAATATTTGCAATAAAACTTTGTGTAAACTGTTGGAAATTGTCAAAATCAACATTTTCTGATCGATACCATATCGATTTTCAATAATTTTATTGGCTTTCTAAGGATTTCAAACAGTATATTCAAATTTGAAATTACCGTGTTTAACGTTGAAAAAGTAGCTTGAATTGCTTGCTTTTGCATTGAAAATTCAATATTTTTCAAAACTTTGTAAAACTTAATATTTGCAATAAAACTTTGTGTAAACTTTTGGAAATTGTCAAAATCAACATTTTCTGATCGATACCATATCGATTTTCAATAATTTTATTGGTTTTCTAATGATTTCAAACAGTATATTCAAATTTGAAATTACCGTGTTTAACGTTGAAAAAGTAGCTTGAATTGCTTGCTTTTGCATTGAAAATTCAATATTTTTCATAACTTTGTGAAACTTAATATTTGCAATAAAACTTTGTGTAAACTGTTGGAAATTGTCAAAATCAACATTTTCTGATCGATACCATATCGATTTTCAATAATTTTATTGGTTTTCTAATGATTTCAAACACTATATTCAAATTTGAAATTACCGTGTTTAACGTTGAAAAACTAGCTTGAAATGCTTGCTTTTGCATTGAAAATTCAATATTTTTCAAAACTTTGTAAAACTTAATATTTGCAATAAAACTTTGTGTAAACTGTTGGAAATTGTCAAAATCAACATTTTCTGATCGATACCATATCGATTTTCAATAATTTTATTGGTTTTCTAATGATTTCAAACAGCATATTCAAATTTGAAATGACCGTGTTTAACGTTGAAAAAGTAGCTTGAATTGCTTGCTTTTGCATTGAAAATTCAATATTTTTCAAAACTTTGTAAAACTTAATATTTGCAATAAAACTTTGTGTAAACTTTTGGAAATTGTCAAAATCAACATTTTCTGATCGATACCATATCGATTTTCAATAATTTTATTGGTTTTCTAAGGATTTCAAACAGTATATTCAAATTTGAAATTACCGTGTTTAACGTTGAAAAAGTAGCTTGAATTGCTTGCTTTTGCATTGAAAATTCAATATTTTTCAAAACTTTGTAAAACTTAATATTTGCAATAAAACTTTGTGTAAACTGTTGGAAATTGTCAAAATCAACATTTTCTGATCGATACCATATCGATTTTCAATAATTTTATTGGCTTTCTAAGGATTTCAAACAGTATATTCAAATTTGAAATTACCGTGTTTAACGTTGAAAAAGTAGCTTGAATTGCTTGCTTTTGCATTGAAAATTCAATATTTTTCAAAACTTTGTAAAACTTAATATTTGCAATAAAACTTTGTGTAAACTTTTGGAAATTGTCAAAATCAACATTTTCTGATCGATACCATATCGATTTTCAATAATTTTATTGGTTTTCTAATGATTTCAAACAGTATATTCAAATTTGAAATTACCGTGTTTAACGTTGAAAAAGTAGCTTGAATTGCTTGCTTTTGCATTGAAAATTCAATATTTTTCATAACTTTGTGAAACTTAATATTTGCAATAAAACTTTGTGTAAACTGTTGGAAATTGTCAAAATCAACATTTTCTGATCGATACCATATCGATTTTCAATAATTTTATTGGTTTTCTAATGATTTCAAACAGTATATTCAAATTTGAAATTACCGTGTTTAACGTTGAAAAAGTAGCTTGAATTGCTTGCTTTTGCATTGAAAATTCAATATTTTTCAAAACTTTGTAAAACTTAATATTTGCAATAAAACTTTGTGTAAACTGTTGGAAATTGTCAAAATCAACATTTTCTGATCGATACCATATCGATTTTCAATAATTTTATTGGTTTTCTAATGATTTCAAACACTATATTCAAATTTGAAATTACCGTGTTTAACGTTGAAAAACTAGCTTGAAATGCTTGCTTTTGCATTGAAAATTCAATATTTTTCAAAACTTTGTAAAACTTAATATTTGCAATAAAACTTTGTGTAAACTGTTGGAAATTGTCAAAATCAACATTTTCTGATCGATACCATATCGATTTTCAATAATTTTATTGGTTTTCTAATGATTTCAAACAGCATATTCAAATTTGAAATGACCGTGTTTAACGTTGAAAAAGTAGCTTGAATTGCTTGCTTTTGCATTGAAAATTCAATATTTTTCAAAACTTTGTAAAACTTAATATTTGCAATAAAACTTTGTGTAAACTGTTGGAAATTGTCAAAATCAACATTTTCTGATCGATACCATATCGAATTTCAATAATTTTATTGGTTTTCCAATGATTTCAAAAGTATATTCAAATTTGAAATTACCGTGTTTAACGTTGAAAAAGTAGCTTGAATTGCTTGCTTTTGCATTGAAAATTCAATATTTTTCAAAACTTTGTAAAACTTAATATTTGCAATAAAACTTTGTGTAAACTGTTGGAAATTGTCAAAATCAACATTTTCTGATCGATACCATATCGATTTTCAATAATTTTATTGGCTTTCTAAGGATTTCAAACAGTATATTCAAATTTGAAATTACCGTGTTTAACGTTGAAAAACTAGCTTGAAATGCTTGCTTTTGCATTGAAAATTCAATATTTTTCAAAATTTTGTAAAACTTAATATTTGCAATAAAACTTTGTGTAAACTGTTGGAAATTCTCAAAATCAACATTTTCTGATCGATACCATATCGATTTACAATAATTTTATTGGTTTTCTAATGATTTCAAACAGTATATTCAAATTTGAAATTACCGTGTTTAACGTTGAAAAAGTAGCTTGAATTGCTTGCTTTTGCATTGAAAATTCAATATTTTTCATAACTTTTTGAAACTTAATATTTGCAATAAAACTTTGTGTAAACTGTTGGAAATTGTCAAAATCAACATTTTCTGATCGATACCATATCGATTTTCAATAATTTTATTGGTTTTCTAATGATTTCAAACAGTATATTCAAATTTGAAATTACCGTGTTTAACGTTGAAAAACTAGCTTGAATTGCTTGCTTTTGCATTGAAAATTCAATATTTTTCAAAACTTTGTAAAACTTAATATTTGCAATAAAACTTTGTGTAAACTGTTGGAAATTGTCAAAATCAACATTTTCTGATCGATACCATATCGATTTTCAATAATTTTATTGGTTTTCTAATGATTTCAAACAGCATATTCAAATTTGAAATTACCGTGTTTAACGTTGAAAAAGTAGCTTGAATTGCTTGCTTTTGCATTGAAAATTCAATATTTTTCAAAACTTTGTAAAACTTAATATTTGCAATAAAACTTTGTGTAAACTGTTGGAAATTGTCAAAATCAACATTTTCTGATCGATACCATATCGATTTTCAATAATTTTATTGGTTTTCTAAGGATTTCAAACAGTATATTCAAATTTGAAATTACCGTGTTTAACGTTGAAAAAGTAGCTTGAATTGCTTGCTTTTGCATTGAAAATTCAATATTTTTCAAAACTTTGTAAAACTTAATATTTGCAACAAAACTTTGTGTAAACTGTTGGAAATTGTCAAAATCAACATTTTCTGATCGATACCATATCGATTTTCAATAATTTTATTGGTTTTCTAATGATTTCAAACAGCATATTCAAATTTGAAATTACCGTGTTTAACGTTGAAAAACTAGCTTGAAAGGCTTGCTTTTGCATTGAAAATTCAATATTTCTCAAAACTTTGTAAAACTTAATATTTGCAATAAAACTTTGTGTAAACTGTTGGAAATTGTCAAAATCAACATTTTCTGATCGATACCATATAGATTTTCAACAATTTTATTGGTTTTCTAATGATTTCAAACAGCATATTCAAATTTGAAATTACCGTGTTTAACGTTGAAAAACTAGCTTGAAATGCTTGCTTTGCATTGAAAATTCAATATTTTTCAAAACTTTGTAAAACTTAATATTTGCAATAAAACTTTGTGTAAACTGTTGGAAATTGTCAAAATCAACATTTTCTGATCGATACCATATCGATTTTCAATAATTTTATTGGTTTTCTAATGATTTCAAACAGCATATTCAAATTTGAAATTACCATGTTTAACGTTGAAAAACTAGCTTGAATCTGTTGCTTTTGCATTGAAAATTCAATATTTTTCAAAACTTTGTAAAACTTAATATTTGCAATAAAACTTTGTGTAAACTGTTGGAAATTGTCAAAATCAACATTTTCTGATCGATACCATATCGATTTTCAATAATTTTATTGGTTTTCTAAGGATTTCAAACAGTATATTCAAATTTTAAATTACCGTGTTTAACGTTGAAAAAGTAGCTTGAATTGCTTGCTTTTGCATTGAAAATTCAATATTTTTCAAAACTTTGTAAAACTTAATATTTGCAATAAAACTTTGTGTAAACTGTTGGAAATTGTCAAAATCAACATTTTCTGATCGATACCATATCGATTTTCAATAATTTTATTGGTTTTCTAATGATTTCAAACAGCATATTCAAATTTGAAATTACCGTGTTTAACCTTGAAAAACTAGCTTGAATTGCTTGCTTTTGCATTGAAAATTCAATATTTTTCAAAACTTTGTAAAACTTAATATTTGCAATAAAACTTTATGGAAACTGTTGGAAATTGTCAAAATCAACATTTTCTGATCGATACCATATCGATTTTCAATAATTTTATTGGTTTTCTAAGGATTTCAAACAGTATATTCAAATTTGAAATTACCGTGTTTAACGTTGAAAAACTAGCTTGAATTGCTTGCTTTTGCATTGAAAATTCAATGTTTTTCAAAACTTTGTAAAACTTAATATTTGCAATAAAACTTTGTGTAAACTGTTGGAAATTGTCAAAATCAACATTTTCTGATCGATACCATATCGATTTTCAATAATTTTATTGGTTTTCTAAGGATTTCAAACAGTATATTCAAATTTGAAATTAACGTGTTTAACGTTGAAAAAGTAGCTTGAATTGCTTGCTTTTGCATTGAAAATTCAATATTTTTCAAAACTTTGTAAAACTTAATATTTGCAATAAAACTTTGTGTAAACTGTTGGAAATTGTCAAAATCAACATTTTCTGATCGATACCATATCGATTTTCAATAATTTTATTGGTTTTCTAAGGATTTCAAACAGTATATTCAAATTTGAAATTACCGTGTTTAACGTTGAAAAAGTAGCTTGAATTGCTTGCTTTTGCATTGAAAATTCAATATTTTTCAAAACTTTGTAAAACTTAATATTTGCAATAAAACTTTGTGTAAACTGTTGGAAATTGTCAAAATCAACATTTTCTGATCGATACCATATCGATTTTCAATAATTTTATTGGTTTTCTAAGGATTTCAAACAGTATATTCAAATTTGAAATTAACGTGTTTAACGTTGAAAAAGTAGCTTGAATTGCTTGCTTTTGCATTGAAAATTCAATATTTTTCAAAACTTTGTAAAACTTAATATTTGCAATAAAACTTTGTGTAAACTGTTGGAAATTGTCAAAATCAACATTTTCTGATCGATACCATATCGATTTTCAATAATTTTATTGGTTTTCTAAGGATTTCAAACAGTATATTCAAATTTGAAATTACCGTGTTTAACGTTGAAAAAGTAGCTTGAATTGCTTGCTTTTGCATTGAAAATTCAATATTTTTCAAAACTTTGTAAAACTTAATATTTGCAATAAAACTTTGTGTAAACTGTTGGAAATTGTCAAAATCAACATTTTCTGATCGATACCATATCGATTTTCAATAATTTTATTGGTTTTCTAATGATTTCAAACAGTATATTCAAATTTGAAATTACCGTGTTTAACGTTGAAAAAGTAGCTTGAATTGCTTGCTTTTGCATTGAAAATTCAATATTTTTCAAAACTTTGTAAAACTTAATATTTGCAATAAAACTGTGTGTAAACTGTTGGAAATTGTCAAAATCAACATTTTCTGATCGATACCATATCGATTTTCAATAATTTTATTGGTTTTCTAATGATTTCAAACACTATATTCAAATTTGACATTACCGTGTTTAACGTTGAAAAACTAGCTTGAAATGCTTGCTTTTGCATTGAAAATTCAATATTTTTCAAAACTTTGTAAAACTTAATATTTGCAATAAAATTTTGTGTAAACTGTTGGAAATTGTCAAAATCAACATTTTCTGATCGATACCATATCGATTTTCAATAATTTTATTGGTTTTCTAATGATTTCAAACAGCATATTCAAATTTGAAATTACCGTGTTTAACGTTGAAAAAGTAGCTTGAATTGCTTGCTTTTGCATTGAAAATTCAATATTTTTCAAAACTTTGTAAAACTTAATATTTGCAATAAAACTTTGTGTAAACTGTTGGAAATTGTCAAAATCAACATTTTCTGATCGATACCATATCGATTTTCAATAATTTTATTGGTTTTCTAATGATTTCAAACAGCATATTCAAATTTGAAATTACCGTGTTTAACGTTGAAAAACTAGCTTGAATTGCTTGCTTTTGCATTGAAAATTCAATATTTTTCAAAACTTTGTAAAACTTAATATTTGCAATAAAACTTTGTGTAAACTGTTGGAAATTGTCAAAATCAACATTTTCTGATCGATACCATATCGATTTTCAATAATTTTATTGGTTTTCTAATGATTTCAAAAAATATATTCAAATTTGAAATTACCGTGTTTAACGTTGAAAAAGTAGCTTGAATTGCTTGCTTTTGTATTGAAAATTCAATATTTTTCAAAACTTTGTAAAACTTAATATTTGCAATAAAACTTTGTGTAAACCGTTGGAAATTGTCAAAATCAACATTTTCTGATCGATACCATATCGATTTTCAATAATTTTATTGGTTTTCTAATGATTTCAAACAGCATATTCAAATTTGAAATTACCGTGTTTAACGTTGAAAAAGTAGCTTGAATTGCTTGCTTTTGCATTGAAAATTCAATATTTTTCAAAACTTTGTAAAACTTAATATTTGCAATAAAACTTTGTGTAAACTGTTGGAAATTGTCAAAATCAACATTTTCTGATCGATACCATATCGATTTTCAATAATTTTATTGGTTTTCTAATGATTTCAAACAGCATATTCAAATTTGAAATTACCGTGTTTAACGTTGAAAAACTAGCTTGAATTGCTTGCTTTTGCATTGAAAATTCAATATTTTTCAAAACTTTGTAAAACTTAATATTTGCAATAAAACTTTATGTAAACTGTTGGAAATTGTCAAAATCAACATTTTCTGATCGATACCATATCGATTTTCAATAATTTTATTGGTTTTCTAAGGATTTCAAACAGTATATTCAAATTTGAAATTACCGTGTTTAACGTTGAAAAAGTAGCTTGAATTGCTTGCTTTTGCATTGAAAATTCAATATTTTTCAAAACTTTGTAAAACTTAATATTTGCAATAAAACTTTGTGTAAACTGTTGGAAATTGTCAAAATCAACATTTTCTGATCGATACCATATCGATTTTCAATAATTTTATTGGTTTTCTAATGATTTCAAAAAATATATTCAAATTTGAAATTACCGTGTTTAACGTTGAAAAAGTAGCTTGAATTGCTTGCTTTTGTATTGAAAATTCAATATTTTTCAAAACTTTGTAAAACTTAATATTTGCAATAAAACTTTGTGTAAACCGTTGGAAATTGTCAAAATCAACATTTTCTGATCGATACCATATCGATTTTCAATAATTTTATTGGTTTTCTAATGATTTCAAACAGCATATTCAAATTTGAAATTACCGTGTTTAACGTTGAAAAAGTAGCTTGAATTGCTTGCTTTTGCATTGAAAATTCAATATTTTTCAAAACTTTGTAAAACTTAATATTTGCAATAAAACTTTGTGTAAACTGTTGGAAATTGTCAAAATCAACATTTTCTGATCGATACCATATCGATTTTCAATAATTTTATTGGTTTTCTAATGATTTCAAACAGCATATTCAAATTTGAAATTACCGTGTTTAACGTTGAAAAACTAGCTTGAATTGCTTGCTTTTGCATTGAAAATTCAATATTTTTCAAAACTTTGTAAAACTTAATATTTGCAATAAAACTTTATGTAAACTGTTGGAAATTGTCAAAATCAACATTTTCTGATCGATACCATATCGATTTTCAATAATTTTATTGGTTTTCTAAGGATTTCAAACAGTATATTCAAATTTGAAATTACCGTGTTTAACGTTGAAAAAGTAGCTTGAATTGCTTGCTTTTGCATTGAAAATTCAATATTTTTCAAAACTTTGTAAAACTTAATATTTGCAATAAAACTTTGTGTAAACTGTTGGAAATTGTCAAAATCAACATTTTCTGATCCATACCATATCGATTTTCAATAATTTTATTGGTTTTCTAATGATTTCAAACAGCATATTCAAATTTGAAATTACCGTGTTTAACGTTGAAAAAGTAGCTTGAATTGCTTGCTTTTGCATTGAAAATTCAATATTTTTCAAAACTTTGTAAAACTTCATATTTGCAATAAAACTTTGTGTAAACTGTTGGAAATTGTCAAAATCAACATTTTCTGATCGATACCATATCGATTTTCAATAATTTTATTGGTTTTCTAATGATTTCAAACACTATATTCAAATTTGAAATTACCGTGTTTAACGTTGAAAAACTAGCTTCAAATGCTTGCTTTTGCATTGAAAATTCAATATTTTTCAAAACTTTGTAAAACTTAATATTTGCAATAAAACTTTGTGTAAACCGTTGGAAATTGTCAAAATCAACATTTTCTGATCGATACCATATCGATTTTCAATAATTTTATTGGTTTTCTAATGATTTCAAACAGCATATTCAAATTTGAAATTACCGTGTTTAACGTTGAAGAACTAGCTTGAAAGGCTTGCTTTTGCATTGAAAATTCAATATTTTTCAAAACTTTGTAAAACTTAATATTTGCAATAAAACTTTGTGTAAACTGTTGGAAATTGTCAAAATCAACATTTTCTGATCGATACCATATCGATTTTCAATAATTTTATTGGTTTTCTAATGATTTCAAACAGTAAATTCAAATTTGAAATTACCGTGTTTAACGTTGAAAAAGTAGCTTGAATTGCTTGCTTTTGCATTGAAAATTCAATATTTTTCAAAACTTTGTAAAACTTAATATTTGCAATAAAACTTTGTGTAAACTGTTGGAAATTGTCAAAATCAACATTTTCTGATCGATACCATATCGATTTTCAATAATTTTATTGGTTTTCTAATGATTTCAAACAGCATATTCAAATTTGAAATTACCGTGTTTAACGTTGAAAAAGTAGCTTGAATTGCTTGCTTTTGCATTGAAAATTCAATATTTTTCAAAACTTTGTAAAACTTAATATTTGCAATAAAACTTTGTGTAAACTGTTGGAAATTGTCAAAATCAACATTTTCTGATCCATACCATATCGATTTTCAATAATTTTATTGGTTTTCTAATGATTTCAAACAGCATATTCAAATTTGAAATTACCGTGTTTAACGTTGAAAAAGTAGCTTGAAATGCTTGCTTTTGCATTGAAAATTCAATATTTTTCAAAACTTTGTAAAACTTAATATTTGCAATAAAACTTTGTGTAAACTGTTGGAAATTGTCAAAATCAACATTTTCTGATCGATACCATATCGATTTTCAATAATTTTATTGGTTTTCTAATGATTTCAAACAGCATATTCAAATTTGAAATTACCGTGTTTAACGTTGAAGAACTAGCTTGAAAGGCTTGCTTTTGCATTGAAAATTCAATATTTTTCAAAACTTTGTAAAACTTAATATTTGCAATAAAACTTTGTGTAAACTGTTGGAAATTGTCAAAATCAACATTTTCTGATCGATACCATATCGATTTTCAATAATTTTATTGGTTTTCTAAGGATTTCAAACAGTATATTCAAATTTGAAATTACCGTGTTTTTAACGTTGAAAAAGTAGCTTGAATTGTTTGTTTTGCTTTGAAAATTCAATATTTTTCAAAACTTTGTAAAACTTAATATTTGCAATAAAACTTTGTGTAAACTGTTGGAAATTGTCAAAATCAACATTTTCTGATCGATACCATATCGATTTTCAATAATTTTATTGGTTTTCTAATGATTTCAAACAGCATATTCAAATTTGAAATTACCGTGTTTAACGTTGAAAAACTAGCTTGAATTGCTTGCTTTTGCATTGAAAATTCAATATTTTTCAAAACTTTGTAAAACTTAATATTTGCAATAAAACTTTATGTAAACTGTTGGAAATTGTCAAAATCAACATTTTCTGATCGATACCATATCGATTTTCAATAATTTTATTGGTTTTCTAAGGATTTCAAACAGTATATTCAAATTTGAAATTACCGTGTTTAACGTTGAAAAAGTAGTTTGAATTGCTTGCTTTTGCATTGAAAATTCAATATTTTTCAAAACTTTGTAAAACTTAATATTTGCAATAAAACTTTGTGTAAACTGTTGGAAATTGTCAAAATCAACATTTTCTGATCGATACCATATCGATTTTCAATAATTTTATTGGTTTTCTAATGATTTCAAACAGTAAATTCAAATTTGAAATTACCGTGTTTAACGTTGAAAAAGTAGCTTGAATTGCTTGCTTTTGCATTGAAAATTCAATATTTTTCAAAACTTTGTAAAACTTAATATTTGCAATAAAACTTTGTGTAAACTGTTGGAAATTGTCAAAATCAACATTTTCTGATCGATACCATATCGATTTTCAATAATTTTATTGGTTTTCTAATGATTTCAAACAGCATATTCAAATTTGAAATTACCGTGTTTAACGTTGAAAAAGTAGCTTGAATTGCTTGCTTTTGCATTGAAAATTCAATATTTTTCAAAACTTTGTAAAACTTAATATTTGCAATAAAACTTTGTGTAAACTGTTGGAAATTGTCAAAATCAACATTTTCTGATCCATACCATATCGATTTTCAATAATTTTATTGGTTTTCTAATGATTTCAAACAGCATATTCAAATTTGAAATTACCGTGTTTAACGTTGAAAAAGTAGCTTGAAATGCTTGCTTTTGCATTGAAAATTCAATATTTTTCAAAACTTTGTAAAACTTAATATTTGCAATAAAACTTTGTGTAAACTGTTGGAAATTGTCAAAATCAACATTTTCTGATCGATACCATATCGATTTTCAATAATTTTATTGGTTTTCTAATGATTTCAAACAGCATATTCAAATTTGAAATTACCGTGTTTAACGTTGAAGAACTAGCTTGAAAGGCTTGCTTTTGCATTGAAAATTCAATATTTTTCAAAACTTTGTAAAACTTAATATTTGCAATAAAACTTTGTGTAAACTGTTGGAAATTGTCAAAATCAACATTTTCTGATCGATACCATATCGATTTTCAATAATTTTATTGGTTTTCTAAGGATTTCAAACAGTATATTCAAATTTGAAATTACCGTGTTTTTAACGTTGAAAAAGTAGCTTGAATTGTTTGTTTTGCTTTGAAAATTCAATATTTTTCAAAACTTTGTAAAACTTAATATTTGCAATAAAACTTTGTGTAAACTGTTGGAAATTGTCAAAATCAACATTTTCTGATCGATACCATATCGATTTTCAATAATTTTATTGGTTTTCTAATGATTTCAAACAGCATATTCAAATTTGAAATTACCGTGTTTAACGTTGAAAAACTAGCTTGAATTGCTTGCTTTTGCATTGAAAATTCAATATTTTTCAAAACTTTGTAAAACTTAATATTTGCAATAAAACTTTATGTAAACTGTTGGAAATTGTCAAAATCAACATTTTCTGATCGATACCATATCGATTTTCAATAATTTTATTGGTTTTCTAAGGATTTCAAACAGTATATTCAAATTTGAAATTACCGTGTTTAACGTTGAAAAAGTAGCTTGAATTGCTTGCTTTTGCATTGAAAATTCAATATTTTTCAAAACTTTGTAAAACTTAATATTTGCAATAAAACTTTGTGTAAACTGTTGGAAATTGTCAAAATCAACATTTTCTGATCGATACCATATCGATTTTCAATAATTTTATTGGTTTTCTAATGATTTCAAACAGCATATTCAAATTTGAAATTACCGTGTTTAACGTTGAAAAACTAGCTTCAAATGCTTGCTTTTGTATTGAAAATTCAATATTTTTCAAAACTTTGTAAAACTTAATATTTGCAATAAAACTTTGTGTAAACTGTTGGAAATTGTCAAAATCAACATTTTCTGATCGATACCATATCGATTTTCAAAGATTTTATTGGTTTTCTAATGATTTCAAACAGCATATTCAAATTTGAAATTACCGTGTTTAACGTTGAAAAACTAGCTTGAAATGCTTGCTTTTGCATTGAAAATTCAATATTTTTCAAAACTTTGTAAAACTTAATATTTGCAATAAAACTTTGTGTAAACTGTTGGAAATTGTCAAAATCAACATTTTCTGATCGATACCATATCGATTTTCAATAATTTTATTGGTTTTCTAATGATTTCAAACAGCATATTCAAATTTGAAATTACCGTGTTTAACGTTGAAAAAGTAGCTTGAATTGCTTGCTTTTGCATTGAAAATTCAATATTTTTCAAAACTTTGTAAAACTTAATATTTGCAATAAAACTTTGTGTAAACTGTTGGAAATTGTCAAAATCAACATTTTCTGATCCATACCATATCGATTTTCAATAATTTTATTGGTTTTCTAATGATTTCAAACAGCATATTCAAATTTGAAATTACCGTGTTTAACGTTGAAAAAGTAGCTTGAAATGCTTGCTTTTGCATTGAAAATTCAATATTTTTCAAAACTTTGTAAAACTTAATATTTGCAATAAAACTTTGTGTAAACTGTTGGAAATTGTCAAAATCAACATTTTCTGATCGATACCATATCGATTTTCAATAATTTTATTGGTTTTCTAATGATTTCAAACAGCATATTCAAATTTGAAATTACCGTGTTTAACGTTGAAGAACTAGCTTGAAAGGCTTGCTTTTGCATTGAAAATTCAATATTTTTCAAAACTTTGTAAAACTTAATATTTGCAATAAAACTTTGTGTAAACTGTTGGAAATTGTCAAAATCAACATTTTCTGATCGATACCATATCGATTTTCAATAATTTTATTGGTTTTCTAAGGATTTCAAACAGTATATTCAAATTTGAAATTACCGTGTTTTTAACGTTGAAAAAGTAGCTTGAATTGTTTGTTTTGCTTTGAAAATTCAATATTTTTCAAAACTTTGTAAAACTTAATATTTGCAATAAAACTTTGTGTAAACTGTTGGAAATTGTCAAAATCAACATTTTCTGATCGATACCATATCGATTTTCAATAATTTTATTGGTTTTCTAATGATTTCAAACAGCATATTCAAATTTGAAATTACCGTGTTTAACGTTGAAAAACTAGCTTCAAATGCTTGCTTTTGTATTGAAAATTCAATATTTTTCAAAACTTTGTAAAACTTAATATTTGCAATAAAACTTTGTGTAAACTGTTGGAAATTGTCAAAATCAACATTTTCTGATCGATACCATATCGATTTTCAAAGATTTTATTGGTTTTCTTATGATTTCAAACAGCATATTCAAATTTGAAATTACCGTGTTTAACGTTGAAAAACTAGCTTGAAATGCTTGCTTTTGCATTGAAAATTCAATATTTATCAAAACTTTGTAAAACTTAATATTTGCAATAAAACTTTGTGTAAACTGTTGGAAATTGTCAAAATCAACATTTTCTGATCGATACCATATCGATTTTCAATAATTTTATTGGTTTTCTAAGGATTTCAAACAGTATATTCAAATTTGAAATTACCGTGTTTAACGTTGAAAAAGTAGCTTGAATTGCTTGCTTTTGCATTGAAAATTCAATATTTTTCAAAACTTTGTAAAACTTAATATTTGCAATAAAACTTTGTGTAAACTGTTGGAAATTGTCAAAATCAACATTTTCTGATCCATACCATATCGATTTTCAATAATTTTATTGGTTTTCTAAGGATTTCAAACAGTATATTCAAATTTGAAATTACCGTGTTTAACGTTGAAAAAGTAGCTTGAATTGCTTGCTTTTGCATTGAAAATTCAATATTTTTCAAAACTTTGTAAAACTTAATATTTG
Organism: Acanthosepion esculentum; assembly: GCA_964036315.1. NCBI lineage: Eukaryota > Metazoa > Mollusca > Cephalopoda > Sepiida > Sepiidae > Acanthosepion > Acanthosepion esculentum. The sequence goes on from OZ038514.1 coordinate 26,951,703, forward strand.
CAATAAAACTTTGTGTAAACTGTTGGAAATTGTCAAAATCAACATTTTCTGATCCATACCATATCGATTTTCAATAATTTTATTGGTTTTCTAATGATTTCAAACAGCATATTCAAATTTGAAATTACCGTGTTTAACGTTGAAAAACTAGCTTGAATTGCTTGCTTTTGCATTGAAAATTCAATATTTTTCAAAACTTTGTAAAACTTAATATTTGCAATAAAACTTTGAGTGAACTGTGGGAAATTGTCAAAATCAACATTTTCTGATCGATACCATATCGATTTTCAATAATTTTATTGGTTTTCTAATGATTTCAAACAGCATATTCAAATTTGAAATTACCGTGTTTAACGTTGAAAAACTAGCTTCAAATGCTTGCTTTTGTATTGAAAATTCAATATTTTTCAAAACTTTGTAAAACTTAATATTTGCAATAAAACTTTGTGTAAACTGTTGGAAATTGTCAAAATCAACATTTTCTGATCGATACCATATCGATTTTCAAAGATTTTATTGGTTTTCTAATGATTTCAAACAGCATATTCAAATTTGAAATTACCGTGTTTAACGTTGAAAAACTAGCTTGAAATGCTTGCTTTTGCATTGAAAATTCAATATTTATCAAAACTTTGTAAAACTTAATATTTGCAATAAAACTTTGTGTAAACTGTTGGAAATTGTCAAAATCAACATTTTCTGATCGATACCATATCGATTTTCAATAATTTTATTGGTTTTCTAAGGATTTCAAACAGTATATTCAAATTTGAAATTACCGTGTTTAACGTTGAAAAAGTAGCTTGAATTGCTTGCTTTTGCATTGAAAATTCAATATTTTCAAAACTTTGTAAAACTTAATATTTGCAATAAAACTTTGTGTAAACTGTTGGAAATTGTCAAAATCAACATTTTCTGATCCATACCATATCGATTTTCAATAATTTTATTGGTTTTCTAAGGATTTCAAACAGTATATTCAAATTTGAAATTACCGTGTTTAACGTTGAAAAAGTAGCTTGAATTGCTTGCTTTTGCATTGAAAATTCAATATTTTTCAAAACTTTGTAAAACTTAATATTTGCAATAAAACTTTGTGTAAACTGTTGGAAATTGTCAAAATCAACATTTTCTGATCCATACCATATCGATTTTCAATAATTTTATTGGTTTTCTAATGATTTCAAACAGCATATTCAAATTTGAAATTACCGTGTTTAACGTTGAAAAACTAGCTTGAATTGCTTGCTTTTGCATTGAAAATTCAATATTTTTCAAAACTTTGTAAAACTTAATATTTGCAATAAAACTTTGAGTGAACTGTGGGAAATTGTCAAAATCAACATTTTCTGATCGATACCATATCGATTTTCAATAATTTTATTGGTTTTCTAATGATTTCAAACAGCATATTCAAATTTGAAATTACCGTGTTTAACGTTGAAAAACTAGCTTGAAAGGCTTGCTTTTGCATTGAAAATTCAATATTTTTCAAAACTTTGTAAAACTTAATATTTGCAATAAAACTTTGTGTAAACTGTTGGAAATTGTCAAAATCAACATTTTCTGATCGATACCATATCGATTTTCAATAATTTTATTGGTTTTCTAAGGATTTCAAACAGTATATTCAAATTTGAAATTACCGTGTTTAACGTTGAAAAAGTAGCTTGAATTGCTTGCTTTTGCATTGAAAATTCAATATTTTTCATAACTTTGTGAAACTTAATATTAGCAATAAAACTTTGTGTAAACTGTTGGAAATTGTCAAAATCAACATTTTCTGATCGATACCATATCGATTTTCAATAATTTTATTGGTTTTCTAATGATTTCAAACAGTATATTCAAATTTGAAATTACCGTGTTTAACGTTGAAAAAGTAGCTTGAATTGCTTGCTTTTGCATTGAATATTCAATATTTTTCAAAACTTTGTAAAACTTAATATTTGCAATAAAACTTTGTGTAAACTGTTGGAAATTGTCAAAATCAACATTTTCTGATCGATACCATATCGATTTTCAATAATTTTATTGGTTTTCTAATGATTTCAAACAGTATATTCAAATTTGAAATTACCGTGTTTAACGTTGAAAAAGTAGCTTGAATTGCTTGCTTTTGCATTGAAAATTCAATATTTTTCAAAACTTTGTGAAACTTAATATTTGCAATAAAACTTTGTGTAAACTGTTGGAAATTGTCAAAATCAACATTTTCTGATCGATACCATATCGATTTTCAATAATTTTATTGGTTTTCTAATGATTTCAAACAGCATATTCAAATTTGAAATTACCGTGTTTGAAAAAGTAGCTTGAATTGCTTGCTTTTGCATTGAAAATTCAATATTTTTCAAAACTTTGTAAAACTTAATATTTGCAATAAAACTTTGTGTAAACTGTTGGAAATTGTCAAAATCAACATTTTCTGATCGATACCATATCGATTTTCAATAATTTTATTGGTTTTCTAATGATTTCAAACAGCATATTCAAATTTGAAATTACCGTGTTTAACGTTGAAAAACTAGCTTGAAAGGCTTGCTTTTGCATTGAAAATTCAATATTTTTCAAAACTTTCTAAAACTTAATATTTGCAATAAAACTTTGTGTAAACTGTTGGAAATTGTCAAAATTAACATTTTCTGATCGATACCATATCGATTTTCAATAATTTTATTGGTTTTCTAAGGATTTCAAACAGTATATTCAAATTTGAAATTACCGTGTTTAACGTTGAAAAAGTAGCTTGAATTGCATGCTTTTGCATTGAAAATTAAATATTTTTCATAACTTTGTGAAACTTAATATTTGCAATAAAACTTTGTGTAAACTGTTGGAAATTGTCAAAATCGACATTTTCTGATCGATACCATATCGATTTTCAATAATTTTATTGGTTTTCTAATGATTTCAAACAGCATATTCAAATTTGAAATTACCGTGTTTAACGTTGAAAAAGTAGCTTGAATTGCTTGCTTTTGCATTGAAAATTCAATATTTTTCATAACTTTGTGAAACTTAATATTTGCAATAAAACTTTGTGTAAACTGTTGGAAATTGTCAAAATCAACATTTTCTGATCGATACCATATCGATTTTCAATAATTTTATTGGTTTTCTAATGATTTCAAACAGTATATTCAAATTTGAAATTACCGTGTTTAACGTTGAAAATGTAGCTTGAATTGCTTGCTTTTGCATTGAAAATTCAATATTTTTCAAAACTTTGTAAAACTTAATATTTGCAATAAAACTTTGTGTGAACTGTTGGAAATTGTCAAAATCAACATTTTCTGATCGATACCATATCGATTTTCAATAATTTTATTGGTTTTCTAATGATTTCAAACAGCATATTCAAATTTGAAATTACCGTGTTTAACGTTGAAAAACTAGCTTGAAAGGCTTGCTTTTGCATTGAAAATTCAATATTTTTCAAAACTTTGTAAAACTTAATATTTGCAATAAAACTTTGTGTAAACTGTTGGAAATTGTCAAAATCAACATTTTCTGATCGATACCATATCGATTTTCAATAATTTTATTGGTTTTCTAAGGATTTCAAACAGTATATTCAAATTTGAAATTACCGTGTTTAACGTTGAAAAAGTAGCTTGAATTGCTTGCTTTTGCATTGAAAATTCAATATTTTTCATAACTTTGTGAAACTTAATATTTGCAATAAAACTTTGTGTAAACTGTTGGAAATTGTCAAAATCAACATTTTCTGATCGATACCATATCGATTTTCAATAATTTTATTGGTTTTCTAATGATTTCAAACAGTATATTCAAATTTGAAATTACCGTGTTTAACGTTGAAAAAGTAGCTTGAATTGCTTGCTTTTGCATTGAATATTCAATATTTTTCAAAACTTTGTAAAACTTAATATTTGCAATAAAACTTTGTGTAAACTGTTGGAAATTGTCAAAATCAACATTTTCTGATCGATACCATATCGATTTTCAATAATTTTATTGGTTTTCTAATGATTTCAAACAGTATATTCAAATTTGAAATTACCGTGTTTAACGTTGAAAAAGTAGCTTGAATTGCTTGCTTTTGCATTGAAAATTCAATATTTTTCAAAACTTTGTGAAACTTAATATTTGCAATAAAACTTTGTGTAAACTGTTGGAAATTGTCAAAATCAACATTTTCTGATCGATACCATATCGATTTTCAATAATTTTATTGGTTTTCTAATGATTTCAAACAGCATATTCAAATTTGAAATTAACGTGTTTAACGTTGAAAAACTAGATTGAAAGGCTTGCTTTTGCATTGAAAATTCAATATTTTTCAAAACTTTGTAAAACTTAATATTTGCAATAAAACTTTGTGTAAACTGTTGGAAATTGTCAAAATCAACATTTTCTGATCGATACCATATCGATTTTCAATAATTTTATTGGTTTTCTAAGGATTTCAAACAGTATATTCAAATTTGAAATTACCGTGTTTAACGTTGAAAAAGTAGCTTGAATTGCTTGCTTTTGCATTGAAAATTCAATATTTTTCAAAACTTTGTAAAACTTAATATTTGCAATAAAACTTTGTGTAAACTGTTGGAAATTGTCAAAATCAACATTTTCTGATCGATACCATATCGATTTTCAATAATTTTATTGGTTTTCTAATGATTTCAAACAGTATATTCAAATTTTTAATTAACGTGTTTAACGTTGAAAAAGTAGCTTGAATTGCTTGCTTTTGCATTGAAAATTCAATATTTTTCAAAACTTTGTAAAACTTAATATTTGCAATAAAACTTTGTGTAAACTGTTGGAAATTGTCAAAATCAACATTTTCTGATCGATACCATATCGATTTTCAATAATTTTATTGGTTTTCTAATGATTTCAAACAGCATATTCAAATTTGAAATTACCGTGTTTAACGTTGAAAGCAAGCCTTTCAAGCTAGTTTAGCTTGAAAGGCTTGCTTTTGCATTGAAAATTCAATATTTTTCAAAACTTTGTAAAACTTAATATTTGCAATAAAACTTTGTGTAAACTGTTGGAAATTGTCAAAATCAACATTTTCTGATCGATACCATATCGATTTTCAATAATTTTATTGGTTTTCTAAGGATTTCAAACAGTATATTCAAATTTGAAATTACCGTGTTTGAAAAAGTAGCTTGAATTGCTTGCTTTTGCATTGAAAGTTCAATATTTTTCAAAACTTTGTAAAACTTAATATTTGCAATAAAACTTTGTGTAAACTGTTGGAAATTGTCAAAATCAACATTTTCTGATCGATACCATATCGATTTTCAATAATTTTATTGGTTTTCTAATGATTTCAAACAGTATATTCAAATTTGAAATTACCGTGTTAACGTTGAAATTACCGTGTTAACGTTGAAAATGTAGCTTGAATTGCTTGCTTTTGCATTGAAAATTCAATATTTTTCAAAACTTTGTAAAACTTAATAATTGCAATAAAACTTTGTGTAAACTGTTGGAAATTGTCAAAATCAACATTTTCTGATCGATACCATATCGATTTTCAATAATTTTATTGGTTTTCTAATGATTTCAAACAGCATATTCAAATTTGAAATGACCGTGTTTACCGTTGAAAAAGTAGCTTGAATTGCTTGCTTTTGCATTGAAAATTCAATATTTTTCAAAACTTTGTAAAACTTAATATTTGCAATAAAACTTTGTGTAAACTTTTGGAAATTGTCAAAATCAACATTTTCTGATCGATACCATATCGATTTTCAATAATTTTATTGGTTTTCTAAGGATTTCAAACAGTATATTCAAATTTGAAATTACCGTGTTTAACGTTGAAAAAGTAGCTTGAATTGCTTGCTTTTGCATTGAAAATTCAATATTTTTCAAAACTTTGTAAAACTTAATATTTGCAATAAAACTTTGTGTAAACTGTTGGAAATTGTCAAAATCAACATTTTCTGATCGATACCATATCGAATTTCAATAATTTTATTGGTTTTCTAATGATTTCAAACAGTATATTCAAATTTGAAATTACCGTGTTTAACGTTGAAAAAGTAGCTTGAATTGCTTGCTTTTGCATTGAAAATTCAATATTTTTCAAAACTTTGTAAAACTTAATATTTGCAATAAAACTTTGTGTAAACTTTTGGAAATTGTCAAAATCAACATTTTCTGATCGATACCATATCGATTTTCAATAATTTTATTGGTTTTCTAATGATTTCAAACAGTATATTCAAATTTGAAATTACCGTGTTTAACGTTGAAAAAGTAGCTTGAATTGCTTGCTTTTGCATTGAAAATTCAATATTTTTCATAACTTTGTGAAACTTAATATTTGCAATAAAACTTTGTGTAAACTGTTGGAAATTGTCAAAATCAACATTTTCTGATCGATACCATATCGATTTTCAATAATTTTATTGGTTTTCTAATGATTTCAAACACTATATTCAAATTTGAAATTACCGTGTTTAACGTTGAAAAACTAGCTTGAAATGCTTGCTTTTGCATTGAAAATTCAATATTTTTCAAAACTTTGTAAAACTTAATATTTGCAATAAAACTTTGTGTAAACTGTTGGAAATTGTCAAAATCAACATTTTCTGATCGATACCATATCGATTTTCAATAATTTTATTGGTTTTCTAATGATTTCAAACAGCATATTCAAATTTGAAATGACCGTGTTTAACGTTGAAAAAGTAGCTTGAATTGCTTGCTTTTGCATTGAAAATTCAATATTTTTCAAAACTTTGTAAAACTTAATATTTGCAATAAAACTTTGTGTAAACTGTTGGAAATTGTCAAAATCAACATTTTCTGATCGATACCATATCGATTTTCAATAATTTTATTGGTTTTCTAATGATTTCAAACACTATATTCAAATTTGAAATTACCGTGTTTAACGTTGAAAAACTAGCTTGAAATGCTTGCTTTTGCATTGAAAATTCAATATTTTTCAAAACTTTGTAAAACTTAATATTTGCAATAAAACTTTGTGTAAACTGTTGGAAATTGTCAAAATCATCATTTTCTGATCGATACCATATCGATTTTCAATAATTTTATTGGTTTTCTAATGATTTCAAACAGCATATTCAAATTTGAAATGACCGTGTTTAACGTTGAAAAAGTAGCTTGAATTGCTTGCTTTTGCATTGAAAATTCAATATTTTTCAAAACTTTGTAAAACTTAATATTTGCAATAAAACTTTGTGTAAACTTTTGGAAATTGTCAAAATCAACATTTTCTGATCGATACCATATCGAATTTCAATAATTTTATTGGTTTTCCAATGATTTCAAAAGTATATTCAAATTTGAAATTACCGTGTTTAACGTTGAAAAAGTAGCTTGAATTGCTTGCTTTTGCATTGAAAATTCAATATTTTTCAAAACTTTGTAAAACTTAATATTTGCAATAAAACTTTGTGTAAACTGTTGGAAATTGTCAAAATCAACATTTTCTGATCGATACCATATCGATTTTCAATAATTTTATTGGCTTTCTAAGGATTTCAAACAGTATATTCAAATTTGAAATTACCGTGTTTAACGTTGAAAAACTAGCTTGAAATGCTTGCTTTTGCATTGAAAATTCAATATTTTTCAAAATTTTGTAAAACTTAATATTTGCAATAAAACTTTGTGTAAACTGTTGGAAATTCTCAAAATCAACATTTTCTGATCGATACCATATCGATTTTCAATAATTTTATTGGTTTTCTAATGATTTCAAACAGTATATTCAAATTTGAAATTACCGTGTTTAACGTTGAAAAAGTAGCTTGAATTGCTTGCTTTTGCATTGAAAATTCAATATTTTTCATAACTTTTTGAAACTTAATATTTGCAATAAAACTTTGTGTAAACTGTTGGAAATTGTCAAAATCAACATTTTCTGATCGATACCATATCGATTTTCAATAATTTTATTGGTTTTCTAATGATTTCAAACAGTATATTCAAATTTGAAATTACCGTGTTTAACGTTGAAAAACTAGCTTGAATTGCTTGCTTTTGCATTGAAAATTCAATATTTTTCAAAACTTTGTAAAACTTAATATTTGCAATAAAACTTTGTGTAAACTGTTGGAAATTGTCAAAATCAACATTTTCTGATCGATACCATATCGATTTTCAATAATTTTATTGGTTTTCTAACGATTTCAAACAGTATATTCAAATTTGAAATTACCGTGTTTAACGTTGAAAAAGTAGCTTGAATTGCTTGCTTTTGCATTGAAAATTCAATATTTTTCAAAACTTTGTAAAACTTAATATTTGCAATAAAACTTTGTGTAAACTGTTGGAAATTGTCAAAATCAACATTTTCTGATCGATACCATATAGATTTTCAACAATTTTATTGGTTTTCTAATGATTTCAAACAGCATATTCAAATTTGAAATTACCGTGTTTAACGTTGAAAAACTAGCTTGAAATGCTTGCTTTGCATTGAAAATTCAATATTTTTCAAAACTTTGTAAAACTTAATATTTGCAATAAAACTTTGTGTAAACTGTTGGAAATTGTCAAAATCAACATTTTCTGATCGATACCATATCGATTTTCAATAATTTTATTGGTTTTCTAATGATTTCAAACAGCATATTCAAATTTGAAATTACCATGTTTAACGTTGAAAAACTAGCTTGAATCTGTTGCTTTTGCATTGAAAATTCAATATTTTTCAAAACTTTGTAAAACTTAATATTTGCAATAAAACTTTGTGTAAACTGTTGGAAATTGTCAAAATCAACATTTTCTGATCGATACCATATCGATTTTCAATAATTTTATTGGTTTTCTAAGGATTTCAAACAGTATATTCAAATTTTAAATTACCGTGTTTAACGTTGAAAAAGTAGCTTGAATTGCTTGCTTTTGCATTGAAAATTCAATATTTTTCAAAACTTTGTAAAACTTAATATTTGCAATAAAACTTTGTGTAAACTGTTGGAAATTGTCAAAATCAACATTTTCTGATCGATACCATATCGATTTTCAATAATTTTATTGGTTTTCTAATGATTTCAAACAGCATATTCAAATTTAAAATTACCGTGTTTAACCTTGAAAAACTAGCTTGAATTGCTTGCTTTTGCATTGAAAATTCAATATTTTTCAAAACTTTGTAAAACTTAATATTTGCAATAAAACTTTATGTAAACTGTTGGAAATTGTCAAAATCAACATTTTCTGATCGATACCATATCGATTTTCAATAATTTTATTGGTTTTCTAAGGATTTCAAACAGTATATTCAAATTTGAAATTACCGTGTTTAACGTTGAAAAAGTAGCTTGAATTGCTTGCTTTTGCATTGAAAATTCAATATTTTTCAAAACTTTGTAAAACTTAATATTTGCAATAAAACTTTGTGTAAACTGTTGGAAATTGTCAAAATCAACATTTTCTGATCGATACCATATCGATTTTCAATAATTATATTGGTTTTCTAATGATTTCAAACACTATATTCAAATTTGAAATTACCGTGTTTAACGTTGAAAAACTAGCTTCAAATGCTTGCTTTTGCATTGAAAATTCAATATTTTTCAAAACTTTGTAAAACTTAATATTTGCAATGTAACTTTGTGTAAACCGTTGGAAATTGTCAAAATCAACATTTTCTGATCGATACCATATCGATTTTCAATAATTTTATTGGTTTTCTAATGATTTCAAACAGTATATTCAAATTTGAAATTACCGTGTTTAACGTTGAAAAAGTAGCTTGAATTGCTTGCATTTGCATTGAAAATTCAATATTTTTCAAAACTTTGTAAAACTTAATATTTGCAATAAAACTTTGTGTAAACTGTTGGAAATTGTCAAAATCAACATTTTCTGATCGATACCATATAGATTTTCAACAATTTTATTGGTTTTCTAATGATTTCAAACAGCATATTCAAATTTGAAATTACCGTGTTTAACGTTGAAAAACTAGCTTGAAATGCTTGCTTTGCATTGAAAATTCAATATTTTTCAAAACTTTGTAAAACTTAATATTTGCAATAAAACTTTGTGTAAACTGTTGGAAATTGTCAAAATCAACATTTTCTGATCGATACCATATCGATTTTCAATAATTTTATTGGTTTTCTAATGATTTCAAACAGCATATTCAAATTTGAAATTACCATGTTTAACGTTGAAAAACTAGCTTGAATCTGTTGCTTTTGCATTGAAAATTCAATATTTTTCAAAACTTTGTAAAACTTAATATTTGCAATAAAACTTTGTGTAAACTGTTGGAAATTGTCAAAATCAACATTTTCTGATCGATACCATATCGATTTTCAATAATTTTATTGGTTTTCTAAGGATTTCAAACAGTATATTCAAATTTTAAATTACCGTGTTTAACGTTGAAAAAGTAGCTTGAATTGCTTGCTTTTGCATTGAAAATTCAATATTTTTCAAAACTTTGTAAAACTTAATATTTGCAATAAAACTTTGTGTAAACTGTTGGAAATTGTCAAAATCAACATTTTCTGATCGATACCATATCGATTTTCAATAATTTTATTGGTTTTCTAATGATTTCAAACAGCATATTCAAATTTGAAATTACCGTGTTTAACCTTGAAAAACTAGCTTGAATTGCTTGCTTTTGCATTGAAAATTCAATATTTTTCAAAACTTTGTAAAACTTAATATTTGCAATAAAACTTTATGTAAACTGTTGGAAATTGTCAAAATCAACATTTTCTGATCGATACCATATCGATTTTCAATAATTTTATTGGTTTTCTAAGGATTTCAAACAGTATATTCAAATTTGAAATTACCGTGTTTAACGTTGAAAAAGTAGCTTGAATTGCTTGCTTTTGCATTGAAAATTCAATATTTTTCAAAACTTTGTAAAACTTAATATTTGCAATAAAACTTTGTGTAAACTGTTGGAAATTGTCAAAATCAACATTTTCTGATCGATACCATATCGATTTTCAATAATTATATTGGTTTTCTAATGATTTCAAACACTATATTCAAATTTGAAATTACCGTGTTTAACGTTGAAAAACTAGCTTCAAATGCTTGCTTTTGCATTGAAAATTCAATATTTTTCAAAACTTTGTAAAACTTAATATTTGCAATGAAACTTTGTGTAAACCGTTGGAAATTGTCAAAATCAACATTTTCTGATCGATACCATATCGATTTTCAATAATTTTATTGGTTTTCTAATGATTTCAAACAGCATATTCAAATTTGAAATTACCGTGTTTAACGTTGAAAAACTAGCTTGAAAGGCTTGCTTTTGCATTGAAAATTCAATATTTTTCAAAACTTTGTAAAACTTAATATTTGCAATAAAACTTTGTGTAAATTGTTGGACATTGTCAAAATCAACATTTTCTGATCGATACCATATCGATTTTCAATAATTTTATTGGTTTTCTAAGGATTTCAAACAGTATATTCAAATTTGAAATTACCGTGTTTAACGTTGAAAAAGTAGCTTGAATTGCTTGCTTTTGCATTGAAAATTCAATATTTTTCAAAACTTTGTAAAACTTAATATTTGCAATGAAACTTTATGGAAACTGTTGGAAATTGTCAAAATCAACATTTTCTGATCGATACAATATCGATTTTCAATAATTTTATAGGTTTTCTAAGGATTTCAAACAGTATATTCAAATTTGAAATTACCGTGTTTAACGTTGAAAAACTAGCTTGAATTGCTTGCTTTTGCATTGAAAATTCAATGTTTTTCAAAACTTTGTAAAACTTAATATTTGCAATAAAACTTTGTGTAAACTGTTGGAAATTGTCAAAATCAACATTTTCTGATCGATACCATATCGATTTTCAATAATTTTATTGGTTTTCTAAGGATTTCAAACAGTATATTCAAATTTGAAATTAACGTGTTTAACGTTGAAAAAGTAGCTTGAATTGCTTGCTTTTGCATTGAAAATTCAATATTTTTCAAAACTTTGTAAAACTTAATATTTGCAATAAAACTTTGTGTAAACTGTTGGAAATTGTCAAAATCAACATTTTCTGATCGATACCATATCGATTTTCAATAATTTTATTGGTTTTCTAAGGATTTCAAACAGTATATTCAAATTTGAAATTACCGTGTTTAACGTTGAAAAAGTAGCTTGAATTGCTTGCTTTTGCATTGAAAATTCAATATTTTTCAAAACTTTGTAAAACTTAATATTTGCAATAAAACTTTGTGTAAACTGTTGGAAATTGTCAAAATCAACATTTTCTGATCGATACCATATCGATTTTCAATAATTTTATTGGTTTTCTAATGATTTCAAACAGTATATTCAAATTTGAAATTACCGTGTTTAACGTTGAAAAAGTAGCTTGAATTGCTTGCTTTTGCATTGAAAATTCAATATTTTTCAAAACTTTGTAAAACTTAATATTTGCAATAAAACTGTGTGTAAACTGTTGGAAATTGTCAAAATCAACATTTTCTGATCGATACCATATCGATTTTCAATAATTTTATTGGTTTTCTAATGATTTCAAACACTATATTCAAATTTGACATTACCGTGTTTAACGTTGAAAAACTAGCTTGAAATGCTTGCTTTTGCATTGAAAATTCAATATTTTTCAAAACTTTGTAAAACTTAATATTTGCAATAAAATTTTGTGTAAACTGTTGGAAATTGTCAAAATCAACATTTTCTGATCGATACCATATCGATTTTCAATAATTTTATTGGTTTTCTAATGATTTCAAACAGCATATTCAAATTTGAAATTACCGTGTTTAACGTTGAAAAACTAGCTTGAAAGGCTTGCTTTTGCATTGAAAATTCAATATTTTTCAAAACTTTGTAAAACTTAATATTTGCAATAAAACTTTGTGTAAATTGTTGGAAATTGTCAAAATCAACATTTTCTGATCGATACCATATCGATTTTCAATAATTTTATTGGTTTTCTAAGGATTTCAAACAGTATATTCAAATTTGAAATTACCGTGTTTAACGTTGAAAAAGTAGCTTGAATTGCTTGCTTTTGCATTGAAAATTCAATATTTTTCAAAACTTTGTAAAACTTAATATTTGCAATAAAACTTTATGGAAACTGTTGGAAATTGTCAAAATCAACATTTTCTGATCGATACCATATCGATTTTCAATAATTTTATAGGTTTTCTAAGGATTTCAAACAGTATATTCAAATTTGAAATTACCGTGTTTAACGTTGAAAAACTAGCTTGAATTGCTTGCTTTTGCATTGAAAATTCAATGTTTTTCAAAACTTTGTAAAACTTAATATTTGCAATAAAACTTTGTGTAAACTGTTGGAAATTGTCAAAATCAACATTTTCTGATCGATACCATATCGATTTTCAATAATTTTATTGGTTTTCTAAGGATTTCAAACAGTATATTCAAATTTGAAATTAACGTGTTTAACGTTGAAAAAGTAGCTTGAATTGCTTGCTTTTGCATTGAAAATTCAATATTTTTCAAAACTTTGTAAAACTTAATATTTGCAATAAAACTTTGTGTAAACTGTTGGAAATTGTCAAAATCAACATTTTCTGATCGATACCATATCGATTTTCAATAATTTTATTGGTTTTCTAAGGATTTCAAACAGTATATTCAAATTTGAAATTACCGTGTTTAACGTTGAAAAAGTAGCTTGAATTGCTTGCTTTTGCATTGAAAATTCAATATTTTTCAAAACTTTGTAAAACTTAATATTTGCAATAAAACTTTGTGTAAACTGTTGGAAATTGTCAAAATCAACATTTTCTGATCGATACCATATCGATTTTCAATAATTTTATTGGTTTTCTAATGATTTCAAACAGTATATTCAAATTTGAAATTACCGTGTTTAACGTTGAAAAAGTAGCTTGAATTGCTTGCTTTTGCATTGAAAATTCAATATTTTTCAAAACTTTGTAAAACTTAATATTTGCAATAAAACTGTGTGTAAACTGTTGGAAATTGTCAAAATCAACATTTTCTGATCGATACCATATCGATTTTCAATAATTTTATTGGTTTTCTAATGATTTCAAACACTATATTCAAATTTGACATTACCGTGTTTAACGTTGAAAAACTAGCTTGAAATGCTTGCTTTTGCATTGAAAATTCAATATTTTTCAAAACTTTGTAAAACTTAATATTTGCAATAAAATTTTGTGTAAACTGTTGGAAATTGTCAAAATCAACATTTTCTGATCGATACCATATCGATTTTCAATAATTTTATTGGTTTTCTAATGATTTCAAACAGCATATTCAAATTTGAAATTACCGTGTTTAACGTTGAAAAACTAGCTTGAAAGGCTTGCTTTTGCATTGAAAATTCAATATTTTTCAAAACTTTGTAAAACTTAATATTTGCAATAAAACTTTGTGTAAACTGTTGGAAATTGTCAAAATCAACATTTTCTGATCGATACCATATCGATTTTCAATATTTTTATTGGTTTTCTAAGGATTTCAAACAGTATATTCAAATTTGAAATTACCGTGTTTAACGTTGAAAAAGTAGCTTGAATTGCTTGCTTTTGCATTGAAAATTCAATATTTTTCCAAACTTTGTAAAACTTAATATTTGCAATAAAACTTTGTGTAAACTGTTGGAAATTGTCAAAATCAACATTTTCTGATCGATACCATATCGATTTTCAATAATTTTATTGGTTTTCTAATGATTTCAAACAGCATATTCAAATTTGAAATTACCGTGTTTAACGTTGAAAAACTAGCTTGAATTGCTTGCTTTTGCATTGAAAATTCAATATTTTTCAAAACTTTGTAAAACTTAATATTTGCAATAAAACTTTATGTAAACTGTTGGAAATTGTCAAAATCAACATTTTCTGATCGATACCATATCGATTTTCAATAATTTTATTGGTTTTCTAAGGATTTCAAACAGTATATTCAAATTTGAAATTACCGTGTTTAACGTTGAAAAAGTAGCTTGAATTGCTTACTTTTGCATTGAAAATTCAATATTTTTCAAAACTTTGTAAAACTTAATATTTGCAATAAAACTTTGTGTAAACTGTTGGAAATTGTCAAAATCAACATTTTCTGATCCATACCATATCGATTTTCAATAATTTTATTGGTTTTCTAATGATTTCAAACAGCATATTCAAATTTGAAATTACCGTGTTTAACGTTGAAAAAGTAGCTTGAATTGCTTGCTTTTGCATTGAAAATTCAATATTTTTCAAAACTTTGTAAAACTTCATATTTGCAATAAAACTTTGTGTAAACTGTTGGAAATTGTCAAAATCAACATTTTCTGATCGATACCATATCGATTTTCAATAATTTTATTGGTTTTCTAATGATTTCAAACACTATATTCAAATTTGAAATTACCGTGTTTAACGTTGAAAAACTAG
This sequence comes from Acanthosepion esculentum, assembly GCA_964036315.1. Lineage (NCBI taxonomy): Eukaryota > Metazoa > Mollusca > Cephalopoda > Sepiida > Sepiidae > Acanthosepion > Acanthosepion esculentum. Next base: position 26,967,064 of record OZ038514.1, read on the forward strand.
CTTCAAATGCTTGCTTTTGCATTGAAAATTCAATATTTTTCAAAACTTTGTAAAACTTAATATTTGCAATAAAACTTTGTGTAAACCGTTGGAAATTGTCAAAATCAACATTTTCTGATCGATACCATATCGATTTTCAATAATTTTATTGGTTTTCTAAGGATTTCAAACAGTAAATTCAAATTTGAAATTACCGTGTTTAACGTTGAAAAAGTAGCTTGAATTGCTTGCTTTTGCATTGAAAATTCAATATTTTTCAAAACTTTGTAAAACTTAATATTTGCAATAAAACTTTGTGTAAACTGTTGGAAATTGTCAAAATCAACATTTTCTGATCGATACCATATCGATTTTCAATAATTTTATTGGTTTTCTAATGATTTCAAACAGCATATTCAAATTTGAAATTACCGTGTTTAACGTTGAAAAAGTAGCTTGAATTGCTTGCTTTTGCATTGAAAATTCAATATTTTTCAAAACTTTGTAAAACTTAATATTTGCAATAAAACTTTGTGTAAACTGTTGGAAATTGTCAAAATCAACATTTTCTGATCGATACCATATCGATTTTCAATAATTTTATTGGTTTTCTAATGATTTCAAACAGCATATTCAAATTTGAAATTACCGTGTTTAACGTTGAAGAACTAGCTTGAAAGGCTTGCTTTTGCATTGAAAATTCAATATTTTTCAAAACTTTGTAAAACTTAATATTTGCAATAAAACTTTGTGTAAACTGTTGGAAATTGTCAAAATCAACATTTTCTGATCGATACCATATCGATTTTCAATAATTTTATTGGTTTTCTAAGGATTTCAAACAGTATATTCAAATTTGAAATTACCGTGTTTTTAACGTTGAAAAAGTAGCTTGAATTGTTTGTTTTGCTTTGAAAATTCAATATTTTTCAAAACTTTGTAAAACTTAATATTTGCAATAAAACTTTGTGTAAACTGTTGGAAATTGTCAAAATCAACATTTTCTGATCGATACCATATCGATTTTCAATAATTTTATTGGTTTTCTAATGATTTCAAACAGCATATTCAAATTTGAAATTACCGTGTTTAACGTTGAAAAACTAGCTTGAATTGCTTGCTTTTGCATTGAAAATTCAATATTTTTCAAAACTTTGTAAAACTTAATATTTGCAATAAAACTTTATGTAAACTGTTGGAAATTGTCAAAATCAACATTTTCTGATCGATACCATATCGATTTTCAATAATTTTATTGGTTTTCTAATGATTTCAAACACTATATTCAAATTTGAAATTACCGTGTTTAACGTTGAAAAACTAGCTTCAAATGCTTGCTTTTGCATTGAAAATTCAATATTTTTCAAAACTTTGTAAAACTTAATATTTGCAATAAAACTTTGTGTAAACCGTTGGAAATTGTCAAAATCAACATTTTCTGATCGATACCATATCGATTTTCAATAATTTTATTGGTTTTCTAAGGATTTCAAACAGTAAATTCAAATTTGAAATTACCGTGTTTAACGTTGAAAAAGTAGCTTGAATTGCTTGCTTTTGCATTGAAAATTCAATATTTTTCAAAACTTTGTAAAACTTAATATTTGCAATAAAACTTTGTGTAAACTGTTGGAAATTGTCAAAATCAACATTTTCTGATCGATACCATATCGATTTTCAATAATTTTATTGGTTTTCTAATGATTTCAAACAGCATATTCAAATTTGAAATTACCGTGTTTAACGTTGAAAAAGTAGCTTGAATTGCTTGCTTTTGCATTGAAAATTCAATATTTTTCAAAACTTTGTAAAACTTAATATTTGCAATAAAACTTTGTGTAAACTGTTGGAAATTGTCAAAATCAACATTTTCTGATCGATACCATATCGATTTTCAATAATTTTATTGGTTTTCTAATGATTTCAAACAGCATATTCAAATTTGAAATTACCGTGTTTAACGTTGAAGAACTAGCTTGAAAGGCTTGCTTTTGCATTGAAAATTCAATATTTTTCAAAACTTTGTAAAACTTAATATTTGCAATAAAACTTTGTGTAAACTGTTGGAAATTGTCAAAATCAACATTTTCTGATCGATACCATATCGATTTTCAATAATTTTATTGGTTTTCTAAGGATTTCAAACAGTATATTCAAATTTGAAATTACCGTGTTTTTAACGTTGAAAAAGTAGCTTGAATTGTTTGTTTTGCTTTGAAAATTCAATATTTTTCAAAACTTTGTAAAACTTAATATTTGCAATAAAACTTTGTGTAAACTGTTGGAAATTGTCAAAATCAACATTTTCTGATCGATACCATATCGATTTTCAATAATTTTATTGGTTTTCTAATGATTTCAAACAGCATATTCAAATTTGAAATTACCGTGTTTAACGTTGAAAAACTAGCTTGAATTGCTTGCTTTTGCATTGAAAATTCAATATTTTTCAAAACTTTGTAAAACTTAATATTTGCAATAAAACTTTATGTAAACTGTTGGAAATTGTCAAAATCAACATTTTCTGATCGATACCATATCGATTTTCAATAATTTTATTGGTTTTCTAAGGATTTCAAACAGTATATTCAAATTTGAAATTACCGTGTTTAACGTTGAAAAAGTAGCTTGAATTGCTTGCTTTTGCATTGAAAATTCAATATTTTTCAAAACTTTGTAAAACTTAATATTTGCAATAAAACTTTGTGTAAACTGTTGGAAATTGTCAAAATCAACATTTTCTGATCGATACCATATCGATTTTCAATAATTTTATTGGTTTTCTAATGATTTCAAACAGCATATTCAAATTTGAAATTACCGTGTTTAACGTTGAAAAACTAGCTTCAAATGCTTGCTTTTGTATTGAAAATTCAATATTTTTCAAAACTTTGTAAAACTTAATATTTGCAATAAAACTTTGTGTAAACTGTTGGAAATTGTCAAAATCAACATTTTCTGATCGATACCATATCGATTTTCAAAGATTTTATTGGTTTTCTAATGATTTCAAACAGCATATTCAAATTTGAAATTACCGTGTTTAACGTTGAAAAACTAGCTTGAAATGCTTGCTTTTGCATTGAAAATTCAATATTTTTCAAAACTTTGTAAAACTTAATATTTGCAATAAAACTTTGTGTAAACTGTTGGAAATTGTCAAAATCAACATTTTCTGATCGATACCATATCGATTTTCAATAATTTTATTGGTTTTCTAATGATTTCAAACAGCATATTCAAATTTGAAATTACCGTGTTTAACGTTGAAAAAGTAGCTTGAATTGCTTGCTTTTGCATTGAAAATTCAATATTTTTCAAAACTTTGTAAAACATAATATTTGCAATAAAACTTTGTGTAAACTGTTGGAAATTGTCAAAATCAACATTTTCTGATCCATACCATATCGATTTTCAATAATTTTATTGGTTTTCTAATGATTTCAAACAGCATATTCAAATTTGAAATTACCGTGTTTAACGTTGAAAAACTAGCTTGAAATGCTTGCTTTTGCATTAGAAAATTCAATATTTTTCAAAACTTTGTAAAACTTAATATTTGCAATAAAACTTTGTGTAAACTGTTGGAAATTGTCAAAATCAACATTTTCTGATCGATACCATATCGATTTTCAATAATTTTATTGGTTTTCTAATGATTTCAAACAGCATATTCAAATTTGAAATTACCGTGTTTAACGTTGAAGAACTAGCTTGAAAGGCTTGCTTTTGCATTGAAAATTCAATATTTTTCAAAACTTTGTAAAACTTAATATTTGCAATAAAACTTTGTGTAAACTGTTGGAAATTGTCAAAATCAACATTTTCTGATCGATACCATATCGATTTTCAATAATTTTATTGGTTTTCTAAGGATTTCAAACAGTATATTCAAATTTGAAATTACCGTGTTTTTAACGTTGAAAAAGTAGCTTGAATTGTTTGTTTTGCTTTGAAAATTCAATATTTTTCAAAACATTGTAAAACTTAATATTTGCAATAAAACTTTGTGTAAACTGTTGGAAATTGTCAAAATCAACATTTTCTGATCGATACCATATCGATTTTCAATAATTTTATTGGTTTTCTAATGATTTCAAACAGCATATTCAAATTTGAAATTACCGTGTTTAACGTTGAAAAACTAGCTTGAATTGCTTGCTTTTGCATTGAAAATTCAATATTTTTCAAAACTTTGTAAAACTTAATATTTGCAATAAAACTTTATGTAAACTGTTGGAAATTGTCAAAATCAACATTTTCTGATCGATACCATATCGATTTTCAATAATTTTATTGGTTTTCTAAGGATTTCAAACAGTATATTCAAATTTGAAATTACCGTGTTTAACGTTGAAAAAGTAGCTTGAATTGCTTGCTTTTGCATTGAAAATTCAATATTTTTCAAAACTTTGTAAAACTTAATATTTGCAATAAAACTTTGTGTAAACTGTTGGAAATTGTCAAAATCAACATTTTCTGATCGATACCATATCGATTTTCAATAATTTTATTGGTTTTCTAATGATTTCAAACAGCATATTCAAATTTGAAATTACCGTGTTTAACGTTGAAAAACTAGCTTCAAATGCTTGCTTTTGTATTGAAAATTCAATATTTTTCAAAACTTTGTAAAACTTAATATTTGCACTAAAACTTTGTGTAAACTGTTGGAAATTGTCAAAATCAACATTTTCTGATCGATACCATATCGATTTTCAAAGATTTTATTGGTTTTCTAATGATTTCAAACAGCATATTCAAATTTGAAATTACCGTGTTTAACGTTGAAAAACTAGCTTGAAATGCTTGCTTTTGCATTGAAAATTCAATATTTTTCAAAACTTTGTAAAACTTAATATTTGCAATAAAACTTTGTGTAAACTGTTGGAAATTGTCAAAATCAACATTTTCTGATCGATACCATATCGATTTTCAATAATTTTATTGGTTTTCTAAGGATTTCAAACAGTATATTCAAATTTGAAATTACCGTGTTTAACGTTGAAAAAGTAGCTTGAATTGCTTGCTTTTGCATTGAAAATTCAATATTTTTCAAAACTTTGTAAAACTTAATATTTGCAATAAAACTTTGTGTAAACTGTTGGAAATTGTCAAAATCAACATTTTCTGATCCATACCATATCGATTTTCAATAATTTTATTGGTTTTCTAAGGATTTCAAACAGTATATTCAAATTTGAAATTACCGTGTTTAACGTTGAAAAAGTAGCTTGAATTGCTTGCTTTTGCATTGAAAATTCAATATTTTTCAAAACTTTGTAAAACTTAATATTTGCAATAAAACTTTGTGTAAACTGTTGGAAATTGTCAAAATCAACATTTTCTGATCCATACCATATCGATTTTCAATAATTTTATTGGTTTTCTAATGATTTCAAACAGCATATTCAAATTTGAAATTACCGTGTTTAACGTTGAAAAACTAGCTTGAATTGCTTGCTTTTGCATTGAAAATTCAATATTTTTCAAAACTTTGTAAAACTTAATATTTGCAATAAAACTTTATGTAAACTGTTGGAAATTGTCAAAATCAAGATTTTCTGATCGATACCATATCGATTTTCAATAATTTTATTGGTTTTCTAAGGATTTCAAACAGTATATTCAAATTTGAAATTACCGTGTTTAACGTTGAAAAAGTAGCTTGAATTGCTTGCTTTTGCATTGAAAATTCAATATTTTTCAAAACTTTGTAAAACTTAATATTTGCAATAAAACTTTGTGTAAACTGTTGGAAATTGTCAAAATCAACATTTTCTGATCCATACCATATCGATTTTCAATAATTTTATTGGTTTTCTAAGGATTTCAAACAGTATATTCAAATTTGAAATTACCGTGTTTAACGTTGAAAAAGTAGCTTGAATTGCTTGCTTTTGCATTGAAAATTCAATATTTTTCAAAACTTTGTAAAACTTAATATTTGCAATAAAACTTTGTGTAAACTGTTGGAAATTTTCAAAATCAACATTTTCTGATCGATAGCATATCGATTTTCAATAATTTTATTGGTTTTCTAAGGATTTCAAACAGTATATTCAAATTTGAAATTACCGTGTTTAACGTTGAAAAAGTACCTTGAATTGCTTGCTTTTGCATTGAAAATTCAATATTTTTCAAAACTTTGTAAAACTTAATATTTGCAATAAAACTTTGTGTAAACTGTTGGAAATTGTCAAAATCAACATTTTCTGATCGATACCATATCGATTTTCAATAATGTTATTGGTTTTCTAATGATTTCAAACAGCATATTCAAATTTGAAATTACCGTGTTTAACGTTGAAAAACTAGCTTGAAAGGCTTGCTTTTGCATTGAAAATTCAATATTTTTCAAAACTTTGTAAAAACTTAATATTTGCAATAAAACTTTGTGTAAACTGTTGGAAATTGTCAAAATCAACATTTTCTGATCGATACCATATCGATTTTCAATAATTTTATTGGTTTTCTAATGATTTCAAACAGCATATTCAAATTTGAAATTACCATGTTTAACGTTGAAAAAGTAGCTTGAATTGCTTGCTTTTGCATTGAAAATTCAATATTTTTCAAAACTTTGTAAAACTTAATATTTGCAATAAAACTTTTTGTAAACTTTTGGAAATTGTCAAAATCAACATTTTCTGATCCATACCATATCGATTTTCAATAATTTTATTGGTTTTCTAAGGATTTCAAACAGTATATTCAAATTTGAAATTACCGTGTTTAACGTTGAAAAAGTAGCTTGAATTGCTTGCTTTTGCATTGAAAATTCAATATTTTTCAAAACTTTGTAAAACTTAATATTTGCAATAAAACTTTGTGTAAACTGTTGGAAATTGTCAAAATCAACATTTTCTGATCGATACCATATCGATTTTCAATAATTTTATTGGTTTTCTAATGATTTCAAACACTATATTCAAATTTGAAATTACCGTGTTTAACGTTGAAAAACTAGCTTGAATTGCTTGCTTTTGCATTGAAAATTCAATATTTTTCAAAACTTTGTAAAACTTAATATTTGCAATAAAACTTTATGTAAACTGTTGGAAATTGTCAAAATCAACATTTTCTGATCGATACCATATCGATTTTCAATAATTTTATTGGTTTTCTAAGGATTTCAAACAGTATATTCAAATTTGAAATTACCGTGTTTAACGTTGAAAAAGTAGCTTGAATTGCTTGCTTTTGCATTGAAAATTCAATATTTTTCAAAACTTTGTAAAACTTAATATTTGCAATAAAACTTTGTGTAAACTGTTGGAAATTGTCAAAATCAACATTTTCTGATCGATACCATATCGATTTTCAATAATTTTATTGGTTTTCTAATGATTTCAAACAGCATATTCAAATTTGAAATTACCGTGTTTAACGTTGAAAAACTAGCTTCAAATGCTTGCTTTTGTATTGAAAATTCAATATTTTTCAAAACTTTGTAAAACTTAATATTTGCAATAAAACTTTGTGTAAACTGTTGGAAATTGTCAAAATCAACATTTTCTGATCGATACCATATCGATTTTCAAAGATTTTATTGGTTTTCTAATGATTTCAAACAGCATATTCAAATTTGAAATTACCGTGTTTAACGTTGAAAAACTAGCTTGAAATGCTTGCTTTTGCATTGAAAATTCAATATTTTTCAAAACTTTGTAAAACTTAATATTTGCAATAAAACTTTGTGTAAACTGTTGGAAATTGTCAAAATCAACATTTTCTGATCGATACCATATCGATTTTCAATAATTTTATTGGTTTTCTAATGATTTCAAACAGCATATTCAAATTTGAAATTACCGTGTTTAACGTTGAAAAAGTAGCTTGAATTGCTTGCTTTTGCATTGAAAATTCAATATTTTTCAAAACTTTGTAAAACTTAATATTTGCAATAAAACTTTGTGTAAACTGTTGGAAATTGTCAAAATCAACATTTTCTGATCCATACCATATCGATTTTCAATAATTTTATTGGTTTTCTAATGATTTCAAACAGCATATTCAAATTTGAAATTACCGTGTTTAACGTTGAAAAAGTAGCTTGAAATGCTTGCTTTTGCATTGAAAATTCAATATTTTTCAAAACTTTGTAAAACTTAATATTTGCAATAAAACTTTGTGTAAACTGTTGGAAATTGTCAAAATCAACATTTTCTGATCGATACCATATCGATTTTCAATAATTTTATTGGTTTTCTAATGATTTCAAACAGCATATTCAAATTTGAAATTACCGTGTTTAACGTTGAAGAACTAGCTTGAAAGGCTTGCTTTTGCATTGAAAATTCAATATTTTTCAAAACTTTGTAAAACTTAATATTTGCAATAAAACTTTGTGTAAACTGTTGGAAATTGTCAAAATCAACATTTTCTGATCGATACCATATCGATTTTCAATAATTTTATTGGTTTTCTAAGGATTTCAAACAGTATATTCAAATTTGAAATTACCGTGTTTTTAACGTTGAAAAAGTAGCTTGAATTGTTTGTTTTGCTTTGAAAATTCAATATTTTTCAAAACTTTGTAAAACTTAATATTTGCAATAAAACTTTGTGTAAACTGTTGGAAATTGTCAAAATCAACATTTTCTGATCGATACCATATCGATTTTCAATAATTTTATTGGTTTTCTAATGATTTCAAACAGCATATTCAAATTTGAAATTACCGTGTTTAACGTTGAAAAACTAGCTTGAATTGCTTGCTTTTGCATTGAAAATTCAATATTTTTCAAAACTTTGTAAAACTTAATATTTGCAATAAAACTTTATGTAAACTGTTGGAAATTGTCAAAATCAACATTTTCTGATCGATACCATATCGATTTTCAATAATTTTATTGGTTTTCTAAGGATTTCAAACAGTATATTCAAATTTGAAATTACCGTGTTTAACGTTGAAAAAGTAGCTTGAATTGCTTGCTTTTGCATTGAAAATTCAATATTTTTCAAAACTTTGTAAAACTTAATATTTGCAATAAAACTTTGTGTAAACTGTTGGAAATTGTCAAAATCAACATTTTCTGATCGATACCATATCGATTTTCAATAATTTTATTGGTTTTCTAATGATTTCAAACAGCATATTCAAATTTGAAATTACCGTGTTTAACGTTGAAAAACTAGCTTCAAATGCTTGCTTTTGTATTGAAAATTCAATATTTTTCAAAACTTTGTAAAACTTAATATTTGCAATAAAACTTTGTGTAAACTGTTGGAAATTGTCAAAATCAACATTTTCTGATCGATACCATATCGATTGTCAAAGATTTTATTGGTTTTCTAATGATTTCAAACAGCATATTCAAATTTGAAATTACCGTGTTTAACGTTGAAAAACTAGCTTGAAATGCTTGCTTTTGCATTGAAAATTCAATATTTATCAAAACTTTGTAAAACTTAATATTTGCAATAAAACTTTGTGTAAACTGTTGGAAATTGTCAAAATCAACATTTTCTGATCGATACCATATCGATTTTCAATAATTTTATTGGTTTTCTAAGGATTTCAAACAGTATATTCAAATTTGAAATTACCGTGTTTAACGTTGAAAAAGTAGCTTGAATTGCTTGCTTTTGCATTGAAAATTCAATATTTTTCAAAACTTTGTAAAACTTAATATTTGCAATAAAACTTTGTGTAAACTGTTGGAAATTGTCAAAATCAACATTTTCTGATCCATACCATATCGATTTTCAATAATTTTATTGGTTTTCTAATGATTTCAAACAGCATATTCAAATTTGAAATTACCGTGTTTAACGTTGAAAAACTAGCTTGAATTGCTTGCTTTTGCATTGAAAATTCAATATTTTTCAAAACTTTGTAAAACTTAATATTTGCAATAAAACTTTATGTAAACTGTTGGAAATTGTCAAAATCAAGATTTTCTGATCGATACCATATCGATTTTCAATAATTTTATTGGTTTTCTAACGATTTCAAACAGTATATTCAAATTTGAAATTACCGTGTTTAACGTTGAAAAAGTAGCTTGAATTGCTTGCTTTTGCATTGAAAATTCAATATTTTTCAAAACTTTGTAAAACTTAATATTTGCAATAAAACTTTGTGTAAACTGTTGGAAATTGTCAAAATCAACATTTTCTGATCCATACCATATCGATTTTCAATAATTTTATTGGTTTTCTAAGGATTTCAAACAGTATATTCAAATTTGAAATTACCGTGTTTAACGTTGAAAAAGTAGCTTGAATTGCTTGCTTTTGCATTGAAAATTCAATATTTTTCAAAACTTTGTAAAACTTAATATTTGCAATAAAACTTTGTGTAAACTGTTGGAAATTGTCAAAATCAACATTTTCTGATCCATACCATATCGATTTTCAATAATTTTATTGGTTTTCTAATGATTTCAAACAGCATATTCAAATTTGAAATTACCGTGTTTAACGTTGAAAAACTAGCTTGAATTGCTTGCTTTTGCATTGAAAATTCAATATTTTTCAAAACTTTGTAAAACTTAATATTTGCAATAAAACTTTATGTAAACTGTTGGAAATTGTCAAAATCAACATTTTCTGATCGATACCATATCGATTTTCAATAATTTTATTGGTTTTCTAAGGATTTCAAACAGTATATTCAAATTTGAAATTACCGTGTTTAACGTTGAAAAAGTAGCTTGAATTGCTTGCTTTTGCATTGAAAATTCAATATTTTTCAAAACTTTGTAAAACTTAATATTTGCAATAAAACTTTGTGTAAACTGTTGGAAATTGTCAAAATCAACATTTTCTGATCGATAGCATATCGATTTTCAATAATTTTATTGGTTTTCTAAGGATTTCAAACAGTATATTCAAATTTGAAATTACCGTGTTTAACGTTGAAAAAGTACCTTGAATTGCTTGCTTTTGCATTGAAAATTCAATATTTTTCAAAACTTTGTAAAACTTAATATTTGCAATAAAACTTTGTGTAAACTGTTGGAAATTGTCAAAATCAACATTTTCTGATCGATACCATATCGATTTTCAATAATGTTATTGGTTTTCTAATGATTTCAAACAGCATATTCAAATTTGAAATTACCGTGTTTAACGTTGAAAAACTAGCTTGAATTGCTTGCTTTTGCATTGAAAATTCAATATTTTTCAAAACTTTGTAAAACTTAATATTTGCAATAAAACTTTATGTAAACTGTTGGAAATTGTCAAAATCAAGATTTTCTGATCGATACCATATCGATTTTCAATAATTTTATTGGTTTTCTAACGATTTCAAACAGTATATTCAAATTTGAAATTACCGTGTTTAACGTTGAAAAAGTAGCTTGAATTGCTTGCTTTTGCATTGAAAATTCAATATTTTTCAAAACTTTGTAAAACTTAATATTTGCAATAAAACTTTGTGTAAACTGTTGGAAATTGTCAAAATCAACATTTTCTGATCCATACCATATCGATTTTCAATAATTTTATTGGTTTTCTAATGATTTCAAACAGCATATTCAAATTTGAAATTACCGTGTTTAACGTTGAAAAACTAGCTTGAATTGCTTGCTTTTGCATTGAAAATTCAATATTTTTCAAAACTTTGTAAAACTTAATATTTGCAATAAAACTTTATGTAAACTGTTGGAAATTGTCAAAATCAACATTTTCTGATCGATACCATATCGATTTTCAATAATTTTATTGGTTTTCTAAGGATTTCAAACAGTATATTCAAATTTGAAATTACCGTGTTTAACGTTGAAAAAGTAGCTTGAATTGCTTGCTTTTGCATTGAAAATTCAATATTTTTCAAAACTTTGTAAAACTTAATATTTGCAATAAAACTTTGTGTAAACTGTTGGAAATTGTCAAAATCAACATTTTCTGATCGATAGCATATCGATTTTCAATAATTTTATTGGTTTTCTAAGGATTTCAAACAGTATATTCAAATTTGAAATTACCGTGTTTAACGTTGAAAAAGTACCTTGAATTGCTTGCTTTTGCATTGAAAATTCAATATTTTTCAAAACTTTGTAAAACTTAATATTTGCAATAAAACTTTGTGTAAACTGTTGGAAATTGTCAAAATCAACATTTTCTGATCGATACCATATCGATTTTCAATAATGTTATTGGTTTTCTAATGATTTCAAACAGCATATTCAAATTTGAAATTACCGTGTTTAACGTTGAAAAACTAGCTTGAAATGCTTGCTTTTGCATTGAAAATTCAATATTTTTCAAAACTTTGTAAAAACTTAATATTTGCAATAAAACTTTGTGTAAACTGTTGGAAATTGTCAAAATCAACATTTTCTGATCGATACCATATCGATTTTCAATAATTTTATTGGTTTTCTAATGATTTCAAACAGCATATTCAAATTTGAAATTACCATGTTTAACGTTGAAAAAGTAGCTTGAATTGCTTGCTTTTGCATTGAAAATTCAATATTTTTCAAAACTTTGTAAAACTTAATATTTGCAATAAAACTTTTTGTAAACTTTTGGAAATTGTCAAAATCAACATTTTCTGATCCATACCATATCGATTTTCAATAATTTTATTGGTTTTCTAAGGATTTCAAACAGTATATTCAAATTTGAAATTACCGTGTTTAACGTTGAAAAAGTAGCTTGAATTGCTTGCTTTTGCATTGAAAATTCAATATTTTTCAAAACTTTGTAAAACTTAATATTTGCAATAAAACTTTGTGTAAACTGTTGGAAATTGTCAAAATCAACATTTTCTGATCGATACCATATCGATTTTCAATAATTTTATTGGTTTTCTAATGATTTCAAACACTATATTCAAATTTGAAATTACCGTGTTTAACGTTGAAAAACTAGCTTCAAATGCTTGCTTTTGCATTGAAAATTCAATATTTTTCAAAACTTTGTAAAACGTAATATTTGCAATAAAACTTTGTGTAAACCGTTGGAAATTGTCAAAATCAACATTTTCTGATCGATACCATATCGATTTTCAATAATTTTATTGGTTTTCTAATGATTTCAAACAGCATATTCAAATTTGAAATTACCGTGTTTAACGTTGAAAAACTAGCTTGAAAGGCTTGCTTTTGCATTGAAAATTCAATATTTTTCAAAACTTTGTAAAACTTAATATTTGCAATAAAACTTTGTGTAAACTGTTGGAAATTGTCAAAATCAACATTTTCTGATCGATAGCATATCGATTTTCAATAATTTTATTGGTTTTCTAAGGATTTCAAACAGTATATTCAAATTTGAAATTACCGTGTTTAACGTTGAAAAAGTAGCTTGAATTGCTTGCTTTTGCATTGAAAATTCAATATTTTTCAAAACTTTGTAAAACTTAATATTTGCAATAAAACTTTGTGTAAACTGTTGGAAATTGTCAAAATCAACATTTTCTGATCGATACCATATCGATTTTCAATAATGTTATTGGTTTTCTAATGATTTCAAACAGCATATTCAAATTTGAAATTACCGTGTTTAACGTTGAAAAACTAGCTTGAAATGCTTGCTTTTGCATTGAAAATTCAATATTTTTCAAAACTTTGTAAAAACTTAATATTTGCAATAAAACTTTGTGTAAACTGTTGGAAATTGTCAAAATCAACATTTTCTGATCGATACCATATCGATTTTCAATAATTTTATTGGTTTTCTAATGATTTCAAACAGCATATTCAAATTTGAAATTACCATGTTTAACGTTGAAAAACTAGCTTGAATTGCTTGCTTTTGCATTGAAAATTCAATATTTTTCAAAACTTTGTAAAACTTAATATTTGCAATAAAACTTTGTGTAAACTGTTGGAAATTGTCAAAATCAACATTTTCTGATCCATACCATATCGATTTTCAATAATTTTATTGGTTTTCTAAGGATTTCAAACAGTATATTCAAATTTGAAATTACCGTGTTTAACGTTGAAAAAGTAGCTTGAATTGCTTGCTTTTGCATTGAAAATTCAATATTTTTCAAAACTTTGTAAAACTTAATATTTGCAATAAAACTTTGTGTAAACTGTTGGAAATTGTCAAAATCAACATTTTCTGATCCATACCATATCGATTTTCAATAATTTTATTGGTTTTCTAATGATTTCAAACAGCATATTCAAATTTGAAATTACCGTGTTTAACGTTGAAAAAGTAGCTTGAATTGCTTGCTTTTGCATTGAAAATTCAATATTTTTCAAAACTTTGTAAAACTTAATATTTGCAATAAAACTTTGTGTAAACTGTTGGAAATTGTCAAAATCAACATTTTCTGATCGATAGCATATCGATTTTCAATAATTTTATTGGTTTTCTAAGGATTTCAAACAGTATATTCAAATTTGAAATTACCGTGTTTAACGTTGAAAAAGTACCTTGAATTGCTTGCTTTTGCATTGAAAATTCAATATTTTTCAAAACTTTGTAAAACTTAATATTTGCAATAAAACTTTGTGTAAACTGTTGGAAATTGTCAAAATCAACATTTTCTGATCCATACCATATCGATTTTCAATAATTTTATTGGTTTTCTAAGGATTTCAAACAGTATATTCAAATTTGAAATTACCGTGTTTAACGTTGAAAAAGTAGCTTGAATTGCTTGCTTTTGCATTGAAAATTCAATATTTTTCAAAACTTTGTAAAACTTAATATTTGCAATAAAACTTTGTGTAAACTGTTGGAAATTGTCAAAATCAACATTTTCTGATCCATACCATATCGATTTTCAATAATTTTATTGGTTTTCTAATGATTTCAAACAGCATATTCAAATTTGAAATTACCGTGTTTAACGTTGAAAAACTAGCTTGAATTGCTTGCTTTTGCATTGAAAATTCAATATTTTTCAAAACTTTGTAAAACTTAATATTTGCAATAAAACTTTATGTAAACTGTTGGAAATTGTCAAAATCAAGATTTTCTGATCGATACCATATCGATTTTCAATAATTTTATTGGTTTTCTAAGGATTTCAAACAGTATATTCAAATTTGAAATTACCGTGTTTAACGTTGAAAAAGTAGCTTGAATTGCTTGCTTTTGCATTGAAAATTCAATATTTTTCAAAACTTTGTAAAACTTAATATTTGCAATAAAATTTTGTGTAAACTGTTGGAAATTGTCAAAATCAACATTTTCTGATCCATACCATATCGATTTTCAATAATTTTATTGGTTTTCTAAGGATTTCAAACAGTATATTCAAATTTGAAATTACCGTGTTTAACGTTGAAAAAGTAGCTTGAATTGCTTGCTTTTGCATTGAAAATTCAATATTTTTCAAAACTTTGTAAAACTTAATATTTGCAATAAAACTTTGTGTAAACTGTTGGAAATTGTCAAAATCAACATTTTCTGATCCATACCATATCGATTTTCAATAATTTTATTGGTTTTCTAATGATTTCAAACAGCATATTCAAATTTGAAATTACCGTGTTTAACGTTGAAAAACTAGCTTGAATTGCTTGCTTTTGCATTGAAAATTCAATATTTTTCAAAACTTTGTAAAACTTAATATTTGCAATAAAACTTTATGTAAACTGTTGGAAATTGTCAAAATCAACATTTTCTGATCGATACCATATCGATTTTCAATAATTTTATTGGTTTTCTAAGGATTTCAAACAGTATATTCAAATTTGAAATTACCGTGTTTAACGTTGAAAAAGGAGCTTGAATTGCTTGCTTTTGCATTGAAAATTCAATATTTTTCAAAACTTTGTAAAACTTAATATTTGCAATAAAACTTTGTGTAAACTGTTGGAAATTGTCAAAATCAACATTTTCTGATCGATAGCATATCGATTTTCAATAATTTTATTGGTTTTCTAAGGATTTCAAACAGTATATTCAAATTTGAAATTACCGTGTTTAACGTTGAAAAAGTACCTTGAATTGCTTGCTTTTGCATTGAAAATTCAATATTTTTCAAAACTTTGTAAAACTTAATATTTGCAATAAAACTTTGTGTAAACTGTTGGAAATTGTCAAAATCAACATTTTCTGATCGATACCATATCGATTTTCAATAATGTTATTGGTTTTCTAATGATTTCAAACAGCATATTCAAATTTGAAATTACCGTGTTTAACGTTGAAAAACTAGCTTGAAATGCTTGCTTTTGCATTGAAAATTCAATATTTTTCAAAACTTTGTAAAAACTTAATATTTGCAATAAAACTTTGTGTAAACTGTTGGAAATTGTCAAAATCAACATTTTCTGATCGATACCATATCGATTTTCAATAATTTTATTGGTTTTCTAATGATTTCAAACAGCATATTCAAATTTGAAATTACCATGTTTAACGTTGAAAAAGTAGCTTGAATTGCTTGCTTTTGCATTGAAAATTCAATATTTTTCAAAACTTTGTAAAACTTAATATTTGCAATAAAACTTTTTGTAAACTTTTGGAAATTGTCAAAATCAACATTTTCTGATCGATAGCATATCGATTTTCAATAATTTTATTGGTTTTCTAAGGATTTCAAACAGTATATTCAAATTTGAAATTACCGTGTTTAACGTTGAAAAACTAGCTTGAAATGCTTGCTTTTGCATTGAAAATTCAATATTTTTCAAAACTTTGTAAAAACTTAATATTTGCAATAAAACTTTGTGTAAACTGTTGGAAATTGTCAAAATCAACATTTTCTGATCGATACCATATCGATTTTCAATAATTTTATTGGTTTTCTAATGATTTCAAACAGCATATTCAAATTTGAAATTACCATGTTTAACGTTGAAAAACTAGCTTGAATTGCTTGCTTTTGCATTGAAAATTCAATATTTTTCAAAACTTTGTAAAACTTAATATTTGCAATAAAACTTTGTGTAAACTGTTGGAAATTGTCAAAATCAACATTTTCTGATCCATACCATATCGATTTTCAATAATTTTATTGGTTTTCTAAGGATTTCAAACAGTATATTCAAATTTGAAATTACCGTGTTTAACGTTGAAAAAGTAGCTTGAATTGCTTGCTTTTGCATTGAAAATTCAATATTTTTCAAAACTTTGTAAAACTTAATATTTGCAATAAAACTTTGTGTAAACTGTTGGAAATTGTCAAAATCAACATTTTCTGATCCATACCATATCGATTTTCAATAATTTTATTGGTTTTCTAATGATTTCAAACAGCATATTCAAATTTGAAATTACCGTGTTTAACGTTGAAAAAGTAGCTTGAATTGCTTGCTTTTGCATTGAAAATTCAATATTTTTCAAAACTTTGTAAAACTTAATATTTGCAATAAAACTTTGTGTAAACTGTTGGAAATTGTCAAAATCAACATTTTCTGATCGATAGCATATCGATTTTCAATAATTTTATTGGTTTTCTAAGGATTTCAAACAGTATATTCAAATTTGAAATTACCGTGTTTAACGTTGAAAAAGTACCTTGAATTGCTTGCTTTTGCATTGAAAATTCAATATTTTTCAAAACTTTGTAAAACTTAATATTTGCAATAAAACTTTGTGTAAACTGTTGGAAATTGTCAAAATCAACATTTTCTGATCCATACCATATCGATTTTCAATAATTTTATTGGTTTTCTAAGGATTTCAAACAGCATATTCAAATTTGAAATTACCGTGTTTAACGTTGAAAAATTAGCTTGAATTCCTTGCTTTTGCATTGAAAATTCAATATTTTTCAAAACTTTGTAAAACTTAATATTTGCAATAAAACTTTATGTAAACTGTTGGAAATTGTCAAAATCAACATTTTCTGATCGATACCATATCGATTTTCAATAATTTTATTGGTTTTCTAAGGATTTCAAACAGTATATTCAAATTTGAAATTACCGTGTTTAACGTTGAAAAAGTAGCTTGAATTGCTTGCTTTTGCATTGAAAATTCAATATTTTTCAAAACTTTGTAAAACTTAATATTTGCAATAAAACTTTGTGTAAACTGTTGGAAATTGTCAAAATCAACATTTTCTGATCGATACCATATCGATTTTCAATAATTTTATTGGTTTTCTAATGATTTCAAACAGCATATTCAAATTTGAAATTACCGTGTTTAACGTTGAAAAACTAGCTTCAAATGCTTGCTTTTGTATTGAAAATTCAATATTTTTCAAAACTTTGTAAAACTTAATATTTGCAATAAAACTTTGTGTAAACTGTTGGAAATTGTCAAAATCAACATTTTCTGATCGATACCATATCGATTTTCAATAATTTTATTGGTTTTCTAATGATTTCAAACAGCATATTCAAATTTGAAATTACCGTGTTTAACGTTGAAAAACTAGCTTGAAATGCTTGCTTTTGCATTGAAAATTCAATATTTATCAAAACTTTGTAAAACTTAATATTTGCAATAAAACTTTGTGTAAACTGTTGGAAATTGTCAAAATCAACATTTTCTGATCGATACCATATCGATTTTCAATAATTTTATTGGTTTTCTAATGATTTCAAACAGCATATTCAAATTTGAAATTACCGTGTTTAACGTTGAAAAACTAGCTTCAAATGCTTGCTTTTGTATTGAAAATTCAATATTTTTCAAAACTTTGTAAAACTTAATATTTGCAATAAAACTTTGTGTAAACTGTTGGAAATTGTCAAAATCAACATTTTCTGATCGATACCATATCGATTTTCAAAAATTTTATTGGTTTTCTAATGATTTCAAACAGCATATTCAAATTTGAAATTACCGTGTTTAACGTTGAAAAACTAGCTTGAAATGCTTGCTTTTGCATTGAAAATTCAATATTTATCAAAACTTTGTAAAACTTAATATTTGCAATAAAACTTTGTGTAAACTGTTGGAAATTGTCAAAATCAACATTTTCTGATCGATACCATATCGATTTTCAATAATTTTATTGGTTTTCTAAGGATTTCAAACAGTATATTCAAATTTGAAATTACCGTGTTTAACGTTGAAAAAGTAGCTTGAATTGCTTGCTTTTGCATTGAAAATTCAATATTTTTCAAAACTTTGTAAAACTTAATATTTGCAATAAAACTTTGTGTAAACTGTTGGAAATTGTCAAAATCAACATTTTCTGATCGATACCATATCGATTTTCAATAATTTTATTGGTTTTCTAATGATTTCAAACAGCATATTCAAATTTGAAATTACCGTGTTTAACGTTGAAAAACTAGCTTCAAATGCTTGCTTTTGTATTGAAAATTCAATATTTTTCAAAACTTTGTAAAACTTAATATTTGCAATAAAACTTTGTGTAAACTGTTGGAAATTGTCAAAATCAACATTTTCTGATCGATACCATATCGATTTTCAAAAATTTTATTGGTTTTCTAATGATTTCAAACAGCATATTCAAATTTGAAATTACCGTGTTTAACGTTGAAAAACTAGCTTCAAATGCTTGCTTTTGCATTGAAAATTCAATATTTATCAAAACTTTGTAAAACTTAATATTTGCAATAAAACTTT
This sequence comes from Acanthosepion esculentum, assembly GCA_964036315.1. NCBI lineage: Eukaryota > Metazoa > Mollusca > Cephalopoda > Sepiida > Sepiidae > Acanthosepion > Acanthosepion esculentum. The sequence continues at coordinate 26,986,465 of OZ038514.1, forward strand.
GTGTAAACTGTTGGAAATTGTCAAAATCAACATTTTCTGATCGATACCATATCGATTTTCAATAATTTTCTTGGTTTTCTAAGGATTTCAAACAGTATATTCAAATTTGAAATTACCGTGTTTAACGTTGAAAAATTAGCTTGAATTAATTGCTTGCTTTTGCATTGAAAATTCAATATTTTTCAAAACTTTGTAAAACTTAATATTTGCAATAAAACTTTGTGTAAACTGTTGGAAATTGTCAAAATCAACATTTTCTGATCCATACCATGTCGATTTTCAATAATTTTATTGGTTTTCTAATGATTTCAAACAGCATATTCAAATTTGAAATTACCGTGTTTAACGTTGAAAAAGTAGCTTGAATTGCTTGCTTTTGCATTGAAAATTCAATATTTTTCAAAACTTTGTAAAACTTAATATTTGCAATAAAACTTTGTGTAAACTGTTGGAAATTGTCAAAATCAACATTTTCTGATCGATACCATATCGATTTTCAATAATTTTATTGGTTTTCTAATGATTTCAAACAGCATATTCAAATTTGAAATTACCGTGTTTAACGTTGAAAAACTAGCTTGAAATGCTTGCTTTTGCATTGAAAATTCAATATTTATCAAAACTTTGTAAAACTTAATATTTGCAATAAAACTTTGTGTAAACTGTTGGAAATTGTCAAAATCAACATTTTCTGATCGATACCATATCGATTTTCAATAATTTTATTGGTTTTCTAAGGATTTCAAACAGTATATTCAAATTTGAAATTACCGTGTTTAACGTTGAAAAAGTAGCTTGAATTGCTTGCTTTTGCATTGAAAATTCAATATTTTTCAAAACTTTGTAAAACTTAATATTTGCAATAAAACTTTGTGTAAACTGTTGGAAATTGTCAAAATCAACATTTTCTGATCGATACCATATCGATTTTCAATAATTTTATTGGTTTTCTAATGATTTCAAACAGCATATTCAAATTTGAAATTACCGTGTTTAACGTTGAAAAACTAGCTTCAAATGCTTGCTTTTGTATTGAAAATTCAATATTTTTCAAAACTTTGTAAAACTTAATATTTGCAATAAAACTTTGTGTAAACTGTTGGAAATTGTCAAAATCAACATTTTCTGATCGATACCATATCGATTTTCAAAAATTTTATTGGTTTTCTAATGATTTCAAACAGCATATTCAAATTTGAAATTACCGTGTTTAACGTTGAAAAACTAGCTTCAAATGCTTGCTTTTGCATTGAAAATTCAATATTTATCAAAACTTTGTAAAACTTAATATTTGCAATAAAACTTTGTGTAAACTGTTGGAAATTGTCAAAATCAACATTTTCTGATCGATACCATATCGATTTTCAATAATTTTCTTGGTTTTCTAAGGATTTCAAACAGTATATTCAAATTTGAAATTACCGTGTTTAACGTTGAAAAATTAGCTTGAATTAATTGCTTGCTTTTGCATTGAAAATTCAATATTTTTCAAAACTTTGTAAAACTTAATATTTGCAATAAAACTTTGTGTAAACTGTTGGAAATTGTCAAAATCAACATTTTCTGATCCATACCATGTCGATTTTCAATAATTTTATTGGTTTTCTAATGATTTCAAACAGCATATTCAAATTTGAAATTACCGTGTTTAACGTTGAAAAAGTAGCTTGAATTGCTTGCTTTTGCATTGAAAATTCAATATTTTTCAAAACTTTGTAAAACTTAATATTTGCAATAAAACTTTGTGTAAACTGTTGGAAATTGTCAAAATCAACATTTTCTGATCGATACCATATCGATTTTCAATAATTTTATTGGTTTTCTAATGATTTCAAACAGCATATTCAAATTTGAAATTACCGTGTTTAACGTTGAAAAACTAGCTTCAAATGCTTGCTTTTGTATTGAAAATTCAATATTTTTCAAAACTTTGTAAAACTTAATATTTGCAATAAAACTTTGTGTAAACTGTTGGAAATTGTCAAAATCAACATTTTCTGATCGATACCATATCGATTTTCAAAAATTTTATTGGTTTTCTAATGATTTCAAACAGCATATTCAAATTTGAAATTACCATGTTTAACGTTGAAAAACTAGCTTGAATTGCTTGCTTTTGCATTGAAAATTCAATATTTTTCAAAACTTTGTAAAACTTAATATTTGCAATAAAACTTTGTGTAAACTGTTGGAAATTGTCAAAATCAACATTTTCTGATCCATACCATATCGATTTTCAATAATTTTATTGGTTTTCTAAGGATTTCAAACAGTATATTCAAATTTGAAATTACCGTGTTTAACGTTGAAAAAGTAGCTTGAATTGCTTGCTTTTGCATTGAAAATTCAATATTTTTCAAAACTTTGTAAAACTTAATATTTGCAATAAAACTTTGTGTAAACTGTTGGAAATTGTCAAAATCAACATTTTCTGATCCATACCATATCGATTTTCAATAATTTTATTGGTTTTCTAATGATTTCAAACAGCATATTCAAATTTGAAATTACCGTGTTTAACGTTGAAAAAGTAGCTTGAATTGCTTGCTTTTGCATTGAAAATTCAATATTTTTCAAAACTTTGTAAAACTTAATATTTGCAATAAAACTTTGTGTAAACTGTTGGAAATTGTCAAAATCAACATTTTCTGATCGATACCATATCGATTTTCAATAATTTTATTGGTTTTCTAATGATTTCAAACACTATATTGAAATTTGAAATTACCGTGTTTAACGTTGAAAAACTAGCTTCAAATGCTTGCTTTTGCATTGAAAATTCAATATTTTTCAAAACTTTGTAAAACTTAATATTTGCAATAAAACTTTGTGTAAACCGTTGGAAATTGTCAAAATCAACATTTTCTGATCGATACCATATCGATTTTCAATAATTTTATTGGTTTTCTAATGATTTCAAACAGCATATTCAAATTTGAAATTACCGTGTTTAACGTTGAAAAACTAGCTTGAAAGGGTTGCTTTTGCATTGAAAATTCAATATTTTTCAAAACTTTGTAAAACTTAATATTTGCAATAAAACTTTGTGTAAACTGTTGGAAATTGTCAAAATCAACATTTTCTGATCGATAGCATATCGATTTTCAATAATTTTATTGGTTTTCTAAGGATTTCAAACAGTATATTCAAATTTGAAATTACCGTGTTTAACGTTGAAAAAGTTCCTTGAATTGCTTGCTTTTGCATTGAAAATTCAATATTTTTCAAAACTTTGTAAAACTTAATATTTGCAATAAAACTTTGTGTAAACTGTTGGAAATTGTCAAAATCAACATTTTCTGATCGATACCATATCGATTTTCAATAATTTTATTGGTTTTCTAAGGATTTCAAACAGTATATTCAAATTTGAAATTACCGTGTTTAACGTTGAAAAAGTAGCTTGAATTGTTTGCTTTTGCATTGAAAATTCAATATTTTTCAAAACTTTGTAAAACTTAATATTTGCAATAAAACTTTGTGTAAACTGTTGGAAATTGTCAAAATCAACATTTTCTGATCGATACCATATCGATTTTCAATAATTTTATTGGTTTTCTAATGATTTCAAACAGCATATTCAAATTTGAAATTACCGTGTTTAACGTTGAAAAATTAGCTTGAATTCCTTGCTTTTGCATTGAAAATTCAATATTTTTCAAAACTTTGTAAAACTTAATATTTGCAATAAAACTTTATGTAAACTGTTGGAAATTGTCAAAATCAACATTTTCTGATCGATACCATATCGATTTTCAATAATTTTATTGGTTTTCTAAGGATTTCAAACAGTATATTCAAATTTGAAATTACCGTGTTTAACGTTGAAAAAGTAGCTTGAATTGCTTGCTTTTGCATTGAAAATTCAATATTTTTCAAAACTTTGTAAAACTTAATATTTGCAATAAAACTTTGTGTAAACTGTTGGAAATTGTCAAAATCAACATTTTCTGATCGATACCATATCGATTTTCAATAATTTTATTGGTTTTCTAATGATTTCAAACAGCATATTCAAATTTGAAATTACCGTGTTTAACGTTGAAAAACTAGCTTCAAATGCTTGCTTTTGTATTGAAAATTCAATATTTTTCAAAACTTTGTAAAACTTAATATTTGCAATAAAACTTTGTGTAAACTGTTGGAAATTGTCAAAATCAACATTTTCTGATCGATACCATATCGATTTTCAAAAATTTTATTGGTTTTCTAATGATTTCAAACAGCATATTCAAATTTGAAATTACCGTGTTTAACGTTGAAAAACTAGCTTGAAATGCTTGCTTTTGCATTGAAAATTCAATATTTATCAAAACTTTGTAAAACTTAATATTTGCAATAAAACTTTGTGTAAACTGTTGGAAATTGTCAAAATCAACATTTTCTGATCGATACCATATCGATTTTCAATAATTTTATTGGTTTTCTAATGATTTCAAACAGCATATTCAAATTTGAAATTACCGTGTTTAACGTTGAAAAACTAGCTTCAAATGCTTGCTTTTGTATTGAAAATTCAATATTTTTCAAATCTTTGTAAAACTTAATATTTGCAATAAAACTTTGTGTAAACTGTTGGAAATTGTCAAAATCAACATTTTCTGATCGATACCATATCGATTTTCAAAAATTTTATTGGTTTTCTAATGATTTCAAACAGCATATTCAAATTTGAAATTACCGTGTTTAACGTTGAAAAACTAGCTTGAAATGCTTGCTTTTGCATTGAAAATTCAATATTTATCAAAACTTTGTAAAACTTAATATTTGCAATAAAACTTTGTGTAAACTGTTGGAAATTGTCAAAATCAACATTTTCTGATCGATACCATATCGATTTTCAATAATTTTATTGGTTTTCTAAGGATTTCAAACAGTATATTCAAATTTGAAATTACCGTGTTTAACGTTGAAAAAGTAGCTTGAATTGCTTGCTTTTGCATTGAAAATTCAATATTTTTCAAAACTTTGTAAAACTTAATATTTGCAATAAAACTTTGTGTAAACTGTTGGAAATTGTCAAAATCAACATTTTCTGATCGATACCATATCGATTTTCAATAATTTTATTGGTTTTCTAATGATTTCAAACAGCATATTCAAATTTGAAATTACCGTGTTTAACGTTGAAAAACTAGCTTCAAATGCTTGCTTTTGTATTGAAAATTCAATATTTTTCAAAACTTTGTAAAACTTAATATTTGCAATAAAACTTTGTGTAAACTGTTGGAAATTGTCAAAATCAACATTTTCTGATCGATACCATATCGATTTTCAAAAATTTTATTGGTTTTCTAATGATTTCAAACAGCATATTCAAATTTGAAATTACCGTGTTTAACGTTGAAAAACTAGCTTCAAATGCTTGCTTTTGCATTGAAAATTCAATATTTATCAAAACTTTGTAAAACTTAATATTTGCAATAAAACTTTGTGTAAACTGTTGGAAATTGTCAAAATCAACATTTTCTGATCGATACCATATCGATTTTCAATAATTTTCTTGGTTTTCTAAGGATTTCAAACAGTATATTCAAATTTGAAATTACCGTGTTTAACGTTGAAAAATTAGCTTGAATTAATTGCTTGCTTTTGCATTGAAAATTCAATATTTTTCAAAACTTTGTAAAACTTAATATTTGCAATAAAACTTTGTGTAAACTGTTGGAAATTGTCAAAATCACCATTTTCTGATCCATACCATGTCGATTTTCAATAATTTTATTGGTTTTCTAATGATTTCAAACAGCATATTCAAATTTGAAATTACCGTGTTTAACGTTGAAAAAGTAGCTTGAATTGCTTGCTTTTGCATTGAAAATTCAATATTTTTCAAAACTTTGTAAAACTTAATATTTGCAATAAAACTTTGTGTAAACTGTTGGAAATTGTCAAAATCAACATTTTCTGATCGATACCATATCGATTTTCAATAATTTTATTGGTTTTCTAATGATTTCAAACAGCATATTCAAATTTGAAATTACCGTGTTTAACGTTGAAAAACTAGCTTCAAATGCTTGCTTTTGTATTGAAAATTCAATATTTTTCAAAACTTTGTAAAACTTAATATTTGCAATAAAACTTTGTGTAAACTGTTGGAAATTGTCAAAATCAACATTTTCTGATCGATACCATATCGATTTTCAAAAATTTTATTGGTTTTCTAATGATTTCAAACAGCATATTCAAATTTGAAATTACCGTGTTTAACGTTGAAAAACTAGCTTCAAATGCTTGCTTTTGCATTGAAAATTCAATATTTATCAAAACTTTGTAAAACTTAATATTTGCAATAAAACTTTGTGTAAACTGTTGGAAATTGTCAAAATCAACATTTTCTGATCGATACCATATCGATTTTCAATAATTTTCTTGGTTTTCTAAGGATTTCAAACAGTATATTCAAATTTGAAATTACCGTGTTTAACGTTGAAAAATTAGCTTGAATTAATTGCTTGCTTTTGCATTGAAAATTCAATATTTTTCAAAACTTTGTAAAACTTAATATTTGCAATAAAACTTTGTGTAAACTGTTGGAAATTGTCAAAATCAACATTTTCTGATCGATACCATATCGATTTTCAAAAATTTTATTGGTTTTCTAATGATTTCAAACAGCATATTCAAATTTGAAATTACCGTGTTTAACGTTGAAAAACTAGCTTGAAATGCTTGCTTTTGCATTGAAAATTCAATATTTATCAAAACTTTGTAAAACTTAATATTTGCAATAAAACTTTGTGTAAACTGTTGGAAATTGTCAAAATCAACATTTTCTGATCGATACCATATCGATTTTCAATAATTTTATTGGTTTTCTAAGGATTTCAAACAGTATATTCAAATTTGAAATTACCGTGTTTAACGTTGAAAAAGTAGCTTGAATTGCTTGCTTTTGCATTGAAAATTCAATATTTTTCAAAACTTTGTAAAACTTAATATTTGCAATAAAACTTTGTGTAAACTGTTGGAAATTGTCAAAATCAACATTTTCTGATCGATACCATATCGATTTTCAATAATTTTATTGGTTTTCTAATGATTTCAAACAGCATATTCAAATTTGAAATTACCGTGTTTAACGTTGAAAAACTAGCTTCAAATGCTTGCTTTTGTATTGAAAATTCAATATTTTTCAAAACTTTGTAAAACTTAATATTTGCAATAAAACTTTGTGTAAACTGTTGGAAATTGTCAAAATCAACATTTTCTGATCGATACCATATCGATTTTCAAAAGTTTTATTGGTTTTCTAATGATTTCAAACAGCATATTCAAATTTGAAATTACCGTGTTTAACGTTGAAAAACTAGCTTCAAATGCTTGCTTTTGCATTGAAAATTCAATATTTATCAAAACTTTGTAAAACTTAATATTTGCAATAAAACTTTGTGTAAACTGTTGGAAATTGTCAAAATCAACATTTTCTGATCGATACCATATCGATTTTCAATAATTTTCTTGGTTTTCTAAGGATTTCAAACAGTATATTCAAATTTGAAATTACCGTGTTTAACGTTGAAAAATTAGCTTGAATTAATTGCTTGCTTTTGCATTGAAAATTCAATATTTTTCAAAACTTTGTAAAACTTAATATTTGCAATAAAACTTTGTGTAAACTGTTGGAAATTGTCAAAATCAACATTTTCTGATCCATACCATGTCGATTTTCAATAATTTTATTGGTTTTCTAATGATTTCAAACAGCATATTCAAATTTGAAATTACCGTGTTTAACGTTGAAAAACTAGCTTGAAATGCTTGCTTTTGCATTGAAAATTCAATATTTTTCAAAACTTTGTAAAACTTAATATTTGCAATAAAACTTTGTGTAAACTGTTGGAAATTGTCAAAATCAACATTTTCTGATCGATACCATATCGATTTTCAATAATTTTATTGGTTTTCTAATGATTTCAAACAGCATATTCAAATTTGAAATTACCGTGTTTAACGTTGAAAAACTAGCTTGAAATGCTTGCTTTTGCATTGAAAATTCAATATTTTTCAAAACTTTGTAAAACTTAATATTTGCAATAAAACTTTGTGTAAACTGTTGGAAATTGTCAAAATCAACATTTTCTGATCCATACCATGTCGATTTTCAATAATTTTATTGGTTTTCTAATGATTTCAAACAGCATATTCAAATTTGAAATTACCGTGTTTAACGTTGAAAAACTAGCTTGAAATGCTTGCTTTTGCATTGAAAATTCAATATTTTTCAAAACTTTGTAAAACTTAATATTTGCAATAAAACTTTGTGTAAACTGTTGGAAATTGTCAAAATCAACATTTTCTGATCGATACCATATCGATTTTCAATAATTTTATTGGTTTTCTAATGATTTCAAACACTATATTCAAATTTGAAATTACCGTGTTTAACGTTGAAAAACTAGCTTCAAATGCTTGCTTTTGCATTGAAAATTCAATATTTTTCAAAACTTTGTAAAACGTAATATTTGCAATAAAACTTTGTGTAAACCGTTGGAAATTGTCAAAATCAACATTTTCTGATCGATACCATATCGATTTTCAATAATTTTATTGGTTTTCTAATGATTTCAAACAGCATATTCAAATTTGAAATTACCGTGTTTAACGTTGAAAAACTAGCTTGAAAGGCTTGCTTTTGCATTGAAAATTCAATATTTTTCAAAACTTTGTAAAACTTAATATTTGCAATAAAACTTTGTGTAAACTGTTGGAAATTGTCAAAATCAACATTTTCTGATCGATACCATATCGATTTTCAATAATTTTATTGGTTTTCTAAGGATTTCAAACAGTATATTCAAATTTGAAATTACCGTGTTTAACGTTTAAAAAGTAGCTTGAATTGCTTGCTTTTGCATTGAAAATTCAATATTTTTCAAAACTTTGTAAAACTTAATATTTGCAATAAAACTTTGTGTAAACTGTTGGAAATTGTCAAAATCTACATTTTCTGATCCATACCACATCGATTTTCAATAATTTTATTGGTTTTCTAATGATTTCAAACAGCATATTCAAATTTGAAATTACCGTGTTTAACGTTGAAAAACTAGCTTGAATTGCTTGCTTTTGCATTGAAAATTCAATATTTTTCAAAACTTTGTAAAACTTAATATTTGCAATAAAACTTTATGTAAACTGTTGGAAATTGTCAAAATCAACATTTTCTGATCGATACCATATCGATTTTCAATAATTTTATTGGTTTTCTAAGGATTTCAAACAGTATATTCAAATTTGAAATTACCGTGTTTAACGTTGAAAAAGTAGCTTGAATTGCTTGCTTTTGCATTGAAAATTCAATATTTTTCAAAACTTTGTAAAACTTAATATTTGCAATAAAACTTTGTGTAAACTGTTGGAAATTGTCAAAATCAACATTTTCTGATCGATACCATATCGATTTTCAATAATTTTATTGGTTTTCTAAGGATTTCAAACCGTATATTCAAATTTGAAATTACCGTGTTTAACGTTGAAAAAGTAGCTTGAATTGCTTGCTTTTGCATTGAAAATTCAATATTTTTCAAAACTTTGTAAAACTTAATATTTGCAATAAAACTTTGTGTAAACTGTTGGAAATTGTCAAAATCAACATTTTCTGATCGATACCATATCGATTTTCAATAATTTTATTGGTTTTCTAATGATTTCAAACAGCATATTCAAATTTGAAATTACCGTGTTTAACGTTGAAAAACTAGCTTGAAATGCTTGCTTTTGCATTGAAAATTCAATATTTTTCAAAACTTTGTAAAACTTAATATTTGCAATAAAACTTTGTGTAAACTGTTGGAAATTGTCAAAATCAACATTTTCTTATCGATACCATATCGATTTTCAATAATTTTATTGGTTTTCTAATGATTTCAAACAGCATATTCAAATTTGAAATTACCGTGTTTAACGTTGAAAAACTAGCTTGAATTGCTTGCTTTTGCATTGAAAATTCAATATTTTTCAAAACTTTGTAAAACTTAATATTTGCAATAAAACTTTGTGTAAACTGTTGGAAATTGTCAAAATCAACATTTTCTGATCGATACCATATCGATTTTCAATAATTTTATTGGTTTTCTAATGATTTCAAACAGCATATTCAAATTTGAAATTACCGTGTTTAACGTTGAAAAACTAGCTTGAAAGGCTTGCTTTTGCATTGAAAATTCAATATTTTTCAAAACTTTGTAAAACTTAATATTTGCAATAAAACTTTGTGTAAACTGTTGGAAATTGTCAAAATCAACATTTTCTGATCGATACCTTATCGATTTTCAATAATTTTATTGGTTTTCTAATGATTTCAAACAGCATATTCAAATTTGAAATTACCGTGTTTAACGTTGAAAAACTAGCTTGAAATGCTTGCTTTTGCATTGAAAATTCAATATTTTTCAAAACTTTGTAAAACTTAATATTTGCAATAAAACTTTGTGTAAACTGTTGGAAATTGTCAAAATCAACATTTTCTGATCGATACCATATCGATTTTCAATAATTTTATTGGTTTTCTAATGATTTCAAACAGCATATTCAAATTGGAAATTACCATGTTTAACGTTGAAAAACTAGCTTGAATTGCTTGCTTTTGCATTGAAAATTCAATATTTGTAAAACTTTGTAAAACTTAATATTTGCAATAAAACTTTGTGTAAACTGTTGGAAATTGTCAAAATCAACATTTTCTGATCGATACCATATCGATTTTCAATAATTTTATTGGTTTTCTAAGGATTTCAAACAGTATATTCAAATTTGAAATTACCGTGTTTAACGTTGAAAAAGTAGCTTGAATTGCTTGCTTTTGCATTGAAAATTCAATATTTTTCAAAACTTTGTAAAACTTAATAATTGCAATAAAACTTTGTGTAAACTGTTGGAAATTGTCAAAATCAACATTTTCTGATCGATACCATATCGATTTTCAATAATTTTATTGGTTTTCTAAGGATTTCAAACCGTATATTCAAATTTGAAATTACCGTGTTTAACGTTGAAAAAGTAGCTTGAATTGCTTGCTTTTGCATTGAAAATTCAATATTTTTCAAAACTTTGTAAAACTTAATATTTGCAATAAAACTTTGTGTAAACTGTTGGAAATTGTCAAAATCAACATTTTCTGATCGATACCATATCGATTTTCAATAATTTTATTGGTTTTCTAATGATTTCAAACAGCATATTCAAATTTGAAATTACCGTGTTTAACGTTGAAAAACTAGCTTGAAATGCTTGCTTTTGCATTGAAAATTCAATATTTTTCAAAACTTTGTAAAACTTAATATTTGCAATAAAACTTTGTGTAAACTGTTGGAAATTGTCAAAATCAACATTTTCTGATCGATACCATATCGATTTTCAATAATTTTATTGGTTTTCTAATGATTTCAAACAGCATATTCAAATTTGAAATTACCGTGTTTAACGTTGAAAAACTAGCTTGAATTGCTTGCTTTTGCATTGAAAATTCAATATTTTTCAAAACTTTGTAAAACTTAATATTTGCAATAAAACTTTGTGTAAACTGTTGGAAATTGTCAAAATCAACATTTTCTGATCGATACCATATCGATTTTCAATAATTTTATTGGTTTTCTAATGATTTCAAACAGCATATTCAAATTTGAAATTACCGTGTTTAACGTTGAAAAACTAGCTTGAAAGGCTTGCTTTTGCATTGAAAATTCAATATTTTTCAAAACTTTGTAAAACTTAATATTTGCAATAAAACTTTGTGTAAACTGTTGGAAATTGTCAAAATCAACATTTTCTGATCGATACCATATCGATTTTCAATAATTTTATTGGTTTTCTAATGATTTCAAACAGCATATTCAAATTTGAAATTACCGTGTTTAACGTTGAAAAACTAGCTTGAAATGCTTGCTTTTGCATTGAAAATTCAATATTTTTCAAAACTTTGTAAAACTTAATATTTGCAATAAAACTTTGTGTAAACTGTTGGAAATTGTCAAAATCAACATTTTCTGATCGATACCATATCGATTTTCAATAATTTTATTGGTTTTCTAATGATTTCAAACAGCATATTCAAATTGGAAATTACCATGTTTAACGTTGAAAAACTAGCTTGAATTGCTTGCTTTTGCATTGAAAATTCAATATTTGTAAAACTTTGTAAAACTTAATATTTGCAATAAAACTTTGTGTAAACTGTTGGAAATTGTCAAAATCAACATTTTCTGATCGATACCATATCGATTTTCAATAATTTTATTGGTTTTCTAAGGATTTCAAACAGTATATTCAAATTTGAAATTACCGTGTTTAACGTTGAAAAAGTAGCTTGAATTGCTTGCTTTTGCATTGAAAATTCAATATTTTTCAAAACTTTGTAAAACTTAATATTTGCAATAAAACTTTGTGTAAACTGTTGGAAATTGTCAAAATCAACATTTTCTGATCCATACCACATCGATTTTCAATAATTTTATTGGTTTTCTAATGATTTCAAACAGCATATTCAAATTTGAAATTACCGTGTTTAACGTTGAAAAACTAGCTTGAATTGCTTGCTTTTGCATTGAAAATTCAATATTTTTCAAAACTTTGTAAAACTTAATATTTGCAATAAAACTTTATGTAAACTGTTGGAAATTGTCAAAATCAACATTTTCTGATCGATACCATATCGATTTTCAATAATTTTATTGGTTTTCTAAGGATTTCAAACAGTATATTCAAATTTGAAATTACCGTGTTTAACGTTGAAAAAGTAGCTTGAATTGCTTGCTTTTGCATTGAAAATTCAATATTTTTCAAAACTTTGTAAAACTTAATATTTGCAATAAAACTTTGTGTAAACTGTTGGAAATTGTCAAAATCAACATTTTCTGATCGATACCATATCGATTTTCAATAATTTTATTGGTTTTCTAAGGATTTCAAACCGTATATTCAAATTTGAAATTACCGTGTTTAACGTTGAAAAAGTAGCTTGAATTGCTTGCTTTTGCATTGAAAATTCAATATTTTTCAAAACTTTGTAAAACTTAATATTTGCAATAAAACTTTGTGTAAACTGTTGGAAATTGTCAAAATCAACATTTTCTGATCGATACCATATCGATTTTCAATAATTTTATTGGTTTTCTAATGATTTCAAACAGCATATTCAAATTTGAAATTACCGTGTTTAACGTTGAAAAACTAGCTTGAAATGCTTGCTTTTGCATTGAAAATTCAATATTTTTCAAAACTTTGTAAAACTTAATATTTGCAATAAAACTTTGTGTAAACTGTTGGAAATTGTCAAAATCAACATTTTCTGATCGATACCATATCGATTTTCAATAATTTTATTGGTTTTCTAATGATTTCAAACAGCATATTCAAATTTGAAATTACCGTGTTTAACGTTGAAAAACTAGCTTGAATTGCTTGCTTTTGCATTGAAAATTCAATATTTTTCAAAACTTTGTAAAACTTAATATTTGCAATAAAACTTTGTGTAAACTGTTGGAAATTGTCAAAATCAACATTTTCTGATCGATACCATATCGATTTTCAATAATTTTATTGGTTTTCTAATGATTTCAAACAGCATATTCAAATTTGAAATTACCGTGTTTAACGTTGAAAAACTAGCTTGAAAGGCTTGCTTTTGCATTGAAAATTCAATATTTTTCAAAACTTTGTAAAACTTAATATTTGCAATAAAACTTTGTGTAAACTGTTGGAAATTGTCAAAATCAACATTTTCTGATCGATACCATATCGATTTTCAATAATTTTATTGGTTTTCTAATGATTTCAAACAGCATATTCAAATTTGAAATTACCGTGTTTAACGTTGAAAAACTAGCTTGAAATGCTTGCTTTTGCATTGAAAATTCAATATTTTTCAAAACTTTGTAAAACTTAATATTTGCAATAAAACTTTGTGTAAACTGTTGGAAATTGTCAAAATCAACATTTTCTGATCGATACCATATCGATTTTCAATAATTTCATTGGTTTTCTAATGATTTCAAACAACATATTCAAATTTGAAATTACCGTGTTTAACGTTGAAAAACTAGCTTGAAAGGCTTGCTTTTGCATTGAAAATTCAATATTTTTCAAAACTTTGTAAAACTTAATATTTGCAATAAAACTTTGTGTAAACTGTTGGAAATTGTCAAAATCAACATTTTCTGATCGATACCATATCGATTTTCAATTATTTTATTGGTTTTCTAATGATTTCAAACAGCATATTCAAATTTGAAATTACCGTGTTTAACGTTGAAAAACTAGCTTGAAATGCTTGCTTTTGCATTGAAAATTCAATATTTTTCAAAACTTTGTAAAACTTAAAATTTCAATAAAACTTTGTGTAAACTGTTGGAAATTGTCAAAATCAACATTTTCTGATCGATACCATATCGATTTTCAATAATTTTATTGGTTTTCTAATGATTTCAAATAGCATATTCAAATTTGAAATTACCATGTTTAACGTTGAAAAACTAGCTTGAATTGCTTGCTTTTGCATTGAAAATTCAATATTTTTCAAAACTTTGTAAAACTTAATATTTGCAATAAAACTTTGTGTAAACTGTTGGAAATTGTCAAAATCAACATTTTCTGATCGATACCATATCGATTTTCAATAATTTTATTGGTTTTCTAAGGATTTCAAACAGCATATTCAAATTTGAAATTACCGTGTTTAACGTTGAAAAACTAGCTTGAAATGCTTGCTTTTGCATTGAAAATTCAATATTTTTCAAAACTTTGTAAAACTTAATATTTGCAATAAAACTTTGTGTAAACTGTTGGAAATTGTCAAAATCAACATTTTCTGATCGATACCATATCGATTTTCAATAATTTTATTGGTTTTCTAATGATTTCAAACAGCATATTCAAATTTGAAATTACCGTGTTTAACGTTGAAAAACTAGCTTGAATTGCTTGCTTTTGCATTGAAAATTCAATATTTTTCAAAACTTTGTAAAACTTAATATTTGCAATAAAACTTTGTGTAAACTGTTGGAAATTGTCAAAATCAACATTTTCTGATCGATACCATATCGATTTTCAATAATTTTATTGGTTTTCTAATGATTTCAAACAGCATATTCAAATTTGAAATTACCGTGTTTAACGTTGAAAAACTAGCTTGAAAGGCTTGCTTTTGCATTGAAAATTCAATATTTTTCAAAACTTTGTAAAACTTAATATTTGCAATAAAACTTTGTGTAAACTGTTGGAAATTGTCAAAATCAACATTTTCTGATCGATACCATATCGATTTTCAATAATTTTATTGGTTTTCTAATGATTTCAAACAGCATATTCAAATTTGAAATTACCGTGTTTAACGTTGAAAAACTAGCTTGAAATGCTTGCTTTTGCATTGAAAATTCAATATTTTTCAAAACTTTGTAAAACTTAATATTTGCAATAAAACTTTGTGTAAACTGTTGGAAATTGTCAAAATCAACATTTTCTGATCGATACCATATCGATTTTCAATAATTTCATTGGTTTTCTAATGATTTCAAACAACATATTCAAATTTGAAATTACCGTGTTTAACGTTGAAAAACTAGCTTGAAAGGCTTGCTTTTGCATTGAAAATTCAATATTTTTCAAAACTTTGTAAAACTTAATATTTGCAATAAAACTTTGTGTAAACTGTTGGAAATTGTCAAAATCAACATTTTCTGATCGATACCATATCGATTTTCAATTATTTTATTGGTTTTCTAATGATTTCAAACAGCATATTCAAATTTGAAATTACCGTGTTTAACGTTGAAAAACTAGCTTGAAATGCTTGCTTTTGCATTGAAAATTCAATATTTTTCAAAACTTTGTAAAACTTAAAATTTCAATAAAACTTTGTGTAAACTGTTGGAAATTGTCAAAATCAACATTTTCTGATCGATACCATATCGATTTTCAATAATTTTATTGGTTTTCTAATGATTTCAAATAGCATATTCAAATTTGAAATTACCATGTTTAACGTTGAAAAACTAGCTTGAATTGCTTGCTTTTGCATTGAAAATTCAATATTTTTCAAAACTTTGTAAAACTTAATATTTGCAATAAAACTTTGTGTAAACTGTTGGAAATTGTCAAAATCAACATTTTCTGATCGATACCATATCGATTTTCAATAATTTTATTGGTTTTCTAAGGATTTCAAACAGTATATTCAAATTTGAAATTACCGTGTTTAACGTTGAAAAAGTAGCTTGAATTGCTTGCTTTTGCATTGAAAATTCAATATTTTTCAAAACTTTGTAAAACTTAATATTTGCAATAAAACTTTGTGTAAACTGTTGGAAATTGTCAAAATCAACATTTTCTGATCGATACCATATCGATTTTCAATAATTTTATTGGTTTTCTAATGATTTCAAACAGCATATTCAAATTTGAAATTACCGTGTTTAACGTTGAAAAACTAGCTTTAATTGCTTGCTTTTGCATTGAAAATTCAATATTTTTCAAAACTTTGTAAAACTTAATATTTGCAATAAAACTTTGTGTAAACTGTTGGAAATTGTCAAAATCAACATTTTCTGATCGATACCATATCGATTTTCAATAATTTTATTGGTTTTCTAATGATTTCAAACGGCATATTCAAATTTGAAATTACCGTGTTTAACGTTGAAAAACTAGCTTGAAAGGCTTGCTTTTGCATTGAAAATTCAATATTTTTCAAAACTTTGTAAAACTTAATATTTGCAATAAAACTTTGTGTAAACTGTTGGAAATTGTCAAAATCAACATTTTCTGATCGATACCATATCGATTTTCAATAATTTTATTGGTTTTCTAATGATTTCAAACACTATATTCAAATTTGAAATTACCGTGTTTAACGTTGAAAAACTACCTTCAAATGCTTGCTTTTGCATTGAAAATTCAATATTTTTCAAAACTTTGTAAAACTTAATATTTGCAATAAAACTTTGTGTAAACTGTTGGAAATTGTCAAAATCAACATTTTCTGATCGATACCATATTGATTTTCAATAGTTTTATTGGTTTTCTAATGATTTCAAACACTATATTCAAATTTGAAATTACCGTGTTTAACGTTGAAAAACTAGCTTCAAATGCTTGCTTTTGCATTGAAAATTCAATATTTTTCACAACTTTGTAAAACTTAATATTTGCAATAAAACTTTGTGTAAACCGTTGGAAATTTTCAAAATCAATATTTTCTGATCGATACCATATCGATTTTCAATAATTTTATTATTTTTCTAATGATTTCAAACACTATATTCAAATTTGAAATTACCGTGTTTAACGTTGAAAAACTAGCTTCAAATGCTTGGTTTTGCATTGAAAATTCAATATTTTTCAAAACTTTGTAAAACTTAATATTTGCAATAAAACTTTGTGTAAACCGTTGGAAATTGTCAAAATCAACATTTTCTGATCGATACCATATCGATTTTCAATAATTTTATTGGTTTTCTAAGGATTTCAAACAGTATATTCAAATTTGAAATTACCGTGTTTAACGTTGAAAAACTAGCTTGAATTGCTTGCTTTTGCATTGAAAATTCAATATTTTTCAAAACTTTGTAAAACTTAATATTTGCAATAAAACTTTGTGTAAACTGTTGGAAATTGTCAAAATCAACATTTTCTGATCGATACCATATCGATTTTCAATAATTTTATTGGTTTTCTAAGGATTTCAAACAGTATATTCAAATTTGAAATTACCGTGTTTAACGTTGAAAAAGTAGCTTGAATTGCTTGCTTTTGCATTGAAAATTCAATATTTTTCAAAACTTTGTAAAACTTAATATTTGCAATAAAACTTTGTGTAAACTGTTGGAAATTGTCAAAATGAACATTTTCTGATCGATACCATATCGATTTTCAATAATTTTATTGGTTTTCTAATGATTTCAAACACTATATTCAAATTTGAAATTACCGTGTTTAACGTTGAAAAACTAGCTTCAAATGCTTGGTTTTGCATTGAAAATTCAATATTTTTCAAAACTTTGTAAAACTTAATATTTGCAATAAAACTTTGTGTAAACTGTTGGAAATTGTCAAAATCAACATTTTCTGATCGATACCATATCGATTTTCAATAATTTTATTGGTTTTCTAATGATTTCAAACGGCATATTCAAATTTGAAATTACCGTGTTTAACGTTGAAAAACTAGCTTGAAAGGCTTGCTTTTGCATTGAAAATTCAATATTTTTCAAAACTTTGTAAAACCTAATATTTGCAATAAAACTTTGTGTAAACTGTTGGAAATTTTCAAAATCAATATTTTCTGATCGATACCATATCGATTTTCAATAATTTTATTGGTTTTCTAATGATTTCAAACACTATATTCAAATTTGAAATTACCGTGTTTAACGTTGAAAAACTAGCTTCAAATGCTTGCTTTTGCATTGAAAATTCAATATTTTTCAAAACTTTGTAAAACTTAATATTTGCAATAAAACTTTGTGTAAACCGTTGGAAATTGTCAAAATCAACATTTTCTGATCGATACCATATCGATTTTCAATATTTTTATTGGTTTTCTAATGATTTCAAACAGCATATTCAAATTTGAAATTACCGTGTTTAACGTTGAAAAACTAGCTTGAAATGCTTGCTTTTGCATTGAAAATTCAATATTTTTCAAAACTTTGTAAAACTTAAAATTTCAATAAAACTTTGTGTAAACTGTTGGAAATTGTCAAAATCAACATTTTCTGATCGATACCATATCGATTTTCAATAATTTTATTGGTTTTCTAATGATTTCAAATAGCATATTCAAATTTGAAATTACCATGTTTAACGTTGAAAAACTAGCTTGAATTGCTTGCTTTTGCATTGAAAATTCAATATTTTTCACAACTTTGTAAAACTTAATATTTGCAATAAAACTTTGTGTAAACTGTTGGAAATTGTCAAAATCAACATTTTCTGATCGATACCATATCGATTTTCAATAATTTTATTGGTTTTCTAAGGATTTCAAACAGTATATTCAAATTTGAAATTACCGTGTTTAACGTTGAAAAAGTAGCTTGAATTGCTTGCTTTTGCATTGAAAATTCAATATTTTTCAAAACTTTGTAAAACTTAATATTTGCAATAAAACTTTGTGTAAACTGTTGGAAATTGTCAAAATCAACATTTTCTGATCGATACCATATCGATTTTCAATAATTTTATTGGTTTTCTAATGATTTCAAACAGCATATTCAAATTTGAAATTACCGTGTTTAACGTTGAAAAACTAGCTTTAATTGCTTGCTTTTGCATTGAAAATTCAATATTTTTCAAAACTTTGTAAAACTTAATATTTGCAATAAAACTTTGTGTAAACTGTTGGAAATTGTCAAAATCAACATTTTCTGATCGATACCATATCGATTTTCAATAATTTTATTGGTTTTCTAATGATTTCAAACGGCATATTCAAATTTGAAATTACCGTGTTTAACGTTGAAAAACTAGCTTGAAAGGCTTGCTTTTGCATTGAAAATTCAATATTTTTCAAAACTTTGTAAAACTTAATATTTGCAATAAAACTTTGTGTAAACTGTTGGAAATTGTCAAAATCAACATTTTCTGATCGATACCATATCGATTTTCAATAATTTTATTGGTTTTCTAATGATTTCAAACACTATATTCAAATTTGAAATTACCGTGTTTAACGTTGAAAAACTACCTTCAAATGCTTGCTTTTGCATTGAAAATTCAATATTTTTCAAAACTTTGTAAAACTTAATATTTGCAATAAAACTTTGTGTAAACTGTTGGAAATTGTCAAAATCAACATTTTCTGATCGATACCATATTGATTTTCAATAGTTTTATTGGTTTTCTAATGATTTCAAACACTATATTCAAATTTGAAATTACCGTGTTTAACGTTGAAAAACTAGCTTCAAATGCTTGCTTTTGCATTGAAAATTCAATATTTTTCACAACTTTGTAAAACTTAATATTTGCAATAAAACTTTGTGTAAACCGTTGGAAATTTTCAAAATCAATATTTTCTGATCGATACCATATCGATTTTCAATAATTTTATTATTTTTCTAATGATTTCAAACACTATATTCAAATTTGAAATTACCGTGTTTAACGTTGAAAAACTAGCTTCAAATGCTTGGTTTTGCATTGAAAATTCAATATTTTTCAAAACTTTGTAAAACTTAATATTTGCAATAAAACTTTGTGTAAACCGTTGGAAATTGTCAAAATCAACATTTTCTGATCGATACCATATCGATTTTCAATAATTTTATTGGTTTTCTAAGGATTTCAAACAGTATATTCAAATTTGAAATTACCGTGTTTAACGTTGAAAAACTAGCTTGAATTGCTTGCTTTTGCATTGAAAATTCAATATTTTTCAAAACTTTGTAAAACTTAATATTTGCAATAAAACTTTGTGTAAACTGTTGGAAATTGTCAAAATCAACATTTTCTGATCGATACCATATCGATTTTCAATAATTTTATTGGTTTTCTAATGATTTCAAACACTATATTCAAATTTGAAATTACCGTGTTTAACGTTGAAAAACTACCTTCAAATGCTTGCTTTTGCATTGAAAATTCAATATTTTTCAAAACTTTGTAAAACTTAATATTTGCAATAAAACTTTGTGTAAACTGTTGGAAATTGTCAAAATCAACATTTTCTGATCGATACCATATTGATTTTCAATAGTTTTATTGGTTTTCTAATGATTTCAAACACTATATTCAAATTTGAAATTACCGTGTTTAACGTTGAAAAACTAGCTTCAAATGCTTGCTTTTGCATTGAAAATTCAATATTTTTCACAACTTTGTAAAACTTAATATTTGCAATAAAACTTTGTGTAAACCGTTGGAAATTTTCAAAATCAATATTTTCTGATCGATACCATATCGATTTTCAATAATTTTATTATTTTTCTAATGATTTCAAACACTATATTCAAATTTGAAATTACCGTGTTTAACGTTGAAAAACTAGCTTCAAATGCTTGGTTTTGCATTGAAAATTCAATATTTTTCAAAACTTTGTAAAACTTAATATTTGCAATAAAACTTTGTGTAAACCGTTGGAAATTGTCAAAATCAACATTTTCTGATCGATACCATATCGATTTTCAATAATTTTATTGGTTTTCTAAGGATTTCAAACAGTATATTCAAATTTGAAATTACCGTGTTTAACGTTGAAAAACTAGCTTGAATTGCTTGCTTTTGCATTGAAAATTCAATATTTTTCAAAACTTTGTAAAACTTAATATTTGCAATAAAACTTTGTGTAAACTGTTGGAAATTGTCAAAATCAACATTTTCTGATCGATACCATATCGATTTTCAATAATTTTATTGGTTTTCTAAGGATTTCAAACAGTATATTCAAATTTGAAATTACCGTGTTTAACGTTGAAAAAGTAGCTTGAATTGCTTGCTTTTGCATTGAAAATTCAATATTTTTCAAAACTTTGTAAAACTTAATATTTGCAATAAAACTTTGTGTAAACTGTTGGAAATTGTCAAAATGAACATTTTCTGATCGATACCATATCGATTTTCAATAATTTTATTGGTTTTCTAATGATTTCAAACACTATATTCAAATTTGAAATTACCGTGTTTAACGTTGAAAAACTAGCTTCAAATGCTTGGTTTTGCATTGAAAATTCAATATTTTTCAAAACTTTGTAAAACTTAATATTTGCAATAAAACTTTGTGTAAACTGTTGGAAATTGTCAAAATCAACATTTTCTGATCGATACCATATCGATTTTCAATAATTTTATTGGTTTTCTAATGATTTCAAACGGCATATTCAAATTTGAAATTACCGTGTTTAACGTTGAAAAACTAGCTTGAAAGGCTTGCTTTTGCATTGAAAATTCAATATTTTTCAAAACTTTGTAAAACCTAATATTTGCAATAAAACTTTGTGTAAACTGTTGGAAATTTTCAAAATCAATATTTTCTGATCGATACCATATCGATTTTCAATAATTTTATTGGTTTTGTAATGATTTCAAACAGTATATTCAAATTTGAAATTACCGTGTTTACCGTTGAAAAAGTAGCTTGAATTGCTTGCTTTTGCATTGAAAATTCAATATTTTTCAAAACTTTGTAAAACTTAATATTTGCAATAAAACTTTGTGTAAACCGTTGGAAATTGTCAAAATCAACATTTTCTGATCGATACCATATCGATTTTCAATATTTTTATTGGTTTTCTAATGATTTCAAACAGTATATTCAAATTTGAAATTACCGTGTTTAACGTTGAAAAAGTAGCTTGAATTGCTTGCTTTTGCATTGAAAATTCAATATTTTTCAAAACTTTGTAAAACTTAATATTTGCAATAAAACTTTGTGTAAACTGTTGGAAATTGTCAAAATCAACATTTTCTGATCGATACCATATCGATTTTCAATAATTTTATTGGTTTTCTAATGATTTCAAACACTATATTCAAATTTGAAATTACCGTGTTTAACGTTGAAAAACTAGCTTCAAATGCTTGCTTTTGCATTGAAAATTCAATATTTTTCAAAACTTTGTAAAACTTAATATTTGCAATAAAACTTTGTGTAAACTGTTGGAAATTGTCAAAATCAACATTTTCTGATCGATACCATATCGATTTTCAATAATTTTATTGGTTTTCTAATGATTTCAAACAGTATATTCAAATTTGAAATTACCGTGTTTAACGTTGAAAAAGTAGCTTGAATTGCTTGCTTTTGCATTGAAAATTCAATATTTTTCAAAACTTTGTAAAACTTAATATTTGCAATAAAACTTTGTGTAAACTGTTGGAAATTGTCACAATCAACATTTTCTGATCGATACCATATCGATTTTCAATAATTTTATTGGTTTTCTAATGATTTCAAACAGCATATTCAAATTTGAAATTACCGTGTTTAACGTTGAAAAACTAGCTTCAAATGCTTGCTTTTGCATTGAAAATTCAATATTTTTCAAAACTTTGTAAAACTTAATATTTGCAATAAAACTTTGTGTAAACCGTTGGAAATTTTCAAAATCAATATTTTCTGATCGATACCATATCGATTTTCAATAATTTTATTGGTTTTCTAATGATTTCAAACACTATATTCAAATTTGAAATTACCGTGTTTAACGTTGAAAAACTAGCTTCAAATGCTTGCTTTTGCATTGAAAATTCAATATTTTTCAAAACTTTGTAAAACTTAATATTTGCAATAAAACTTTGTGTAAACTGTTGGAAATTGTCAAAATCAACATTTTCTGATCGATACCATATCGATTTTCAATAATTTTATTGGTTTTCTAAGGATTTCAAACAGTATATTCAAATTTGAAATTACCGTGTTTAACGTTGAAAAAGTAGCTTGAATTGCTTGCTTTTGCATTGAAAATTCAATATTTTTCAAAACTTTGTAAAACTTAATATTTGCAATAAAACTTTGTGTAAACTGTTGGAAATTGTCAAAATCAACATTTTCTGATCGATACCATATCGATTTTCAATAATTTTATTGGTTTTCTAATGATTTCAAACACTATATTCAAATTTGAAATTACCGTGTTTAACGTTGAAAAACTAGCTTCAAATGCTTGCTTTTGCATTGAAAATTCAATATTTTTCAAAACTTTGTAAAACTTAATATTTGCAATAAAACTTTGTGTAAACTGTTGGAAATTGTCAAAATCAACATTTTCTGATCGATACCATATCGATTTTCAATAATTTTATTGGTTTTCTAATGATTTCAAACAGTATATTCAAATTTGAAATTACCGTGTTTAACGTTGAAAAAGTAGCTTGAATTGCTTGCTTTTGCATTGAAAATTCAATATTTTTCAAAACTTTGTAAAACTTAATATTTGCAATAAAACTTTGTGTAAACTGTTGGAAATTGTCACAATCAACATTTTCTGATCGATACCATATCGATTTTCAATAATTTTATTGGTTTTCTAATGATTTCAAACAGCATATTCAAATTTGAAATTACCGTGTTTAACGTTGAAAAACTAGCTTCAAATGCTTGCTTTTGCATTGAAAATTCAATATTTTTCAAAACTTTGTAAAACTTAATATTTGCAATAAAACTTTGTGTAAACCGTTGGAAATTTTCAAAATCAATATTTTCTGATCGATACCATATCGATTTTCAATAATTTTATTGGTTTTCTAATGATTTCAAACACTATATTCAAATTTGAAATTACCGTGTTTAACGTTGAAAAACTAGCTTCAAATGCTTGCTTTTGCATTGAAAATTCAATATTTTTCAAAACTTTGTAAAACTTAATATTTGCAATAAAACTTTGTGTAAACTGTTGGAAATTGTCAAAATCAACATTTTCTGATCGATACCATATCGATTTTCAATAATTTTATTGGTTTTCTAAGGATTTCAAACAGTATATTCAAATTTGAAATTACCGTGTTTAACGTTGAAAAAGTAGCTTGAATTGCTTGCTTTTGCATTGAAAATTCAATATTTTTCAAAACTTTGTAAAACTTAATATTTGCAATAAAACTTTGTGTAAACTGTTGGAAATTGTCAAAATCAACATTTTCTGATCGATACCATATCGATTTTCAATAATTTTATTGGTTTTCTAATGATTTCAAACACTATATTCAAATTTGAAATTACCGTGTTTAACGTTGAAAAACTAGCTTCATTTTTCAAAACTTTGTAAAACTTAATATTTGCAATAAAACTTTGTGTAAACTGTTGGAAATTGTCAAAATCAACATTTTCTGATCGATACCATATCGATTTTCAATAATTTTATTGGTTTTCTAATGATTTCAAACGGCATATTCAAATTTGAAATTACCGTGTTTAACGTTGAAAAACTAGCTTGAAAGGCTTGCTTTTGCATTGAAAATTCAATATTTTTCAAAACTTTGTAAAACCTAATATTTGCAATAAAACTTTGTGTAAACTGTTGGAAATTGTCAAAATCAACATTTTCTGATCGATACCATATCGATTTTCAATAATTTTATTGGTTTTCTAAGGATTTCAAACAGTATATTCAAATTTGAAATTACCGTGTTTAACGTTGAAAAAGTAGCTTGAATTGCTTGCTTTTGCATTGAAAATTCAATATTTTTCAAAACTTTGTAAAACTTAATATTTGCAATAAAACTTTGTGTAAACTGTTGGAAATTGTCAAAATCAACATTTTCTGATCGATACCATATCGATTTTCAATAATTTTATTGGTTTTGTAATGATTTCAAACAGTATATTCAAATTTGAAATTACCGTGTTTACCGTTGAAAAAGTAGCTTGAATTGCTTGCTTTTGCATTGAAAATTCAATATTTTTCAAAACTTTGTAAAACTTAATATTTGCAATAAAACTTTGTGTAAACTGTTGGAAATTTTCAAAATCAACATTTTCTGATCGATACCATATCGATTTTCAATAATTTTATTGGTTTTCTAATGATTTCAAACAGCATATTCAAATTTGAAATTACCGTGTTTAACGTTGAAAAACTAGCTTGAAATGCTTGCTTTTGCATTGAAAATTCAATATTTTTCAAAACTTTGTAAAACTTAATATTTGCAATAAAACTTTGTGTAAACTGTTGGAAATTGTCTAAATCAACATTTTCTGATCGATACCATATCGATTTTCAATAATTTTATTGGTTTTCTAATGATTTCAAACAGCATATTAAAATTTGAAATTACCGTGTTTAACGTTGAAAAACTAGCTTGAAATGGTTGCTTTTGCATTGAAAATTCAATATTTTTCAAAACTTTGTAAAACTTAATATTTGCAATAAAACTTTGTGTAAACTGTTGGAAATTGTCAAAATCAACATTTTCTGATCGATACCATATCGATTTTCAATAATTTTATTGGTTTTCTAATGATTTCAAACAGCATATTCAAATTTGAAATTACCGTGTTTAACGTTGAAAAACTAGCTTGAAATGCTTGCTTTTGCATTGAAAATTCAATATTTTTCAAAACTTTGTAAAACTTAATATTTGCAATAAAACTTTGTGTAAACTGTTGGAAATTGTCTAAATCAACATTTTCTGATCGATACCATATCGATTTTCAATAATTTTATTGGTTTTCTAATGATTTCAAACAGCATATTCAAATTTGAAATTACCGTGTTTAACGTTGAAAAACTAGCTTGAAATGCTTGCTTTTGCATTGAAAATTCAATATTTTTCAAAACTTTGTAAAACTTAATATTTGCAATAAAACTTTGTGTAAACTGTTGGAAATTGTCTAAATCAACATTTTCTGATCGATACCATATCGATTTTCAATAATTTTATTGGTTTTCTAATGATTTCAAACAGCATATTAAAATTTGAAATTACCGTGTTTAACGTTGAAAAACTAGCTTGAATTGCTTGCATTTGCATTGAAAATTCAATATTTTTCAAAACTTTGTAAAACTTAATATTTGCAATAAAACTTTGTGTAAACTGTTGGAAATTGTCAAAATCAACATTTTCTGATCGATACCATATCGATTTTCAATAATTTTATTGGTTTTCTAATGATTTCAAACACTATATTCAAATTTGAAATTACCGTGTTTAACGTTGAAAAACTAGCTTCAAATGCTTGCTTTTGCATTGAAAATTCAATATTTTTCAAAACTTTGTAAAACTTAATATTTGCAATAAAACTTTGTGTAAACTGTTGGAAATTGTCTAAATCAACATTTTCTGATCGATACCATATCGATTTTCAATAATTTTATTGGTTTTCTAAGGATTTCAAACAGCATATTCAAATTTGAAATTACCGTGTTTAACGTTGAAAAACTAGCTTG
The DNA here is from genome assembly GCA_964036315.1 of Acanthosepion esculentum. Lineage (NCBI taxonomy): Eukaryota > Metazoa > Mollusca > Cephalopoda > Sepiida > Sepiidae > Acanthosepion > Acanthosepion esculentum. Next base: position 27,013,284 of record OZ038514.1, read on the forward strand.
AAAGGCTTGCTTTTGCATTGAAAATTCAATATTTTTCAAAACTTTGTAAAACCTAATATTTGCAATAAAACTTTGTGTAAACTGTTGGAAATTGTCAAAATCAACATTTTCTGATCGATACCATATCGATTTTCAATAGTTTTATTGGTTTTCTAATGATTTCAAACAGTATATTCAAATTTGAAATTACCGTGTTTAACGTTGTAAAACTAGCTTGAAATGCTTGCTTTTGCATTGAAAATTCAATATTTTTCAAAACTTTGTAAAACTTAATATTTGCAATAAAACTTTGTGTAAACTGTTGGAAATTGTCAAAATCAACATTTTCTGATCGATACCATATCGATTTTCAATAATTTTATTGGTTTTCTAATGATTTCAAACAGCATATTCAAATTTGAAATTACCGTGTTTAACGTTGAAAAACTAGCTTGAAATGCTTGCTTTTGCATTGAAAATTCAATATTTTTCAAAACTTTGTAAAACTTAATATTTGCAATAAAACTTTGTGTAAACTGTTGGAAATTGTCAAAATCAACATTTTCTGATCGATACCATATCGATTTTCAATAATTTTATTGGTTTTCTAATGATTTCAAACAGCATATTCAAATTTGAAATTACCGTGTTTAACGTTGAAAAACTAGCTTGAATTGCTTGCTTTTGCATTGAAAATTCAATATTTTTCACAACTTTGTAAAACTTAATATTTGCAATAAAACTTTGTGTAAACTGTTGGAAATTGTCTAAATCAACATTTTCTGATCGATACCATATCGATTTTCAATAATTTTATTGGTTTTCTAATGATTTCAAACAGCATATTCAAATTTGAAATTACCGTGTTTAACGTTGAAAAACTAGCTTGAAATGCTTGCTTTTGCATTGAAAATTCAATATTTTTCAAAACTTTGTAAAACTTAATATTTGCAATAAAACTTTGTGTAAACTGTTGGAAATTGTCTAAATCAACATTTTCTGATCGATACCATATCGATTTTCAATAATTTTATTGGTTTTCTAATGATTTCAAACAGCATATTAAAATTTGAAATTACCGTGTTTAACGTTGAAAAACTAGCTTGAATTGCTTGCATTTGCATTGAAAATTCAATATTTTTCAAAACTTTGTAAAACTTAATATTTGCAATAAAACTTTGTGTAAACTGTTGGAAATTGTCAAAATCAACATTTTCTGATCGATACCATATCGATTTTCAATAATTTTATTGGTTTTCTAATGATTTCAAACACTATATTCAAATTTGAAATTACCGTGTTTAACGTTGAAAAACTAGCTTCAAATGCTTGCTTTTGCATTGAAAATTCAATATTTTTCAAAACTTTGTAAAACTTAATATTTGCAATAAAACTTTGTGTAAACTGTTGGAAATTGTCTAAATCAACATTTTCTGATCGATACCATATCGATTTTCAATAATTTTATTGGTTTTCTAAGGATTTCAAACAGCATATTCAAATTTGAAATTACCGTGTTTAACGTTGAAAAACTAGCTTGAAAGGCTTGCTTTTGCATTGAAAATTCAATATTTTTCAAAACTTTGTAAAACCTAATATTTGCAATAAAACTTTGTGTAAACTGTTGGAAATTGTCAAAATCAACATTTTCTGATCGATACCATATCGATTTTCAATAGTTTTATTGGTTTTCTAATGATTTCAAACAGTATATTCAAATTTGAAATTACCGTGTTTAACGTTGTAAAACTAGCTTGAAATGCTTGCTTTTGCATTGAAAATTCAATATTTTTCAAAACTTTGTAAAACTTAATATTTGCAATAAAACTTTGTGTAAACTGTTGGAAATTGTCAAAATCAACATTTTCTGATCGATACCATATCGATTTTCAATAATTTTATTGGTTTTCTAATGATTTCAAACAGCATATTCAAATTTGAAATTACCGTGTTTAACGTTGAAAAACTAGCTTGAAATGCTTGCTTTTGCATTGAAAATTCAATATTTTTCAAAACTTTGTAAAACTTAATATTTGCAATAAAACTTTGTGTAAACTGTTGGAAATTGTCAAAATCAACATTTTCTGATCGATACCATATCGATTTTCAATAATTTTATTGGTTTTCTAATGATTTCAAACAGCATATTCAAATTTGAAATTACCGTGTTTAACGTTGAAAAACTAGCTTGAATTGCTTGCTTTTGCATTGAAAATTCAATATTTTTCAAAACTTTGTAAAACTTAATATTTGCAATAAAACTTTGTGTAAACTGTTGGAAATTGTCTAAATCAACATTTTCTGATCGATACCATATCGATTTTCAATAATTTTATTGGTTTTCTAATGATTTCAAACAGCATATTCAAATTTGAAATTAACGTGTTTAACGTTGAAAAACTAGCTTGAAATGCTTGCTTTTGCATTGAAAATTCAATATTTTTCAAAACTTTGTAAAACTTAATATTTGCAATAAAACTTTGTGTAAACTGTTGGAAATTGTCTAAATCAACATTTTCTGATCGATACCATATCGATTTTCAATAATTTTATTGGTTTTCTAATGATTTCAAACAGCATATTCAAATTTGAAATTAACGTGTTTAACGTTGAAAAACTAGCTTGAAATGCTTGCTTTTGCATTGAAAATTCAATATTTTTCAAAACTTTGTAAAACTTAATATTTGCAATAAAACTTTGTGTAAACTGTTTGAAATTGTCAAAATCAACATTTTCTGATCGATACCATATCGATTTTCAATAATTTTATTGGTTTTCTAATGATTTCAAACAGCATATTAAAATTTGAAATTACCGTGTTTAACGTTGAAAAACTAGCTTGAAATGGTTGCTTTTGCATTGAAAATTCAATATTTTTCAAAACTTTGTAAAACTTAATATTTGCAATAAAACTTTGTGTAAACTGTTGGAAATTGTCAAAATCAACATTTTCTGATCGATACTATATCGATTTTCAATAATTTTATTGGTTTTCTAATGATTTCAAACAGCATATTCAAATTTGAAATTACCGTGTTTAACGTTGAAAAACTAGCTTGAAATGCTTGCTTTTGCATTGAAAATTCAATATTTTTCAAAACTTTGTAAAACTTAATATTTGCAATAAAACTTTGTGTAAACTGTTGGAAATTGTCTAAATCAACATTTTCTGATCGATACCATATCGATTTTCAATAATTTTATTGGTTTTCTAATGATTTCAAACAGCATATTCAAATTTGAAATTACCGTGTTTAACGTTGAAAAACTAGCTTGAAATGCTTGCTTTTGCATTGAAAATTCAATATTTTTCAAAACTTTGTAAAACTTAATATTTGCAATAAAACTTTGTGTAAACTGTTGGAAATTGTCTAAATCAACATTTTCTGATCGATACCATATCGATTTTCAATAATTTTATTGGTTTTCTAATGATTTCAAACAGCATATTAAAATTTGAAATTACCGTGTTTAACGTTGAAAAACTAGCTTGAATTGCTTGCATTTGCATTGAAAATTCAATATTTTTCAAAACTTTGTAAAACTTAATATTTGCAATAAAACTTTGTGTAAACTGTTTGAAATTTTCAAAATCAACATTTTCTGATCGATACCATATCGATTTTCAATAATTTTATTGGTTTTCTAATGATTTCAAACAGCATATTCAAATTTGAAATTACCGTGTTTAACGTTGAAAAACTAGCTTGAAATGCTTGCTTTTGCATTGAAAATTCAATATTTTTCAAAACTTTGTAAAACTTAATATTTGCAATAAAACTTTGTGTAAACTGTTGGAAATTGTCAAAATCAACATTTTCTGATCGATACCATATCGATTTTCAATAATTTTATTGGTTTTCTAATGATTTCAAACAGCATATTCAAATTTGAAATTACCGTGTTTAACGTTGAAAAACTAGCTTGAAAGGCTTGCTTTTGCATTGAAAATTCAATATTTTTCAAAACTTTGTAAAACTTAATATTTGCAATAAAACTTTGTGTAAACTGTTGGAAATTGTCAAAATCAACATTTTCTGATCAATACCATATCGATTTTCAATAATTTTATTGGTTTTCTAATGATTTCAAACAGCATATTCAAATTTGAAATTACCGTGTTTAACGTTGAAAAAGTAGCTTGAATTGCTTGCTTTTGCATTGAAAATTCAATATTTTTCAAAACTTTGTAAAACTTAATATTTGCAATAAAACTTTGTGTAAACTGTTGGAAATTTTCAAAATCAACATTTTCTGATCGATACCATATCGATTTTCAATAATTTTATTGGTTTTCTAATGATTTCAAACAGCATATTCAAATTTGAAATTACCGTGTTTAACGTTGAAAAACTAGCTTGAAATGCTTGCTTTTGCATTGAAAATTCAATATTTTTCAAAACTTTGTAAAACTTAATATTTGCAATAAAACTTTGTGTAAACTGTTGGAAATTGTCAAAATCAACATTTTCTGATCGATACCATATCGATTTTCAATAATTTTATTGGTTTTCTAATGATTTCAAACAGCATATTCAAATTTGAAATTACCGTGTTTAACGTTGAAAAACTAGCTTGAAATGCTTGCTTTTGCATTGAAAATTCAATATTTTTCAAAACTTTGTAAAACTTAATATTTGCAATAAAACTTTGTGTAAACTGTTGGAAATTGTCAAAATCAACATTTTCTGATCGATACCATATCGATTTTCAATAAATTTATTGGTTTTCTAATGATTTCAAACAGCATATTCAAATTTGAAATTACCGTGTTTAACGTTGAAAAACTAGCTTGAATTGCTTGCTTTAGCATTGAAAATTCAATATTTTTCAAAACTTTGTAAAACTTAATATTTGCAATAAAACTTTGTGTAAACTGTTGGAAATTGTCAAAATCAACATTTTCTGATCGATACCATATCGATTTTCAATAATTTTATTCGTTTTCTAATGATTTCAAACAGAATATTCAAATTTGAAATTACCGTGTTTAACGTTGAAAAAGTAGCTTGAATTGCTTGCTTTTGCATTGAAAATTCAATATTTTTCAAAACTTTGTAAAACTTAATATTTGCAATAAAACTTTGTGTAAACTTTTGGAAATTTTCAAAATCAACATTTTCTGATCGATACCATATCGATTTTCAATAATTTTATTGGTTTTCTAATGATTTCAAACAGCATATTCAAATTTGAAATTACCGTGTTTAACGTTGAAAAACTAGCTTCAAATGCTTGCTTTTGCATTGAAAATTCAATATTTTTCAAAACTTTGTAAAACTTAATATTTGCAATAAAACTTTGTGTAAACTGTTGGAAATTGTCTAAATCAACATTTTCTGATCAATACCATATCGATTTTCAATAATTTTATTGGTTTTCTAATGATTTCAAACAGCATATTCAAATTTGAAATTACCGTGTTTAACGTTGAAAAACTAGCTTGAAATGCTTGCTTTTGCATTGAAAATTCAATATTTTTCAAAACTTTGTAAAACTTAATATTTGCAATAAAACTTTGTGTAAACTGTTGGAAATTGTCAAAATCAACATTTTCTGATCGATACCATATCGATTTTCAATAATTTTATTGGTTTTCTAATGATTTCAAACAGCATATTCAAATTTGAAATTACCGTGTTTAACGTTGAAAAACTAGCTTGAAATGCTTGCTTTTGTATTGAAAATTCAATATTTTTCAAAACTTTGTAAAACTTAATATTTGCAATAAAACTTTGTGTAAACTGTTGGAAATTGTCAAAATCAACATTTTCTGATCGATACCATATCGATTTTCAATAATTTTATTGGTTTTCTAATGATTTCAAACAGTATATTCAAATTTGAAATTACCGTGTTTAACGTTGAAAAAGTAGCTTGAATTGCTTGCTTTTGCATTGAAAATTCAATATTTTTCAAAACTTTGTAAAACTTAATATTTGCAATAAAACTTTGTGTAAACTGTTGGAAATTGTCAAAATCAACATTTTCTGATCGATACCATATCGATTTTCAATAATTTTATTGGTTTTCTAAGGATTTCAAACAGTATATTCAAATTTGAAATTACCGTGTTTAACGTTGAAAAAGTAGCTTGAATTGCTTGCTTTTGCATTGAAAATTCAATATTTTTCAAAACTTTGTAAAACTTAATATTTGCAATAAAACTTTGTGTAAACTGTTGGAAATTGTCAAAATCAACATTTTCTGATCGATACCATATCGATTTTCAATAATTTTATTGGTTTTCTAATGATTTCAAACAGCATATTCAAATTTGAAATTACCGTGTTTAACGTTGAAAAACTAGCTTGAAATGCTTGCTTTTGCATTGAAAATTCAATATTTTTCAAAACTTTGTAAAACTTAATATTTGCAATAAAACTTTGTGTAAACTGTTGGAAATTTTCAAAATCAACATTTTCTGATCGATACCATATCGATTTTCAATAATTTTATTGGTTTTCTAATGATTTCAAACAGCATATTCAAATTTGAAATTACCGTGTTTAACGTTGAAAAACTAGCTTGAATTGCTTGCTTTTGCATTGAAAATTCAATATTTTTCAAAACTTTGTAAAACTTAATATTTGCAATAAAAATTTGTGTAAACTGTTGGAAATTGTCAAAATCAACATTTTCTGATCGATACCATATCGATTTTCAATAATTTTATTGGTTTTCTAAGGATTTCAAACAGTATATTCAAATTTGAAATTACCGTGTTAACGTTGAAAAACTAGCTTGAATTGCTTGCTTTTGCATTGAAAATTCAATATTTTTCAAAACTTTGTAAAACTTAATATTTGCAATAAAACTTTGTGTAAACTGTTGGAAATTGTCAAAATCAACATTTTCTGATCGATACCATATCGATTTTCAATAATTTTATTGGTTTTCTAAGGATTTCAAACAGTATATTCAAATTTGAAATTACCGTGTTTAACGTTGAAAAAGTAGCTTGAATTGCTTGCTTTTGCATTGAAAATTCAATATTTTTCAAAACTTTGTAAAACTTAATATTTGCAATAAAACTTTGTGTAAACTGTTGGAAATTGTCAAAATCAACATTTCCTGATCGATACCATATCGATTTTCAATAATTTTATTGGTTTTCGAATGATTTCAAACAGCATATTCAAATTTGAAATTACCGTGTTTAACGTTGAAAAACTAGCTTGAAATGCTTGCTTTTGTATTGAAAATTCAATATTTTTCAAAACTTTGTAAAACTTAATATTTGCAATAAAACTTTGTGTAAACTGTTGGAAATTGTCAAAATCAACATTTTCTGATCGATACCATATCGATTTTCAATAATTTTATTGGTTTTCTAAGGATTTCAAACAGTATATTCAAATTTGAAATTACCGTGTTTAACGTTGAAAAAGTAGCTTGAATTGCTTGCTTTTGCATTGAAAATTCAATATTTTTCAAAACTTTGTAAAACTTAATATTTGCAATAAAACTTTGTGTAAACTGTTTGAAATTGTCAAAATCAACATTTTCTGATCGATACCATATCGATTTTCAATAAATTTATTGGTTTTCTAATGATTTCAAACAGCATATTCAAATTTGAAATTACCGTGTTTAACGTTGAAAAACTAGATTGAATTGCTTGCTTTTGCATTGAAAATTCAATATTTTTCAAAACTTTGTAAAACTTAATATTTGCAATAAAACTTTGTGTAAACTGTTGGAAATTGTCAAAATCAACATTTTCTGATCGATACCATATCGATTTTCAATAATTTTATTGGTTTTCTAATGATTTCAAACAGAATATTCAAATTTGAAATTACCGTGTTTAACGTTGAAAAAGTAGCTTGAATTGCTTGCTTTTGTATTGAAAATTCAATATTTTTCAAAACTTTGTAAAACTTAATATTTGCAATAAAACTTTGTGTAAACTGTTGGAAATTGTCAAAATCAACATTTTCTGATCGATACCATATCGATTTTCAATAATTTTATTGCTTTTCTAATGATTTCAAACAGCATATTCAAATTTGAAATTACCGTGTTTAACGTTGAAAAAGTAGCTTGAATTGCTTGCTTTTGCATTGAAAATTCAATATTTTTCAAAACTTTATAAAACTTAATATTTGCAATAAAACTTTGTGTAAACTGTTGGAAATTGTCAAAATCAACATTTTCTGATCGATACCATATCGATTTTCAATAATTTTATTGGTTTTCTAATGATTTCAAACAGCATATTCAAATTTGAAATTACCGTGTTTAACGTTGAAAAAGTAGCTTGAATTGCTTGCTTTTGCTTTGAAAATTCAATATTTTTCAAAACTTTGTAAAACTTAATATTTGCAATAAAACTTTGTGTAAACTGTTGGAAATTGTCAAAATCAACATTTTCTGATCGATACCATATCGATTTTCAATAATTTTATTGGTTTTCTAATGATTTCAAACAGCATATTCAAATTTGAAATTACCGTGTTTAACGTTGAAAAACTAGCTTGAATTGCTTGCTTTTGCATTGAAAATTCAATATTTTTCAAAACTTTGTAAAACTTAATATTTGCAATAAAACTTTGTGTAAACTGTTGGAAATTGTCAAAATCAACATTTTCTGATCGATACCATATCGATTTTCAATAATTTTATTGGTTTTCTAAGGATTTCAAACAGTATATTCAAATTTGAAATTACCGTGTTTAACGTTGAAAAAGTAGCTTGAATTGCTTGCTTTTGCATTGAAAATTCAATATTTTTCAAAACTTTGTAAAACTTAATATTTGCAATAAAACTTTGTGTAAACTGTTTGAAATTGTCAAAATCAACATTTTCTGATCGATACCATATCGATTTTCAATAAATTTATTGGTTTTCTAATGATTTCAAACAGCATATTCAAATTTGAAATTACCGTGTTTAACGTTGAAAAACTAGATTGAATTGCTTGCTTTTGCATTGAAAATTCAATATTTTTCAAAACTTTGTAAAACTTAATATTTGCAATAAAACTTTGTGTAAACTGTTGGAAATTGTCAAAATCAACATTTTCTGATCGATACCATATCGATTTTCAATAATTTTATTGGTTTTCTAATGATTTCAAACAGAATATTCAAATTTGAAATTACCGTGTTTAACGTTGAAAAAGTAGCTTGAATTGCTTGCTTTTGTATTGAAAATTCAATATTTTTCAAAACTTTGTAAAACTTAATATTTGCAATAAAACTTTGTGTAAACTGTTGGAAATTGTCAAAATCAACATTTTCTGATCGATACCATATCGATTTTCAATAATTTTATTGCTTTTCTAATGATTTCAAACAGCATATTCAAATTTGAAATTACCGTGTTTAACGTTGAAAAAGTAGCTTGAATTGCTTGCTTTTGCATTGAAAATTCAATATTTTTCAAAACTTTATAAAACTTAATATTTGCAATAAAACTTTGTGTAAACTGTTGGAAATTGTCAAAATCAACATTTTCTGATCGATACCATATCGATTTTCAATAATTTTATTGGTTTTCTAATGATTTCAAACAGCATATTCAAATTTGAAATTACCGTGTTTAACGTTGAAAAAGTAGCTTGAATTGCTTGCTTTTGCTTTGAAAATTCAATATTTTTCAAAACTTTGTAAAACTTAATATTTGCAATAAAACTTTGTGTAAACTGTTGGAAATTGTCAAAATCAACATTTTCTGATCGATACCATATCGATTTTCAATAATTTTATTGGTTTTCTAATGATTTCAAACAGCATATTCAAATTTGAAATTACCGTGTTTAACGTTGAAAAACTAGCTTGAATTGCTTGCTTTTGCATTGAAAATTCAATATTTTTCAAAACTTTGTAAAACTTAATATTTGCAATAAAACTTTGTGTAAACTGTTGGAAATTGTCAAAATCAACATTTTCTGATCGATACCATATCGATTTTCAATAATTTTATTGGTTTTCTAAGGATTTCAAACAGTATATTCAAATTTGAAATTACCGTGTTTAACGTTGAAAAAGTAGCTTGAATTGCTTGCTTTTGCATTGAAAATTCAATATTTTTCAAAACTTTGTAAAACTTAATATTTGCAATAAAACTTTGTGTAAACTGTTGGAAATTGTCAAAATCGACATTTTCTGATCGATACCATATCGATTTTCAATAATTTTATTGGTTTTCTAATGATTTCAAACAGCATATTCAAATTTGAAATTACCGTGTTTAACGTTGAAAAACTAGCTTGAAATGCTTGCTTTTGCATTGAAAATTCAATATTTTTCAAAACTTTGTAAAACTTAATATTTGCAATAAAACTTTGTGTAAACTGTTGGAAATTTTCAAAATCAACATTTTCTGATCGATACCATATCGATTTTCAATAATTTTATTGGTTTTCTAATGATTTCAAACAGCATATTCAAATTTGAAATTACCGTGTTTAACGTTGAAAAACTAGCTTGAATTGCTTGCTTTTGCATTGAAAATTCAATATTTTTCAAAACTTTGTAAAACTTAATATTTGCAATAAAAATTTGTGTAAACTGTTGGAAATTGTCAAAATCAACATTTTCTGATCGATACCATATCGATTTTCAATAATTTTATTTTGGTTTTCTAAGGATTTCAAACAGTATATTCAAATTTGAAATTACCGTGTTTAACGTTGAAAAACTAGCTTGAATTGCTTGCTTTTGCATTGAAAATTCAATATTTTTCAAAACTTTGTAAAACTTAATATTTGCAATAAAACTTTGTGTAAACTGTTGGAAATTGTCAAAATCAACATTTTCTGATCGATACCATATCGATTTTCAATAATTTTATTGGTTTTCTAAGGATTTCAAACAGTATATTCAAATTTGAAATTACCGTGTTTAACGTTGAAAAAGTAGCTTGAATTGCTTGCTTTTGCATTGAAAATTCAATATTTTTCAAAACTTTGTAAAACTTAATATTTGCAATAAAACTTTGTGTAAACTGTTGGAAATTGTCAAAATCAACATTTTCTGATCGATACCATATCGATTTTCAATAATTTTATTGGTTTTCTAATGATTTCAAACAGCATATTCAAATTTGAAATTACCGTGTTTAACGTTGAAAAACTAGCTTGAAATGCTTGCTTTTGTATTGAAAATTCAATATTTTTCAAAACTTTGTAAAACTTAATATTTGCAATAAAACTTTGTGTAAACTGTTGGAAATTGTCAAAATCAACATTTTCTGATCGATACCATATCGATTTTCAATAATTTTATTGGTTTTCTAATGATTTCAAACAGCATATTCAAATTTGAAATTACCGTGTTTAACGTTGAAAAACTAGCTTGAAATGCTTGCTTTTGTATTGAAAATTCAATATTTTTCAAAACTTTGTAAAACTTAATATTTGCAATAAAACTTTGTGTAAACTGTTGGAAATTGTCAAAATCAACATTTTCTGATCGATACCATATCGATTTTCAATAATTTTATTGGTTTTCTAAGGATTTCAAACAGTATATTCAAATTTGAAATTACCGTGTTTAACGTTGAAAAAGTAGCTTGAATTGCTTGCTTTTGCATTGAAAATTCAATATTTTTCAAAACTTTGTAAAACTTAATATTTGCAATAAAACTTTGTGTAAACTGTTGGAAATTTTCAAACTCAACATTTTCTGATCGATACCATATCGATTTTCAATAATTTTATTGATTTTCTAATGATTTCAAACAGCATATTCAAATGTTAAATTACCGTGTTTAACGTTAAAAAACTAGCTTGAAATGCTTGCTTTTGCATTGAAAATTCAATATTTTTCAAAACTTTGTAAAACTTAATATTTGCAATAAAACTTTGTGTAAACTGTTGGAAATAGTCAAAATCAACATTTTCTGATCGATACCATATCGATTTTCAATAATTTTATTGGTTTTCTAATGATTTCAAACAGCATATTCAAATTTGAAATTACCGTGTTTAACGTTGAAAAACTAGCTTGAAATGCTTGCTTTTGTATTGAAAATTCAATATTTTTCAAAACTTTGTAAAACTTAATATTTGCAATAAAACTTTGTGTAAACTGTTGGAAATTGTCAAAATCAACATTTTCTGATCGATACCATATCGATTTTCAATAATTTTATTGGTTTTCTAAGGATTTCAAACAGTATATTCAAATTTGAAATTACCGTGTTTAACGTTGAAAAAGTAGCTTGAATTGCTTGCTTTTGCATTGAAAATTCAATATTTTTCAAAACTTTGTAAAACTTAATATTTGCAATAAAACTTTGTGTAAACTGTTGGAAATTGTCAAAATCAACATTTTCTGATCGATATCATATCGATTTTCAATAATTTTATTGGTTTTCTAAGGATTTCAAACAGTATATTCAAATTTGAAATTACCGTGTTTAACGTTGAAAAACTAGCTTGAAATGCTTGCTTTTGCATTGAAAATTCAATATTTTTCAAAACTTTGTAAAACTTAATATTTGCAATAAAACTTTGTGTAAACTGTTGGAAATTGTCAAAATCAACATTTTCTGATCGATACCATATCGATTTTCAATAATTTTATTGGTTTTCTAATGATTTCAAACAGCATATTCAAATTTGAAATTACCGTGTTTAACGTTGAAAAACTAGCTTGAAATGCTTGCTTTTGTATTGAAAATTCAATATTTTTCAAAACTTTGTAAAACTTAATATTTGCAATAAAACTTTGTGTAAACTGTTGGAAATTGTCAAAATCAACATTTTCTGATCGATACCATATCGATTTTCAATAATTTTATTGGTTTTCTAAGGATTTCAAACAGTATATTCAAATTTGAAATTACCGTGTTTAACGTTGAAAAAGTAGCTTGAATTGCTTGCTTTTGCATTGAAAATTCAATATTTTTCAAAACTTTGTAAAACTTAATATTTGCAATAAAACTTTGTGTAAACTGTTGGAAATTGTCAAAATCAACATTTTCTGATCGATACCATATCGATTTTCAATAATTTTATTGGTTTTCTAAGGATTTCAAACAGTATATTCAAATTTGAAATTACCGTGTTTAACGTTGAAAAACTAGCTTGAAATGCTTGCTTTTGCATTGAAAATTCAATATTTTTCAAAACTTTGTAAAACTTAATATTTGCAATAAAACTTTGTGTAAACTGTTGGAAATTGTCAAAATCAACATTTTCTGATCGATACCATATCGATTTTCAATAATTTTATTGGTTTTCTAATGATTTCAAACAGCATATTCAAATTTGAAATTACCGTGTTTAACGTTGAAAAACTAGCTTGAAATGCTTGCTTTTGTATTGAAAATTCAATATTTTTCAAAACTTTGTAAAACTTAATATTTGCAATAAAACTTTGTGTAAACTGTTGGAAATTTTCAAAATCAACATTTTCTGATCGATACCATATCGATTTTCAATAATTTTATTGGTTTTCTAATGATTTCAAACAGCATATTCAAATTTGAAATTACCGTGTTTAACGTTGAAAAACTAGCTTGAAATGCTTGCTTTTGCATTGAAAATTCAATATTTTTCAAAACTTTGTAAAACTTAATATTTGCAATAAAACTTTGTGTAAACTGTTGGAAATTGTCAAAATCAACATTTTCTGATCGATACCATATCGATTTTCAATAATTTTATTGGTTTTCTAATGATTTCAAACAGCATATTCAAATTTGAAATTACCGTGTTTAACGTTGAAAAACTAGCTTGAATTGCTTGCTTTTGCATTGAAAATTCAATATTTTTCAAAACTTTGTAAAACTTAATATTTGCAATAAAACTTTGTGTAAACTGTTGGAAATTGTCAAAATCAACATTTTCTGATCGATACCATATCGATTTTCAATAATTTTATTGGTTTTCTAATGATTTCAAACAGCATATTCAAATTTGAAATTACCGTGTTTAACGTTGAAAAACTAGCTTGAAAGGCTTGCTTTTGCATTGAAAATTCAATATTTTTCAAAACTTTGTAAAACTTAATATTTGCAATAAAACTTTGTGTAAAATGTTGGAAATTGTCAAAATCAACATTTTCTGATCGATACCATATCGATTTTCAATAATTTTATTCGTTTTCTAATGATTTCAAACAGCATATTCAAATTTGAAATTACCGTGTTTAACGTTGAAAAACTAGCTTGAAAGGCTTGCTTTTGCATTGAAAATTCAATATTTTTCAAAACTTTGTAAAACTTAATATTTGCAATAAAACTTTGTGTAAACTGTTGGAAATTGTCAAAATCAACATTTTCTGATCGATACCATATCGATTTTCAATAATTTTATTGGTTTTCTAAGGATTTCAAACAGTATATTCAAATTTGAAATTACCGTGTTTAACGTTGAAAAAGTAGCTTGAATTGCTTGCTTTTGCATTGAAAATTCAATATTTTTCAAAACTTTGTAAAACTTAATATTTGCAATAAAACTTTGTGTAAACTGTTGGAAATTGTCAAAATCAACATTTTCTGATCGATACCATATCGATTTTCAATAATTTTATTGGTTTTCTAATGATTTCAAACAGTATATTCAAATTTGAAATTACCGTGTTTAACGTTGAAAAAGTAGCTTGAATTGCTTGCTTTTGCATTGAAAATTCAATATTTTTCATAACTTTGTGAAACTTAATATTTGCAATAAAACTTTGTGTAAACTGTTGGAAATTGTCAAAATCAACATTTTCTGATCGATACCATATCGATTTTCAATAATTTTATTGGTTTTCTAATGATTTCAAACAGTATATTCAAATTTGAAATTACCGTGTTTAACGTTGAAAAAGTAGCTTGAATTGCTTGCTTTTGCATTGAAAATTCAATATTTTTCAAAACTTTGTAAAACTTAATATTTGCAATAAAACATTGTGTAAACTGTTGGAAATTGTCAAAATCAACATTTTCTGATCGATACCATATCGATTTTCAATGATTTTATTGGTTTTCTTAGGATTTTAAACAGTATATTCAAATTTGAAATTACCGTGTTTAACGTTGAAAAAGTAGCTTGAATTGCTTGCTTTTGCATTGAAAATTCAATATTTTTCATAACTTTGTGAAACTTAATATTTGCAATAAAACTTTGTGTAAACTGTTGGAAATTGTCAAAATCAACATTTTCTGATCGATACCATATCTATTTTCAATAATTTTATTGGTTTTCTAATGATTTCAATCAGTATATTCAAATTTGAAATTACCGTGTTTAACGTTGAAAAAGTAGCTTGAATTGCTTGCTTTTGCATCGAAAATTCAATATTTTTCAAAACTTTGTAAAACTTAATATTTGCAATAAAACTTTGTGTAAACTGTTGGAAATTGTCAAAATCAACATTTTCTGATCGATACCATATCGATTTTCAATAATTTTATTGGTTTTCTAATGATTTCAAACAGCATATTCAAATTTGAAATTACCGTGTTTAACGTTGAAAAACTAGCTTGCATTGCTTGCTTTTGCATTGAAAATTCAATATTTTTCAAAACTTTGTAAAACTTAATATTTGCAATAAAACTTTGTGTAAACTGTTGGAAATTGTCAAAATCAACATTTTCTGATCGATACCATATCGATTTTCAATAATTTTATTCGTTTTCTAAGGATTTTAAACAGTATATTCAAATTTGAAATTACCGTGTTTAACGTTGAAAAAGTAGCTTGAATTGCTTGCTTTAGCATTGAAAATTCAATATTTTGCAAAACTTTGTAAAACTTAATATTTGCAATAAAACTTTGTGTAAACTGTTGGAAATTGTCAAAATCAACATTTTCTGATCGATACCATATCGATTTTCAATGATTTTATTGGTTTTCTTAGGATTTTAAACAGTATATTCAAATTTGAAATTACCGTGTTTAACGTTGAAAAAGTAGCTTGAATTGCTTGCTTTTGCATTGAAAATTCAATATTTTTCATAACTTTGTGAAACTTAATATTTGCAATAAAACTTTGTGTAAACTGTTGGAAATTGTCAAAATCAACATTTTCTGATCGATACCATATCTATTTTCAATAATTTTATTGGTTTTCTAATGATTTCAATCAGTATATTCAAATTTGAAATTACCGTGTTTAACGTTGAAAAAGTAGCTTGAATTGCTTGCTTTTGCATCGAAAATTCAATATTTTTCAAAACTTTGTAAAACTTAATATTTGCAATAAAACTTTGTGTAAACTGTTGGAAATTGTCAAAATCAACATTTTCTGATCGATACCATATCGATTTTCAATAATTTTATTGGTTTTCTAAGGATTTCAAACAGCATATTCAAATTTGAAATTACCGTGTTTAACTTTGAAAAACTAGCTTGAAATGCTTGCTTTTGTATTGAAAATTCAATATTTTTCAAAACTTTGTAAAACTTAATATTTGCAAAAAAAAATTTGTGTAAACTGTTGGAAATTGTCAAAATCAACATTTTCTGATCGATACCATATCGATTTTCAATAATTTTATTGGTTTTCTAATGATTTCAAACAGCATATTCAAATTTGAAATTACCGTGTTTAACGTTGAAAAACTCGCTTGAAATGCTTGCTTTTGCATTGAAAATTCAATATTTTTCAAAACTTTGTAAAACTTAATATTTGCAATAAAACTTTGTGTAAACTGTTGGAAATTGTCAAAATCAACATTTTCTGATCGATACCATATAGATTTTCAATAATTTTATTGGTTTTCTAATGATTTCAAACAGTATATTCAAATTTGAAATTACCGTGTTTAACGTTGAAAAAGTAGCTTGAATTGCTTGCTTTTGCATTGAAAATTCAATATTTTTCATAACTTTGTGAAACTTAATATTTGCAATAAAACTTTGTGTAAACTGTTGGAAATTGTCAAAATCAACATTTTCTGATCGATACCATATCGATTTTCAATAATTTTATTGGTTTTCTAATGATTTCAAACAGTATATTCAAATTTGAAATTACTGTGTTTAACGTTGAAAAAGTAGCTTGAATTGCTTGCTTTTGCATTGAAAATTCAATATTTTTCAAAACTTTGTAAAACTTAATATTTGCAATAAAACTTTGTGTAAACTGTTGGAAATTGTCAAAATAAACATTTTCTGATCGATACCATATCGATTTTCAATAATTTTATTGGTTTTCTAATGATTTCAAACAGCATATTCAAATTTGAAATTACCGTGTTTAACGTTGAAAAACTAGCTTGAATTGCTTGCTTTTGCATTGAAAATTCAATATTTTTCAAAACTTTGTAAAACTTAATATTTGCAATAAAACTTTGTGTAAACTGTTGGAAATTGTCAAAATCAACATTTTCTGATCGATACCATATCGATTTTCAATAATTTTATTGGTTTTCTAAGGATTTCAAACAGCATATTCAAATTTGAAATTACCGTGTTTAACTTTGAAAAACTAGCTTGAAATGCTTGCTTTTGTATTGAAAATTCAATATTTTTCAAAACTTTGTAAAACTTAATATTTGCAAAAAAAAATTTGTGTAAACTGTTGGAAATTGTCAAAATCAACATTTTCTGATCGATACCATATCGATTTTCAATAATTTTATTGGTTTTCTAATGATTTCAAACAGCATATTCAAATTTGAAATTACCGTGTTTAACGTTGAAAAAGTAGCTTGAAATGCTTGCTTTTGCATTGAAAATTCAATATTTTTCAAAACTTTGTAAAACTTAATATTTGCAATAAAACTTTGTGTAAACTGTTGGAAATTGTCAAAATCAACATTTTCTGATCGATACCATATAGATTTTCAATAATTTTATTGGTTTTCTAATGATTTCAAACAGTATATTCAAATTTGAAATTACCGTGTTTAACGTTGAAAAAGTAGCTTGAATTGCTTGCTTTTGCATTGAAAATTCAATATTTTTCAAAACTTTGTAAAACTTAATATTTGCAATAAAACTTTGTGTAAACTGTTGGAAATTGTCAAAATCAACATTTTCTGATCGATACCATATCGATTTTCAATAATTTTATTGGTTTTCTAATGATTTCAAACAGTATATTCAAATTTGAAATTACCGTGTTTAACGTTGAAAAAGTAGCTTGAATTGCTTGCTTTTGCATTGAAAATTCAATATTTTTCATAACTTTGTGAAACTTAATATTTGCAATAAAACTTTGTGTAAACTGTTGGAAATTGTCAAAATCAACATTTTCTGATCGATACCATATCGATTTTCAATAATTTTATTGGTTTTCTAATGATTTCAAACAGTATATTCAAATTTGAAATTACCGTGTTTAACGTTGAAAAAGTAGCTTGAATTGCTTGCTTTTGCATTGAAAATTAAATATTTTTCAAAACTTTGTAAAACTTAATATTTGCAATAAAACTTTGTGTAAACTGTTGGAAATTGTCAAAATCAACATTTTCTGATCGATACCATATCGATTTTCAATAATTTTATTGGTTTTCTAATGATTTCAAACAGCATATTCAAATTTGAAATTACTGTGTTTAACGTTGAAAAACTAGCTTGAATTGCTTGCTTTTGCATTGAAAATTCAATATTTTTCAAAACTTTGTAAAACTTAATATTTGCAATAAAACTTTGTGTAAACTGTTGGAAATTGTCAAAATCAACATTTTCTGATCGATACCATATCGATTTTCAATAATTTTATTGGTTTTCTAAGGATTTCAAACAGCATATTCAAATTTGAAATTACCGTGTTTAACTTTGAAAAACTAGCTTGAAATGCTTGCTTTTGTATTGAAAATTCAATATTTTTCAAAACTTTGTAAAACTTAATATTTGCAAAAAAAAATTTGTGTAAACTGTTGGAAATTGTCAAAATCAACATTTTCTGATCGATACCATATCGATTTTCAATAATTTTATTGGTTTTCTAATGATTTCAAACAGCATATTCAAATTTGAAATTACCGTGTTTAACGTTGAAAAACTAGCTTGAAATGCTTGCTTTTGCATTGAAAATTCAATATTTTTCAAAACTTTGTAAAACTTAATATTTGCAATAAAACTTTGTGTAAACTGTTGGAAATTGTCAAAATCAACATTTTCTGATCGATACCATATAGATTTTCAATAATTTTATTGGTTTTCTAATGATTTCAAACAGTATATTCAAATTTGAAATTACCGTGTTTAACGTTGAAAAAGTAGCTTGAATTGCTTGCTTTTGCTTTGAAAATTCAATATTTTTCATAACTTTGTGAAACTTAATATTTGCAATAAAACTTTGTGTAAACTGTTGGAAATTGTCAAAATCAACATTTTCTGATCGATACCATATCGATTTTCAATAATTTTATTGGTTTTCTAATGATTTCTAACAGCATATTCAAATTTGAAATTACCGTGTTTAACGTTGAAAAACTAGCTTGAAATGCTTGCTTTTGCATTGAAAATTCAATATTTTTCAAAACTTTGTAAAACTTAATATTTGCAATAAAACTTTGTGTAAACTGTTGGAAATTGTCAAAATCAACATTTTCTGATCGATACCATATCGATTTTCAATAATTTTATTGGTTTTCTAATGATTTCAAACAGCATATTCAAATTTGAAATTACCGTGTTTAACGTTGAAAAACTAGCTTGAATTGCTTGCTTTTGCATTGAAAATTCAATATTTTTCAAAACTTTGTAAAACTTAATATTTGCAATAAAACGTTGTGTAAACTGTTGGAAATTGTCAAAATCAACATTTTCTGATCGATACCATATCGATTTTCAATAATTTTATTGGTTTTCTAAGGATTTTAAACAGTATATTCAAATTTGAAATTACCGTGTTTAGCGTTGAAAAAGTAGCTTGAATTGCTTGCTTTTTGCATTGAAAATTCAATATTTTTCAAAACTTTGTAAAACTTAATATTTGCAATAAAACTTTGTGTAAACTGTTGGAAATTGTCAAAATCAACATTTTCTGATCGATACCATATCGATTTTAAATAATTTTATTGGTTTTCTAAGGATTTCAAACAGTATATTCAAATTTGAAATTACCGTGTTTAACGTTGAAAAAGTAGCTTGAATTGCTTGCTTTTGCATTGAAAATTCAATATTTTTCAAAACTTTGTAAAACTTAATATTTGCAATAAAACTTTGTGTAAACTGTTGGAAATTGTCAAAATCAACATTTTCTGATCGATACCATATCGATTTTCAATAATTTTATTGGTTTTCTAATGATTTCAAACAGCATATTCAAATTTGAAATTACCGTGTTTAACGTTGAAAAAGTAGCTTGAATTGCTTGCTTTTGCATTGAAAATTCAATATTTTTCATAACTTTGTGAAACTTAATATTTGCAATAAAACTTTGTGTAAACTGTTGGAAATTGTCAAAATCAACATTTTCTGATCGATACCATATAGATTTTCAATAATTTTATTGGTTTTCTAATGATTTCAAACAGTATATTCAAATTTGAATTTACCGTGTTTAACGTTGAAAAAGTAGCTTGAATTGCTTGCTTTTGCATTGAAAATTCAATATTTTTCAAAACTTTGTAAAACTTAATATTTGCAATAAAACTTTGTGTAAACTGTTGGAAATTGTCAAAATCAACATTTACTGATCGATACCATATCGATTTTCAATAATTTTATTGGTTTTCTAATGATTTCAAACAGCATATTCAAATTTGAAATTACCGTGTTTAACGTTGAAAAACTAGCTTGAATTGCTTGCTTTTGCATTGAAAATTCAATATTTTTCAAAACTTTGTAAAACTTAATATTTGCAACAAAAAATTTGTGTAAACTGTTGGAAATTGTCAAAATCAACATTTTCTGATCGATACCATATCGATTTTCAATAATTTTATTGGTTTTCTAATGATTTCAAACAGTATATTCAAATTTGAAATTACCGTGTTTAACGTTGAAAAAGTAGCTTGAATTGCTTGCTTTTGCATTGAAAATTCAATATTTTTCAAAACTTTGTAAAACTTAATATTTGCAATAAAACTTTGTGTAAACTGTTGGAAATTGTCAAAATCAACATTTTCTGATCGATACCATATCGATTTTCAATAATTTTATTGGTTTTCTAATGATTTCAAACAGCATATTCAAATTTGAAATTACTGTGTTTAACGTTGAAAAACTAGCTTGAATTGCTTGCTTTTGCATTGAAAATTCAATATTTTTCAAAACTTTGTAAAACTTAATATTTGCAATAAAACTTTGTGTAAACTGTTGGAAATTGTCAAAATCAACATTTTCTGATCGATACCATATCGATTTTCAATAATTTTATTGGTTTTCTAAGGATTTCAAACAGCATATTCAAATTTGAAATTACCGTGTTTAACTTTGAAAAACTAGCTTGAAATGCTTGCTTTTGTATTGAAAATTCAATATTTTTCAAAACTTTGTAAAACTTAATATTTGCAAAAAAAAATTTGTGTAAACTGTTGGAAATTGTCAAAATCAACATTTTCTGATCGTTACCATATCGATTTTCAATAATTTTATTGGTTTTCTAATGATTTCAAACAGCATATTCAAATTTGAAATTACCGTGTTTAACGTTGAAAAACTAGCTTGAAATGCTTGCTTTTGCATTGAAAATTCAATATTTTTCAAAACTTTGTAAAACTTAATATTTGCAATAAAACTTTGTGTAAACTGTTGGAAATTGTCAAAATCAACATTTTCTGATCGATACCATATAGATTTTCAATAATTTTATTGGTTTTCTAATGATTTCAAACAGTATATTCAAATTTGAAATTACCGTGTTTAACGTTGAAAAAGTAGCTTGAATTGCTTGCTTTTGCTTTGAAAATTCAATATTTTTCATAACTTTGTGAAACTTAATATTTGCAATAAAACTTTGTGTAAACTGTTGGAAATTGTCAAAATCAACATTTTCTGATCGATACCATATCGATTTTCAATAATTTTATTGGTTTTCTAATGATTTCTAACAGCATATTCAAATTTGAAATTACCGTGTTTAACGTTGAAAAACTAGCTTGAAATGCTTGCTTTTGCATTGAAAATTCAATATTTTTCAAAACTTTGTAAAACTTAATATTTGCAATAAAACTTTGTGTAAACTGTTGGAAATTGTCAAAATCAACATTTTCTGATCGATACCATATCGATTTTCAATAATTTTATTGGTTTTCTAATGATTTCAAACAGCATATTCAAATTTGAAATTACCGTGTTTAACGTTGAAAAACTAGCTTGAATTGCTTGCTTTTGCATTGAAAATTCAATATTTTTCAAAACTTTGTAAAACTTAATATTTGCAATAAAACTTTGTGTAAACTGTTGGAAATTGTCAAAATCAACATTTTCTGATCGATACCATATCGATTTTCAATAATTTTATTGGTTTTCTAAGGATTTTAAACAGTATATTCAAATTTGAAATTACCGTGTTTAGCGTTGAAAAAGTAGCTTGAATCGCTTGCTTTTTGCATTGAAAATTCAATATTTTTCAAAACTTTGTAAAACTTAATATTTGCAATAAAACTTTGTGTAAACTGTTGGAAATTGTCAAAATCAACATTTTCTGATCGATACCATATCGATTTTAAATAATTTTATTGGTTTTCTAAGGATTTCAAACAGTATATTCAAATTTGAAATTACCGTGTTTAACGTTGAAAAAGTAGCTTGAATTGCTTGCTTTTGCATTGAAAATTCAATATTTTTCAAAACTTTGTAAAACTTAATATTTGCAATAAAACTTTGTGTAAACTGTTGGAAATTGTCAAAATCAACATTTTCTGATCGATACCATATCGATTTTCAATAATTTTATTGGTTTTCTAATGATTTCAAACAGCATATTCAAATTTGAAATTACCGTGTTTAACGTTGAAAAAGTAGCTTGAATTGCTTGCTTTTGCATTGAAAATTCAATATTTTTCATAACTTTGTGAAACTTAATATTTGCAATAAAACTTTGTGTAAACTGTTGGAAATTGTCAAAATCAACATTTTCTGATCGATACCATATAGATTTTCAATAATTTTATTGGTTTTCTAATGATTTCAAACAGTATATTCAAATTTGAATTTACCGTGTTTAACGTTGAAAAAGTAGCTTGAATTGCTTGCTTTTGCATTGAAAATTCAATATTTTTCAAAACTTTGTAAAACTTAATATTTGCAATAAAACTTTGTGTAAACTGTTGGAAATTGTCAAAATCAACATTTTCTGATCGATACCATATCGATTTTCAATAATTTTATTGGTTTTCTAATGATTTCAAACAGCATATTCAAATTTGAAATTACCGTGTTTAACGTTGAAAAACTAGCTTGAATTGCTTGCTTTTGCATTGAAAATTCAATATTTTTCAAAACTTTGTAAAACTTAATATTTGCAACAAAAAATTTGTGTAAACTGTTGGAAATTGTCAAAATCAACATTTTCTGATCGATACCATATCGATTTTCAATAATTTTATTGGTTTTCTAATGATTTCAAACAGCATATTCAAATTTGAAATTACCGTGTTTAACGTTGAAAAACTAGCTTGAAATGCTTGCTTTTGCATTGAAAATTCAATATTTTTCAAAACTTTGTAAAACTTAATATTTGCAATAAAACTTTGTGTAAACTGTTGGAAATTGTCAAAATCAACATTTTCTGATCGATACCATATAGATTTTCAATAATTTTATTGGTTTTCTAATGATTTCAAACAGTATATTCAAATTTTAAATTACCGTGTTTAACGTTGAAAAAGTAGCTTGAATTGCTTGCTTTTGCATTGAAAATTCAATATTTTTCATAACTTTGTGAAACTTAATATTTGCAATAAAACTTTGTGTAAACTGTTGGAAATTGTCAAAATCAACATTTTCTGATCGATACCATATCGATTTTCAATAATTTTATTGGTTTTCTAATGATTTCAAACAGCATATTCAAATTTGAAATTACCGTGTTTAACGTTGAAAAACTAGCTTGAAATGCTTGCTTTTGCATTGAAAATTCAATATTTTTCAAAACTTTGTAAAACTTAATATTTGCAATAAAACTTTCTGTAAACTGTTGGAAATTGTCAAAATCAACATTTTCTGATCGATACCATATCGATTTTCAATAATTTTATTGGTTTTCTAATGATTTCAAACAGCATATTCAAATTTGAAATTACCGTGTTTAACGTTGAAAAAGTAGCTTGAATTGCTTGCTTTTGCATTGAAAATTCAATATTTTTCAAAACTTTGTAAAACTTAATATTTGCAATAAAACTTTGTGTAAACTGTTGGAAATTGTCAAAATCAACATTTTCTGATCGATACCATATCGATTTTCAATAATTTTATTGGTTTTCTAAGGATTTCAAACAGTATATTCAAATTTGAAATTACCGTGTTTAACGTTGAAAAAGTAGCTTGAATTGCTTGCTTTTGCATTGAAAATTCAATATTTTTCAAAACTTTGTAAAACTTAATATTTGCAGTAAAACTTTGTGTAAACTGTTGGAAATTGTCAAAATCAACATTTTCTGATCGATACCATATCGATTTTCAATAATTTTATTGGTTTTCTAATGATTTCAAACAGCATATTCAAATTTGAAATTACCGTGTTTAACGTTGAAAAAGTAGCTTGAATTGCTTGCTTTTGCATTGAAAATTCAATATTTTTCAAAACTTTGTAAAACTTAATATTTGCAATAAAACTTTGTGTAAACTGTTGGAAATTGTCAAAATCAACATTTTCTGATCGATACCATATCGATTTTCAATAATTTTATTGGTTTTCTAATGATTTCAAACAGCATATTCAAATTTGAAATTACCGTGTTTAACGTTGAAAAACTAGCTTCAAATGCTTGCTTTTGCATTGAAAATTCAATATTTTTCAAAACTTTGTAAAACTTAATATTTGCAATAAAACTTTGTGTAAACTGTTGGAAATTGTCAAAATCAACATTTTCTGATCGATACCATATCGATTTTCAATAATTTTATTGGTTTTCTAAGGATTTCAAACAGTATATTCAAATTTGAAATTACCGTGTTTAACGTTGAAAAAGTAGCTTGAATTGCTTGCTTTTGCATTGAAAATTCAATATTTTTCAAAACTTTGTAAAACTTAATATTTGCAATAAAACTTTGTGTAAACTGTTGGAAATTGGCAAAATCAACATTTTCTGATCGATACCATATCGATTTTCAATAATTTTATGGGTTTTCTAATGATTTCAAACACTATATTCAAATTTGAAATTACCGTGTTTAACGTTGAAAAACTAGCTTCAAATGCTTGCTTTTGCATTGAAAATTCAATATTTTTCAAAACTTTGTAAAACTTAATATTTGCAATAAAACTTTGTGTAAACTGTTGGAAATTGTCTAAATCAACATTTTCTGATCGTTACCATATCGATTTTCAATAATTTTATTGGTTTTCTAAGGATTTCAAACAGTATATTCAAATTTGAAATTACCGTGTTTAACGTTGAAAAAGTAGCTTGAATTGCTTGCTTTTGCATTGAAAATTCAATATTTTTCATAACTTTGTGAAACTTAATATTTGCAATAAAACTTTGTGTAAACTGTTGGAAATTGTCAAAATCAACATTTTCTGATCGATACCATATCGATTTTCAATAATTTTATTGGTTTTCTAATGATTTCAAACAGTATATTCAAATTTTAAATTACCGTGTTTAACGTTGAAAAAGTAGCTTGAATCGCTTGTTTTTGCATTGAAAATTCAATATTTTTCATAACTTTGTGAAACTTAATATTTGCAATAAAACTTTGTGTAAACTGTTGGAAATTGTCAAAATCAACATTTTCTGATCGATACCATATCGATTTTCAATAATTTTATTGGTTTTCTAATGATTTCAAACAGTATATTCAAATTTGAAATTACCGTGTTTAACGTTGAAAAAGTAGCTTGAATTGCTTGCTTTTGCATTGAAAATTCAATATTTTTCAAAACTTTGTAAAACTTAATATTTGCTATAAAACTTTGTGTAAACTGTTGGAAATTGTCAAAATCAACATTTTCTGATCGATACCATATCGATTTTCAATAATTTTATTGGTTTTCTAATGATTTCAAACAGCATATTCAAATTTGAAATTACCGTGTTTAACGTTGAAAAACTAGCTTGAATTGCTTGCTTTTGCATTGAAAATTCAATATTTTTCAAAACTTTGTAAAACTTAATATTTGCAATAAAACTTTGTGTAAACTGTTGGAATTTGTCAAAATCAACATTTTCTGATCGATACCATATCGATTTTCAATAATTTTATTGGTTTTCTAAGGATTTCAAACAGCATATTCAAATTTGAAATTACCGTGTTTAACTTTGAAAAACTAGCTTGAATTGCTTGCTTTTGCATTGAAAATTCAATATTTTTCAAAACTTTGTAAAACTTAATATTTGCAATAAAACTTTGTGTAAACTGTTGGAAATTGTCAAAATCAACATTTTCTGATCGATACCATATCGATTTTCAATAATTTTATTGGTTTTCTAATGATTTCAAACAGCATATTCAAATTTGAAATTACCGTGTTTAACGTTGAAAAAGTAGCTTGAATTGCTTGCTTTTGCATTGAAAATTCAATATTTTTCATAACTTTGTGAAACTTAATATTTGCAATAAAACTTTGTGTAAACTGTTGGAAATTGTCAAAATCAACATTTTCTGATCGATACCATATAGATTTTCAATAATTTTATTGGTTTTCTAATGATTTCAAACAGTATATTCAAATTTGAATTTACCGTGTTTAACGTTGAAAAAGTAGCTTGAATTGCTTGCTTTTGCATTGAAAATTCAATATTTTTCAAAACTTTGTAAAACTTAATATTTGCAATAAAACTTTGTGTAAACTGTTGGAAATTGTCAAAATCAACATTTTCTGATCGATACCATATCGATTTTCAATAATTTTATTGGTTTTCTAATGATTTCAAACAGCATATTCAAATTTGAAATTACCGTGTTTAACGTTGAAAAACTAGCTTGAATTGCTTGCTTTTGCATTGAAAATTCAATATTTTTCAAAACTTTGTAAAACTTAATATTTGCAACAAAAAATTTGTGTAAACTGTTGGAAATTGTCAAAATCAACATTTTCTGATCGATACCATATCGATTTTCAATAATTTTATTGGTTTTCTAATGATTTCAAACAGCATATTCAAATTTGAAATTACCGTGTTTAACGTTGAAAAACTAGCTTGAAATGCTTGCTTTTGCATTGAAAATTCAATATTTTTCAAAACTTTGTAAAACTTAATATTTGCAATAAAACTTTGTGTAAACTGTTGGAAATTGTCAAAATCAACATTTTCTGATCGATACCATATAGATTTTCAATAATTTTATTGGTTTTCTAATGATTTCAAACAGTATATTCAAATTTTAAATTACCGTGTTTAACGTTGAAAAAGTAGCTTGAATTGCTTGCTTTTGCATTGAAAATTCAATATTTTTCATAACTTTGTGAAACTTAATATTTGCAATAAAACTTTGTGTAAACTGTTGGAAATTGTCAAAATCAACATTTTCTGATCGATACCATATCGATTTTCAATAATTTTATTGGTTTTCTAATGATTTCAAACAGCATATTCAAATTTGAAATTACCGTGTTTAACGTTGAAAAACTAGCTTGAAATGCTTGCTTTTGCATTGAAAATTCAATATTTTTCAAAACTTTGTAAAACTTAATATTTGCAATAAAACTTTCTGTAAACTGTTGGAAATTGTCAAAATCAACATTTTCTGATCGATACCATATCGATTTTCAATAATTTTATTGGTTTTCTAATGATTTCAAACAGCATATTCAAATTTGAAATTACCGTGTTTAACGTTGAAAAAGTAGCTTGAATTGCTTGCTTTTGCATTGAAAATTCAATATTTTTCAAAACTTTGTAAAACTTAATATTTGCAATAAAACTTTGTGTAAACTGTTGGAAATTGTCAAAATCAACATTTTCTGATCGATACCATATCGATTTTCAATAATTTTATTGGTTTTCTAAGGATTTCAAACAGTATATTCAAATTTGAAATTACCGTGTTTAACGTTGAAAAAGTAGCTTGAATTGCTTGCTTTTGCATTGAAAATTCAATATTTTTCAAAACTTTGTAAAACTTAATATTTGCAATAAAACTTTGTGTAAACTGTTGGAAATTGTCAAAATCAACATTTTCTGATCGATACCATATCGATTTTCAATAATTTTATTGGTTTTCTAATGATTTCAAACAGCATATTCAAATTTGAAATTACCGTGTTTAACGTTCAAAAACTAGCTTCAAATGCTTGCTTTTGCATTGAAAATTCAATATTTTTCAAAACTTTGTAAAACTTAATATTTGCAATAAAACTTTGTGTAAACTGTTGGAAATTGTCAAAATCAACATTTTCTGATCGATACCATATCGATTTTCAATAATTTTATTGGTTTTCTAAGGATTTCAAACAGTATATTCAAATTTGAAATTACCGTGTTTAACGTTGAAAAAGTAGCTTGAATTGCTTGCTTTTGCATTGAAAATTCAATATTTTTCAAAACTTTGTAAAACTTAATATTTGCAATAAAACTTTGTGTAAACTGTTGGAAATTGGCAAAATCAACATTTTCTGATCGATACCATATCGATTTTCAATAATTTTATGGGTTTTCTAATGATTTCAAACACTATATTCAAATTTGAAATTACCGTGTTTAACGTTGAAAAACTAGCTTCAAATGCTTGCTTTTGCATTGAAAATTCAATATTTTTCAAAACTTTGTAAAACTTAATATTTGCAATAAAACTTTGTGTAAACTGTTGGAAATTGTCTAAATCAACATTTTCTGATCGTTACCATATCGATTTTCAATAATTTTATTGGTTTTCTAAGGATTTCAAACAGTATATTCAAATTTGAAATTACCGTGTTTAACGTTGAAAAGGTAGCTTGAATTGCTTGCTTTTGCATTGAAAATTCAATATTTTTCAAAACTTTGTAAAACTTAATATTTGCAATAAAACTTTGTGTAAACTGTTGGAAATGGTCAAAATCAACATTTTCTGATCGATACCATATCGATTTTCAATAATTTTATTGGTTTTCTAAGGATTTCAAACAGTATATTCAAATTTGAAATTACCGTTTTTAACGTTGAAAAAGTAGCTTGAATTGCTTGCTTTTGCATTGAAAATTCAATATTTTTCAAAACTTTGTAAAACTTAATATTTGCAATAAAACTTTGTGTAAACTGTTGGAAATTGTCAAAATCAACATTTTCTGATCGATACCATATCGATTTTCAATAATTTTATGGGTTTTCTAATGATTTCAAACAGCATATTCAAATTTGAAATTACCGTGTTTAACGTTCAAAAACTAGCTTCAAATGCTTGCTTTTGCATTGAAAATTCAATATTTTTCAAAACTATGTAAAACTTAATATTTGCAATAAAACTTTGTGTAAACTGTTGGAAATTGTCAAAATCAACATTTTCTGATCGATACCATATCGATTTTCAATAATTTTATTGGTTTTCTAAGGATTTCAAACAGTATATTCAAATTTGAAATTACCGTGTTTAACGTTGAAAAAGTAGCTTGAATTGCTTGCTTTTGCATTGAAAATTCAATATTTTTCAAAACTTTGTAAAACTTAATATTTGCAATAAAACTTTGTGTAAACTGTTGGAAATTGTCAAAATCAAAATTTTCTGATCGATACCATATCGATTTTCAATAATTTTATGGGTTTTCTAATGATTTCAAACAGCATATTCAAATTTGAAATTACCGTGTTTAACGTTGAAAAACTAGCTTCAAATGCTTGCTTTTGCATTGAAAATTCAATATTTTTCAAAACTTTGTAAAACTTAATATTTGCAATAAAACTTTGTGTAAACTGTTGGAAATTGTCAAAATCAACATTTTCTGATCGATACCATATCGATTTTCAATAATTTTATTGGTTTTCTAAGGATTTCAAAGAGTATATTCAAATTTGAAATTACCGTGTTTAAGGTTGAAAAAGTAGCTTGAATTGCTTGCTTTTGCATTGAAAATTCAATATTTTTCAAAACTTTGTAAAACTTAATATTTGCAATAAAACTTTGTGTAAACTGTTGGAAATTGTCTAAATCAACATTTTCTGATCGTTACCATATCGATTTTCAATAATTTTATTGGTTTTCTAAGGATTTCAAACAGTATATTCAAATTTGAAATTACAGTGTTTAACGTTGAAAAAGTAGCTTGAATTGCTTGCTTTTGCATTGAAAATTCAATATTTTTCATAACTTTGTGAAACTTAATATTTGCAATAAAACTTTGTGTAAACTGTTGGAAATTGTCAAAATCAACATTTTCTGATCGATACCATATCGATTTTAAATAATTTTATTGGTTTTCTAATGATTTCAAACAGTATATTCAAATTTTAAATTACCGTGTTTAACGTTGAAAAAGTAGCTTGAATCGCTTGCTTTTGCATTGAAAATTCAATATTTTTCAAAACTTTGTAAAACTTAATATTTGCAATAAAACTTTGTGTAAACTGTTGGAAATTGTAAAAATCAACATTTTCTGATCGATACCATATCGATTTTCAATAATTTTATTGGTTTTCTAATGATTTCAAACAGCATATTCAAATTTGAAATTACCGTGTTTAACGTTGAAAAACTAGCTTGAATTGCTTGCTTTTGCATTGAAAATTCAATATTTTTCAAAACTTTGTAAAACTTAATATTTGCAATAAAACTTTGTGTAAACTGTTGGAAATTGTCAAAATCAACATTTTCTGATCGATACCATATCGATTTTCAATAATTTTATTGGTTTTCTAATGATTTCAAACAGTATATTCAAATTTGAAATTACCGTGTTTAACGTTGAAAAAGTAGCTTGAATTGCTTGCTTTTGCATTGAAAATTCAATATTTTTCATAACTTTGTGAAACTTAATATTTGCAATAAAACTTTGTGTAAACTGTTGGAAATTGTCAAAATCAACATTTTCTGATCGATACCATATCGATTTTCAATAATTTTATTGGTTTTCTAATGATTTCAAACAGCATATTCAAATTTGAAATTACCGTGTTTAACGTTGAAAAACTAGCTTGAAATGCTTGCTTTTGCATTGAAAATTCAATATTTTTCAAAACTTTGTAAAACTTAATATTTGCAATAAAACTTTGTGTAAACTGTTGGAAATTGTCAAAATCAACATTTTCTGATCGATACCATATAGATTTTCAATAATTTTATTGGTTTTCTAATGATTTCACACAGTATATTCAAATTTGAAATTACCGTGTTTAACGTTGAAAAAGTAGCTTGAATTGCTTGCTTTTGCATTGAAAATTCAATATTTTTCATAACTTTGTGAAACTTAATATTTGCAATAAAACTTTGTGTAAACTGTTGGAAATTGTCAAAATCAACATTTTCTGATCGATACCATATCGATTTTCAATAATTTTATTGGTTTTCTAATGATTTCAAACAGTATATTCAAATTTGAAATTACCGTGTTTAATGTTGAAAAAGTAGCTTGAATTGCTTGCTTTTGCATTGAAAATTCAATATTTTTCAAAACTTTGTGAAACTTAATATTTGCAATAAAACTTTGTGTAAACTGTTGGAAATTGTCAAAATCAACATTTTCTGATCGATACCATATCGATTTTCAATAATTTTATTGGTTTTCTAATGATTTCAAACAGTATATTCAAATTTGAAATTACCGTGTTTAACGTTGAAAAAGTAGCTTGAATTGCTTGCTTTTGCATTGAAAATTCAATATTTTTCAAAACTTTGTAAAACTTAATATTTGCAATAAAACTTTGTGTAAACTGTTGGATATTGTCAAAATCAACATTTTCTGATCGATACCATAACGATTGTCAATAATTTTATTGGTTTTCTAATGATTTCAAACAGTATATTCAAATTTGAAATTACCGTGTTTAACGTTGAAAAAGTAGCTTGAATTGCTTGCTTTCGCATTGAAAATTCAATATTTTTCAAAACTTTGTAAAACTTAATATTTGCAATAAAACTTTGTGTAAACTGTTGGAAATTGTCAAAATCAACATTTTCTGATCGAAACCAAATAGATTTTCAATAATTTTATTGGTTTTCTAATGATTTCAAACAGTATATTCAAATTTGAAATTACCGTGTTTAACGTTGAAAAAGTAGCTTGAATTGCTTGCTTTTGCATTGAAAATTCAATATTTTTCAAAAGTTTGTAAAACTTAATATTTGCAATAAAACTTTGTGTAAACTGTTGGAAATTGTCAAAATCAACATTTTCTGATCGATACCATATCGATTTTCAATAATTTTATTGGTTTTCTAAGGATTTCAAACAGTATATTCAAATTTGAAATTACCGTGTTTAACGTTGAAAAAGTAGCTTGAATTGCTTGCTTTTGCATTGAAAATTCAATATTTTTCAAAACTTTGTAAAACTTAATATTTGCAATAAAACTTTGTGTAAACTGTTGGAAATTGTCAAAATCAACATTTTCTGATCGATACCATATCGATTTTCAATAATTTTATTGGTTTTCTAAGGATTTCAAACAGTATATTCAAATTTGAAATTACCGTGTTTAACGTTGAAAAAGTAGCTTGAATTGCTTGCTTTTGCATTGAAAATTCAATATTTTTCAAAACTTTGAAAAACTTAATATTTGCAATAAAACTTTGTGTAAACTGTTGGAAATTTTCAAAATCAACATTTTCTGATCGATACCATATCGATTTTCAATAATTTTATTGATTATCTAATGATTTCAAACAGCATATTCAAATTTGAAATTACCGTGTTTAACGTTGAAAAACTAGCTTGAATTGCTTGCTTTTGCATTGAAAATTCAATATTTTTCAAAACTTTGTAAAACTTAATATTTGCAATAAAACTTTGTGTAAACTGTTGGAAATTGTCAAAATCAACATTTTCTGATCGATACCATATCGATTTTCAATAATTTTATTGGTTTTCTAAGGATTTCAAACAGTATATTCAAATTTGAAATTACCGTGTTTAACGTTCAATAAGTAGCTTGAATTGCTTGCTTTTGCATTGAAAATTCAATATTTTTCAAAACTTTGTAAATCTTAATATTTGCAATAAAACGTTGTGTAAACTGTTGGAAATTGTCAAAATCAACATTTTCTGATCGATACCATATCGATTTTCAATAATTTTATTGGTTTTCTAATGATTTCAAACAGCATATGCAAATTTGAAATTACCGTGTTTAACGTTGAAAAACTAGCTTCAAATGCTTGCTTTTGCATTGAAAATTCAATATTTTTCAAAACTTTGTAAAACTTAATATTTGCAATAAAACTTTGTGTAAACTGTTGGAAATTGTCAAAATCAACATTTTCTGATCGATACCATATCGATTTTCAATAATTTTATTGGTTTTCTAATGATTTCAAACAGTATATTCAAATTTGAAATTACCGTGTTTAACGTTGAAAAACTAGCTTCAAATGCTTGGTCTTGCATTGAAAATTCAATATTTTTCAAAACTTTGTAAAACTTAATATTTGCAATAAAACTTTGTGTAAACTGTTGGAAATTGTCAAAATCAACATTTTCTGATCGATACCATATCGATTTTCAATAATTTTATTGGTTTTCTAATGATTTCAAACAGTATAATCAAATTTGAAATTACCGTGTTTAACGTTGAAAAACTAGCTTCAAATGCTTGGTCTTGCATTGAAAATTCAATATTTTTCAAAACTTTGTAAAACTTAATATTTGCAATAAAACTTTGTGTAAACTGTTGGAAATTGTCAAAATCAACATTTTCTGATCGATACCATATCGATTTTCAATAATTTTATTGGTTTTCTAAGGATTTCAAACAGTATATTCAAATTTGAAATTACCGTGTTTAACGTTGAAAAAGTAGCTTGAATTGCTTGCTTTTACATTGAAAATTCAATATTTTTCAAAACTTTGTGAAACTTAATATTTGCAATAAAACTTTGTGTAAACTGTTGGAAATTGTCAAAATCAACATTTTCTGATCGATACCATATCGATTTTCAATAATTTTATTTGTTTTCTAATGATTTCAAACACTATATTCAAATTTGAAATTACCGTGTGTAACGTTGAAAAACTAGCTTCAAATGCTTGCTTTTGCATTGAAAATTCAATATTTTTCAAAACTTTGTAAAACTTAATATTTGCAATAAAACTTTGTGTAAACTGTTGGAAATTGTCAAAATCAACATTTTCTGATCGATACCATATCGATTTTCAATAATTTTATTGGTTTTCTAAGGATTTCAAACAGTATATTCAAATTTGAAATTACCGTGTTTAACGTTGAAAAAGTAGCTTGAATTGCTTGCTTTTGCATTGAAAATTCAATATTTTTCAAAACTTTGTAAAACTTAATATTTGCAATAAAACTTTGTGTAAACTGTTGGAAATTTTCAAAATCAACATTTTCTGATCGATACCATATCGATTTTCAATAATTTTATTGATTTTCTAATGATTTCAAACAGCATATTCAAATTTGAAATTACCGTGTTTAACGTTGAAAAACTAGCTTGAATTGCTTGCTTTTGCATTGAAAATTCAATATTTTTCAAAACTTTGTAAAACTTAATATTTGCAATAAAACTTTGTGTAAACTGTTGGAAATTGTCAAAATCAACATTTTCTGATCGATACCATATCGATTTTCAATAATTTTATTGGTTTTCTAAGGATTTCAAACAGTATATTCAAATTTGAAATTACCGTGTTTAACGTTCAAAAAGTAGCTTGAATTGCTTGCTTTTGCATTGAAAATTCAATATTTTTCAAAACTTTGTAAATCTTAATATTTGCAATAAAACGTTGTGTAAACTGTTGGAAATTGTCAAAATCAACATTTTCTGATCGATACCATATCGATTTTCAATAATTTTATTGGTTTTCTAATGATTTCAAACAGCATATGCAAATTTGAAATTACCGTGTTTAACGTTGAAAAACTAGCTTCAAATGCTTGCTTTTGCATTGAAAATTCAATATTTTTCAAAACTTTGTAAAACTTAATATTTGCAATAAAACTTTGTGTAAACTGTTGGAAATTGTCAAAATCAACATTTTCTGATCGATACCATATCGATTTTCAATAATTTTATTGGTTTTCTAATGATTTCAAACAGTATATTCAAATTTGAAATTACCGTGTTTAACGTTGAAAAAGTAGCTTCAAATGCTTGGTCTTGCATTGAAAATTCAATATTTTTCAAAACTTTGTAAAACTTAATATTTGCAATAAAACTTTGTGTAAACTGTTGGAAATTGTCAAAATCAACATTTTCTGATCGATACCATATCGATTTTCAATAATTTTATTGGTTTTCTAATGATTTCAAACAGTATATTCAAATTTGAAATTACCGTGTTTAACGTTGAAAAACTAGCTTCAAATGCTTGGTCTTGCATTGAAAATTCAATATTTTTCAAAACTTTGTAAAACTTAATATTTGCAATAAAACTTTGTGTAAACTGTTGGAAATTGTCAAAATCAACATTTTCTGATCGATACCATATCGATTTTCAATAATTTTATTGGTTTTCTAATGATTTCAAACAGCATATTCAAATTTGAAATTACCGTGTTTAACGTTGAAAAACTAGCTTCAAATGCTTGCTTTTGCATTGAAAATTCAATATTTTTCAAAACTTTGTAAAACTTAATATTTGAAATAAAACTTTGTGTAAACTGTTGGAAATTGTCAAAATCAACATTTTCTGATCGATACCATATCGATTTTCAATAATTTTATTGGTTTTCTAATGATTTCAAACAGTATATTCAAATTTGAAATTACCGTGTTTAACGTTGAAAAACTAGCTTCAAATGCTTGCTTTTGCATTGAAAATTCAATATTTTTCAAAACTTTGTAAAACTTAATATTTGCAATAAAACTTTGTGTAAACTGTTGGAAATTGTCAAAATCAACATTTTCTGATCGATACCATATCGATTTTCAATAATTTTATTGGTTTTCTAAGGATTTCAAACAGTATATTCAAATTTGAAATTACCGTGTTTAACGTTGAAAAAGTAGCTTGAATTGCTTGTTTTTGCATTGAAAATTCAATATTTTTCAAAACTTTGTAAAACTTAATATTTGCAATAAAACTTTGTGTATCTGTTGGAAATTGTCAAAATCAACATTTTCTGATCGATACCATATCGATTTTCAATAATTTTATTGGTTTTCTAATGATTTCAAACAATATATTCAAATTTGAAATTACCGTGTTTAACGTTGAAAAAGTAGCTTGAATTGCTTGCTTTTACATTGAAAATTCAATATTTTTCAAAACTTTGTGAAACTTAATATTTGCTATAAAACTTTGTGTAAACTGTTGGAAATTGTCAAAATCAACATTTTCTGATCGATACCATATCGATTTTCAATAATTTTATTTGTTTTCTAATGATTTCAAACACTATATTCAAATTTGAAATTACCGTGTTTAACGTTGAAAAACTAGCTTCAAATGCTTGCTTTTGCATTGAAAATTCAATATTTTTCAAAACTTTGTAAAACTTAATATTTGCAATAAAACTTTGTGTAAACTGTTGGAAATTGTCAAAATCAACATTTTCTGATCGATACCATATCGATTTTCAATAATTTTATTGGTTTTCTAATGATTTCAAACAGCATATTCAAATTTGAAATTACCGTGTTTAACGTTGAAAAACTAGCTTCAAATGCTTGCTTTTGCATTGAAAATTCAATATTTTTCAAAACTTTGTAAAACTTAATATTTGAAATAAAACTTTGTGTAAACTGTTGGAAATTGTCAAAATCAACATTTTCTGATCGATACCATATCGATTTTCAATAATTTTATTGGTTTTCTAATGATTTCAAACAGTATATTCAAATTTGAAATTACCGTGTTTAACGTTGAAAAACTAGCTTCAAATGCTTGCTTTTGCATTGAAAATTCAATATTTTTCAGAACTTTGTAAAACTTAATATTTGCAATAAAACTTTGTGTAAACTGTTGGAAATTGTCAAAATCAACATTTTCTGATCGATACCATATCGATTTTCAATAATTTTATTTGTTTTCTAATGATTTCAAACACTATATTCAAATTTGAAATTACCGTGTTTAACGTTGAAAAACTAGCTTCAAATGCTTGCTTTTGCATTGAAAATTCAATATTTTTCAAAACTTTGTAAAACTTAATATTTGCAATAAAACTTTGTGTAAACTGTTGGAAATTGTCAAAATCAACATTTTCTGATCGATACCATATCGATTTTCAATAATTTTATTGGTTTTCTAATGATTTCAAACAGCATATTCAAATGTGAAATTACCGTGTTTAACGTTGAAAAAGTAGCTTGAATTGTATGCATTTGCATTGAAAATTCAATATTTTTCAAAACTTTGTAAAACTTAATATTTGCAATAAAACTTTGTGTAAACTGTTGGAAATTGTCAAAATCAACATTTTCTGATCGATACCATATCGATTTTCAATAATTTTATTGGTTTCTTAATGATTTCAAACAGCATATTAAAATTTGAAATTACCGTGTTTAACGTTGAAAAACTCGCTTGAATTGCTTGCTTTTGCATTGAAAATTCAATATTTTTCAAAACTTTGTAAAACTTAATATTTGCAATAAAACTTTGTGTAAATTGTTGGAAATTGTCAAAATCAACATTTTCTGATCGATACCACATCGATTTTCAATAATTTTATTGGTTTTCTAATGATTTCAAACACTATATTCAAATTTGAAATTACCGTGTTTAACGTTGAAAAAGTAGCTTGAATTGCTTGCTTTTGCATTGAAAATTCAATATTTTTCAAAACTTTGTAAAACTTAATATTTGCAATAAAACTTTGTGTAAACTGTTGGAAATTGTCAAAATCAACATTTTCTGATCGATACCATATCGATTTTCAATAATTTTATTGGTTTTCTAAGGATTTCAAACAGTCTATTCAAATTTGAAATTACCGTGTTTAACGTTCAAAAAGTAGCTTGAATTGCTTGCTTTTGCATTGAAAATTCAATATTTTTCAAAACTTTGTAAATCTTAATATTTGCAATAAAACGTTGTGTAAACTGTTGGAAATTGTCAAAATCAACATTTTCTGATCGATACCATATCGATTTTCAATAATTTTATTGGTTTTCTAATGATTTCAAACAGCATATGCAAATTTGAAATTACCGTGTTTAACGTTGAAAAACTAGCTTCAAATGCTTGCTTTTGCATTGAAAATTCAATATTTTTCAAAACTTTGTAAAACTTAATATTTGCAATAAAACTTTGTGTAAACTGTTGGAAATTGTCAAAATCAACATTTTCTGATCGATACCATATCGATTTTCAATAATTTTATTGGTTTTCTAATGATTTCAAACAGTATATTCAAATTTGAAATTACCGTGTTTAACGTTGAAAAACTAGCTTCAAATGCTTGGTCTTGCATTGAAAATTCAATATTTTTCAAAACTTTGTAAAACTTAATATTTGCAATAAAACTTTGTGTAAACTGTTGGAAATTGTCAAAATCAACATTTTCTGATCGATACCATATCGATTTTCAATAATTTTATTGGTTTTCTAAGGATTTCAAACAGTATATTCAAATTTGAAATTACCGTGTTTAACGTTGAAAAAGTAGCTTGAATTGCTTGCTTTTGCATTGAAAATTCAATATTTTTCAAAACTTTGTAAAACTTAATATTTGCAATAAAACTTTGTGTATCTGTTGGAAATTGTCAAAATCAACATTTTCTGATCGATACCATATCGATTTTCAATAATTTTATTGGTTTTCTAATGATTTCAAACAATATATTCAAATTTGAAATTACCGTGTTTAACGTTGAAAAAGTAGCTTGAACTGCTTGCTTTTACATTGAAAATTCAATATTTTTCAAAACTTTGTGAAACTTAATATTTGCTATAAAACTTTGTGTAAACTGTTGGAAATTGTCAAAATCAACATTTTCTGATCGATACCATATCGATTTTCAATAATTTTATTTGTTTTCTAATGATTTCAAACACTATATTCAAATTTGAAATTACCGTGTTTAACGTTGAAAAACTAGCTTCAAATGCTTGCTTTTGCATTGAAAATTCAATATTTTTCAAAACTTTGTAAAACTTAATATTTGCAATAAAACTTTGTGTAAACTGTTGGAAATTGTCAAAATCAACATTTTCTGATCGATACCATATCGATTTTCAATAATTTTATTGGTTTTCTAATGATTTCAAACAGCATATTCAAATGTGAAATTACCGTGTTTAACGTTGAAAAAGTAGCTTGAATTGTATGCATTTGCATTGAAAATTCAATATTTTTCAAAACTTTGTAAAACTTAATATTTGCAATAAAACTTTGTGTAAACTGTTGGAAATTGTCAAAATCAACATTTTCTGATCGATACCATATCGATTTTCAATAATTTTATTGGTTTCTTAATGATTTCAAACAGCATATTAAAATTTGAAATTACCGTGTTTAACGTTGAAAAACTCGCTTGAATTGCTTGCTTTTGCATTGAAAATTCAATATTTTTCAAAACTTTGTAAAACTTAATATTTGCAATAAAACTTTGTGTAAATTGTTGGAAATTGTCAAAATCAACATTTTCTGATCGATACCACATCGATTTTCAATAATTTTATTGGTTTTCTAATGATTTCAAACACTATATTCAAATTTGAAATTACCGTGTTTAACGTTGAAAAAGTAGCTTGAATTGCTTGCTTTTGCATTGAAAATTCAATATTTTTCAAAACTTTGTAAAACTTAATATTTGCAATAAAACTTTGTGTAAACTGTTGGAAATTGTCAAAATCAACATTTTCTGATCGATACCATATCGATTTTCAATAATTTTATTGGTTTTCTAAGGATTTCAAACAGTCTATTCAAATTTGAAATTACCGTGTTTAACGTTCAAAAAGTAGCTTGAATTGCTTGCTTTTGCATTGAAAATTCAATATTTTTCAAAACTTTGTAAATCTTAATATTTGCAATAAAACGTTGTGTAAACTGTTGGAAATTGTCAAAATCAACATTTTCTGATCGATACCATATCGATTTTCAATAATTTTATTGGTTTTCTAATGATTTCAAACAGCATATGCAAATTTGAAATTACCGTGTTTAACGTTGAAAAACTAGCTTCAAATGCTTGCTTTTGCATTGAAAATTCAATATTTTTCAAAACTTTGTAAAACTTAATATTTGCAATAAAACTTTGTGTAAACTGTTGGAAATTGTCAAAATCAACATTTTCTGATCGATACCATATCGATTTTCAATAATTTTATTGGTTTTCTAATGATTTCAAACAGTATATTCAAATTTGAAATTACCGTGTTTAACGTTGAAAAACTAGCTTCAAATGCTTGGTCTTGCATTGAAAATTCAATATTTTTCAAAACTTTGTAAAACTTAATATTTGCAATAAAACTTTGTGTAAACTGTTGGAAATTGTCAAAATCAACATTTTCTGATCGATACCATATCGATTTTCAATAATTTTATTGGTTTTCTAAGGATTTCAAACAGTATATTCAAATTTGAAATTACCGTGTTTAACGTTGAAAAAGTAGCTTGAATTGCTTGCTTTTGCATTGAAAATTCAATATTTTTCAAAACTTTGTAAAACTTAATATTTGCAATAAAACTTTGTGTATCTGTTGGAAATTGTCAAAATCAACATTTTCTGATCGATACCATATCGATTTTCAATAATTTTATTGGTTTTCTAATGATTTCAAACAATATATTCAAATTTGAAATTACCGTGTTTAACGTTGAAAAAGTAGCTTGAACTGCTTGCTTTTACATTGAAAATTCAATATTTTTCAAAACTTTGTGAAACTTAATATTTGCTATAAAACTTTGTGTAAACTGTTGGAAATTGTCAAAATCAACATTTTCTGATCGATACCATATCGATTTTCAATAATTTTATTTGTTTTCTAATGATTTCAAACACTATATTCAAATTTGAAATTACCGTGTTTAACGTTGAAAAACTAGCTTCAAATGCTTGCTTTTGCATTGAAAATTCAATATTTTTCAAAACTTTGTAAAACTTAATATTTGCAATAAAACTTTGTGTAAACTGTTGGAAATTGTCAAAATCAACATTTTCTGATCGATACCATATCGATTTTCAATAATTTTATTGGTTTTCTAATGATTTCAAACAGCATATTCAAATGTGAAATTACCGTGTTTAACGTTGAAAAAGTATCTTGAATTGTA
This sequence comes from Acanthosepion esculentum, assembly GCA_964036315.1. Taxonomy (NCBI): domain Eukaryota; kingdom Metazoa; phylum Mollusca; class Cephalopoda; order Sepiida; family Sepiidae; genus Acanthosepion; species Acanthosepion esculentum. The sequence continues at coordinate 27,054,528 of OZ038514.1, forward strand.
TGCATTTGCATTGAAAATTCAATATTTTTCAAAACTTTGTAAAACTTAATATTTGCAATAAAACTTTGTGTAAACTGTTGGAAATTGTCAAAATCAACATTTTCTGATCGATACCATATCGATTTTCAATAATTTTATTGGTTTCTTAATGATTTCAAACAGCATATTAAAATTTGAAATTACCGTGTTTAACGTTGAAAAACTCGCTTGAATTGCTTGCTTTTGCATTGAAAATTCAATATTTTTCAAAACTTTGTAAAACTTAATATTTGCAATAAAACTTTGTGTAAATTGTTGGAAATTGTCAAAATCAACATTTTCTGATCGATACCACATCGATTTTCAATAATTTTATTGGTTTTCTAATGATTTCAAACACTATATTCAAATTTGAAATTACCGTGTTTAACGTTGAAAAAGTAGCTTGAATTGCTTGCTTTTGCATTGAAAATTCAATATTTTTCAAAACTTTGTAAAACTTAATATTTGCAATAAAACTTTGTGTAAACTGTTGGAAATTGTCAAAATCAACATTTTCTGATCGATACCATATCGATTTTCAATAATTTTATTGGTTTTCTAAGGATTTCAAACAGTATATTCAAATTTGAAATTACCGTGTTTAACGTTCAAAAAGTAGCTTGAATTGCTTGCTTTTGCATTGAAAATTCAATATTTTTCAAAACTTTGTAAATCTTAATATTTGCAATAAAACGTTGTGTAAACTGTTGGAAATTGTCAAAATCAACATTTTCTGATCGATACCATATCGATTTTCAATAATTTTATTGGTTTTCTAATGATTTCAAACAGCATATGCAAATTTGAAATTACCGTGTTTAACGTTGAAAAACTAGCTTCAAATGCTTGCTTTTGCATTGAAAATTCAATATTTTTCAAAACTTTGTAAAACTTAATATTTGCAATAAAACTTTGTGTAAACTGTTGGAAATTGTCAAAATCAACATTTTCTGATCGATACCATATCGATTTTCAATAATTTTATTGGTTTTCTAATGATTTCAAACAGTATATTCAAATTTGAAATTACCGTGTTTAACGTTGAAAAACTAGCTTCAAATGCTTGGTCTTGCATTGAAAATTCAATATTTTTCAAAACTTTGTAAAACTTAATATTTGCAATAAAACTTTGTGTAAACTGTTGGAAATTGTCAAAATCAACATTTTCTGATCGATACCATATCGATTTTCAATAATTTTATTGGTTTTCTAATGATTTCAAACAGTATATTCAAATATGAAATTACCGTGTTTAACGTTGAAAAACTAGCTTCAAATGCTTGGTCTTGCATTGAAAATTCAATATTTTTCAAAACTTTGTAAAACTTAATATTTGCAATAAAACTTTGTGTAAACTGTTGGAAATTGTCAAAATCAACATTTTCTGATCGATACCATATCGATTTTCAATAATTTTATTGGTTTTCTAATGATTTCAAACAGCATATTCAAATTTGAAATTACCGTGTTTAACGTTGAAAAACTAGCTTCAAATGCTTGCTTTTGCATTGAAAATTCAATATTTTTCAAAACTTTGTAAAACTTAATATTTGAAATAAAACTTTGTGTAAACTGTTGGAAATTGTCAAAATCAACATTTTCTGATCGATACCATATCGATTTTCAATAATTTTATTGGTTTTCTAATGATTTCAAACAGTATATTCAAATTTGAAATTACCGTGTTTAACGTTGAAAAACTAGCTTCAAATGCTTGCTTTTGCATTGAAAATTCAATATTTTTCAAAACTTTGTAAAACTTAATATTTGCAATAAAACTTTGTGTAAACTGTTGGAAATTGTCAAAATCAACATTTTCTGATCGATACCATATCGATTTTCAATAATTTTATTGGTTTTCTAAGGATTTCAAACAGTATATTCAAATTTGAAATTACCGTGTTTAACGTTGAAAAAGTAGCTTGAATTACTTGCTTTTGCATTGAAAATTCAATATTTTTCAAAACTTTGTAAAACTTAATATTTGCAATAAAACTTTGTGTATCTGTTGGAAATTGTCAAAATCAACATTTTCTGATCGATACCATATCGATTTTCAATAATTTTATTGGTTTTCTAATGATTTCAAACAATATATTCAAATTTGAAATTACCGTGTTTAACGTTGAAAAAGTAGCTTGAATTGCTTGCTTTTACATTGAAAATTCAATATTTTTCAAAACTTTGTGAAACTTAATATTTGCTATAAAACTTTGTGTAAACTGTTGGAAATTGTCTAAATCAACATTTTCTGATCGATACCATATCGATTTTCAATAATTTTATTTGTTTTCTAATGATTTCAAACACTATATTCAAATTTGAAATTACCGTGTTTAACGTTGAAAAACTAGCTTCAAATGCTTGCTTTTGCATTGAAAATTCAATATTTTTCAAAACTTTGTAAAACTTAATATTTGCAATAAAACTTTGTGTAAACTGTTGGAAATTGTCAAAATCAACATTTTCTGATCGATACCATATCGATTTTCAATAATTTTATTGGTTTTCTAATGATTTCAAACAGCATATTCAAATTTGAAATTACCGTGTTTAACGTTGAAAAACTAGCTTCAAATGCTTGCTTTTGCATTGAAAATTCAATATTTTTCAAAACTTTGTAAAACTTAATATTTGAAATAAAACTTTGTGTAAACTGTTGGAAATTGTCAAAATCAACATTTTCTGATCGATACCATATCGATTTTCAATAATTTTATTGGTTTCTTAATGATTTCAAACAGCATATTAAAATTTGAAATTACCGTGTTTAACGTTGAAAAACTCGCTTGAATTGCTTGCTTTTGCATTGAAAATTCAATATTTTTCAAAACTTTGTAAAACTTAATATTTGCAATAAAACTTTGTGTAAACTGTTGGAAATTGTCAAAATCAACATTTTCTGATCGATACCACATCGATTTTCAATAATTTTATTGGTTTTCTAATGATTTCAAACACTATATTCAAATTTGAAATTACCGTGTTGACCGTTGAAAAAGTAGCTTGAATTGCTTGCTTTTGCATTGAAAATTCAATATTTTTCAAAACTTTGTAAAACTTAATATTTGCAATAAAACTTTGTGTAAACTGTTGGAAATTGTCAAAATCAACATTTTCTGATCGATACCATATCGATTTTCAATAATTTTATTGGTTTTCTAAGGATTTCAAACAGTATATTCAAATTTGAAATTACCGTGTTTAACGTTCAAAAAGTAGCTTGAATTGCTTGCTTTTGCATTGAAAATTCAATATTTTTCAAAACTTTGTAAATCTTAATATTTGCAATAAAACGTTGTGTAAACTGTTGGAAATTGTCAAAATCAACATTTTCTGATCGATACCATATCGATTTTCAATAATTTTATTGGTTTTCTAATGATTTCAAACAGCATATGCAAATTTGAAATTACCGTGTTTAACGTTGAAAAACTAGCTTCAAATGCTTGCTTTTGCATTGAAAATTCAATATTTTTCAAAACTTTGTAAAACTTAATATTTGCAATAAAACTTTGTGTAAACTGTTGGAAATTGTCAAAATCAACATTTTCTGATCGATACCATATCGATTTTCAATAATTTTATTGGTTTTCTAATGATTTCAAACAGTATATTCAAATTTGAAATTACCGTGTTTAACGTTGAAAAACTAGCTTCAAATGCTTGGTCTTGCATTGAAAATTCAATATTTTTCAAAACTTTGTAAAACTTAATATTTGAAATAAAACTTTGTGTAAACTGTTGGAAATTGTCAAAATCAACATTTTCTGATCGATACCATATCGATTTTCAATAATTTTATTGGTTTTCTAATGATTTCAAACAGCATATTCAAATTTGAAATTACCGTGTTTAACGTTGAAAAACTAGCTTCAAATGCTTGCTTTTGCATTGAAAATTCAATATTTTTCAAAACTTTGTAAAACTTAATATTTGAAATAAAACTTTGTGTAAACTGTTGGAAATTGTCAAAATCAACATTTTCTGATCGATACCATATCGATTTTCAATAATTTTATTGGTTTTCTAATGATTTCAAACAGTATATTCAAATTTGAAATTACCGTGTTTAACGTTGAAAAACTAGCTTCAAATGCTTGCTTTTGCATTGAAAATTCAATATTTTTCAAAACTTTGTAAAACTTAATATTTGCAATAAAACTTTGTGTAAACTGTTGGAAATTGTCAAAATCAACATTTTCTGATCGATACCATATCGATTTTCAATAATTTTATTGGTTTTCTAAGGATTTCAAACAGTATATTCAAATTTGAAATTACCGTGTTTAACGTTGAAAAAGTAGCTTGAATTACTTGCTTTTGCATTGAAAATTCAATATTTTTCAAAACTTTGTAAAACTTAATATTTGCAATAAAACTTTGTGTATCTGTTGGAAATTGTCAAAATCAACATTTTCTGATCGATACCATATCGATTTTCAATAATTTTATTGGTTTTCTAATGATTTCAAACAATATATTCAAATTTGAAATTACCGTGTTTAACGTTGAAAAAGTAGCTTGAATTGCTTGCTTTTACATTGAAAATTCAATATTTTTCAAAACTTTGTGAAACTTAATATTTGCTATAAAACTTTGTGTAAACTGTTGGAAATTGTCAAAATCAACATTTTCTGATCGATACCATATCGATTTTCAATAATTTTATTTGTTTTCTAATGATTTCAAACACTATATTCAAATTTGAAATTACCGTGTTTAACGTTGAAAAACTAGCTTCAAATGCTTGCTTTTGCATTGAAAATTCAATATTTTTCAAAACTTTGTAAAACTTAATATTTGCAATAAAACTTTGTGTAAACTGTTGGAAATTGTCAAAATCAACATTTTCTGATCGATACCATATCGATTTTCAATAATTTTATTGGTTTTCTAATGATTTCAAACAGCATATTCAAATTTGAAATTACCGTGTTTAACGTTGAAAAACTAGCTTCAAATGCTTGCTTTTGCATTGAAAATTCAATATTTTTCAAAACTTTGTAAAACTTAATATTTGAAATAAAACTTTGTGTAAACTGTTGGAAATTGTCAAAATCAACATTTTCTGATCGATACCATATCGATTTTCAATAATTTTATTGGTTTTCCAATGATTTCAAACACTATATTCAAATTTGAAATTACCGTGTTTAACGTTGAAAACGTAGCTTGAATTGCTTGCTTTTGCATTGAAAATTCAATATTTTTCAAAACTTTGTAAAACTTAATATTTGCAATAAAACTTTGTGTAAACTGTTGGAAATTGTCAAAATCAACATTTTCTGATCGATACCATATCGATTTTCAATAATTTTATTGGTTTTCTAATGATTTCAAACAGCATATTCAAATTTGAAATTACCGTGTTTAACGTTGAAAAACTAGCTTCAAATGCTTGCTTTTGCATTGAAAATTCAATATTTTTCAAAACTTTGTAAAACTTAATATTTGAAATAAAACTTTGTGTAAACTGTTGGAAATTGTCAAAATCAACATTTTCTGATCGATACCATATCGATTTTCAATAATTTTATTGGTTTTCTAATGATTTCAAACAGTATATTCAAATTTGAAATTACCGTGTTTAACGTTGAAAAACTAGCTTCAAATGCTTGCTTTTGCATTGAAAATTCAATATTTTTCAAAACTTTGTAAAACTTAATATTTGCAATAAAACTTTGTGTAAACTGTTGGAAATTGTCAAAATCAACATTTTCTGATCGATACCATATCGATTTTCAATAATTTTATTGGTTTTCTAAGGATTTCAAACAGTATATTCAAATTTGAAATTACCGTGTTTAACGTTGAAAAAGTAGCTTGAATTGCTTGCTTTTGCATTGAAAATTCAATATTTTTCAAAACTTTGTAAAACTTAATATTTGCAATAAAACTTTGTGTATCTGTTGGAAATTGTCAAAATCAACATTTTCTGATCGATACCATATCGATTTTCAATAATTTTATTGGTTTTCTAATGATTTCAAACAATATATTCAAATTTGAAATTACCGTGTTTAACGTTGAAAAAGTAGCTTGAATTGCTTGCTTTTACATTGAAAATTCAATATTTTTCAAAACTTTGTGAAACTTAATATTTGCTATAAAACTTTGTGTAAACTGTTGGAAATTGTCAAAATCAACATTTTCTGATCGATACCATATCGATTTTCAATAATTTTATTTGTTTTCTAATGATTTCAAACACTATATTCAAATTTGAAATTACCGTGTTTAACGTTGAAAAACTAGCTTCAAATGCTTGCTTTTGCATTGAAAATTCAATATTTTTCAAAACTTTGTAAAACTTAATATTTGCAATAAAACTTTGTGTAAACTGTTGGAAATTGTCAAAATCAACATTTTCTGATCGATACCATATCGATTTTCAATAATTTTATTGGTTTTCTAATGATTTCAAACAGCATATTCAAATGTGAAATTACCGTGTTTAACGTTGAAAAAGTAGCTTGAATTGTATGCATTTGCATTGAAAATTCAATATTTTTCAAAACTTTGTAAAACTTAATATTTGCAATAAAACTTTGTGTAAACTGTTGGAAATTGTCAAAATCAACATTTTCTGATCGATACCATATCGATTTTCAATAATTTTATTGGTTTCTTAATGATTTCAAACAGCATATTAAAATTTGAAATTACCGTGTTTAACGTTGAAAAACTCGCTTGAATTGCTTGCTTTTGCATTGAAAATTCAATATTTTTCAAAACTTTGTAAAACTTAATATTTGCAATAAAACTTTGTGTAAATTGTTGGAAATTGTCAAAATCAACATTTTCTGATCGATACCATATCGATTTTCAATAATTTTATTGGTTTTCTAAGGATTTCAAACAGTATATTCAAATTTGAAATTACCGTGTTTAACGTTGAAAAAGTAGCTTGAATTGCTTGCTTTTGCATTGAAAATTCAATATTTTTCAAAACTTTGTAAAACTTAATATTTGCAATAAAACTTTGTGTATCTGTTGGAAATTGTCAAAATCAACATTTTCTGATCGATACCATATCGATTTTCAATAATTTTATTGGTTTTCTAATGATTTCAAACAATATATTCAAATTTGAAATTACCGTGTTTAACGTTGAAAAAGTAGCTTGAATTGCTTGCTTTTACATTGAAAATTCAATATTTTTCAAAACTTTGTGAAACTTAATATTTGCTATAAAACTTTGTGTAAACTGTTGGAAATTGTCAAAATCAACATTTTCTGATCGATACCATATCGATTTTCAATAATTTTATTTGTTTTCTAATGATTTCAAACACTATATTCAAATTTGAAATTACCGTGTTTAACGTTGAAAAACTAGCTTCAAATGCTTGCTTTTGCATTGAAAATTCAATATTTTTCAAAACTTTGTAAAACTTAATATTTGCAATAAAACTTTGTGTAAACTGTTGGAAATTGTCAAAATCAACATTTTCTGATCGATACCATATCGATTTTCAATAATTTTATTGGTTTTCTAATGATTTCAAACAGCATATTCAAATGTGAAATTACCGTGTTTAACGTTGAAAAAGTAGCTTGAATTGTATGCATTTGCATTGAAAATTCAATATTTTTCAAAACTTTGTAAAACTTAATATTTGCAATAAAACTTTGTGTAAACTGTTGGAAATTGTCAAAATCAACATTTTCTGATCGATACCATATCGATTTTCAATAATTTTATTGGTTTCTTAATGATTTCAAACAGCATATTAAAATTTGAAATTACCGTGTTTAACGTTGAAAAACTCGCTTGAATTGCTTGCTTTTGCATTGAAAATTCAATATTTTTCAAAACTTTGTAAAACTTAATATTTGCAATAAAACTTTGTGTAAATTGTTGGAAATTGTCAAAATCAACATTTTCTGATCGATACCACATCGATTTTCAATAATTTTATTGGTTTTCTAATGATTTCAAACACTATATTCAAATTTGAAATTACCGTGTTTAACGTTGAAAAAGTAGCTTGAATTGCTTGCTTTTGCATTGAAAATTCAATATTTTTCAAAACTTTGTAAAACTTAATATTTGCAATAAAACTTTGTGTAAACTGTTGGAAATTGTCAAAATCAACATTTTCGGATCGATACCATATCGATTTTCAATAATTTTATTGGTTTTCTAATGATTTCAAACAGTATATTCAAATTTGAAATTACCGTGTTTAATGTTGAAAAAGTTGCTTGAATTGCTTGCTTTTGCATTGAAAATTCAATATTTTTCAAAACTTTGTAAAACTTAATATTTGCAATAAAACTTTGTGTAAACTGTTGGAAATTGTCAAAATCAACATTTTCTGATCGATACCATATCGATTTTCAATAATTTTATTGGTTTTCTAAGGATTTCAAACAGCATATTCAAATTTGAAATTACCGTGTTTAACTTTGAAAAACTACCTTGCTTTTGCATTGAAAATTCAATATTTTTCAAAACTTTGTAAAACTTAATATTTGCAATAAAACTTTGTGTAAACTGTTGGAAATTGTCAAAATCAACATTTTCTGATCGATACCATATCGATTTTCAATAATTTTATTGGTTTTCTAATGATTTCAAATACTATATTCAAATTTGAAATTACCGTGTTTAACGTTGAAAAACTAGCTTGAAATGCTTGCTTTTGAATTGAAAATTCAATATTTTTCAAAACTTTGTAAAACTTAATATTTGCAATAAAACTTTGTGTAAACTGTTGGAAATTGTCAAAATCAACATTTTCTGATCGATACCATATCGATTTTCAATAATTTTATTGGTTTTCTAATGATTTCAAACAGATTATTCAAATTTGAAATTACCGTGTTTAACGTTGAAAAAGTAGCTTGAATTGCTTGCTTTTGCATTGAAAATTCAATATTTTTCAAAACTTTGTAAAACTTAATATTTGCAATAAAACTTTGTGTAAACTGTTGGAAATTGTCAAAATCAACATTTTCTGATCGATACCATATCGATGTTCAATAATTTTATTTGTTTTCTAATGATTTCAAACAGCATATTCAAATTTGAAATTACCGTGTTTAACGTTGAAAAACTAGCTTGAAATGCTTGCTTTTGCATTGAAAATTCAATATTTTTCAAAATTTGTAAAACTTAATATTTGCAATAAAACTTTGTGTAAACTGTTGGAAATTGTCAAAATCAACATTTTCTGATCGATACCATATCGATTTTCAATAATTTTATTGGTTTTCTAAGGATTTCGAACACTATATTCAAATTTGAAATTACCGTGTTTAACGTTGAAAAACTAGCTTCAAATGCTTGCTTTTGCATTGAAAATTCAATATTTTTCAAAACTTTGTAAAACTTAATATTTGCAATAAAACTTTGTGTAAACTGTTGGAAATTGTCAAAATCAACATTTTCTGATCGATACCATATCGATTTTCAATAATTTTATTGGTTTTCTAATGATTTCAAACAGTATATTCATATTTGAAATTACCGTGTTTAACGTTGAAAAAGTAGCTTGAATTGCTTGCTTTCGCATTGAAAATTCAATATTTTTCAAAACTTTGTAAAACTTAATATTTGCAATAAAACTTTGTGTAAACTGTTGGAAATTGTCAAAATCAACATTTTCTGATCGATACCATATCGATTTTCAATAATTTTATTGGTTTTCTAATGATTTCAAACACTATATTCAAATTTGAAATTACCGTGTTTAACGTTGAAAAACAAGCTTGAAATGCTTGCTTTTGCATTGAAAATTCAATATTTTTCAAAACTTTATAAAACTTAATATTTGCAATAAAACTTTGTGTAAACTGTTGGAAATTGTCAAAATCAACATTTTCTGATCGATACCATATCGATTTTCAATAATTTTATTGGTTTTCTAATGATTTCAAACACTATATTCAAATTTGAAATTACCGTGTTTAACGTTGAAAAACTAGCTTCAAATGCTTGCTTTTGCATTGAAAATTCAATATTTTTCAAAACTTTGTAAAACTTAATATTTGCAATAAAACTTTGTGTAAACTGTTGGAAATTGTCAAAATCAACATTTTCTGATCGATACCATATCGATTTTCAATCATTTTATTGGTTTTCTAATGATTTCAAACAGCATATTCAAATGTGAAATTACCGTGTTTAACGTTGAAAAAGTAGCTTGAATTGTTTGCATTTGCATTGAAAATTCAATATTTTTCAAAACTTTGTAAAACTTAATATTTGCAATAAAACTTTGTGTAAACTGTTGGAAATTGTCAAAATCAACATTTTCTGATCGATACCATATCGATGTTCAATAATTTTATTTGTTTTCTAATGATTTCAAACAGCATATTCAAATTTGAAATTACCGTGTTTAACGTTGAAAAACTAGCTTCAAATGCTTGCTTTTGCATTGAAAATTCAATATTTTTCAAAACTTTGTAAAACTTAATATTTGCAATAAAACGTTGTGTAAACTGTTGGAAATTGTCAAAATCAACATTTTCTGATCGATACCATATCGATTTTCAATAATTTTATTGGTTTTCTAATGATTTCAAACACTATATTCAAATTTGAAATTACCGTGTTTAACGTTGAAAAAGTAGTTTGAATTGCTTGCTTTTGCATTGAAAATTCAATATTTTTCAAAACTTTGTAAAACTTAATATTTGCAATAAAACTTTGTGTAAACTGTTGGAAATTGTCAAAATCAACATTTTCTGATCGATACCATATCGATTTTCAATAATTTTATTGGTTTTCTAATGATTTCAAACAGCATATTCAAATGTGAAATTACCGTGTTTAACGTTGAAAAAGTAGCTTGAATTGTTTGCATTTGCATTGAAAATTCAATATTTTTCAAAACTTTGTAAAACTTAATATTTGCAATAAAACTTTGTGTAAACTGTTGGAAATTGTCAAAATCAACATTTTCTGATCGATACCATATCGATTTTCAATAATTTTATTTGTTTTCTAATGATTTCAAACAGCATATTCAAATTTGAAATTACCGTGTTTAACGTTGAAAAACTAGCTTCAAATGCTTGCTTTTGCATTGAAAATTCAATATTTTTCAAAACTTTGTAAAACTTAATATTTGCAATAAAACTTTGTGTAAACTGTTGGAAATTGTCAAAATCAACATTTTCTGATCGATACCATATCGATTTTCAATAATTTTATTGGTTTTCTAATGATTTCAAACACTATATTCAAATTTGAAATTACCGTGTTTAACGTTGAAAAAGTAGTTTGAATTGCTTGCTTTTGCATTGAAAATTCAATATTTTTCAAAACTTTGTAAAACTTAATATTTGCAATAAAACTTTGTGTAAACTGTTGGAAATTGTCAAAATCAACATTTTCTGATCGATACCATATCGATTTTCAATAATTTTATTGGTTTTCTAATGATTTCAAACACTATATTCAAATTTGAAATTACCGTTTTTAACGTTGAAAAACTAGCTTGAAATGCTTGCTTTTGCATTGAAAATTCAATATTTTTCAAAACTTTGTAAAACTTAATATTTGCAATAAAACTTTGTGTAAACTGTTGGAAATTGTCAAAATCAACATTTTCTGATCGATACCATATCGATGTTCAATAATTTTATTTGTTTTCTAATGATTTCAAACAGCATATTCAAATTTGAAATTACCGTGTTTAACGTTGAAAAAGTAGCTTGAAATGCTTGCTTTTGCATTGAAAATTCAATATTTTTCAAAACTTTGTAAAACTTAATATTTGCAATAAAACTTTGTGTAAACTGTTGGAAATTGTCAAAATCAACATTTTCTGATCGATACCATATCGATTTTCAATAATTTTATTGGTTTTCTAATGATTTCAAACACTATATTCAAATTTGAAATTACTGTGTTTAACGTTGAAAAACTAGCTTCAAATGCTTGCTTTTGCATTGAAAATTCAATATTTTTCAAAACTTTGTAAAACTTAATATTTGCAATAAAACTTTGTGTAAACTGTTGGAAATTGTCAAAATCAACATTTTCTGATCGATACCATATCGATTTTCAATAATTTTATTGGTTTTCTAATGATTTCAAACAGTATATTCAAATTTGAAATTACCGTGTTTAATGTTGAAAAAGTAGCTTGAATTGCTTGCTTTTGCATTGAAAATTCAATATTTTTCAAAACTTTGTGAAACTTAATATTTGCAATAAAACTTTGTGTAAACTGTTGGAAATTGTCAAAATCAACATTTTCTGATCGATACCATATCGATTTTCAATAATTTTACTGGTTTTCTAATGATTTCAAACAGTATATTCAAATTTGAAATTACCGTGTTTAACGTTGAAAAAGTAGCTTGAATTGCTTGCTTTTGCATTGAAAATTCAATATTTTTCAAAACTTTGTAAAACTTAATATTTGCAATAAAACTTTGTGTAAACTGTTGGAAATTGTCAAAATCAACATTTTCTGATCGATACCATAACGATTGTCAATAATTTTATTGGTTTTCTAATGATTTCAAACAGTATATTCAAATTTGAAATTACCGTGTTTAACGTTGAAAAAGTAGCTTGAATTGCTTGCTTTCGCATTGAAAATTCAATATTTTTCAAAACTTTTTAAAACTTAATATTTGCAATAAAACTTTGTGTAAACTGTTGGAAATTGTCAAAATCAACATTTTCTGATCGATACCATATAGATTTTCAATAATTTTATTGGTTTTCTAATGATTTCAAACAGTATATTCAAATTTGAAATTACCGTGTTTAACGATGAAAAAGTAGCTTGAATTGCTTGCTTTTGCATTGAAAATTCAATATTTTTCAAAACTTTGTAAAACTTAATATTTGCAATAAAACTTTGTGTAAACTGTTGGAAATTGTCAAAATCAACATTTTCTGATCGATACCATATCGATTTTCAATAATTTTATTGGTTTTCTAAGGATTTCAAACAGTATATTCAAATTTGAAATTACCGTGTTTAACGTTGAAAAAGTAGCTTGAATTGCTTGCTTTTGCATTGAAAATTCAATATTTTTCAAAACTTTGTAAAACTTAATATTTGCAATAAAACTTTGTGTAAACTGTTGGAAATTTTCAAAATCAACATTTTCTGATCGATACCATATCGATTTTCAGTAATTTTATTGATTTTCTAATGATTTCAAACAGCATATTCAAATGTTAAATTACCGTGTTTAACGTTGAAAAACTAGCTTGAAATGCTTGCTTTTGCATTGAAAATTCAATATTTTTCAAAACTTTGTAAAACTTAATATTTGCAATAAAACTTTGTGTAAACTTTTGGAAATTGTCAAAATCAACATTTTCTGATCGATACCATATCGATTTTCAATAATTTTATTGTTTTTCTAATGATTTCAAACAGCATATTCAAATTTGAAATTACCGTGTTTAACGTTGAAAAACTAGCTTGAAATGCTTGCTTTTGCATTGAAAATTCAATATTTTTCAAAACTTTGTAAAACTTAATATTTGCAATAAAACTTTGTGTAAACTGTTGGAAATTGTCAAAATCAACATTTTCTGATCGATACCATATCGATTTTCAATAATTTTATTGGTTTTCTAATGATTTCAAACAGTATATTCAAATTTGAAATTACCGTGTTTAACGTTGAAAAAGTAGCTTGAATTGCTTGCTTTTGCATTGAAAATTCAATATTTTTCAAAACTTTGTAAAACTTAATATTTGCAATAAAACTTTGTGTAAACTGTTGGAAATTGTCAAAATCAACATTTTCTGATCGATACCATATCGATTTTCAATAATTTTATTGGTTTTCTAAGGATTTCAAACAGTATATTCAAATTTGAAATTACCGTGTTTAACGTTGAAAAAGTAGCTTGAATTGCTTGCTTTTGCATTGAAAATTCAATATTTTTCAAAACTTTGTAAAACTTAATATTTGCAATAAAACTTTGTGTAAACTGTTGGAAATTGTCAAAATCAACATTTTCTGATCGATACCATATCGATTTTCAATAATTTTATTGGTTTTCTAATGATTTCAAACAGCATATTCAAATTTGAAATTACCGTGTTTAACGTTGAAAAACTAGCTTGAAATGCTTGCTTTTCCATTGAAAATTCAATATTTTTCAAAACTTTGTAAAACTTAATATTTGCAATAAAACTTTGTGTAAACTGTTGGAAATTGTCAAAATCAACATTTTCTGATCGATACCATATTGATTTTCAATAATTTTATTGGTTTTCTAATGATTTCAAACAGTATATTCAAATTTGAAATTACCGTGTTTAACGTTGAAAAACTAGCTTGAATTGCTTGCTTTTGCATTGAAAATTCAATATTTTTCAAAACTTTGTAAAACTTAATATTTGCAATAAAACTTTGTGTAAACTGTTGGAAATTGTCAAAATCAACATTTTCTGATCGATACCATATCGATTTTCAATAATTTTATTGGTTTTCTAAGGATTTCAAACAGTATATTCAAATTTGAAATTACCGTGTTTAACGTTGAAAAACTAGCTTGAAATGCTTGCTTTTGCATTGAAAATTCAATATTTTTCAAAACTTTGTAAAACTTAATATTTGCAATAAAACTTTGTGTAAACTGTTGGAAATTGTCAAAATCAACATTTTCTGATAAATACCATATCGATTTTCAATAATTTTATTGGTTTTCTAAGGATTTCAAACAGCATATTCAAATTTGAAATTACCGTGTTTAACGTTGAAAAACTAGCTTGAAATGCTTGCTTTTGCATTGAAAATTCAATATTTTTCAAAACTTTGTAAAACTTAATATTTGCAATAAAACTTTGTGTAAACTGTTGGAAATTGTCAAAATCAACATTTTCTCATCGATACCATATCGATTTTCAATAATTTTATTGGTTTTCTAATGATTTCAAACAGCATATTCAAATTTGAAATTACCGTGTTTAACGTTGAAAAACTAGCTTGAAATGCTTGCTTTTGCATTGAAAATTCAATATTTTTCAAAACTTTGTAAAACTTAATATTTGCAATAAAACTTTGTGTAAACTGTTGGAAATTGTCAAAATCAACATTTTCTGATCGATACCATATCGATTTTCAATAATTTTATTGGTTTTCTAATGATTTCAAACAGCATATTCAAATTTGAAATAACCGTGTTTAACGTTGAAAAACTAGCTTGAATTGCTTGCTTTTGCATTGAAAATTCAATATTTTTCAAAACTTTGTAAAACTTAATATTTGCAATAAAACTTTGTGTAAACTGTTGGAAATTGTCAAAATCAACATTTTCTGATCGATACCATATCGATTTTCAATAATTTTATTGGTTTTCTAATGATTTCAAACAGTATATTCAAATTTGAAATTACCGTGTTTAACGTTGAAAAAGTAGCTTGAATTGCTTGCTTTTCAATATTTTTCAAAACTTTGTAAAACTTAATATTTGCAATAAAACTTTGTGTAAACTGTTGGAAATTGTCAAAATCAACATTTTCTGATCGATACCATATCGATTTTCAATAATTTTATTGGTTTTCTAATGATTTCAAACAGCATATTCAAATTTGAAATTACCGTGTTTAACGTTGAAAAACTAGCTTCAAATGCTGGCTTTTGCATTGAAAATTCAATATTTTTCAAAACTTTGTAAAACTTAATATTTGAAATAAAACTTTGTGTAAACTGTTGGAAATTGTCAAAATCAACATTTTCTGATCGATACCATATCGATTTTCAATAATTTTATTGGTTTTCTAATGATTTCAAACACTATATTCAAATATGAAATTACCGTGTTTAACGTTGAAAAAGTAGCTTGAATTGCTTGCTTTTGCATTGAAAATTCAATATTTTTCAAAACTTTGTAAAACTTAATATTTGCAATAAAACTTTGTGTAAACTGTTGGAAATTGTCAAAATCAACATTTTCTGATCGATACCATATCGATTTTAAATAATTTTATTGGTTTTCTAAGGATTTCAAACAGTATATTCAAATTTGAAATTACCGTGTTTAACGTTGAAAAAGTAGCTTGAATTGCTTGCTTTTGCATTGAAAATTCAATATTTTTCAAAACTTTGTGAAACTTAATATTTGCAATAAAACTTTGTGTAAACTGTTGGAAATTGTCAAAATCAACATTTTCTGATCGATACCATATCGATTTTCAATAATTTTATTGGTTTTCTAAGGATTTCAAACAGTATATTCAAATTTGAAATTACCGTGTTTAACGTTCAAAAAGTAGCTTGAATTGCTTGCTTTTGCATTGAAAATTCAATATTTTTCAAAACTTTGTAAATCTTAATATTTGCAATAAAACGTTGTGTAAACTGTTGGAAATTGTCAAAATCAACATTTTCTGATCGATACCATATCGATTTTCAATAATTTTATTGGTTTTCTAATGATTTCAAACAGCATATGCAAATTTGAAATTACCGTGTTTAACGTTGAAAAACTAGCTTCAAATGCTTGCTTTTGCATTGAAAATTCAATATTTTTCAAAACTTTGTAAAACTTAATATTTGAAATTAAACTTTGTGTAAACTGTTGGAAATTGTCAAAATCAACATTTTCTGATCGATACCATATCGATTTTCAATAATTTTATTGGTTTTCTAATGATTTCAAACAGTATATTCAAATTTGAAATTACCGTTTTTAACGTTGAAAAACTAGCTTGAAATGCTTGCTTTTGCATTGAAAATTCAATATTTTTCAAAACTTTGTAAAACTTAATATTTGCAATAAAACTTTGTGTAAACTGTTGGAAATTGTCAAAATCAACATTTTCTGATCGATACCATATCGATGTTCAATAATTTTATTTGTTTTCTAATGATTTCAAACAGCATATTCAAATTTGAAATTACCGTGTTTAACGTTGAAAAAGTAGCTTGAAATGCTTGCTTTTGCATTGAAAATTCAATATTTTTCAAAACTTTGTAAAACTTAATATTTGCAATAAAACTTTGTGGAAACTGTTGGAAATTGTCAAAATCAACATTTTCTGATCGATACCATATCGATTTTCAATAATTTTATTGGTTTTCTAATGATTTCAAACACTATATTCAAATTTGAAATTACTGTGTTTAACGTTGAAAAACTAGCTTCAAATGCTTGCTTTTGCATTGAAAATTCAATATTTTTCAAAACTTTGTAAAACTTAATATTTGCAATAAAACTTTGTGTAAACTGTTGGAAATTGTCA
The DNA here is from genome assembly GCA_964036315.1 of Acanthosepion esculentum. Classification (NCBI taxonomy): domain Eukaryota; kingdom Metazoa; phylum Mollusca; class Cephalopoda; order Sepiida; family Sepiidae; genus Acanthosepion; species Acanthosepion esculentum. Next base: position 27,071,735 of record OZ038514.1, read on the forward strand.
AAATCAACATTTTCTGATCGATACCATATCGATTTTCAATAATTTTATTGGTTTTCTAATGATTTCAAACAGTATATTCAAATTTGAAATTACCGTGTTTAATGTTGAAAAAGTAGCTTGAATTGCTTGCTTTTGCATTGAAAATTCAATATTTTTCAAAACTTTGTGAAACTTAATATTTGCAATAAAACTTTGTGTAAACTGTTGGAAATTGTCAAAATCAACATTTTCTGATCGATACCATATCGATTTTCAATAATTTTACTGGTTTTCTAATGATTTCAAACAGTATATTCAAATTTGAAATTACCGTGTTTAACGTTGAAAAAGTAGCTTGAATTGCTTGCTTTTGCATTGAAAATTCAATATTTTTCAAAACTTTGTAAAACTTAATATTTGCAATAAAACTTTGTGTAAACTGTTGGAAATTGTCAAAATCAACATTTTCTGATCGATACCATAACGATTGTCAATAATTTTATTGGTTTTCTAATGATTTCAAACAGTATATTCAAATTTGAAATTACCGTGTTTAACGTTGAAAAAGTAGCTTGAATTGCTTGCTTTCGCATTGAAAATTCAATATTTTTCAAAACTTTGTAAAACTTAATATTTGCAATAAAACTTTGTGTAAACTGTTGGAAATTGTCAAAATCAACATTTTCTGATCGATACCATATAGATTTTCAATAATTTTATTGGTTTTCTAATGATTTCAAACACTATATTCAAATTTGAAATTACCGTGTTTAACGTTGAAAAAGTAGCTTGAATTGCTTGCTTTTTCATTGAAAATTCAATATTTTTCAAAACTTTGTAAAACTTAATATTTGCAATAAAACTTTGTGTAAACTGTTGGAAATTGTCAAAATCAACATTTTCTGATCGATACCATATCGATTTTCAATAATTTTATTGGTTTTCTAAGGATTTCAAACAGTATATTCAAATTTGAAATTACCGTGTTTAACGTTGAAAAACTAGCTTGAAATGCTTGCTTTTCCATTGAAAATTCAATATTTTTCAAAACTTTGTAAAACTTAATATTTGCAATAAAACTTTGTGTAAACTGTTGGAAATTGTCAAAATCAACATTTTCTGATCGATACCATATTGATTTTCAATAATTTTATTGGTTTTCTAATGATTTCAAACAGTATATTCAAATTTGAAATTACCGTGTTTAACGTTGAAAAACTAGCTTGAATTGCTTGCTTTTGCATTGAAAATTCAATATTTTTCAAAACTTTGTAAAACTTAATATTTGCAATAAAACTTTGTGTAAACTGTTGGAAATTGTCAAAATCAACATTTTTTGATCGATACCATATCGATTTTCAATAATTTTATTGGTTTTCTAAGGATTTCAAACAGTATATTCAAATTTGAAATTACCGTGTTTAACGTTGAAAAACTAGCTTGAAATGCTTGCTTTTGCATTGAAAATTCAATATTTTTCAAAACTTTGTAAAACTTAATATTTGCAATAAAACTTTGTGTAAACTGTTGGAAATTGTCAAAATCAACATTTTCTGATAAATACCATATCGATTTTCAATAATTTTATTGGTTTTCTAAGGATTTCAAACAGCATATTCAAATTTGAAATTACCGTGTTTAACGTTGAAAAACTAGCTTGAAATGCTTGCTTTTGCATTGAAAATTCAATATTTTTCAAAACTTTGTAAAACTTAATATTTGCAATAAAACTTTGTGTAAACTGTTGGAAATTGTCAAATTCAACATTTTCTCATCGATACCATATCGATTTTCAATAATTTTATTGGTTTTCTAATGATTTCAAACTGCATATTCAAATTTGAAATTACCGTGTTTAACGTTGAAAAACTAGCTTGAAATGCTTGCTTTTGCATTGAAAATTCAATATTTTTCAAAACTTTGTAAAACTTAATATTTGCAATAAAACTTTGTGTAAACTGTTGGAAATTGTCAAAATCAACATTTTCTGATCGATACCATATCGATTTTCAATAATTTTATTGGTTTTCTAATGATTTCAAACAGCATATTCAAATTTGAAATAACCGTGTTTAACGTTGAAAAACTAGCTTGAATTGCTTGCTTTTGCATTGAAAATTCAATATTTTTCAAAACTTTGTAAAACTTAATATTTGCAATAAAACTTTGTGTAAACTGTTGGAAATTGTCAAAATCAACATTTTCTGATCGATACCATATCGATTTTCAATAATTTTATTGGTTTTCTAATGATTTCAAACAGTATATTCAAATTTGAAATTACCGTGTTTAACGTTGAAAAAGTAGCTTGAATTGCTTGCTTTTGCATTGAAAATTCAATATTTTTCAAAACTTTGTAAAACTTAATATTTGCAATAAAACTTTGTGTAAACTGTTGGAAATTGTCAAAATCAACATTTTCTGATCGATACCATATCGATTTTCAATAATTTTATTGGTTTTCTAATGATTTCAAACAGCATATTCAAATTTGAAATTACCGTGTTTAACGTTGAAAAACTAGCTTCAAATGCTGGCTTTTGCATTGAAAATTCAATATTTTTCAAAACTTTGTAAAACTTAATATTTGAAATAAAACTTTGTGTAAACTGTTGGAAATTGTCAAAATCAACATTTTCTGATCGATACCATATCGATTTTCAATAATTTTATTGGTTTTCTAATGATTTCAAACACTATATTCAAATTTGAAATTACCGTGTTTAACGTTGAAAAAGTAGCTTGAATTGCTTGCTTTTGCATTGAAAATTCAATATTTTTCAAAACTTTGTAAAACTTAATATTTGCAATAAAACTTTGTGTAAACTGTTGGAAATTGTCAAAATCAACATTTTCTGATCGATACCATATCGATTTTAAATAATTTTATTGGTTTTTATAAGGATTTCAAACAGTATATTCAAATTTGAAATTACCGTGTTTAACGTTGAAAAAGTAGCTTGAATTGCTTGCTTTTGCATTGAAAATTCAATATTTTTCAAAACTTTGTGAAACTTAATATTTGCAATAAAACTTTGTGTAAACTGTTGGAAATTGTCAAAATCAACATTTTCTGATCGATACCATATCGATTTTCAATAATTTTATTGGTTTTCTAAGGATTTCAAACAGTATATTCAAATTTGAAATTACCGTGTTTAACGTTCAAAAAGTAGCTTGAATTGCTTGCTTTTGCATTGAAAATTCAATATTTTTCAAAACTTTGTAAATCTTAATATTTGCAATAAAACGTTGTGTAAACTGTTGGAAATTGTCAAAATCAACATTTTCTGATCGATACCATATCGATTTTCAATAATTTTATTGGTTTTCTAATGATTTCAAACAGCATATGCAAATTTGAAATTACCGTGTTTAACGTTGAAAAACTAGCTTCAAATGCTTGCTTTTGCATTGAAAATTCAATATTTTTCAAAACTTTGTAAAACTTAATATTTGAAATTAAACTTTGTGTAAACTGTTGGAAATTGTCAAAATCAACATTTTCTGATCGATACCATATCGATTTTCAATAATTTTATTGGTTTTCTAATGATTTCAAACAGTATATTCAAATTTGAAATTACCGTTTTTAACGTTGAAAAACTAGCTTGAAATGCTTGCTTTTGCATTGAAAATTCAATATTTTTCAAAACTTTGTAAAACTTAATATTTGCAATAAAACTTTGTGTAAACTGTTGGAAATTGTCAAAATCAACATTTTCTGATCGATACCATATCGATGTTCAATAATTTTATTTGTTTTCTAATGATTTCAAACAGCATATTCAAATTTGAAATTACCGTGTTTAACGTTGAAAAAGTAGCTTGAAATGCTTGCTTTTGCATTGAAAATTCAATATTTTTCAAAACTTTGTAAAACTTAATATTTGCAATAAAACTTTGTGTAAACTGTTGGAAATTGTCAAAATCAACATTTTCTGATCGATACCATATCGATTTTCAATAATTTTATTGGTTTTCTAATGATTTCAAACACTATATTCAAATTTGAAATTACTGTGTTTAACGTTGAAAAACTAGCTTCAAATGCTTGCTTTTGCATTGAAAATTCAATATTTTTCAAAACTTTGTAAAACTTAATATTTGCAATAAAACTTTGTGTAAACTGTTGGAAATTGTCAAAATCAACATTTTCTGATCGATACCATATCGATTTTCAATAATTTTATTGGTTTTCTAATGATTTCAAACAGTATATTCAAATTTGAAATTACCGTGTTTAATGTTGAAAAAGTAGCTTGAATTGCTTGCTTTTGCATTGAAAATTCAATATTTTTCAAAACTTTGTGAAACTTAATATTTGCAATAAAACTTTGTGTAAACTGTTGGAAATTGTCAAAATCAACATTTTCTGATCGATACCATATCGATTTTCAATAATTTTACTGGTTTTCTAATGATTTCAAACAGTATATTCAAATTTGAAATTACCGTGTTTAACGTTGAAAAAGTAGCTTGAATTGCTTGCTTTTGCATTGAAAATTCAATATTTTTCAAAACTTTGTAAAACTTAATATTTGCAATAAAACTTTGTGTAAACTGTTGGAAATTGTCAAAATCAACATTTTCTGATCGATACCATAACGATTGTCAATAATTTTATTGGTTTTCTAATGATTTCAAACAGTATATTCAAATTTGAAATTACCGTGTTTAACGTTGAAAAAGTAGCTTGAATTGCTTGCTTTTGCATTGAAAATTCAATATTTTTCAAAACTTTGTAAAACTTAATATTTGCAATAAAACTTTGTGTAAACCTTTGGAAATTTTCAAAATCAACATTTTCTGATCGATACCATATCGATTTTCAATAATTTTATTGATTTTCTAATGATTTCAAACAGCATATTCAAATGTTAAATTACCGTGTTTAACGTTGAAAAACTAGCTTGAAATGCTTGCTTTTGCATTGAAAATTCAATATTTTTCAAAACTTTGTAAAACTTAATATTTGCAATAAAACTTTGTGTAAACTTTTGGAAATTGTCAAAATCAACATTTTCTGATCGATACCATATCGATTTTCAATAATTTTATTGTTTTTCTAATGATTTCAAACAGCATATTCAAATTTGAAATTACCGTGTTTAACGTTGAAAAACTAGCTTGAAATGCTTGCTTTTGCATTGAAAATTCAATATTTTTCAAAACTTTGTAAAACTTAATATTTGCAATAAAACTTTGTGTAAACTGTTGGAAATTGTCAAAATCAACATTTTCTGATCGATACCATATTGATTTTCAATAATTTTATTGGTTTTCTAATGATTTCAAACAGTATATTCAAATTTGAAATTACCGTGTTTAACGTTGAAAAAGTAGCTTGAATTGCTTGCTTTTGCATTGAAAATTCAATATTTTTCAAAACTTTGTAAAACTTAATATTTGCAATAAAACTTTGTGTAAACTGTTGGAAATTGTCAAAATCAACATTTTCTGATCGATACCATATCGATTTTCAATAATTTTATTGGTTTTCTAAGGATTTCAAACAGTATATTCAAATTTGAAATTACCGTGTTTAACGTTGAAAAAGTAGCTTGAATTGCTTGCTTTTGCATTGAAAATTCAATATTTTTCAAAACTTTGTAAAACTTAATATTTGCAATAAAACTTTGTGTAAACTGTTGGAAATTGTCAAAATCAACATTTTCTGATCGATACCATATCGATTTTCAATAATTTTATTGGTTTTCTAATGATTTCAAACAGCATATTCAAATTTGAAATTACCGTGTTTAACGTTGAAAAACTAGCTTGAAATGCTTGCTTTTGCATTGAAAATTCAATATTTTTCAAAACTTTGTAAAACTTAATATTTGCAATAAAACTTTGTGTAAACTGTTGGAAATTGTCAAAATCAACATTTTCTGATCGATACCATATTGATTTTCAATAATTTTATTGGTTTTCTAATGATTTCAAACAGTATATTCAAATTTGAAATTACCGTGTTTAACGTTGAAAAAGTAGCTTGAATTGCTTGCTTTTGCATTGAAAATTCAATATTTTTCAAAACTTTGTAAAACTTAATATTTGCAATAAAACTTTGTGTAAACTGTTGGAAATTGTCAAAATCAACATTTTCTGATCGATACCATATCGATTTTCAATAATTTTATTGGTTTTCTAAGGATTTCAAACAGTATATTCAAATTTGAAATTACCGTGTTTAACGTTGAAAAACTAGCTTGAAATGCTTGCTTTTGCATTGAAAATTCAATATTTTTCAAAACTTTGTAAAACTTAATATTTGCAATAAAACTTTGTGTAAACTGTTGGAAATTGTCAAAATCAACATTTTCTGATAAATACCATATCGATTTTCCATAATTTTATTGGTTTTCTAAGGATTTCAAACAGCATATTCAAATTTGAAATTACCGTGTTTAACGTTGAAAAACTAGCTTGAAATGCTTGCTTTTGCATTGAAAATTCAATATTTTTCAAAACTTTGTAAAACTTAATATTTGCAATAAAACTTTGTGTAAACTGTTGGAAATTGTCAAAATCAACATTTTCTCATCGATACCATATCGATTTTCAATAATTTTATTGGTTTTCTAATGATTTCAAACAGCATATTCAAATTTGAAATTACCGTGTTTAACGTTGAAAAACTAGCTTGAAATGCTTGCTTTTGCATTGAAAATTCAATATTTTTCAAAACTTTGTAAAACTTAATATTTGCAATAAAACTTTGTGTAAACTGTTGGAAATTGTCAAAATCAACATTTTCTGATCGATACCATATCGATTTTCAATAATTTTATTGGTTTTCTAATGATTTCAAACAGCATATTCAAATTTGAAATAACCGTGTTTAACGTTGAAAAACTAGCTTGAATTGCTTGCTTTTGCATTGAAAATTCAATATTTTTCAAAACTTTGTAAAACTTAATATTTGCAATAAAACTTTGTGTAAACTGTTGGAAATTGTCAAAATCAACATTTTCTGATCGATACCATATCGATTTTCAATAATTTTATTGGTTTTCTAATGATTTCAAACAGCATATTCAAATTTGAAATTACCGTGTTTAACGTTGAAAAACTAGCTTCAAATGCTGGCTTTTGCATTGAAAATTCAATATTTTTCAAAACTTTGTAAAACTTAATATTTGAAATAAAACTTTGTGTAAACTGTTGGAAATTGTCAAAATCAACATTTTCTGATCGATACCATATCGATTTTCAATAATTTTATTGGTTTTCTAATGATTTCAAACACTATATTCAAATTTGAAATTACCGTGTTTAACGTTGAAAAAGTAGCTTGAATTGCTTGCTTTTGCATTGAAAATTCAATATTTTTCAAAACTTTGTAAAACTTAATATTTGCAATAAAACTTTGTGTAAACTGTTGGAAATTGTCAAAATCAACATTTTCTGATCGATACCATATCGATTTTAAATAATTTTATTGGTTTTCTAAGGATTTCAAACAGTATATTCAAATTTGAAATTACCGTGTTTAACGTTGAAAAAGTAGCTTGAATTGCTTGCTTTTGCATTGAAAATTCAATATTTTTCAAAACTTTGTGAAACTTAATATTTGCAATAAAACTTTGTGTAAACTGTTGGAAATTGTCAAAATCGACATTTTCTGATCGATACCATATCGATTTTCAATAATTTTATTGGTTTTCTAAGGATTTCAAACAGTATATTCAAATTTGAAATTACCGTGTTTAACGTTCAAAAAGTAGCTTGAATTGCTTGCTTTTGCATTGAAAATTCAATATTTTTCAAAACTTTGTAAATCTTAATATTTGCAATAAAACGTTGTGTAAACTGTTGGAAATTGTCAAAATCAACATTTTCTGATCGATACCATATCGATTTTCAATAATTTTATTGGTTTTCTAATGATTTCAAACAGCATATGCAAATTTGAAATTACCGTGTTTAACGTTGAAAAACTAGCTTCAAATGCTTGCTTTTGCATTGAAAATTCAATATTTTTCAAAACTTTGTAAAACTTAATATTTGAAATTAAACTTTGTGTAAACTGTTGGAAATTGTCAAAATCAACATTTTCTGATCGATACCATATCGATTTTCAATAATTTTATTGGTTTTCTAATGATTTCAAACAGTATATTCAAATTTGAAATTACCGTGTTTAACGTTGAAAAACTAGCTTCAAATGCTTGCTTTTGCATTGAAAATTCAATATTTTTCAAAACTTTGTAAAACTTAATATTTGCAATAAAACTTTGTGTAAACTGTTGGAAATTGTCAAAATCAACATTTTCTGATCGATATCATATCGATTTTCAATAATTTTATTGGTTTTCTAATGATTTCAAACAATATATTCAAATTTGAAATTACCGTGTTTAACGTTGAAAAAGTAGCTTGAATTGCTTGCTTTTACATTGAAAATTCAATATTTTTCAAAACTTTGTAAAACTTAATATTTGCAATAAAACTTTGTGTAAACTGTTGGAAATTGTCAAAATCAACATTTTCTGATCGATACCATATCGATTTTCAATAATTTTATTGGTTTTCTAATGATTTCAAACAATATATTCAAATTTGAAATTACCGTGTTTAACGTTGAAAAAGTAGCTTGAATTGCTTGCTTTTACATTGAAAATTCAATATTTTTCAAAACTTTGTAAAACTTAATATTTGCAATAAAACTTTGTGTAAACTGTTGGAAATTGTCAAAATCAACATTTTCTGATCGATACCATATCGATTTTCAATAATTTTATTGGTTTCTTAATGATTTCAAACAGCATATTAAAATTTGAAATTACCGTGTTTAACGTTGAAAAACTCGCTTGAATTGCTTGCTTTTGCATTGAAAATTCAATATTTTTCAAAACTTTGTAAAACTTAATATTTGCAATAAAACTTTGTGTAAACTGTTGGAAATTGTCAAAATCAACATTTTCGGATCGATACCATATCGATTTTCAATAATTTTATTGGTTTTCTAATGATTTCAAACAGTATATTCAAATTTGAAATTACCGTGTTTAACGTTGAAAATGTACCTTGAATTGCTTGCTTTTGCATTGAAAATTCAATATTTTTCAAAACTTTGTAAAACTTAATATTTGCAATAAAACTTTGTGTAAACTGTTGGAAATTGTCAAAATCAACATTTTCTGATCGATACCATATCGATTTTCAATAATTTTATTGGTTTTCTAATGATTTCAAACAGTATATTCAAATTTGAAATTACCGTGTTTAATGTTGAAAAAGTTGCTTGAATTGCTTGCTTTTGCATTGAAAATTCAATATTTTTCAAAACTTTGTAAAACTTAATATTTGCAATAAAACTTTGTGTAAACTGTTGGAAATTGTCAAAATCAACCTTCTCTGATCGATACCATATCGATTTTCAATAATTTTATTGGTTTTCTAATGATTTCAAACAGCATATTCAAATTTGAAATTACCGTGTTTAACGTTGAAAAACTAGCTTGAAATGCTTGCTTTTGCATTGAAAATTCAATATTTTTCAAAACTTTGTAAAACATAATATTTGCAATAAAACTTTGTGTAAACTGTTGGAAATTGTCAAAATCAACATTTTCTGATCGATACCATATCGATTTTCAATAATTTTATTGGTTTTCTAATGATTTCAAACACTATATTCAAATTTGAAATTACCGTGTTTAACGTTGAAAAAGTAGCTTGAATTGCTTGCTTTTGCATTGAAAATTCAATATTTTTCAAAACTTTGTAAAACTTAATATTTGCAATAAAACTTTGTGTAAACTGTTGGAAATTGTCAAAGTCAACATTTTCTGATCGATACCATATCGATTTTCAATAATTTTATTGGTTTTCTAATGATTTCAAACACTATATTCAAATTTGAAATTACCGTGTTTAACGTTGAAAAAGTAGCTTGAATTGCTTGCTTTTGCATTGAAAATTCAATATTTTTAAAAACTTTGTAAAACTTAATATTTGCAATAAAACTTTGTGTAAACTGTTGGAAATTGTCAAAATCAACATTTTCTGATCGATACCATATCGATTTTCAATAATTTTATTGGTTTTCTAAGGATTTCAAACAGCATATTCAAATTTGAAATTACCGTGTTTAACGTTGAAAAACTTGCTTGAAATGCTTGCTTTTGCATTGAAATATCAATATTTTTCAAAACTTTGTAAAACATAATATTTGCAATAAAACTTTATGTAAACTGTTGGAAATTGTCAAAATCAACATTTTCTGATCGATACCATATCGATTTTCAATAATTTTATTGGTTTTCTAATGATTTCAAACTCTATATTCAAATTTGAAATTACAGTGTTTAACGTTGAAAAGTAGCTTGAATTGCTTGCTTTTGCATTGAAAATTCAATATTTTTCAAAACTTTGTAAAACGTAATATTTGCAATAAAACTTTGTGTAAACTGTTGGAAATTGTCAAAATCAACATCTTCTGATCGATACCATATCGATTTTCAATAATTTTATTGGTTTTCTAAGGATTTCAAACAGTATATTCAAATTTGAAATTACCGTGTTTAACGTTGAAAAAGAAGCTTGAATTGCTTGCTTTTGCATTGAAAATTCAATATTTTTCAAAACTTTGTAAAACTTAATATTTGCAATAAAACTTTGTGTAAACTGTTGGAAATTGTCAAAATCAACATTTTCTGATCGATACCATATCGATTTTCAATAATTTTATTGGTTTTCTAAGGATTTCAGACAGCATATTCAAATTTGAAATTACCGTGTTTAACGTTGAAAAACTTGCTTTAAATGCTTGCTTTTGCATTGAAATATCAATATTTTTCAAAACTTTGTAAAACATAATATTTGCAATAAAACTTTATGTAAACTGTTGGAAATTGTCAAAATCAACATTTTCTGATCGATACCATATCGATTTTCAATAATTTTATTGGTTTTCTAATGATTTCAAACTCTATATTCAAATTTGAAATTACAGTGTTTAACGTTGAAAAAGTAGCTTGAATTGCTTGCTTTTGCATTGAAAATTCAATATTTTTCAAAACTTTGTAAAACTTAATATTTGCAATAAAACTTTGTGTAAACTGTTGGAAATTGTCAAAATCAACCTTCTCTGATCGATACCATATCGATTTTCAATAATTTTATTGGTTTTCTAATGATTTCAAACAGCATATTCAAATTTGAAATTACCGTGTTTAACGTTGAAAAACTAGCTTGAAATGCTTGCTTTTGCATTGAAAATTCAATATTTTTCAAAACTTTGTAAATCATAATATTTGCAATAAAACTTTGTGTAAACTGTTGGAAATTGTCAAAATCAACATTTTCTGATCGATACCATATCGATTTTCAATAATTTTATTGGTTTTCTAATGATTTCAAACACTATATTCAAATTTGAAATTACCGTGTTTAACGTTGAAAAAGTAGCTTGAATTGCTTGCTTTTGCATTGAAAATTCAATATTTTTCAAAACTTTGTAAAACTTAATATTTGCAATAAAACTTTGTGTAAACTGTTGGAAATTGTCAAAGTCAACATTTTCTGATCGATACCATATCGATTTTCAATAATTTTATTGGTTTTCTAATGATTTCAAACACTATATTCAAATTTGAAATTACCGTGTTTAACGTTGAAAAAGTAGCTTGAATTGCTTGCTTTTGCATTGAAAATTCAATATTTTTAAAAACTTTGTAAAACTTAATATTTGCAATAAAACTTTGTGTAAACTGTTGGAAATTGTCAAAATCAACATTTTCTGATCGATACCATATCGATTTTCAATAATTTTATTGGTTTTCTAAGGATTTCAAACAGCATATTCAAATTTGAAATTACCGTGTTTAACGTTGAAAAACTTGCTTGAAATGCTTGCTTTTGCATTGAAATATCAATATTTTTCAAAACTTTGTAAAACATAATATTTGCAATAAAACTTTATGTAAACTGTTGGAAATTGTCAAAATCAACATTTTCTGATCGATACCATATCGATTTTCAATAATTTTATTGGTTTTCTAATGATTTCAAACTCTATATTCAAATTTGAAATTACAGTGTTTAACGTTGAAAAGTAGCTTGAATTGCTTGCTTTTGCATTGAAAATTCAATATTTTTCAAAACTTTGTAAAACGTAATATTTGCAATAAAACTTTGTGTAAACTGTTGGAAATTGTCAAAATCAACATCTTCTGATCGATACCATATCGATTTTCAATAATTTTATTGGTTTTCTAAGGATTTCAAACAGTATATTCAAATTTGAAATTACCGTGTTTAACGTTGAAAAAGAAGCTTGAATTGCTTGCTTTTGCATTGAAAATTCAATATTTTTCAAAACTTTGTAAAACTTAATATTTGCAATAAAACTTTGTGTAAACTGTTGGAAATTGTCAAAGTCAACATTTTCTGATCGATACCATATCGATTTTCAATAATTTTATTGGTTTTCTAATGATTTCAAACACTATATTCAAATTTGAAATTACCGTGTTTAACGTTGAAAAAGTAGCTTGAATTGCTTGCTTTTGCATTGAAAATTCAATATTTTTAAAAACTTTGTAAAACTTAATATTTGCAATAAAACTTTGTGTAAACTGTTGGAAATTGTCAAAATCAACATTTTCTGATCGATACCATATCGATTTTCAATAATTTTATTGGTTTTCTAAGGATTTCAAACAGCATATTCAAATTTGAAATTACCGTGTTTAACGTTGAAAAACTTGCTTGAAATGCTTGCTTTTGCATTGAAATATCAATATTTTTCAAAACTTTGTAAAACATAATATTTGCAATAAAACTTTATGTAAACTGTTGGAAATTGTCAAAATCAACATTTTCTGATCGATACCATATCGATTTTCAATAATTTTATTGGTTTTCTAATGATTTCAAACTCTATATTCAAATTTGAAATTACAGTGTTTAACGTTGAAAAAGTAGCTTGAATTGCTTGCTTTTGCATTGAAAATTCAATATTTTTCAAAACTTTGTAAAACTTAATATTTGCAATAAAACTTTGTGTAAACTGTTGGAAATTGTCAAAATCAACCTTCTCTGATCGATACATATCGATTTTCAATAATTTTATTGGTTTTCTAATGATTTCAAACAGCATATTCAAATTTGAAATTACCGTGTTTAACGTTGAAAAACTAGCTTGAAATGCTTGCTTTTGCATTGAAAATTCAATATTTTTCAAAACTTTGTAAAACATAATATTTGCAATAAAACTTTGTGTAAACTGTTGGAAATTGTCAAAATCAACATTTTCTGATCGATACCATATCGATTTTCAATAATTTTATTGGTTTTCTAAGGATTTCAAACACTATATTCAAATTTGAAATTACCGTGTTTAACGTTGAAAAAGTAGCTTGAATTGCTTGCTTTTGCATTGAAATTTCAATATTTTTCAAAACTTTGTAAAACATAATATTTGCAATAGAACTATGTGTAAACTGTTGGAAATTGTCAAAATCAACATTTTCTGATCGATACCATATCGATTTTCAATAATTTTATTGGTTTTCTAATGATTTCAAACAGCATATTCAAATTTGAAATTACCGTGTTTAACGTTGAAAAACTAGCTTGAAATGCTTGCTTTTGCATTGAAAATTCAATATTTTTCAAAACTTTGTAAAACTTAATATTTGCAATAAAACTTTGTGTAAACTGTTGGAAATTGTCAAAATAACATTTTCAGATCGATACCATATCGATTTTCAATAATTTTATTGGTTTTCTAATGATTTGAAACACTATATTCAAATTTGAAATTACCGTGTTTAACGTTGAAAAAGTAGCTTGAATTGCTTGCTTTTGCATTGAAAATTCAATATTTTTCAAAACTTTGTAAAACTTAATATTTGCAATAAAACTTTATGTAAACTGTTGGAAATTGTCAAAATCAACATTTTCTGATCGATACCATATCGATTTTCAATAATTTTATTGGTTTTCTAATGATTTCAAACACTATATTCAAATTTGAAATTACCGTGTTTAACGTTGAAAAAGAAGCTTGAATTGCTTGCTTTTGCATTGAAAATTCAATATTTTTCAAAACTTTGTAAAACTTATTATTTGCAATAAAACTTTGTGTAAACTGTTGGAAATTGTCAAAATCAACATTTTCTGATTGATACCATATCGATTTTCAATAATTTTATTGGTTTTCTAAGGATTTCAAACAGCATATTCAAATTTGAAATTACCGTGTTTAACGTTGAAAAACTAGCTTGAAATGCTTGCTTTTGCATTGAAATTTCAATATTTTTCAAAACTTTGTAAAACATAATATTTGCAATAAAACTTTATGTAAACTGTTGGAAATTGTCAAAATCAACATTTTCTGATCGATACCATATCGATTTTCAATAATTTTATTGGTTTTCTAATGATTTCAAACACTATATTCAAATTTGAAATTACCGTGTTTAACGTTGAAAAAGTAGCTTGAATTGCTTGCTTTTGCATTGAAAATTCAATATTTTTCAAAACTTTGTAAAACTTAATATTTGCAATAAAACTTTATGTAAACTGTTGGAAATTGTCAAAATCAACATTTTCTGATTGATACCATATCGATTTTCAATAATTTTATTGGTTTTCTAATGATTTCAAATACTATATTCAAATTTGAAATTACCGTGTTTAACGTTGAAAACGTAGCTTGAATTGCTTGCTTTTGCATTGAAAATTTTAATATTTTTCAAAACTTTGTAAAACTTAATATTTGCAATAAAACTTTGTGTAAACTGTTGGAAATTGTCAAAATCAACGTTTTCTGATCGATACCATATCGATTTTCAATAATTTTATTGGTTTTCTAAGGATTTCAAACAGTATATTCAAATTTGAAATTACCGTGTTTAACGTTGAAAAACTAGCTTGAAATGCTTGCTTTTGCATTGAAAATTCAATATTTTTCAAAACTTTGTAAAACTTAATATTTGCAATAAAACTTTGTGTAAACTGTTGGAAATTGTCAAAATAACATTTTCAGATCGATACCATATCGATTTTCAATAATTTTATTGGTTTTCTAATGATTTCAAACACTATATTCAAATTTGAAATTACCGTGTTTAACGTTGAAAAAGTAGCTTGAATTGCTTGCTTTTGCATTGAAAATTCAATATTTTTCAAAACTTTGTAAAACTTAATATTTGCAATAAAACTTTATGTAAACTGTTGGAAATTGTCAAAATCAACATTTTCTGATCGATACCATATCGATTTTCAATAATTTTATTGGTTTTCTAATGATTTCAAACACTATATTCAAATTTGAAATTACCGTGTTTAACGTTGAAAAAGAAGCTTGAATTGCTTGCTTTTGCATTGAAAATTCAATATTTTTCAAAACTTTGTAAAACTTATTATTTGCAATAAAACTTTGTGTAAACTGTTGGAAATTGTCAAAATCAACATTTTCTGATTGATACCATATCGATTTTCAATAATTTTATTGGTTTTCTAAGGATTTCAAACAGCATATTCAAATTTGAAATTACCGTGTTTAACGTTGAAAAACTAGCTTGAAATGCTTGCTTTTGCATTGAAATTTCAATATTTTTCAAAACTTTGTAAAACATAATATTTGCAATAAAACTTTATGTAAACTGTTGGAAATTGTCAAAATCAACATTTTCTGATCGATACCATATCGATTTTCAATAATTTTATTGGTTTTCTAATGATTTCAAACACTATATTCAAATTTGAAATTACCGTGTTTAACGTTGAAAAAGTAGCTTGAATTGCTTGCTTTTGCATTGAAAATTCAATATTTTTCAAAACTTTGTAAAACTTAATATTTGCAATAAAACTTTATGTAAACTGTTGGAAATTGTCAAAATCAACATTTTCTGATTGATACCATATCGATTTTCAATAATTTTATTGGTTTTCTAATGATTTCAAATACTATATTCAAATTTGAAATTACCGTGTTTAACGTTGAAAACGTAGCTTGAATTGCTTGCTTTTGCATTGAAAATTCAATATTTTTCAAAACTTTGTAAAACTTAATATTTGCAATAAAACTTTGTGTAAACTGTTGGAAATTGTCAAAATCACATTTTCTGATCGATAACATATCGATTTTCAATAATTTTATTGGTTTTCTAATGATTTCAAACAGCATATTCAAATTTGAAATTACCGTGTTTAACGTTGAAAAAGTAGCTTGAATTGCTTGCTTTTGCATTGAAAATTCAATATTTTTCAAAACTTTGTAAAACTTAATATTTGCAATAAAACTTTATGTAAACTGTTGAAAATTGTCAAAATCAACATTTTCTGATCGATACCATATCGATTTTCAATAATTTTATTGGTTTTCTAATGATTTCAAACACTATATTCAAATTTGAAATTACAGTGTTTAACGTTGAAAAAGTAGCTTGAATTGCTTGCTTTTGAATTGAAAATTCAATATTTTTCAAAACTCTGCAAAGCTTAATATTTGCAATAAAAGTTTGTGTAAACTGTTGGAAATTGTCAAAATCAACATTTTCTGATCGATACCATATCGATTTTCAATAATTTTATTTGTTTTCTAATGATTTCAAATAGCATATTCAAATTTGAAATTACCGTGTTTAACGTTGAAAAACTAGCTTGAAATGCTTGCTTTTGCATTGAAAATTCAATATTTTCAAAACTTTGTAAAACTTAATATTTGCAATAAAACTTTGTGTAAACTTTTGGAAATTGTCAAAGTCATCATTTTCTGATCGATACCATATCGATTTTCAATAATTTTATTGGTTTTCTAAGGATTTCAAACAGTATATTCAAATTTGAAATTACCGTGTTTAACGTTGAAAAAGTAGCTTGAATTGCTTGCTTTTGCATTGAAATTTCAATATTTTTCAAAACTTTGTAAAACATAATATTTGCAATAGAACTATGTGTAAACTGTTGGAAATTGTCAAAATCAACATTTTCTGATCAATACCATATCGATTTTCAATAATTTTATTGGTTTTCTAATGATTTCAAACAGCATATTCAAATTTGAAATTACCGTGTTTAACGTTGAAAAACTAGCTTGAAATGCTTGCTTTTGCATTGAAAATTCAATATTTTTCAAAACTTTGTAAAACTTAATATTTGCAATAAAACTTTGTGTAAACTGTTGGAAATTGTCAAAATCAACATTTTCTGATCGATACCATATCGATTTTCAATAATTTTGTTGGTTTTCTAATGATTTCAAACACTATATTCAAATTTGAAATTACCGTGTTTAACGTTGAAAAAGTAGCTTGAATTGCTTGCTTTTGCATTGAAAATTCAATATTTTTCAAAACTTTGTAAAACTTAATATTTGCAATAAAACTTTGTGTAAACTGTTGGAAATTGTCAAAATCAACATTTTCTGATCGATACCATATCGATTTTCAATAAATTTATTGGTTTTCTAAGGATTTCAAACAGTATATTCAAATTTGAAATTACCGTGTTTAACGTTGAAAAAGTAGCTTGAATTGCTTGCTTTTGCATTGAAAATTCAATATTTTTCAAAACTTTGTAAAACTTAATATTTGCAATAAAACTTTGTGTAAACTGTTGGAAATTTTCAAAATCAACATTTTCTGATTGATACCATATCGATTTTCAATAATTTTATTGGTTTTCTAAGGATTTCAAACAGCATATTCAAATTTGAAATTACCGTGTTTAACGTTGAAAAACTAGCTTGAAATGCTTGCTTTTGCATTGAAATTTCAATATTTTTCAAAACTTTGTAAAACATAATATTTGCAATAAAACTTTATGTAAACTGTTGGAAATTGTCAAAATCAACACTTTCTGATCGATACCATATCGATTTTCAAAAATTTTATTGGTTTTCTAAGGATTTCAAACAGTATATTCAAATTTGAAATTACCGTGTTTAACGTTGAAAAAGTAGCTTGAATTGCTTGCTTTTGCATTGAAATTTCAATATTTTTCAAAACTTTGTAAAACATAATATTTGCAATAGAACTATGTGTAAACTGTTGGAAATTGTCAAAATCAACATTTTCTGATCAATACCATATCGATTTTCAATAATTTTATTGGTTTTCTAATGATTTCAAACAGCATATTCAAATTTGAAATTACCGTGTTTAACGTTGAAAAACTAGCTTGAAATGCTTGCTTTTGCATTGAAAATTCAATATTTTTCAAAACTTTGTAAAACTTAATATTTGCAATAAAACTTTGTGTAAACTGTTGGAAATTGTCAAAATCAACATTTTCTGATCGATACCATATCGATTTTCAATAATTTTGTTGGTTTTCTAATGATTTCAAACACTATATTCAAATTTGAAATTACCGTGTTTAACGTTGAAAAAGTAGCTTGAATTGCTTGCTTTTGCATTGAAAATTCAATATTTTTCAAAACTTTGTAAAACTTAATATTTGCAATAAAACTTTGTGTAAACTGTTGGAAATTGTCAAAATCAACATTTTCTGATCGATACCATATCGATTTTCAATAAATTTATTGGTTTTCTAAGGATTTCAAACAGTATATTCAAATTTGAAATTACCGTGTTTAACGTTGAAAAAGTAGCTTGAATTGCTTGCTTTTGCATTGAAAATTCAATATTTTTCAAAACTTTGTAAAACTTAATATTTGCAATAAAACTTTGTGTAAACTGTTGGAAATTGTCAAAATCAACATTTTCTGATTGATACCATATCGATTTTCAATAATTTTATTGGTTTTCTAAGGATTTCAAACAGCATATTCAAATTTGAAATTACCGTGTTTAACGTTGAAAAACTAGCTTGAAATGCTTGCTTTTGCATTGAAATTTCAATATTTTTCAAAACTTTGTAAAACATAATATTTGCAATAAAACTTTATGTAAACTGTTGGAAATTGTCAAAATCAACACTTTCTGATCGATACCATATCGATTTTCAAAAATTTTATTGGTTTTCTAAGGATTTCAAACAGTATATTCAAATTTGAAATTACCGTGTTTAACGTTGAAAAAGTAGCTTGAATTGCTTGCTTTTGCATTGAAATTTCAATATTTTTCAAAACTTTGTAAAACATAATATTTGCAATAGAACTATGTGTAAACTGTTGGAAATTGTCAAAATCAACATTTTCTGATCGATACCATATCGATTTTCAATAATTTTATTGGTTTTCTAATGATTTCAAACAGCATATTCAAATTTGAAATTACCGTGTTTAACGTTGAAAAACTAGCTTGAAATGCTTGCTTTTGCATTGAAAATTCAATATTTTTCAAAACTTTGTAAAATTTATATTTGCAATAAAACTTTGTGTAAACTGTTGGAAATTGTCAAAATCAACATTTTCTGATCGATACCATATCGATTTTCAATAATTTTATTGGTTTTCTAATGATTTCAAACACTATATTCAAATTTGAAATTACAGTGAAAAAGTAGCTTGAATTGCTTGCTTTTGCATTGAAAATTCAATATTTTTCAAAACTTTGCAAATCTTAATATTTGCAATAAAACTTTGTGTAAACTGTTGGAAATTGTCAAAATCAACATTTTCTGATCGATACCATATCGATTTTCAATAATTTTATTGGTTTTCTAAGGATTTCAAACAGTATATTCAAATTTGAAATTACCGTGTTTAACGTTGAAAAAGTAGCTTGAATTGCTTGCTTTTGCATTGAAAATTCAATATTTTTCAAAACTTTGTAAAACTTAATATTTGCAATAAAACTTTGTGTAAACTGTTGGAAATTGTCAAAATCAACATTTTCTGATCGATACCATATCGATTTTCAATAATTTTATTGGTTTTCTAATGATTTCAAACAGCATATTCAAATGTGAAATTAACCGTGTTTAACGTTGAAAAAGTAGCTTGAATTGTTTGCATTTGCATTGAAAATTCAATATTTTTCAAAACTTTGTAAAACTTAATATTTGCAATAAAACTTTGTGTAAACTGTTGGAAATTGTCAAAATCAACATTTTCTGATCGATACCATATCGATTTTCAATAATTTTATTGGTTTTCTAATGATTTCAAACACTATATTCAAATTTGAAATTACCGTGTTTAACGTTGAAAAAGTAGCTTGAATTGCTTGCTTTTGCATTGAAAATTCAATATTTTTCAAAACTTTGTAAAACTTAATATTTGCAATAAAACATTGTGTAAACTGTTGGAAATTGTCAAAATCAACATTTTCTGATCGATACCATATCGATTTTCAATAATTTTATTGGTTTTCTAATGATTTCAAACAGCATATTCAAATTTGAAATTACCGTGTTTAACGTTGAAAAACTAGCTTGAAATGCTTGCTTTTGCATTGAAAATTCAATATTTTTCAAAACTTTGTAAAATTTATATTTGCAATAAAACTTTGTGTAAACTGTTGGAAATTGTCAAAATCAACATTTTCTGATCGATACCATATCGATTTTCAATAATTTTATTGGTTTTCTAATGATTTCAAACACTATATTCAAATTTGAAATTACAGTGAAAAAGTAGCTTGAATTGCTTGCTTTTGCATTGAAAATTCAATATTTTTCAAAACTTTGCAAATCTTAATATTTGCAATAAAACTTTGTGTAAACTGTTGGAAATTGTCAAAATCAACATTTTCTGATCGATACCATATCGATTTTCAATAATTTTATTGGTTTTCTAAGGATTTCAAACAGTATATTCAAATTTGAAATTACCGTGTTTAACGTTGAAAAAGTAGCTTGAATTGCTTGCTTTTGCATTGAAAATTCAATATTTTTCAAAACTTTGTAAAACTTAATATTTGCAATAAAACTTTGTGTAAACTGTTGGAAATTGTCAAAATCAACATTTTCTGATCGATACCATATCGATTTTCAATAATTTTATTGGTTTTCTAATGATTTCAAACAGCATATTCAAATGTGAAATTAACCGTGTTTAACGTTGAAAAAGTAGCTTGAATTGTTTGCATTTGCATTGAAAATTCAATATTTTTCAAAACTTTGTAAAACTTAATATTTGCAATAAAACTTTGTGTAAACTGTTGGAAATTGTCAAAATCAACATTTTCTGATCGATACCATATCGATTTTCAATAATTTTATTGGTTTTCTAATGATTTCAAACACTATATTCAAATTTGAAATTACCGTGTTTAACGTTGAAAAAGTAGCTTGAATTGCTTGCTTTTGCATTGAAAATTCAATATTTTTCAAAACTTTGTAAAACTTAATATTTGCAATAAAACATTGTGTAAACTGTTGGAAATTGTCAAAATCAACATTTTCTGATCGATACCATATCGATTTTCAATAATTTTATTGGTTTTCTAATGATTTCAAACAGCATATTCAAATTTGAAATTACCGTGTTTAACGTTGAAAAACTAGCTTGAAATGCTTGCTTTTGCATTGAAAATTCAATATTTTTCAAAACTTTGTAAAACTTAATATTTGCAATAAAACTTTGTGTAAACTGTTGGAAATTGTCAAAATCAACATTTTCTGATCGATACCATATCGATTTTCAATAATTTTATTGGTTTTCTAATGATTTCAAACAGCATATTCAAATTTGAAATTACCGGGTTTAACGTTGAAAAACTAGATTCAAATGTTTGCTTTTGCATTAAAATTTCAATATTTTTCAAAACTTTGTAAAACATAATATTTGCAATAAAACTTTGTGTAAATTGTTGGAAATTGTCAAAATCAACATTTTCTGATCGATACCATATCGATTTTCAATAATTTTATTGGGTTTCTAATGATTTCAAACAGCATATTCAAATTTGAAATTACCGTGTTTAACGTTGAAAAACTAGCTTCAAATGCTTGCATTGAAATTTCAATATTTTTCAAAACTTTGTAAAACATAATATTTGCAATAAAACATTGTGTAAACTGTTGGAAATTGTCAAATCAACATTTTCTGATCGATACCATATCAATTTTCAATAATTTTATTGGTTTTCTAATGATTTCAAACAGCATATTCAAATTTGAAATTACCGTGTTTAACGTTGAAAAAGTAGCTTGAATTGCTTGCTTTTGCATTGAAAATTCAATATTTTTCAAAACTTTGTAAAACTTAATATTTGCAATAAAACTTTGTGTAAACTGTTGGAAATTGTCAAAATCAACATTTTCTGATCGATACCATATCGATTTTCAATAATTTTATTGGTTTTCTAAGGATTTCAAACAGCATATTCAAATGTGAAATTACCGTGTTTAACGTTGAAAAACTAGCTTGAAATGCTTGCTTTTGCATTGAAATTTCAATATTTTTCAAAACTTTGTAAAACATAATATTTGCAATAAAACTTTATGTAAACTGTTGGAAATTGTCAAAATCAACATTTTCTGATCGATACCATATCGATTTTCAATAATTTTATTGGTTTTCTAATGATTTCAAACACTATATTCAAATTTAAAATTACAGTGTTTAACGTTGAAAAAGTAGCTTGAATTGCTTGCTTTTGCATTGAAAATTCAATATTTTTCAAACCTTTGCAAATCTTAATATTTGCAATAAAACTTTGTGTAAACTGTTGGAAATTGTCAAAATCAACATTTTCTGATCGATACCATATCGATTTTCAATGATTTTATTGGTTTTCTAATGATTTCAAACAGCATATTCAAATTTGAAATTACCGTGTTTAACGTTGAAAAACTAGCTTGAAATGCTTGCTTTTGCATTGAAAATTCAATATTTTTCAAAACTTTGTAAAACTTAATATTTGCAATAAAACTTTGTGTAAAGTGTTGGAAATTGTCAAAATCAACATTTTCTGATCGATACCATATCGATTTTCAACAATTTTATTGGTTTTCTAATGATTTCAAACAGTATATTCAAATTTGAAATTACCGTGTTTAACGTTGAAAAAGTAGGTTGAATTGCTCGCTTTTGCATTGAAAATTCAATATTTTTCAAAACTTTGTAAAACATAATATTTGCAATAAAACTTTGTGTAAATTGTTGGAAATTGTCAAAATCAACATTTTCTGATCGATACCATATCGATTTTCAATAGTTTTATTGGTTTTCTAATGATTTCAAACAGCATATTCAAATTTGAAATTACCGTGTTTAACGTTGAAAAACTAGCTTGCTTTTGCATTGAAAATTCAATATTTTTCAAAACTTTGTAAAACTTAATATTTGCAATAAAACTTTGTGTAAACTGTTGGAAATTGTCAAAATCAACATTTTCTGATCGATGCCATATCGATTTTCAATAATTTTATTGGTTTTCTAATGATTTCAAACAGCATATTCAAATTTGAAATTACCGTGTTTAACGTTGAAAAACTAGCTTGAAATGCTTGCATTGAAAATTCAATATTTTTCAAAACTTTGTAAAACTTAATATTGGCAATAAAACTTTGTGTAAACTGTTGGAAATTGTCAAAATGAACATTTTCTGATCGATACCATATCGATTTTCAATAATTTTATTGGTTTTCTAATGATTTCAAACACTATATTCAAATTTGAAATTACAGTGTTTAACGTTGAAAAGTAGCTTGAATTGCTTGCTTTTGCATTGAAAATTCAATATTTTTCAAAACTTTGTAAAACTTAATATTTGCAATAAAACTTTGTGTAAACTGTTGGAAATTGTCAAAATCAACATTTTCTGATCGATACCATATCGATTTTCAATAATTTTATTGGTTTTCTAAGGATTTCAAACAGTATATTCAAATTTGAAATTACCGTGTTTAACGTTGAAAAACTAGCTTGAAATGCTTGTTTTTGCATTGAAAATTCAATATTTTTCAAAACTTTGTAAAACTTAATATTTGCAATAAAACTTTGTGTAAACTGTTGGAAATTGTCAAAATCAACATTTTCTGATCGATACCATATCGATTTTCAATAATTTTATTGGTTTTCTAATGATTTCAAACAGCATATTCAAATTTGAAATTACCGTGTTTAACGTTGAAAAACTACCTTCAAATGCTATATTGAAATTTCAATATTTTTCAAAACTTTGTAAAACATAATATTTGCAATAAAACTTTGTTTAAACTTTTGGAAATTGTCAAAATCAACATTTTCTGATCGATACCATATCGATTTTCAATAATTATATTGGTTTTCTAATGATTTCAAACAGCATATTCAAATTTGAAATTACCGTGTTTAACGTTAAAAAAGTAGCTTGAATTGCTTGCTTTTGCATTTAAAATTCAATATTTTTAAAACTTTGTAAAACTTAATATTTGCAATAAAACTTTGTGTAAACTTTTGGAAATTGTCAAAATCAACATTTTCTGATCGATACCATATCGATTTTCAATAATTTTATTGGTTTTCTAAGGATTTCAAACAGTATATTCAAATTTGAAATTACCGTGTTTAACGTTGAAAAAGTAGCTTGAATTGCTTGCTTTTGCATTGAAAATTCAATATTTTTCAAAACTTTGTAAAACTTAATATTTGCAATAAAATTTTGTGTAAACTGTTGGAAATTGTCAAAATCAACATTTTCTGATCGATACCATATCGATTTTCAATAATTTTATTGGTTTTCTAATGATTTCAAACAGCATATTCAAATGTGAAATTAACCGTGTTTAACGTTGAAAAAGTAGCTTGAATTGTTTGCATTTGCATTGAAAATTCAATATTTTTCAAAACTTTGTAAAACTTAATATTTGCAATAAAACTTTGTGTAAACTGTTGGAAATTGTCAAAATCAACATTTTCTGATCGATACCATATCGATTTTCAATAATTTTATTGGTTCTCTAATGATTTCAAACACTATATTCAAATTTGAAATTACCGTGTTTAACGTTGAAAAGTAGCTTGAATTGCTTGCTTTTGCATTGAAAATTCAATATTTTTCAAAACTTTGTAAAACTTAATATTTGCAATAAAACATTGTGTAAACTGTTGGAAATTGTCAAAATCAACATTTTCTGATCGATACCATATCGATTTTCAATAATTTTATTGGTTTTCTAATGATTTCAAACAGCATATTCAAATTTGAAATTACCGTGTTTAACGTTGAAAAACTAGCTTGAAATGCTTGCTTTTGCATTGAAAATTCAATATTTTTCAAAACTTTGTAAAACTTAATATTTGCAATAAAACTTTGTGTAAACTGTTGGAAATTGTCAAAATCAACATTTTCTGATCGATACCATATCGATTTTCAATAATTTTATTGGTTTTCTAATGATTTCAAACAGCATATTCAAATTTGAAATTACCGGGTTTAACGTTGAAAAACTAGATTCAAATGTTTGCTTTTGCATTAAAATTTCAATATTTTTCAAAACTTTGTAAAACATAATATTTGCAATAAAACTTTGTGTAAATTGTTGGAAATTGTCAAAATCAACATTTTCTGATCGATACCATATCGATTTTCAATAATTTTATTGGTTTTCTAATGATTTCAAACAGCATATTCAAATTTGAAATTACCGTGTTTAACGTTGAAAAACTAGCTTCAAATGCTTGTATTGAAATTTCAATATTTTTCAAAACTTTGTAAAACATAATATTTGCAATAAAACTTTGTTTAAACTTTTGGAAATTGTCAAAATCAACATTTTCTGATCGATACCATATCGATTTTCAATAATTTTATTGGTTTTCTAAGGATTTCAAACAGTATATTCAAATTTGAAATTACCGTGTTTAACGTTGAAAAACTAGCTTGAAATGCTTGCTTTTGCATTGAAAATTCAATATTTTTCAAAACTTTGTAAAACTTAATATTTGCAATAAAACTTTGTGTAAACTGTTGGAAATTGTCAAAATCAACATTTTCTGATCGATACCATATCGATTTTCAATAATTTTATTGGTTTTCTAATGATTTCAAACAGCATATTCAAATTTGAAATTACCGTGTTTAACGTTGAAAAACTAGCTTGAAATGCTTGCTTTTGCATTGAAAATTCAATATTTTTCAAAACTTTGTAAAACTTAATGTTTGCAATAAAACTTTCTGTAAAATTTTGGAAATTGTCAAAATCAACATTTTCTGATCGATACCATATCGATTTTCAATAATTTTATTGGTTTTCTAATGATTTCAAACAGCATACTCAAATTTGAAATTACCGTGTTTAACGTTGAAAAACTAGCTTGAAATGCTTGCTTTTGCATTGAAAATTCAATATTTTTCAAAACTTTGTAAAACTTAATATTTGCAATAAAACTTTGTGTAAACTGTTGGAAATTGTCAAAATCAACATTTTCTGATCGATACCATATCGATTTTCAATAATTTTATTGGTTTTCTAATGATTTCAAACAGCATATTCAAATTTGAAATTACCGTGTTTAACGTTGAAAAACTAGCTTCAAATGCTTGTATTGAAATTTCAATATTTTTCAAAACTTTGTAAAACATAATATTTGCAATAAAACTTTGTGTAAACTGTTGGAAATTGTCAAAATCAACATTTTCTGATCGATACCATATCGATTTTCAATAATTTTATTGGTTTTCTAATGATTTCAAACAGTATATTCAAATTTGAAATTACCGTGTTTAATGTTGAAAAAGTAGCTTGAATTGCTTGCTTTTGCATTGAAAATTCAATATTTTTCAAAACTTTGTAAAACTTAATATTTGCAATAAAACTTTGTGTAAAATTATGGAAATTTTCAAAATCAACATTTTCTGATCGATACCATATCGATTTTCAATAATTTTATTGGTTTTCTAAGGATTTCAAACAGCATATTCAAATTTGAAATTACCGTGTTTAACGTTGAAAAACTAGCTTCAAATGCTTGCAGTGAAATTTCAATATTTTTCAAAACTTTGTAAAACATAATATTTGCAATAAAACTTTGTGTAAACTGTTGGAAATTGTCAAAATCAACATTTTCTAATCGATACCATATAGATTTTCAATAATTTTATTGGTTTTCTAATGATTTCAAACAGCATATTCAAATTTGAAATTACCGTGTTTAACGTTGAAAAACTAACTTGAATTGCTTGCTTTTGCATTGAAAATTCAATATTTTTCAAAACTTTGTAAAACTTAATATTTGCAATAAAACCTTGTGTAAACTGTTGGAAATTGTCAAAATCAACATTTTCTGATCGATACCATATCGATTTTCAATAATTTTATTGGTTTTCTAATGATTTCAAACACTATATTCAAATTTGAAATTACCGTGTTTAACGTTGAAAAAGTAGCTTGAATTGCTTGCTTTTGCATTGAAAATTCAATATTTTTCAAAACTTTGTACAACTTAATATTTGCAATAAAACTTTGTGTAAACTGTTGGAAATTGTCAAAATCAACATCTTCTGATCGATACCATATCGATTTTCAATAATTTTATTGGTTTTCTAAGGATTTCAAACAGTATATTCAAATTTGAAATTACCGTGTTTAACGTTGAAAAAGTAGCTTGAATTGCTTGCTTTTGCATTGAAAATTCAATATTTTTCAAAACTTTGTAAAACTTAATATTTGCAATAAAACTTTGTGTAAACTGTTGGAAATTGTCAAAATCAACATTTTCTGATCGATACCATATCGATTTTCAATAATTTTATTGGTTTTCTAATGATTTCAAACAGCATACTCAAATTTGAAATTACCGTGTTTAACGTTGAAAAACTAGGTTGAAATGCTTGCTTTTGCATTGAAAATTCAATATTTTTCAAAACTTTGTAAAACTTAATATTTGCAATAAAACTTTGTGTAAACTGTTGGAAATTGTCAAAATCAACATTTTCTGATCGATACCATATCGATTTTCAATAATTTTATTGGTTTTCTAATGATTTCAAACAGCATATTCAAATTTGAAATTACCGTGTTTAACGTTGAAAAACTAGCTTCAAATGCTTGTATTGAAATTTCAATATTTTTCAAAACTTTGTAAAACATAATATTTGCAATAAAACTTTGTTTAAACTTTTGGAAATTGTCAAAATCAACATTTTCTGATCGATACGATATCGATTTTCAATAATTTTATTGGTTTTCTAATGATTTCAAACAGTATATTCAAATTTGAAATTTCCGTGTTTAATGTTGAAAAAGTAGCTTGAATTGCTTGCTTTTGCATTGAAAATTCAATATTTTTCAAAACTTGTAAAACTTAATATTTGCAATAAAACTTTGTGTAAACTGTTGGAAATTGTCAAAATCAACATTTTCTGATCGATACCATATCGATTTTCAATAATTTTATTGGTTTTCTAATGATTTCAAACAGTATATTCAAATTTGAAATTACCGTGTTTAACGTTGAAAAAGTAGCTTGAATTGCTTGCTTTTGCATTGAAAATTCAATATTTTTCAAAACTTTGTAAAACTTAATATTTGCAATAAAACTTTGTGTAAACTGTTGGAAATTGTCAAAATCAACATTTTCTGATCGATACCATATCGATTTTCAATAATTTTATTGGTTTTCTAATGTTTTCAAACAGCATATTCAAATTTGAAATTACCGTGTTTAACGTTGAAAAACTAGCTTGCTTTTGCATTGAAAATTCAATATTTTTCAAAACTTTGTAAAACTTAATATTTGAAATAAAACTTTGTGTGAACTGTTGGAAATTGTCAAAATCAACATTTTCTGATCGTTACCATATCGATTTTCAATAATTTTATTGGTTTTCTAAGGATTTCAAACAGTATATTCAAATTTGAAATTACCGTGTTTAACGTTGAAAAAGTAGCTTGAATTGCTTGCTTTTGCATTGAAAATTCAATATTTTTCAAAACTTTGTAAAACTTAATATTTGCAATAAAACTTTGTGTAAACTGTTGGAAATTGTTAAAATCAACATTTTCTGATCGATACCATATCGATTTTCAATAATTTTATTGGTTTTCTAATGATTTCAACCAGGATACTCAAATTTGAAATTACCGTGTTTAACGTTGAAAAATTAGCTTGAAATGCTTGCTTTTGCATTGAAAATTCAATATTTTTCAAAAGTTTGTAAAACTTAATATTTGCAATAAAACTTTGTGTAAACTGTTGGAAATTGTCAAAATCAACATTTTCTGATCGATACCATATCGATTTTCAATAATTTTATTGGTTTTCTAATGATTTCAAACAGCATAGTCAAATTTGAAATTACCGTGTTTAACGTTGAAAAAGTAGCTTGAATTGCTTGAAAATTCAATATTTTTCAAGACTTTGTAAAACTTAATATTTGCAATAAAACTTTGTGTAAACTGTTGGAAATTGTCAAAATCAACATTTTCTGATCGATACCATATCGATTTTTAATAATTTTATTCGTTTTCTAAGGATTTCAAACACTATATTCAAATTTGAAATTACCGTGTTTAACGTTGAAAACGTAGCTTGAATTGGTTGCTTTTGCATTGAAAATTCAATATTTTTCAAAACTTTGTAAAACATAATATTTGCAATAAAACTTTGTGTAAACTGTTGGAAATTGTCAAAATCAACATTTTCTGATCGATACCATATCGATTTTCAATAATTTTATTGGTTTTCTAATGATTTCAAACAGCATATTCAAATTTGAAATTACCGTGTTTAACGTTGAAAAACTAGCTTGAAATGATTGCTTTTGCATTGAAAATTCAATATTTTTCAAAACTTTGTAAAACTTAATATTTGCAATAAAACTTTGTGTAAACTGTTGGAAATTGTCAAAACCAACATTTTCTGATCGATACCATATCGATTTTCAATAATTTTATTGGTTTTCTCAGGATTTCAAACACTATATTCAAATTTGAAATTACCGTGTTTAACGTTGAAAAAGTAGCGTGAATTGCTTGCTTTTGCATTGAAAATTCAATATTTTTCAAAACTTTGTAAAACTTAATATTTGCAATAAAACTTTGTGTAAACTGTTGGAAATTGTCAAAATCAACATTTTCTGATCGATACCATATCGATTTTCAATAATTTTATTGGTTTTCTAATGATTTCAAACACTATATTCAAATTTGAAATTACCGTGTTTAACGTTGAAAAACTAGCTTCAAATGCTTGCTTTTGCATTGAAAATTCAATATTTGTCAAAAATTTTTAAAACTTAATATTTGCAATAAAACTTTGTGTAAACTGTTGGAAATTGTCAAAATCAATATTTTCTGATCGATACCATATCGATTTTCAATAATTTTATTGGTTTTCTAATGATTTCAAACAGCATATTCAAATTTGAAATTACCGTGTTTAACGTTGAAAAACTAGCTTCAAATGCTTGCATTGAAATTTCAATATTTTTCAAAACTTTGTAAAACTTAATATTTGCAATAAAACTTTGTGTAAACTGTTGGAAATTGTCAAAATCAACATTTTCTGATCGATACCATATCGATTTTCAATAATTTTATTGGTTTTCTAATGATTTCAAACAGCATATTCAAATTTGAAATTACCGTGTTTAATGTTGAAAAAGTAGCTTGAATTGCTTGCTTTGGCATTGAAAATTCAATATTTTTCAAAACTTTGTAAAACTTAATATTTGCAATGAAACTTTGTGTAAACTGTTGGAAATTGTCAAAATTAACATTTTCTGATCGATACCATATCGATTTTTAATAATTTTATTGGTTTTCTAAGGATTTCAAACAGTATATTCAAATTTGAAATTACCGTGTTTAACGTTGAAAAAGTAGCTTGAATTGCTTGCTTTTGCATTGAAAATTCAATATTTTTCAAAACTTTGTAAAACTTAATATTTGCAATAAAACTTTGTGTAAACTGTTGGAAATTGTCAAAATCAACATTTTCTGATCGATACCATATCGATTTTCAATAATTTTATTGGTTTTCTAATGATTTCAAACAGCATATTCAAATTTGAAATTACCGTGTTTAACGTTGAAAAACTAGCTTGCTTTTGCATTGAAAATTCAATATTTTTCAAAACTTTGTAAAACTTAATATTTGAAATAAAACTTTGTGTAAACTGTTTGAAATTGTCAAAATCAACGTTTTCTGATCGATACCATATCGATTTTCAATAATTTTATTGGTTTTCTAATGATTTCAAACAGTATATTCAAATTTGAAATTACCGTGTTTAACGTTGAAAAAGTAGCTTGAATTGCTTGCTTTTGCATTGAAAATTCAATATTTTTCAAAACTTTGTGAAACTTAATATTTGCAATAAAACTTTGTGTAAACTGTTGGAAATTGTCAAAATCAACATTTTCTGATTGATACCATATCGATTTTCAATAATTTTATTGGTTTTCTAAGGATTTCAAACAGTATATTCAAATTTGAAATTACCGTGTTTAACGTTGAAAAAGTAGCTTGAATTGCTTGCTTTTGCATTGAAAATTCAATATTTTTCAAAACTTTGTAAAACTTAATATTTGCAATAAAACTTTGTGTAAACTGTTGGAAATTGTCAAAATCAACATTTTCTGATCGATACCATATCGATTTTCAATAATTTTATTGGTTTTCTAATGATTTCAAACAGTATATTTAAATTTGAAATTACCGTGTTTAACGTTGAAAAAGTAGCTTGAATTGCTTGCTTTTGCATTGAAAATTCAATATTTTTCAAAACTTTGTAAAACTTAATATTTGCAATAAAACTTTGTGTAAACTGTTGGAAATTGTCAAAATCAACATTTTCTGATCGATACCATATCGATTTTCAATAATTTTATTGCTTTTCTAATGATTTCAAACAGCATATTCAAATTTGAAATTACCGTGTTTAACGTTGAAAAACTAGCTTGCTTTTGCATTGAAAATTCAATATTTTTCAAAACTTTGTAAAACTTAATATTTGAAATAAAACTTTGTGTAAACTGTTGGAAATTGTCAAAATCAACGTTTTCTGATCGATACCATATCGATTTTCAATAATTTTATTGGTTTTCTAATGATTTCAAACAGTATATTCAAATTTGAAATTACCGTGTTTAACGTTGAAAAAGTAGCTTGAATTGCTTGCTTTTGCATTGAAAATTCAATATTATTCAAAACTTTGTAAAACTTAATATTTGCAATAAAACTTTGTGTAAACTGTTGGAAATTGTCAAAATCAACATTTTCTGATCGATACCATATCGATTTTCAATAATTTTATTGGTTTTCTAAGGATTTCAAACAGTATATTCAAATTTGAAATTACCGTGTTTAACGTTGAAAAAGTAGCTTGAATTGCTTGCTTTTGCATTGAAAATTCAATATTTTTCAAAACTTTGTAAAACTTAATATTTGCAATAAAACTTTGTGTAAACTGTTGGAAATTGTCAAAATCAACATTTTCTGATCGATACCATATCGATTTTCAATAATTTTATTGGTTTTCTAATGATTTCAAACAGTATATATAAATTTGAAATTACCGTGTTTAACGTTGAAAAAGTAGCTTGAATTGCTTGCTTTTGCATTGAAAATTCAATATTTTTCAAAACTTTGTAAAACTTAATATTTGCAATAAAACTTTGTGTAAACTGTTGGAAATTGTCAAAATCAACATTTTCTGATCGATACCATATCGATTTTCAATAATTTTATTGCTTTTCTAATGATTTCAAACAGCATATTCAAATTTGAAATTACCGTGTTTAACGTTGAAAAACTAGCTTGATTTTGCATTGAAAATTCAATATTTTTCAAAACTTTGTAAAACTTAATATTTGCAATAAAACTTTGTTTAAACTGTTGGAAATTGTCAAAATCAACATTTTCTGATCGATGCCATATCGATTTTCAATAATTTTATTGGTTTTCTAATGATTTCAAACAGCATATTCAAATTTGAAATTAACGTGTTTAACGTTGAAAAACTAGCTTCAAATGCTTGCATTGAAATTTCAATATTTTTCAAAACTTTGTGAAACTTAATATTTGCAATAAAACTTTGTGTAAACTTTTGGAAATTGTCAAAATCAACATTTTCTGATTGATACCATATCGATTTTCAATAATTTTATTGGTTTTCTAAGGATTTCAAACAGTATATTCAAATTTGAAATTACCGTGTTTAACGTTGAAAAACTAGCTTGAAATGCTTGTTTTTGCATTGAAAATTCAATATTATTCAAAACTTTGTAAAACTTAATATTTGCAATAAAACTTTGTGTAAACTGTTGGAAATTGTCAAAATCAACATTTTCTGATCGATACCATATCGATTTTCAATAATTTTATTGGTTTTCTAAGGATTTCAAACAGTATATTCAAATTTGAAATTACCGTGTTTAACGTTGAAAAAGTAGCTTGAATTGCTTGCTTTTGCATTGAAAATTCAATATTTTTCAAAACTTTGTAAAACTTAATATTTGCAATAAAACTTTGTGTAAACTGTTGGAAATTGTCGAAATCAACATTTTCTGATCGATACCATATCGATTTTCAATAATTTTATTGGTTTTCTAAGGATTTCAAACAGTATATTCAAATTTGAATTTACCGTGTTTAACGTTGAAAAAGTAGCTTGAATTGCTTGCTTTTGCATTGAAAATTCAATATTTTTCAAAACTTTGTAAAACTTAATATTTGAAATAAAACTTTGTGTCAACTGTTGGAAATTGTCAAAATCAACGTTTTCTGATCGATACCATATCGATTTTCAATAATTTTATTGGTTTTCTAATGATTTCAAACAGTATATTCAAATTTGAAATTACCGTGTTTAACGTTGAAAAAGTAGCTTGAATTGCTTGCTTTTGCATTGAAAATTCAATATTATTCAAAACTTTGTAAAACTTAATATTTGCAATAAAACTTTGTGTAAACTGTTGGAAATTGTCAAAATCAACATTTTCTGATCGATACCATATCGATTTTCAATAATTTTATTGGTTTTCTAAGGATTTCAAACAGTATATTCAAATTTGAAATTACCGTGTTTAACGTTGAAAAAGTAGCTTGAATTGCTTGCTTTTGCATTGAAAATTCAATATTTTTCAAATCTTTGTAAAACTTAATATTTGCAATAAAACTTTGTGTAAACTGTTGGAAATTGTCAAAATCAACATTTTCTGATCGATACCATATCGATTTTCAATAATTTTATTGGTTTTCTAATGATTTCAAACAGTATATTTCAATTTGAAATTACCGTGTTTAACGTTGAAAAAGTAGCTTGAATTGCTTGCTTTTGCATTGAAAATTCAATATTTTTCAAAACTTTGTAAAACTTAATATTTGCAATAAAACTTTGTGTAAACTGTTGGAAATTGTCAAAATCAACATTTTCTGATCGATACCATATCGATTTTCAATAATTTTATTGCTTTTCTAATGATTTCAAACAGCATATTCAAATTTGAAATTACCGTGTTTAACGTTGAAAAACTAGCTTGATTTTGCATTGAAAATTCAATATTTTTCAAAACTTTGTAAAACTTAATATTTGCAATAAAACTTTGTTTAAACTGTTGGAAATTGTCAAAATCAATATTTTCTGATCGATGCCATATCGATTTTCAATAATTTTATTGGTTTTCTAATGATTTCAAACAGCATATTCAAAATTGAAATTAACGTGTTTAACGTTGAAAAACTAGCTTCAAATGCTTGCATTGAAATTTCAATATTTTTCAAAACTGTGTAAAACTTAATATTTGCAATAAAACTTTGTGTAAACTTTTGGAAATTGTCAAAATCAACATTTTCTGATCGATACCATATCGATTTTCAATAATTTTATTGGTTTTCTAATGATTTCAAACAGTATATTCAAATTTGAAATTACCGTGTTTAATGTTGAAAAAGTAGCTTGAATTGCTTGCTTTTGCATTGAAAATTCAATATTTTTCAAAACTTTGTGAAACTTAATATTTGCAATAAAACTTTGTGTAAACTGTTGGAAATTGTCAAATTCAACATTTTCTGATCGATACCATATCGATTTTCAATAATTTTATTGGTTTTCTCAGGATTTCAAACACTATATTCAAATTTGAAATTACCGTGTTTAACGTTGAAAAAGTAGCTTGAATTGCTTGCTTTTGCATTGAAAATTCAATATTTTTCAAAACTTTGTAAAACTTAATATTTGCAATAAAACTTTGTGTAAACTGTTGGAAATTGTCAAAATCAACATTTTCTGATCGATACCATATCGATTTTCAATAATTTTATTGGTTTTCTAATGATTTCAAACACTATATTCAAATTTGAAATTACCGTGTTTAACGTTGAAAAACTAGCTTCAAATGCTTCCTTTGGCATTGAAAATTCAATATTTTTCAAAACTTTGTAAAACTTAATATTTGCAATAAAACTTTGTGTAAACTGTTGGAAATTGTCAAAATCAACATTTTCTGATCGATACCATATCGATTTTTAATAATTTTATTGGTTTTCTAATGATTTCAAACAGCATATTCAAATTTAAATTACCGTGTTTAACGTTGAAAAACTAGCTTCAAATGCTTGCATTGAAATTTCAATATTTTTCAAAACTTTGTAAAACATAATATTTGCAATAAAACTTTGTGTAAACTGTTGGAAATTGTCAAAATCAACATTTTCTGATCGATACCATATCGATTTTCAATAATTTTATTGGTTTTCTAATGATTTCAAACAGTATATTCAAATTTGAAATTACCGTGTTTAATGTTGAAAAAGTAGCTTGAATTGCTTGCTTTTGCATTGAAAATTCAATATTTTTCAAAACTTTGTAAAACTTAATATTTGCAATAAAACTTTGTGTAAACTGTTGGAAATTGTCAAAATCAACATTTTCTGATCGATACCATATCGATTTTCAATAATTTTATTGGTTTTCTAAGGATTTCAAACAGTATATTCAAATTTGAAATTACCGTGTTTAACTTTGAAAAAGTAGCTTGAATTGCTTGCTTTTGCATTGAAAATTCAATATTTTTCAAAACTTTGTAAAACTTAATATTTGCAATAAAACTTTGTGTAAACTGTTGGAAATTGTCAAAATCAACATTTTCTGATCGATACCATATCGATTTTCAATAATTTTATTGGTTTCCTAATGATTTCAAACAGAATATTCAAATTTGAAATTACCGGGTTTAACGTTGAAAAACTAGCTTGAAATGCTTGCTTTTGCATTGAAAATTCAATATTTTTCAAAACTTTGTAAAACTTAATATTTGCAATAAAACTTTGTGTAAACTGTTGGAAATTGTCAAAATCAACATTTTCTGATCGATACCATATCGATTTTCAATAATTTTATTGGTTTCCTAATGATTTCAAACAGCATATTCAAATTAGAAATTACCGTGTTTAACGTTGAAAAACTAGCTTCAAATGGTTGCTTTTGCATTGAAATTTCAATATTTTTCAAAACTTTGTAAAACATAATATTTGCAATAAAACTTTGTGTAAACTGTTGGAAATTGTCAAAATCAACATTTTCTGATCGATACCATATCGATTTTCAATAATTTTATTGGTTTTCGAATGATTTCAAACAGCATATTCAAATTTGAAATTACCGTGTTTAACGTTGAAAAACTAGCTTGAAATGCTTGCTTTTGCATTGAAAATTCAATATTTTTCAAAACTTTGTAAAACTTAATATTTGAAATAAAAATTTGTGTAAACTGTTGGAAATTGTCAAAATCAACATTTTCTGATCGATACCATATAGATTTTCAATAATTTTATTGGTTTTCTAATGATTTCAAACAGCATATTCAAATTTGAAATTACCGTGTTTAACGTTGAAAAAGTAGCTTGAAATGCTTGCTTTTGCATTGAAAATTCAATATTTTTCAAAACTTTGTAAAACTTAATATTTGCAATAAAACTTTGTGTAAACTGTTGGAAATTGTCAATATCAACATTTTCTGATCGATACCATATCGATTTTCAATAATTTTATTTGTTTCGTAATGATTTCAAACAGCATATTCAAATTTGAAATTAACGTCTTTAACGTTGAAAAACTACCTTGAAATGCTTGCTTTTGAATTGAAAATTCAATATTTTTCAAAACTTTGTAAAACTTAATATTTGCAATAAAACTTTGTGTAAACTGTTGGAAATTGTCAAAATCAACATTTTCTGATCGATACCATATCGATTTTCAATAATTTTATTGGTTTTCTAATGATTTCACACCCTATATTCAAATTTGAAATTACCGTGTTTAACGTTGAAAACGTAGATTGAATTACTTGCTTTTGCATTGAAAATTCAATATTTTTCAAAACTTTGTAAAACTTAATATTTGCAATAAAACTTTGTGTAAACTGTTGGAAATTGTCAAAATCAACATTTTCTTATCGATAACATATCGATTTTCAATAATTTTATTGGTTTTCTAAGGATTTCAAACAGTATATTCAAATTTGAAATTACCGTGTTTAACGTTGAAAAAGTAGCTTGGATTGCTTGCTTTTGCATTGAAAATTCAATATTTTTCAAAACTTTGTAAAACTTAATATTTGCAATAAAACTTTGTGTAAACTGTTGGAAATTGTCAAAATCAACATTTTCTGATCGATACCATATCGATTTTCAATAATTTTATTGGTTTTCTAATGATTTCAAACACTATATTCAAATTTGAAATTACCGTGTTTAACGTTGAAAACGTAGCTTGAATTACTTGCTTTTGCATTGAAAATTCAATATTTTTCAAAACTTTGTAAAACTTAATATTTGCAATAAAACTTTGTGTAAACTGTTGGAAATTGTCAAAATCAACATTTTCTGATCGATACCATATCGATTTTCAATAATTTTATTGGTTTCCTCATGATTTCAAACAGCATATTCAAATTTGAAATTACCGTGTTTAACGTTGAAAAACTAGCTTGAAATGCTTGCTTTTGCATTGAAAATTCAATATATTTCAAAACTTTGTAAAACTTAATATTTGCAATAAAACTTTGTGTAAACTGTTGGAAATTGTCAAAATCAACATTTTCTGATCGATACCATATCGATTTTCAATACTTTTATTGGTTTCCTATTGATTTCAAAAAGTATATTCAAATTTGAAATTACCGTGTTTAACGTTGAAAAAGTAGCTTGAATTGCTTGCTTTTGAATTGAAAATTCAATACTTTTCAAAATTTTGTAAAACTTAATATTTGCAATAAAACTTTGTGTAAACTGTTGGAAATTGTCAAAATCAACATTTTCTGATCGATACCATATCGATTTTCAATAATTTTATTGGTTTTCTAATGATTTCAAACAGTATATTCAAATTTGAAATTACCGTGTTTAACGTTGAAAAAGTAGCTTGAATTGCTTGCTTTTGCATTGAAAATTCAATATTTTTCAAAACTTTGTAAAACTTAATATTTGCAATAAAACTTTGTGTAAACTGTTGGAAATTGTCAAAATCAACATTTTCTGATCGATACCATATCGATTTTCAATAATTTTATTGGTTTTCTAATGATTTGAAACAGCATATTCAAATTTGAAATTACCGTGTTTAACGTTGAAAAACTAGCTTCAAATGCTTGCATTGAAATTTCAATATTTTTCAAAACTTTGTAAAACATAATATTTGCAATAAAACTTTGTGTAAACTGTTGGAAATTGTCAAAATCAACATTTTCTGATCGATACCATATCGATTTTCAATAATTTTATTGGTTTTCTAATGATTTCAAACAGCATATTCAAATTTGAAATTACCGTGTGTAACGTTGAAAAAGTAGCTTGAAATGCTTGCTTTAGCATTGAAAATTCAATATTTTTCAAAACTTTGTAAAACTTAATATTTGCAATAAAACTTTGTGTAAACTGTTGGAAATTGTCAAAATCAACATTTTCTGATCGATACCATATCGATTTTCAATAATTTTATTGGTTTTCGAATGATTTCAAACAGCATATTCAAATTTGAAATTACCTTGTTTAACGTTGAAAAACTAGCTTCAAATGCTTGCATTGAAATTTCAATATTTTTCAAAACTTTGTAAAACATAATATTTGCAATAAAACTTTGTGTAAACTGTTGGAAATTGTCAAAATCAACATTTTCTGATCGATACCATATCGATTTTCAATAATTTTATTGGTTTTCTAATGATTTCAAACACTATATTCAAATTTGAAATTACCGTGTTTAACGTTGAAAAAGTAGCTTGGATTGCTTGCTTTTGCATTGAAAATTCAATATTTTTCAAAACTTTGTAAAACTTAATATTTGCAATAAAACTTTGTGTAAACTGTTGGAAATTGTCAAAATCAACATTTTCTGATCGATACCATATCGATTTTCAATAATTTTATTGGTTTTCTAATGATTTCAAAGAGCATATTCAAATTTGAAATTACCGTGTTTAACGTTGAAAAACTAGCTTCAAATGCTTGCATTGAAATTTCAATATTTTTCAAAACTTTGTAAAACTTAATATTTGCAATAAAACTTTGTGTAAACTGTTGGAAATTGTCAAAATCAACATTTTCTGATCGATACCATATCGATTTTCAATAATTTTATTGGTTTTCTAATGATTTCAAACAGCATATTCAAATGTAAATTACCGTGTTTAACGTTGAAAAACTAGCTTGCTTTTGCATTGAAAATTCAATATTTTTCAAAACTTTGTAAAACTTGATATATTTGCAATAAAACTTTGTGTAAACTTTTGGAAATTGTCAAAATCAACATTTTCTGATCGATACCATATCGATTTTCAATAATTTTATTGGTTTTCTAATGATTTCAAACAGTATATTCAAATTTGAAATTACCGTGTTTAACGTTGAAAAAGTAGCTTGAATTGCTTGCTTTTGCATTGAAAATTCAATATTTTTCAAAACTTTGTAAAACTTAATATTTGCAATAAAACTTTGTGTAAACTGTTGGAATTTGTCAAAATCAACAGTTTCTGATCGGTACCATATCGATTTTCAATAATTTTATTGGTTTTCTAATGATTTCAAACACTATATTCAAATTTGAAATTACCGTGTTTAACGTTGAAAACGTAGCTTGAATTGCTTGCATTTGCATTGAAAATTCAATATTTTTCAAAACTTTGTAAAACTTAATATTTGCAATAAAACTTTGTGTAAACTGTTGAAAATTGTCAAAATCAACATTTTCTGATCGATACCATATCGATTTTCAATAATTTTATTGGTTTTCGAATGATTTCAAACAGCATATTCAAATTTGAAATTACCGTGTTTAACGTTGAAAAACTAGCTTCAAATGCTTGCATTGAAATTTCAATATTTTTCAAAACTTTGTAAAACATAATATTTGCAATAAAACTTTGTGTAAACTGTTGGAAATTGTCAAAATTAACATTTTCTGATCGATACCATATCGATTTTCAATAATTTTATTGGTTTTCTAAGGATTTCAAACAGTATATTCAAATTTGAAATTAGCGTGTTTAACGTTGAAAAAGTAGCTTGAATTGCTTGCTTTTGCATTGAAAATTCAATATTTTTCAAAACTTTGTAAAACTTAATATTTGCAATAAAACTTTGTGTAAACTGTTGGAAATTGTCAAAATCAACATTTTCTGATCGATACCATATCGATTTTCAATAATTTTATTGGTTTTCTAATGATTTCAAACAGCATATTCAAATTTGAAATTACCGTGTTTAACGTTGAAAAACTAGATTGAAATGCTTGCTTTTGCATTGAAAATTCAATATTTTTCAAAACTTTGTAAAACTTAATATTTGCAATAAAACCTTGTGTAAACTGTTGGAAATTGTCAAAATCAACATTTTCTGATCGATACCATATCGATTTTCAATAATTTTATTGGTTTTCTAATGATTTCAAACAGTATATTCAAATTTGAAATTACCGTGTTTAACGTTGAAAAAGTAGCTTGCTTTTGCATTGAAAATTCAATATTTTTCAAAACTTTGTAAAACTTAATATTTGCAATAAAACTTTGTGTAAACTGTTGGAAATTGTCAAAATCAACATTTTCTGATCGATACCATATCGATTTTCAATAATTTTATTGGTTTTCTAATGATTTCAAACAGTATATTCAAATTTGAAATTACCGTGTTTAACGTTGAAAAAGTAGCTTGAATTGCTTGCTTTTGCATTGAAAATTCAATATTTTCAAAACTTTGTAAAACTTAATATTTACAATAAAACTTTGTGTAAACTGTTGGAATTGGTCAAAATCAACATTTTCTGATCGGTACCATATCGATTTTCAATAATTTTATTGGTTTTCTAATGATTTCAAACACTATATTCAAATTTGAAATTACCGTGTTTAACGTTGAAAACGTAGCTTGAATTGCTTGCTTTTGCATTGAAAATTCAATATTATTCAAAACTTTGTAAAACTTAATATTTGCAATAAAACTTTGTGTAAACTGTTGGAAATTGTCAAAATCAACATTTTCTGATCGATACCATATCGATTTTCAATAATTTTATTGGTTTTCTAATGATTTCAAACAGCATATTCAAATTTGAAATTACCGTGTTTAACGTTGAAAAACTAGCTTGCTTTTGCATTGAAAATTCAATATTTTTCAAAACTTTGTAAAACTTAATATTTGCAATAAAACTTTGTGTAAACTTTTGGAAATTGTCAAAATCAACATTTTCTGATCGATAGCATATCGATTTTCAATAATTTTATTGGTTTTCTAATGATTTCAAACAGTATATTCAAATTTGAAATTACCGTGTTTAACGTTGAAAAAGTAGCTTGAATTCCTTGCTTTTGCATTGAAAATTCAATATTTTTCAAAACTTTGTAAAACTTAATATTTGCAATAAAACTTTGTGTAAACTGTTGGAATTTGTCAAAATCAACATTTTCTGATCGGTACCATATCGATTTTCAATAATTTTATTGGTTTTCTAATGATTTCAAACACTATATTCAAATTTGAAATTACCGTGTTTAACGTTGAAAACGTAGCTTGAATTGCTTGCTTTTGCATTGAAAATTCAATATTTTTCAAAACTTTGTAAAACTTAATATTTGCAATAAAACTTTGTGTAAACTGTTGAAAATTGTCAAAATCAACATTTTCTGATCGATACCATATCGATTTTCAATAATTTTATTGGTTTTCGAATGATTTCAAACAGCATATTCAAATTTGAAATTACCGTGTTTAACGTTGAAAAACTAGCTTCAAATGCTTGCATTGAAATTTCAATATTTTTCAAAACTTTGTAAAACATAATATTTGCAAT
Organism: Acanthosepion esculentum; assembly: GCA_964036315.1. Lineage (NCBI taxonomy): Eukaryota > Metazoa > Mollusca > Cephalopoda > Sepiida > Sepiidae > Acanthosepion > Acanthosepion esculentum. Next base: position 27,113,800 of record OZ038514.1, read on the forward strand.
AAAACTTTGTGTAAACTGTTGGAAATTGTCAAAATTAACATTTTCTGATCGATACCATATCGATTTTCAATAATTTTATTGGTTTTCTAAGGATTTCAAACAGTATATTCAAATTTGAAATTAGCGTGTTTAACGTTGAAAAAGTAGCTTGAATTGCTTGCTTTTGCATTGAAAATTCAATATTTTTCAAAACTTTGTAAAACTTAATATTTGCAATAAAACTTTGTGTAAACTGTTGGAAATTGTCAAAATCAACATTTTCTGATCGATACCATATCGATTTTCAATAATTTTATTGGTTTTCTAATGATTTCAAACAGCATATTCAAATTTGAAATTACCGTGTTTAACGTTGAAAAACTAGATTGAAATGCTTGCTTTTGCATTGAAAATTCAATATTTTTCAAAACTTTGTAAAACTTAATATTTGCAATAAAACCTTGTGTAAACTGTTGGAAATTGTCAAAATCAACATTTTCTGATCGATACCATATCGATTTTCAATAATTTTATTGGTTTTCTAATGATTTCAAACAGTATATTCAAATTTGAAATTACCGTGTTTAACGTTGAAAAAGTAGCTTGCTTTTGCATTGAAAATTCAATATTTTTCAAAACTTTGTAAAACTTAATATTTGCAATAAAACTTTGTGTAAACTGTTGGAAATTGTCAAAATCAACATTTTCTGATCGATACCATATCGATTTTCAATAATTTTATTGGTTTTCTAATGATTTCAAACAGTATATTCAAATTTGAAATTACCGTGTTTAACGTTGAAAAAGTAGCTTGAATTGCTTGCTTTTGCATTGAAAATTCAATATTTTCAAAACTTTGTAAAACTTAATATTTACAATAAAACTTTGTGTAAACTGTTGGAATTGGTCAAAATCAACATTTTCTGATCGGTACCATATCGATTTTCAATAATTTTATTGGTTTTCTAATGATTTCAAACACTATATTCAAATTTGAAATTACCGTGTTTAACGTTGAAAACGTAGCTTGAATTGCTTGCTTTTGCATTGAAAATTCAATATTATTCAAAACTTTGTAAAACTTAATATTTGCAATAAAACTTTGTGTAAACTGTTGGAAATTGTCAAAATCAACATTTTCTGATCGATACCATATCGATTTTCAATAATTTTATTGGTTTTCTAATGATTTCAAACAGCATATTCAAATTTGAAATTACCGTGTTTAACGTTGAAAAACTAGCTTGCTTTTGCATTGAAAATTCAATATTTTTCAAAACTTTGTAAAACTTAATATTTGCAATAAAACTTTGTGTAAACTTTTGGAAATTGTCAAAATCAACATTTTCTGATCGATAGCATATCGATTTTCAATAATTTTATTGGTTTTCTAATGATTTCAAACAGTATATTCAAATTTGAAATTACCGTGTTTAACGTTGAAAAAGTAGCTTGAATTCCTTGCTTTTGCATTGAAAATTCAATATTTTTCAAAACTTTGTAAAACTTAATATTTGCAATAAAACTTTGTGTAAACTGTTGGAATTTGTCAAAATCAACATTTTCTGATCGGTACCATATCGATTTTCAATAATTTTATTGGTTTTCTAATGATTTCAAACACTATATTCAAATTTGAAATTACCGTGTTTAACGTTGAAAACGTAGCTTGAATTGCTTGCTTTTGCATTGAAAATTCAATATTTTTCAAAACTTTGTAAAACTTAATATTTGCAATAAAACTTTGTGTAAACTGTTGAAAATTGTCAAAATCAACATTTTCTGATCGATACCATATCGATTTTCAATAATTTTATTGGTTTTCGAATGATTTCAAACAGCATATTCAAATTTGAAATTACCGTGTTTAACGTTGAAAAACTAGCTTCAAATGCTTGCATTGAAATTTCAATATTTTTCAAAACTTTGTAAAACATAATATTTGCAATAAAACTTTGTGTAAACTGTTGGAAATTGTCAAAATCAACATTTTCTGATCGATACCATATCGATTTTCAATAATTTTATTGGTTTTCTAATGATTTCAAACAGTATATTCAAATTTGAAATTACCGTGTTTAATGTTGAAAAAGTAGCTTGAATTGCTTGCTTTTGCATTGAAAATTCAATATTTTTCAAAACTTTGTAAAACTTAATATTTGCAATAAAACTTTGTGTAAACTTTTGGAAATTGTCAAAATTAACATTTTCTGATCGATACCATATCGATTTTCAATAATTTTATTGGTTTTCTTAGGATTTCAAACAGTATATTCAAATTTGAAATTAGCGTGTTTAACGTTGAAAAAGTAGCTTGAATTGCTTGCTTTTGCATTGAAAATTCAATATTTTTCAAAACTTTGTAAAACTTAATATTTGCAATAAAACTTTGTGTAAACTGTTGGAAATTGTCAAAATCAACATTTTCTGATCGATACCATATCGATTTTCAATAATTTTATTGGTTTTCTAATGATTTCAAACAGCATATTCAAATTTGAAATTACCGTGTTTAACGTTGAAAAACTAGATTGAAATGCTTGCTTTTGCATTGAAAATTCAATATTTTTCAAAACTTTGTAAAACTTAATATTTGCAATAAAACCTTGTGTAAACTGTTGGAAATTGTCAAAATCAACATTTTCTGATCGATACCATATCGATTTTCAATAATTTTATTGGTTTTCTAATGATTTCAAACAGTATATTCAAATTTGAAATTACCGTGTTTAACGTTGAAAAAGTAGCTTGCTTTTGCATTGAAAATTCAATATTTTTCAAAACTTTGTAAAACTTAATATTTGCAATAAAACTTTGTGTAAACTGTTGGAAATTGTCAAAATCAACATTTTCTGATCGATACCATATCGATTTTCAATAATTTTATTGGTTTTCTAATTATTTCAAACAGTATATTCAAATTTGAAATTACCGTGTTTAACGTTGAAAAAGTAGCTTGAATTGCTTGCTTTTGCATTGAAAATTCAATATTTTCAAAACTTTGTAAAACTTAATATTTACAATAAAACTTTGTGTAAACTGTTGGAATTGGTCAAAATCAACATTTTCTGATCGGTACCATATCGATTTTCAATAATTTTATTGGTTTTCTAATGATTTCAAACACTATATTCAAATTTGAAATTACCGTGTTTAACGTTGAAAACGTAGCTTGAATTGCTTGCTTTTGCATTGAAAATTCAATATTATTCAAAACTTTGTAAAACTTAATATTTGTAATAAAACTTTGTGTAAACTGTTGGAAATTGTCAAAATCAACATTTTCTGATCGATACCATATCGATTTTCAATAATTTTATTGGTTTTCTAATGATTTCAAACAGCATATTCAAATTTGAAATTACCGTGTTTAACGTTGAAAAACTAGCTTGCTTTTGCATTGAAAATTCAATATTTTTCAAAACTTTGTAAAACTTAATATTTGCAATAAAACTTTGTGTAAACTTTTGTAAATTGTCAAAATCAACATTTTCTGATCGATAGCATATCGATTTTCAATAATTTTATTGGTTTTCTAATGATTTCAAACAGTATATTCAAATTTGAAATTACCGTGTTTAACGTTGAAAAAGTAGCTTGAATTCCTTGCTTTTGCATTGAAAATTCAATATTTTTCAAAACTTTGTAAAACTTAATATTTGCAATAAAACTTTGTGTAAACTGTTGGAATTTGTCAAAATCAACATTTTCTGATCGGTACCATATCGATTTTCAATAATTTTATTGGTTTTCTAATGATTTCAAACACTATATTCAAATTTGAAATTACCGTGTTTAACGTTGAAAACGTAGCTTGAATTGCTTGCTTTTGCATTGAAAATTCAATATTTTTCAAAACTTTGTAAAACTTAATATTTGCAATAAAACTTTGTGTAAACTGTTGAAAATTGTCAAAATCAACATTTTCTGATCGATACCATATCGATTTTCAATAATTTTATTGGTTTTCGAATGATTTCAAACAGCATATTCAAATTTGAAATTACCGTGTTTAACGTTGAAAAACTAGCTTCAAATGCTTGCATTGAAATTTCAATATTTTTCAAAACTTTGTAAAACATAATATTTGCAATAAAACTTTGTGTAAACTGTTGGAAATTGTCAAAATCAACATTTTCTGATCGATACCATATCGATTTTCAATAATTTTATTTGTTTTCTAATGATTTCAAACAGTATATTCAAATTTGAAATTACAGTGTTTAATGTTGAAAAAGTAGCTTGAATTGCTTGCTTTTGCATTGAAAATTCAATATTTTTCAAAACTTTGTAAAACTTAATATTTGCAATAAAACTTTGTGTAAACTTTTGGAAATTGTCAAAATTAACATTTTCTGATCGATACCATATCGATTTTCAATAATTTTATTGGTTTTCTAAGGATTTCAAACAGTATATTCAAATTTGAAATTAGCGTGTTTAACGTTGAAAAAGTAGCTTGAATTGCTTGCTTTTGCATTGAAAATTCAATATTTTTCAAAACTTTGTAAAACTTAATATTTGCAATAAAACTTTGTGTAAACTGTTGGAAATTGTCAAAATCAACATTTTCTGATCGATACCATATCGATTTTCAATAATTTTATTGGTTTTCTAATGATTTCAAACAGTATATTCAAATTTGAAATTACCGTGTTTAACGTTGAAAAAGTAGCTTGCTTTTGCATTGAAAATTCAATATTTTTCAAAACTTTGTAAAACTTAATATTTGCAATAAAACTTTGTGTAAACTGTTGGAAATTGTCAAAATCAACATTTTCTGATCGATACCATATCGATTTTCAATAATTTTATTGGTTTTCTAATGATTTCAAACAGTATATTCAAATTTGAAATTACCGTGTTTAACGTTGAAAAAGTAGCTTGAATTGCTTGCTTTTGCATTGAAAATTCAATATTTTCAAAACTTTGTAAAACTTAATATTTACAATAAAACTTTGTGTAAACTGTTGGAATTGGTCAAAATCAACATTTTCTGATCGGTACCATATCGATTTTCAATAATTTTATTGGTTTTCTAATGATTTCAAACACTATATTCAAATTTGAAATTACCGTGTTTAACGTTGAAAACGTAGCTTGAATTGCTTGCTTTTGCATTGAAAATTCAATATTATTCAAAACTTTGTAAAACTTAATATTTGCAATAAAACTTTGTGTAAACTGTTGGAAATTGTCAAAATCAACATTTTCTGATCGATACCATATCGATTTTCAATAATTTTATTGGTTTTCTAATGATTTCAAACAGCATATTCAAATTTGAAATTACCGTGTTTAACGTTGAAAAACTAGCTTGCTTTTGCATTGAAAATTCAATATTTTTCACAACTTTGTAAAACTTAATATTTGCAATAAAACTTTGTGTAAACTTTTGGAAATTGTCAAAATCAACATTTTCTGATCGATACCATATCGATTTTCAATAATTTTATTGGTTTTCTAATGATTTCAAACAGTATATTCAAATTTGAAATTACAGTGTTTAATGTTGAAAAAGTAGCTTGAATTGCTTGCTTTTGCATTGAAAATTCAATATTTTTCAAAACTTTGTAAAACTTAATATTTGCAATAAAACTTTGTGTAAACTTTTGGAAATTGTCAAAATTAACATTTTCTGATCGATACCATATCGATTTTCAATAATTTTATTGGTTTTCTAAGGATTTCAAACAGTATATTCAAATTTGAAATTAGCGTGTTTAACGTTGAAAAAGTAGCTTGAATTGCTTGCTTTTGCATTGAAAATTCAATATTTTTCAAAACTTTGTAAAACTTAATATTTGCAATAAAACTTTGTGTAAACTGTTGGAAATTGTCAAAATCAACATTTTCTGATCGATACCATATCGATTTTCAATAATTTTATTGGTTTTCCAATGATTTCAAACAGCATATTCAAATTTGAAATTACCGTGTTTAACGTTGAAAAACTAGATTGAAATGCTTGCTTTTGCATTGAAAATTCAATATTTTTCAAAACTTTGTAAAACTTAATATTTGCAATAAAACCTTGTGTAAACTGTTGGAAATTGTCAAAATCAACATTTTCTGATCGATACCATATCGATTTTCAATAATTTTATTGGTTTTCTAATGATTTCAAACAGTATATTCAAATTTGAAATTACCGTGTTTAACGTTGAAAAAGTAGCTTGCTTTTGCATTGAAAATTCAATATTTTTCAAAACTTTGTAAAACTTAATATTTGCAATAAAACTTTGTGTAAACTTTTGGAAATTGTCAAAATCAACATTTTCTGATCGATACCATATCGATTTTCAATAATTTTATTGGTTTTCTAATGATTTCAAACAGTATATTCAAATTTGAAATTACCGTGTTTAACGTTGAAAAAGTAGCTTGAATTGCTTGCTTTTGCATTGAAAATTCAATATTTTTCAAAACTTTGTAAAACTTAATATTTGCAATAAAACTTTGTGTAAACTGTTGGAATTGGTCAAAATCAACATTTTCTGATCGGTACCATATCGATTTTCAATAATTTTATTGGTTTTCTAATGATTTCAAACACTATATTCAAATTTGAAATTACCGTGTTTAACGTTGGAAAACGTAGCTTGAATTGCTTGCTTTTGCATTGAAAATTCAATATTTTTCAAAACTGTGTAAAACTTAATATTTGCAATAAAACTTTGTGTAAACTGTTGGAAATTGTCAAAATCAACATTTTCTGATCGAAACCATATCGATTTTCAATAATTTTATTGCTTTTCTAATGATTTCAAACAGCATATTCAAATTTGAAATTACCGTGTTTAACGTTGAAAAAGTAGCTTGAATTGCTTGCTTTTGCATTGAAAATTCAATATTTTCAAAACTTTGTAAAACTTAATATTTACAATAAAACTTTGTGTAAACTGTTGGAATTGGTCAAAATCAACATTTTCTGATCGGTACCATATCGATTTTCAATAATTTTATTGGTTTTCTAATGATTTCAAACACTATATTCAAATTTGAAATTACCGTGTTTAACGTTGAAAACGTAGCTTGAATTGCTTGCTTTTGCATTGAAAATTCAATATTATTCAAAACTTTGTAAAACTTAATATTTGCAATAAAACTTTGTGTAAACTGTTGGAAATTGTCAAAATCAACATTTTCTGATCGATACCATATCGATTTTCAATAATTTTATTGGTTTTCTAATGATTTCAAACAGCATATTCAAATTTGAAATTACCGTGTTTAACGTTGAAAAACTAGCTTGCTTTTGCATTGAAAATTCAATATTTTTCAAAACTTTGTAAAACTTAATATTTGCAATAAAACTTTGTGTAAACTTTTGGAAATTGTCAAAATCAACATTTTCTGATCGATAGCATATCGATTTTCAATAATTTTATTGGTTTTCTAATGATTTCAAACAGTATATTCAAATTTGAAATTACCGTGTTTAACGTTGAAAAAGTAGCTTGAATTCCTTGCTTTTGCATTGAAAATTCAATATTTTTCAAAACTTTGTAAAACTTAATATTTGCAATAAAACTTTGTGTAAACTGTTGGAATTTGTCAAAATCAACATTTTCTGATCGGTACCATATCGATTTTCAATAATTTTATTGGTTTTCTAATGATTTCAAACACTATATTCAAATTTGAAATTACCGTGTTTAACGTTGAAAACGTAGCTTGAATTGCTTGCTTTTGCATTGAAAATTCAATATTTTTCAAAACTTTGTAAAACTTAATATTTGCAATAAAACTTTGTGTAAACTGTTGAAAATTGTCAAAATCAACATTTTCTGATCGATACCATATCGATTTTCAATAATTTTATTGGTTTTCGAATGATTTCAAACAGCATATTCAAATTTGAAATTACCGTGTTTAACGTTGAAAAACTAGCTTCAAATGCTTGCATTGAAATTTCAATATTTTTCAAAACTTTGTAAAACATAATATTTGCAATAAAACTTTGTGTAAACTGTTGGAAATTGTCAAAATCAACATTTTCTGATCGATACCATATCGATTTTCAATAATTTTATTTGTTTTCTAATGATTTCAAACAGTATATTCAAATTTGAAATTACAGTGTTTAATGTTGAAAAAGTAGCTTGAATTGCTTGCTTTTGCATTGAAAATTCAATATTTTTCAAAACTTTGTAAAACTTAATATTTGCAATAAAACTTTGTGTAAACTTTTGGAAATTGTCAAAATTAACATTTTCTGATCGATACCATATCGATTTTCAATAATTTTATTGGTTTTCTAAGGATTTCAAACAGTATATTCAAATTTGAAATTAGCGTGTTTAACGTTGAAAAAGTAGCTTGAATTGCTTGCTTTTGCATTGAAAATTCAATATTTTTCAAAACTTTGTAAAACTTAATATTTGCAATAAAACTTTGTGTAAACTGTTGGAAATTGTCAAAATCAACATTTTCTGATCGATACCATATCGATTTTCAATAATTTTATTGGTTTTCTAATGATTTCAAACAGTATATTCAAATTTGAAATTACCGTGTTTAACGTTGAAAAAGTAGCTTGCTTTTGCATTGAAAATTCAATATTTTTCAAAACTTTGTAAAACTTAATATTTGCAATAAAACTTTGTGTAAACTGTTGGAAATTGTCAAAATCAACATTTTCTGATCGATACCATATCGATTTTCAATAATTTTATTGGTTTTCTAATGATTTCAAACAGTATATTCAAATTTGAAATTACCGTGTTTAACGTTGAAAAAGTAGCTTGAATTGCTTGCTTTTGCATTGAAAATTCAATATTTTCAAAACTTTGTAAAACTTAATATTTACAATAAAACTTTGTGTAAACTGTTGGAATTGGTCAAAATCAACATTTTCTGAACGGTACCATATCGATTTTCAATAATTTTATTGGTTTTCTAATGATTTCAAACACTATATTCAAATTTGAAATTACCGTGTTTAACGTTGAAAACGTAGCTTGAATTGCTTGCTTTTGCATTGAAAATTCAATATTATTCAAAACTTTGTAAAACTTAATATTTGCAATAAAACTTTGTGTAAACTGTTGGAAATTGTCAAAATCAACATTTTCTGATCGATACCATATCGATTTTCAATAATTTTATTGGTTTTCTAATGATTTCAAACAGCATATTCAAATTTGAAATTACCGTGTTTAACGTTGAAAAACTAGCTTGCTTTTGCATTGAAAATTCAATATTTTTCACAACTTTGTAAAACTTAATATTTGCAATAAAACTTTGTGTAAACTTTTGGAAATTGTCAAAATCAACATTTTCTGATCGATACCATATCGATTTTCAATAATTTTATTGGTTTTCTAATGATTTCAAACAGTATATTCAAATTTGAAATTACCGTGTTTAACGTTGAAAAAGTAGCTTGAATTGCTTGCTTTTGCATTGAAAATTCAATATTTTTCAAAACTTTGTAAAACTTAATATTTGCAATAAAACTTTGTGTAAACTGTTGAAAATTGTCAAAATCAACATTTTCTGATCGATACCATATCGATTTTCAATAATTTTATTGGTTTTCTAAGGATTTCAAACAGTATATTCAAATTTGAAATTAGCGTGTTTAACGTTGAAAAAGTAGCTTGAATTGCTTGCTTTTGCATTGAAAATTCAATATTTTTCAAAACTTTGTAAAACTTAATATTTGCAATAAAACTTTGTGTAAACTGTTGGAAATTGTCAAAATCAACATTTTCTGATCGATACCATATCGATTTTCAATAATTTTATTGGTTTTCTAATGATTTCAAACAGTATATTCAAATTTGAAATTACCGTGTTTAACGTTGAAAAAGTAGCTTGCTTTTGCATTGAAAATTCAATATTTTTCAAAACTTTGTAAAACTTAATATTTGCAATAAAACTTTGTGTAAACTGTTGGAAATTGTCAAAATCAACATTTTCTGATCGATACCATATCGATTTTCAATAATTTTATTGGTTTTCTAATGATTTCAAACAGTATATTCAAATTTGAAATTACCGTGTTTAACGTTGAAAAAGTAGCTTGAATTGCTTGCTTTTGCATTGAAAATTCAATATTTTCAAAACTTTGTAAAACTTAATATTTACAATAAAACTTTGTGTAAACTGTTGGAATTGGTCAAAATCAACATTTTCTGAACGGTACCATATCGATTTTCAATAATTTTATTGGTTTTCTAATGATTTCAAACACTATATTCAAATTTGAAATTACCGTGTTTAACGTTGAAAACGTAGCTTGAATTGCTTGCTTTTGCATTGAAAATTCAATATTATTCAAAACTTTGTAAAACTTAATATTTGCAATAAAACTTTGTGTAAACTGTTGGAAATTGTCAAAATCAACATTTTCTGATCGATACCATATCGATTTTCAATAATTTTATTGGTTTTCTAATGATTTCAAACAGCATATTCAAATTTGAAATTACCGTGTTTAACGTTGAAAAACTAGCTTGCTTTTGCATTGAAAATTCAATATTTTTCACAACTTTGTAAAACTTAATATTTGCAATAAAACTTTGTGTAAACTTTTGGAAATTGTCAAAATCAACATTTTCTGATCGATACCATATCGATTTTCAATAATTTTATTGGTTTTCTAATGATTTCAAACAGTATATTCAAATTTGAAATTACCGTGTTTAACGTTGAAAAAGTAGCTTGAATTGCTTGCTTTTGCATTGAAAATTCAATATTTTTCAAAACTTTGTAAAACTTAATATTTGCAATAAAACTTTGTGTAAACTGTTGGAATTTGTCAAAATCAACATTTTCTGATCGGTACCATATCGATTTTCAATAATTTTATTGGTTTTCTAATGATTTCAAACACTATATTCAAATTTGAAATTACCGTGTTTAACGTTGAAAACGTAGCTTGAATTGCTTGCTTTTGCATTGAAAATTCAATATTTTTCAAAACTTTGTAAAACTTAATATTTGCAATAAAACTTTGTGTAAACTGTTGAAAATTGTCAAAATCAACATTTTCTGATCGATACCATATCGATTTTCAATAATTTTATTGGTTTTCGAATGATTTCAAACAGCATATTCAAATTTGAAATTACCGTGTTTAACGTTGAAAAACTAGCTTCAAATGCTTGCATTGAAATTTCAATATTTTTCAAAACTTTGTAAAACATAATATTTGCAATAAAACTTTGTGTAAACTGTTGGAAATTGTCAAAATCAACATTTTCTGATCGATACCATATCGATTTTCAATAATTTTATTTGTTTTCTAATGATTTCAAACAGTATATTCAAATTTGAAATTACAGTGTTTAATGTTGAAAAAGTAGCTTGAATTGCTTGCTTTTGCATTGAAAATTCAATATTTTTCAAAACTTTGTAAAACTTAATATTTGCAATAAAACTTTGTGTAAACTTTTGGAAATTGTCAAAATTAACATTTTCTGATCGTTACCATATCGATTTTCAATAATTTTATTGGTTTTCTAAGGATTTCAAACAGTATATTCAAATTTGAAATTAGCGTGTTTAACGTTGAAAAAGTAGCTTGAATTGCTTGCTTTTGCATTGAAAATTCAATATTTTTCAAAACTTTGTAAAACTTAATATTTGCAATAAAACTTTGTGTAAACTGTTGGAAATTGTCAAAATCAACATTTTCTGATCGATACCATATCGATTTTCAATAATTTTATTGGTTTTCTAATGATTTCAAACAGCATATTCAAATTTGAAATTACCGTGTTTAACGTTGAAAAACTAGATTGAAATGCTTGCTTTTGCATTGAAAATTCAATATTTTTCAAAACTTTGTAAAACTTAATATTTGCAATAAAACTTTGTGTAAACTGTTGGAAATTGTCAAAATCAACATTTTCTGATCGATACCATATCGATTTTCAATAATTTTATTGGTTTTCTAATGATTTCAAACAGTATATTCAAATTTGAAATTACCGTGTTTAACGTTGAAAAAGTAGCTTGCTTTTGCATTGAAAATTCAATATTTTTCAAAACTTTGTAAAACTTAATATTTGCAATAAAACTTTGTGTAAACTGTTGGAAATTGTCAAAATCAACATTTTCTGATCGATACCATATCGATTTTCAATAATTTTATTGGTTTTCTAATGATTTCAAACAGTATATTCAAATTTGAAATTACCGTGTTTAACGTTGAAAAAGTAGCTTGAATTGCTTGCTTTTGCATTGAAAATTCAATATTTTCAAAACTTTGTAAAACTTAATATTTACAATAAAACTTTGTGTAAACTGTTGGAATTGGTCAAAATCAACATTTTCTGATCGGTACCATATCGATTTTCAATAATTTTATTGGTTTTCTAATGATTTCAAACAGTATATTCAAATTTGAAATTACCGTGTTTAACGTTGAAAACGTAGCTTGAATTGCTTGCTTTTGCATTGAAAATTCAATATTATTCAAAACTTTGTAAAACTTAATATTTGCAATAAAACTTTGTGTAAACTGTTGGAAATTGTCAAAATCAACATTTTCTGATCGATACCATATCGATTTTCAATAATTTTATTGGTTTTCTAATGATTTCAAACAGCATATTCAAATTTGAAATTACCGTGTTTAACGTTGAAAAACTAGCTTGCTTTTGCATTGAAAATTCAATATTTTTCACAACTTTGTAAAACTTAATATTTGCAATAAAACTTTGTGTAAACTTTTGGAAATTGTCAAAATCAACATTTTCTGATCGATACCATATCGATTTTCAATAATTTTATTGGTTTTCTAATGATTTCAAACAGTATATTCAAATTTGAAATTACCGTGTTTAACGTTGAAAAAGTAGCTTGAATTGCTTGCTTTTGCATTGAAAATTCAATATTTTTCAAAACTTTGTAAAACTTAATATTTGCAATAAAACTTTGTGTAAACTGTTGGAATTGGTCAAAATCAACATTTTCTGATCGGTACCATATCGATTTTCAATAATTTTATTGGTTTTCTAATGATTTCAAACACTATATTCAAATTTGAAATTACCGTGTTTAACGTTGAAAACGTAGCTTGAATTGCTTGCTTTTGCATTGAAAATTCAATATTTTTCAAAACTTTGTAAAACTTAATATTTGCAATAAAACTTTGTGTAAACTGTTGAAAATTGTCAAAATCAACATTTTCTGATCGATACCATATCGATTTTCAATAATTTTATTGGTTTTCGAATGATTTCAAACAGCATATTCAAATTTGAAATTACCGTGTTTAACGTTGAAAAACTAGCTTCAAATGCTTGCATTGAAATTTCAATATTTTTCAAAACTTTGTAAAACATAATATTTGCAATAAAACTTTGTGTAAACTGTTGGAAATTGTCAAAATCAACATTTTCTGATCGATACCATATCGATTTTCAATAATTTTATTTGTTTTCTAATGATTTCAAACAGTATATTCAAATTTGAAATTACAGTGTTTAATGTTGAAAAAGTAGCTTGAATTGCTTGCTTTTGCATTGAAAATTCAATATTTTTCAAAACTTTGTAAAACTTAATATTTGCAATAAAACTTTGTGTAAACTTTTGGAAATTGTCAAAATTAACATTTTCTGATCGTTACCATATCGATTTTCAATAATTTTATTGGTTTTCTAAGGATTTCAAACAGTATATTCAAATTTGAAATTAGCGTGTTTAACGTTGAAAAAGTAGCTTGAATTGCTTGCTTTTGCATTGAAAATTCAATATTTTTCAAAACTTTGTAAAACTTAATATTTGCAATAAAACTTTGTGTAAACTGTTGGAAATTGTCAAAATCAACATTTTCTGATCGATACCATATCGATTTTCAATAATTTTATTGGTTTTCTAATGATTTCAAACAGCATATTCAAATTTGAAATTACCGTGTTTAACGTTGAAAAACTAGATTGAAATGCTTGCTTTTGCATTGAAAATTCAATATTTTTCAAAACTTTGTAAAACTTAATATTTGCAATAAAACTTTGTGTAAACTGTTGGAAATTGTCAAAATCAACATTTTCTGATCGATACCATATCGATTTTCAATAATTTTATTGGTTTTCTAATGATTTCAAACAGTATATTCAAATTTGAAATTACCGTGTTTAACGTTGAAAAAGTAGCTTGCTTTTGCATTGAAAATTCAATATTTTTCAAAACTTTGTAAAACTTAATATTTGCAATAAAACTTTGTGTAAACTGTTGGAAATTGTCAAAATCAACATTTTCTGATCGATACCATATCGATTTTCAATAATTTTATTGGTTTTCTAATGATTTCAAACAGTATATTCAAATTTGAAATTACCGTGTTTAACGTTGAAAAAGTAGCTTGAATTGCTTGCTTTTGCATTGAAAATTCAATATTTTCAAAACTTTGTAAAACTTAATATTTACAATAAAACTTTGTGTAAACTGTTGGAATTGGTCAAAATCAACATTTTCTGATCGGTACCATATCGATTTTCAATAATTTTATTGGTTTTCTAATGATTTCAAACAGTATATTCAAATTTGAAATTACCGTGTTTAACGTTGAAAACGTAGCTTGAATTGCTTGCTTTTGCATTGAAAATTCAATATTATTCAAAACTTTGTAAAACTTAATATTTGCAATAAAACTTTGTGTAAACTGTTGGAAATTGTCAAAATCAACATTTTCTGATCGATACCATATCGATTTTCAATAATTTTATTGGTTTTCTAATGATTTCAAACAGCATATTCAAATTTGAAATTACCGTGTTTAACGTTGAAAAACTAGCTTGCTTTTGCATTGAAAATTCAATATTTTTCACAACTTTGTAAAACTTAATATTTGCAATAAAACTTTGTGTAAACTTTTGGAAATTGTCAAAATCAACATTTTCTGATCGATACCATATCGATTTTCAATAATTTTATTGGTTTTCTAATGATTTCAAACAGTATATTCAAATTTGAAATTACCGTGTTTAACGTTGAAAAAGTAGCTTGAATTGCTTGCTTTTGCATTGAAAATTCAATATTTTTCAAAACTTTGTAAAACTTAATATTTGCAATAAAACTTTGTGTAAACTGTTGGAATTTGTCAAAATCAACATTTTCTGATCGGTACCATATCGATTTTCAATAATTTTATTGGTTTTCTAATGATTTCAAACACTATATTCAAATTTGAAATTACCGTGTTTAACGTTGAAAACGTAGCTTGAATTGCTTGCTTTTGCATTGAAAATTCAATATTTTTCAAAACTTTGTAAAACTTAATATTTGCAATAAAACTTTGTGTAAACTGTTGAAAATTGTCAAAATCAACATTTTCTGATCGATACCATATCGATTTTCAATAATTTTATTGGTTTTCGAATGATTTCAAACAGCATATTCAAATTTGAAATTACCGTGTTTAACGTTGAAAAACTAGCTTCAAATGCTTGCATTGAAATTTCAATATTTTTCAAAACTTTGTAAAACATAATATTTGCAATAAAACTTTGTGTAAACTGTTGGAAATTGTCAAAATCTACATTTTCTGATCGATACCATATCGATTTTCAATAATTTTATTTGTTTTCTAATGATTTCAAACAGTATATTCAAATTTGAAATTACAGTGTTTAATGTTGAAAAAGTAGCTTGAATTGCTTGCTTTTGCATTGAAAATTCAATATTTTTCAAAACTTTGTAAAACTTAATATTTGCAATAAAACTTTGTGTAAACTTTTGGAAATTGTCAAAATTAACATTTTCTGATCGATACCATATCGATTTTCAATAATTTTATTGGTTTTCTAAGGATTTCAAACAGTATATTCAAATTTGAAATTAGCGTGTTTAACGTTGAAAAAGTAGCTTGAATTGCTTGCTTTTGCATTGAAAATTCAATATTTTTCAAAACTTTGTAAAACTTAATATTTGCAATAAAACTTTGTGTAAACTGTTGGAAATTGTCAAAATCAACATTTTCTGATCGATACCATATCGATTTTCAATAATTTTATTGGTTTTCTAATGATTTCAAACAGCATTTTCAAATTTGAAATTACCGTGTTTAACGTTGAAAAACTAGATTGAAATGCTTGCTTTTGCATTGAAAATTCAATATTTTTCAAAACTTTGTAAAACTTAATATTTGCAATAAAACCTTGTGTAAACTGTTGGAAATTGTCAAAATCAACATTTTCTGATCGATACCATATCGATTTTCAATAATTTTATTGGTTTTCTAATGATTTCAAACAGTATATTCAAATTTGAAATTACCGTGTTTAACGTTGAAAAAGTAGCTTGCTTTTGCATTGAAAATTCAATATTTTTCAAAACTTTGTAAAACTTAATATTTGCAATAAAACTTTGTGTAAACTTTTGGAAATTGTCAAAATCAACATTTTCTGATCGATACCATATCGATTTTCAATAATTTTATTGGTTTTCTAATGATTTCAAACAGTATATTCAAATTTAAATTACCGTGTTTAACGTTGAAAAAGTAGCTTGAATTGCTTGCTTTTGCATTGAAAATTCAATATTTTTCAAAACTTTGTAAAACTTAATATTTGCAATAAAACTTTGTGTAAACTGTTGGAAATTGTCAAAATCAACATTTTCTGATCGAAACCATATCGATTTTCAATAATTTTATTGCTTTTCTAATGATTTCAAACAGCATATTCAAATTTGAAATTACCGTGTTTAACGTTGAAAAAGTAGCTTGAATTGCTTGCTTTTGCATTGAAAATTCAATATTTTCAAAACTTTGTAAAACTTAATATTTACAATAAAACTTTGTGTAAACTGTTGGAATTGGTCAAAATCAACATTTTCTGATCGGTACCATATCGATTTTCAATAATTTTATTGGTTTTCTAATGATTTCAAACACTATATTCAAATTTGAAATTACCGTGTTTAACGTTGAAAACGTAGCTTGAATTGCTTGCTTTTGCATTGAAAATTCAATATTATTCAAAACTTTGTAAAACTTAATATTTGCAATAAAACTTTGTGTAAACTGTTGGAAATTGTCAAAATCAACATTTTCTGATCGATACCATATCGATTTTCAATAATTTTATTGGTTTTCTAATGATTTCAAACAGCATATTCAAATTTGAAATTACCGTGTTTAACGTTGAAAAACTAGCTTGCTTTTGCATTGAAAATTCAATATTTTTCAAAACTTTGTAAAACTTAATATTTGCAATAAAACTTTGTGTAAACTTTTGGAAATTGTCAAAATCAACATTTTCTGATCGATAGCATATCGATTTTCAATAATTTTATTGGTTTTCTAATGATTTCAAACAGTATATTCAAATTTGAAATTACCGTGTTTAACGTTGAAAAAGTAGCTTGAATTCCTTGCTTTTGCATTGAAAATTCAATATTTTTCAAAACTTTGTAAAACTTAATATTTGCAATAAAACTTTGTGTAAACTGTTGGAATTTGTCAAAATCAACATTTTCTGATCGGTACCATATCGATTTTCAATAATTTTATTGGTTTTCTAATGATTTCAAACACTATATTCAAATTTGAAATTACCGTGTTTAACGTTGAAAACGTAGCTTGAATTGCTTGCTTTTGCATTGAAAATTCAATATTTTTCAAAACTTTGTAAAACTTAATATTTGCAATAAAACTTTGTGTAAACTGTTGAAAATTGTCAAAATCAACATTTTCTGATCGATACCATATCGATTTTCAATAATTTTATTGGTTTTCGAATGATTTCAAACAGCATATTCAAATTTGAAATTACCGTGTTTAACGTTGAAAAACTAGCTTCAAATGCTTGCATTGAAATTTCAATATTTTTCAAAACTTTGTAAAACATAATATTTGCAATAAAACTTTGTGTAAACTGTTGGAAATTGTCAAAATCAACATTTTCTGATCGATACCATATCGATTTTCAATAATTTTATTTGTTTTCTAATGATTTCAAACAGTATATTCAAATTTTAAATTACAGTGTTTAATGTTGAAAAAGTAGCTTGAATTGCTTGCTTTTGCATTGAAAATTCAATATTTTTCAAAACTTTGTAAAACTTAATATTTGCAATAAAACTTTGTGTAAACTTTTGGAAATTGTCAAAATTAACATTTTCTGATCGATACCATATCGATTTTCAATAATTTTATTGGTTTTCTAAGGATTTCAAAGAGTATATTCAAATTTGAAATTAGCGTGTTTAACGTTGAAAAAGTAGCTTGAATTGCTTGCTTTTGCATTGAAAATTCAATATTTTTCAAAACTTTGTAAAACTTAATATTTGCAATAAAACTTTGTGTAAACTGTTGGAAATTGTCAAAATCAACATTTTCTGATCGATACCATATCGATTTTCAATAATTTTATTGGTTTTCTAATGATTTCAAACAGTATATTCAAATTTGAAATTACCGTGTTTAACGTTGAAAAAGTAGCTTGCTTTTGCATTGAAAATTCAATATTTTTCAAAACTTTGTAAAACTTAATATTTGCAATAAAACTTTGTGTAAACTGTTGGAAATTGTCAAAATCAACATTTTCTGATCGATACCATATCGATTTTCAATAATTTTATTGGTTTTCTAATGATTTCAAACAGTATATTCAAATTTGAAATTACCGTGTTTAACGTTGAAAAAGTAGCTTGAATTGCTTGCTTTTGCATTGAAAATTCAATATTTTCAAAACTTTGTAAAACTTAATATTTACAATAAAACTTTGTGTAAACTGTTGGAATTGGTCAAAATCAACATTTTCTGATCGGTACCATATCGATTTTCAATAATTTTATTGGTTTTCTAATGATTTCAAACACTATATTCAAATTTGAAATTACCGTGTTTAACGTTGAAAACGTAGCTTGAATTGCTTGCTTTTGCATTGAAAATTCAATATTATTCAAAACTTTGTAAAACTTAATATTTGCAATAAAACTTTGTGTAAACTGTTGGAAATTGTCAAAATCAACATTTTCTGATCGATACCATATCGATTTTCAATAATTTTATTGGTTTTCTAATGATTTCAAACAGCATATTCAAATTTGAAATTACCGTGTTTAACGTTGAAAAACTAGCTTGCTTTTGCATTGAAAATTCAATATTTTTCACAACTTTGTAAAACTTAATATTTGCAATAAAACTTTGTGTAAACTTTTGGAAATTGTCAAAATCAACATTTTCTGATCGATACCATATCGATTTTCAATAATTTTATTGGTTTTCTAATGATTTCAAACAGTATATTCAAATTTGAAATTACCGTGTTTAACGTTGAAAAAGTAGCTTGAATTGCTTGCTTTTGCATTGAAAATTCAATATTTTTCAAAACTTTGTAAAACTTAATATTTGCAATAAAACTTTGTGTAAACTGTTGGAATTTGTCAAAATCAACATTTTCTGATCGGTACCATATCGATTTTCAATAATTTTATTGGTTTTCTAATGATTTCAAACACTATATTCAAATTTGAAATTACCGTGTTTAACGTTGAAAACGTAGCTTGAATTGCTTGCTTTTGCATTGAAAATTCAATATTTTTCAAAACTTTGTAAAACTTAATATTTGCAATAAAACTTTGTGTAAACTGTTGAAAATTGTCAAAATCAACATTTTCTGATCGATACCATATCGATTTTCAATAATTTTATTGGTTTTCGAATGATTTCAAACAGCATATTCAAATTTGAAATTACCGTGTTTAACGTTGAAAAACTAGCTTCAAATGCTTGCATTGAAATTTCAATATTTTTCAAAACTTTGTAAAACATAATATTTGCAATAAAACTTTGTGTAAACTGTTGGAAATTGTCAAAATCAACATTTTCTGATCGATATCATATCGATTTTCAATAATTTTATTTGTTTTCTAATGATTTCAAACAGTATATTCAAATTTGAAATTACAGTGTTTAATGTTGAAAAAGTAGCTTGAATTGCTTGCTTTTGCATTGAAAATTCAATATTTTTCAAAACTTTGTAAAACTTAATATTTGCAATAAAACTTTGTGTAAACTTTTGGAAATTGTCAAAATTAACATTTTCTGATCGATACCATATCGATTTTCAATAATTTTATTGGTTTTCTAAGGATTTCAAACAGTATATTCAAATTTGAAATTAGCGTGTTTAACGTTGAAAAAGTAGCTTGAATTGCTTGCTTTTGCATTGAAAATTCAATATTTTTCAAAACTTTGTAAAACTTAATATTTGCAATAAAACTTTGTGTAAACTGTTGGAAATTGTCAAAATCAACATTTTCTGATCGATACCATATCGATTTTCAATAATTTTATTGCTTTTCTAATGATTTCAAACAGCATATTCAAATTTGAAATTACCGTGTTTAACGTTGAAAAACTAGATTGAAATGCTTGCTTTTGCATTGAAAATTCAATATTTTTCAAAACTTTGTAAAACTTAATATTTGCAATAAAACCTTGTGTAAACTGTTGGAAATTGTCAAAATCAACATTTTCTGATCGATACCATATCGATTTTCAATAATTTTATTGGTTTTCTAATGATTTCAAACAGTATATTCAAATTTGAAATTACCGTGTTTAACGTTGAAAAAGTAGCTTGAATTGCTTGCTTTTGCATTGAAAATTCAATATTTTTCAAAACTTTGTAAAACTTAATATTTGCAATAAAACTTTGTGTAAACTGTTGGAATTGGTCAAAATCAACATTTTCTGATCGGTACCATATCGATTTTCAATAATTTTATTGGTTTTCTAATGATTTCAAACACTATATTCAAATTTGAAATTACCGTGTTTAACGTTGGAAAACGTAGCTTGAATTGCTTGCTTTTGCATTGAAAATTCAATATTTTTCAAAACTGTGTAAAACTTAATATTTGCAATAAAACTTTGTGTAAACTGTTGGAAATTGTCAAAATCAACATTTTCTGATCGAAACCATATCGATTTTCAATAATTTTATTGCTTTTCTAATGATTTCAAACAGCATATTCAAATTTGAAATTACCGTGTGTAACGTTGAAAAAGTAGCTTGAATTGCTTGCTTTTGCATTGAAAATTCAATATTTTTCAAAACTTTGTAAAACTTAATATTTGCAATAAAACTTTGTGTAAACTGTTGGAAATTGTCAAAATCAACATTTTCTGATCGATACCATATCGATTTTCAATAATTTTATTGGTTTTCGAATGATTTCAAACAGCATATTCAAATTTGAAATTACCGTGTTTAACGTTGAAAAACTAGCTTCAAATGCTTGCATTGAAATTTCAATATTTTTCAAAACTTTGTAAAACTTAATATTTGCAATAAAACTTTGTGTAAACTTTTGGAAATTGTCAAAATTAACATTTTCTGATCGATACCATATCGATTTTCAATAATTTTATTGGTTTTCTAAGGATTTCAAACAGTATATTCAAATTTGAAATTAGCGTGTTTAACGT
This sequence comes from Acanthosepion esculentum, assembly GCA_964036315.1. NCBI lineage: Eukaryota > Metazoa > Mollusca > Cephalopoda > Sepiida > Sepiidae > Acanthosepion > Acanthosepion esculentum. Next base: position 27,135,176 of record OZ038514.1, read on the forward strand.
TGAAAAAGTAGCTTGAATTGCTTGCTTTTGCATTGAAAATTCAATATTTTTCAAAACTTTGTAAAACTTAATATTTGCAATAAAACTTTGTGTAAACTGTTGGAAATTGTCAAAATCAACATTTTCTGATCGATACCATATCGATTTTCAATAATTTTATTGGTTTTCTAATGATTTCAAACAGCATATTCAAATTTGAAATTACCGTGTTTAACGTTGAAAAACTAGCTTGCTTTTGCATTGAAAATTCAATATTTTTCAAAACTTTGTAAAACTTAATATTTGAAATAAAACTTTGTGTAAACTGTTGGACATTGTCAAAATCAACATTTTCTGATCGATACCATATCGATTTTCAATAATTTTATTGGTTTTCTAATGATTTCAAACACTATATTCAAATTTGAAATGACCGTGTTTAACGTTGAAAACGTACCTTGAATTGCTTGCTTTTGCATTGAAAATTCAATATTTTTCAAAACTTTGTAAAACTTAATATTTGCAATAAAACTTTGTGTAAACTGTTGGAAATTGTCAAAATCAACATTTTCTGATCGATACCATATCGATTTTCAATAATTTTATTGCTTTTCTAATGATTTCAAACAGCATATTCAAATTTGAAATTACCGTGTTTAACGTTGAAAAACTAGCTTCAAATGCTTGCATTGAAATTTCAATATTTTTCAAAACTTTGTAAAACATAATATTTGCAATAAAACTTTGTGTAAACTGTTGGAAATTGTCAAAATCAACATTTTCTGATCGATACCATATCGATTTTCAATAATTTTATTGGTTTTCTAATGATTTCAAACAGTATATTCAAATTTGAAATTACCGTGTTTAACGTTGAAAAAGTAGCTTGAATTGCTTGCATTTGCATTGAAAATTCAATATTTTTCAAACCTTTGTACAACTTAATATTTGCAACAAAACTTTGTGTAAACTGTTGGAAATTGTCAAAATCAACATTTTCTGATCGATGCCATATCGATTTTCAATAATTTTATTGGTTTTCTAATGATTTCAAACACTATATTCAAATTTGAAATTACCGTGTTTAACGTTGAAAACGTACCTTGAATTGCTTGCTTTTGCATTGAAAATTCAATATTTTTCAAAACTTTGTAAAACTTAATATTTGCAATAAAACTTTGTGTAAACTGTTGGAAATTGTCAAAATCAACATTTTCTGATCGATACCATATCGATTTTCAATAATTTTATTGGTTTTCTAATGATTTCAAACAGCATATTCAAATTTGAAATTACCGTGGTTAACGTTGAAAAACTAGCTTCAAATGCTTGCTTTGAAATTTCAATATTTTTCAAAACTGTGTAAAACATAATATTTCAATAAAACTTTGTGTAAACTGTTGGAAATTGTCAAAATCAACATTTTCTGATCGATGCCATATCGATTTTCAATAATTTTATTGGTTTTCTAATGATTTCAAACAGTATATTCAAATTTGAAATTACCGTGTTTAATGTTGAAAAAGTAGCTTGAATTGCTTGCTTTTGCATTGAAAATTCAATATTTTTCAAAACATTGTAAAACTTAATATTTGCAATAAAACTTTGTGTAAACTGTTGGAAATTGTCAAAATCAACATTTTCTGATCGATACCATATCGATTTTCAATAATTTTATTGCTTTTCTAATGATTTCAAACAGCATATTCAAATTTGAAATTACCGTGTTTAACGTTGAAAAACTAGCTTGAAATGCTTGCTTTTGCATTGAAATTTCAATATTTTTCAAAACTTAGTAAAACATAATATTTGTAATAAAACTTTGTGTAAACTGTTGGAAATTGTCAAAATCAACATTTTCTGATCGATACCATATCGATTTTCAATAATTTTATTGGTTTTCTAAGGATTTCAAACAGTATATTCAAATTTGAAATTACCGTGTTTAACGTTGAAAAAGTAGCTTGAATTGCTTGCTTTTGCATTGAAAATTCAATATTTTTCAAAACTTTGTAAAACTTAATATTTGCAATAAAACTTTGTGTAAACTGTTGGAAATTGTCAAAATCAACATTTTCTGATCGATACCATATCGATTTTCAATAATTTTATTGGTTTTCTAATGATTTCAAACACTATATTCAAATTTGAAATTACCGTGTTTAACGTTGAAAAAGTAGCTTGAATTGCTTGCTTTTGCATTGAAAATTCAATATTTTTCAAAACTTTTTAAAACTTAATATTTGCAATAAAACTTTGTGTAAACTGTTGGAAATTGTCAAAATCAACATTTTCTGATCGATACCATATCGATTTTCAATAATTTTATTGGTTTTCTAATGATTTCAAACAGCATATTCAAATTTGAAATTACCGTGTTTAACGTTGAAAAACTAGCTTGCTTTTGCATTGAAAATTCAATATTATTCAAAACTTTGTAAAACTTAATATTTGAAATAAAATTTTGTGTAAACTGTTGGAAATTGTCAAAATCAACATTTTCTGATCGATACCATATCGATTTTCAATAATTTTATTGGTTTTCTAATGATTTCAAACAGTATATTCAAATTTGAAATTACCGTGTTTAACGTTGAAAAAGTAGCTTGAATTGCTTGCTTTTGCATTGAAAATTCAATATTTTTCAAAACTTTGTACAACTTAATATTTGCAATAAAACTTTGTGTAAACTGTTGGAAATTGTCAAAATCAACATTTTCTGATCGATACCATATCGATTTTCAATAATTTTATTGGTTTTCTAATGATTTCAAACACTATATTCAAATTTGAAATTACCGTGTTTAACGTTGAAAAACTAGCTTGCTTTTGCATTGAAAATTCAATAATATTCAAAACTTTGTAAAACTTAATATTTGAAATAAAACTTTGTGTAAACTGTTGGAAATTGTCAAAATCAACATTTTCTGATCGATACAATATCGATTTTCAATAATTTTATTGCTTTTCTAATGATTTCAAACAGCATATTCAAATTTGAAATTACCGTGTTTAACGTTGAAAAACTAGCTTGAAATGCTTGCTTTTGCATTGAAAATTCAATATTTTTCAAAACTTTGTAAAACTTAATATTTGCAATAAAACTTTGTGTAAACTGTTGGAAATTGTCAAAATCAACATTTTCTGATCGATACCATATCGATTTTCAATAATTTTATTGGTTTTCTAATGATTTCAAACAGCATATTCAAATTTGAAATTACCGTGTTTAACGTTGAAAAACTAGCTTGAAATGCTTGCTTTTGCATTGAAAATTCAATATTTTTCAAAACTTTGTAAAACTTAATATTTGCAATAAAACTTTGTGTAAACTGTTGGAAATTGTCAAAATCAACATTTTCTGATCGATACCATATCGATTTTCAATAATTTTATTGGTTTTCTAATGATTTCAAACAGCATATTCAAATTTGAAATTACCGTGTTTAACGTTTAAAAACTAGCTTGCTTTTGCATTGAAAATTCAATATTTTTCAAAACTTTGTAAAACTTAATATTTGAAATAAAAATTTGTGTAAACTGTTGGAAATTGTCAAAATCAACATTTTCTGATCGATACCATATCGATTTTCAATAATTTTATTGGTTTTCTAATGATTTCAAACAGTATATTCAAATTTGAAATTACCTTGTTTAACGTTGAAAAAGTAGCTTGAATTGCTTGCTTTTGCATTGAAAATTCAATATTTTTCAAAACTCTATACAACTTAATATTTGGAATAAAACTTTGTGTAAACTGTTGGAAATTGTCAAAATCAACATTTTCTGATCGATACCACATCGATTTTCAATAATTTTTTTGGTTTTCTAATGATTTCAAACACTATATTCAAATTTGAAATTACCGTGTTTAACGTTGAAAACGTACCTTGAATTGCTTGCTTTTGCATTGAAAATTCAATATTTTTCAAAACTTTGTAAAACTTAATATTTGCAATAAAACTTTGTGTAAACTGTTGGAAATTGTCAAAATCAACATTTTCTGATCGATACAATATCGATTTTCAATAATTTTATTGCTTTTCTAATGATTTCAAACAGCATATTCAAATTTGAAATTACCGTGTTTAACGTTGAAAAACTAGCTTGAAATGCTTGCTTTTGCATTGAAAATTCAATATTTTTCAAAACTTTGTAAAACTTAATATTTGCGATAAAACTTTGTGTAAACTGTTGGAAATTGTCAAAATCAACATTTTCTGATCGATACCATATCGATTTTCAATAATTTTATTGGTTTTCTAATGATTTCAAACAGCATATTCAAATTTGAAATTACCGTGTTTAACGTTGAAAAACTAGCTTCAAATGCTTCCATTGAAATTTCAATATTTTTCAAAACTTTGTAAAACATAATATTTACAATAAAACTTTGTGTAAACTGTTGGAAATTGTCAAAATCAACATTTTCTGATCGATACCATATCGATTTTCAATAATTTTATTGCTTTTCTAATGATTTCAAACAGCATATTCAAATTAGAAATTACCGTGTTTAACGTTGAAAAAGTAGCTTGAATTGCTTGCTTTTGCATTGAAAATTCAATATTTTTCAAAACTTTGTAAAACTTAATATTTGCAATAAAACTTTGTGTAAACTGTTGGAAATTGTCAAAATCAACATTTTCTGATCGATACCATATCGATTTTCAATAATTCTATTGGTTTCCTAATGATTTCAAACAGTATATTCAAAATTTAAAATTACCGTGTTTAACGTTGAAAAAGTAGCTTGAATTGCTTGCTTTTGCATTGAAAATTCAATATTTTTCAAAACTTTGTAAAACTTAATATTTGCAATAAAACTTTGTGTAAACTGTTGGAAATTGTCAAAATCAACATTTTCTGATCGATACCATATAGATTTTTCATAATTTTATTGGTTTTCTAATGATTTCAAACACTATATTCAAATTTGAAATTACCGTGTTTAACGTTGAAAAAGTAGCTTGAATTGCTTGCTTTTGCATTGAAAATTCAATATTTTTCAAAACTATGTAAAACTTAATATTTGCAATAAAACTTTGTGTAAACTGTTGGAAATTGTCAAAATCAACATTTTCTGATCGATACCATATCGATTTTCAATAATTTTATTGGTTTTCTAATGATTTCAAACAGCATATTCAAATTTGAAATTACCGTGTTTAACGTTGAAAAACTAGCTTCAAATGCTTGCATTGAAATTTCAATATTTTTCAAAACTTTGTAAAACATAATATTTACAATAAAACTTTGTGTAAACTGTTGGAAATTTTCAAAATCAACATTTTCTGATCGATACCATATCGATTTTCAATAATTTTATTGCTTTTCTAATGATTTCAAACAGCATATTCAAATTTGAAATTACCGTGTTTAACGTTGAAAAACTAGCTTGAAATGCTTGCTTTTGCATTGAAAATTCAATATTTTTCAAAACTTTGTAAAACTTAATATTTGCAATAAAACTTTGTGTAAACTGTTGGAAATTGTCAAAATCAACATTTTCTGATCGATACCATATCGATTTTCTATAATTTTATTGGTTTTCTAATGATTTCAAACAGTATATTCAAATTTGAAATTACCGTGTTTAATGTTGAAAAAGTAGCTTGAATTGCTTGCTTGTGCATTGAAATGTCAATATTTTTCAAAACTTTGTAAAACTTAATATTTGCAATAAAACTTTGTGTAAACTGTTGGAAATTGTCAAAATCAACATTTTCTGATCAATACCATATCGATTTTCAATAATTTTATTGGTTTTCTAATGATTTCAAACAGCATATTCAAATTTGAAATTACCGTGTTTAACGTTGAAAAACTAGCTTGAAATGCTTGCTTTTGCATTGAAAATTCAATATTTTTCAAAACTTTGTAAAACTTAATATTTGCAATAAAACTTTGTGTAAACTGTTGGAAATTGTCAAAATCAACATTTTCTGATCGATACCATATCGATTTTCAATAATTTTATTGGTTTTCTAATGATTTCAAACAGCATATTCAAATTTGAAATTACCGTGTTTAACGTTTAAAAACTAGCTTGCTTTTGCATTGAAAATTCAATATTTTTCAAAACTTTGTAAAACTTAATATTTGAAATAAAAATTTGTGTAAACTGTTGGAAATTGTCAAAATCAACATTTTCTGATCGATACCATATCGATTTTCAATAATTTTATTGGTTTTCTAATGATTTCAAACAGTATATTCAAATTTGAAATTACCTTGTTTAACGTTGAAAAAGTAGCTTGAATTGCTTGCTTTTGCATTGAAAATTCAATATTTTTCAAAACTCTATACAACTTAATATTTGCAATAAAACTTTGTGTAAACTGTTGGAAATTGTCAAAATCAACATTTTCTGATCGATACCATATCGATTTTCAATAATTTTTTTGGTTTTCTAATGATTTCAAACACTATATTCAAATTTGAAATTACCGTGTTTAACGTTGAAAACGTACCTTGAATTGCTTGCTTTTGCATTGAAAATTCAATATTTTTCAAAACTTTGTAAAACTTAATATTTGCAATAAAACTTTGTGTAAACTGTTGGAAATTGTCAAAATCAACATTTTCTGATCGATACAATATCGATTTTCAATAATTTTATTGCTTTTCTAATGATTTCAAACAGCATATTCAAATTTGAAATTTCCGTGTTTAACGTTGAAAAACTAGCTTGAAATGCTTGCTTTTGCATTGAAAATTCAATATTTTTCAAAACTTTGTAAAACTTAATATTTGCAATAAAACTTTGTGTAAACTGTTGGAAATTGTCAAAATCAACATTTTCTGATCGATACCATATCGATTTTCAATAATTTTATTGGTTTTCTAAGGATTTCAAACAGTATATTCAAATTTGAAATTACCGTGTTTAACGTTGAAAAAGTAGCTTGAATTGCTTGCTTTTGCATTGAAAATTCAATATTTTTCAAAACTTTGTAAAACTTAATATTTGCAATAAAACTTTGTGTAAACTGTTGGAAATTGTCAAAATCAACATTTTCTGATCGATACCATATCGATTTTCAATAATTATATTGGTTTCCTAATGATTTCAAACAGTATATTCAAAATTTAAAATTACCGTGTTTAACGTTGAAAAAGTAGCTTGAATTGCTTGCTTTTGCATTGAAAATTCAATATTTTTCAAAACTTTGTAAAACTTAATATTTGCAATAAAACTTTGTGTAAACTGTTGGAAATTGTCAAAATCAACATTTTCTGATCGATACCATATAGATTTTTCATAATTTTATTGGTTTTCTAATGATTTCAAACACTATATTCAAATTTGAAATTACCGTGTTTAACGTTGAAAAAGTAGCTTGAATTGCTTGCTTTTGCATTGAAAATTCAATATTTTTCAAAACTATGTAAAACTTAATATTTGCAATAAAACTTTGTGTAAACTGTTGGAAATTGTCAAAATCAACATTTTCTGATCGATACCATATCGATTTTCAATAATTTTATTGGTTTTCTAATGATTTCAAACAGCATATTCAAATTTGAAATTACCGTGTTTAACGTTGAAAAACTAGCTTCAAATGCTTGCATTGAAATTTCAATATTTTTCAAAACTTTGTAAAACATAATATTTACAATAAAACTTTGTGTAAACTGTTGGAAATTGTCAAAATCAACATTTTCTGATCGATACCATATCGATTTTCTATAATTTTATTGGTTTTCTAATGATTTCAAACAGTATATTCAAATTTGAAATTACCGTGTTTAATGTTGAAAAAGTAGCTTGAATTGCTTGCTTGTGCATTGAAATGTCAATATTTTTCAAAACTTTGTAAAACTTAATATTTGCAATAAAACTTTGTGTAAACTGTTGGAAATTGTCAAAATCAACATTTTCTATTCAATACCATATCGATTTTCAATAATTTTATTGGTTTTCTAAGGATTTCAAACAGCATATTCAAATTTGAAATTACCGTGTTTAACGTTGAAAAACTAGCTTGCTTTTGCATTGAAAATTCAATATTTTTCAAAACTTTGTAAAACTTAATATTTGAAATAAAACTTTGTGTAAACTGTTGGAAATTGTCAAAATCAACATTTTCTGATCGATACCATATCGATTTTCAATAATTTTATTGGTTTTCTAATGATTTCAAACAGTATATTCAAATTTGAAATTACCGTGTTTAACGTTGAAAAAGTAGCTTGAATTGCTTGCTTTTGCATTGAAAATTCAATATTTTTCAAAACTTTGTAAAACTTAATATTTGCAATAAATCTTTGTGTAAACTGTTGGAAATTGTCAAAATCAACATTTTCTGATCGATACCATATCGATTTTCAATAATTTTATTGCTTTTCTAATGATTTCAAACAGCATATTCAAATTTGAAATTACCGTGTGTAACGTTGAAAAAGTAGCTTGAAATGCTTGCTTTTGCATTGAAAATTCAATATTTTTCAAAACTTTGTAAAACTTAATATTTGCAATAAAACTTTGTGTAAACTGTTGGAAATTGTCAAAATCAACATTTTCTGATCGATAACATATCGATTTTCAATAATTTTATTGCTTTTCTAATGATTTCAAACAGCATATTCAAATTTGAAATTACCGTGTTTAACGTTGAAAAACTAGCTTCAAATGCTTGCATTGAAATTTCAATATTTTTCAAAACTTTGTAAAACATAATATTTGCAATAAAACTTTGTGTAAACTGTTGGAAATTGTCAAAATCAACATTTTCTGATCGATACCATATCGATTTTCAATAATTTTATTGGTTTTCTAATGATTTCAAACAGTATATTCAAATTTGAAATTACCGTGTTTAATGTTGAAAAAGTAGCTTGAATTGCTTGCTTTTGCATTGAAAATTCAATATTTTTCAAAACTTTGTAAAACTTAATATTTGCAATAAAACTTTGTGTAAACTGTTGGAAATTGTCAAAATTAACATTTTCTGATCGATACCATATCGATTTTCAATAATTTTATTGGTTTTCTAAGGATTTCAAACAGTATATTCAAATTTGAAATTACCGTGTTTAACGTTGAAAAAGTAGCTTGAATTGCTTGCTTTTGCATTGAAAATTCAATATTTTTCAAAACTTTGTAAAACTTAATATTTGCAATAAAACTTTGTGTAAACTGTTGGAAATTGTCAAAATCAACATTTTCTGATCGATACCATATCGATTTTCAATAATTTTATATGTTTTCTAATGATTTCAAACAGCATATTCAAATTTGAAATTACCGTGTTTAACGTTGAAAAACTAGCTTGCTTTTGCATTGAAAATTCAATATTTTTCAAAACTTTGTAAAACTTAATATTTGAAATAAAACTTTGTGTAAACTGTTGGAAATTGTCAAAATCAACATTTTCTGATCGATACCATATCGATTTTCAATAATTTTATTGGTTTTCTAATGATTTCAAACACTATATTCAAATTTGAAATTACCGTGTTTAACGTTGAAAACGTACCTTGAATTGCTTGCTTTTGCATTGAAAATTCAATATTTTTCAAAACTTTGTAAAACTTAATATTTGCAATAAAACTTTGTGTAAACTGTTGGAAATTGTCAAAATCAACATTTTCTGATCGATACCATATCGATTTTCAATAATTTTATTGCTTTTCTAATGATTTCAAACAGCATATTCAAATTTGAAATTACCGTGTTTAACGTTGAAAAACTAGCTTCAAATGCTTGCATTGAAATTTCAATATTTTTCAAAACTTTGTAAAACATAATATTAGCAATAAAACTTTGTGTAAACTGTTGGAAATTGTCAAAATCAACATTTTCTGATCGATACCATATCGATTTTCAATAATTTTATTGCTTTTCTAATGATTTCAAACAGCATATTCAAATTTGAAATTACCGTGTTTAACGTTGAAAAACTAGCTTGAAATGCTTGCTTTTGCATTGAAAATTCAATATTTTTCAAAACTTTGTAAAACATAATATTTGCAATAAAACTTTGTGTAAACTGTTGGAAATTGTCACAATCAACATTTTCTGATCGATACCATATCGATTTTCAATAATTTTATTGGATTTCTAAGGATTTCAAAAAGTATATTCAAATTTGAAATTACCGTGTTTAACGTTGAAAAAGTAGCTTGAATTGCTTGCTTTTGCATTGAAAATTCAATATTTTTCAAAACTTTGTAAAACTTAATATTTGAAATAAAACTTTGTTTAAACTGTTGGAAATTGTCAAAATCAACATTTTCTGATCGATACCATATCGATTTTCAATAATTTTATTGGTTTTCTAATGATTTCAAACAGTATATTCAAATTTGAAATTACCGTGTTTAACGTTGAAAAAGTAGCTTGAATTGCTTGCTTTTGCATTGAAAATTCAATATTTTTCAAAACTTTGTAAAACTTAATATTTGCAATAAAACTTTGTGTAAACTGTTGGAAATTGTCAAAATCAACATTTTCTGATCGATACCATATCGATTTTCAATAATTTTATTGCTTTTCTAATGATTTCAAACAGCATATTCAAATTTGAAATTACCGTGTTTAACGTTGAAAAACTAGCTTGAAATGCTTGCTTTTGCATTGAAAATTCAATATTTTTCAAAAGTTTATAAAACTTAATATTTGCAATAAAACCTAGTGTAAACTATTGGAAATTGTCAAAATCAATATTTTCTGATCGATACCATATCGATTTTCAATAATTTCATTGGTTTTCTAATGATTTCAAACAGCATATTCAAATTTGAAATTAACATTTTTAACGTTGAAATACTAGCTTGAAGTGCTTGCTTTTGCATTGAAATTTCCATATTTTTCAAAACTTTGTAAAACTTAATATTTGCAATAAAACTTTGTGTAAACTGTTGGAAATTGTCAAAATCAATATTTTCTGATCGATACCATATGGATTTTCAATAATTTTATTGGTTTTCTAATGATTTCCAACAGCATATTCAAATTTGAAATTACCGTGTTTAACGTTGAAAAACTAGCTTGAAATTCTTGCTTTTGCATTGAAATTTCAATATTTTTCAAAACTTTGTAAAACTTAATATTTGCAATAAAACTTTGTGTAAACTTTTGGAAATTGTCAAAATCACTATTTTCTGATCCATACCATATCGATTTTCAATAAGTTTATTGGTTTTCTAATGATTTCAAACGGCATTTTCAAATATAAACTACCGTGTTTAACGTTGAAAAAGTAGCTTGAATTGCATTCTTTTGCATTGAAATTTCAATATTTTTCAAAAGTTTTAAAACTTAATATTAGCAATAAAACTTTGTGTAAACTTTTGGAAATTTTCAAAACCAACATTTCCTGATCGATACCATATCGATTTTCAATAATTTTATTGGTTTTCTAATGATTTCAAACACTATATTCAAATTTGAAATTACCATTTTTAACGTTGGAAAACTAGCTTGAAATGCTTGCTTTTGCATTGAAATTTCCATATTTTTCAAAACTTTGTAAAACTTAATATTTGCAATAAAACTTTGTGTAAACTGTTGGAAATTGTCAAAATCAATATTTTCTGATCGATACCATATCGATTTTCAATAATTTTATTGGTTTTCTAATAATTTCAAACAGCATATTCAAATTTGAAATTACCGTGTTTAACGTTGAAAAACTAGCTTGAAATGCTTGCTTTTGCATTGAAATTTCAATATTTTTCAAAACTTTGTAAAATTTAATATTTGCAATAAAACTTTGTGTAAACTGCAGGAAATTGTCAAAATCAACATTTTCTGATCGATACCATATCGATTTTCAATAATTTTATTGTTTTTCTAATGATTTCAAACAGCATATTCAAATTTGAAATTACCGTGTTTAACGTTGAAAAACTAGATTGAAATGCTTCCTTTTGCATTGAAAATTCAATATTTTTCAAAACTTTGTAAAACTTAATATTTGCAATAAAACTTTGTGTAAAATGTTGGAAATTGTCAAAATCTATATTTTCTCATCGATACCATATCGATTTTCAACAATTTCATTGGTTTTCTAATGATTTCACACAGCATATTCAAGTTTTCAACTAACGTGTTTAACGTTTAAAAAGTAGCTTGAATTGCTTCCTTTTGCTTTGAAATTTCAATATTTTTCAAAACTTTGTAAAACTTAACATTTGCAATAAAATTTTGTTGGAAATTGTCAAAATCAATTTTTTCTGATCGATACCATATCGATTTTCAATAATTTTATTGGTTTTCTAATGATTTCAAACAGCATATTCAAATTTGAAATTACCGTGTTTAACGTTGAAAAACTAGCTTGAAATGCTTGCTTTTGCATTGAAATTTCAATATTTTTCAAAACTTTGTAAAACTTAATATTTGCAATAAAACTTTGTGTAAACTGTTGGAAATTGTCAAAATCAACATTTTCTGATCGATACCATATCGATTTTCAATAATTTTATATGTTTTCTAATGATTTCAAACAGCATATTCAAATTTGAAATTACCGTGTTTAACGTTGAAAAACTAGCTTGCTTTTGCATTGAAAATTCAATATTTTTCAAAACTTTGTAAAACTTAATATTTGAAATAAAACTTTGTGTAAACTGTTGGAAATTGTCAAAATCAACATTTTCTGATCGATACCATATCGATTTTCAATAATTTTATTGGTTTTCTAATGATTTCAAACACTATATTCAAATTTGAAATTACCGTGTTTAACGTTGAAAACGTACCTTGAATTGCTTGCTTTTGCATTGAAAATTCAATATTTTTCAAAACTTTGTAAAACTTAATATTTGCAATAAAACTTTGTGTAAACTGTTGGAAATTGTCAAAATCAACATTTTCTGATCGATACCATATCGATTTTCAATAATTTTATTGCTTTTCTAATGATTTCAAACAGCATATTCAAATTTGAAATTACCGTGTTTAACGTTGAAAAACTAGCTTCAAATGCTTGCATTGAAATTTCAATATTTTTCAAAACTTTGTAAAACATAATATTAGCAATAAAACTTTGTGTAAACTGTTGGAAATTGTCAAAATCAACATTTTCTGATCGATACCATATCGATTTTCAATAATTTTATTGCTTTTCTAATGATTTCAAACAGCATATTCAAATTTGAAATTACCGTGTTTAACGTTGAAAAACTAGCTTGAAATGCTTGCTTTTGCATTGAAAATTCAATATTTTTCAAAACTTTGTAAAACATAATATTTGCAATAAAACTTTGTGTAAACTGTTGGAAATTGTCACAATCAACATTTTCTGATCGATACCATATCGATTTTCAATAATTTTATTGGATTTCTAAGGATTTCAAAAAGTATATTCAAATTTGAAATTACCGTGTTTAACGTTGAAAAAGTAGCTTGAATTGCTTGCTTTTGCATTGAAAATTCAATATTTTTCAAAACTTTGTAAAACTTAATATTTGCAATAAAACTTTGTGTAAACTGTTGGAAATTGTCAAAATTAACATTTTCTGATCGATACCATATCGATTTTCAATAATTTTATTGGTTTTCTAAGGATTTCAAACAGTATATTCAAATTTGAAATTACCGTGTTTAACGTTGAAAAAGTAGCTTGAATTGCTTGCTTTTGCATTGAAAATTCAATATTTTTCAAAACTTTGTAAAACTTAATATTTGCAATAAAACTTTGTGTAAACTGTTGGAAATTGTCAAAATCAACATTTTCTGATCGATACCATATCGATTTTCAATAATTTTATATGTTTTCTAATGATTTCAAACAGCATATTCAAATTTGAAATTACCGTGTTTAACGTTGAAAAACTAGCTTGCTTTTGCATTGAAAATTCAATATTTTTCAAAACTTTGTAAAACTTAATATTTGAAATAAAACTTTGTGTAAACTGTTGGAAATTGTCAAAATCAACATTTTCTGATCGATACCATATCGATTTTCAATAATTTTATTGGTTTTCTAATGATTTCAAACACTATATTCAAATTTGAAATTACCGTGTTTAACGTTGAAAACGTACCTTGAATTGCTTGCTTTTGCATTGAAAATTCAATATTTTTCAAAACTTTGTAAAACTTAATATTTGCAATAAAACTTTGTGTAAACTGTTGGAAATTGTCAAAATCAACATTTTCTGATCGATACCATATCGATTTTCAATAATTTTATTGCTTTTCTAATGATTTCAAACAGCATATTCAAATTTGAAATTACCGTGTTTAACGTTGAAAAACTAGCTTCAAATGCTTGCATTGAAATTTCAATATTTTTCAAAACTTTGTAAAACATAATATTTGCAATAAAACTTTGTGTAAACTGTTGGAAATTGTCACAATCAACATTTTCTGATCGATACCATATCGATTTTCAATAATTTTATTGGATTTCTAAGGATTTCAAAAAGTATATTCAAATTTGAAATTACCGTGTTTAACGTTGAAAAAGTAGCTTGAATTGCTTGCTTTTGCATTGAAAATTCAATATTTTTCAAAACTTTGTAAAACTTAATATTTGAAATAAAACTTTGTTTAAACTGTTGGAAATTGTCAAAATCAACATTTTCTGATCGATACCATATCGATTTTCAATAATTTTATTGGTTTTCTAATGATTTCAAACAGTATATTCAAATTTGAAATTACCGTGTTTAACGTTGAAAAAGTAGCTTGAATTGCTTGCTTTTGCATTGAAAATTCAATATTTTTCAAAACTTTGTAAAACTTAATATTTGCAATAAAACTTTGTGTAAACTGTTGGAAATTGTCAAAATCAACATTTTCTGATCGATACCATATCGATTTTCAATAATTTTATTGCTTTTCTAATGATTTCAAACAGCATATTCAAATTTGAAATTACCGTGTTTAACGTTGAAAAACTAGCTTGAAATGCTTGCTTTTGCATTGAAAATTCAATATTTTTCAAAAGTTTATAAAACTTAATATTTGCAATAAAACCTAGTGTAAACTATTGGAAATTGTCAAAATCAATATTTTCTGATCGATACCATATCGATTTTCAATAATTTCATTGGTTTTCTAATGATTTCAAACAGCATATTCAAATTTGAAATTAACATTTTTAACGTTGAAATACTAGCTTGAAGTGCTTGCTTTTGCATTGAAATTTCCATATTTTTCAAAACTTTGTAAAACTTAATATTTGCAATAAAACTTTGTGTAAACTGTTGGAAATTGTCAAAATCAATATTTTCTGATCGATACCATATGGATTTTCAATAATTTTATTGGTTTTCTAATGATTTCCAACAGCATATTCAAATTTGAAATTACCGTGTTTAACGTTGAAAAACTAGCTTGAAATTCTTGCTTTTGCATTGAAATTTCAATATTTTTCAAAACTTTGTAAAACTTAATATTTGCAATAAAACTTTGTGTAAACTTTTGGAAATTGTCAAAATCACTATTTTCTGATCCATACCATATCGATTTTCAATAAGTTTATTGGTTTTCTAATGATTTCAAACGGCATTTTCAAATATAAACTACCGTGTTTAACGTTGAAAAAGTAGCTTGAATTGCATTCTTTTGCATTGAAATTTCAATATTTTTCAAAAGTTTTAAAACTTAATATTAGCAATAAAACTTTGTGTAAACTTTTGGAAATTTTCAAAACCAACATTTCCTGATCGATACCATATCGATTTTCAATAATTTTATTGGTTTTCTAATGATTTCAAACACTATATTCAAATTTGAAATTACCATTTTTAACGTTGGAAAACTAGCTTGAAATGCTTGCTTTTGCATTGAAATTTCCATATTTTTCAAAACTTTGTAAAACTTAATATTTGCAATAAAACTTTGTGTAAACTGTTGGAAATTGTCAAAATCAATATTTTCTGATCGATACCATATCGATTTTCAATAATTTTATTGGTTTTCTAATAATTTCAAACAGCATATTCAAATTTGAAATTACCGTGTTTAACGTTGAAAAACTAGCTTGAAATGCTTGCTTTTGCATTGAAATTTCAATATTTTTCAAAACTTTGTAAAATTTAATATTTGCAATAAAACTTTGTGTAAACTGCAGGAAATTGTCAAAATCAACATTTTCTGATCGATACCATATCGATTTTCAATAATTTTATTGTTTTTCTAATGATTTCAAACAGCATATTCAAATTTGAAATTACCGTGTTTAACGTTGAAAAACTAGATTGAAATGCTTCCTTTTGCATTGAAAATTCAATATTTTTCAAAACATTGTAAAACTTAATATTTGCAATAAAACTTAGTGTAAACTGTTGGAAATTGTCTAAATCAATATTTTGTGATAGATACCACATCGATTTTCAATAATTTTATTGGTTTTCTAATGATTTAAAGAGCATATTCACATTTGAAATTACCGTGTTTAACGTTGAAAAAGTAGCTTCAAATCCTTGCTTTTACATTGAAATTAAATATTATTCAAAACCTTGTAAAACTTAATATTTGCTATAAAGCTTTGTGTAAACTGTTGGAAATTGTCAAAAGCAATATTTTCTTATCGATACCTATCGATTTTCAAAAATTTCATTGGTTTTCTAATGATTTCAAACAGCATATTCAAATTTGATATTACCGTGTTTAACGTTGAAAATCTAGCTTGAAATGCTTACTTTTGCATTGAAATTTCAATATTTTTCAAATGTTTGTAAAACTTAATATTTGCAATAATCTTTGTGTAAACTGTTGGAAATTGTCAAAATCAATATTTTGTGATCGATACCATATCGATTTTCAATAATTTTATTGGTTTTCTAATGATTTCAAACGGCCTATTCAAATTTGAAATTACCGTGTTTAACGTTGAAAACTAGCTTGAAATGTTTGCTTCTGCATTGAAATTTCAATATTTTTCAAATCTCTGTAAAACTTAATATTTGCAATAAGACTTTCTGTAAATTGTTGGAAATTTGCAAAAGCAAAATTTTCTGATCGATACCATATGGATTTTCAATAATTTTATTGGTTTTCTAATGATTTCAAACAGAATATTCAAATTTCAAACTACCGTTTTTAACGTTGAAAAAGTAGCTTCAATTGCTTGCTTTTGCATTGAAATTTCAATATTTTTCAAAAGTTTGTAAAACTTAATATTTGCAATAAACTTTGTGTAAACTGTTGGAAATTGTCAAAATCAATTTTTTCTGGTCGATACCATATCGATTTTCTATAATTATATTGGTTTTCTTATGATTTCAAAGAGCATATTCAAATTTGAAATTACTGTGTTTAACGTTGAAAAATTAGCTTGAAATGCTTGCTTTTGCATTGAAATTTCAATATTTTTCAAATCTTTGTAAAACTTAATATTTCAATAAAACTTTCTATAAACTGTTGGAAATTTGCAAAATCAGTATTTTCTGATCGATACTATATCGATTTTCAATAATTTTATTGGTTTTCTAATGATTTCAAACAGCATATTCAAATTTTAAATTACCGTGTTTAACGTTGAAAAAGTAGCTTGAATTGCTTGCTTTTGCATTGAAAGTTCAATATTTTTCAAAACATTGTAAAACTTAATATTTGCAATAAAACGTTGTGTAAACTTTTGGAAATTGTCAAAATCAATATTTTCTGATCGATAACATATCGATTTTCAATAATTTTATTGGTTTTCCAATGATTTCAAAAAGCAAATTCAATTTTCAAACTACCGTGTTTAACGTTGAAAAACTAGCTCGAAATGCGGTCTTTTGCAATGAAATTTCAATATTTTTCAAAAGTTTGTAAAACTTAATATTTGCAATAAACTTTGTGTAAACTGTTGGAAATTGTCAAAATCAATTTTTTCTGATCGATACCATATCGATTTTAAATAATTTCATTGGTTTTCCAATGATTTCAAACAGCATATTCAAATTTTAAATTACCGTGTTTAACGTTGAAAAACTAGCTTGAATTGCGGTCTTTTGCAATGAAATTTCAATATTTTTCAAAAGTTTATAAAACTTAATATTTGCAATAAAACCTAGTGTAAACTGTTGGAAATTCTCAAAATCAATATTTTCTCACCGATACCATATCGATTTTCAATAATTTCATTGGTTTTCTAATGATTTCAAACAGCATATTCAAATTTGAAATTACCATATTTAACGTTGAAAAACTAGCTTGAAATGCTTGCTTTTGCATTGAAAATTCAATATTTTTCAAAACTTTGTAAAACTTAATATTTGCAATAAAACTTTGTGTAAACTGTAGGAAATTGTCAAAATCAATATTTTGTGATCGATACCATATCGATTTTCAATAATTTTATTGGTTTTCTAATGATTTCAAACAGCATATTCAAATTTGAAATTACCGTGTTTAACGTTGAAAAACTAGCTTGAAATGCTTGCTTTTGCATTGAAATTTCCATATTTTTCAAAACTTTGTAAAACTTAATATTTGCAATAAAACTTTGTGTAAACTTTTGGAAATTGTCAAAATCAATATTTTCTGATCGATACCATATTGATTTTCAATAATTTTATTGGTTTTCTAATGATTTCAAACAGCATATTCAAATTTGAAATTACCGTTTTAACATTGAAAAACTAGCTTAAAAATCCTTTCTTTTGCATTGAAACTTCAATATTTTTCAAAACTTTGTAAAACTTAATATTTGCAATAAAACTTTGTGTAAACTGTAGGAAATTGTCAAAATCAATATTTTGCGATCGATACCATATCGATTTTCAATAATTTTATTGGTTTTCTAATGATTTCAAACAGCATATTCAAATTTGAAATTACCGTGTTTAACGTTGAAAAACTAGATTGAAGTGCTTGCTTTTGCATTGAAAATTCAATATTTTTCAAAACTTTGTAAAACTTAATATTTGCAATAAAACTTTGTGTAAACTGTTAGAAATTGTCAAAATCAATATTTTCTGATCGATACCATATCGACTTTCAATAATTATATTGGTTTTCTAATGATTTCAAACAGCATATTCAAATATGAAACTACCGTGTTTAACGTAGAAAAAGTAGCTTGAGTTGCTTCCTTTTGCATTGAAATTTCAATATTTTTCAAAACATTGTAAAACTTAATATTTGCAATAAAACTTTGTGTAAACTGTTGGAAATTGTCTAAATCAATATTTTCTGATAGATACCACATCGATTTTCAATAATTTTATTGGTTTTCTAATGATTTGAAGACCATATTCACATTTGAAATTACCGTGTTTAACGTTGAAAAAATAGCTTCAAATCCTTGCTTTTACATTGAAATTAAATATTATTCAAAACCTTGTAAAACTTGATATTTGCAATAAAGCTTTGTGTAAACTGTTGGAAATTGTCAAAAGCAATATTTTCTTATCGATACCTATCGATTTTCAAAAATTTCATTGGTTTTCTAATGATTTCAAACAGCATATTCAAATTTGAAATTACCGTGTTTAACGTTGAAAAACTAGCTTGAAATGCTTACTTTTGCATTGAAATTTCAATATTATTCAAAAGTTTGTAAAACTTAATATTTGCAATAAACTTTGTGTAAACTGTTGGAAATTGTCAAAATCAATATTTTGTGATCGATACCATATCGATTTTCAATAATTTTATTGGTTTTCTAATGATTTCAAACGGCATATTCAAATTTGAAATTACCGTGTTTAACGTTGAAAACTAGCTTGAAATGCTTGCTTCTGCATTGAAATTTCAATAATTTTGAAATCTCTGTAAAACTTAATATTTGCAATAAGACTTTCTGTAAGTTGTTGGAAATTTGCAAAATCAAAATTTTCTGATCGATACCATATGGATTTTCAATAATTTTATTGGTTTTCTAATGATTTCAAACAGAATATTCAAATTTCAAACTACCGTGTTTAACGTTGAAAAAGTAGCTTGAATTGCTTGCTTTTGCATTGAAAATTCAATATTTTTCAAAACTTTGTAAAACTTAATATTTGCAATAAAACTTTGTGTAAACTGTTGAAAATTGTCAAAATCAACATTTTCTGATCGATACCATATCGATTTTCAATAATTTTATTGGTTTTCCAATGATTTCAAAAAGCAAATTCAATTTTCAAACTACCGTGTTTAACGTTGAAAAACTAGCTCGAAATGCGGTCTTTTGCAATGAAATTTCAATATTTTTCAAAAGTTTGTAAAACTTAATATTTGCAATAAACTTTGTGTAAACTGTTGGAAATTGTCAAAATCAATTTTTTCTGATCGATACCATATCGATTTTCAATAATTTCATTGGTTTTCCAATGATTTCAAACAGCATATTCAAATTTTAAATTACCGTGTTTAACGTTGAAAAACTAGCTTGAATTGCGGTCTATTGCAATGAAATTTCAATATTTTTCAAAAGTTTATAAAACTTATTATTTGCAATAAAACCTAGTGTAAACTGTTGGAAATTGTCAAAATCAATATTTTCTCACCGATACCATATCGATTTTCAATAATTTCATTGGTTTTCTAATGATTTCAAACAGCATATTCAAATTTGAAATTACCATATTTAACGTTGAAAAACTAGCTTGAAATGCTTGCTTTTGCATTGAAATTTCCATATTTTTCAAAACTTTGTAAAACTTAATATTTGCAATAAAACTTTGTGTAAACTGTTGGAAATTGTCAAAATCAATATTTTGTGATCGATACCATATCGATTTTCAATAATTTTATTGGTTTTCTAATGATTTCAAACAGCATATTCAAATTTGAAATTACCGTGTTTAACGTTGAAAAACTAGCTTGAAATGCTTGCTTTTGCATTGAAATTTCTATATTTTTCAAAACTTTGTAAAACTTAATATTTGCAATAAAACTTTGTGTAAACTTTTGGAAATTGTCAAAAGCAATATTTTCTGATCGATACCATATCGATTTTCAATAATTTTATTGGTTTTCTAATGATTACAAACATCAAATTCAATTTTCTAATTAGCGTGTTTAACGTTAAAAAACTAGCTCGAAATTCTTGCTTTTGCATTGAAATTTCCATATTTTTTTAACTTTGTAAAACTTAATATTTGCAATAAAACTTTGTGTAAACTCTTGGAAATAATCAAAATCAACATTTTCTCATCGATACCATATCGATTTTCAATAATTTGTTTGGTTTTCTAATGATTTCAAACATCAAATTTAATTTTCAAACTAGCTTGTTTAACGTTGAAAAAGTAGCTCGAAATGCTTGCTTTTGCCTTGAAATTTCAAAATTTTTCAAAACTTTGTACAACTTAATATTTGCAATAAAACCTTGTGTAAACTGTTGGAAATTGTCAAAATCAATATTTTCTGATCGATACCATATGTATTTTCAATAATTTTATTGGTGTTCTAATGATTTCAAACAGCATATTCAAATTTGAAATTACCGTTTTTAACATTGAAAAACTAGCTTGAAATGCTTGCTTCTGCATTGAAATTTCAATATTTTTCAAATCTTTGTAAAACTTTATATTTGCAATACAACTTGGTGTAAACATTTGGAAATTTGCAAAATCAATATTTTCTGATCGATACCATATCAATTTTCAATAATTTTATGGGTTTTCTAATGATTTCAAATTGCAAATTCAATTTTGAAACTACCGTGTTTAACGTTGAAAAACTAACTCGAAATGCTTGCTTTTGCCTTGAAATTTCAAAATTTTTCCAAAGTTTGTAAAACTAAATATTTGCAATAAAACTTTGTGTAAACTGTTGGAAATTGTCAAACTCAATATTTTCTGTTCGATACCATATCGATTTTCAATAATTTTATTTCAAACAAGCGTGTTTAACGTTGAAAAACTAGCTCGAAATGCATCCTTTTGCATTGAAATTTCAATATTTTTCAAAAGTTTGTAAAACTTAATATTTACAATAAAACTTTGTGTAAACTGTTGGAAATTGTCAAAATCAATATTTTCTGATCGATACCATATCGATTTTCAATAATTTTATTGGTTTTCTAATGATTTCAAACATCAAATTCAATTTTCACACTAGCCTGTTTAACGTTGAAAAAACTAGCTCGAAATGCTTGCTTTTGCATTGAAATTTCAATATTTTTCAAAAGTTTTAATAATTAATATTTGCCATAAAACTTTGTGTAATCTGTTGGAAATTGTCAAAATCAATATTTTCTGATCAATACCATATCGATTTTCAAAAATTTTATTGGTTTTCTAATGATTTCAAACAGCATATTCAAATTTGAAATTACCGTGTTTAACGTTGAAAAACTAGATCGAAATGTTTGCTTTTACCTTGAAATTTCAAAATTTTTCAGAAGTTTGTAAAACTTAATATTTCCAAGAAAACTTTGTGTAAACTGTTGGAAATTGTCTAAATCAATATTTTCTGATCAATACCATATCGATTTTAAATAATTTTATTGGCTTTCTAATGATTTCAAACATCAAATTCAATTTTCAAAATACCGTGTTTAACGTTGAAAAACTAGCTCGAAATGCTGGCTTTTGCCTTGAAATTTCAAAATTTTTCAAATGTTTGTAAAACTGAATATTTCCAATAATTCTTTTGTAAACTGTTGGAAATTGTCAAAATCGATATTTTGTGATCGATACCATATCGATTTTCAATAATTTTGTTGGTTTTCTAATGTTTTCAAACATCAAATTCTATTTTCAACGTAGCTTATTTAACGTTGAAAAACTAGCTCGAAATGCTTGCTTTTGCATTTAAATTTCAATATTTTTGAAGAGTTTGTAAAACTTAATATTTGCCTTAAAACTTTGTGCAAACTGTTAAAAATTATGAAATTCAATATTTTCTGATCAATACCAAATCGATTTTCAATAATTGTATTGGTTTTGTAATGATTTCAAACATCAAATTCACTTTTCAAACTAGCGTGTTTAACGTTGAAAATCTAGCTTGAAATGCTTGCTTTTGCCTTGAAATTTCAAAATTTTTCAAAAGTTTATAAAACATAATATTTGCAATAAAACTTTGTGTAAACTGTTGGAAATTGTCAAATTCAATATTTTCTGATCAATACCATATCGATTTTCAATAATTTTATTGGTTTTGTAATGATTTGAAACATCAAATTCAATTTTCAACGTAGCTTATTTAACGTTGAAAAACTAGCTCGAAATGCTTGCTTTTGCCTTGAAATTTCAAAATTTTTCAAATGCTTGTAAAACTTAATATTTGCAATAAAACTTTGTGTATACTGTTGGAAATTGTCGAAATCGATATTTTGTGTTCGATACCATATCGATTTTCAATAATTTTATTGCTTTCTTATGATTTCAAACATCAAATTCAATTTTCAATCTAAAGTTTTAAAAATTAATATTTGACATGAAACTTTGTGTAATCTGTTGGAAATTGTCAAAATCAACCTTGTCTGATCTATACCATATCTATTTTCAATAATTTTTTAGGTTTTCTAATGATTTCAAACCGCAAATTCAATTTTCAAACTAGCGTGTTTAACGTTGAAAAACTACAAATATTTATTCTGTAAAAAATACAGAAATGTGGCACAAGGCCAAAAGGGGGGTTGGGGAAAATGATGGTCTTCGTCTGTCTTAACTATAACTTAGCTAGCCGCAAACATTGACCCAATCGTTCAAACAATATTCCTTACACCAAAACACTACATTCACACGAACCGTTCTTACTACAACCACCATAATACCTCAATGTCTCTATGAAAATACTAACTAGTCCCCATCTGTACAATTCAATCTCTGTAGTGGGAGGGGATTAACAATTCTAAAAATTAACCCCAATGAGTATATACAAATGAACACAAAATATTTACAAGAATCTAAAGAAAATATTATTAGTAAATAAAAACCCCACAATAACTAAATGTGGCAGAAATACCAGTTCACTGGGCGAAATCAATGCGGGGCTAGAATATTATAGAACATTTATCCATCCCAAGCCCACACACTGACACGCACTCATTCAAACACAACAACAAATACGAAAAACACTCACGCGAAACCAAAGACGCCCCACATCCTACCTGCGATCTGACATCACTAACCACCTAACGAGGGAGGGGGTGGGGAATTAAACTTAAAGAAAAATAGGGGCAGAAATAAAAGGGGCCAAATGAGCATACATACCCTAGCTAAGTTAACTGGGAAAGGAAACTAAAACATTAAAAATTAAAAAACCTAAACTAGCCTAATTTTTGGGATGGGTTGCCCTAGTTCAACCCAGGAAGAGCAATATCCTGATGCCTAACCGGCATCAAAGTGCCACTCAAGGTCAGCTCCTTTCACACGACACATGCGCGCAAGATGCACCCACCTTTTGCTGAATTCTGATTAAGTGAGCCGCTGCCTTACCGTCCTAATCTTGACTTTAAGCTGATGCTTAAAGTACAAGATCAGTTGGGAAGAGGTGAACTTCTCGCCTCCATAGAATCCCTTCTGACGCGTCGTCCATATCACGACTCTCAAAACACCTAGCAAGCAGTGGAACACATATAGTTCAGCCTTCGTCAGCGGCGGTGCCACATTGCTACAAACGGAAGAGGCTTCAAGGACAAAGAACTTTCCCCGCAGCATGCGGACCATGAGGCCTTCAACAAACTTGCACAACAGCACTACCAGGCTGCACTGAAAGAAGGCGTGACCCAGGGCCTCGACTTCCCCAGTACAGCGTCGGCAGTTTGGATTTTCTCCAGCCCAGCTGAACAGAGTCTTTTGGCGACCCAGAGGGCCCCACGAATCACCAGCCAGGTGAGTGATGCCTCATCGTTATTGAGACATTTCAACCCGGGCGCCCAAGGCCATATTGAGCGAGCCACCTGCTTCGTAAGTCCGACCCTGCCAATCAGCTCATCATGAACGGACCCCCTGACTAAAACTTGATATAATGCCCTACGAGACAACGCCTGGACGTTGGAGAGGCCATCCGACGCCCGTAAGAGTCGCTTCAGAGCAATACGACATTCGCGATAGAAGGAGCATTCGGCTCGGGGTAAACGGTGGGCCTCCCCCTCGCACGAGTGCACACTTCTCAGGGATGGAAAATTCTTACGGACTTCTTCCTTCCAGAAGGCGCCCTCCCCATCCGGATCGCGACACATTCGATCCAGAAAGCCAATGCGAAGCATATGTTGACGAATCTCAATGCTTGGCATGCCCAGACCGCCCTCAGAAGGATGAAGGCAACAGATCTCCCGAGTGACTCTGGTGGCCTTGCCTCTCCACAAGAAAGAGAACAAGAGCCTCACTAACGCCAGCAAAGTGTCATACGGAAGTGGAAGTACAGAGAGTCGGTAAAGGAGAATCGGGTAGATGTGTGAAACACATACTTCCGCCCTCCCCTTTAAGGAAAGATTCCTCCGAGACCACAAATTAATTGCGATCTCGGCCTTCCCTTGCACCTCCGACCAATTCATTTCCAACCGGAGATCAGGACCGAACCAGACGCCGAGAATCTTGACCGGTCCATCCGTCCAGTGGAAAGGTCCGGGAAGAGAAACTCCCTTCCACGCACCCAACCGCAGCCAACAGACTTATCGCGGTTGATCTTGGCCCCTGTCACCATCTCATAACAACTGATTTCCTTGCTGACTTCGTTAATCTCGGCTCTGCTCGACACAAGAGCCGAAACGTCGTCAGCATAGGCGGAATACTTGGCCGATGTGGTAGCACCGGGCAGGGCAATTCCGTGTAGGACCGGATTAGCCTTTAACTTGCGAAGGAAAGGTTCCAACGCAAGAACGTAAAGCAAGGGCGAAAGCGGACAACCTTGACGAATGGAGCGAGACAATACGAAAGGCTCCGATTGTACTCCATTTACCTCCACCAGCGCACCGGGAGTCGCATACAGAAGTCGGATCCAGGAGCGAAAGTACGGCCCGAAACCAGCTGCCGAAAGAACAGCCTCCAGAAACCGATGGTCAACCCTATCGAAGGCCTTGGACTGATCTAAATTGATCAGCGCGGCTTCACTGTCGACTTGCTCGATGATCATGCGAACCATATGAAGGTTGTCCTGAATAGTCCTACCCTTCACAGCACAAGTCTGTTCCGAGCCAATCAGACTAGACAGGACAACCTGCAAACGGTTGGCCAAGATCTTAGCCAAAATCTTTAACTCTGTGTTTAACATAGTTAAAGGGCGAAAGTTATCTAACCCATCCCCTCCGTTTTTATCCTTGCGTAACAACTTGATCACGCCCCTGGTGAAGCGTTGGGGTATAGACCCCTGCTTCATCCAGTTGCCGAAAATCAGTGCCAGCAGGGGAACAAAAACGGGCGACTGCCTCAAGTACACTTCATACGGAAGACCATCCAGTCACGGAGATTTGTCCAGGCCAACCTGTTTCAACGCATCCCAGATTTCCGACTCTGAAATGGGACCCTCGCACCTAGCCGCTTCAGCTACCTCAAGGCAGAGAAAGTCGGCTAAATAGGCGTCGAACTGAGCAGGGCTCAGACCGGGCTCCCTGGTGAAAAGCTCCTGAAAATAGTCACGAAAAGCCTTGCATATGCCCTCATTTGTTGTCACGGTCCGCCTATCCGGCAATGTGACGCATGCGATATGCCGATGAGATGCATTCCGAGCTTCCTCTGACCGCAATTCCGCGGATATATTCGTTGCCTCAGAGGACATTCTTTTTAACCTAGCCCTAACTACCAGAGCTTGATCCTTCTTGATAAGCAAGGAGGCCAACTCTGCCTTAGCTAAAGCTATGTCCCCACTATCACGGGATTTAACCGCCCGATCGACCTTTTGCTCTAAAGCCGTTTGCACCGCTAATCTATCTAGATGGAGCCGACGACTATAATCAGCAGCAAACGTTCGAATTTTGGATTTTAAATTATCCCACCAGGCATTTTACACAACCGCTCCCGTCAGTTCCCTCTGTATCTTTAGTAGCAGCTGGTCCCGGAAATCTTGCTCGGCAAATAATGATGAGTTTAATTTCCAGTAGCCAGCCATCCTAACCTTAGGCGTATCTAAGTTTACACGGACCCGGACAAGCCTATGATCCGTATAAACTATCTCATGGAAACTTGTACACCCTAAGAGCTCTACATCGACTCTCTTAACTAAGACTTGGTCTAGATAACTAGACTCCCTGAACAATATTGTTGCAATTTCTTGACAACGTTGTCATCAAAACAGGCCATGGACGGGAACATTTCAAATGTTTCTTTGGGTTCAGCCATCATAGCCCATATCTGCTTTCCAGCTACACCCGACTGAACAACGGTGAGGACCCTTTTGGCTTTAGGCAAATTTCCAGATCTTTGATTTCCCTAAAATTTAAAAGAGGTTTTAGACTTTTCATCTTTTTAGCTGTCATAAGTGCCTTTTCCTCCTGTTCTTTGGAGACGCGGCACACGTCTTCCCCTGTGTTGTATATAGGTTTGGAGTTAATCTTTTTATCCATTGTGGGATCGGTGAATCGGAAGAAAGGCTCCTTTGTCTTTTATGTTGGTCCTGTTATTTAGGTGAGTGAATGGGAGTTTGCACTGGGGAAGGATTGGGTGATGGAGATGAGGATGTTTTTTTTTGGATGAAGGTTTTATCACAGTACCCTTCTCAAGTTTGGTCATTTTGGATGATAACTGACTTGGTGATTTGACAACTGGAGGAGGGACCATTGGATGACGTTTAGTGACAGGGGAAGACGGTGCCGAAAAGGATAAGCCAGATTTCCTCTCCGAAACTTGTTATTTGGATTTTAGGAACACCTTAAGTTGTTGAAGTTTTTCCTTCTTCTCAAAAGATGTTTCATACGTGATCATTTTTTGTCTAAGCTTATCAGAGTAGCTTGTCGGAGAGTCGCCCTTAGCACTGGTTGAGGGAGTGGGGCTGTTTGTGCCTGTGTCTGTTTTTGGTGTGGAACGAGGTCCCGCTGTCTGGGTCTTCCCTTTCGCCTTACTCTCGACCTGCCATTCCTCTTCTCCCTAACCGCACTAGCGACGGGCAAAGGCTTTTCGGGGAATGGGGGCTGAGATTTAGACCCAACCGGGGTATTTTCTACACAGGTCCTGGTCGCAGGCATGCCCACTACAGGCGAGACGGATTGAACAAACTCGACCAAAGGGGAATTTGGTTGGGCGGGGGCCGGAACATCAGAGGCCTTCTTCTCTGCACAGGAAGAGGACAGGTGACCAGTCTGTCCACACTTCCAAAATGCCGGTTTACGCCCGGTGACAATTATCGGTAACTTCTGGCCCTCTACATCCAGGCAGTTGCGGATGGAGCGGAAGGCCTTTTGATCCATCATTAACTCGAAGCTCCATCCCCCGGTCAGATCGTCTGAGGAAGCACTGAGTATCTGTCCAAACTGGCACAGATAAGCAGCTAATGCTCCCGAACAATCTGAGGAGGAACCTCGAATACTGAAACGTTGGCCCTCCGCCTGCCTTCGGAAACGTTCCGCAATATAAGGTCTTTTGTGATGAGATCACGAGTTGATGCAGTTTCACAGTCGGCAGGCGTGACAACAATACGTCCCACATGAAGAAGCCTTTCCCTTTAACGGCTCGCTTAGCTTGTCTTGCGCGAACGCTTGTCCACTACAAAGACTGACACAATTCTTTTTTCAACTTTCTTAAGCTCCACGGGATTGGACAAGAGCCCATCTGCTGTCACCAGAGGTGCATAGCTCTTGGCTTTCTCCAGGAACTCCGTCATGTTGATTTTACACTTTGGCGGGGACTTCCAGCAAGAGGGCTTCTCTTCGGCCGCCATGTTTCTGTCCTTATTTTAGGATGTCTGTAAATCTGATACTTGGCTACTCTCAGCCACCATACTATTGTCTTGTTTGCTGGTTACATTATCAGCATTTTGGCAACTTTCGGCTATCATAGTTTGTTCTGGAACACTTGAATCAATAAATGTATTTTGGCCATTTGAGACCTCCATACTTTTTTCTGGACTCTTATCTTCTAAATTTTCAACATTAGAAGACACCAGACTTTTTTTTCAACATTCTGGCTCTCTTGAGAATACATTTCCTTATCCGGCGGGTCTTTTTTTCTTTTTTTTTAGGACCAAACAGGTTTTTTCACCGTTTTCTTGGCACCCATTTTTAAAACAAGTTTTTTTGTTTGTTTGTTTTCCTTTCACAAAAAAACAGAAAACAACAAATGAAAGTATAATTTAAACGAAAGATAAATACGAATAAATTACAATAACAAAAAGAAATTTAACGAGACATAATAAACAGTTAAACACGCAAAAATAAGTTTCAGAAACACGTACGCAAAGAGGACTAAATACGCTAAAAATAAAACCAGTTAACAATTACAAATTACAAAATGCATGTACGCAAAGAACAGAAAACAAAATTTGAAACAGAAAATAAACAAAAGTATCTTTTTAACAATAATACAGCAGGAATACGAAACAAAAAATGCCAAACGAGATACAGAATAGAAAAAATAAATACGAAAATTAAAATTAACAGACGAAAAATTTAAACAATAGAACACAGAATATTTAACAAATATTTAAACAAGCAATGACAAAGAACAAAGTAACACGTAGAAATTAAATGTAAACAAATAAAGTACGACGTACAATTAAAGTTTAGCGGTGGAATTACTGAAAAGGAAAAAGGAAATTAAAAAGGAAATATATAATCAAATACTAAATAAAAGAAAAAAATTAAAGAAAAAACAAAAGGTAAAATTAAAATTGAGGGAAGTGTAAAGAAAGAAAAAATCAAACTTTTCACAAAAAGGACTGTAATAAAAAACGAAAGATAAAATTAATAGGTAACTTAACGAAAATAACTCTTGAAAAACACAAAATAGTCCACAGATGACAGAAGTTATCCAACACCGGTCGTACGACGTCGGTGAACTTTCAAAAAGTAGCTCTAACAGATTCCATTTGCAATGAAATTTCACTATTATTCATATGTTCGTAAAACTTAACATTTGTAATATTACTTTGTGAAAACTGTAGAAACTTGTCAAAATCAATATTTTGCGATTGATAATATATCTATTTTCAAAAATTTTATTGGTTTTCTAAAGTTTTCAATAAGCAAATTAAATTTTCAAACAACCGTGTTTAACATTTAAAAAGTAGCGAAAACAGCTTGCTTTTGCATTGAGGTATTTTTCAATTGCACGTAAAAGTTAAAATTTGTAATATAACTCTGTGAAAACTGTTGAAACTTTTCAAAATCAAAATCGATTTTCAACAATTTTATTGGTTTTCTAAAGTCTTCACACAGCAAATTAAATTTTCAAACAACCGTGTTTAACGTTCAGAAAGTAGCTCAGCTTGCTTTTGCATTGAAATTTCAATATTTTTTAAATGTTTGTGAAACTTAAGATTTGTAATATTACCTTGTGAAAACCGTTGTAACATATCAAAATTTATATTTTTCGATCGATACCATATCGATTTTCAATCATTTTGTTGGTTTTCTAAAGTTTTCAAGCAGCAAACGAAATTTTCAAACAACCGTATTCAACGTTCAAAAATTATCTCTAACTGGTTGATTTTGCATTGAAATTTCAGTATTTTTTAAATGTTTGTGAAACATAAATTTGTAATATTACTTTGTGAAAACTGTTGAAACTTGTCAAAATCAATATTTTTCGATCGATATGGAATTTCAATAATTTTATTGGTTTTCTAAAGTTTTCAATCAGCAAATTAAATTGTCTAACAACCATGTTTAACGTTCAAAAAGTAACTCTAACTGCTTGCTTTTGCATTGAAATTTCAGTATTTTTCAAATGTTTGTGAAAATATCAAATTGTGGGGCGCTAATGGTGTTGGTAAGAAATGAAGGTTTATGTCGGAGGTTGCGTTTTTAAAATTAACACTTCACATTCAATTTGCAAAGAAAACACAGAAAAGAACAAGAGATGATTGAATGATCAACAAGTAAAATGTATATTGAAACAAATACATATACAATGACAATAAAGATTAAGTCGTAAAAAGTGATTTCCCTTGTACCGTGTGGGAAATACTGGTGTATGCTGTAAGGAGTTTCTTTGTTGATATTTGTTTAGTGTTTAAGAATGTTTGATGTTTGAATTTGAAAGTTAGATTTTTGTGCAGAAGAATGTTAAAGTTCTGAATAGTTCACTTGGCTTTGATCAACAGACAGTTCACTGTGTGTGTGAATGTAGTTAATGTCTGTGTGTGTTTGCGTAGAAGATGGAGAAATACACGTACGTTATTATGGTTGTGAAATTTTATAATCTACTAAAGTATCTTCCTTCAGTATTTTTCAAATGTTTGTGAAACTTAACATTTGTAATATTATATTGGGAAAGCTTTTCTAATGTTTTCAAAGAGCAAGTTCAATTTTTGAACAACCGTGTGTACCGTACAAAAAGTGGCAATAACAGCTTAAATTCCAATATAATTCAAACCTTTGTAAAGCCTAAAATTTGTAATATGACAATAAAAAATATTGAGACTTGTCAAAATCAATATTTTTGATCGATATCATATCGATTTTCAATAATTTTATTGGTGGTTTTCTAATGTTTTCCAATAGTAAATAAAATTTCAAAGCCATAGTGTGTAACCTAAAAAAGTAGCCAAAACAGCTTGCTTTTACACGTGAAATTCAATTGAAATCATTGTAATGCCTAAATTTTGTAATATAACTTACTGTAAACAGTTGAAACGCCACAATCAAACGCCACAAGATCGATTCCATATGGATTTTCAATAATTTTATTGGTTGTTCTAATGTTCTCAAATAGCAAATTAAATTTTCAAACAACCGTGTTCAACGTTCAAAAATTAGCCACAACAGCTTGCTTTTACACGTAAATTTCAATACAATTCAAAACTTTGTTTAACAAGATTTGTAATATAACTGTTGAAAAATGTCAAAATCAATATTTTTCGATGGATAACATATCCATTTTCAATAATATTACTGGTTTTTCTTGTGTTTTCAAATAGCAGATTACTTTTTCAAACAAGCATGTTATCTTATAAAAAGTATCAAACACACCTTGCTTTTACACGTAAATTTCAATATCATTCAAACATTGTAAAACCTCAAATTAGTGATATAACATTGTGTAAACTCTTGAAAATTGTCAAAATGAATATTTTTAGATCGATACCATATAGATCTTCAATAATTTCGATGGTTTTCTAATGTTTTCCAACAGCAAACTAAATTTTCAAGCAAAAGTTTTGAACGTTTAAAATGTAGCCAAAACAGCTTGCTTTTACACGTAAATGCCAATATAATTCAAAATATTGCAAAACCTAAATTTGTAATATAACTTAATATAAATCAATATTTTTCGATCGATGCCATATCGATTTTCAATAATTTTATTGGTTTTAGAATATTTTCTAATGGCAATTTAAATTTTCATACATCCGTATTTAATGTTCAAAAAGTAGCCAAAACAGCTTGCTTTAACAGGTAAATTACAATAAAATTTGAAACATTGTCAAACGTAAAATTTATAATATCATTTAGTGAAAACTGTTGTAAGTTTTCGAAATCAATGTTTTTCGATAGATTCCATATAGATTTTCAATGATTTTATTGGTTTTAGAATGTTTTCTAATAGCAAATTAAATTTTCAAACAACCGTGTTCAACGTTCAAAAAGTAGCCAAAGCACCTTGTTTTACACGTAAATTTCAATATAGTTCAAAACTTGTAAAACCGAAAATTAGTAGTATAACTTTGTGAAAACCGTTGAAACTGATCAAAACCAATATTTTATGATCGATGCCATATCGATTTTCAATAATTTTATTTGTTTTCTTGTGTTTTCAAATTGCAAATTCAATTTTCACGCAACGGTGTTTACCGTTCAAAAAGTAGCCAAAACCGCTAGCTTTTACACATAAACTTCAATATAATTCAAATTTGAGTAAAATTTGTAATATAGCTGTTGTGGATTCCCGGATGAATCCGATATCAATGAATAACAAACGCCAGGAATGGATAAGGAAAATAAATGTATTAACGTAATAATACAAACTGGTAATACGGGTTAGTAGATCCAGGAATGCGGGTTAGTAGCACTAATATATATACAGTCTTGGTATTTAAGTATCGCGGTATGACTCCTTACTGAGTCTAGGTGCTGGCTAACTGTGACGCTTGCAGCCCTCTCTGTTTGTGACTTACTCTACTACTACTCTTCTGTCGTGCCGTCTTCACTCCTTCACTCTTCGGGTATTCACTGGTAATTGTATATGTATACCTTGGGTGAGTCCATTTTTGTGAAAAAGTGGAGACTCCTTAACAATAACATAGTGAAAACTTTTTAAACTTGTCAAAATCATTTTTTATATATTGATACCATATCGATTTTCAATAATTTTGTTGGTTTTCTACTCTTATCAAATTGCAAATTAAATTTTCACACAACGGTGTTTAACGTTCAAAAATAGCCAAAGCAGCTGGCTTTTACACGTAAATTTCAATAAAGTTCAAAACTTTGTAAAAACCTAAAATTAGTAATATGTCTTTGTGAAAATTATTGAAACTTGTCAAAATCATTATTTTTAGATCGATACTATATCGATTTTCAATAA
Organism: Acanthosepion esculentum; assembly: GCA_964036315.1. Classification (NCBI taxonomy): domain Eukaryota; kingdom Metazoa; phylum Mollusca; class Cephalopoda; order Sepiida; family Sepiidae; genus Acanthosepion; species Acanthosepion esculentum. The sequence continues at coordinate 27,168,608 of OZ038514.1, forward strand.
TTTCATTGGTTTTCTAATGTTTTCAAATAGAAAATTTTCAAACAACCGTCTTTAACGTTCAAAAAGTATGCAAAACTCATTACTTTTACACGTAAATTTCAATATCATTCAAAATATTTGTAAAACTTAAATTTGTATCAACATTTTTAGATCGATATCATAAAAAGTTTCAATAATTTTATTGGTTCCCCTATGTTTTCTAATAGCAAAATAAATTATAAAACAAGCCAGTTTAACGTTCAAAAAGTAGCCACAACAGCTTCCTTTTACACGTAAATTTCAAAATAATTCAAAACTTTGTAAAACCTAAAATTTGTAATTTAACAAAATAAATATTTTTTGATCGATACCATATCGTTTTTCAATAATTTTATTCGTCTTCTAATATTTTAAAAGAGGAAATAAAATTTTAAAACAACCGTTAAAGTCATATTACAAATTTTAGGTTTTAAAATGTTTTGAATTATATTGAAATTTACGTGTAACACCAACCTGTTTTGTGTACTTTTTAAACGATAGTCTCGGTTGTATGAAAATTGAATTTGCTCTTTAAAAATATTGGTAAACCAAAAAAATTATTGAAAATCGATATGGTATCGTTCTCGAAATATTGATTTTGAATTTTCAACAGTTTTCACAAAGTCTTTAATTTTTAAAAGTTATACAAAACACCTTGCTTTTGCACGTAAATTTCAATATCATTGAAAACATTGTAAAACCTCAAATTAGTGATATAGCATTGTGTAAACTGTTGAAAATTTTCAATCGGTCGATACCATATCGATTTTCAATTATTTTATTCGCTTCCTAATGTTTTCAAATAGCAAATTAAATTTTCAATCAACTTTCAAAAAGTATCCAAAACAGCTTGCTTTAACAGGTAAATTACAATAAAATTCGAAACTTTGTAAAACGTAAAATTTGTAAAAGTTAGTGGAAATTGTTGAAGCTTGTAAAAATCAATATTTTTCGATCGATAACATATCGATTTTCAATAATTTTATTGACTTTCTAATGTTTTCAAATAGCAAATTAAATTTTCAAACAACGGTGTTTAACGTTCAAAAACAAAGCAAAACAGCTTGCCTTTACAAGTAAAATTAAATAACATACGAAACTTAGTAAAACGTATAATTTATCATTTAAGTTATTGGAAACTGTTGAAACTTGACAAAATCAATATTTTTTTTCGATCGATGCCTTATTGATTTTCAATTGGTTTTCTAATGTCTTCAAACGCAAAGTAAATATTCTAACGATCGTGTTTAACGTTCGAAAGTAGGCAAAACAGCTTGATTTACACGTAAATTTTAATATAATTCAAAAATTTTGTAAAACCTGAAGTTATAATTTTGTGAAAACGTTTGAAACTTGTTAAAATCAATATTTTCAGATTGATAACATTTCGTTTTTGAATAATTTTATTGATGTTTTTAAAATAGCAAATTAAATTTTCAAACAACCCTGTTTAAATTCCAAAAAGTATTTTGTAAAACGTAAAATTTGTAATATAAGTTAGTGAAAACTGTTGAAACATGTCAAAATCTATATTTTTCCATCGATACCATATCGATTTTCAATAATTTTATTGGTTTTAGAATGCTTTCTGAAAGCAAATTAAATTTTCAACCAACCCTGATTAACTTCAACATAATTCAAAACTTTGTAAAACCAAATATTTGTAATATAACTTAGTGAAAACTATTGAAACTTGTCAAAATCAATGTAGTCAGATCGATACCATATCAATTTTCAATAATTGCGTTGGTTTTCTAATGTATTCAAAGTATTTAAATTTTCATACAAACGTGTAGCCAAAGCCCCTTCCTTTTACACATAAATTTATATATACTTCAAAACGTTGTAAAACCTATAATTAGTAATATAACTTTGTGAAAACCGTTGAAACTGGTAAAAAAAACATTTCCTGATCGATACCATGTCGATATTCAATAATTGTATTGGTTTTGTAATGTTTTCAAATAGCAGAATAAATTTTCTAACGACCAATTTAGTGTTGAACGTTCAAAAAGTAATCAAATCAGCTTGCTTTTACCCGTAAATTTCAATATAGTTCAAATCTTTGTATAACTTAAAATTTGTTATATAACTTGGTGAAAACTGTTGAAACTTGTCAAAATCAATATTTGTCGATAGATACCATATCGATTTTCAATAATTTCATTGTTTTTTCTTATGTTTTCAAATAGGAAATTAAATTTTCAAACAAAGGTAGCTAAAACAGCTTGCTTTTACACGTAAATTTCAATATAATTCAAAATTCAAAATTTGTAAAACCTAAAATGAATAATATATCTTTAAGAAAACTGTTGAAACTTTTCAAAATCTATATTTTTAGTTCGATATAATATAGATTTTTAATAATTTTATTCGTTCCCTAATGTTTTCTAATAGCAAATTCAAATAGCTTGATTTACACGTAAATTTCAATACAATTCAAAGCATTGTTAACCTAAAATTTGTAATATGACTTATGAAAATTGTCAAAATCAGTATTTTCAGATCGACACCATATACATTTTCAATAATTTTATTGGTTTTCAAATGTTTTCTAATAGTAAATTAAATTTTCAAACAGTGATTAACGTGATAAAAGAAGCCAAAACAGCTTGCTTTTACACATGAATTTTGATATAATTAAAACTTTGTCAAACCTAAAATTTGTAATATAACATACTGTAAACTGTTGAAAATTGTGAAAATCAATATTTTTTGATCGATACCATATCGATTTTCAATAATTTTACTGGTTTTCTAAAATATTCAAAGAACAAACTAAAATTTCATCCAACCGTGTTTAACGTTCAAAAGGTATCTAAAACAGCTTCTTTTTACACGTAATTTTCAATATAACTGAAGACATTGTAAAACGTAAAATTTGTTATATAACTTTTGAAAATTGTTTAAACTTGTCAAAATAAACATTTTTCTATCGATATCATTTCGATTTTCAATAATTTTATTGGTTTTCTAATAGCAAATTAAATTTTCATACAACCGTTTTTCACGAACAAAAAGTAGCCACATCAGCTTGCTTCTGCTCGTAAATTACAATATAATTCTGTTGTGGATTCCGAGAATGGAATCCTGCACAAATAAATAAACAATGCCAGTAATTGAGATAGAAAAATAAGTGTATTAAACGTAAGAATACAGACTTGAAGTGTAGATTAGTAGTCCAGGAATGCGGGTTAGTAGAAAGTATATGTACGTAAGTGAAGCTATAATTATCTCTCTCGCTGGACTCTAGAGATAACTCTCTGTGAACACCCTGTGTACTGTCTCCGTATCTCTTACCCTGACTCAACGTATCTCAACACGCAGGTATTCGCTCTGTCAGTATAAGTATACTTTGGACGAGTCCATCTTGTGTAAAAAGGTCTGCCCCACAACAAATTCAAAAAATCGTAAAGCCTAAAATGAGTAATATAACTTTGTGAAAACTGCTGAAAATTGTAAAAATCCATATTTTTATATCGATATAATATCGATTTTCAATAATAAGCAAATTAAATTTTCAACCAACCGTATTTAACTTTCAAAAAGTAGCCAAAACTGCTTGCTTTTACACGTAATTTTAAATATATTTCAAAAGTATGTAAAACCGAAAATTTGTAATATAACTTAGTGAAACCTGATGAAAATTGTAAAAATCAATATGTTTCAATCGATATCATATCGATTTTCAATAATTTTATTGGTATTCTAATGATTTCAAATAGCAAATTTAATTTTCAAACAACTTTGACGTCCAAAAATGCAAAACAGCTTGCTTTTACACATGAATTTCAATATAATTAAAACATTGTAAAACCAAAAATTTGTAATGTAACTCAGTGTAAAATGTTGAAAGTTGTAAAAATCTATCTTTTGCGATCAATACCATATCGATTTTCAATAATTTTATTTGTTTTCTAATGTTTTCAAATAGCAAATTAAATTTTCAAATATCCGTTTTTAACGTATAATAAATTGTACCCAAAACTGCTTGCATTTACACGTAAATTTTTCATTCAACCGTGTTTACCGTTCAAAGAGTAGCCAAAACAGCTTGCTTTTACACGCAAATTTTTATATCATTCGTCCTTTGTAAAACCAAAAATTTGTCATATAATTTAGGGTAAACTGTTGAAAGTTGTCAAAATCTATATTTTCCGATCGATAATATATCGATGTTCAATATTTTTATTTGTTTTTCTAATGTGTTAAAGAGCAAATTAATTTTCATTCAACCGTGATTAACGTTCCAAAAGTATCCAAAACAGCTTGCTTTTACACGTAAATTTAATATAATTCAAATGATTGTAAAACCTAAAATTTGTGATATGTCTTAGAGAAAAAAGTTGAAACTTGTCAAAATAAATATTTTCAGATCGATATCATATCGATTTTCAATAATTTTCTTGGTTTTCTTATGTTTTCTGATAGCAAAGTAAATTTTCACACAACCGTGGTTAACGTTCAAAAAGTAGCCAAGGCAGCTTGCTTTTACACGTAAATTTCAATAAAATTAATACCTAAAAGAAACCTAAAATTTGTAATATACCTTAGTGAAAACTATCTGAAATTGTCAAAATCAATATTTTCACATCGATACCATATCGATTGTCAATAATTTTATTGGTTTTCAAATGTTTTCAAATAGTAAATTAAATTTTCATACATACGTGTTTAACGTTCAAAAAAGGTGTCCAAAACAGTTTGGTTTTACACGTAAATTTCAATATAATTCAAAACATTGTAAAACCTAAAATTTGTAATATAACTTAGTGTAAACGGTTGAAATTGTCAAAATCTATATATTTCGATCTATACCATAACGATGTTCAATAATTTTATTGTTTTTCTCATGTTTTCAAATAGCAAATTAAATTTTCTGTTAACCGTGTTTACCATACAAAAAGTAGCCAAAACAGCTAAATTTCAATATAATTCGATCTTTGTAAAACCTAAAATTTGTCATATAACTTAGGCTAAACTGTTCAAAGTTGTCAAAATCTCTATTTCCCTATCAGTACCATATAAATTTTCAATATGTTTATTTAGATTTCTAATTGTTTTTAAAGAGCAAATTAAATTTTCATACAACCGTGATTAGCGTTCCAAAATTATCCAAAACAGCTTGCTTTTACACGTAAATTTCAATATTATTCAACATTTTGTAACCCTAATATTTGTAATATAAATTAGTGTCAAATTTTGAAACTTTTCAAAATTAATATGTTTCGATCGATACCATATCGATGTGCAATAATTTTATTAGTATTCTAATGTTTTCTAATAGTAAATTAAATTTTCTAATAACCGTCTTTAACGTTCAAATGGTATCCAAAACAGCTTGGTTTTACACTAAATTTCAATATAATTCAAATCAGTATTTACATTTGTCGGACTATTGTCCTCATCTTTGTCGCCATATTTGTCACAATGTTTCGGCCGTTGTACGCTCCGGCTTTCTTCAGGTGGTTGGAATTTCAAACTGAACCCTTTATTTCGATCACTGGGGTAGACTGTTCTAGTTCCACGAGCCATGTTTGATGGATGTCAGTTATCAGTTATCTCCTGCTGATTTACCCTCTGAAAGAACAGTCTACCCCAGTGATCGAAATAAAGGGTTCAGTTCGAAATTCCAACCACCTGAAGAAGGCCGGAGCGTACAACGGCCGAAACGTTGTGACAAATATGGCGACAAAGATGAAGACAATAGTCCGACTAATGTAAATACTGTACATAATACCTCATTTCAGAAATATAGACAGATAATTCAAATCATTGGAAAACATAAAATTTGTAATATAACTTCGTGAAAAAAGTTTAAACTTGTCAAAATCAATATTTGTCGACCGATACCATATTGATTTTCAATAATTTTATTGGTTTTCTAATGTTTTCAAATAGCAAGATAAATTTTCAAACTTCCGTATTTAACGTTCAAATGTTTGGTCTTACACATAAATTTCAATATAATTTAAAACATGATAAACCCTAAAATTTGTAATCTAACTTGTCAAAATCTTTATTTTCAGATTGATATCATATCGATTTTCAGTAATTTTCTTGGTTTCCTCATGTTTTCTGATAGCAAACTAAATTTTCAAACAACCGTGTTTAACGTTCAAAATGTAGCCAAAGCAGCTTGCTTTTACGCGTAAATTTCAATAAAATTCTTCCGTATGAAACCTAAAATTTGTAATATACCTATGAAAACTATCTAAAATTGTCAAAATCAATATTTTCACATCGATACCTGTGGTGAAAATAAAAGGACTCTTTAATCTTTCCCTGACTTTCCAGAACTGATTGATTTCCCTTTGTTTTCGTCTTTCTCTCTCCATGAGGTAGTCAGCCATTTTCTGGTTACGGTTCGCTACCGGAGTGGATTTCTAGTGGAATAAAGCTTCACTCAAGCTATACGGACTCAGCCTTCTTTTACTTCCCCTCAAACCCTTTTTCGTAACAATTTATTCCACTAGAAATAATCTATCAGGATGGGAAAATACCTTAAGCCAGAACGCCTAGATCTAGACACGAATAAACACAACAACAGACTCCACTGACAGACAGACTGAAACTGAATCTACTTATCAACCTTGTCTCTCCCACTATATTTAAACACGTCTCCGACGTGGACAATTAAGATTCAGCCATGGACGTTCTGGAAGAAGTGTTTGTGCAGCCTAGAAATACCATCTTCTGTAGGCATCTGCTGGCTACTCGTCGTCAACAAACTGACGAGGGTGTAGACCAGTATTTGCAAGCTTTAAAGAAACTCGCGAAAGATTGCGAGTTCCAGGCTGTTACAGCAATATAGGCGAGAGACGAATACATACGAGACGCTTTTATAAACGGAATTTCGTCTAATCACATCAGACAACGACTCCTGGAAAACAAAACACTAGATCTAGGCACTGCTTATGACCAGGCGCTAACACTTGTGATGGCACAGAAACAATTAACGTCCTACTCTCAACAGAACTCACTAAACGCATCTGTCTCGACTGTTCAAACTGAGGTAACTAACGATGACGATCAGCCTGGGTGCTATGAGGAACATACCGTGGCCGCCATTTCTGGACAAAAATCATTCTTCTGCAGGGAATCAGAGACATGATAGAATTAGTTTCCCTGCCCGAAACTCAATTTGCAAAAATTGCAAAAAGGGCATTTTGTTCGTGTCTGCAGATCATCTACAGCGGCTGCTATCAACCACGGTGAGTCTATTCTTGCGTCTTCCATTCCATCTTATAATTTCTCAGAGAGTCTATCTTGCTCGACATTGCGTGGAAAAATCAAAGGCAAGTCTCTAAAAATACTTATTGATACTGGCAGCTCAGAAAATTTTATTAATTCTGACGAGGTTAAAAGGCTCGGATTGGCAATCTTGCCAAGTTCAGAAAGAATTTTTATGGCTAGCAGTTCCCATTCATCCTCTACTCTTGGACATTGTATAGTATCCCTCAATCTAAGCGGTAGAGAGTACCGTAATGTCAAGTTGACCGTTATGGCTAACTTATGCTGTGATGTCATTCTTGGGCATAATTTCCTACGTCAGCATTCTTCGGTAAAAATACCTTTCGGGGGACTGCTTCCACCTCTCACTGTTTGTGGACTAACTGCAATTAATAATGTCCCTTGCTCCTCTCTGTTTGCGAATATAACTTCTGATTGTCATCCAATAGCAGTAAAATCAAGGAGACATAGCCTACCTGACGCTAAATTCATTAATTCAGAAATATCACGTATGCTGAAGGAAGGAATTATAGAGCCATCTCAATCGCCATGGCGAGCCCAAACACTGGTAGTGTCTCCTGAAAATCACAAGAGATTCGTCGTAGATTATTCCCAGACGATAAATCGGTTCACTTTTCTGGATGCTTATCCACTTCCTCGGATAGAGGACATGGTAAATCAGATTGCCTGTTATCAGGTATTTAGCACACTTGATCTAACCAGTGCCTATCACCAGGTTGCCATCAAGCCAGAAGAACGAAAATATACTGCCTTCGAAGCTGCTGGGTCTCTGTACCAATTTTGTCGAATCCCTTTTGGAGTGACCAATGGAGTAGCAAGTTTCCAGCGAGTCATTGATGACATTATCAGGCGAGAAGACCCCCGAGGAACCTACGCCTATATCGACAACGTTGCTATCTGTGGTCATAACCAGGCAGAACATGACAACAATCTAAAGAAATTTATGAATAGTGTGGCAAAGTACGGCCTAACACTGAATAAAATCAAATGTCATTATTCACTTAGTTCAGTAGACTTGCTTGGTTATACTATAAGCATGGGTTCAGTAAAACCTGACCCTGACAGACTCAAAGGATTGGTGGATCTGCCAGTACCTCAAGACCATACCTCTCTCCGACGAGCAATGGGGATGTTCTCTCACTATTCTAGGTGGATATCAAATTTCTCCGAAAAATTACATTCCTTAACCAGAGTTGCCTATTTTCCTCTCACTAAAGAACAAACGGATGCCTTCAAGCATCTAAAGGAGATCGCAAAATCGTCTTTCGTGGCTATAGACTCTACTCTATCTTTTGAGATTGAGACTGATGCTTCGGGACATGCTATTGCTGCATCTCTATTGGTTTTCTAATGTTTTCAAATAGCAAATCAAATTTCCAAACAACTGTGTTTAACGTTCAAAAATTAGCCAAAACAGCTTGCTTTTGCATTGAAATTTCAATATTTTTCAAATGTTTGTAAACCTTAACATTTGTGATATAACATTGTGAAAACTGTTGAAACTTACCACAATCAATATTTTTCGATCGATATCATATAGACTTTCAACAATTTTTTTGTTTGTCTAATGTTTACGAAGAGAAAATCAAATTTATAAACAAGCGTGTTTAATGTTGAAAAAAGTAGCCAAAACAGCTTGTAAAATGTAAACTTCAATATCTTTCAACATTTTAAAACCTAAAATTTTTAATATAACTTTGTGAAAACTATTGAAACTTGTCAAAATCAATATTTTGAGATCGATACCATATCGATTTTCAATAATTTTATTGGTTTTAATGTTTTCAAATAGCAAATCAAATTTTCAACCATGTTTAACGTTCAAAAAGTAGGCAAATAGCTTGCTTTTGCATTTAAATCTCAATATTTTTCAAATGTTTGTAAAACCTCATATTTGTAATATAGCTTTGTGAAAACTGTTGAAACTTGTCAAAATCATTATTTTCGATCGATACTATATCAGCTTTGAATTATTTCAATGTTTCTCTAATGTTTTAGATATTAAATTGAATTATCAAACAAGTGTGTTTAACGTTGAAAAACTAGCTAAACCAAATTGATTTTCTCGTACATTTCGATATTTTTCAAAGATTTCTACATCTTAAATTTTATAATATAATTTTTTCGTTCAATACCATATCGATTTTCAATCTTTTTATGGTTTTTTCTAATTTTTTTCAAGTAGCAAATTCAATTTTCAAACAACTGTGTTTATCGTTCAAAAATTATCCGAATGCGCCAGGTTTTGCACTTAAATTTTAATAGTTTTAATGTTTGTAAAACCCAATAAAAAAATATATACATTTTCCTTTGTTGCTAAATTAAAGGAAGTGTCAAATTTCACCTAATACATTTAGGCTGTATTCTATAAAATGATGAACTTTTGTTATTCACCGTCTTTCTCATCTTTGCTCCCAGATGTAACAGATGACCCTACTGGTGCATTTGTCTTCCCCGATCCCCTGACGACTGTTATCTCCTTGCATTGTATATCATTCTGATATAATCTCCAAAATCTCCACCTATGAAGTCATCAATAGGAAAAGTAAAAAAATATTGTTATTTTAAATTGGAGAGAGGTATAATATATACAAAGATGAAAAAGCGTAAGTATTTTTCAATTAAAAAAACATAATACAGGTAAATATGTAAAATAAGCAATATCAACGTATTTTTCAATTTAAAATATGCATAATATATATAAATGTGTAAAATAACAAAAATATGCATATTTTCCATTGAAGATAGGTAAATATATACAAATATGTAAAATAACAAAAACGAAGTATTTTTCAATTACAAAAACATAATGGATATAATAATGGTGTAAAATAAAAAATGTACGTATTTTTCAACTGAAAATATGCATAATTGATATAAATGTGTATTATTACCAAAATGTATCTATTTTACAATATGCATAACGTATATAAATATATAAAATTATCAAAATGTACCCATTTTTCAATAGAAAACAGGCATCAATATGAAAAGGAAGCAAAATGTACTCTGAAAATAAGCATAACGGATATAAATATGAAAAATAAGCGAAATAATGGACATAAATATTTAAAAGAACAAAATGTACATAGTTTTCAAATGAAAATAAACATACTGGATAAAAATACGTAAAATGATCAAAATATACGTATTTTTCAATTGACAATATGCATAATTGTTATGGTCCAATATCCTCGCACCACTGTTATGGTTCAAGTTTAGGACCAAGGAAGAACAATACAAACACAAGAGTAGGAATAACATAGCTATATTAAACAGAATAATAATAATACAAGTTGAAGGTGTTAGTATGACTGTCAGTCTGGTTTAAAGCGAACTACTATTTGTCTCGACTCGTTCCACTTCTCTCCTATCATCTCTCTTGAGAGGCGCAGTCTTTATAGTGTCAGGAAGAGTTCATTGTCGTTACAGGTAAGATCCCATAACACCCCCCTCCTAAAGCTTTTACCCCGTAGGGGTCTTTAATATTTTTTTCTCTTTGGATTTATCATCAAAGGCTCTCTAAATTTTCTTTTCCTGCACGATTTTCGCGGTTCTGATATTGTTTGAGGCCTTTGCATATCGAATGTGTCGAATATCGTGTCCATCACTTCTTCCTCTTCCTGGGGTGGACCGTTAGAATCCTCTAACAGCCTCTTTCTTATTTGATATAAATGCCTTTTATGCAAGAACGTGGGTCCCTGAATTATGTAAATCATGTTCCCGATCCGTTTCTCTATTTTACCTTACTCCCAGTAGGATATATTGTTTTTGTACATTTTGAAAAAAACTTTCTCTCCTGGGCTAAATTTTTTTTTTTTGGTACGTACGACGTTGTTGATTGTTTTGTTTGTTTTGGTAGTAATTTGTCGAATACCGATCTAATCTTTCGCGCGAACATCACTTCTGCGGGTGATAATGCCGATGTCGTAGTACTGTTCGGTGTAATTCGATATACTTGTAAGAAGTGCTGCAAAGCCTTTTCTGTTAGCACGTCATAAGCTTTCCTTAGTGTTCTTTTTAGCGTATCTACAAATCTCTCCGCTTGCTCGTTTGATGTTGGGTGATATGGCGGGGATTTGATGTGTTTAACTTGAAAAATTTCACAAAATACTTGAAAATCCGCAGATGTGAATTGTGTCCCATTGTCGGTGACTAGACAACCAACCACTCCGAAACGAGCAAACAGCTCGTGAAGGCAATTGATAGTAGTCTCAGAAGTAGGTTTTCTGCAACTAAATACTTCTGGGCATTTGCTGTAACTGTCTACTACAATCAAATAGTAGAAACCATCTAATGGACCTGCGAAATCTACATGTATTCTCGACCACGGTCGATCTGTCTCTGGCCATGGCTTATGGATGATCGGCGGTGATTTGGCTGCTAAGGAACAACCCTTGCATTTGTCCACCATATGTGTGATATCTTGATCCATGTTTGGCCAATATACGTAACTTCGCATTAAGGATTTCATTCTGTTCTTTCCTGGATGGCCCATGTGGAAATCCTTGAGGATTCCCCTTTGTAGCGTTTTCGGGATTACTACTCTGTCATTATATAGTAGGACATTATCACATAACGAAAAACTGTCTGATATATTCTTTTTTTTTCTGCAATTTTTGTTTTCGTTTCCTTAATAAATTCGTCATTCACTGCTTCCTTTCTTATTTCCTGTAATGTGACGGGGAGGTTTCGAATTGTACTACATAATGATGTTCTAATATCTTTCTCATGTCGTAGAGCTGCAATTTCTTCTAATGGCTCCGTTTTCTTTGGTATTAGCCTCGAAAGACCATCTGCATGCCCAATTTTGTTTGATGGAAGATACTCCAATTTAAAGTTGTAGTTCAGTAAAATTGTCCCCCATCTCAGCAATCTTTCTTTGATCCAAATATTGTCAATAACGGCTTGTGGTCCGTCTGTAAGGTGAAAAATCTACTATAAATATATCTGTGGAATCTCGTAACCGCAAAAATAACCCCCAGCGCTTCTTTTTCGATTTGCGAGTAATTTTGTTCGGCTTGACACATGCGCGATGGGTTTTAGCGTCCCATCCGGCATTTTATGAAGTATACATGCCCCAACACCATAGGCACTCACGTCACTCGCAACTAATATTTCCAATTTTGGGTCATAATGCGCTAAAAATAAATCTGCTGTTAGCGTCTTAATGATTTTGTCGAACGTTTTCTGACACTCCTCTGTCCACTCCCAAACTTTTTCCTTCTTCAACAGTTCGTTTAGGGGTGTGCGTAATTTGTGCATGTTAGGAATAAATTCTTGGTAATAAGTTACTAAACCCAAGAAGCTTTGTAATTCTGCTACGTTTTTTGGAGTCGACATTTTTTTTTATTGCTGTGGCTCTTTCTGGGTCTGGTCGTCTTCCTTCTTCGTCAATAATATGGCCCAGATACTTTATTTCCTTCATAAAGAAGTCACATTTATTTTCTTTTATCTTAAACCCGTCGTTCTGTATCCGCCTGAAAACCTCTTGAACGTGTTCCCAGTATTGTTCAATATTTTTTCTATTTATCAGAATGTCATCAAGGTATGCGATCGTGAAATCCAGTCCGACTAACATAGTATCCATTATTTGCTGAAATATTTCCGGCGCTACCTTGATCCCGTATGGTAATCTTTGGAACTTATATAACCCTTTATGTGTGTTTATGCACAACAACCTCGAGCTTTCCTCATCAATGGTACTTGTAGGTATGCTTCGCTCAAGTCTATTTTTGAGAAAAATTTTCCTCCGTTCAATTTTGTGAAAACTTCCTCTGGACTAGGGAGAGGATAGTGATAATCCTTAATCGCTGCATTCAATCCCGTTGAGAAATCAGCGCATACTCGTATCTCATCCGATTTCTTTTTCACGTAAACCGTAGATGCGGCCCATTGACTATATTCTACCTTTGTCAATATACCGGTTTTTACGAGTATATCCAACTCTTGGTCTATTTTTTCTAGTGCTGCGAAAGGTACATTCCTTTTCTTCTTGAAAATGGGTTGTACATTTTCTTTCAGTTCTATTTTTGCCGCCAATTTTTACACCTCCCGAGGCCGACTGAAAATACTTCGGGGAAACTCTCTTTTAATTTCTCCTTTAATTTATCTGCCTCGGTCGATAAACTTTTCACTTTTTGGCAGAACGTATTTATCGGTAAATCCCAGAGGTCGATTTTCTGCATCCAGTCAGTTCCAAATAAATTTTCCGTATTTTTTAGAACGTACATTTTGAATTTTTTGGTCATTCCGTTGAATGTCACATTTGTAATAACTTCTCCCTCAAATTTGATTTTTCTTCCAGTTACAGACCTATTTTTATCGGTTCTCAACATGGTCGGTTTGTTTAATTTCTTCCACGTCTGTAAGTTAATAATTGTTAAATCTGATCCGGGGTCCAATTGTAGTCTGATTTTTTTGTTTAACATTTCTACTTGTACGTATTTTCGTATATTTACCTCGTCCGCTTGGTCAGTTCTAGTGACTCTTACTCGGCTTCTGCTTTCTTTCTTAGTTCCACAATGAGAACTTTTATGTCCCACTTTATTGCAGGACAGACAAGTCTTATAGCGGTATGGACAATCTTTGTACCAATGCAAAGTCCCACAGCGATAGCATAGACTGGGTGGTAGTTTTTTCTGATATTTCATTTGATTTTTTGAAGTAGAATAATTTGTTTGTCTTGTTTTTGAAGTAGAATAATTGGTTTGGTTTTGAGGAGGGACAAAAACGTGTTTGTCGTAGTACTTTTCGTATGTGAGCGACGCCAGACTCTTCTATATCTTTCGAGTCCTTTTTTACGCTTATACATCTCTGCCAGTCTTCAGCCAATTTTTGTAGCGTCAATTCTGGTTCACTCTCAAGTTTTGTTAGAATTCTCCATCTGATCTCTGCATCTTTAGTCGAAACCAGGCCTTGAACGAATATCAAACATTTAAAATTGTCTGGGCTGAGTTCAGATAACTTAAAGTCATCACAGTGTTTGTTTACTATGGAAGCGAATGTTATATAGTCTTCGCTATCCTTTTTTGTTAGATTTAAACATTTCCACCTTTTGTGGAATAGTGAAGTGCTCGGACTAAATAATTCCGTTAAAAGTTTCACGGCTTCCTTGAAAGTCAACTCATTCGTTTTCTATTGTTTTCAGATACGAAATTAAATTTTCAAATAAACGTGTTTAACGTTCAAAAAGCACTCGAAATTAACCAAAGCAGCATGTGCAAAAGCAAGCTGGTTTAGCAAATTTTGATTGTTAAACTCGATTATTTGAAAATTTAATTTGGTAATTGAAATCATAAGAAAACCTATAAAATTAATGAAAATCGATATGGTATCAAACGAAGACATGTTGTTTAACATGTTGCAAAATACCATATTAAATTTTCTAACAACCGTGTTTAACATTCAGAAATTAGCAAAAGCAGCTTGTTTTTCACGGAAATTCCAATGTTTTTCAAAAGTTTGTAAAACACAAAATAATGTATATTAGTTTTGATAAACTGTTGAAACTAGATAAAATCAATATTTTTCGATCGATACCATAACAATTTTCAGTAATTATATTAGTTTTTTAATGTTTTCAAATACCAAATTGAATTTTTCAAACAAACGTGTTTACCTTTCAAAAAGAAACCAAATCTGCTAGTTTTTATACGTAAATTTCAATGGGTTTAAAAATTTCCTAAAACACTTTTCAATATAACTTTGTGTAAACTCTTGAAACTTGTTAAAATCTGTATTTCTTGATCGATACTATATCGATTTTTAATGTACAAAATTTTTCGTATATATTCAATATATATTCAATTAATTTTAGTTTTCTGATGTTTGAAATTACCAAATAAATTTTAAAACAACCGTTTTTAACCGTCAAAAAGTAGGCAAATCAGCTAATATTTGCACATAAATATCAAAGTTTTTCACAAGTTTGTAAAACAAACTTTTTAATATAACTTTCTGTAAACATTTGAAATTTGTTAAAAATGAATATTCTTCGATCGATATCATATCGATTTTTAATAAGTATATTGGCTTTATAATGTCTTCCAATACCATATTATATTTTCAAACAACTGTGTTTTAACGTTCAAAAAGTAGCCAAATTTGTTGTTCCACTTAAATTTCAATGTTTTTGAAAAGTGGGTAAAACCAAAATTTTAATATAACTTTCTGTCAAATGTTAAAATCAATATTTTTTGACCGATAACATATCGATTTTCAATATTTGTATTGTTTTTCTTATGTTTTTAAATACCAAATTAAATTTTCGTACAACCGTGTTTAACGTTCAAAAAGTAGCCAACTTTTGGCAACGAAATTTGCAATGTTTTCAAGTTTGTAAAATTCAAAATTTTTAATATAACTTAGTGTAAACTTTTGAAACTTGTTAAAATCTATATTTTTCTGTCGATACAATATCGATTTTGAATGCTTTTATTCGTTTTCTAATGTTAAACCATTAGAAAACGAATGAAAGCATTGAAAATACCAAATTAAATTTTCAATTATTCGTTGTTAACATTGAAAAAGTAGCCAAATCAACTAGTTTTTCCACGTAAATTTCAATGTTTTCAAAAGTGTGTAAACCCAAGATATAAATATCACTTTGTGTCAACTGTTGAAACTTGTTAAAATCAATACCGTTCAAAAAGTCAGGTAAGTTTTGGCACGAAATTTCAAGTTTGTAAAAGCCAAAATTTTTAATATAAATTAGTGGAAAAATTTGAACCATGTTAAAATCAATATTTTTCGATCGATACGATTTTCAAACATTTTATTGGCTTTCTAATGTTTTCAAATAACAAAAAATTTCAAAAAACAATGTTTAACTTTCAGAAAGTAGTTAAATCAATTAGTTTTTAAACATAACTTTCAATGTTTTTCAAAAGATTGTAAAACCCAAAATTATTAATAGAACTTTGTGTAAACTTTTGAAACTTGTTAACATTAATATTTTTCGATCGATACCATGTCGATCTTCAGTAATTTTATTAGTTTTCTAATGTTTTCAAATACCAAATTAACGTTCAAAAAATCACCTAGATTTTGCACGTAAATTTCAATGTATTTCAAAAGATGATAAAACACAAGTTAATTTTTGGATCGATATCATATAGATTTTCAATAATTTTATTAGTTTTCTTATGTTTTGAAATACCAAATTATATTTTCAAACAATCGTGTTTAACATTTAAAAGTTGCTACTTTTCCACGTAAATTTCAGCGTTTTTCAAAAGGTCGTAAAACGCAAATTTTTTCACATCTGTGAACTGTTGAGACTTCTTGAAATTTACATTTGTCAATCGATACCATATCGATTTTCAATAATTTTAATCTTTTTCTAATGTTTTAAAATGCCACATTAAATTTTCAAACGGTGTTAACGTTCAAAAAGTAGTGAAATCAGATTGTTTTTACACGTAAATTTAAATGTTTTTCAAAAGTTTGTAAAACCCACAGTTTTCAATATAACTTGGTGTAAACTGTTGAGACTTGTCAAAATCTACATTGTATCGACCGAAAAATGTAGATTTTGACAATTTTAATGTTTTTCTAATCGTTTCAAATGTCACATCAAATTTTCAGTGTTTAACGTTCAAAATGTAGTGAAATTAGATAGATTTTCCACTTAATTTCAGTTTTTCAAACGATGATAAAACACATCGTTTTTCATGTAACGTGTATTAAAATGTTAGAACTTGATAAAATCAATACTTTTCGATCGATACCATATCAACTTTCAATAATTTTATTGGTTTTCTAATGTTTTGTAATTATGTTTACCACACTAAAATACATTTTAAATTTGCTGAGTTTAAGGTTTTAAAACTGTAGTGATATGTTAATATATATGACTATTTGTTTTTATGACCACACGATTTATATTTAACGTAAAATACCACAAAATAAGAAGGAACAAAAACGATTTTATAACAACAACATTTATATTTATTTTTGTGTAATGATGTACAAGCGTAGAGATTGCTATTTTGTTGGTCTCCCTCTGACTGAATTAAAGTTTTACTGATGAGATTGAAATATTTTTATCTGAGCTCACAAAAGTTGAATGAATTATAAAGCTGAGAAATGCTGAATAAACTGTAGCTTTAGAAGAGTATTTCAAAGAGAAAAGTTCTTGTTGCTTATTTGGAAATGTTTTGTATGTTTGTAATGTAGTTTGGGAAATTTCGTACGTACGTGCATGCGTGAATATGTTTTTAACGTCTGACCGCACATGGTCGAGACGGAATCCTTTAAGGTTACATCTTCTCAGGAAAAGAGAAGAGAAGGCATGAGCAAACTCGTGACTGCTATTTATAATTAATGTAATCACGTGACAGGCTCCCAGGAAAATAGCGAGAAAACTTAACTTGGTCACGCGCTGGAAAAATATTTGTACGTGAGCGGATTGCAATGCCACTTGTGTGTTTATTGACCAATTAGAAGCTGATATTTCCTGAAAATCTGTATGAAGCTGGGTAAGCTTTTGATCCTCTTTTTTTGCACAGATTTGTACAAAATTCAACATTGATAAGAAAGTGCTAGGGGGATGCTAAAAAAATAATCCAAATTGGCGAAAACAGCTTCATTTTCAATCAAATTTTCAATGTTTTCTAACATCTCATAATTTTTATTATAAATTCGTGTAAGCCGTCGAAACTTGTTGAAAACAATATTTTAAGATTGAAACCAAATCGATTTTCAGTTGATCACAGAGATTTGATATATTTCTCAATCCTCATTGGTCAGTTAATATTTAAATCATGTTCTCGCCTACGTCCGTACAACGCCTACGCGTTATTCAAAATCATTTTTGCGTCAAAAATCAGAAATGTTCTTCGAAGCCTATCATGTAATTTCGTTGATTATAAATACCAGACACGAGTTCGTTCTTCCTCTCTTTTGATTTCTCTCGCTTACTAAAATGTATCTGTTTAAGAAATCGCGTTTCGACTCTTTAGAGGTGGACGCTATGAAAACATCACATGCATATCCATACACGTACGTACGGAACATTACATAACATTACAAGCAACAGAAATTTAATTACAAACATTACGAACATTACAGAACATTACAAGCATTAACATATTACGAATATTCAACTACAAGCAATGGAAACTAATTAAACATTACGGAACATTCACTCCTTCAAGTCTTCTGTGAAGCTAAAAGTTTATCAACATATTTTCGGCTTTACAGAATTCTTTCAACTCTCTCACAATGAACATTTTGAGCGGCAAGTTCATTCAATTTCCTATGATCTCAGAGAAAACAGATAATATTTCTTTAGTAAAGACTTTAATTCCAGTCAAAGGGAAGTATCCCCTATTAATAATGCATGTATATCATTATATACATAAATAGAAAATGGAGATTGTTTTTGTTATAAAAACCGTTTTGTGTTCTTTCTTATTGTTTCATACATTGTGGTCATTTAATGCCGAAATTATTTTTATCGAGAGCTCACCTCTACAAATGGTGACTCCGACGGTCGGTGGCAGATATCCCCAACGCATAAAATTCACGAAATATTTTCTTTCTAAGCGACATTTTCGAAGAATATTCTTGCATTCTGTCATGAAAACATTCAAACTTGATCGTCTACAACCAGACAATTATGCAGATATTCAGCTCTACACTCTTTCATAGTGAGACCTTTTAAAAGTCAACAAGACACATCGCTCCTACGCTAAAGATATTTAACTTGGATATGACAATTTTTTCCAATTCTTCACCAGCAAGAAAATACTTAAAAAGCGTCTTCTGAAGCTACAAGTTTACCGAACATAATTTCAGCTTTTCAAGAAAACTTTCTCACGAATTAATATAAGTTCCTTATTTACCAAACACATTCTCACAATGTTCATATTGCATAAAAAACTTTCAACTAATTCGCAAAGAACATTTCTTCTAAAAACAAACTATTTTCATTGTGAGACTAGATAAAAAAATTCTCTCTTTCAAAGAAAAGTTTTCTTATAATTAAATTCATAGTTAAGAAGAGTAAGCAACTCTTATTTTTGTATTGTAAGATCTTGTACCAAAAACAGTTTTAAAGAAACATAATAAAGCATTTTCAATTTGCTCAATTAACATTGCTGAACTTTGAAATTCAGCATTAAGCTAAATATTCTGAACAGTTTATTCTTGATAATTTGTATGATTCCTGTATAAATATTGTTATTGTTTTACATCATTGTTATCATCTTTTGTATTGCCTTATTAGCCTTGTTCCATACATCTAAAGTTAAATGTTTGTAGAGGAGTGAAATTTTATAGACACACAACCGACCTTATATAACCAAACAGCTTTCTGATCAATTTTCAAACTTATTCAACCTTCACCTCCGCAACAAATTTTCAATAATTTTAAGGTTTTTTAATGTTTACCAACACCAAATTACATTTTAAATTTACTGTGATTAAAAAATTATTTTTAAAATTATCCAAATCGACGAAAAAGCTTTAATTTCAATGCAATTTTCAATGCTTTCAAAACTTTCTTAAACGCAATAATTTTAATTTAGTGGATATCTAATGTTTAAAAACAAATTTATATCAAAAAATTAAACAATGTTATATTAAAAAATTAGATGTTTTACAAAGTTTTGAAACTTTGAAATTTACGTTGAAATTGAAGCTGTTTTTAAGCGAATTTCGATTACTTTTTATAACTTAAACACAGTTATTTCAAAATGTAATTTAGTTTTTGTAAACATTAGAAATCACTTAGAATTATTGAAAATCGATTTAGTATCGTTCGAAATATATTGATTTTAACAAATTTATCAAACCCTAGAGAAAGTTATATTAAAAAATTTTGTTTTTTTACAAACTTTTGAAAACAATGAAATTTAAATTTAAATTGACGCTAATTACGCCAATTTCATGTACTTTTGAGACCTTAAACTCGGTTATTTTAAAATGTAATTTGATATTTAAAAATTTTTACCAGTTTCAGCAGCTTACACAAAGTTATATACACCCTGCAACGATCAGCAGCGATCATCATTTCCCGTATATTATTGGTAGTAAATTACTACAGGAGGTTTTGACACCGACCTCGACCGGCAATGCCTGCACTTCGACTCCAGCCGTCGACACGACCGGAACGTCTGCACTTCGACTAAAGCCGTCGACACGACCGGAACGTCTGCACTTCGACTCCAGGCGTCGACACGACCGGAACATCTGCACCTCAACGTCCAACCGTCGACACGACCGGTACGAACGCACCTCAGCATCCCGTTGTCGACCCAACGTCCAACCGTAGACACGACCGGAACGTCTACAGTCTCCTTCCAACTGTCGACACGACCGGAACGTTTTCACCTCATTTCCAACTATCGATACGACCAGTCCAACCCCCGACACGACCAGCCCGACCACCATTATCTTGGTTACCGGACAAATACACCTGCAACGACCAGCGGCGATCAATCCGACCACCATTACCACGATTACCGGACTAATCTACCGCAGCGAATTCTGTACAGCAGACCAGTCCTGGTAGGAGGGTCACTTTCCCTAATGACCTTCATAGATATTTTTATTAATTGATATGATAAATTCTCTAGGGGTAGGGCCTTGTCGCGGCCGCCATTAGCCGCTCCTTAGATAAACAACATTGACCTTTCACAACCCCTGATCTCGCATATTTAAGTCAAGCAGCATGCGAGAAACTGGACAACTGTCCAATATGGTTGAATCTAAACCGTACCTCGTGAGCATCGGATTAGGCAGCGCTTTTCAAACATCGAACAACATTGGGATTAATTTAATATTTACGGTTTTCTACTCCCTCTAACCAGGGAGTACTTGAATAAATCGTTTTACATATTGTTAGCTCCTTTTTTTCGTCCAAACGCTACCTTTGTGAGCTCCCGGTGCCTTCGTCGAGAGAATACTCTTCGGCGTGATCCCATTTCCGCGGTCGATCCTCCCTGGAAGGCGTAACACTACTCTGACTCGGCCCTGTTTAATGATTTTGCCTACGTCAAGTGCTACCATTCGGCGCGATCCCGTTTTCGCGGTTGATCCGCCCTGGAAGGCGTAACACTATTCTGACTCGGCCCTGTTTAGGGACTCGTCCTAACCGATCCAACGAACTTTCGTGCGTCTTCGACCAACCAGCTACTACCAACTCTCCGATCCAGCAGTCCACCAGCTACCGCCGCCGATCAACTTTACACTCGTTTCGCCGATACAACCGAATCAACTTCCCCTGAAGGAAACCAGTCATACCGGACCCGACACCGATACAAACACACTTCTCCAGAGTACACTTTGGATAAATAAATTCAACGTTTATTATTTCATAAACC
The DNA here is from genome assembly GCA_964036315.1 of Acanthosepion esculentum. Lineage (NCBI taxonomy): Eukaryota > Metazoa > Mollusca > Cephalopoda > Sepiida > Sepiidae > Acanthosepion > Acanthosepion esculentum. The sequence continues at coordinate 27,190,210 of OZ038514.1, forward strand.
TCTGCCTTTGTCCTCTCATTGTCTTAGCTGTTTCTCACCTTTCTTCAATAAGCTTGCGGGGCGACATCCTTATTGGCCCCGCAACAAACATTTTGTTTTTTACAAACTTTTGAAAACAGTGCAATTTCTATTGAAATTGAGCTACTTAACTTCAATTTCGCCTATCCGCGTTTCAGCATTCGCGGCTTCACACATTCGCGGATTTTTCTTTAAAACATATGTATTTTTGATTCGTGGAAACCCCGAATATTCGCGTGTTTTTCTAAAGAATATATGTACAATTTATTCGCTGAGAACTCCCTTGATTCGTGCATTTTTTCGAGAGATCATATTCAAAATATTCTTGTATTATTTTCCTGCTATTTAAGTGACTTAAAGCATATAACAGTCCATTTTTATGGTAAAAATTGGCAGAATTGTACATCTTGATTGAACAAAAAAAACAAACGCATGCGTAGTGCTTGGACTTTGTTCTTTGTTAGGGTCTGCGACTGGGGTCTTAAAAGTGGCTTATGCTAAGTCTACGGACATCATCACAGTTTCGTTTTTAGAAAATTCTTTAAACTTTATATTTTATGTCTTGTTACACATATACAGTATTTCCAATGGTTGTATCGATCTATGTGTAATTAAAAACGGTTATTGTATGTATCAAAGAAAATTAACGCTAAGAAGTGTACTATTTTTCAAAAATCTTTTTAAAATGGTCTGAAAGTGTTTAGAATGAAATGTTTAAAACATATGTGGGGCGCTAATGAGGTTTGGTAAGAAATGTATCAGAAAGTTTTTGTTGAAGACTGCGTTTTGAAATTAGCACACCACATTTAATTTGCAAAGGAACACGAAAAAGAATGACAAGAGATCATTGAATGTCAACATGAAAAACATGTATTGAAAACAAGTAAATATACAATTGTGTTAGTGACAATAAAGTTTAAGATGTAAAAAGTAGTTCCCCTTGTATCGTGTGGGAATACAAATGTGTGTTGTAAGAACTTTTCTTGTTTAAATTTGTTTAGAGTTCAAGAATATTTTATATATGATTTTGAAAGTGAGAATGTTGTGCAAGAGGATGATAAAGTCTTGAATAGTTCACTTGGATTCTGAAACAGACAGTTCACAGTTTTGTGTGTATGTAATTTATGTCTGTCTGTGTGTTTGAGTAGAAGATTGAGAATACACGTACGTGGTTAAGGCTCTGAAATGTAATTGTCTACTAATGTTCTTTCTTTAATTTCTGCTATATATACACATAACATAGGCTCCAGGGACGAGAGTGGGGAAAAATATTGAAAGAAATGTCAATTTATGTGATTGGTCAAAAATCGACTAATTGCTGATTTTTTTTTTCTATAACAAGTTTGGTAAGGCAAAACATGAGAAAATTTTATGTGGTTCGTGCGATGCGTAAATTGTCTTTAAAGAAAGTAGTGTTTATTTTCTGTCCAATGACTGTTGAGTGATTTGTGGGCGTGGTATATGTAAACGTCCACTACAACTACCCCCCTTCAGATTGGAAAGTGTGATGTTAATCAAATGGTTTCAATATGTGACGTAATGTTTAAATTTTCGTGGACAATGTACCGTACGTCCTTTTGTCGTCTACTGTTGTTGTTGTTGTGAGGTTGCAGGTTGATGTCTAGTGATATTGATGGAGTCGGTGATTGGCTGGGATTTGCCTTGCATTCGATATAAGCAGGCTTGAGACGGTCTATGGACACGTTAGTTTTGCCATGGGTGAACTGAAGGGTGTAATATTTCTCATTCCGGGCATTGACGCGAAATGGGCCAGCGTAATGTGGCGTTAGAGGTTTCTTCACAGCATCCTGCTGGACAAAGACGAATTCGCATTTATGCAGTGACGAAGGAATATATATGTCTTTAGTAGAGAATCGGGTAGGCGTAAAAGCTAAAGATGACATTCTGTTTTGCAGATACTTGATAAAATTCGTAGTAGGTTCTAATGTTGGATGCTTGGAGAGAAATTGGCCAGGCAATATTAGTTGTTGTCCGAAGACAAGGTCAGCCGGCGAACAATTCAGGTCTTCCTTGATTTGTGAGCGAAGAGATAACATTACTAAAGGTAAATTCTCCATCCATGATGTTTGGTTTATAGTACTGGAACTAGTTAGAGCAGCTTTTAATTGTCGGTGAAAGCGTTCAACCAACCCGTTGGCACATGGGCGGTATGCAGTGGTTGAAATATGTCTTGCACTGAGGAGGTTTATAAATTCTGTGAAAAGCTGAGATTGAAACTGCGGACCGCGATCCGTCGTAACTCTTGAAGGGCACCCGAAAATTGAAATCCAATGTTGGAATATTGCCTTAGCAACAGATTCTACGGTTGTGCTTTGTAGAGGAGTGGCTACTGACCATCTCGTAAATCTGTTGATGATGGTTAGAATATACTGATATCCGTGCACTTCGGGCAACGGACCCACTAAGTCGACGTGCAGATGGCGGAAACGGCCATCTGGTACTGCAAAGTTACCGGGTGGTGATTTCGTGTGTTGTTGAATTTTTGTTTTCTGAATAATTAGACAGCATTGAGTGTAGTTTTTAATATCATTTTTCATATTTGGCCAAACATGGCGTTTCGCTATAAGTTTAAGTGTAGCTTTACGACCAGGATGCGAAACAGAGTGAAAATGTTCGAAAATTCTCTTTCTTATACTGACTGGAACAAAGGGTCTAGGGTTGGGTGTACTGGTGTCGCAGGTAATTGATTTGGTGCTGATGGGTAGGGGATGTTGCTCAAGTTGTAACGACGAGTCCTTCAGGGAGTCGAGCAGAGTTACGTCCCTTTTCTGCTCATCTGCTATTTGTTCAATATCCAAGTTTTCTTGCCCGTTATTACATAAGGAGTATCGGGATAGGGTGTCCGCGACGATATTATCCTTGATGTGTCTGATATCCGTAGTGTATTGCAAGATATAATCCAATTGTCTATAGTCTCGCGGATTGTACTTGTCGGACTTTGTATTGAGAGCAAAGGTTAAAGGTTTATGATCTGTGAATACAGTAAAGTTCCTTCCTTACAAAATGTGTCTGAAGTTTTTAATAGATAAGTAAAAATTGCAAGCAACTCGCGGGAGAAAGCGCTGTATTTTTTTGAGTCGGAGTAAGCTTTACTGAGAAAAAGGAAATAGGCACTGTATTATCGCGCACATGTTGGTGTAACACAGCTCCTATTGCATCCGACGACACGTCTGTGGTCAGCGAGAGGTGCGTCGAGGCATCGTCGCTTATATATGACATTTTAGTGAAGTTTACTAGAGCTTCGCTGGATTTTCTGAAAGCTTTAAGTATCTCATTGGTCAGTTGTATTGTAGTATTTCTTCTCCCCTGACCACGGAGCAGGTCAGTAAGGGGCGCCAAAATTTGAGAGCACTTGGAAATGAATTGTCTGTAGTAATTTATCAGTCCTAGGTAGCGACGAAGTTGTCGGGGCGTGGTAGGTTGAGGAAAGTCGCTAATCGCTTGGACTTTATCAGGGAGTGGAGTTATTATATAACGAACCCAAGAAAATGAAGTTGAGGTACCGCAAATATGCATTTCTCAGGATTTATTTAAGGCCATAATGATGTAGATGTTCGAATACTTGTTTCACGTGGCGTCTGTGATCGTCTATGTTGGTGCTGGCAATTAATAAGTCGTCGATGTACGCGAACGAATTTGGTAAGCCACGGAGTACCTCATCTATCAACCATTGAAATGGCTGCGCGGCGTTTCGCAACCCGAATGGCATTCGTAAAAACTCGTATAAGCCAAAAGGAGTTGTGGTCGCGGTTTTGTGTATATCCTCTTCGGCAACGGGGATCTGGTAGAATGCCTTGCGCAGGTCTATTTTTGTGAAGATTTAGCCCCCTGTAAGGAAATAGCGAAGTCTGCCAAATTGGGTACAGGGTATTTGAGCGTTCAATCTGCGGTAAACCCCCTCCTGTGACAATTTATGTGATTGGTCAAAAATCGACTAATTGCTGATTTTTTTTCTATAACAAGTTTGAGAAAATTTTATGTGGTTCGTGCGATGCGTAAACTGTCTTTAAAGAAAGTAGTGTTTATTTTCTGTCCAATGACTGTTGAGTGATTTGTGGGCATGTTATATGTAAACGTCCACTACACATATAGGGTTTTAACAATCAAAATAGGTACTTATAAGCACTTTTAGGGAGATTACAACAATTCGCGGATTCTATCTATTCGCGGCCGATTCTGGTTGCTAACACTCGCAAGTACGAGTGACTCACTGTACTTTTAATATCTTAAACACCCTTATTTGAAAATGTAATTTGGTGTTTGAAAACATTAGAAAATCCCTAAAATTATACGAAAATCGATTTGGTTTCGATCGATAAATACTGATTTTATCAAGTTTCAACAGGTTATACAAAGTTATATTCAAAATTTTGTTTTTATGAACTTAAAAAAATGAAAAAGCAATTAAAATTGACGCTATTTACGCCAATTTCGATTAAACATAGTTATTTTAAAATGTAATTTGGTATCCTCTATATCTCTGAGACGAGATATTATGAGTACTTATATTATTTACATTATTCGTACTGTTATCCTCATCTTCATTGCCATGGTCACAACGTTTCAGCCGTTGTACGCTCCGGCCTTCTTCAGGTGATTGGAATTTCGAACCGGGCTCTTTATTTCGTCCACTGTGGTAGATTGTTCTAGTTCCACGTGTCATGCCTCTCTGGATGTCTCAGTTATTTCTCTTTAACTCAACTCTCCAAGTTTTTGTTATCCACTGCTGCGGTCTGGTATTGAACTCTCAACTCTTTGGGTCTAGTCACTGGAACTTTATCACCTGAAGAAGGTCGGAGGGTACAATGGCCAAAATGTTGCGAATATAACAATGAAGATGATGATAAAAGTCCGAATAATATAAATAATGTAGGTAATTTGGTGTTTGAAAATATTAGAAAACCCCTAAAATTACTGAAAATCGTTTTGGTTTCGATCGATAAATATTGATTTTAACAAGTTTCGACAGCTTACACAAACTTATATTAAAAAATTTTGGTTTTTACAAACTTTTGAAAACAATAAAATTTCTATTGAAATTGACATTATTTACGCCAATTTCAATTACTTTTGATACATTAAACACCGTTATTTTAAAATGTAATTTAGTGTTTGAAGACATTCGAAAACCCCTAAAATTAATGAAAATCGATTTGTTTTCGATCGAAAACAATTGATTTCAACAAGTTTCGACAGCTTACACAAAGTTATATTAAAAAAATTGTTTTTCACAAACTTATGAATACACAGAAAATGTACTAGCTGTAGATGCCATTTTACGCCAACTCCCATATTTTTCGCAACATTAATTTAAAAATAATTGAGTTTTTGAAAAACCCTTAAATTATTGAAAATCGATTTGTTTTCGTTCGAAAACACTTGTTTCTAACAGGTTTCGACAACTTATACAAAGTTATTTTTAAGAAAATTTGTTTTTTACAATCTCATGAAAACACTGAAATACACTTGAAATTGACGCAATTTAAGCCAATTTCAATTACTTCTGATACCTTCAACATTGCTATTTTGAAATGTAATTTGGCGGTTGAAAATATTCCAAAACCCCTAAGATTATTGAAAATACATGTTTCCGATCGAAAACTATTGATTTAAACAAGTTTTGACATCTTACAAAATAAATAATTACGTTTATCAAGTAGCACGTGAGCACATGTAAAAACATGAACATACGTGCGTCCCTCAGGGTGTTAAAAAAAGACGTTATTATTAAAATTGGGAAAAAAACGGATATTCATTACAACTGGAAATATTTAATATATGGATTAAGCCCTTGGAAAGTGGACATATTAACACGAAACTTTGGAGTCGGAGAAAATTAAAGTTGTTTGTTTAGAAGTAAGTGTAACAAGCGTGTGTGAAAGATGTGACATGTTTATGCTTCTTGCATGTGAGCAAGTTCAAAAGTCAACAGAGGACCCAGGGAGGCGAAAGCGACTCAGCGGCAGCGTTCTTATCTACCTACATCTTACCGTTCCTGGGTGAAATAGGAAAAAGATTAAGAAAGAAAATGTTACTCCCTATTCATAACGGCGGTTTTTGGAAAGTAAGTGGCGGAACTCTCCACTCGTTTATCATACACATATTTTTGCATCATGTCAAATTATACGACATACCAAGTTTGTCCAAGGGAAAATATTCACATTTTGGAATTTAAGAGTTATTTACCTTACATCATGTTATCCTACTACCAGTATCACATACGTGGAATATTTGTTCGATGGGTGCTTATGTGCTGCATAGCGGTGCTTATTATACTTAGGTCAAACTTGAAGAAACACTTCCATTAGTTTTTATCATATAGCAACAAATGTAAAACACTGAATTTTTTTTCCATTAGAAAATATTAATGAATAAAGTTTATTCTAAGGTAAAAATCGAGGCTTGGTTTCTTTCTTTTCTAAATGTAATAAAAAATAATCTCTGCGAGTATAGTAACTTTAATCAACGGATTACTAATCTATTTATTGCTTATTTATTTATTTAAAGGTGTAAGGTAGAAATTAAACCGTGGTTTGTTTTTCTTGGTATGAAAAATTATTCTGTCAATTTCAATTGTCAGTATCGTAACTTTACAGAATAAAACGTTTTTATAATAATATTGTTTGTTTGCTTTTTCTTTATTTTTATAAATTAATACTGAATAAAGTTCTAAGATGAAATTCAAGTCCTTGTTTTATTTTATTGTAATTTAAAAAGTACCCTTTACTTAAAAAAAGCAATCATTATTTTTCAGCAGCTTATCTACTTGCTGTGATGTTGTGCGAATCTATTACGCATGAACATACATACATACTGTTATGGGAACTTACCCATAATAGTAATGGACTAGCCCGTACCCCATAAATACTGCGCCTCAAGAGGAGACAGAGACAGTGAGAGAGAGTCAGACAGAGAGAGACAGAGTGAGTCCGGCAGTCGGCTAGACGATAACTGTAAGACATTGGAATAGTGATACTGCGAGACAACATAGTTCTCTCTAACCTAACCTGATTATTATTACTAACACTTCTACTCTTCATTGGTTCTACCTTGGACCATCACCGTGGTACAAGGACCTGGACCATAACACATACATACATACATACAAAAATACAAATCACATACAACGCCAAGCATTCATTGGTTAATTAATCACCACTACGTTATTATAGGCAATTTACAAATCGCAGTAATGCGACAATTTTGTAATCGCTCTATAGTAGTCAATTTTGTGCTCTTTTGGGAGAAACGGATCACAGAAGCTTCCTTAAGTCTCCCCAAATCTCGCTCGCTGATTGGTCGATGCCAACCAATCAGATCATTTGCACGTGAAGAATAATTCTTCCCACGCAGCGAATTGGAGCTACAGTCGCTTATTTAAGCTAAGGTCTTTTTCATCTCCTTAGTGAGAAATTCAACTGCCAAACGAATCCACGACAGTTGAAACCATGCGCCAACTTTCTCACTCACACACACCACTCACATGCTGAATATACCTTGTACACACTCACATAAACTATTATTACACAACACTATCTTTCAAGAACAATCATTACAAGAGACTCATGAACATTTTTCCAGTGAACTTTGGAACATTAAAATAACAGGTAAAGAGAGACAACTCTTGGTTAATTCAACCTTTTCTTACTTAAATGCATGCTTTCCTTCACATCGTTGTTTGATATTGTACATCTTCTTGTTAAATACATATTTTATGTGTAACAATGTCTTTTGGTTATCCTTTTCTGCGTGAGCCCTGTTTCCTAATCTAAAGTTAAATTAATGCGGTGAAGTCCGCCACAATGTTACGTTTAATCGAAAGGGCCTTCTATCTCAGCACCAGTGTTGTGTGTGTCTCTCTGTCTGTCTCTCAATAGTCGTCTATATATATATATATATATATATATATATATATATATATATATATATATATATATATATATATATATATATATATATATACGGGAAACGTCTTTCCTCCTCCCCATCCTATAACTCTTCTTCGATGTTTTCAATTTCACTCACCCACGATACACAATAGTAACAATAGATGTGCCCAGCACTTTTACGCCGTGATTAGACTACGGTCTTGCTTTGCTGATAATACTATTTCCACTGGAAAATACTTTATCTACAAAAACATCTGTCGGTGAGTAATTCCTATTTCTCTTGTTGATAAAGGACACAAGCATATCCGAAAATTTCGAATTTAAATCCTTTCTCTCCGTGCTTTATTTTTGTCAAATGGTTAATAAGTTAATATTTAATAAATATTTATCTTACGGATTATATTGCTATCTTTTCGTTTCTCCTTCACTTTATTAACCTACCAACCAACCATATATATATATATATATATATATATATATATATTGGAGTATAATCTGATGTAATATAAATAACTCTTAAATCCTTTAAAATGAATATTCTCCCTTGTATCGTATAATTCGAAATGACACAAAGACGTGTATGATTTTATTTTTATAAAACAGAAAACGTACGAATAGTTACTTCTCATCAGAACTTTAAAAAAAAAATTTTTAATCATTTCACCCCAAGCAAAGCAATAAATCTACTAGGACGCAATAATTTACTGAGTGTTGGAAAAGATAACGATTGACATTGCAATTGTATTGACATTTTTGAATTTCAAATTTGACCGGGAAGCATAAAAAGCCGGAGGAGAGTTCCACAAGCGATAATTGTTATAGAAGAAACTGTTTGCATAGAACTTACGATTACATCTAGCCATTTCATCTATAAATTTACTTTACCACCAGTCTGTTGCCACGCTTAAATTCATAAAGTCTAAGTACCATAGAAGAAAGTTAATTAGAACAATTACTATGAAAGTATCCATAGAAAAGATACAGAGAACCTACGATAGAGCGTCTTTTAAGCTAGTCTTACATATTTATTTATAAGTCTACCATTCGCTCTTGCTTTGAATATTACAGCCACATCTGGTATGGTACTGCTGGTATATATTTAGAAATTACAATATGTAGTGAGTAAGAAATAATAATAAATCCTTTTACCCACTTCTTTCTCATTCGGGTGTGCTAAGAAAAAAATACGGAAAGCAATTCGCAAGCCTTTGTGAAATTTTCTTTTGATCACTTTCACAGAGGCTGACCGGTGAACTGAGAAGACGGAGGAAATAAATTCGTGAGTCTGTGAAAACCTTGCCTCCACAGAAATTAGCCGTTGAACCAAGAAGAAGAAGAAGAAGAAGAAGAAAGAAAAGTGAGCCTATACAAAATTCTTTTTAAAATAAAATGCAGAGAAAGGGAGAAGGTGTAAACCTTCTCCCTTGAATGAATCTATGACATTTTTTCAGAGCAAAGACAATCCCTAAAATTCCCTTTTCAGTCACGGAGTAATTTTTCTCAGCTTGAAGCGTCCTGGATACATGTGCAATCGGTTTAATCGAACCGTCTTCTGCATAATGCAGGCTCCTATACCGCACGCACTAGCGCCACTTGCTACGATTATATCTTCTTTTTGGATCGTACTGTGTCAAGAACAAGTCTGACGTTAGTATTTTTGTTAATTTTCTCAAATGCTTCCTGGCATCCCTTCCTCCAAGACCATTTGGCGTCTTTCTTCAAAAGCTCATTCAATGGAGCTGGCAAGCAATGCATATTTGGTACAAATACATTATAGTAACTTGCTAACTCCAGGAAACTTTGTAGGGTACTGACATTTACAGGAGCAAGCATGTCCTTTATAGCACTGGCACGTGCTGGATCTGGTTTCCTGCTCTTCTTGTCAATTATCTGACCTAAATATTTAATTTTGTCCTTCAGTTTGAATCCATAGTCCTGAATTCTTCTGAAAACTTCGAAAATATTTTTCATGTGTTCTTGATTTACACTTTTCAGCAAAATATCGTCAAGATACGCAACTTCAAAGTCCAGTCCACTCAGCATTGTGTCCATGACTTGCTAAAAAATCGCTGGAGCGACCTTTATGTCGAAAGGCAAACGATTAAATTTGTACATCCTACGATGTGTATTTATGGTCGGTAATCTTGAACATTTGTCGTCTCTACTGGAATCTGAAGATACGCGTCACTTAGGTTGATTTTGGAAAATATCCGACCCCCACTAAGCTGCGCAAAAGCCTCTTCCGGCCCCGGAAGTGGGTAATGATAACTTTTGAAGGCATCGTTTAAGCCCGTGGAAAAATCTGCACAGACACGTATCTCTTTCGATTTTTTCTTTATATAAACGGTTGGCGAAGCTCAACCACTATATTCCACCTTCGACAAAACATCCATTTTTTTCAAGTCTATAAAGCTCGTCATCAATTTGTTTTAGCGAAGCAAATGGTAATTTTTTTCTTTTTGAAAACTGGTTGTGCGATTTCTTTTAGCTCGAATTTAGCTTTCATTTCCTTGCGCCTGCCTAAATACACCAGAAAATACGTCTGGAAAATAGCTTTTAATTTTCTTTCAGACTTTCTACTTCGTTAGTAAAACCTTTCACTTTTTGGCAAAACGAAGTGATCGGACTGTTCCATAAATTGAATTGTTCCATCCAATCTGTTCCAAACAAGTTATTCGTATTTTTCATTACAAAAAGTCTTAACTTTAAGGTTTTATCTTTTTACGTTACATACGTCATAAATTCACCTTCGAATTTTATTTGCTACTCTGTAACACTCCGAGCGAGGGGTGTGATCACGATGTTGAAAAAGGGCTAGGGTGTTAGACGGGATCTTAGATGACTATAGGCCCATAACTCTGCTAAACACAGAGTTAGAGATTTTGGCCAAGATCCTGACGGAGCGTTTGCAGTCAGTTGCCGAGAATCTGTTGGGACCGGAGCAGACTTGTTCTTTAAAGGGCCGAACAATTCAGAGCAACCTGCATCTGATCCGCACGATCATAGAGGGTGTAAAATGTGTGCTGTGGTACAGGTGAACGGGAAGCTGTCGGGCGCTTTTGCGCTATCTCTGTCGGTTCGTCAGGGTTGTCCACTGTCGCCCCTACTTTACGCTTTGGCGTTGGAGCCTCTCCTTCGCCAGCTAAGGGAGAGGGCGTGCAGTCCGGCCCTACGCGGTATCGCTGTCCCTGGACGGACTCGAACCAGGATTTCCGCGTACGCCGATGACGTATCTATTTTCGTGTCGTCCCGCAGCGACATTGAGGTGGTACTGAAGGCGCTTGAACGGTACGAAAAGGTGACAGGGGCCAAGATTAACCGCGACAAGTCTTCCGGTTTGCGGTTAGGTGCCTGGAAGGAGGTCGATCTTTCGAAACCCTTTGGCTGGACGGACAGTCCTGTCCGCATTCTCAGGGTGTGATTTGGACCCGACCTCCAGCTGCAGAAAAATTAGTCAGAAGTACACGCAAAGGTCGACGCGGCCGGACAGACTCGGCGCCGACGGGGCTGTCCGTGAAGGGCAGGGCGGAGGCGTGTGCCACTTACGCCTTCCCGATTGTCCTTTACCACTTGTCTGTGCTTCCCTTCTGTAAGCGACATAAGGCGCTCGAGCGCTTGCTATCCGCAGTTTTGTGGGGAGGGGTCGCAGGAATAAAGTCGACAGAGGAGTCTGTGCACAACGACCGTGTCATGGGGTGGGGGATGGGAATGCCCCACAATAGTCACAAACACCCCTCGAGGCTGGCTTTCCTACGCCAATCATTAACAGGAGATTCGATTATAGCGGTGATTGTAAGGAACTCCTTCTCTTTTCTTACTATGTCCTCCCATTTCGCGGGTTGAGTGCCGTCGTAAACCCCGGGAATAATCGGTTTTCCTTCGCGAGTGTCGATAGGCCTTGAGGGCCATTCCTTGGTTCAGTGACCTTTCTCGACCTAGGAGAGTCTTCTCTCAGGGAATAGTAGAGGAGGCCGCGAAGGATCCACTACGTGTGCGGTTCGACTTTGGTCTTGGTTGCCAGCGGCGGATTACAGCAACCCTGACGACTGATTCGGAACAGGCTATCTCTCAATGACATGACCTTCATATGGGGCTTGGTGGATTTGCCAGACTGAACGATGTGACCTTGGCATAGAAGAAACGGCTTCGCACGCCTTCTACCGTTATACTCGGATCTGCCCCTTATGGGACCATGTTGGCGAGTTGACGGCTCGTCTCGCTCCCAAAAACTCGTGCTCATTGATCGCGCATACGCGTGTGACAATGTGTCGCCCCCGTATACTGGGGTGAAACGAATGCTGTTTCTATCGCTACTGGTCACGGTCCGAATGGTGATTTGGACGACGTGACTGGAGGAAGTCTTGCGAGGCAACCGTTTCTTTGATCATCCGCTCAAGGTGAAGATTAGAACTGATAGAAAACGGCCGGTTTCGACTGACTTTAGCGAAAGGTGGGTGACTGGGGCGAGCTTGGTTCGTGTGAATAGGGCTAGCTTTGCTTTTCTCTTTTAGGTCTACCTAATTCGCATCGGGGTGGTTTCCTGTGAAGTCCTCCTCTGGTTAGACTATACAAGCTTAGTGTACCTAGTTAATGTGAGTGTTGTTCCTGGCCTGCTCCCGGCTGCATCTTTGGTTATGATCCAAGTTGAGATTCCTAACCTCCCCAGTTTGTTTTTGGTCCCCTTTTTCATTTCAACTGGGTCAGCTTTCTTTTTTTTCCCCTGTCCGTAATTATTTTCCCTCTTTCGTAGCGAGAGAGCCTCTTGATTTTGTCTAAGGGCAGAATACAGCGGCATCCCTTTTGAGGGTTGGACTGGACCTACTAACATCAGTTATCTTTATTTTGTTCATTTTGATATTTTAGTTTTGTTTTTTAGGTTCATCCCCCTCCCCTATCATTAAAAATCATCAAATTTTTATGTATAAGTATTTATAATCATTAATTTTTTATGTCACGGGGTGCGTTTTTTAGGTTCCCTGGCTGTTTTCGGTATTATGGTATATGGAGGATTGATTGATGATGGATGAGTTCTTGAGCTGAATGTAAAAATTCTAAAGAGTAAATGGGTCATGAATCGAAGGTATAAGATAGTCAGTGAAGACCAGCCTCAACCCATTCCCCATTTTTTGACCTTGGGCCACAATTGTATTTTTTTGCAATAAATCTATGTTACACTACGAGTTTTTTGGTAACCATTAACACTGGTTTACCCAATTTTCTCCATGTATAAACATTTATTATTCTCAATTCAGAACCACTGTCGAGTTGCAGTCTGATGTTTTGATTCAGGATTTTTAACTGCACAAATTTTCTTATAGGTGATTTATCCACATTAATAATTTTAATGTAATTGTTCACTCGTTTTTTTTTTTAATTTTGCCTTACAGTGATTTTTTATGTCCTTTTTGTTTCGACACCGAAAACATTGTTTCTTTTTGTAGGGGCACTCTTTATACCAATGTAATTCTCCACAAGCGCAACAAGGGTTAGGAGTGTTGATTTTTTCCTTCTTCACTTTGTTTTTGACGCACTTTTTAATGTTGCGACATGCCGCTTATTTCAACATCTTTGGCATCTCGACGAACATTTATAAATTTCTGACAAACTTCTAAGTTTTGCAACGTTAAACTGTGTTCGTTTTCAAATTTATTTAAAATCATTTAGCGTTTTTGTTGACACCAACCCTTGCACAAATATCAAGCATTTAAAATTGTCAGGGCTTAATTCCGCACAATTTGAACTTTTCACAATTTTCGTTCATAATGCTCGCGAACGTTATGAAGTCGTCATCTTAGTTTTTCACTAAATTCATACATTTCCATCTTTGATGGAAAAAGACGTTATCGGGCTGAAAACTTCTGAAAGAAAAGTAACCGTTTGTTTAAGTTTTAGGTCACTAGTCTTTGTTAATATACAGTTTACAAACTTAATGTGTTCGACAGCTCCTAATTTCCTTAGCAACCGTCTGATCTTTTATCGTCGGACCACAATCAGTCTTATACAAATCTTCGTATCTACGGAAATACGACGAAAAAGTTTTCTGGTAGATAGTGAAATTCCGCAATCGCATTTACGATAACGTCTTCAGAATATCCATTCTTATTATTCGTGAAGATTTTCTGTTGTTCTATCAACATTTCCACAAGTTTTTCGAAGTTTTGATCGTACCGCTTTTGCTGTTCGTCTTGCCGTTTGACCATTTCAAGTAGTATCGTTTTAAAGTCTTAAATTTTGATTTCATCACAATGAAGCCTTGGTGAATTTTACTGTGCGATTTTGACTGTTGTGGATTCCAGGAATGGAATCCTGCACAAATAAATAAACAACGCCAGTAATTAAAATAGAAAAATAAGTGCATTAAACGTAAGAATACAGACTTGAAGTGAAGATTAGTAGTCCAGGAATGCGGGTTAGTAGAAAGTATATGTACGAGTCTCTGTAAGTGAAGCCGAAATTATCTCTCTCGCTGGACTCTCGTATAACTCTCTGTGAACACCCTGTGTACTGTCTCCGTATCTCTCACCCTGACTCAACGTATCTCAACCCGCAGGTATTCTCTCTGTCAGTATAAGTATACTTTGGACGAGTCCATCTTGTGTAAAAGGGTCTACCCCACAACACCCCCCATCCCTAGCTTCTTTTTGGGGGTGGGGAGTTAATATTTTTTCGCTTATGGTCTATTATTAGTGGTTCCGTGAATTTTCTTTTTCGGCTTATTCTTCTGATCTCCGTGGCTACTTGTGGTTTTTGAATTTCGAAAATCGCTTCCATCGCGTTTTTTCTTTTTCGGAAGGTGACGAGTTTGGTTCCTCTACCCGTCTTTTCTGTATCTGATTTATGTGTCTCCTGTAAGTGAATTTTTCACCTTCCCAGTCTGTTTATTATCGTACCTGGTCACCAGTATGCCATATTATTCTTAAACATTCTGAAATAGACCCGTTCGCCTTTGAAGGATCTTTTAGGCACTATCGGTGTATGCCGGTTTTTATTTTTTCTGGGTAATAGTTTATCAAATCAGACCGTATTTTGCGGGCAAACATCACTTCAGCTGGCGAAAGGCCAGATGGTGTGTTTCCGTTCGGGGTGATTCTGTAGACTTGTAGGAACTGTTGTATTGGGTAGTGGGTTTTTGTATCTGAAAACTTCTGGCCAGTTGCTAAAGATATCTACCGTTATCAAATAGTAATATCCATCTATGGGCCCTGCATAGTCCGCATGGATTCTAGACTATGGTCTGTCCACCTTAAGCCATGGTTTTTGTATAATAGGTGGTGCATTTGCTGCCGCAGCACAGCCTCTACATTTTTCTACCATTTGAATAATGTCGTTATCCATATTAGGCTAGTACAGAAAACTACTCATTAACGCTTTCATACGATTTTTCCCTGAGTGTCCTAGATGAAAGTCCTTCAGAATTTGTCTTTGTAAAGATTTGGGTATGACCACTCTTTCATTATACAGTAATACGTTATCACAAATTGAAAAACATTCCGCTAGATTTTTTTCTTTTTCTTCTATTTTTTCTTTGTACTTTGTATGAATTCATCCATTTCAGCTTCTCTTCTGATTTCTAACAAGCTCACTGGTAATTCCGCTACTGTATTGTTTGGAACTTTACTAATCTTCGGCTCGCAAAGCCGCTATTACAGAGTCTTCCAGAGGTTCGCATTTCGCAGGTACCAATCTAGATAATCCATCCGCATGACCAATTTTCTTCGACGGTAGGAACTCTAGTTTGAAATTATAATTCAATAATATAGCTCCCTATCTCAGAAGTCTGTTGGCTGTGTAAATTGGTAGTCCTTTTTTCGATCCGAATATAGTGAGAAGTTTATGGTCAGTTTGAAGAGTAAACTATCTTCCATATATGTATCTGTGGAAGCGAGTTATGGCGAATATGCCTAACGCTTCTTTCTCAATTTGCGAATAATTCCTCTCTCCTGGTAACAACGATCTAGATGCGTGAGCTATAGGTTTCCTTGTACCATCCTGCATCTTTTGTAATATACAAGCTCCCACACCGTGTGAGCTTGCGTCACTAGCAATGATAATTTCCAGTTTGGGATCAAAATGCCTCAGTGCTAGATCAGACGTTAATTTCTTTATGGTCTCTTTAAAAGCTTTCTAACAATCTTCCGTTCAGTTTCATTTGTTACCTTTTTTTCAATAATTCATTTTCAATGAAGTCACCGTAATAGTTCGCTAGACCAAGAAATCTTTGCAACTCTGCGACATTTTTCGGCTCAGACATATTTTTTCATTGCAGATGCTCTATCTGGATCTAGTTTTCTGCCACTTTCATTGATTATATGGCCTAGATACTTGATTTCTTTTAGAAAAAATCGCATTTTTTCTCCTTCACTTTAAAACCAAAATCCTGAATTGTTATGGGAACTTACCGATAATAGTAATGGACTATCCCGTACACCATAAATACTGCGCCTCAAGAGGAAGCAGTAGTGTCAGTCAGTCAGAGACAGAGTCGCGTCAGACGATTACTGTAAGACATTGGAATAGTGATACTTCGAGACAACATATTTCTCTCTAACCTAACCTGATTGTTATTACTAACACTTCTACTTCTTTTGTACATATTATGTTTGTAATATATCTCTGTTATTCCATACCTGTGTTCGAGTTATTCTTCATTGGTTCTACCTTGGACCATCACCGTGGTACAAGGAACCTGGACCTTAACAGTGGCGACGAGGAAACCTCCAAGGAAATACGAATTCTATTCGCGGAGGACATACTTTTTTGCCATACGTCGCACATAACAGTGGCGACGAGGTAACCCAAAGGACAAACGAACTCTATTCGCGGAGGGCATACTTTTTTAATATACGTCGCACATAACAAATGGTGACCTGGAAAACCCCAAAAGAAAATCAAATTCTCTACGCGGAGGACATACCTTTTTTGCTATCCGTCACACATAACGGTGGTCGACGAGTAAACTCTAAGAAAAATCAAGTTCTGCGCGAGATTCTAAAAAAAAATAGTTTTACGCGAACACAAAAGAAAAGAATTTTCTTTTTGGATATCTTAATTACTGGCAATAAAGGGAATTTTTTTACATACACAGGTTACAGAATATCAGATTACACAAAATTACGTCAACGTGGAAGATTTCAAGTCAACCATTATGGAGCTTATCAAAATCCAATTTCAACCGCAGCAAAAAAAACGAACAGAAATATTTGGAATTGCAAGAATTATTGCTACGTGTAATGCCAAATAAGGAGCAAAAATCCGAGAACGAAACAGTTCTCTCACAAGACACTATTTGAAGTACTATCGAAGATTTCAAGCACGCACCCGACGAAGATAAAACTTTTGAAAATTACTTCCGAAGGTACGAAGATCTATATGAATTTGACTGCAAAGATTGGTCAGACGCACGTAAAGTACGTCTATTACTAAGAAAACTAGGCACATGCGAATATACCAAATTCGTAGATTATATCCTTCTAAGAAAAACAACTGAGTTAACGTTCAAAGAAGCCATTAAACTGCTAACAGAACTTTTCAGCCATAATACTTCATTATTCCACAAAAGATGGAAATGCATGAACCTTACAAAAAAGGACAACGAAGATTACATAACTTTCGCGTCCATTGTCAACAAATATTGTGACGACTTCAAATTATCAGAACTCAGCGCGGACAATTTCAAATGCTTAATTTACGCCCAAGGCCTGGTCTCAACCAAAGACGCGGAAATGAGACGCAGAATCCTTAATAAATTAGAGAGTGAAACTGATTTGACACTTCAAAAGCTAGCTGAAGACTGCCAGAGATGCATCAGTGTGAAGAAAGACTCAAAAAAACATAGAAGAAGCTGGCATAGCGCACATACATAAAATACGAAGACAAACCAACTTACCCTCCTCACAACCAAACCAAACTGATTTTCCCCACTCAAGAACAGGTAAAACAAAATTTTCTAAGTCTAAAAATCAATATAAAAAAATATTACCACCCAGTCCATGCTATCGCTGTGGGACTTGGCATTGGTTTAAAGACTGTACTTATCGTTTTAATACTTGTCTATCATGTAAAAAAATAGGCCACAAAAGTTCTCACTGTTGGAATAGAAGAGAAAATAAAAGCAGAATAAGAATCACGAGGACTGACCAAGCAGATAAGACTAACATAAAAAAATACGTACAAGTTGAAATGCAAAACAGAAAAGTAAGGCTACAGCTGGATTCTGGCTCAGACTTAACGATTATAAACCTACAAATATGGAGAAAACTGAACAAACCTGCCATGTTAAAAACGGATAAAATTGATAGATCAGTTACGGGGAGAAAGATAAAATTCGAGGGTGAAGTAAGTACAAACGTAACATTTAATGGAATGACGAAAAAACTAAAAATGTACGCCTTAAGAAATACCGAAAACCTATTCGGAACGGACTGGATGAAAAAATTCGAACTGTGGGATCTACCTATAAGTACGTATTGCCAAAAGGTAAAAAGCTTACCAACCGAGGCAGACAAATTAAAAGAGAAATTAAAAACGAGTTTCCCCGAAGTATTTTCAGCAGGCCTAGGAAGATGTAAGAAAATGGCAGCAAATATCGAAGTAAAGGATAATGTTCAGCCTATTTTTTTTTAAAAAGGCGCGTACCGTTTGCGTCAATTGAAAAAATTGATCAAGAATTAACCAGACTCGAAAACACTGGCATACTGACAAAAGTAGAATACAGTAAATGGGCCGCACCGACGGTCTACGTCAAAAAGAAATCAGGCGAAATTCGAGGTTGCGCTGATTTTTATACAGGTTTGAACTCAGCAATAAAGGACTACCATTATCCTCTACCCAGTCCAGAAGAAGTAATCACTAAATTAAATGGCGGAAAAAATTTTTTCAAAAATTGATTTAAGTGAGGCGTACCTGCAAATTCCAGTCGATGAGGAAAGTTCAAAACTACTATGCATAAACACACACAAAGGACTGTACAGATACCAGACTACCATTTGGAATTAAGGTCGTGCCGGCTATATTCCAACAAACAATGGATACGATGCTTGCCGGACTAGAGTACACAATTGAATACTTGGATGACGTATTGATTAATAGCGAAAGGAACATGTACAGGAAGTATTTAAAAGAATACAAAGCTATGGATTCAAAGTAAAAGAAAATAAGTGCGATTTTTTCATGAAGGAAATCAAATACCTTACCCATATAACAGATCAAGAAGGTAGGCGACCAGACCCTGAAAGGTCATCAGCAATTAAAAAATGTCAGTTCCTAAAAACATAACAGAACTACAAAGTTTTTTAGGATTAGTAAGTTACTACCAGGAATTCATACCTCAAATGCATAAACTTCGCGCACCACTGAACGAGCTGCTAAAGAAAGAAAAAGTTTGGCAGTGTACAGATCAATGCCAAAAAGCATTTGACAAAATAATCATAATATTAACTTCAGATTTATTTTGGCACACTACGATCCCAAACTAGAAATTATTGTAGCAAGTGACGCTAGCGCCTACGCAGTCGGAGCCTGTATATTACATAAAATGCAAGATAGGACAATAAAACCCATCGCACATGCTTCTCGAACCCGACTACCAGCGGAGAAAAATTATTCACGGATAGAGAAAGAAGCTCTAGGAATTATCTTCGCGGTCACGAGGTTTCATATGTACATCTATGGTAGACATTTTACTCTTCAGACGGATCACAAACCGTTACTAACAATTTTTGGCTCGAAAAAAGGTCTACCGGTTTACACTGCAAATAGGTTACTCAGATGGGGAACAATTCTTCTGAACTATAATTTCAGATTGGAATATTTACCAACGAAAAAGATCGGGCATGCGGATGGTCTGTCGAGACTTATACCAACAAAGACAGAGTCATTGGAAGATACGGTAATCGCAGCCTTAAGAAACGAAGAAGACATCGGGACAGTACTATGTTGTACAGTTAGAAACCTCCCAGTCTCATTGCAAAACATAAAAGATGAAGCCAAAAACGACGGATTTATTAATGAAACAAAAGAAAAATAGCAGAAAAAATGAGCAAATTTCGGACAGCTTTACTCTATGCGACAATGTGTTACTTTACAACAAAAGGGTTGTAATTCCCAAAACATTACAAAATCGGATCTTAAAGGATTTCCATAGGGGCCATACTGGTAAAAATAGAATGAAGTCGCTAATGCGAAGCTATGTATATTGGAATAATATGGACCAGGATATTACTCAGATGGTGGAAATGTGCAATGGTTGTAATTTAGCAGCCAAAGCACCGCCAATCATACATAAGCCATGGCCAGAGACTGATCGTTCGTGGTCAAGAATACACGCAGATTATGCAGGACCAATTGACGGTTTTTACTATTTAATCATTGTCAATAGCTATAGTAAATGGCCGGAGGTGTTTCGTTGCAAAAATCCTACTTCAGAAACGACCATAAATTGCCTCCACGAGCCATTCGCTCGGTTTGGTGTAGTGGATTGCCTAGTCACAGATAATGGAACGCAATTCACGTCAGCAGACTTCCAAGAGTTTTGCGAAATTTATCAAGTAAAACATATAAAATCCCCGCCTTATCACCCAATATCAAATGGGCAGGCGGAGAGATTCGTTGATACACTCAAAAGAGCGCTACGAAAAGCCTACGATGCGTCTACGGAGAAAGCATTACAGAAATTTCTTCAGGTATATCGAATAACGCCAAACAATGCTACACCATCGACATTATCACCAGCAGAAGTGATGTTTGCTAGAAAGATCAGATATGCATTTGATAAATTGCTACCAAGTAAAACAAAACAAGTAACACAGTCCTATGCACCAAAAAGAAAATTTCTCCCAGGAGAAAAAGTTTTTTAAAGCCTATAAAGATAACACATCTTACTGGGAGCAAGGCACAATTGAGAAAAGAATTGGCAAGATGTTTTACATAGTTCAGGGACAAAAATTCTCACACAGGAGACACGTAAACCAAATAAGGAAAAGACTGTTACAGGAAGCTAACGGTCCACCTCAAGCAAAGGTAATGGACACCATTTTCGACACGTTTGATATAAAAAGACCGCAAACAATGCCAGAACCAAGAAAATCGTCTCGAAAAATAAAATTTTTCAGAACCTTTGGAAATAGATGCAAAGAAAAAAAGATATTAAAAACTCCTGCTACGCAAAAGCTTCGGAAGGGGGTGTTATGGGAACTTACCCATAATAGTAATGGACGATCCCGTACACTATAAATACTGCGCCTCAAGAGGAAGCAGTAGTGTCAGTCAGTCAGAGACTGAGTCGCGTCAGACGATTACTGTAAGACATTGGAATAGTGATATTTCGAGACAACATAGTTCTCTCTAACCTAACCTGATTGTTATTACTAACACTTCTACTTCTTTTGTACATAATCTGTTTGTAATATATCTGTGTTATTCCATACCTGTGTTCGAGTTATTCTTCATTGGTTCTACCTTGGACCATCACAGTTGTACAAGGAACCTGGACCATAACATGAATTCTTTTAAAAACTTCTTTAATGTGCGTTGCGTGTTCTTCTATATTATCGCTTTTTTATTAAAATGTCGTCTAAGTAAGCAGTAGCAAAGTTTTGTCCCATGAGCATGGTATCCATAGTCTGTTGGAAGATTGAGGGTGCTACTTTTATCCCAATTGGCAATCTGTTAAATTTGTAAAGTCCTTTGTGAGTATTGATATATAAAATGTTTATATTTCTTCTTCTACTGGAATCTGAAGATAAGCTTCACTTAAAACAAATCTTAGAAAATACCTTACCACCGTTAAGCTTGGTAAATATTTCCTCCGGGCTTGGCAATGGGTAGTGATAATCCTTGATAGCCTTGTTTAACCCAATCGAGAAATCTGCGCAAACACGGGTTTCTCCGGATTTTTACTTTACGTAGACCACTGTTGCCGCCCATTCACTGAATTCGATTTGTGAAAGGATTCCAGTTTGTACCAATCTATCTAACTCCTTGTCAATTTTTTCTATGGTTGCGAAAGGTACGTTTCGCTTTTTCTTGAATACTGGCTGAACATTTTCCTTTAGTTCAATTTTAGCTGAAACCTTATTACATCGTCCCAAACCGCTCGAGAATACTTCGGGAAATCGACTGTGTAGTTCTTCTTTTAATTTTGTAGCTTCTGACGGCTCGCACTCTATTCTCTTACAAAATGCTAATAGGTAAATGCCATACATCAAATTTTTGCATCCAATCTGTGCCCACCAAATTTTCTGTGTCTTTCATTACAAATATTTTCAATTTTTTCGTTTTTCCATGGAATTTTACGTTTAGAATTACTTCTCCTTCAAAATTGATACACTTCCCTGTAACAGACTTGGCTATTTTCTGTGTATGCATCATGGTCGGTCTATTTAGCTTCCTCCATGTTTGTAAATTAATTATAGTTAGATCCGATCCTGAGTCTAACTGTAATTTTACCTTCTTATTTAAGATCTCGAGTTCCACGTGTGTTTAGTTTGTCTTCGTAGTCCATTTTAGTAGTTCTTACCCTACTAGTGTGTTTTCTGTTTCTGCATTGAGATGCCTTATGTCCTATTTTTTCACAAGCTAAACAGTTCTTGTATTTAAATCGACAGTCTTTATTCAAGTGGAATCCACCACATCTGTAACATGCTGATGGCGGAGGGGGGATATTTGCTTTGATCTCTGTCATTAATCGCCTTATACCTTGTAATTTTTTCTTTATGATAAAATTTTTGTTTTTCTTTCGGTGGGGTGAAAAACGTAACTTTTTGTTCAACTTACGTATGTGTGCTAATCCCGATTCCTTGATATCCTTAGAGTCTTTTTTTATGCTCAAGCATTTTTGGCAGTCTTCTGACAATTTTTGTAGCGTTAATCCAGGCTCGTTTTGAAGCTTCGTGAGCATTCTTTTTCGCATTTCACTGTCCTTGGCTGAGACTAATCCCTGTACGAAAATAAGACACTTAAAAATGTCCGGAGTCAATTCTGCCAATTTAAAATTATCGCAATGTTTGTTCACAATTGCGGCGAACGTGGAGTAGTCCTCATTTTCGCTTTTTACGAGGTTGAGACATTTCCACCTTTTGTGAAAAAGTGAAGTCTTTGGACTGAAGAGCTCCGTAAGGCATGTAACTGCCTCGTCGAACGTCAAATCGTTTGTCTTTTTCGGTAGAATATAGTCCACAAATTTTGTGTACTCCTCTGTTCCCAATTTCCTGAGTGATAAACGTAGCTTCTTAGCTTCCGTCCAATTTTGGCAATCAATGTTGACGTCTGTAATAGTCCCCGAAATTTTTATCATCTTCTAGAGAGTATTTAAATGTTTCTATTGTGTTCCAAACTGCGTCTTGAGAAAAAGTC
The DNA here is from genome assembly GCA_964036315.1 of Acanthosepion esculentum. Taxonomy (NCBI): domain Eukaryota; kingdom Metazoa; phylum Mollusca; class Cephalopoda; order Sepiida; family Sepiidae; genus Acanthosepion; species Acanthosepion esculentum. The sequence goes on from OZ038514.1 coordinate 27,213,489, forward strand.
GCCTCTTTTTCGATATTCTTTTGTTGTGCGTTAACCGTTACTTTTAATATTCCTGGAGTTGCATTTGACTTTCTTCACTTCTTCTTACAAACACAAGCATTGCTTTTTGAAAATCTTCCATTTTTTAGGGAGTGACGAAATTTTTCTTTCTATCTCTTATGTACTTTCTTTTATGTTCGTCGTTAATTTGTAGTTCTCAGTGTGAGTTCCTTCCAGTCTTGTCGCCAAGTTGTTGTGGTCGACGTGACTCTCAAATTTCCGTCGCCAGTTATTGTGTTGGCGAGCGAAAAAAATTTTTTTTTTTGTACGTGTCCGTACTCTTCGTCGTCAAGTTGTTGTGTTGACGAGAGAGAATTTTCTATATCATTTTTTTCGTAAATGTCTATATCATTCGTCCTTTGTAAAACCAAAAATTTGTCATATAATTTAGGGTAAACGGTTGAAAGTTGTTAAAATCTATATTTTCCGATCGATAATATATCGATGTTCAATATTTTTATTTGTTTTTCTAATGTGTTAAAGAGCAAATTAATTTTCATTCAACCGTGATTAACGTTCCAAAAGTATTCAAAACAGCTTGCTTTTACACGTAAATTTAATATAATTCAAATGATTGTACAACCTAAAATTTGTGATATGTCTTAGAGAAAAAAGTTGAAACTTGTCAAAATAAATATTTTCAGATCGATATCATATCGATTTTCAATAATTTTCTTGGTTTTCTTATGTTTTCTGATAGCAAAGTAAATTTTCAAACAACCGTGGTTAACGTTCAAAAAGTAGCCAAGGCAGCTTGCTTTTACACGTAAATTTCAATAAAATTAATACCTAAAAGAAACCTAAAATTTGTAATATACCTTAGTGAAAACTATCTGAAATTGTCAAAATCAATATTTTCACATCGATACCATATCGATTGTCAATAATTTTATTGGTTTTCAAATGTTTTCAAATAGTAAATTAAATTTTCATACATACTTGTTTAACGTTCAAAAAAGGTGTCCAAAACAGTTTGGTTTTACACGTAAATTTCAATATAATTCAAAACATTGTAAAACCTAAAAATTGTAATATAACTTAGTGTAAACGGTTGAAATTGTCAAAATCTATATATTTCGATCTATACCATAACGATGTTCAATAATTTTATTGTTTTTCTCATGTTTTCAAGTAGCAAATTAAATTTTCTGTCAACCATGTTTACCATACAAAAAGTAGCCAAAACAGCTAAATTTCAATATAATTCAAAACATTGTAAAACCTAAAATTTGTAATATAACTTAGTGTAAACGGTTGAAATTGTCAAAATCTATATATTTCGATTTATACCATAACGATGTTCAATAATTTTATTGTTTTTCTCATGTTTTCAAATAGCAAATTAAATTTTCTGTCAACCATGTTTACCATACAAAAAGTAGCCAAAACAGCTAAATTTCAATATAATTCAAAACATTGTAAAACCTAAAATTTGTAATATAACTTAGTGTAAACGGTTGAAATTGTCAAAATCTATATATTTCGATTTATACCATAACGATGTTCAATAATTTTATTGTTTTTCTCATGTTTTCAAGTAGCAAATTAAATTTTCTGTCAACCATGTTTACCATACAAAAAGTAGCCAAAACAGCTAAATTTCAATATAATTCAAAACATTGTAAAACCTAAAATTTGTAATATAACTTAGTGTAAACGGTTGAAATTGTCAAAATCTATATATTTCGATCTATACCATAACGATGTTCAATAATTTTATTGTTTTTCTCATGTTTTCAAATAGCAAATTAAATTTTCTGTCAACCATGTTTACCATACAAAAAGTAGCCAAAACAGCTAAATTTCAATATAATTCAAAACATTGTAAAACCTAAAATTTGTAATATAACTTAGTTTAAACGGTTGAAATTGTCAAAATCTATATATTTCGATTTATACCATAACGATGTTCAATAATTTTATTGTTTTTCTCATGTTTTCAAGTAGCAAATTAAATTTTCTGTCAACCATGTTTACCATACAAAAAGTAGCCAAAACAGCTAAATTTCAATATAATTCAAAACATTGTAAAACCTAAAATTTGTAATATAACTTAGTGTAAACGGTTGAAATTGTCAAAATCTATATATTTCGATTTATACCATAACGATGTTCAATAATTTTATTGTTTTTCTCATGTTTTCAAGTAGCAAATTAAATTTTCTGTCAACCATGTTTACCATACAAAAAGTAGCCAAAACAGCTAAATTTCAATATAATTCGATCTGTCGCAGTTAGCTTCCCTTCATTGTCTTAACGCTTCACCAAGGGTCTCTCTCTCCCGGGAGTATAAATACGGGCTGACCTTTCGCCTCTGTCTCTCTTTGCACAGCTCTTTCCACGGCTTCGCCCACGTGCGGCCAGACTTGACTCTTTTGAGGCCGACAACCTCGCACGTGGTGCGAGCTACAAAAACTTTCTCTTAACATCTCCAGTATGTGAACTCTAATACGCTAAAACAAAATTTCACAACCGTACGGACATTTCAACTCAAACACACACACAATAACTTTCCATACAGACACTAACGCTTTATTCATGTTTTAAATGATGTATTTGTAATTCGTGTTTTTAACCTGTTTGTTAATAATATATATTTGTTCGCATACATATATATCTGTCTTGTTTGTTTCTTTGGACTCCATTAAGGTCCAACATTTTTATGTAGCTGGACCGGCCATCGAAGTCTTAACCCAGAGATAATTCATCTTCTCTCTCCTCTTCCATTCACACCACACGGCCGATCCACCACAGATCTTTGTAAAACCTAAAATTTGTCATATAACTTAGACTAAACTGTTCAAAGTTGTCAAAATCTCTATTTCCCTATCAGTACCATGTAAATTTTCAATATGTTTATTTAGATGTCTAATTGTTTTTAAAGAGCAAATTAAATTTTCATACAACCGTGATTAGCGTTCCAAAATTATCCAAAACAGCTTGCTTTTACACGTAAATTTCAATATTATTCAACATTTTGTAACCCTAATATTTGTAATATAACTTAGTGTAAAATGTTGAAACTTGTCAAAATTAATATTTTTCGATCGAAACCATATCGATGTTCAATAATTTTATTGGTATTCTAATGTTTTCAAATAGCAAATTAAATTTTCAATCAACCGTGTTTAACGTATAATAAATTGTACCCAAAACTGCTTGCATTTACACGTAGATTTCAATATAATTCAAAATTTTGTAAAATTAAATTTGTAATATAAATTAGTGTCAAATTTTGAAACTTTTTAAAATCAATATGTTTCGATCGATACCATATCGATGTGCAATAATTTTATTGCTTTTCTAATGTTTTCTAATAGTAAATTAAATTTTCTAATAACCGCCTTTAACGTTCAAATGGTATCCAAAACAGCTTGGTTTTACACTAAATTTCAATATAATTCAAATCATTGTAAAACATTAAATTTGTAATATAACTTCGTTAAAAATGTTTAAACTTGTCAAAATCAATATTTGTCGACCGATACCATATCGATTTTCAATAATTTTATTGGTTTTCTAATGTTTTCAAATAGCAAGATAAATTTTCACACTTCCGTATTTAACGTTCAAATGGTGCCCAAAACAGTTTGGTTTTACACATAAATTTCAATATAATTTAAAACATGATAAACCCTAAAATTTGTAATATAACTTAGTGAAAACTGATGAAATTTGTCAAAATCTTTATTTTCAGATTGATATCATATCGATTTTCAATAATTTTCTTGATTTCCTCATGTTTTCTAATAGCAAACTAAATTTTCAAACAACCGTGTTTAACGTTCAAAATGTAGCCAAAGCTGCTTGCTTTTACGCGTAAATTTCAATAAAATTCTTCCGTATGAAACCTAAAATTTGTAATATACCTATGAAAACTATCTAAAATTGTCAAAATCAATATTTTGACATCGATACCTGTGGTGAAAATAAAAGGACTCTTTAATCTTTCCCTGACTTTCCAGGACTGATTGATTTCCCTTTGTTTTCGTCTTTCTCTCTCCATGAGGTAGTCAGCCATTTTCTGGTTACGGTTCGCTACCGGAGTGGATTTCTAGTGGAATAAAGCTTCACTCAAGCTATACGGACTCAGTCTTCTTTTACTTCCCCTCAAACCCTTTTTCGTAACAATTTATTCCACTAGAAATAATCTATCAGGATGGAAAAATACCTTAAGCCAGAACGCCTGACTCAGCCGACACATTGCGACACTGGAAAAGATACTTCCAAATATTTCTCGGAGCGGCCGGTGAAACACAACAACAGACTCCACTGACAGACAGACTGAAACTGAATCTACTTATCAACCTTGTCTCTCCCACTATCTTTAAACACATCTCCGACGTGGGAAAATTTGAAAATCTTCCATTTTTTAGGGAGTGACGAAATTTTTCTTTCTGTCTCTTATGTACGTTCTTTTAGATTCGTCGTTAATTTGTAGTTCTCAGTGTGAGTTCCTTCTTGTCGTCAAGTTGTTGTGGTCGACGTGACTGTCAAATTTCCGTCGCCCGTTATTGTGTTGGCGAGCGAAAAAAAATTTTTTTCGTACGTGTCCGTACTTTTCGTCAAGTTGTTGTGTTGACGAGAGAGAATTTTTTTTTTTTTCGTGTGGGTCCGAAATCATAGTCGCCAAGATGTTGTGGATTCCGGGAATGGAATCCTGCACAAATAAATAAACAATGCCAGTAATTGAGATAGAAAAATAAGTGTATTAAACGTAAGAATACAGACTTGAAGTGAAGATTAGTAGTTCAGGAATGCGGGTTAGTAGAAAGTATATGTACAAGTCTCTGTAAGTGAAGCCGTAATTATCTCTCTCGCTGGACTCTCGTATAACTCTCTGTGAACACCCTGTGTACTGTCTCCGTATCTCTCACCCTGACTCAACGTATCTCAACCCGCAGGTATTCTCTCTGTCAGTATAAGTATACTTTGGACGAGTCCATCTTGTGTAAAAGGGTCTGCCCCAGAACATTGATTTTTTTCTTTTTTCGCCAAAGTTGCGCGAGCAAACGTTTCCTTGATTTGCGGCCAAATTCTTAACACCAAAATGCCGCACTAACGACGTTTTCTGATTTAGGTAAATCCTCGTCGTTAAAATGTTGTATTTTGGCCAATCCTTGTCAAAATAATCTTTTACGCCAAAATGTCGTAATTTTGGCTAATCCTCGTCGCCCAAATGTTGTAACATAGGGAAGGTTACTGAATAGAATAATCACACGAAGGTTGGTAATGAACGATAATACTTAGGACAAAAACAACACATATAAGATTCGCCAGCGACGCGTCTAAGTAGTTAAGTGAATTCCACAATGAATCTCCAACTGTAGACCGCAGACCGTATCTACCAACTGCCCCACGCAGTCAGATTCGGTACAAGGACGAATTTAATGTGAGGTCCCGACCCCGTAGGCTCATCCAAAAATTCCCCGTAGACCCCGTATAAAATGGGGTCGGGTAGGTGCTTCCCGAGACGAAATTCAGCCTTTCGGCATAGCCCCGTCTGGGTATCCTCTCTGCCCGGAGGCAGAGAGTTTGACCAGCACAGCTGGAGACGAAACTCCAACTGCAGACCGCAAACCAACACATACAGTATTCACTACTGTATTTATGGGAATGGGGGCATCCCCATTATCGTCTGTAGGTATGCTACAACAGTATATATCCTGAAAATTTTTCAATACACGCTTGTTGAAAATTTATTTGTTCTTTCCTTTGTAACCACTGGCTCATTATAACCTATGGTTATTTCTTATCATTTTGACATTGATGGATTTTTGAAGGATGTTTGAATTATTGAAATCCATCAAAGCAATCAACATATTGTATCCACTGAATCAGGTGAGTTTGGTAAGAAATAACGCATTTCTGAATAAAGTATTTAAGCAAGCAACTAATATTACTGCATTCTGTTTTCGCCAGACCCATTTTGTTCCAACATTAATTCCCACGTACGCAATTTCTGATTTTACGAAGCTCGATTGGGTTCATTTTCTCTGAACCCTGTCTTCATCCTACATTTTATACCATTTTATTTTTTATTCTAACATTTTTCTTCAAAAATCAGAAATTGCGTACGTGGGATAGAAGATAGCGATTGACATTGCATTTAAATTCTTGCAGATTAAAGTTGGCTAGAAATCATGGAGCCAGAAGGGAGTTCCACAAGCGATAAGTGTGAGAAAAGAAACTTAGCATAAAATCTACGGTTACATCAAACCAGCTCAACTGTAAATTGATGAGATCTCGATGTCAGTCTACTACTGCGCTTAAATTTAAAAATGTCTAGGTACCATAACGAAGAGCTAATCCGATTAATTACCATGAAAGTTTTTATAGAAAAGACACAGAGAGGCAATCATACGGCAGTGGGGCGTGGCTGAAGCCAAGCCGCCAGATCAGGACCAATAATGTTGCTGATTCTCCTTTGTATTTTATCTAGGAGTTCAAGATAAATAGCAAGGGCGCCGGACCATCTGCTGTAATAATATTTTAAGCATGGACGAATGGTAGACTTATAGATATGTAAGATAGATTCTGGAGAGAAAATTGTCTCCCACGACACAGTGAACCAACTTTCTTAGCAGCTGACTTAGCAATAGATTCAAAATAGTCTTCCCACTTCATGTCAGCTGAGAAAATTAGCTCAAGAAGGCACAATGGGTCACTTTCCTGGAGGTTAGCATCAGCTCATCTAAATTATCTAAAGGGTAGAATGGCATGCAATCTACGGAGTCCCAACTCTGGCTGATACATAAAAACCAGGTTCAGCTTCACACAACCGTCCAACTGAGAAGGATAACAGGAAAGTGCAGACAAATGGCAAAAGACTGACGACTGACAATGAGACACTTATCAAGTGCTACGGCAACATGCAAATACTACAACACTGGTTGGCACAACAATACATTCTACATTGTTGATGTGCAGAGACATAGGGTTATCAAAATAACTGAAATTTGTAAACAAGTGAACATAAAACCACCAAAATTAAGACACTAATCAACAAAATGCATGACCTCGTCAAACTTTTCTCAAATCGTTTTGACAAAATTTGCTCCATGCCAAGAAGCTCAAAACATTTTTCTTAACGTCCACCCATTTTGGTAAACTCGATTTGCAATCACAGATACGATTAAAAAATAAGCATTTGGTGGTATCAGAAAGTTTAACAAAAGTAAAACCAACAGACTGGGTTTCGAGTCTACTCGCACGAAAAGGACGGAACCTGTGAAACTGCCTCGACCGAAGATAATCTAAACATGCTACTTATAAAATCACACCACAAAATCCCAATGATAGAAAAATTCACCCACCACTTCGATGGTGACAAGTTATTTTCCAAGTTTAGTGCCCAGCTGATTTAATCAATTAGACAAATAATCTCAATTGATAACCATACTTCGGTTACTATGATTATATTTCCGAAGATTACCTATAAAAATTTATATTTGGAAAAAGTAAAAGGAAAAGAGAACATATGCCACTCTTAACTCTAAAGTTGAATAAGACACAGATAACACGACTCATCCACTACGTGAAATTTAAAAGTACAAACACAAAAAACATTATTTATTATAATACACAAAAAAAAAACAAATACAAAAATTACATACAAAAGCTTGCACAAAAATGTCTTTTTGTACGCCCTATACAAATCTCTGGCAGGATAACAATTCAAATATATGACGAAAAAGATTTCACTTTTGAAAATGAGAAAAAACGACAAACAGAAAACTTTGTGAAAGCAAAATTCAGAAAAAGCAGAAAACCAAAAGATTCACCCATCTAATAGAAAAACTAAAACAAAAAAAAACTTGTCGGCGGCGGTTATTTTCACGTGTAAACCTTAAAACCCTTCCCCACCTTGCAGTTGGTTGGATGTTTGGAACTGACCCTTTTAAATGCATTCCGCCTTGAAGTCCGAATAATTTCTGCCTTGACGTCTAAACGCCTTCTGACCTTATCTGCTGACCCCGACTCTTTTATGAGAAAAAAGTGGCTCCCGGCGACTTCATCCCGATTTTTAAATGATTGGTCAGTAAATATGATAAAATATTTTTTCCACATATTCAAAATGAATCTGCAACAATTCACAAAATAATTTTGGTGATTTTTAAGTGCTAATTCTAAAAAAATAAAAGTGATTTAGACAAATATAGCATTTTTTACAAACCGTCTGATTTCCACTTACAATACACTTTTATCGAAAATACGTGAAAAAAACCCTAGACGATTAAAACATTTATTTATTACACTTTTTAACTACTTCTAACTTAATTCATAGTACTAAAATATAATTTGGTTATATAGCATTTGGGTTGAATGTGTCCCAAGATATTGTAGAGCAAGCGGAAGTGAATAGTATCAAATCAAAGGAGCAAATGACAAAATTAAACGCAACGTGCAAATGATCTGCGTAGTCTTCCGGGTTTTAAACATACTTCAAATTTTTAATTTAATAAAAATAAATAACCAATAAAACCAGCCCTCGCCAGTAAATAAACACAGGCTTCTAGAGCCTATACCATAAAAAGCAAACATTCATTCAACTCGGCAGAAGGACTAACAGCAGTAAAGAGACAAGAGTCAACCTCATTGTACTGTCTTTCTCACCAAAGCAACAGTGCACTTCCTTTGGTCTTGCCTCCCAACTCCACTTTCTTTCTTCCTCACTTCCTTACAGTCAAAGAGAAGAACTTTCTCGTTTTTATTTCATGATAGGTAATTACAGTTAAAATTTGTGTATCCTAAGTTTGTAGAGGACCGTGGGATGAAGATGTGAAGAGATATCAGAAGGTTAAAATTTTCCGCTAGCCGGTCCAGCTACATGAGAATGTTGGACTTAAATTAAGTACAAAGAAGACAAAGAAAACAAACAAGACCGATATACATGTGTAAACAAATATATATTAATAACTAGTTAAACAAAGACATGGATAGTTACATAGTGTATGTGTGGAGAAATTATGTGTATGTGTTGTAGTGAGTGTTCGTACGTACGTGTATTGTTCTTAGCGTGTTCCCAGAATTTTGGAAACGCTGTATCTGTAAGAGGTCACATATTGGTGTTAGAGAGATTTACCTCACCTCTACGCGAGGTGGCGGCCCAAGGCCTAAGTGGAAAAGAGAGATCGAGGCGAAGGGTCAGCCAGTATTTATAGCCAGGGGAGAGAAACCCCTGTTGAAGGATTAAGGAACTGAGGAGGAACTAACTCCGACAATACCTCCCTTCAGTTTAAAAGTTGTAGGAAGCGAACTTTTAATATGTAAAACGTTTTGAATATTGTTCTTGGGAACTGAAAAGAAAATGTGTCTAAGTGTGGTTGAGATGCGTGATTCGACGAAATGTGCTTGTGTTGTCGTCAGGGCGCTACGTATTTCTCTAGTGGGTCAGAGTCGGGGCACGCCCTGGAAAAAAACGTCGGTAGTGTTCAGCGTTTGCTATCAAAAGTCTTTTTTCCAATGCTCCACGTTGAGTTGAATTTGTTGTCCCGTCAACCTGTTTGCTGGCCTGGTCGTAGTTTTGTTTGAAAGATGAGTTTGTTTGTTTGGTATGCGTGGATAAAATTGGCGTACAAGATTTAATAGAAGCAGCATTGTGGCGAAGTTGAGCTGATATAGACTTTCTACCGAGTGTCGAATGCATGTTTAAGAAAATTTGCTATTATTGTCGACTGAATATCGTACTTGCAATTTCTTAGTTTGTTAGAGTTGCGTTGTTGCAAAGTAAAGATAAAGGACAGTGAGTCGCCTGTGTTTGAGATGTGGTTAACACTTTATCTATTTCAGTCCAGAAGAAGAGAGTTGAATTTAGTTAAAAATGGCGTTACGCTTTCCGTTTGGTAAGCCGGGTAAAATTTAGGTCAAACGTCGCCGAGAGAAAGAAACGGTCAAGAAATATAGACCAGTGGGGAGAAAGAATTATAAGGCTCGTCTCATAGTAGTAATTGCAGTTACTACGTGTTGTAGGAGAAATTCTTTTTGCGTGCATGAGAAAATTGTTTTGTAGACATGTTGTAGTGAATTAAAAGTTCTTTCGTTAATAGTGTACGGCGTGCGTAGGATAAAAAAGAAGTTTCCAATATTATGTTTTTGACTGGCTCTCATTTGGAAGGTCTGTATAAGAAGTTGCTTATATCGTCTTGTGTGTGTTAACAGGAGTTGAAAATTTAATCACGTCGGGAAGTCACCATTATGTAGTGGACCGTGGGGTGAAGATGTGAAGAAATATCTGAAGGTTAAAATTTCAAAGGAAACAAACAAGACCGATATACATGGGTAAACAAATATATATTAATAACAAGTTAAACAAAGACATGGACAGTTACATAGTGTATGTGTGTCAGAGCCGGCCGGTCAGTATCGACCGTGAATTAGGCGATGAGTCGCTGTGTTAAGCTCGGAGTGCTTCACGACAGAAAATGGCATTACTGAAATGTCAAGAATCTCTAAAAAAAATGAGTGGAGATTTCTATGCGAAACTTACGGTGTAAAAACGCTTGGAGGTGTATTACGATTAGGTTCGTAACAACCGTGAACGAAAGAGGTAATCAGTTCATCTCCAAACGAAATTACAAGCGTGCAGGGATCATGGTGGAAAGGTCAAGGTTGAAAAATGCCGTTCTCTACCGCCTTTAGTAAGCAGCCGAAAGCGGCTGCGATAGTATATGCATTTGTTTCAATATACATTTTACTTGTTGATCTGTCAATCATCTCTTGTTGTTCTTTTCTGTGTTTTCTTTGCAAATTGAATGTGGAGTGTTAATGATAAAAACGCAACCTTCGACAAAAACCTTCTGATAATTTCTTACCAACACCATTAACGTCCCACAATTGGTCACCCCGGCGTATGGAAAACAATTGGTCACTCCGACGTTTCTTTAAAAAGAAAACTGATGTTTGGATTATCGTCTACATCTACAAAGAGAAAACTATACAAGAGAACTAGTTCGCAGAAATTTCGACTTGGCGCGAGAAATATTTCACACCACGTGCTTTTTCACAAAAATGGCCGATCAACCTGCTCACGAGACAGCCGTCGTCTTGACCTTGCCAGTGTTCGACACCACACACGTAAACGTTTGGTTTGCGCAAATTGAGGCAATCTTTCAAGCCAAACCCATTCACTCGCAAACGGCACGATACGCGTACGTTGTGGAAGAACTCCCAACAGAAATAGCTTCAGATGTGTTGGACCTACTCGACACTGTGCCGACGCATAACCCTTTCGACACGCTGAAGGAAGCTATTATTTACCGCACGGGCAAGTCCTAGGAGCGTCGCCTCCACGATTTATTCAATACAATACAATTGGGAGAAAACAGACCTACCCAGCTACTTAGGCGAATGAAAGTCCGAGTCCTTGTTCAGAAAACTCTGGCTTGACAAGTTACCAGTTCAGACTTCACAGATACTAGCTACACTTCCCGATGATTTAGACCTGCTTAAAACTGCTGAGATTGCGGATAAAATTAACGATGCCACTGTAGTCAGTAGTGTTGGTACTCAAGTATCGCACGATGGCAACTATGGCAAATACAGTTTATCAGCTACAACAGCAGCTTGAGCGACTGACGACGCAAGTAGAGTACCTACGTAGAGGACCAACTAAAAACTCATACAAGTCCTGGCGTCGTTCCAACTCTCCTTTTCGTCCACGACAAACTACAGTATGCTGGTACCATCACAAATTCGGCGACTCGGCAAGAAAATGTACAAAGCCGTGTTCCTTCAAGCAGCAAACAGAATTCAAGACAACTCAGAAGGCGGAAAACGCCGGCCCAGCAGCGCGTGAAGGCAGCATCTGCTGTTGGAGGCCTATCATCCAACCGCCTATTTTATATCAGGGACAGGAATTCTAACCAGTCATTCCTCGTCGATACAGGCGCACAAATCAGCGTGATACCAACCCAGGCCTACATTTTCCAAAACCAAATCTTCAGTTACTCTGCGCGCCGCGAATGGCACACATATTCAGACCTACGGACAACAGTCTATGACACTAGACATTGGTCTACGCAGGAACTTCCAGTGGCTTTTCACTGTCGCTGATGTTAAATTTCCTATACTTGGTGCTGATTATTTTAGCACATTATAAGCTAACAGTCGACATTTCCAGACGCCAACTATCTGACACGACGACGAAACTTACAAACCACGGTGTCATTTCTCAACTCACCTCTACTAAGTTGTGCGTCGCTGTCCCAGCAAACAACCCACTTCAGGACATCCTGAATCAATTCGCTTCTCTCGTACGTCCATTTACATACATGGAGACAGTTAAGCACCACACTGTGCATAAAATTCATACAACAGAACCACCTGTATTTTCCAAACCTCGTCAGTTAGCGCCAGACAAATATAAGACAGCGAAATCTGAAATCCAACACATGCTGGATCTAGGGATCATACGTCCGTCCTCAAGCCCTTATGCATTTCCACTTCATATGGTTCCAAAGGCACACGAAGGAGCTTGGAGGCCATGCGGTGATTACCGCAGGTTAAACACTCAAACGGTCCCGGACAAATACCCCGTACCCAACTTGGCAGACTTCGCCATTTCTCTACAGGTGGTTACAGTTTTCACAAAATTAGACTTGCGCAAGGCATTCTATCAGATCCCCGTTGCCGAAGAGGACATACATAAAACCGCAATCACCACCCCTTTCGGTTTATTCGAGTTTTTGCGAATGCCATTCGAGTTACGAAATGCTGCGCAGTCATTTCAACGTTTAATAGATGAGGTACTACGTGGATTACCCAATATCGACGACTTGTTAATCGCCAGTGCTGACATGAACGATCATCGACAACACGTCAAACAAGTTTTCGAACGGCTAGACCATTATGGCCTTAAAATAAATCCGGAGAAATGCGAATTTGAAGATTCTAAACTTCACTTTCTTGGTTTCGTGATAAACAGGAAACAACTCCACTACCTGATAAAGTCAAAGTAATTAACGACTTTCTTCAGCCTACCACGCTCCGACAGCTTCGTCACTTCCTAGGACTAGTCAACTACTACAGACACTTCGTTCCCAAGTGCTCTCAGATTTTAGCACCCCTTACTGACCTGCTCCGTGGTCAAGGAAGAAAAAATGCTACGATACACTGGACCAATGAAGAACTTGAAGCTTTTTATCTTATATCACCGACGATGCCTCGACACACCTTTCGCTAACCACAGACGTGTCGTCTGACGCAATAGGAGCGGTGCTACATCAACATGTTCGTGACAATACGTTACCAATTTCTTTCTTTTCGGTAAAACTTACCCCAACTCAAAAGAGGTACAGTGCTTTCTCTCGCGAGCTACTTGCAATTTACCTGTCCATGAAGAATTTTCGACACATTTTGGAAGGCAGAAACTTTACGGTATACACCGATCATAAACCTCTGACCTTTGCTCTCAATACGAAGTCCGAAAAATATAATCCACGTGACTAAAAGGCAACTGGATTATATCTCACAGTATACCACGGACATTCGACACATCAAGGGGCATGATAACATTGTTGCAGATACTTTATCAAGATCATCTTTGTGTAATAATGTGCAGGACACATTGGACATAGAACAGTTAGCTTACGAGCAGACAAGGGACGCAACTCTGCTCGACACTCTGAAGGACTCGTCGCTCCGGCTTGGTACAGGTGAACGGAAAGTTGTCGGGCGCTTTTGTACTGTCTAAGTCGGTTAGTCAGGGTTGTCCGCTGTCGCCTCTCCTTTATGCTTTGGCGTTGGAGCCCCTCCTTCGCCGGCTGAAGGACGAGGCGTGAATTCCGGCCCTACGCGGGATCGCCGTTCCTGGAGGGTCTCGAGCCGGGGTTTCGCGTACTTTCAATGACGTATCTGCTTTCGTGTCGTCCCGTAGCGACATTGAGGCAGTACAGAAGGCGCTTGATCGGTACGACAAGGTGACAGGGACCAAGATAAACCACGACAAGTCGTCCGGCTTGCGGTTAGGTGCATGGAAGGGGGTCGATCTTCCGGGCCGCTTCGGTTGGACGGACGGTCCAGTCAGCATTCTTGGAGTGTGGTTTGACCCGACCTCCAACTGGAGAAAAATTGATCTGAAGTACGAGCAAAGGTCGATTCTGCCGGTCAGATTTGGAATCGAGGTTGTCCGTGAAGGGCAGGGCGGAGGTGTGTACTACATACATCTTCCCTCTTGTTCTTTATTGATTGTCCGTACTTCCTCTCTGTGACGGCCACATGAAGGCGCTCGAGCGATCGCTATCCTCCATTTTATTGAGAGGACGCGTGAATCAGGTGGACAGACGAGTCTGCACCAAACGTCCGTATCATGGGGGGCTGGGAATGCCACACTTGAAGAGCCACATTCGTGCCTCTCGGTTGGCTTTCCTACGCCGCGCATTGACAGGAGGAGATCCGATTTTGGCGGGGATTGTTAGGGACGCGTTCCCTTCCCTGACTATCAGTAACCCCATCTCGCGGGTTGAGCGCCATCGTAAACCCCGAGATCAATCGGCTTCCCTTCGCGAGTGTCGGTCAGCCTTGCACCTTTCACGGCCTAGGAAGGTCTTCTGTCGGGAATTAGTGGAGGGGCCCGCGAAGGATCCCCTACGTGATACGCTCGGCTTGACGGACGAGGAGTTTCGCTCCTTCTGGTCTTGGGCACCAGCGGCGGTTTACCTCAGTAACCCTGAGTTTTCGCTTACCTGGCGATTGGCTCGGAATCGGCTGCCTCTCAATGACAAGGCTTTCATATGGGGCGTGGTGGATTTGACAGACTGTGAACGGTGTGGCCTTGGTCTAGATGAAACGGCTTCGCACGCCTTCTACAATTGCCCTCGGGTCTGCCCCTTATGGGAACATGTCGGCGAGCTGACGGCTCGTCTCGCTCCCGAAGAACTTGTGTCCATTGATCGCGCATACGAGTGAGACAATGTGTCGCCCCCGTATTCCGGAGTGAAACGAATGGTGTTTTTGACGCTGCTAGCCACGGCCCGAATGGTGATTTGGACGACGCGAAAGGAGGAAGTCTTGCGAGGCAACCGTCTTTCTCATCAGGATCTAATCCGATTCTTTGAGCATCAGCTCAGGGTGAAGATTAGAACTGATAGGAAACGATTGCATTCGACAGTCTTTAGCGAAATGTGGGTGAAAGAGGCGAGCTTGGTTCGTTTGAACGGGGCTAGCCTCGATTTTCTCTTCTAGGTCAACCTAGGTCACATCGAGGTGGTTTCCTGTGGAATCCTCCCCTTGTTTAGGTTAGACAAGCTTCAGTGTACCTAGTTAATGTGAGTAAGTGTTGTTCCTGGCCTGTTCCCGGCTATCTCCTTTGTTATGATCCAAGTCGAGATTCCCAACCTCCCCAGTTTGTTTTTGCCCCCCCTTTTATCTTGACTGGTTCAGCCTTTTATTTTCCCATGTCCGTGTTATTTTCCCTTATCTCTTTCCCACTCCCTTAGCGAGAGTGCTTCTTGATTTTGTCCTATGGGCAGAATACAGCGGCCTCTCTGTTTTGAGGGTTGGACGGGCCCTACTAACATCAATTATGTTTAGTTTAAATTTGTTCATTTTAGATGTCTATTGGGTTCATCTCCCTCTCCTTTCATTTTCTCATTATTAAATGTTTATGTATTATATTATATCATTAATTTTTTATGGATTGGGCGCGTTTTTTTGTTGTTTTTTTTTAGGTTCCCCTTGTGAGGATGCGGTATTATGGTGGATGGAAGATTGAATGGTGATGGATGAGTTCTTTTGGTGAATGTGAAAATTGTAATGTATGAATGGGTCGTGAATCTGATTAGCTAGGTAGGATAGTTAGTTTGAACCAGCCTCTACCCCTCCCCTTTTTCAGCCTTGTGCCACAATTTGCATTTTGTGCAAATAAATATTCAGCACTGAACGGTCTTTCTCCGCTGTATACGGCACGGACATTATTTTAGCAAGAGACGGCGAGTCATTCGACGGAGTATTGTTGTGTTTTCTATTGATAATTGCGATCTTCTGGAAAGACTGATAGCGATGTGTTATTTTTATTTTGATTACCTTTTGAGTTTCGAAAACCTATTTTGAATTTCTTTTTCCAATTTTGTTTTAGTATATATTATTGTTTTGCATTTTTTCGTTTCTCTTCAGTTTCCTTTTCTGTTTGTATTTTACCCTCCCCCTGTTTTGATTTGCATTTTCTTTTGTTGAATTGTTTATTGTCTTTTGTTTTCCCCGTTCTTTTCCCAGTTTATTTGTTTTTAAATAACAAGTTTGTCTTTTACCTGTGATTTTAAAAAAAGAAATTATTTAAAAAGGGAAAAAGCAAAAATATCTCGGATCGACTCTGTGGTGGGTTTCGTCTCCACCATGGTCGACATAAACATCCAAAACACGCAAATGCCCGATACACCGGTGGCTAATCTAGTGTCGCCAGCAACGGCCTGGTCGCAAAATAGGCCGCCGAAAATAGATGGAAGGAAAGAAATGCGAGGACAGCTTCAACGGAAATGAATTCCTCACGATAAAGGATGCATTCGAAGCTGTAAACACCCGCACCATTTCCATGCTCACCTCGGATGTCAAGAACCATAGATTAATTAGAGTGAGCAGGGAGAGTATGGAGGAGGCCCTGAAGGCGTTGAACATTTGTCCCAAAATTCTTGCGAGGGGGACAAATGCACTGTGGGATATCCTTCTCCCGACAAAAGAGCTAGCCCAAATACTAGCAGGAAGTGTCTTGAACACCAAGTCACTTAGATTGCAGACGGAGTATATGGGCACCCGCCGAACAAAAGTGACCGTTCATGGGTTGCCCATAGACATATCCGAAGATAGAATGGGGGACTTCTTCGCCAAATATGGAGAAGTAAATTTGGTGATGGCCATCTGTAGCAAGGCCGGAATCGATACCGGGGATATGGAGCTACAGATTACCCTTGACAGAGAAAATTTTTGGAACATCCCCAATACTCTGATCTGCCGAAAGAGGAGGCTGCTGGTAGTGGTGGAGGGTAGGAAACCGTATTGTTGGTCGTGCGGGATGCCGGGCCACATGGCAAAGGTGTGCCCCAGCAAAGAAAATACACCAGCTCCACCACATCCAGCACCCACAACTACAAAAGCAGCAAGCCAACCTGAGGAGGGGACCTCTAAAGCAGAGGGCAAAAGGAAAGAAGTTTCCAGAGGGCGGAAGTCTACAAGCGCTCCGTCTCCACACCAGAAGGAGAAACCTCAGCTGGAAAAATCCCAGACAAGGCAGCAACATAAAGAAGGCCAACAAAAGGGACCAGACGTGCAATTGAAGCAACAGCCCAAACAACAACGGCAGCAGCAACAGCAGCAGCAGCAGCCACAACAGCGGCAGAAGCAGCAACAGTTGCAGCAGAAGCTGGAACAGCAGCAGCAGCAACAACAGCAGCAGTAGCAGCAAAAACAAGTTCAGCAGCAGCAGCAACAACAGGAACAACGGCAGATGGAAGCTGAAGCAACAATGGAGGTGGATAATATGCCTCCACCTCGAGCTTCCTCATTGAAAAGGAGTAGGGAGGAAGAATCTGAGGAACAGGATAAGAACATCTCTGGCCGTAGCAGGGCGGAGCGAAGCGTGGATAGAACCAGGCGGCACTCCTTCCCTGATTCGCCAATAAGACACACTGTTTCCCCCCTAGATAGGAGTCTCCCTTCTTCCCCTACCCGTACTCCGTCCCCCTCTCCCTCTTTCATCCCCCAGTTCCTTGGACATGTCACCCCATGCATCCACTTCTTCCCCTCCCCATCCTTCAAGGGAGAAGAAAAAGAAGAAAAAGAAGCTGTTTGAGGGCCCCAAAACAATCTGTCAGGTAGACAGAGAAGAATATAAGAAGGGCCTCTCAAGGCAGAGAAGAGCCCTTTTGGGGGTTCTTTATAGGATGAACGAAGTGGATGCCAAATCAACAGAAGACCCGCGCAACTTCCCAAAGGCATCAGGTGTGATAACCTGTGTAAGGGACACGGGGGATACTTATAAGTATGGAGCCATCTTTTCGGGACAAAAGAGGCTTTCCCGAACATTAGAATGTTCGAAATGGATGACCCAAGTATCAGGAAATTGCGTCAATTTTGTGCAGGGAGGGTCCTCGTTTTGATCCATCCCTCATTATATAGAGCCATTAAATTAATATACCCCACGGACGTCGGCGGTATTGCCCTGGGTGGGCGTATTACGTCAAAGGTGGGTGTAGGGAACCTGGGGTGGGTTTCCTTTTTTCGGCGGTTGGGGCCGTTCCTAGTGGATTCTACGCGCCTAGTTTTAATGGTGGACTGGAATGCCATCCTGGATCCCAAGTTAGACAGGGGGCGGGGTGCTAGCGGGAGAAGGGGCGATCGTAGCCTGGTTGATCTGATCGACGATTATGGTCTCGTCGATAGATACCGGGTCTATCATCCCAGGGGGAAAATGTGGATGTGGGCTCTTAATTGGCCTTCTGACAAGGTGGTTAGCTACCTTGACAGAATGTTAGTTAGAAGAGCCGACATAGATCTATTAGATTGTCCCACGTTCCACTGGGTAGGCTACTCGGATCACAAACTCGTTTGTACCCGGGTGGCGTTAGAAAATAGGCCTAGAATGGCTGGTTACTGGAAGTTCAATCTGTCTTTACTGGACAGGCGGGACTTTCAGGAGCAGCTAACTAGCTTAGTGCAGCGGGAGCTAGTGGGGGCGGTTATCGGGAATATGTGGTGGGAGCGACTTAAAGATAGGATTAGGTTCTTCACCACTGATTTCAGCAAACGGCTCGCTTTAGATAGAGCTGAAAAGGTGAAGACACTTAAGGCTAATGTTACTCGGAGGAGGCTGGGGGATCCCCTAGAGATAGCCGTAGCTAGGGAGGCCCTGGAGCGTTCGAATAGCGAGCGCTACATGGGCCAGGTAATTAGACATAAGTTAAGCAAGATGTCTTCCGAAGCTGTGAAAATGGGCACAGATCTGCGTCGGGAAGAAGTCCGTCGAGGTGGCAATCATTACATTCGTGAAGTCAAGTCCCCGGAGGGGCATACCCTGCGGTCAACTGATGACATGTGCGAGGCATTTCAGCGGCATTTCGAGAGCCGCTTTACCAAGGAGCCTGGTCTCCGTGTGGAGGGGTTTCGCAGCTATTTCGCTGACTTTCCTCGGCTTTCGCCGACTGAAGCGGCTAGCTGCGAGAGAGAGATCACGGAGGGCGAAGTCTACGTGGCATTGAAGAAGGTCGGCAGGGGCAAGTCGCCCGGTCTGGATGGTTTGCCCTATGAATTGTACTTGAGGCTGTCGCACATCTTTGTTCCGATTTTGACCGCAGTGTTCAACAACTGGTTTCGGTCGGGGTCCATCCCCAACCGGATTTCCAGGGGTGTGATCACTCTGTTGAAAAAGGGCAAGGGTTTTGGGGGGAAACTAGATAACTATAGGCCCATAACTCTGCTAAACACAGAGTTAAAGATTTTGGCTAAGATCCTGCAGGAGCGTTTGCAGTCAGTTGCCGAGTCTCTATTGGGTCCTGAGTAGACTTGTTCTGTGAGGGACCGAACAATTCAGAGCAACATGTATTTGATCCGAACGATCGTAGAGGGTGTAAAAGACGACGAAGAAGCCGCGCTGATCAATTTGGATAAGTCCAAGGCATTTGATAGGGTTGACCATCGCTACCTTGCTACTGCAGGCCGCTGGATTCGCACCCGACTTCTGCCGCTGGATTGGCCTCCTGTATCGCTCCCCCAGTGCTGTGGTACAGGTGAACGGAAAGTTGTCGAGCGCGATGGTGCTGTCTAGGTCGGTTAGTCAGGGTTGTCCGCTGTCGCCTCTGCTTTATGCTTTGGCGTTGGAGCCCCTCCTTCGCCGGCTGAAGGACGAGGCGTGCAGTCCGGCCCTACGCGGGATCGCCGTTCCTGGAGGGTCGCGAGCCGGGGTTTCCGCGTACGTCAATGACGTATCTGCTTTCGTGTCGTCCCGTAGCGACATTGAGGCGGTACAGAAGGCGCTTGATCGATACGACAAGGTGACAGGGGCCAAGATAAACCGCGACAAGTCGTCCGGCTTGCGGTTAGGTGCCTGGAAGGGAGTCGATCTCCCAGGCCGCTTCGGTTGGACGGACGGTCCAGTCAGCATTCTTGGTGTGGTTTGGACCCGACCTCCAGCTGGAGAAAAATTGATCTGAAGTACGAGCAAAGGTCGATTCTGCCGGTCAGATTTGAAATCGACGGAGGTTGTCTGTGAAGAGCAGGGCTGAGGTGTGTACTATATACATCTTCCCTCATGTTCTTTATTGATTGTCCGTACTTCCTCTCTGTGACGGCCACATTAAGGCGCTCGAGCGATCGCTATCCTCCATTTTATGGATGGGACGCATGAATCGGGTGGACAGACGAGTCTGCACCAAACGTCCGTGTCATGGGGGGCTGGGGATGCCACACTTGAAGAGCCACATTCGTGCCTCTCGGTTGGCTTTCCTACGCCGCGCATTGACAGGAGGAGATCCGATTTTGGCGGGAATTGTTAGGGACGCGTTCCCTTGCCTGACTATCAGTAACCCCATCTCGCGGGTTGAGCGCCATCGTAAACCCCGAGATCAATCGACTTCCCTTCGCGAGTGTCGGTCGGCCTTGCTGGCTGTTCCGCGGTCCAGTGACCTTTCACGGCCTAGGAAGGTTCTTGTCGGTAGATAATCACTCGTGGTATCTCGCGTCCGGTGGCTGGACCGATCCCTCGTTTCGAGACATTTGTATTTATTGACGTTCTCCCAAACCGGCGTGGTGGGGTGGGGCGCAATGTGGCCGGGCACATTGTATTTTGTCTATCTGTCATTTACATTGTCTGAATTCTGAGAATTAATTACTTCCTAATTTGGGGAATTCCTCTCTTCTAAGGGTGATGGTCACAGGCATTAATCCGCCCCATAACTTCCACGTTCTCTTATTACCATCTCCCGCTAATACTCCTCAGTGGGCGTGGGTAGCTCCTCCATCTTCCTTTGGATCTCATCTGAGCCCGCCACCTCGGCCACCCTTCAACCAATGTTTGTCTACAGACTCTGAGTGAAGACGCAAGAAAAGATTAATTCCAAGTTCGTTATCTACGCAGAAAATCTTTTCTCACGTCAACCCCATGATTTTCATTGTCCAAAATTGAAACAACCCAGACGGCTTTCTACACCATTGGGGTCCCGTCAGGGGCATTCTCTAAAAAAAATTCTTATCTCCGAATTATGATTTTAAATCCTATCCGATGCTCTCCTCTTGTCTTTACAGCCCGTATTTTTAGCTGTATGTCACGAACCAAGTGTCAAAATATTTTCTGCTAGCCGTCTGGTTCTCGGCCTTTTTGAGAAATAAAATCTTCAAGCTTTCCCACTGGAGTTTATTAGTATGCCGTTCGATCTATTCATTATCCCTTCTTATTATTTATCAGGAGTCTATCGGTATATTCGTCGTTCTATTCATTCAACCTCCTAAATAGTGTCATACAATCCTCTATACCGACGTACTTTTTCACAAAATATCATTGTAAATAAACAAATTCCCCTGTTTCACTTTCACACTGAGTAAGAGTTTTTTATTATGTATAAAAGAAGTGTTTAATGATTTATTTTTGTATATGGGAAAATCTCCATTACTTTCTCTTCAGAAACGCTTTTAAATACATCCTTTAAACAAATCTGCTGCTTCACTAAGGCATAACGGAAAACGTCCGAATATTTACTTCCTTATATATGGGAATTTCCCATATCCAAAAAGTAACAATTAGTTATCTCTTATGGCACAGACAACAAAGGGTGAAATTTCAACATGAAGAATTTTTTTATTTACAATAATTCATGTGCAAAGAAGAACTGTGTAGAAGTTTGCACAAAATATTTTTGAATACCTAAAAATTAAACTTGGAAGTAGGGAATTACATTAATTACTAAAATCAAAAAGGCCTTGGAGAGAGAAAACGTGACACCAAATTTCACGTGTTATTATTTTTCTGGGCCGGTAGGTCAACTAGTCTGGTCGATATCAATGTTCACCGGGAAAATATGTTACCAAGCTAAATATGGTATTTTTAGAAAGGTTATAGTGTTCTCTTTTGAAAATTGAAAAGTCCTTATTCGGACCACCTGAGGATATTAGTTATGGGGGATAATTTGCAAACCAGATCTGAAATAATGAACCTGAAGTAAAAGTAAAACGTAGCTGTATTTCACCATTATCAACTGGCATATATAAGTAGTCATGTAAATAGCAGTGAAACAGTAGATGACATAAAAAATAGAACAAAACAAAGAACTACCAGCTCTATATGCCGCTTAGTGAATTAAGTACTGACTAAACACCCACAATTTACCGACCAATAATTGGTCTGTCAAATTGAATTTGACAAATAAAACAGTCTGCAAGGAGAGATAGAAAGAGAGAGTTGACAGTCGGACAAATATTTTAGAATACTTCTGATCAACCCATATGTTTCTCTCAGACCTTGCTCTCATTGTATGGAGCTTTCAAGATGGTTACGGGATATCTGTTTATCTATTTATTTCGCAGATCAGACAACAAAGTCAGGAACCACTGATGCTGAGAACATGAAATTTTGCTTGGTTATACGTGTTGTTAATAGAGACAAATTGGCAGCATAATTTTATCTTCACTTTGACCTCTTCCTTTTTGGAAGTCTAGTCAGTAAAACATAGGACCTGTTCGAAGAAGACTTGGCGGTCCTGTGTGCTACAAGCAAGGTATGACTAGAGAATTAAGAAAACAAATACATAGAAATAGCTCATTACATCAATCAAACGAATAAGTAACTTGAGGCCTGAAAGTCTTGTATTGCTAAGTAAATTGATGGCTCACCCTAACAAGGTGCATATTAAAAAGCGTGTATATCTTTTCACAGCTTTCTGATATCTGCCAAAAATGTGATCCTTGATACAAAAATATAACAGAAAATTATAGAATCTGAAAACTTTAATTCAAATACTATCGCAAAAATACTAAGTCCAAAAAATAGTATTCCATCAAAAAAAAAGTTATAAGATAGCACAAACGAGTATTGAAATACTCCCAACCCCACCACCAAAAATAGCAAACAGAACAATTTAAATGGTCTGATATAAACTCAAAATAAACGTTCAAATAAATTAGCACCGTCTTCCCATTCGTCCTCTTCTTACAGGATCAGACTAATGTTGTTGCAATCTGTGCATATACAATCCTTACATGCTGTTACACACGTGAGACCAAGAGCAGATATTTGTGCTGCAAGGACTTTTGGAAAAAAATATTACCCTTACAACATACAAACTTCTGTACTTCCTCAGGGGCAGTAAGATCAGTAAGAACAGGATCTAAAGTACCGTTTCTCATTTTTCAACCCCAATTGCAAAAATCAAGTTAGCAATGACCGAAAGTCTTCCAAATCATAACTTGATAATGGACATGCAGACTGTGGAACAAAATTGACAGTTCAGTTAGAGGCAGTCTTTCAAGCTGTAACTTCTTCATCAATGTCGCAGTATATTCCATATACTTGATGTACCTGAGGGAGTTAAATCTATCGTCTGGTCTTCCGCCATAAATCTTGACAAAAATCTCCGACCATCGGATGCTGGCAAACCAGATTATACTGATAGTAGTTCTGGATGGCTTGGGCCAAAGGGGTTGTGCCAAGAGATCCAACTGAAAACACAAAAAGATCTCTCTTCCGACATGTGCTAGTCAGCTCTACGTACTGCTCGCTGATTCTGTGGACAAGACTAGTCAAAGCTGTCATGGCATTATACACTTGGACGCAGGTGTGCATGATATCTCTCTGCTTCTGTAAACCCTCGTACCCTACAGCCATCTCCCCAAGATTCACAAAGATTTCACGAATCTTGTGGCAGCTAGGTGTAAATAATGTAATTAAATAAATAATGTAAATAATGATAGCTGCATAGGTTCAGCATGTCACTCAGTGAACAGTGGATATAGTGAACCCACTAACAGAGAATATCTCATATATTAAGAACTCAGAACAGTTTTGTGGAATCGATACGCGAGATTCTCATCTATAGCATAGTTTAGATACGGTACGCGGAGAAAAATGGATCCAATGGTGCACAGTCAATGACCAGGTAATAGCCAACACATGGTTCCAAGAACATCTGAGATAACTATAGACATGGAGGAGTCCAGGAGGAGAAACTAAATCCGAACTGATTATATAACCATCGACAAAAGATTCAGGAACGCAATGATTCACTGCAAAACCTACCCAAGTGCCGACTGCGGAAGCGATCATTGCCCTCTTATATGTAAATTAAGAGTGAAAATGCGGAAATTTAAGAAGCCCAACGCAGCACCCAAACTGAAATACAACAAACTCCTGAGGGACCCCAACCTAAAAGAAAAATATATGAACAATGTGAAAAGACGATACGAGGAACACAGTGGAAACTCGAAATGGGACGCACTAAGAGACGTTTTAGTGACATCAGCAAACGATATCATCCCAAAGGAGACAAGACGAAAAAGAAAAAACGAATGGATGACTGATGAGATTCTTGACATGATGGAAAGAAAACAGAAACCTCTGCCAAGATTCGGAACACAGTACAGAAAATTGCACAATGAAATAACCAAATGCAGGCAAGCTAAAGGAGAGTCGCTAAACGAAAATAATGTCCAGAAATTGAAAGATTTGATACTACCAAACAAAGGAGACATGCACAAATAAATAAGACAACTAACAGGACATTGAAATTTGAACAGTTGGGCCAGACGGAATTGTAACGGAAATGCTGAAATTTAGTATACATGTGCTCCAGGACCTATTCTCTCAGAAAAGTACGTTACCCACGTTGCAAAACAAAATGGCTGCCATTTGAAGTGGTATGAATCTGTGTTTGAGCTATGTTTTAATGGAATAATACTATTTTAACGTTCTATACATCGAAATATATGTTTTTGAGTTAGAAAAATCCATTTCTGCATTTTCAAAATCGTAATTATTGAAAACTAAGATGATATGACCGGAATTAAATGACAACAGGCTCTTTCAGCGCTACATTTTGCAAAAAGAAAAAAATGAAGAATAATATAGCATGTACAACAGGAAATCATTACCTTTTGATTCACATGGTGGATTAGTCAATCTTTTAGTCCTCACATTTACATGCACACAACTGTGTACACTTGAGACTGAAGCGATAGTATTTACATCGCCCTCGACATTCCGTCTTGCAGCCACATTTTGTTAACTACTGACAACTCTGGGCAATGTGTGGAAGGGTCGTCCAAACGACTTGCCAGACCTCACCATCTTTCTGCCACCCCCAGAGCTTTCAGTTTGCATTTTGCACACTGTTGCCTGACCCCATATGCAACCTGCTTGGTAGGCAGACAGTTTGATATGCTGTATGAGAGCTGCGCATCATAAAACTTTTTGCTTCCGAGTCCAGTCTTGCTTTATCAACTTTGTCAATAGTGCTGTTCTTGTCATACATGGTGATGACAAAGTTCTCAAGAACGTTGTAGTTTGCATTTTCCATGACTGGTGGGTACTGACTTAACTTCTTGAAGACTGGAGTCACTTGAGAGTAAACCTCCCAAGCCTACCATGCAGGTTTTTGCCTTTTCCCCGAAAAACTGAAAGAATATCACAGTAAGTGAAGGTGTGAAAGAACAACATGCCACTTTGGAACCGCATTTAGGACAGAATATTCTTCAAAGGTCTCCGAGGTCTTTGGTGGCAATGAATACTCAAGAGAGTACCCATCAATGATAACAGCATCACATCCTAGTCTATTGTCGAGAGGAGTAACTGTAGCTTCCAGAATTTTTGCAAGTTGCGACTTCTAACCAGTGTGGAGTTTCCCACTGTTACTCAGCGCCGCAGGGAAAGACTGGTTTTCATGTTAGAAAAACTCAAGCAGATCACACACTCGTGCTTGACGGGATATAAAGAGTTGCGAGAACATACGGCAATCATATTTCAGTACTTGCTGCTTCGTGTCGCAAGAAGTTGCAGCTGCCTCTTGGCGAAGGAATTATTGTTCTTTTTTATGGGCTTATAGAAGGAAGCTCCATCACCCAGACCATTGAAAAATTTTCGGAGGCAACTTTACCTTTCTCAAGGTGAGTCCTTACAAGTTCAGCAGTACTGGGATGCAGGATGGTTTTTGAATCCAATGTGAGTAGGTATTTTGATTCTTCCTGAAATGATTGCCCAAGTCCTCCATTTCACCAAATAATTTCTGGGTTTTGTTAGAATATTTCTGAGATAGGCTGGTTTGCTCATGGTGCGCGATATCTTCATTTACCACTTTGGCCAGTGACGCCAACTCATACTGTGATATAGCACACTAACTTCTGATCCAGACACCATCCACCTACTCAGTGCAGCTGGGTACTCAGTAAGTCCAATGGCACCACCATCCCCTTTCTCTACTGCATTGTCCTGTTCATGTGCTTGGCCAATGGCAAAGCCAGAAAACTCCCTGTTATACTTGTGTACTACAAAATTTCCCAGTTGAAATTCATTAAAGACCAGAGGGTGAGTTTGTTCCAAAGTGAACATTTCTCTAAGGTGTATGGGAAGCCATCTGGCATAGTTCACATTGTTGAGGATTAGAGCAGCCAGTGCTTCGCAATACAAACCGAAGTTGGCCTCCCTGAAAGACCTGACCAACGAGAACGTCACAAGATCCCTAAATTGAAATTGAGGACTCTCTTTTCTGCTTTTCTAACACCAGTCATCAAAATCCAGAGCTTCTTCATTCTCTTCTACATAATGATGCTCATGTGCTTCCTTTTGGAACACGTTGTAACTTGGTGCATATGACGTGTTCTTGTGATACTTGAGGCAGAAAGAAAGGACTCTGCCATTCCAAAAGACTTCACAAAAGCTCCACTGCTTTGAAGTAAGGTTTCAATAGACCTTAAAGCAGTCATCTCTATATGGAGGCCATCAAACATGACAACTAATTTATCCTCACCAGACAAGTCAGGCCAGTGTCACTGGACTTGTTAGATAAGTGCATAAATAGGCTGGTCTGCTGTTATCACAGGGACCTGTCTTGAGTTGAGGTGTGCAATAGTATTCCTGAATTTGTCCATGGAGTGCCTTACAGTGGCAAGTGAGTGAGCTTCATCACGAAGGAGGGGCAGAAGTGCTGAAATACTCACTTCAAACGCAAGACCTCCCTTTTTCTCTGCGTGTCCTCATGTACTTCTTGTGTGAGGCTAACCTTCTACAACTACTTATATTCATTGGTTAGAGGGAGACTTGGCAGAGATTCATATGTAACACTACCCTTGGGAGGAGAAGGGCTCTTTGTTGTGAAAAACGCATGATAGACATTTGTATATGAGTTGAGGGTTTCTGAGACTTTCTTTACTTTGATACCAAAGTAAAGAAAGTCTCAGAAACCCTCAACTAGAATTGGTTCCCGTACTTTTCCTTGATTTCCTGATGTTGCATGTTGAAAAATGGATATGCTGGTTCCATGGAATAATGTGGTCGCCTTTGTGGAAGAGGGATTATGGTCGATGTTATCCATCGCAAATGTGCTGAAAAGACCTTTCCTCAGTTTGGGACAAACCACGCCTTCCTCTACATATCTGGCTACAGCTGCATCTCCCAGTTGAGTTGATATATCTGCTCCATGTGTGACACCGCCGTTCTGGGGGGTACCATTTGTGACACCCAACTCCTTTTTTCAGTCACGACGCCAAAATGTGACGTCGGTCCTTTGTGACGGGCTAACCCTGGGACATCGGTTGAAGTCTTGCTGGGTTCTAGCACCAACTTGTCGTACTCGGCTCGCTTCCAACGCCTGGTCACCGAAGCAACTGCTTTGATCTCGATTCAACCCACCCACGTTGTGATTTGATCTTAGGTTGACGAGATCAATCAAACGTCGGGCCGTAGTGCCAGCCGAATCCGGGTCAAGGTGATACTGCACAATAAATGTAGACAAAAAAACAAAAGCACAAACAACAACTTCAAGGCGAGCGACTGGTTAGGAATAGTGATTAATTTTATGTTGGTTTGTTGAGTTACAGGAGTGTGTCTCTCTCTTTCTCTCCCAGCCCGAAGAAAAAAAATGTGGATTGTAACACTTTTGCGTTCCTTAACTAGTTCTGGATATCTGGATGGAGAATATAAGTCAGACTTCTATAATTCGTTCTTGGTTAGAAAGTCGGAAACTTGTTTTGGTGGGAAATCTAAAGTCGGACTTCAACAAATCTGTTCTTGGTTAGGAAGGCATGGAATCGTGCGGTCACCTATGCGAGGCGCGTCTCTCTCTTACTGTACTGGCTGTACTCTTCACTCACTGTCTAAAACACCCGAAGACGTTTGCTTATATGGACGCCGATCAAAACCTGGCGTGGGGTCGGACGTGGTGTAGCCACCATGTTGATTTCAAAATCCCCAATAAGGATTTTCTTTGTTTTCGGCCAAAAATAATTATCATTTTCCATATTTGGAAATCTTATTCCACTCCCACCCTCTTCTGCTCTCATATGGGTATCTCACCATATTTTAGAGGGCGTCAACGGTTTTCCCACTTCCTCGCAGTAACATCTCATACCTATCCTCTCAATGGGCGGTGGCAGGCCTCCTCTCTGCGTCACATGATCATCTCCGCCTGGCTATTCGGCCAATAGGCGTCAACTGATAATCTCCATTTTTTATCCAACTTCACGGGAAATGTTTTTTTCTCAACCAAATTTTTCCGCCAACATCAAGTGGACGAATTCTTTTTGGCGAAATTGGGTTAATTAAAATACCCTAACATAGATCGTTATCACAAACGAACTTAAACAGAATGCAGATGTCCTGTCCAGGCGACATCTCAATCCAGGGCCGGGCCCTGTGTGCGGTCGGCAGACGACCCATCAACTACTGATAACACAAGTTCGTCATCCTGACACAGCCAATGTTTTATCTGCCCAGAAGCTCTGGTATCCCTCAAAAATGACCATCAGAATTTTCGCCATTCCACCACCCAAACAACATCGCTTTTGTGGGTGGCATTTTTTCCTTCTCTTATCATCTAAGTTGTTAAGTCTTGTCCCTCTGTTTCTTTCTCTTCTTTCTCTCTTTCCTTCTTTTGTCCTCGCAGATAATTTGGCATATCTCAGCATCACACTTCCGCGAGAAAGTAAAGTGGTTATCTTGAATCGCACTTGAAAATAACAAAACAAAAAATCTTTTTTTTTTTTCACCGATACCCTGTTTGGGAAAATAACAAAACAAAAAGAATATCGCTCAGTATGTCTTTCGTTATATCTATCGGTTTAAGTAATCCCCGTAATTAACTTCTGTGGTTAATTAATTGATTAATTAACCTGCCGTTCCTAAATAGTGTTACACATGTTCAATCATGCAGACAAATTGGAGCAAAGCTGGAAGTAATAAATCATATACCGAAGTCTCATGAAGATTACCCTCATACTTACATTTTTGATCAAGCAAGTGCCTACACAATATCTTGGCAACTTTGGCGAGAATAATCGCTTCAGAATAGGTTGATGCTTCTGACATGACAGGACCTACATCCTTCTTGAATGTCGGATAAACATCATTCCATCCTTGCAAGTTTCTAAGGCAGGTATCTCTGCCAAAAGCTTTTCTTTCAGTCTGGTAGAGTTCACATCGGGTATATCTGTTCCAAATTGCTCAAATCTTTCCTTGTAAAGACTCACCAAGTTAGTAAGTCGAAACGAAACAAGCTCATCACTGCTGTTTCTTGTCTCAATGACATAGGTAAGAAATTCAGAGAACACCAAAGGGGAGACTTCCTTTTCTTGGGATGACTGGACTTTTTCTTTGTTCTTGGCTGCAATGTGCTCTCTCTCTCTCTCTCTCTCTCTCTCTCTCTCTCTCTCTCTCTCTCTCTCTCTCTCTCTCTCTCTGATACAGAGCAGTTAAGCAAGAGTAGTGGTATTTCAGATCCAGAGCAATCACATCTCCACCGCTCAAGACAGCCAAAAGCTTGCCATCATTAAGATTGCGAGTACATTCATTAAGCCTCTCATTTAGCTGCATAGTCATGGCTATTCGCAAATTTGACTTTGGTTGTATATTTTCGCACAGGAAACACCGTTGCACTTCCATGCTAGTTCTTCGCATTTTTGATTGCTCTGCTCCTGGATCATTTTGAATTTCAGCTGCTCTTTTAGTAGCACGTTCAAATTTATAGTGGTCAAACATTTTGCGACAATTTTGGAGGTACTTGGCACTATTTCGCCTCAGTGTATCTTCAATACCACTCCCTTCATCCAATATGGATGGGTCTAACCTGATCAGTAACTGGTGGGTTGCCTGTAATTGTGGTAGGGTTTTTTGCTATGATGGAATAACCATCAGAACTACACTCGTAACGGGTTGGGGAGACTTCAACTCTTCTTTTGTATCAGTCTGACAGAGGCAACACTTCCTCCAGTCAGTTTTTGGATTATTAGTGGATGTATTGAACAGGTTAAACACGAAGGGGTATCCTTTTACCACCTTGCCGTACAAAATAGATTATCACATTGAGATATGGAATACAACTAGGTTCATACATATAAATGCCCTACACCTAGCCCGATCGTTCATCCAGTGCCATTTAAGTAAGTGAAGCCCCTTTACTCTTAGCCCAGCACTTAGCAATCAGTACTTTTGTAGCTGTCTTACATATTATCACAGATATCTGTCATGCAATCGTCGCCATCTTGAAAACTGGTAACCATTTTCGAATATTAGTACCAAAATATATTTCTCCAGTCAAAATACAATCTATTTAACATTTAGATCAATAGCATGTTCCTATTTATAGACGTTTAGCACTGAAAATCCTATTTTATGAGATGGCCATCTTAAAAAATGGCGGCCATTTTGTTTTTCAACGTGGGTAATGTACTTTTCCGAGGGAATGGGCCCTGGAGCACATGTATACCAAATTTGGAGCTTGTATCATCACGTGAAAGATTCTTGTGGGATACTGACTTAATCTGCCCCATTAGTTGAGACATTATTATTAATAATAAATAAAAATAAAATATAAAATAATAATAATGAATATATTAAATAAAATAAAGAAATAACATAAAAACGTTGTTTAAAATAAATTAAATAAAAAATTAAAATAATAAAAAGTTCTCCTAGCATGCAACAAAAACTGTTCCTGTCAGAAATATGGACATCCCGGCAAAAGCCATTGAATTAAATCTCTTATTTACGAATATTTGGACAGTCCAACTTTCTCTCTCTGTGACATTGCTTGTAATAATACGAAGAACTTCTTTTTATTACATGCATGAAACACTTGTAACCAAAAATACACGCACCAGCGCACATAATAAATAGATTGTATGATTTTAATGTAGAATTTAACATGCCTTTACTGTCATCTCTGTTTATGTTTTATTTCCTATGAAGTATATTTTTATTTCCTGTGAACACATACCTATTTCTGCTGCTATGTTATGAGTGATCCCACAAATCTAACGTCAAACTGCCAAGACAGGCCTCGTCTTCTGCAGCAAAGGTCGAGTGTAGCCCTCCTGTAGGAGTCATGAAGGGAGAGATCGCTGAAAGTGAGAAAATGGATAAGACAGCTGGCCGAAATGGAAAAATGAAAAAGAGATCAAATAGGGCTTGGTCAAGGCTTTTATAATTTCGGGGACCTCCGGTTGTAACCTGGTAAATATTTCCGTTGATCCTGCTGAATCGATCAAAGTAAGGAAGCATCCACATGCCACAATAGCCAAAAAGTGAGATAGTTTTTATACCGAAAAAATTCTTCTACTCGAAAAAAAAAAGAAAGAAAAAATATTCAAATTAACTACACCAGAGCCGTCTGATTTTACAAACCCGGGAAATTGGCAGAAATTTTCGCAGAAATTTCAACGCTTTCGAGAAGCATCGAAACGCTGGAAAGAAGATAAAAAAAACTCAAGTAAGTACATTAATATATTGCATGGGAAGCGAAGCTGAAAATATATTCCGAACATTTTCTTTCCCACGACGAAATATGCAAATGTGTACGATTCAATTTCAGAAAAATTCAATATCTACTTCATGCCTAAAAGAAATATAATTCATGAAAGGGCAAAATTTTATGTTCGTCTTGCGAACATTCAAAATCTGTTAACGGCACGAAGTCCAATACACCCTCTACAGGCTACGCAAAACCCTTGATGCAAAAAACGAAACCTGTCCTGGCAGCTTGACTTCAGCTTTCTCGTTCCTCCAGTAGGAACCGGCAGATAAATCTCCCTTCGAGACACCTACCAAAGGAAAAAAATACACACAACCCTTACTACAGAAGACGAGGCCTGTCCTGGCAGTTTCACACTCAGATTTCTCGTTCCTTCTAGAGAAATCTCTCTCTACAAAACTTAGGAACTTTGTTAACTGAGAAACTCCACTTTTCCCCTTCAAAATACTACTATTTTGCTCTCTCTTTCAACCAGAAATAAAAGCTGTTGAACAGTTATTTCGAGCTTTGGGTTTTGCTCATTCCACTCTCAGTGCCGAGCACACACACAATCACACGCAACCGGGGAAATTCCTACATTTTCTTTGTTGTGAGTTGATTCCAATCTGCAACAGATATAATGATTTACTGATACAAGGCCTACTAATTAACCCACAGTGGGAGATAGATTAATCTGTACGTAAGTGAATATACTGAACCTAACGAGAATTGAAACTTGGCTATCCGATGTACAATTCCGAGCTGTTACACCAACCGCACCAAGTTTACAGCACCTAGCATTTCCAAGCGGTCACCCATCTAGGTACTGACCAGGATCGACGTTGCTTAACTGCAGTGACTGTACGAGAACCGCCGCATATTGCATTAATATTTAAGCTTATCGTTTAAAAATTCAAAGATAATTCTTCTTCTGCCACTTAATTTAAAGACAATTGTACGGTGGTCCTTACTTTCTGTACCAACAATTATTTTTATTTCATGGGTGACTTTCGCTGAATTTTGCAATTAATTTCGATCTATTCCCAAATTTATTTCCAAGTTATAAAAATTGTTATCATACAAAAAAAAAATGGCCTAAAACAATCGCAGTGATGAAAACAAATTTTCAGGATTGCGGTTCCGAATCTGGCCCTGAATGTTTTTAATTTGCTCAAGAACTCGGTCTGATTCCAAAATGGTATTATGTTGGCATCTAGAAGTAAAGTTGAAAAAGTGTGAC
This sequence comes from Acanthosepion esculentum, assembly GCA_964036315.1. Classification (NCBI taxonomy): domain Eukaryota; kingdom Metazoa; phylum Mollusca; class Cephalopoda; order Sepiida; family Sepiidae; genus Acanthosepion; species Acanthosepion esculentum. The sequence continues at coordinate 27,246,675 of OZ038514.1, forward strand.
AGTGACATTCGCATTTAGAGATAAAGAAGTTGAGATATTTAAAACTAAAAGTTAGAGATTTGTGTCTCTTTACTACCGTAAAGAGACACAAATCTCTAACTTTACCTGAAAAATTGTGACATACTGAGTACTGACATTTGCATTTAAAGATGAGATATAAAAGTTATAGAGTTGTGGCGGGGGGGGGGACTTTACGAACAGCAAAGGGATGTATTTCAAAACCGCACTGAAAAATTACGAATTAAAAAAAAACAATGTAATTTTTTTCCCATGTCAAATCTGGAGTAAAAAAATAAAAAAGAATTAAATTATGCAAGAAGCACCAACTCTCAGTACAAATTATTTTTTTAGGTTTTTATTGAATTATTTTTCATAAGATGTATTATTTTCATATTTCAGTATTGTCTTTTTTTTTTCTCAAATAACATCTTCAGCGAAATTTCCTTTTAAGCGGAAATAAATTTTGAGAAAAAGAAAACTCCCCAAAAATTAAAAGAAAACGTACACACACTACACACGATGGTCCCAAATTTGCACGGAGATTTCTAACAAAAAAATAAATAACATTTGTTGAGTTTTACAATTCATTCGTTTTTTGAATAAGTGCTGAAAATTTCGTTTAAATCGGATAATTCCCAGATTTTTGCTAACGTTTTTAAATGCTCATATTTTGGAGAGAAAAAACACATCCATTATGTGTGTAGCGTACGTCGAATAATAAAGAAAAAAAGATAGAGAGAGAAGAATAAAGAACGAAAAGATAGAGAGGGAGGGAGAGAGAGCTGGAAAGGAAATGTAATGATAGTATCAGTCAAGTGGAAGAGACGGAGCGGCAGTACAATCGACTGCAGTTTACCAATCTCTTCATAATATTACACGGCAGAAGTGTTTCCGAAAGGACACTACTATGACAAAGATGTGTCAGAGGATGATACTGAATTTTTTGTTGGGCGCTTGTTGGATCACAACTTCATTTGGTAAGTAATTTTTTACAATTTTTAAGATAATAATTTCTTTGTCAGGGCGTCGTAGTACCAAAATAAAAATTAAAACAAATATTTTTTCAGATTTAAAAATCCATTTGATTTTTAAACTAATTCTTCAATCTTCTCAATTTATTTTACTATTTATTTATTAATAAATATTTCATTTGATTTTCATGAGACTTCAAGGAAAAATACTCACTCAGAAAAACGTGTCAATATGTTTTTTTTTAATTATGCTTGGACAGATTTTTTTTATTTTATAACATTTTTACGCGTTGCTTTTTTTGTTTGATACTTGTAGTAGTATCACCTAGTGTGTGTGATCCACTGAACACAAAAAGGTTTTTAATCTTCTCAGAAAAAAAAACAAACTTTTAAATCGATATGAACCAGAAATCGCGTTTTGTGAGTAGTAAAAACCTAAAATGTAACGTTTACCAAGAAAATGTCTGCTCCGTCCGAGCCTTTTATTTTTATTTTTAAAATTTGTCTTCTTAGCATAAGTAAGTGCTATAAAAATAAAATCATTAAAAAGTTTTAAAACTCTTTTTCGTAAAATAAAAAATATCAAAATTGTTTGCTGATGATTTATTTAAAAATTTGTTTTTATCTTGAAAGTTTCAGAATTGTGTATAAAAATCAGTAGTTTTACATTTTTTAGTATGAAACTTTTACTTTTATCTTTATTCTAAAAAATACAAAAATAATTTCCTTGCCTTAATTTAAATTTATTTGTATCTTCGTCATTCCGTGCGATTTTCTGCTATTTTCGGCCAGTTGTCGTAAGTATAGAAAAAATAATGCAAAAATGCAAATCAATAACAATTTTACTATCGGAAAAAATGTTATTAAATTTTGCATTCTTATGTTCTAAACCTTTGTTTCGTAAATAGTGGATTTTTTTACTAACAAAATGATTTTTTCATGTGAATTTAAAATAAATGATCGTTTATGTTCAAGATTTTCTCGTTATCCATTTGTTGGTGTTTTTTTTTTTTATTAAAAATGTATTATGAATACAATTTTTATTTATTTATTAAAAAAGACTTAAATCAAAACAATTTCCATAATTGGTTGACATTTCTTTTTTGTTGTTGGTCATTCACTACAAGCAATAATTTTATTACCAACTTGTAAAAGATTACTTCACGCTAACTGTTGTTAGTGTTGTTCCTTTGTTATCTTTATTGAAATTTATGTTGCAATTTTTGTGTTTGATTTTTTTTACTCTTTAGATTTTGTTTACATGATAATTTATTTATATTTGCGACAATAATCAGTTACCCCTTGGCCTTGTATCTTGAAATTAAAAGGGTGCTTTATAACTGGAATTGGGGTTGTTACGAAAGTAACCCTCAAAATGTGAAAATATTGTTTATCATCCTTATTCTTTTTTTTTTTTTTAATCTCATCTTAATCAGTTCCAAAACGCATTTATTGACTACCCTAAAAACAGCACTGTTTTTTGGAATCGAGGGACACTGGAAATCGACATTTGTTTGTGGGAAAAAAATTGTATACATCAAGTTTCAATTTTCTTCGCTGAAGCAAATTGTAAACTGTAGTTTGTAATTAATTACAATATAGACTTTCTTTCCAAGGACACTTTAAAAAAATTAACATTCAACACCTAGTGCTAATTAAAGGATTACATATTTTTATTTTATAATAAGTTGTAACAAAATATTTCAATAATACGCCTTAAAAAGTAGTACAAAAATGTATTATTATAATTTTATAAATATTTAGAGTGGTTGTAAATAAACCAAACTGCTACTCTTAGTCTTATTGTCACTTTTCGACTTTGCCACCATCAATTAATCTAGTTTTGCTTTTGATTACCGTTGGTGTTAGTGCTTGTTTTGTTTTGTTTTTTTGTATGTATTCATTTGAAGTTTACTAGATCTGTCATTATTCCTGTGCATTTTCTTTCTATATGGAACTTTACTCAAGTCTAGTTTAAATTCTTGCAACAGACAGTTCACATTTCATATTTTTATTTTGCTTTCCAACAGTTTCTGTTTAATTCTCAATATGTCAAATTTAGAAATGTATGGTAATTTTCTTTCCACTTTTTTATTTTATTTTTCTAAGTTTTGATTTTATTTGCTTTTGTTTTCTTAGGTGACTATCTAAGAAACTAAGAGTGATTTCAGAACAAAAAATGTCACAACACTACAATACATTTTTTTACAGCGTGTAAAGAAAGTTTGATTTTTCTTTTCTTTTCTTGCTTTTGTTGACATTAGTAGCTAAGAAACTTTTGTTATTTCATTCGTTATCGTTACTTTTGTGAATTTCTTTGTTGATTCTTCCTTGCATAAAAGATTGTGGATTCTTTATTAAAAGAGGCGTGCTCCGCGTGCATCTATTTCAGATAAATTACACTACACTCACAGTGATACCTCGACTTAAGTCATTTTCGAAGATACGTCGGTTTTTCTTAAATTTAAATAAATATTTAATATATGGGAAAATAAAACTCGCCTCAGGTAGTTTTACTCGAGTTTACGTCAACCGTTAAAAAACGTCAAAATACTAAAATAACTAAACACATTCAAATAAATTTAAAAATATAGTCATCAAAAACAATATAATAAAACTAAGACATGTTCAGCAGTTGTTTCAAATTCCTGGCGGCACTTGTGCATTTATTCTGCTCCAACACCGATTTTGAATTCAGACTGGTTGACATACGTACTCTGTTGTTGACTTTCTTTCAATTAGAATACATTTTATTTTTGCCAATGGTTCCGAAGAAAAGTACAAGTGCTAATGTTAAGCATAAAGCTTAGATAAGGTGGAAATTAATTATTCTATTCAGAATACTGTATACATCTCATAAATAGACAATGGGGAGTGCTTATTTGCAGTTTAGTGTGGTTATTTCGACCTAAGTTGTGATCTCTGGAACCAGTTAACGACATAGGGCAAAAAGTATTATCATTTTTCATATGATTAGGGTAGCATTTTGAAAAGCTTTTATTCGGTAGTCAGATAAAAATTGATTACATTAAAAATAGAACTTGGAATAAAATTGATTTTTCTACTGTATGCAACTTTTTTGACTAAGTGATGGAATCGCTTTTAGTTTTTCTGTTAGTTTCATTTTTTATTTCATTTGTTTTTAATTTTTGTTTTGAAAAATTGTGTGACTATAAACTTGATGGTGATGTGTTTTCTGCTGCAAAGAACAAAAAAATTGATGTAATGAGAATATCGTATTCATTGTTCTATTTGAAAGACTCATTTATCGATATTTTATAAGTTACACTGTAAAAAAGATAGCTTAAGTTAATGTGGAACAGGAGAATAAAGCAGAAAGCTTGATAATTTTTAGTTACAAGCAAAATGCCGTCACATGTTTTGAGAATTATAAAACAGCTTTCAACAAACCCACTTTTCGCTGAAAAACTGCATGACATGATGAAAAATAATGTCCCAAACTTAATAAAAACAGTTTTATCATCAAAATATTTGTCATTATTAAGAGGAAAGAACAAAGTATTTTTTAATTATTTAAAAAAACTTTTAACTCCTAACATGTTCAAAATTTCAGTTAAAAATCTTTACGTCATGATTGTATTGTGTGTTTTTTTTTTTGTTTTGTTTTTCTGGTAGAAAAGTAAAAAACATTGATTTGGAAATTCTTGCGAAAATCAAATGATTGTCAGATGAAACTTTCAGTTCTTATTTATTTTTGAAATATAAGGACACTCGTCTTAAGAAAAAAAATTTTTAGATGAATAATAAATATTGACAAGAATTGTTTAAATTTTTAAAAAAAATTTTAATTTATAATAATTTAAAAATTAGCTTAAAAATTCTCCATTACTTCCTTTCTTTGAGGTAATATTGTAATTAAGTAGGAAACTATATGTATGAATCAAAAATTAAAAAGCTTAATATAAACAGTTTTGCACAAAGATTTTTAAAATAATTTTTATTTATTTTTTAAACGTTTCCATTTTTGTATGTATTGGCAGTCTATACATGACATTTTATTAAAAGGTCACATGTAAGAGTTTCCAAACTTTACTGAGAAATTTACGTGTCTGCAATTCTTTATTTCGTGTTTACATCTTAACAGGTTATGCACATCATCCCTTCAAATTGTGTATATCCCCAAAAAATAATGTGATACCTGAGGTTTGAAATGCATTTTAAAAATTAAAGCATTTCTTGTTGCTTTTTATATTTGATTCCAAATGAATAAATTTAATATTTCCAATAAGCAAAATACTTTGCTGTATTTCAAACCAAAGTCAAATTCATTGGAATTATTTTTTTAAATTGCTAAAATTGGCTATATTGACAAATCTGTCAACACAACATAATTGTCTTTTATTAAAGTCTTTCAAAAATTAAATATACTTTTCCAAAATTTTATTTAAGGAAAATTAACTGATTTCTGATTTGAAACAAATATTACTTAAATTATTGCAGAAAAGTATGGAGGTGAGTGTTTTTATAAGGTCTTTGACAGATTTTTTTGATATTTTAATGTTTAGCATTTTTAAGTAAAGTACCCATAACTTTATAAATTACTTGACAAATACAACATTAACACCTTTTGCATATAAATTTTTTTACTACCCAATAATCTTAGAAATTTAGGAAAATGTTCTTAGTAATATAATATTTATTGAATTTTAGGTACTTTGGCTACACTTGTTGAGGAAATGTTTTAAATCTACTATAGTTACCACTCTTATTTTCTGATAATGTTGTGTATGGACATCTGTATTTGCTAAAAATGGTATGTTTATGCATATACAAAAAAAAAAATTAATTCCTTTTAGAATACTAGTGGTCTCTGAATTGTAAGCATCTCCATTTATGATTAGTAAATATAATTTTTACTTAATTAATAACAATATCACATAACTGCTACAATACAGTATTTTAAGATTTAAAACTTCATAAATTATTATAATTAAAATTACAAAAATTCATTATTTATGGAAAAATCTTCTATTTTTTTTAAAGTTAAGTGTCCATGATATATCTTATTCATAATTCGAAAAACTTAATTGATCTTAAATAATTTCTTAGTTTTACTTTTATTGCATTTTTTATTTTATGATCCAGAGCAGATTTTCTGTTACTGTGTGTGTGGGGTGGAGTCCCTGTTTGACAAAAAAATTTGATGATTTAAATTCTTCAAGGAATTAAACTAATATAAACATTTACCTCTTTTTAAATGAATTTCTCAAAATTTAATGAATTTAAGTGGGGTGGAGAGGGTTTATCATATATAATTTTACCAAGATTTTCTAAAAAGGAAACGTTTCTAAATTAATTCATTTGTAAATGTCCTGAATGTTTCATTAGCCCATCCCTGGCATAGACTTGTATATACGTTTTTACCAAAAGTGTCTTTTTCAGTTACAGACGAATAAACATATCTAAATCATAACCTTCAAAAACCAGCTACAGACATGTTAATATATTGATCTTGATTCATTTTATGTCCTGAGCTTGAAACGAGCACAATTATCAACTCATATGTTTTGGTAGAGGTGTTAGTTACTTCTAGCTGCCTCAGTTTCTTAGTTTATTAAGAACATATAAAAAAAATATATTAAAAATAAAACCTTTTTTTTTCCCAAAAATAATTGGCAGGGAAGGGGTTCAAATCTGACAATTATCTGATTTTTTTGCAAAAATTTCTAAATAAGTGTATTTTTTCACCAGATTTGAATTTCTTATACTAATTTACAGTCACCTGATGGTGCAAGAAGAAAATTTTTAACCAAAATTTTAATAATCAAAACTTTTTGGCTCATTTTTAGGTGAATCTTTAGTACCCTAAATAAAAGTAATATCTTTATTTTTATTAAACATTTATTACATAGAGAAATGTTCTTATTAATTAATTTTCATTTTCAGAGTAACTTTTAGGTTTATCATACTTAGAGTTGTGCTCATTTTTTATATAAAGAATATTAACACATTTCAACTATCAAAAAAAGGTTTTAAAGTCTTTATAAAAAAATTAACATTTAGAACTACATATTGTGACTAAAATTGCTAACTCGCATACATAGTCTCCCTAAAAGTCACAAAGACTGTATTCCGCTTAGGACAATTGTTAGTTGCCAAGGCTCTGTGTGCTACCCTCTGAGTCACTTCCTTGTAGATATAATTGACCCATTGATCAGAAAGTCACCTTCATATGTTCGAAACTCCGCCCACTTCATAGAAATAATCAAAGATGCCTCCATCCTATTCAACCAGATGGTGAGCATGGACACCAAGGTACCCACAGAGGAGGAACTCTCCCTAGAAGAACAGACCAGTATTCCAATAGATAATCTGATGGAGATGTTGACTTTCTGTACACAAACAACACACTTCGGAATGGGATCACACATATAGCGACAGGATGAGGGCTTAGCAATGGACTCTCCATTATCACCAGCAATGGTGAATATATACATGGAATTCTTTGAGGAAATGGCATTAGAATCCATATCTCTAAAGCCAATTCTATGGTTAAGGTACATAGATGACACCTTCATACTCTGACCGCACCAGGAAGATGTTCAGGTTCTACTGGACCATGTGAACTCGGTAAGACCTTTGATACAGTTCACGATGGAGAAAGAGAGTAATAACACACTCCCATTTCTGGATGTTCTAATATCTCAAACAGAGCATGGGTTCAAGACATCCATATACCATAAACTGACATTCACTGAACAGTACCTCAATTTCAACTCCCACCATCCATACAGCATAAAGAAAGTGATCGTCCACTGCTTACAACACTGAGCAAAAGTCATAAGTGGTGACACAGAGACATTAGATAAAGAATTGGTCAGTATAAGTAGTACCCTACAATGTAATAACTACCCTGTGTACATGGCAGCAGCCCCAATAAACTGGGATATGCGGATACAAAAAGAGGACAACACTCAGAAAACAGTCTGTCTGCCTTATGTGAAGGGGATCTCAGAGAAAATACAAAGGATCTGTGGTCCATATAACATCAGGACAACCTTCAAAAGCTGGACAACACTTCACAGATATCTCTCCAGAGTAAGACCCCTCCCCCATAGAGGAGAACATGACTAAAGACTGTGTGTATGCCATCCCATGCAGCTGTGAAAAGAAATATAAAGGGGAGACAGGCCGCCCCCTTAAGATTAGGCTTCAAGAACACCAGAAAGCTGTAACATGAGTGGAAAATTCAGTTGTGGCTAACCACATATGGAGAGAAAAGGGAGATCACTGCCCTCTGTGGGATCAGGTTGAAATCATAGACAAAGAACATCATTGGAAAATTTGTAAACTTAAGGAATCAGTTAGGCCACAAAAATCACCAGAGCCGACCAAGCATAGAAATGAATACAATATGGGAACCAGTATTAAAGAGTGCCAGCGAAAAAGTGATAACCATGAAAATTGCAATATGAGCTCTGGTAAAAAAAAAAAAACAAGCAATGATAACAGCAAAAATTGCAATATAAGCACTGGTAAAAAATTGATGCTGAAGACATTAGGTTTATAATACCTAGAAATTCATACACAGATATCCTCAAGGACACCTGGCACAGTGGATAAAGGCGGTTAGATCCAGTGACAGGACCCAAAGAGTGTGAGTTCAATACCTGGTTAAGGCAGTGGCGAACTTGGAGAGGGGAATTAACAGGAGATAACTGATAACTGACATCCATTAGACATGGAACTAGAACAGTCTACCCCAGTGAGCAAAATAAAGGGTTCAGTCTGAAGAAGGCTGGAGCGTGCAACAGCCGAAACATTGTGATAAATATGGCAACAAAGATGACAATAATCTGAATAATGTTAACAGTGTACATAATACCTCATCTCAGAGATGAGGTATTATGTACACTATATTGAGACTGTGTTTATTCAAATAATTGTTGTTAGTGAGAGTTGTGGTAGATGAAAGATACAAAGATAGTTTTTTTTTCTGCTAATAGAAATTTATATCAAATCAAATATTGCTAATAGGCAATACTTAAATCACAATATAAACTTCATGAGTCTATACTAAATGCTGAAGTTATTGATTGCTACCTGATAGATAGATGATTGCTTATGATTGCTTAAACTGTTCCATTTAAACTAGGTATGTTCAATTTTGACCATTTTAGCGTTTTTTTAGTTGTTTTTTTGTCAGTTGAAAGACACATTAATTTCGAAATTCTTGTAAAAATTAACTACTTGTTGGATTTTAATGAAAACTTCAGAACTTATTCAGAAATGAATGAACTTATTTTAGAAATGTTTGTCTCTTTGAAAGTTATGGTATAAATATTTTTTTTTTATATGTTACCCCCCTCGAACTTAATTTTATGAAAACACAAAAAAAAATTTATTTGCAACCTGAATTTTTTTTTTTTAATTAAATGCACAAAACTCTGAAAAATCTAAATCATCGATTTTTTTTTTTTTTTTTTTTTTTTTTTTTTAAAAATGTCCGAAATTGTCCAAACTTTTACCTCAATTGTAAAAATACAAAACCCAATAAAACTAAGACAATATTTAATTAAGAAAGTTTTTAATGGCTTTTCTGAATAATATATACGAAGGTAATTATTATCTGAAAGAAAAAAATTTTTTTGATGAACAATGAATTTTTACATTCATTTTCTTCTTTTTTTTCAATTTTAAATACACAATATGACAAAAGGTTGTTATATATTTATACATTAAGTTCTTTCTGCAACCTTATGGAAATGATATATTATGTTCTCTACTTTTTAAAGATCATAAATTTGAAAGCTTATTAAAATCTGACAACCATAATTATTTTAAAAATAATTTTTAATATTCCAAAATTGTATTTAAAATCGTCTACAACGAAAGTACGGATGCACATTGTTGAAATAATGTCACATGAGTAGTTTCCTTTGATAGAAGCAAGTTTTTTTTTTACTTCAGAAATGGCTTTGATTCGTTCAGTACCAACAAAACAACGCTTGTCAAGTTTTCTGAATATCGTCGTATTATTTTCAATTTTTTTCTTTTTCTATTCAAATATAATCGAATAGTGGGATAAAAGAAAATATCAACTATTTACAATTACAAAAAAAAAAAAAACGCCCTTGGAAGTCCACCCAAATTTTCAAGTTTGAAATCGAATGCATAAATTCATTGTACATTACTTTGGAATTATTATCCACACGACAAATTATCAATTAAAACGATTTTTGGAGTTTAAATTTTCTGGAGTTAGCTCGCTACTACTCAAACTAAAAAATACTTGTTGAGTCAAAACAAAACCAACATAGCATGTTAATTTTATTAATAAATAAAATAAAACTCATATTAAAATTACTGCCATATAATTATTAATAAATAGAAAAAAATCTGCCTTAATAAAAAAGAAATAAAATCTCATTTCATTAAGTTAACCCGTTTCAATTAATGGTGTTTCATGTAATTTTTATATTCTCAGAAAAATATTTCATGACTGAAATAATAAACCTAAATTTTAAAAAATGAATTTTTTTTACTGTTTTATTTTTACTTGTAAAATTTGATTTTCTTTCATAATTTAAATGTTATTTTCAGTGCAGAATTCTTCCTCAAATGTAAGGTAAAAAAAAAAAAAAAATTTGAAAGTGAATTTTTTTAAAAAAAATCTACTAACCAGATTCACTTAAAATTAGAACGAATTATATCACTTCTGCACTACCATCCAATAAATTTTCGTGCCGTAAGTTGTGAATATATTGACGTACATCAATCAACGCCTGTCAAAATAGACCACCCTGGTTGGAAATATCTCTCTTAAAAAATTTTCTGCTAAAAATGTAAGTAATGTTTCTTTCAAATTACATTAAGTATACTTTAATCTTTCTAAATTTCCTAAGATAACAAAAGAAAAAGGTGTAATTGATTTTTCATGATTTTTTAACTAACAAACTGATCTTTCCGACAGAAATGTCGATAAGTTCGATTTTACGAAATTTTTTGACTCGAAAAAAAACAAGATTTTTTAATAAAATTTTTAACATTTATAGGAAGGATTAAAAAATCTGAAAAAATATTCAGAAAATACTTTGGTCTTTCCTCTTTAATAACAGCATAAATATTTAAACGTTAAAAATTGTTTTATCAATTTGGGGACCTTTTGTCGTCAAGGTATACCACTTTTTAGCGAAATATTGGACATACCTAATTTAAACTGTTCCATTTTTCTATGCATTAGAGATAAAAATATTACAAACTACCTTTTATGGTGATAATTTTCATTTGATATATGAAGCTTATTTTTTAATAAATCTTTAAAATTAACTTTTCTTTCTTTAATTTTACTTGTAAACATATTACAGCATTTTATTAGACATAAGCAAATAGTTTTTTATTATTTTTAAATTTAAAAATGTTTAACGTAAAGTTTGACCTCAGTAAATATTTCAGTGAAAAAAGAATATACAAATGTTTTGGCCTAAACAAAATCTACAAAAATATTTTATACTACTTTGTCAAGATAGCAACTTTTAAAGGAACAAATCTACATATTCTTTCATATATTAAATTTACTTTTGTCATGTTAGTATATGAGCCTTACGTACATTTTGAAAAGTTCATTTATTTATTTTTTTATTTCTGATGAAAAATTAAAAAAAAGCTCATTGACTAATGTCTATTTGATTTGTTTAAATTTTGAAGTACTTGTGGATCAGTTAAATGCATGCTGATAGAAAAGTATTTTTTCTGGATTCCAAAATGACTAAAGTCTCATTGATGTTTTTCAAATGTGCTTGCAAGTTTGTTTGATTTTTTTTTTTTTTTTTTTTTGATTTTTTTTTTTTAAATATGACATTTCATTAGATGTTAAAACTTTAATTTTGCTGTCGTGATGAGTTACATAATTTTGTATTTTTTGTATTAGATCTAGAAACAGTATTATACAATGTTGAAGACTGTATAGTAAATGAGAAAAATGTTCTAGTAAAGGATAGTAGAGCATTTTAAAGTTGAAAACTCATGAAATATCTCTTAAACAGTCATGCTATCAAGTGCTCTTCACTTAGAAAAAGATGAAAATCAAGTTCTGAATTGATGGGAACAAAGCCCCAACAATTGCCAGAATTGTTATTTAATTCCTAGAATACTATGGCTACTAGTTTAAACACTAGTGCTTTTAATCAGTAAATATCTGTAAAAAATAGTTAGAGGTATTATCCTGAACATCAAAGCTGAAACTACCATAACTTGTTAAGGAGTAAACAAAGCATTGGTGTATACTTCTTAAAAATTAAAACTGGGTTGGTGCTGTGACAGCTGGAAAAAATAAGAATTTCTTTCAAATCAAAACATGTGCTCCTAGAAGACCAAATAGAAGAACAAAAGGAATATAACTGGAGAAGAGATTCACCACTAAGTGTCTTTGATATTCAGAACAAGCAGTATAGATCAAGTGGTATAGCATTAAAGGAAGGCTATTTTGGTGTGATATCAAAAGGATAAACCCAAACAAAAAGCTATGTCTGATATCCTATCTATACCAATTGACTTCAAATGAATTGGGTGCCATTGTTTGTAACAATGGCACCCAATTCATGTGTAAGAAAGTTATAGTGTAACTCATGTAAGGAAGTTATAGTGACTGCAGCAGTTGTTTTTCTACATTTTAATATTTCTGGCCATTTAGTGTAACTATCTACCACAATTAGATAGTATGTTCATTTAAAAAGTCTATGTGTATTCTGGATCATGGAATATCAATTTTTTGACCAAGGCTGAAATTTAATACTTCACTGCCAGAGTGCAACCTCTGTATGATAAATTTTCAATATCTTGGTCCATTTTCAGCCATACCTCATCCTTGAAATTCCTGGATGTCCTACATGAAACTCTTTTAGCATACATTTTTTCAATTATACTGGTATCACAATTCTTTCTGCTTACATAAGTACATTGTCATATATTGAAAATGAATTGCTTCCAGTAATTTTTTTTTTTTCTTTAATCTCAGTTGTTTCTTCAATGTGGCTGTAGTTTTTTTCAGCTGCTATTAACAATCTTGTAGCATGAGATATTGGTTTAGTTGTTCCATTCTCATATTTGTGTAGTATCACTGCTCTAATACCCGACTCACTCACATCTGCTGCGACGACAGTCTCTAATTTAGGGCCAAAATGAGCTAGTCCAACGTTGGGACTTTTTTGATCTCTTCAAAAGCACTTTGACATTTAGGTGACCAATCCCACTTAACATATTTCTTTAGCAAGTTATTCAAGGGTGCTGTTAATTTATGCATGTTTTGTATATACACATGATAATAATTAACCCTAAAAATGCTTGTAACTTTGCTACATTTGCTGGGATGGGTATGCCCCTTATTGCACTCACCCTTGAAGAATCTGGTCATCTTCCATTTGTGTTGATTAGATATTTCACTGAAATAGTTCACACTTTTCGTCACTGATGTTAAAATTGTAGTCTTTAATTTTTTCAAAAATTTATTCACATCTTCCATATGCTGGTTTCAGGATTCACTTTTTATAAGTACATCATCCAAATATGCTTATGCACAATCCAAACCGGCAAGCATTGTATCCATAATCTGTTGAAATATGCTTGGTGCTACCTTTTTACCAAAAGATAGTCAGTTAAATTTGTACAGTCCTTTATGAGTGTTAATTGTTAAAAGTTTAGAATCTGTTTCATCTACCTGCAAGTAAGCATCTGAAAGATTCAATTTAGAAAAAAATTTACCACCATTTGGCAAAAATTTTCTCTGGATTTAGTGATGGGTAGTTACATCCTTTCAAACTTTCATGTAATCACACTGAAAAATCAGCACATACAGATTTTTTTTTTTTTTTTTTGAGAAGACTTCTAGGAAACTTTTTAATTCTTTAAAAAAAATTTCCAGCTCCTGTATTAGTACCTGAGGTAACATTTATTTTGTTGCAGAATAAAGTAATTGGAAAGTACCACAAATGAAAAAATGCAATCCAATCTGTTTCAAATGAATTAGCTGTATTCTTTATCTCAAACACAACCACTTTAGTTTTTCCAACAAAAAAAAACATTGCAGGTGAACTCACTCATAAAGTCCAATTTCTTCCCTGTAACTCCACAAGCAATTTTTTTCAGAAGTTACTAAACTGGGTTTACCCATTCTTCTTCATGTCTGTTCATTGATATCAAACTCTGTATCCAGTTGTAGTTTTATTTTTACATTATTAATTTTAACAAAAACAAATTTCCTCTTTTGAGTTGTTTCTAGCTCAGTTAAAAACATGTTCAACAAATTTTTTTTTGTAGTTAAGCCTTTAAGTTATTTTATGTTACACAAAGTATTTACCATGTTCACTTACGTTCTTCTATTTTTTTTTCATTTTTTTTTTATATTTACAATGAGTAAATTTGTGTCCAATCTTCCCATATTCATAGCATTTTTTGTTCCTGAAAAAACAATCACTTTTAAAATGTTTACCACCACAACCATGGGAAGCATTGGGTATTGACAAAGGTGTATAATCTTTTTTGAATGCTCTCTTGGGTGTTGCAGAAGGTCTATACTCCTTTTTCTTAAATGGTTGGATGCTACATACATGTGAAATGTCTTTTGAATCCATCTCTAATTTAGTCAGTATTTTAGCTCTTATTTCAGCATCCTTATTAGCAGTTAAGCCCTGTACAAATACTATGTAGGCATTTGAATAAATTCATTCAATTTAAATTTCTCACATTCCTGCTTCACTACTCCAGCATAAGTGACAAAATCTTCATTGTCAACCTTTACTAAGCTAAGGCATTGCCAACATGTGTTAAATAGTGAGCACCTATCACTGAAAATTTCCAACAGAATTAATACAGTTTCATCAAAATTTATCTCGCTTGTTTTTTTTTTTTGTTTTTTTTTTTTCAAAATAAAATTCACATACTTTTCATGTTCTGCAGAAGACAGTTTTCTTAATAATAAGCAAACGTTTTTTCCATCATGCCAGTGCAAATAATCCTTTTTGAAGATTTCTTTGAATCTTCTATAATACACTGGAAATGTTATTCCTTCATGTGGATTGTATAAAAATTCTCTAATTGAATTAGCAACAGCATCTGAAATGAATAAATCTGACGTTCTTTCCAATGAATTAATAATAAATTCCAGGACTTTCTGCTGTTGCAATTTTTATTCCAACATTTGAACCATGACGGACTTTAATTCTTCCATTTTTCTGTAGTCCATAGTCAAATTGATTTTTGAGTATCCTCACCAGTTTATTTATTTGTAGTTCTGCAAAATTTGTAGTTCCACATGTCATCACTTTTCCGAAGTGGTAAATATTCACTGAATATCCTGTTAAGATGTTTTATTCCTTCTTGTGTGAGTTTAACACAAATTCCTTGTTGCCACTTTTGTGACGTATGGTGACTGTTAATAATTAAGTATAACTCAAGACTTTAATGTTAAGATAAAACAGCATTTAATTACAACTGCAAATAAATACTTAACAAGAACAAAGCAGTAAACGTCAAGCAAAGATAATTAACCATTTCAGTGAACACCTTGTTAGTAGTGCAGCTCGGCTTAACATCCGGTAAATCCTAAATCAAAACCCAAATCATCGATGTACAATAATTCACACTAACTTGACTGGATGGTTCCACTCAATAATCACTCCAGTCAGTAACCTAACACCACTATTTATACACCTGGTGGGAAACATATTCATAAGTTCAGAGTGTCACACTTGAACCTCGGTGTTGGTAGTTAATCATTTTTTTTCTATATGACACTTTACATGTTTGAAAAGAAGAAATATATGAGAAAACTAAGATCAGTCAATATTACACTGTGATGAAGAACTAACAAAGTCTGGTGGTGCCATAAGGTAATGCGAGAGTAATGTTTTTAAGACTTACTGTATATATTTATGTATAGGCGACTTCATGCAACTCATGAAATTTTTTTACATGAATTTACAAGAAAATGGCAACTTCCATCATGAAAACAAGTGACAGCATGTCACATGTATCCTACATTGGAAAGAGAATGTATGCACAAGGCTCTTGTTGATATATGAGAACATTATGCAAATTTTAGATTGCACCTTAACCAATCACTGACTTCTTGAACTAAATATAAACAGGTGCTGCATGTGACCGGCAGTTGGGTTCTACGAATTGTTACTTGGCGTGAAAGAGAATTTCATGTGATGTGCTACTGCTGTATCGAATTTTATCCCCTCAAAATTCTATTATAGAATTTAAAACCCTCCAGAAAAAAAAATTACCTGTGTTGTGCCGCCATTAAAATAGAAGAACCCAATTTCTGTGTCAAATTCAACCCAAATAAGAAGCTATGGGTCACATTATGAAAGTGGTTAGGTTGTCAAACATGGGAGAATTTGCTGAACAGGATGCACAAGTACTCAATACCAAAAAGTGTTGAGGAAGAATATGACCACAAGCTGCAGATGTGGCTGGATAATGGTTGGTTGCAATCTTATCCTGAAAAAGAACTTGGTGCCTCAAGAGGTCTCATTCTGTTGATAGCAGTGGTGCAGAAAAAAAAAAGTCTAATACTGGCGGCACTTTACTATCAGGAGTTAAATGAGTGCTTAGATATAAACATAGCCAATGCTAACATGTGTGCACAGATATTGAGGGAGGGGTGTCAAAAATGACATGATTCCACCATTCTTGACCTATAACAGGCTTACCTAAAGGTGCATATCCATAAATCATTTTGGCCCTTTCAAACCATGATCCTCAAGGGGTGAAGATTTTGACTGAATGGCGTTCAGGTTGAATGTTGCACCAGCCATAATGAACACCATTGTGGACATTGTGCTATCGTAAAACGAGTCAGTTTGATAGGCAACCTCATTATATATTGATGATATTTATATTAATGACAGCATGACTTTTGCAGACCACATGAAAGAGCACTTGCTTTTGGTCTGACCTGCAGGGATCCGGAGCAGATATCAAACAATGCTCGTGTTATGGGTCTATATGGCGATGGGGAGAACATCTCACTTTAATTGGAGGCATGGAAACGACATTCCATCAGTTTCTGAGCTCATGATACAATGCAGCATCTCATGGCGTGGAAAGCTGGTTGGTCACTTTTCTGTGTGTGGTTGGCTTTGTGTTGGTGCATCATTTGTTAAAAGCTGGACAGTATTGATCATGTCTGGCTGGGACAATGAAGTGACAGATGCTCCCTTCAAGAATATCATTGGGTACATAACAAGAATATGCCAGAATGAGCCTGCACACAGCAAGTTCTCTCACCACAGGGGTTCCATTGAAGGTTGATGGAAGTGTTGTAGAGGATTCATGTTGGCTGCAGCCTGTGAATAACGTGCAACATCTCAATACTAGCCTGAAAGGCATCAATTTAGCACTACTGTGGGGTAACATGTGGCTTCATCTCTTCATGAACTCTGCATGTGTTCACCGTTGGGTTATCGGACATACTAAGGCGAAAAGTAAGATGCTTGATCCAGAGGCATTCAAGTATTCTTGAAAAACTGGTTCAAGAGTACAAGTTATTGATCACCAGAATCAAGAGGACAAGCTTACAAGAGTACTGCAACAATGGTATGATGTGAACAAAGAGGTTGAACCAGCACAACCTATATGTACTTCAATACTGAACGAAATCTCTCCTGACCATACATTGCTAGGGTAGACAACAAAATAGTGGAAGCATAAAGAATTACATTAAGAAAGCACTGTTCAATAATCGAGACGGTGTACTGGCATAATATCAAAGAATGTTACATGGTCCACTACTGCACCAGTAATGGCCCATGCGACATCTCAATATAATTCACCATTACCAACTTAGTAAAGGGAATTAGTACAACATTACCACCTGATCATTGTAAGAATCACTTTTGAGTTGAGAAGAGTGTGGGGGTGAAAGCTCCACACAGCCAGTGTACGTCCAGGTATCAGGTGGGTCCTGTGACGGACATTAATATTCCACAAACAATAATGGTTGATGGGATGCCTTGACATGTAAAAGATCTTTGTCTTTTTATATACTCTAGTACATCAATGTGCAACTCTGATGACAATTTGTCATCTGAAAGTAATTGAACTCTATGAATCTGATGTTTCCACAAATCGGAAGTTCCAGAAACTTGAAATACACCTGATGACTCCTCAGGAGACAACTCTTTAACATACGTAATGCAGACAGTCCCATTACAATGAAGCACCTATCTGATTTGCCATCATGAGATGAGTGGGGAGTGTAGTGAAGAAAATGGTGACTTCATCAAAACAAGCAACATCGTGTCAAATGTATCGTACATCGGAAAAGAAAGCACATAAATGACTCTTGTTGATGTATGAGAACGTCATACAAATCTTTGGTCACACCACAACCAATCACTGACTTCTTGACCTAAATATAAACGGATGTCACATGTGACCAGCAAATGGCTTCTATGAATCATTACAGTGTGAAGGAGAATTCTTTGAGTTGAGCAACTGCTGTATTGAATTTTAAAATTAAGTTACTGCTGCACTGAAAACCTAGAAAAAATCATAAAAAAACATGATAATAAAATCCTGGAAAAACACGCATGCCAAAACAGTATTAATAAAAATCCTAAACTGAAATTAGACAAAAATAATGAAAAATTATGTGATTGTAGAAACCTTAAAGATTGTTGGAAAATAAATGCCTCACAAAATCCGTCGTATACCAATGCACTATCTCATCCATTGAGAGTCCTAACACTGATAGGATATACATTGGGTCAACGAAGAATAAATTTAAAATTATATGGAGACAACACAAGAGCTCCTTCAACAATATTCAAAATAGAAATCGGACATCTCTATCCAAATATTTTTGGCATTTAAAAGAAATGAATAAAACACCAAAAGTAAAATGGAAAATAATAAATAGAACAAGAACTTGTAAAACCTGGGTTGACCCATGCCCTTTATACTTACATGAAAAACTACACATCATTAAGTTTCTAAATAATGAAAAGTTATTAAACTATAGATAGGAGTTAACGGTCTTTTGCCAACATCAACAAATTTTCACATTAAATAATTAGCATAAAAAATAGATAAATAAATTCCATAGTTTAATAAAACTCTTAAAAGCTTAACCCAATCATTAAATAGAAAAACCCTTTGTGAAGTTATCAAAGAAACAAATTGTTGTTCAGTGCAACACGTTTATATGAAACAGCCATTTGAATAAACAAATAAATAAAGAGATTAATAGACAGATAATATAATACAAAATAAAACAAAATTCTCTCAACATTTAACGACTTGCTGGCGTGCCATGAACTATCTTTCGCTTTAAACTAACGAGACAGTGACCACCACCATCAGCTTTGGAATAGATACACCACCACACCCCGGCTTAACCTTTCCAAAGGTGACCCATCTATAGATAAGAATTAACTGTTCGACCACCTAACCAAAATGGCCGTTTCCATAGTAATTAATGTTGAAAAGGACCATTCTTATAAACACGTGCAAACCACAAAATAGCATATTCCTAAATTTTCGCTTGAGGAAGAAGCGGGACTCAATACATTAATTCAACTTAATTTTAATAATTATATTGAGGGTTTCTGGCTCTCGTTTTTGAAACATGAGAACTCTTATGTAGTGAAGGAATCATATTTTTTAAAAATATTATAATATAAGCTCTACTTCTGTATGGAGCACTGTCTTTTTAACAATAAAAACAAAAATACTAAAGAACTCTGGATAATCTCCCTAACGTGTGCTTTCCTATTTTTCTGCATGCCTGCACACACACACACATCTATATCTATATATATATATATAGACAAATGCAAGCCGGCATATAACACACATCCCCTTCCCACACCATGACCTAAATCACACGCGCGTGGGCGATTGATAAAAATAGATTCAGCAGAAGCAGCACGCGAAAGCGGCAATGCGATTGGTCAAGAGCAGCTAATCAGCAAGCAGGAAATTAGGTGCCAAAAAGGAAGAGATGCACGTAGTAACTCTAGAAAATTAGTAGCAGGCCAGCCGTTGATGAGTAAGGTCACACCAGCTACAAACTATGAGCCGAGACCGCACATTCCCCGAGGCCGAGAAGCAAACCATGTTGTTCCAGTGCTGAGAATGTGAGAAGTGTCTAATGCAGTAGGCTTTTGCAACTCAGATCGTTACCTTAAAAAGAAATCCTGAATTCAAACCCAAAGCGGAAGACACGATCCAGATCGAGAATCTGACATTCAGTCCTCAGAAAGAGAGAAAAAGACTGTTATCGAAATTGCCCGTTAAACCACAACATAGCAGATAAGTACTTGTATCCCATCCCAGGTATTATTGTAGCTCGCAACAGTACAATAACATTATGTTCATGCAAAACACCGTTACATGTGTAACACCAGATTACTAATGTTATCCCCATTCATATGCTGAGTTCTGTATTCATTATCGCTCATCTTCTCCCAACTCTGGTTAGATACAAGATTTCATGCTATTCTTTTTTCCATTACTATCATTTGTCCCTTTCTGGCTATAAAAAGGAACTCTAGTGGTGCACACTAGAGTTCCTTTTTATAGCCAGAATGGTAATATTTACACAGAAACTGATGGTGTAAGTATGGGAAACCCTCTCGAGCCGTGCTTCTCCAGTTATTATATGTCCTATGTTGAAAACAAGGTTTTTACTAAAGTTATTAAACCTAAAATATATGTTCATTATGTAGATGATATATTTATTTTAACTGAAAACAAGAAAGAAATAGAAAATTTGAAAGCTACATTTCAACAAAATTCCGTCCAAAATTTTACTTATGAACTTAGTGAAAAAAAAAACTTCCTTTCTTAGATGTTCTCGTCAATTTTAGTAATAATACTTTTAAAACTTCTGTTTATAAAAAAAACAACTAGTAAAAACTGTTGCCATCTTAATTTCTCTAGTGAATGCCCTCTAAAAATAGGTGTTATTAAAAATTTCCTCACGAGAGTGCACGAGAACTCATCCTCTCGCACGAAATTTAATGAATTAAAGAATGATTAATAACGGATTTCCTAATCACTTGTTGGATTTCCACATTAGACATTTTCTGTCTAATTTAGCTAATAGCAATGGCGAGAATAGAAACATAAACAATACAATAATATTAATATTTTTTATAAAAATCAGATGAACGAAAATTATAGACAGGATGAATGCAGAATTAAGAACATTATAAAAAAAATGCATAACACAAGTTGACAATAGCAAAAATATTTGATTAATTATTTATTACAAAAAATAATCCACCCCCTAGAACAAAATTAAATAGGGCAAATCTGAAAAGAAAAAAATTTAGATCGCATGAGAAATTGTATAAAAAAAACTAAATAAAAGCAAAAAGCACCTTGTCTGTTGTATTCAATGAAATGTGCATGAAAGAAGGATTGCTGTCTACGTACACAAATATATATGTGTGTGTGTGTATATATGCATAGGTATGTGTATATATGCATAGGTATGTGTGTATATATGTGTGATTATATATATGAATGTGTGTGTGCGTATGTATGTATATATATATATGTATATGTATGTGTATAAATATGTATGTATGTATGTATGTATGTGTGTGTGTATGTGTTTGTGTATAAATATGTATGTATGTGTGTGTGTGTGTGTTTGTATATATGTATGTGTATATATGTTTGTGTGTGTGTTTGTGTGTATATATATATGTTTGTGTGTGTGTTTGTGTATATATATATGTTTGTGTATATATATATGTTTGTGTGTGTGTGTTTGTGTATATATGTTTGTGTATATATATATGTTTGTGTGTGTGTGTTTGTGTATATATGTTTGTGTGTGTATATATATATATATATATATATATATATATATATATATATATATGTGTGTGAATATACGTTTGTATGTTTGTCTTTATATATATATATAAAATGTTGTTTTTTTTAACCTACCTATCAAGAAGTGAGTGACTCCATCAAGCAAATCTCATCTGGAAAATCACCTATTCCTAAGGACCCTATTCCATCCGAAGTTTATAAGCCAAAATTGGTAAAAAAGTTACATTTCCTTTTTGTGGAAATATAGAAGGCAGGCTGTGTCCCACAGGATTATAATGACACCTCTATCAAACACCACTATAAATACAAGGGTTTAAATTGTTTCTGTGATAATCATCGGGGGATATCATTACTTTTAATTGCAGGCAAAATCCTAGTGAGACTTATTCTAAACTGAATTTTGTTGACGACATCTATTCTGAATCGCAATGTGGTTTTTTCAGTCGGGTCGTGGCACCATTGACATGATATTTTCTCTTCATCAAGTTGCAGAAAAGGTTCGTGAGAAAAACCAGGAGTTGTACATAGTGTTTGTAGATTTGACAAAGGCTGTTGACACTGTGAATCAACAGGCTCTTTGGCAAGTCTTGAAGAAACTCTGCATCCCTGAAAACATGCTAAAGTTCATCATTTCCTGTCATGAAGGAAAGAAAGCTAATATCGTGTCTGATGGTATGATATCAGTATCCTTTGATGTCACAAATGGCACCAAGTAAGGGTGTGTCATGGCCGCTGTCCTTTTTGCCCTTTTCTTCTTGGTGATGCTGAAATATACATTCGCAGACACAAAGAGTGGCATCAAGTTTCAGTTTTGAACAACTGGTGGTCTCTTCAATCATCAGTGCTTCAAAGCCAAGACCCACCTCCTACGCAAATTATCCGTGAATTGTTGTTTGCTGATGATGCTGCTCTTGTTGCAACATCCGTTTAGGAGGCCCAACATCTAATAAATTATTTCTTTGCTGCATGTAAAGCCTTTGGTCTTACACTTAGCATAAAGAAAACTGGAGTAGTGCGTCAACCTACTAAGAAGCAGTTATTGTGGTGAGAAACAAAAACTACCAGTCTACAAATTTCCAGAGAGACCATTGAAAGTAGAAGACAAATTCCTGAACTATGTAAAGTCTTGCACCTATCTTGGTAGCAAAGTCAACTACAGTGGAACTTTAGATAATGAAATCATGCATCGGATTGCTAAGGCTACCAGTGCTTTCGGCAAACTTCGCCATCGCTTGTGGTATTGGACTGGATATGAAAATTCGGGTTTACAGAGCTGTTGTCCTTGCCATCCTTTTGTATGGCTCAGTCATGGACTCCATACAGGTATCATATACGCCAGCTGGATGTTTTCCATAAAAGCTGTTTGCGTGCAATCTGTGGAGTTACCCTTCAAGATAGGACATGTAACGTAGCAATATTGGAAGAATTGAGACTTTTCTCATACAGTCTCAGTTATGATGGACTGGTCATGTCTAGAGAATGGCTGATGACAGGATACCCAAGATTCTAATGTACAGCCAGTTAGATCAGGGCTACAGGAATGCAGGACACTCATGGCTAAGATACAAAGACAAGCTGAAGAGCAACTTATCAGCTGTCAATATACCACATAACACCCTTGAGCACTTAGCCTTGGAGTGGGTAGAATGGAGATCAATGTGTTTTAGTGGACTTGGCAGTTCTCAATCTGCTTGTCTGAATCATCTTCAAGAAGTGAGAGCAAAATCTAAAAGGTCAGTCAATGATCTCATCTCACAATCCTCACTCTTGCTCCTTTGTAAATCACTAGTGGGTCTTAAGTGCCACTTAAGAATATCGCACAAAATTATATATATATATTAAAGATATTTTTTGTGCGTTAAAATTTCTTTTTAGTATGCTGTCTCACAAGTGATATTTTGGTTCAAAGGTCATGTGTTTTTCTCTCTTCCCCACCAAAATTTTTTTAAAACCTTATATTGAAATTTTATGTTTCCTTCTTCCTATTTTAATATTAAAATTTGTTTCTTTTTCCTTGCTTTTCCCTTTTTTCCTTTTTCTCTGAATAATTTAACGCCACTTATTAAAAAATACTTTGGTCTGAAGAGATGAATATTTATATATTCATGAATTAACTATAATGAATGGATTTTTAAGGATTACCTGTACTCATTATTATATTGCTGTGTTACTTACATTGAGCTCTCTTTGGATTATCTTCTCCTTGTCCTTATCCCTACTAATTATCAATTGATATTATATGTGTCTGGTGGAGGAGGGGTTTGTTCAAGAAAAAAGAAAAAATTCCTTTTTTTGCTGCAAATTATTCATTATATCCAACTATTTTACAAAAAAATTTGATTCAATTACACAATATTTCAATCTTGGTTTAGGATTATATTTTATAACTATGCAATCAGATGAGGTAACATCAACTAGATTTGTCTGCGAAATATCATTACATTATTGTTACATAATTATAGTGAAATTTTAAGGTTTTTTGTCAAAAACGTTTTATTTTTGGTCATATATTAATTTAAACTATTCCTTTTTACAGGAATATTTATTTTTTGTAATGGAGTAAGATCATTCTAAATTTCAAAATTTCACTATTGACCATCAAAATGACTGGAAGAATGTGGTCTATAAACAACAATAGAAAAATAAGTAACAAAGCATAAACAAAATAGCTCCAGTTTGTTCACCTTAGGAAACTTAGAATTGCAACCAAAGTATTCTAAAATGCTGCCAATAACAACAGAGAAAATGAAAAATACCTAACATATTAAATATGTCATCAAAATTTATTATTTTTATTTATATATGTGTAAATGAATATAATTGTCAATGTTTCCATAAAACCTAATATTTCCTGTAGAAATTTTTAATAAATATTAATTTTTTCCTTAAGTGTAAGGTAGTTCTACATTTACAATTCCTTAGGGATAACTATAAAAAGATATGTTGATCAAAACTGCCTAAAACCTTCAAGCACATATTGCTTAAAAATTATCAAATGTTGAATATGCCCCTCCTTCGCCAAACATTGACCACTTATGTGAGAACAAGGAGGTTGATCATAGTTAGCAGGGAGAAAATGGAAATGGCGTTGAAGAGCCTTAGTATGAGCTCTAAAATATTGGTAATCAAATGCCATGTGGGACATTCTGTTGGCAACCAGCGACAATATGAAAGCTCTAGCAAGAAGCATCCTCACCACAAAGTTGGTGAGGTTGCAAACTGAATATTTGGGCACTAGAAAGACAATTATGCTTCAATGGGTATGCTTGATTATACAGGAGGACCATCTGGGAGCATTCTTTGCCCCTTATGAGCATGTTGGAGAGTTTGCAAGTGCCAAGAGCAAAGCAGGCATCGACACAGGGGAGGTATCCTTGCAAGTCACTTTAACTCTCGAGATTCATTATTGTGTGCGGCATTGCAGGTCACTTGTCAAAGGCTTGCCCTAGCAAGAAAACAGCACCACCAACTAAACAAGCTATAGTGCAGCCAGACAAATCCAACCAGGCCCCCGTTGGCCTCAGATAATGGCAGAAGGTGACAAGTAAGGGGCAAAAATCTGCAACCTCTCCTCCCTAGTAGAATGTCCCATAGGGGCAGAAGCAACGGCATCAACACCTACAACCGAAGCAGGGTGGAAGGCAGCAGCAACCACAGAAGCAACATCAGCAGGAAAATCAACAGCAGCAACATCAAAAACAACAGGAGTAGCAACAGCCACCACAGCAACAAGAGCAGCAACAGCAACGACAAGTGCTGCAATCACAGGAACAGCAACAAGACAAAGAACAACAGCAACAGCTGGACAGTTAACGCAGCGGCAACTAGTGCAACATGGAGGTGGAGGATATGCCTCCACCGAGTTTTCTTCTTTGAAAAGGGGAAGGAGGTAGAGGTGGACAAGAATGTTGGGGAGAGGAAAAAAAAAGAAAGGCTGGCCGAGGCAGGACGGAGAGGACCATGGAACATGCCAAGTCCCAATCAGACCCCGTTTTGCAAGATAGAAATTAAATTTTGTATGCCAACAAGGCTAGGAGCCTCCCCTTCCCCCCCCCACTAAGAATTCATCATCCCCCTTCCCCTGTAACAACCTTCCAACCACCACTGCCCACAAAAAAGCCCTTCCGCCAAGAAGCGGGCCATCTGCCAAGTTGACAGAAAGGTACTGGAGAAGGATTTTTCTCTCAGAGGAAGGCCTCTTGAGACCATCGTTTAAGTTCACCTCTATCAACAGAGGACCCCAGGGACTTTCCTCAGGCTCCTGGGGTAATAACTCGATTCAGTATGTGGGTGGCAAACTGAAAGTATGGGACCTGCTGGACACAGTCCAAAAGTTGTTTCCCAAGATAAATATGACTCCGGTGGAGTCTGATGAATTAAAAAAAAAAATGGCCAAATTATGTGCAGGGAGTGTCCCTGTGTCACTCCATCCTTTAGTATATAGGGCCCTTAAGTTAACTTTCCCTACAGATGTTGTCGGTATTGTCCTGGACAGGTGAATTATGTCTGATATACTCCGGCAGATTTAAGTCCAACAGTGTGGGTTTCCTGGTTAATTTAGGCACTATTTGTTTACCTTGTAAATTCTTAGCAACATAATCTTTGCTATTCAGGCAATTTTCGTAAACTGCTTGGATATCATCAGTTGGGTATTTCTGCACTAGGATTATCTTTTAGACTTGATTGTGTAGTTTCTCTTTCTTGTTTCTCCTTCCCACAAGGGTTTTTTCTGCAAATAGTTGGAAGGTATTGCATCATTTTGTTCAACCAAAGTAAAGAATTGTCAGATGTATGATTTTCAAAGTTTCCAGTAAATTTTATACACCCGATTCTTTTGACATTCTTAGTTTACGGTATATATGTTAAGCCTTGATTTATCATAGCCTCTGAAAGTTACTTTTTTACCTTTTAGTGTCCAATTTCTTTCTATCTTGTCTGTATGTACACAAAACAAATTGTCCCAAATGTATGCATATTGGCAAGGTTAGGTTTACAACAAGCATGGCAGATAATATTTTTGTTTGCTGGATTCGAATTATAGCATTTTGAGGGGGAATTATTTACTGGATAATTTTGGAATTTACTTCAGCAATCAGGGCTTTTCTGTCCAAGTTTACTACATGTAAAACAGGTAGGAACATTAATTTGTGGCTTTGGTCTTGGCATTCGGAGAGTCACTAGTGTATTTTCACTGTTATTCTCCTGAATCAACTTTTCAGTTTCTTTGAATTCACTAAACGTTATTAGCTTATCATTCTGAATAATAACAGTTGTAAATGGCTTGAAATCATATGGGAGGCGTTTTAGGACTATAGCTATTAGTAAACCATTGCCCTGACTTTTTAATAAAGTGGCTACATTCTTGGTTCTAATGATATAATGAGTGATAGTTTTGCTTTGCATATTTAAGTCAGTATACAAGAAAATTATTTTTGGTTTTCCTTTCAATAAATAGTGCTCAAAATTTGAAGCTCTTTTCTCCCATCATCAGTGGCTTCTCTAATAATAAGAGACAGACTTCAATCATTGAGAAATTGAATTAATTTGGCAAATACATTTACATTCTTTTCACAGTATTCTTCATCATTGGGATGATCAAATGATGCCAAGATTATTTTGTGTCATTTTCAGATTCACATGTAACACAAAAGTTTTACCTCCCATAGTTTGTATTTTGATTCATCACCTTTGAAACAATCTATTCCTGGGATCATAACCTGTGGAGTGAGTAGCCATGGTCAAATGCAAGTTTGCAATAAAAAGAAAAAGGAACAAGAAAAAAAAATATCAAGCAAGCAAATAATATATGCAAGGCAAATTAACAGTAATAAGGCAAAGAGTTCACAAACTAAGAATTGGCATCAACATGCAAGTTCGGACAAACAAACAGTGTTTTGTCTTCTAGACAATGGAGATCAAGATTGAGTCATATCAAATTGCAAACTGGCCCATTTTATTGAGTAAGAAAAAATCACAGCATGCATTTGTGTGCTTTTGCCTATAAAAGAGGAAGAGCAAGTGTTCTGCAGTTATTCTCAGGAACATTGAAATCAATACCTTAAAATCCACTTAGATGATAAAGATCTTCTCCTACTTGATGCCTCTCCACTCTCATCAGGTACAAACTTTGTGATTTCTCTATTTCAAATAGGGAAGTTTCCAGACATATCAAAAGCTTTGATTCTATGAAGATTACTGGTCCAGATAAAATTTATCGGGTTGTTCTTAGTCTAGAGTTATCTCCAATCTTGGTAAAGTTGTTTAACCACTGCCTGAAAGAGAAATGTTTTAACAATTATCAAGTCCTCCTTTCAGGTAGTTCCATGAAGGACATTAATGACTTGAAGCCCATAAGATCAATGCAGACATCCCCTCCCCAGGCTCTTTCCTCAGTTCTACTCTCTTTCTGCTCTGTATTAACAATCTGCCTAGGAATATTTTTTCAGATCTTTTGTAAATATTTATGCATATGAAAACACATTTGAGATGTGCACTTCCAAAGTTCAAGATGATCAAAGACTGGCAGCTGATTTCTCCTCTGACCTAGCTCTAAGCAATTACAATACATAAAATTTGAAATTAGTAACATTTCCTCATCACTGAGCAGACCATGAATCTTCTCCAGTTATGATGGACTGTTGCATTCTCATTGAGACTCTTACTTTGAATGTCTTTTGGGATTCAAATTTACCCTAGATATCAAGTTGTACTCAAGATTCATTGCTAAAGATGCTGAAAAAAATTGTTGGGTCCTTTTACTGCTCCAGTAAGTACCTGACTCCTTCTGCATTTCTTTACAAAAATGGATTATTATTGCTATATCTGAGCTGTAGTTGCCTAATCCTCCCTTCCAGCTTTGACAGAGTTCAAAATCATTTATGCAAACTTGTGGAGGATAACTTATTTTCCACTTTACAGCTCCCTTCACACAGTTGCAATGTCACTTGCAGAGTCTATTGCTACGTAAATGGCAAATGTTCACACAAGCTCCATTCTTTAGTACCTCCTGCTAAGACCTTCATAGCCAAGACTCGCTTTGCTACATACACATATTTGAATCACCCTTGTTTCCTACGTATTCCACTGGCAAGAAGCATGTTCCACCCAGAAATCTTCTTCCCAAGAATATCTATTTTGTGGAACAAGCTCTTGCAAGAATGCTTCCCTGAACACTACTCACTTAACTTCTTCAAGACTAAATCCAATTGTTACCTATCCTTATAATCTGCACTTTCTACCTCCTCATGTTCCTATCACACAGCTCATCCAGTAGCCTTCTACCTTGAACATTAGAAAATAATTTTCATCATAAAATTATGGTATATCTCCACAAGAAATATTTTTTTCAAAATCTTCTGGGCATGTGTCTTGCTAGTTTAGCCTTAAAATTGTCAGCCATGTAATTTAGCATTTGCATTCTACTTATAAGCTATGGAAAACGTTTCTTACATTTTCTTTTTTACTTTCATAAGTACTTAATGGTGAATAGAATATTGTTTACTATTTAAGTAAACAATATTCTATTCACCATTAAGTACTTATGAAATCTTAACAGGAGCTCTAGCATTGACTTTGACTTATCTATAGGCTTGAGATAGTGGCATCACTTGTTGCCAAGTTGAGAATGCAGAAGCATCAGGCAAGCAACATGATGCAGAGAATAAAATAGACTGAAATCTAGAAAATTATACTGAAAGGAAAAAAAAAGAAGGAAATTAAACTGTGCAGTCTACCAAGTTGTACCATATCAAATATCATGTATTTAAATATCTATAATATATATTTTTAGAAAAGAAACTAAATAACATAGTTACATATATCTATATTTACTGTAGTTATTTAATTTCATAATTTAAAACATAATCATTTTTTTAAATCAAATCTCCAGTTGTGTAGAACTTTAACCAATTTTCACTGAGTACATATTATTTTGCTTTTCAAATTTTTAAAAGTAGAAATATCCAAAGTAAGCTAAAAATAAAGAAAAAGTAATATATTAACAGTCTGGTCTTGCTACTTAGTAATGAGATATTCTGCTTTTATGATAAGATGGGACATGCTTCAAGTGGTATCAAGTAATGCCCCATTTTACTATAAAAATGGAATATCTTATTACTAAGTGAGATTAGTTTGCATAACTGATAAATATGTAGTCATTGTGTTATCTATCTATCTATCTATCTATCTATATATATATATATATATATAATACACACTTTAAATTTTAAAAATATAAAGAAAACAATAAAAAAATCTTGTACACATTATGATATACATTAAGTTGTTTGCTTCATAAAGTTCTTGTTGATCTCTGAACAAGTTATATCATCTCTATATTTTTGCTACATGTGGAGCATAAAATCTCTAAAATCTTGAAACATTAGCACATTTCAGTTACTTTGTTTCCTATTAATTTTTTTTATTAATATATATTCAGTAATCTGGCATTGTTTCTTTTATATCATTACATATTTAGTATTTGCTACCATGAGTGTTGATCTGATCTTGAAAACATGATTTTTTTTTTAACTGATATAACCTAAAATCTGTGAATAATTTATTATTCAGTGATTAATATATATTTATGAAAAACCAATGCATGTACAACTTTTACAGGTTTACAATGACATGGCAGTATTTGTAGAATTTGGAGGGGGAGAATCAGTACACAACATTGTGTTCAAAATATTTTTTGTGAAAGTATTTTTGGGAGTATTTTTTATCTCTATATTTAAAGGGTAAAAAATTTATTTTTTTAAATATTTTATTGGTTGGGATGATTCCTGCAAGTATCATATATTTGTAATTGAAAAATATTTTTCAAAGAAAAAAGAAACATTTACACATAACTGCAAACACAAATTTATACAGATTATATCATTATGTGAGATATTCTGTTTCTTTGAAATGTTATTAAATTAATTGGTTTGTTATATACATATAATTTCATTTAGATTTTACTTATTCTCTGCTGTATGAATGTTTTTTTTTTATTTCTGTAGCACTTTATATTAGGAGAAATATATATTCCACCACAATTTTTATATTCTTGTCTTGATTTGTGATATAATTTTCAAATATAGCTCTTCAAATCTCATTTGTTTTGAATCCAAATGGGAATTATTGCTATCAAAACAAATGAGATTTGAAGAGCTATATTTGAAAATTATATCGCAGGAGATTACCTACATTTTATTTTCAAAAAGATACATTGGAAAATGTAATCAATAACAATTTGTAATTTAAAGTATAATTCAGCAAAAAAAAAAAATGATATTTGAACCATTATCTCTACTTCTGCATGTAAATGAATTGCATTCACATACCTTTTTCCAAAATGTAATAACAGAAATTACAATTCAGACAAACTCCCCAACAAAATTTTATTAAAAAGAAACATTGCTGAAGTATAAAATTTTAGTATCCATGAAACCTGTCAAATACTATTTTAATATTTCAAATGCTCTCAAAAGGGAAAAATTGATTGCTATGGTGCTCTCTGCATCTTTAGATTGATTTAATCTTTGTCAAACTGACTACCTATTTCTCCTAAAAACCATGATCTAATAGCTAGTTCTCCAATTCTACTACAAGAGTGTTTCTTGTTATTTTCTGGTAATTATAGAATTGAACCATCAAACTATGACTGGGAGAAATTTAATGCTATTTTTAGTGTATAGAAGGAATCATAATACAATCTTTGTTCTTGATCTCAGACTAGTTGACTCAGATTAAATAATACAAACTCTGTTCACATATGTAATCTCTAGTGTGTATGCAATCTCTAAATAGTCTATAAAATGGGTCCACACCACCTTTCAATATATGTCTGTATCTCTGAGATGAGGTTTATGATTACTTACATTATTCCAGGTGCTTGCGAAATGTTGAACAACTTTTGAAGATTGTCCCGATGTTATGTGAACCAGATCTTTTGTATTTTCTCTGATAATCACTTCACATAGAAAACAGCTTTCTTGTCCACAGCCTGATTCAAGCTAAACTTTCACTCCTGGATTTGCCTCTTGTATGCAAGCTCTGGTGCTATGGTGGAAGTGAATGGAGTAAGATTGAAGCCCTTCTGCTTGTCCAGATCCATTCATTAGTACTGCCCCCTCTCTCCCTTGCTCTATTTGCTTGCACTGCAGCCTGTCCTGTGCAGGTTGAGAGCAAACTGTTCTTGGCAGGATCATGTTACCTGATGCCACCACCTCAGTTAGGTACAATATGACAATATTTCCATGTTTGTAACAAGCAGTGCTGAGAGCTACAAAATCAGAAAAGAAATCCAGGTGTATAAGACAGTAACAGGGGCCAAGATTAATCACAATAAGTCTAATGGCTTGTGGTTGGATTCATGGAAATGTTTGCCTTTCCTGGGTTTCTTCAGTTGGATGGATGGGCCATTAAGATACTCAGTGTCTGGTTCAGTCCTGACCTCCAACTGGAGAAGAATTGGTCAAAAGTTCTGGAGAAGGATTTAGCCGCATTTAACCAGTGGCTGTGAAAGAAACTCTCCCTGAAGGGGAGACAAGCTCTCATTCTATCACAAGTGCTGTCATGTGCTGAAGGTTCTTTCTCAGATACAGGCCAGCCTCTCTGAGATCCAGCTGTTGTCAAGAGAGACATTATATTGGTGTTAGTTGTAGGTGGGGGCATTCACAATGATCTGATCAAGGTGCTCAGTCTGATTAGGGAGAGTTTTGCCCCATATGACCATAGACAGCTGGATTGAAATGCTTCACTCATGATAATGCATCACTCACTCGGCTGATAATTCAGGACATGCATTGGGTTGGCTAAAAGCCTTTCACAGCAGGACTGGTCACTTCGCCAGAATGCGTCCAGTGTGGTGGAATGGAGGAGTCCATTGAGCATGCCTTCTTTCATTGCCCAGTCATATGCCCACTGTGTGAGCTTATTGAAGGCTACATAGCTGCACAGACAATTCTTTGCCTTCAATACCAGTTCTCTTTGTAGCAATGTGAGTTCATTGGTGGAGAGGAGGAAGCACTCTGTGGTTGATTGCCGTGATAAGAATGGTAATATGGACAACGAAGATGAAAGAAGTTCACAGCATTGTCCCTCTCTTCCAATCACCTGGTTGCATTCTTCAAGTACCAGCTGAAGGTCAAGATCAGGGTTAGAAGCAGAGGCTTTCTCCCAAGAACTTTGCTGAAAGGTGGATAACTCTAGCACAAGTGGTACATGTGAATGGTGTTAACCTTGAGTGGCATCTCAAGCTTTCTGCTTGAAATATTTATTCTTTCATGAAAAACATGCTCACCCTACCCAGTTAGGTTAGTGTAGAAGTTTTTTGTATCTTTTTTTCCCAAAATTGGTTAAGTTAACTAGAAAGTGAATGATCATGGCCTAATTTTATTTTTTTAGTCCCCATCATTTTCCGTTTTCATTCCCCCCTGCCAATCCTTCTTTTGTGACAGAAGGCATAATTCTCTGGAACAATGGAATCATTTCATGTTTTTATTTTTATATTATTTTTCTACACATTCCCGTTGTACTTTTAACTTGCTTTTCTGCCACATTTATCTGTGAGGAGGGTCCCATACTTATATTTTCATTGCTATACTTACTTAATTTTTCATCAAAATAATAAGAAATAACACCATGAAAACATGGTGTTATTTCTTATTACTTTGTAAATAAGAAATCATTTATACCTTTTATCTTTTACCTTTGGCAATTGTGGTATGGATATATTTTTTGTATAAATGTGGTATTGTGGTGGAAGGATTTATTATGTATGCTTGGGTCTGTGAATGTTACTAGTTAAGTTAAACCAGTGATTCCCGTTTTTGGCTTTGTGCCACATTTGTATATTTTATATACAATAAATATTCATTCCCTATTAGATTGGGCACTTCGACATGGTGTGAAAGTTGTCTTGCTAGAACAATTACAACTGAGTAGTGAATTCAATCTTTACTGGGTGTCCACATTTTTGGCCTTGTGCTGCACCTAAGCTACACTTATAAAATCATTTGTCCTACTAACATATTTTCTTTTAGTTTGAATGTTTTGTTATACTTTGTTCTCATTTTTGTGTTCATTCCCTCCACCCTCATTTCATGATTTCATATTTTTGCTTATTTTTGTAAGCAAAAGAAAAAATGGAGACAAAAAAGATAATTGTACATATGATGAAATTTTTATACTGTGGGTGTTTTAGTAAGATCTCTGTGAATATGCGGTATTGTGGTATGTGTTGGACTGAATAGTGATGGATGAATTCTTGTGGTGAATGAATGAATGAATGGGTTGTGAATCAGATTAACTAGATTTAGAATAGTTAGTGAAAACTATTAGATTGGAACCAACAACATCATATCACTTGAAGTATAGAATTGAAGGAAATAAAGGACAAGTTCTAATCCAGCTTCAGTTATTATTCTATTATCTAATAATAGAATCTTTAATTTAGCTATATCAGTAATCATTTACAAACTTTTATGAGTATAAGCAACACCATATGAATTCCATATACTTACTGGAGAAGATTTCCATCATGCAATGTAAACATACTTCTTCAGGGTTTTTGAACATATCTTAAGAAGCAATGAACTGTGGAGAATTTAAATTATAGAAACATAACCACATTTATCCATAGGTAGTTGTTATTCAAATAATAAACTTATACCTGAATGAAAACTGTTGGTTATTCCTTCTACCCTAACTATGTTTATTCCTTGTTAGCAGACACTTCTCTCAAAATCTGCAGCACATTGATAAAAGAAAGAATCATGCAACACCTTACCTAGAAGCTAAAATGATATATAAGAAATTTGCATTTTTCAGAGCACCATTGTAACTTTTCTTTCTTCTAATTTAATGGCTAGATGTAGTAACACTCACTAGTCTTATTGAATGAAAACTGTTGGTTATTCCTTCAAGCAAGCAAAGCAAAGTAAAAAGACTGAGTTATTGAAAAGTCTTGCATCACAGTCAGTAGGAAAGAAAATAAGTAAAGGAGAAGAGATAAATTTGGAAAAGGGTGTAGAGAGGGTTAGTAATATTTATGATGTTAAAAAAAATTTACTTATGAGTATGGCTAAACTGGTAATATTTATGTTAGGTTAGATTTTTTAGAAGTTTATTTATAAATGAAAGGATTTATATGCTCTCTTTACTCTCTGTTCATTTGTAGTATAAATCCTAACCCTATTTTTTAAATTTTATTTTTTAATAGAGAAGTTTATGAATCTTATTTTTCTTGTTTGATTTACTGAAATTGAAATTCAGATATTTTGAAATTCCCTTCAATTTTACAATGTTTTTCTTTTTTGATTTAGGAACCGATCTATTTATGATATATTTTATTTTATGGATGGATAAAATCTAAAATTGATTTTAATGACTTACAAAATTATGAAATTATATTTAGCAGTTAGGAAGGCTGCATAGCCAGTTACCATTCTCTTATTGTTCTACATAAAATCTAATGGGATACTATTTTTATATGATATATTTTATTGCTATTGAGGGTTGTATTAAATAATTATTTTTAGTAAACTTTTCAGGTATAATGGTAATCATTTTGTATGGTTGTTTATTTTAGTACAGTTGCTGTTATTTTTAGCAATTCTTGCTTACCCACAACCAAATCATTACAGTATAAATTTACTTCTGGAGGAAACACCAAATAACCTACCCAATGAGTTTATATGAATGGATGGCAGGACAAAAAGGGATGATGATGTTACTTAGGTTATATCAACAAAAGACAAGTTATTAAGAGCTGTGATTGCCCACAAGCAGGAAGTGTGCTTTCTTTAATCTTTGTTTTAATCTCCCATTTAATCTTTATTTTTAAATTCTTAATGTCTTCATAAATAGGTCGCAAACGCCTTCAAGGAGATACTAATATCACAATTTTATTCACTTGAATTACTAACAGGTAAATAATTTTAACTTGTAGCCTATTATTACTTTTCTTTCAATAACAATTTTCCTTAAGAATGATATGTGATAATTGACTTTTCTTAAGGCTTTTTTCTCTTGTTTTTAATTTTAACTTCTTGCTGGCTAGAGCTCATAGGTTATTCATCTCATTAATCAGATATCCTGTATATACTTTTGTTAGATATTAGCAGAGATAGATTTTTTCATTTCTTAAGGCACTGTTCCTATCAGTTCATCATGAATCCCACACCATTCCTTATTTAACTGAATGCCAAATACAATGAAATAATAAATGGTTTTGTTTTGGGACAAAGCTTTATTTTACAAATTTGGAAAATATAAATTATGACAACTTAACTTATTTGGTAATGTTTTTGAATGAGTCATGTTGTTGTTTTGGATGTAATAATTAAATTAATGATAAAACATTTGAATTCAATACTTAATGTAAATATGACTAAGTACATAGTATATGTCACCCAATGAACACCAAACTTACTATGAAAGATAATGAAACTAGTTTGCTACCATTATTCTCTTGCAGATGCTCAATTCAGTATATTTTTTATACTAACCATCATTGTTTTTTAAAGATATTTTTCTCTTTTTATAAAAGGAGTCTTTTTTTTCTTCTTTTTTTTTTGCTATGTTTTGTTTCTTCATTCTATTGTCTCATCATCAATCAATGTTTTTTCTGTTTGGCACAAACCTTTCTCAATTGATTTTTATGCCCATTCTCTTGAAATAGATCCATCTGCTTCAATTTTTCTCATCTTTTCTGATTGCACACAGAAACAACTCTCTACTTATTTTATTAATATTAAACCTTATTCAGACTTCTACCAGTCAATAATCTCCCAGTTTTCTTCTGTTTTTTTTTCTATCTAATATGTTCTGATCCATCTCTCATTACCCAAATATCCCTCCCATAATTCATTCTTAACAAAATTTTTTCTACATTCCAATGTAAACTAAAAATAAAATTTAAACTTAGATTCAAAGGGAAAAGAACAAAACAATATTGAACTGAATTTGAGGAAAGATACAAAGAAAAAAAAGTTTGTAACTTCAGAGTAATTCAATATATGAATTTGTTACTATGTATAAAATAAATAGATGAGAATTATTTCATGAATTGTTGAATTTGACTCTGGATAGCCATTTTATTGGTTACATGTCAATCTCATTCTTTCTGGTGGATCACATAGAGCTTGTTTTCTTTTTATAGAATACTGTCTTATTTTTCAATTTTATTCTGGATATATACAAAGATATACAAACAATCTGCACCACAAAGAAATGGTCAGTATTGGAGACAGTCACCAGTTTATGTTTAGATCACTTTATTGATAGCTTGTTTGGTAGAATGCCTGGACATGACTTAAAAAGTCTATTATCTGGAAATCAATGCAGAGAAGATCAAAATGATTACCAGTAACATCAAAGGCATCAGTACTGAAACTGGAAATAGTTCATGTTTTCAGTTGCCTGGGAGCCATTGTAAAGGAACCAAGGTTTGAAATATTGTCCAGGATTGCATGGACAATATTAGAAATAATAAACCTGAAAGCCATGTACTCTATGATCATAATATTCTTGTATGCCTGTGAATTGGGGACCTTGACAACAGATATAGGAAGAAGATACAAGCCACAGAGATAAAATACTTTTTAAAATCCTAAGCATATCCTACAAAGAAATAAGTTGGATGTTATCAACTGTATAATCAAATTAATGATACCCGAGCCACCAGGCCCTGCATGGGGAAACCAAAATAAGTTCCAGTAAATATACTTGAAAGTTATCATTTCAGATAGTCCATACTCTACTTGTTTACCTGGTATTTTTCCTTTTCTGCTTTAATTATATTTTTTTCCATTATAAAGAATAAACTTTTATGGTTTGAGGCACATTGATTACTAATATATATATATATATATATATATATATATATATATATATATATATATATATATATATATATATATATATATATATATATATATATATGAGATGTGCAATTTAACAGAAAAAACAACTTTTTTCAGTTTCATCTTCATACCGTGAAACCACATTGAAATTTTTTATGAAACCAAACGATTTCAGTTTCATTTTTATATCACTACTGAGCAACCATATCCAAAGAAACACTATTGAAAACGACTTTCAGATGTTAATAAAATTAAGTTTATTAACATTTATACCATTGTAAGCAAAAAAGATTGAACAAAAATATGTTAAAAACATTTAATTGACTAGTTTTAAGAAATAAATCTATTTGTTTACAAAAGAAATGAAGAAGAAAAAAGGAAATACAACATGTCTGAAAGTGAAATCTATTCGTTTCAGTTTTAAAAAAAACTTTTTACAGTAAAATTAAGTTAACAACAAAATAGCGAGTAAAAATAAATAAAAACTAGTTGCCAGTTTCATTCTTAATGTTAAATTTTATGAAGTTGGGTTTTTTGTAAGGGTTTTCTAGTAAGCCATTATGCCAATCCTGAAATAAAGTTTTGTAATCAAGACTTGTTTTTCATCCTTTTATTTTTTTGGATTGCAAATAATTAATTTGTTATTAGAATTTAGTTATCAGTTTGCGTTAGTTACAACCAACCTTGAATGAAGCTAAGTGTAGAGCTCTTAATTTTCAACAAGGTCAAGAAAGTGAGTCTAGTTCTTTTTATATTTAGTGTTTCCAAATTACAACTACATCTTCTGAACAAATACAGGCATAATGCAGTTGTTAAAAAAAATTACTACTGGGTGATTTATTATCCTGAAAAAAAACAAAAACTACAATAAAAATAGCAATCATAAGAAGACTAATGTATATTAGTCCAGTTTTAATAACATTTCAATAAAATGAGTAAATTTTATTCAGATTCAGATATATATCCAATCAGAAACCTTTGTCTTATATTGTCAAGAAGTTCAATGTTGACAACTTCCAAGACACAAATATCATCAACTTTCAACAGAAACTTTTAGATGAACTACCTCAATGACTACCATCATCCATTGAATACCACTGGGACTAACTGAAAAAGGCTAGCAGCACATCCCATAAAGACACACTGGGATTCAAGACAAAGAGAAATCAAGATTGGTTTGATGGCAGTTATGAAGAACTACAACTAATTACCAATAAAATACAATCCTTCATTAACTTGCAAAACAACTAACAGTCTGTCACAAAAAGGAGGCTATACACAAGCAAAGACAGAAGTTCACTCAAGACCTGAAAAATCAATTGTAGAGATAAAAAGCTACTGAAATTCAACAACTCACAGATGCCCATGACGCTTGTGGTTTCTTCAATGCTACAAAAACTTTGGCCCACTAGACCATGGTCAAGCTTGTCTCAAAGTTAAAGATGGATAAACAATATTGAAGACCAACACTGACATAAATGCTAAATGGTGAGAGCACGTTGAAGACTTACTGAAACAAATTCATCACCTTTGATAGATTATATCATGCATTATTTTCCAAGACATCCTGTTGATGAGTCCCTAAATAAACTACCAATACTTAAAGTCAGGGAAGCCATCAAAACAAAGACAAGGCTTGTGAACTAGATAAAATTTCAGCAAAAGTCTACAAATCTGGAGGCAATCTTATTCAGTACCAACTACAGTAATACATTGTGAAAATCTGGACAAATTAAGCTGTCCTACCTGATTTTAAATTAGCATCTATAAAAAGGAGACCAATTTATCTATAGAAATTACCATAGAATCTCTCATCAGCTGGAAAAATTTTCAACCATATTATAAATATTCAACTCCGACCACTAGCTGAGAGGATCCTTCAAGAAACACAAGCTGGTTTCCGTCCATACTCTGGAACAAGAGATATGATCTTCACATTATGTTGACTCCAAGAAAAATGTAGTGAACAGCTTCAACTCTTGTACATGGCATTCATTGAGCTGGCCAAAACATTTAACTCTGTGTCAAGAGAGCTCTTATGGGACATTTTCTCCATATAGTGAGTGAAACACCCTAACATTGCTCTAACTTTGTTCATCATTTTCATTGCAACAGTGATTGACATCATTAAACATGGTCTACCTCCAACAATTGAGATTGTCTACAGTAGATTATTCAACCTTGTCGGTCTTTGCTGCAAAACCAAAACATCATTGAGTTCATTGATTGAATTTCAATATGCAGATGACAACAGTGTTTCAGACCTTTCTGAATCACGCCTACAACAAGACTAAAAATTGACAACCGACATCTAGCTATCATCATCAACTGAAATAGTCCGGATAGAACCAAAGATCCAACTTTGAGAATGCAGATCACTTTCCTTATCTTGGTAGACATCTATCTTCTATCATTGTGAGTTACATCTTCTGAAATGTGTTGGATCAGCTTTTGGTCACCTTCAAAATAGATATCAGAACAGACACTAAAATGTTACAAGGCAGTAATGATTCCAACTGTCCTGTATACCTCTGAGACCTGGACAACTTATCAATGACATCTGAAATTCCTTGAAAAGAGGAGATCAAAAGAAAAGATTCAAGAACCTGCTAAAACAAAATATTTAGAAATGTAACATTTGGGAATCCAGTGCAATGAACAGGAATCTTTGGAGATCTATTGTCAGCGATAGAACAACAATTTTCAAATTCAAATGATCAGCCTAGAGGAAAAAAGATGTTGAAAAGAAAGACAACAATTTATGCCTAATCCACCATCCAGAACAACCTGTCTTCAATGTCAAAGGACCTTTCAAGCAAAAATCGCTGATTAGTCATCTCAGAATCCACAAACCCAACTGACAAAACAAAACAAGACCATCATCCATGACCTCAAGGGATAACCACAACATCAATATCTTAGTGATTTGCTTTCCCATTCATCCAGGTTTGCTTCTGTTTAAAATCATGTACTTTCTGCAATATATTTTTATATCTAGTTATTTTTCTTAAAGCCAGCTTTTTGGAGCTTGGTAACCAAGTTTTGTTCAAGTATTAGAGTAAAATAGATATGCAGTTACCCTGCATATCTATTTTACTCTAAGGGGTAAGAAATATTTCTTCACCTACCTATCTGAAAATTTAAAGAAGTTTCTCCAGCCCTCTTCAGAATGCCTTCCCAAATTTGCAAAGTGATGTTGTATGAGCTGTCTTCACTTTTCCCCAAATCTCACTAAAAACAGGGCTTGCATGAATCATCGAGTGAATTATTTTTTCTCCATTGCAAAATTACAAAAAAAAAAAAACTTGATAAAAAATATTTGTTTTATTTTACTTCAGAATTTGTCATGTACTTGGCCTCATCCTAAATTATGCTTTGGCTAATTATCAAGATTATCAGCTAAGATTTGTTGAGGGCAGTGTGAAAATTTACATACACTTGTGGATAC
This sequence comes from Acanthosepion esculentum, assembly GCA_964036315.1. Classification (NCBI taxonomy): domain Eukaryota; kingdom Metazoa; phylum Mollusca; class Cephalopoda; order Sepiida; family Sepiidae; genus Acanthosepion; species Acanthosepion esculentum. The sequence goes on from OZ038514.1 coordinate 27,287,762, forward strand.
TTCCAGTTCTGCTATTAATAAATAATTCACTTTGTGCCTCATCTTTCACCAGAAAGATTTTTACTGAATGAGGTGCTATTTCCCCAGGTTTTCACCCATATCTGAAAGTAAGTTCAGTTCTTAAGGCAAGACATAATGGTCTTGCTCATGCTTAAGCTGGTATACCTATTGACCATACTGAATTCATTTGGCAACGTGCAATGTTTTATGTTCTTATATTTGTCCCAGCACAAAGAATTTTCATCATTATTAAACCCAACAACAGTGTGAGAGTGGTGATAAAGATAGTGTTAACAAAAAGATGACAATTTTGGGAGATGCCAATAAGTTTATACAATTGGGGCCAGACAAAAGTAAGACCATTGAGCTACAGTTCCAAAATGGTTTACTCAAATTGATAAAGAATAATGTTCTTCCTGTGAACGTCAATGAGGCCATCAAACAGCTCCAGTTGTATGGTTTATCAAAGGACCACAAAGACAATTTCCCATTAAGGCCTATTTTCTATATGATAGGTTCAGTGCAACACAGATTGACCAAAAGATTACAAGGTCATTAACTTTTTCTAACTTTGTGCAAAATTGTCTCTTTGGCATTAACAAAAAATGTGTGTTCTTGTAGTTGAAGAGTTCTAGAAGTAGCAAAATAAAAAAAATCTGTAGTTTGTAGCTTGCAAATCCATATGACACAAAACATTTCTTCATATACAGCAAAGAACAAAATCCAACTTGCTTATCACTCAAGGCACTCGGCTTATATGTAAAGCAGTCAGTGAGTGGTTGAGGTGGAACAAAATTTACATTATATTCACTGTATAAAGAGAGAAGTCATATGAGCTCTCCTTTCTTGCTGGCAGTTAACATGAGTCATTGTCCCTTGTTTTGTCGAAGTAAGTCACCATTTTCTTCACAAGACTCTCATCTTCTGACCTCATAATTGTCTCACAAATGTGACAGCCTGGGTGTAAATCTCTTTATCCTGGTTCTTTGTCATAATAGGACAATTTCCACCCTGTGTGTCAGTGAGTTATTTCCAGAGGAATCATCAAACATCATCTCTGGGATATCTGCATCCTTCAAATTCTCAGATTCAATGAGTCCAATTATTTGCTCACTATCAAATGCTAAATCATCATTGGAGTAGCTCATCAATGTGCCTGAGATGAATGGGCAATGATCATTTACATGCCACAGCATTTTATCAATCATCATTGTTTGTGAATTAACAAAAGTTTATCAAATTATCCATTTGGTGGTAATGCTGCATTGATTTTTTTTTCACTTTGAATTGGTAGCAGTAAATCTTATAGTGGTCAATGTGCCATTCTCTTGGTGTAACCTTGTGCCAATATCTTTGTTATCAGATGTTTTCTTTGCAGCAATCCTCTTTATGTTCAGATAGCATCTTTCAACTTTGCCATAGCCTATAGGAACATGCACACACTATAAAAGAAGTTGGATCCCCCCAGCCATCAAAGAAATCTTTCAACTTGCTATGAAAAACAGTATTTTTGTAGGGTCCCATTCACCATTATAAAAATGTATTCTCCAACTGTCAGACGACCTTTACAAATCTTGCTGATGCAGAGATTGCCACATCATAAATCATATGGGTCGCTGTTGTAGTGTTTCCCCCCCCCCCCATAATGGGTAACATCCATTTCTAGGCAGGTCCGTACTTCATTCACACTTAAGTTGCCTTGTAATCAAAGAAGTTGGGACTAGGTCAATCAAATGACATTCATTATATACCCTAACCACTTCCCTGACAAACACTTTTGATGCTATAGGATGGATTTGTTTGACAAATTACATCATACATCATCCATCTGATACCAGGATGGCTACTCTGGCATTGTGTGGCCTTTATCTGATCTGAAGAGATTTCATTCACTATTGAAGCACATTTAGGTTGTAGTGGTTTCACCTCCTTTATCACATCATACCATCATTGCAATACTATCGTGAGCCTATTTCTCTACATCTGATTTGACATGATTTAACATCACAATTACTTATAATTTGGATATATATGAGTTGATCCAAGAGTGCTAAACTGTCTTCAGATCAGCATCTCACTTGCCACTATCATATGTATTCTCTTTTTCCAGTGAGCATGTCAGATACTCAACGATGCATACATGCAGTCTGTGAAGATTGGAAACCACTGTAGTGCTCCACATTGACTTGCAAGCCCAAAACACAATCACTGTTACATAGCCTTGCTGGGTCCTTGTAAGTGCTGTATCACATGGTCTGCAAAGATTACATTTTTATCAGTGCATATATCATTAATGTATATAGATGTTACCCATTGAACAGACATGATCTCTGATGGAAAAGCAAGAAGCTGGAAGAGAATTCCACAAACAAGAAGTGCGAGAGAAGAAACTGTTAACATAGAACCTATGGTTGCATCTTGCCATTTCAACTGCCAATCTAGTACTGCACTTAAATTCATAAAGTCTAGGTACCATAGAGGAAATTTCATCAGAACAGTTACCAAGAAAAAAATTTGTCGAAACACACAGGGAAACTGTTACAGCGGGGTGGGAAAGTGACTGAAGTTGATATGGTAGGTCAGGACCAATAACATTGCAGATTCTTCTCTGGATATTATCAAGAATTTCTAGATACATAGCAGTAGCACTAGACCAGATGGGACAATAATATTCAAAGCAAGAACGAATGGTAGACTCAAAGACGTGTAAAATAGATTCTGGTGAGGAAAATTGTCTAGCACAGCACAGTGAACCAATTTTTCTAGCAGCTGACCTAGCAATTGATTCATTATAATATTTCTAACATGTCAGCAGAAAATGTTAGTTCAAGGAGGTGTAATGAGTCACTCTCTTGTAGGTTAGCATCAACTATGCTGATGGAAGGTAAAAAGGATTCTCTCAGATGATTAAGAGAGCAGTTTCATTTCAGAGGCTTTAAAATGAAAAGGCCATTCCTTACTCCAGTTAACAGATTGTTGGTCATTTTTGAGATTTTGTCTTTATTGAACTACTCAGACTTACTATTAAATAAATAGTTGTGTCATCAGCATAGATATTTTGGGTATCTATGCTGATGACACAACTATAGCAAGTAAAAAAGTAAGATAATGACTCGTACATTTTTATTCCAAAAATACATACCAACAGAAAAAGCTTTTCCAACCCCATCCTTCCTCACACTCCTTCCTGAATCCACTCCTTCATGCAAAAATAATCCTCCTTTTCCTTCACCCTGCCCAAATCCAAAGATACTACCTCAACCAACTCTGCCAACATCACCATCATTGCCACCGCCACCTGTAAGAGACCTTGGAGCACCTCAGTCCAAAGTTTGGAAGAGAAGCACCCACAAAAAAAACATCCAGAAGCAAAAAAAGAAATACCATTCCAGGGAAGACATTGTCCTGAATATCTTACAAATGAAATAACTGTAGAAAAGTCCTCTGAAACTTTAAGTAGATAACAAAAGCAAAAGGGTCCTCACATTCTGAAAGTTGAAGAAATTCTTTTCTGGGAAGTCCCTGTTTTCATACACCATCCCTTTTATAGAGCTTTGAAGCTAACATTTCCAAGGAACATTGGAGGTTGGGGGTGGATTGTTCCAAAACAGCTCCATAAAAACTGATATGGGGCAAGGATCTAAGAGACCAGTCATTAGCATGTTCAGCCCACTTGTGCTATGCCAGTAAGTATTTGATCATGGCTCTCTAGTTAGCATTTTTGAATGGCCGAGTTGAAAAGAGCTTGACTCACAAGGGATCTCAAATGCCTTAACATGAATAAATGTTGTGTTCAAGAGACCCAACTTATTGCAAGTGGCTATAAGAGTATGCTGTCAAAGGGGTTCTGCCTCTTCTCAGCTTATTTTGATAGCTATTCAAGGAGTATTTCTTAGTAAGTTCTTCCTTGGACTCAATCTGTTCACTTGTCTTCACAAGACATTACCACAAAGGAGAAAGTGTTCCCACTCATTACTCATTAGGATTTATGCATTCCAATGACCATGAAGAATAAGAAGCCGTCTTTTGGCAGATCTGTCAATTTTTATGAGAGTGTCAGTATTGTATAATACATTATTAATTTCATTTTCATCTCTTATCGCTGCAATTGCTGTGTCTTCAAGTAGTTCACAGAATCTTGGTATTATCTTGTTGCAAAAAAAGTTAATTGGAAGGTCCTCAAATAATGCAATCCAGTCTGTTCCAAATAAATTAGCAGTATTCTTTAATACAAATGCTTTTTTGGTTTTTCCCACAAAAATGTTACAGCTGAATCCACCCAAAAAGTTAAATCTGTTTCCTGAGACTCCATGTGCAACTTTATCAGAAGTCAAACTACTGGGTTTACCCATTTTTCTCTATGCCTGTTCATTTATGATAGTGATATCAGATCCTGTATCTAGTTGCAATTTTATTTTTACATTATTAATTTTTAAAAAAAAATTTCCTTTTTTGAGATGTCTTGTTAATTTCCCTTTTAGTCTTCTTATCGTTATTCAATGTAATTAAAATATTTACATACATCTTATTTTTTCTCCATTTTTTTTGTATCTGCAACATGTACTTTTGTGTCCTAATCTCCCGCATTCATAGCATTTTTTGTTCTTGAAAAAACAATCACTTTTAAAATGCTTACCTCTACAACCGTGGCAAGTATTAGAAGGGTTTATAGTCTGTTTTTACTGTTCTGTTAGGATTTGAAAAACATTTGTAGTTTTTCTCTTAGATGGTCGGACACTATGTGAATTGTCTTTATCCTCAATCCTTGCAGTATCGAGTTTCAAATTCACAATATGTTGACACTCTCCGCTATTTTCTGGAGAACTAATTTGTGATCCATTTCTAATTTAGCACCTATCCTCGATCTTATCTCCACATCCTTATTAGAAGTCAAACCCTGTACAAATATCAGGCATTTAAATAAATCAGGAGTTAATTCATTTAACTTGAACTTTTCACTTTCTCAATTCACCACTCCTGCATAAATGACAAAATCTTCATCATCAGACTTTACTAAGTTAAAATATTGCCATCATGCATTAAATAATGATCTCCTATCACTAAAAAGTTTTGATAATATTAGAACAGGCTCATCAAAATTTATCTCCCCTGGTTTTTATTAGCAAAATATAATTCACTTATTTTTCATGTTCAGCAGGGGACAATTTCTTCAATAATAACCAAACATTCTTTTCATCATTCCAATGCAAACAAACCTTTTTGAAGTTCCTTTTGTATCTTCTATCATAAACTGGAAAAGTTATCCCTTCATCTGGATTGTACACAAATTTGCTGATTGAATTAGCAACAGTATCTGGAGTGAATGAATCTGAATTTTTTCCTTCCACCGTTTTGGTAAACAACTCAAAAAAACTTCTGTTGTAATTGCTGTTCATTTTGTTGTTTTTGTTGCTGTAATTGTTCTTGTTATTGCTTTTGTAGTGCCAACATTTGAACCATGATAGTTTTGAATTCTTCCATTCCGCTGTACTCTGCTGAATCTTCATGTAAATTGAAGGAATCCTTGCAAATCCTCATCACCACTTTTGTGATGTCAATGAACACTTGTTGCCACTTTTGTAATGTCAACAAATACTCGTTGTCACTTTCGTAATTCTCGTTGTAGTAGAAACTTTGTAATCACAGATACAACTATAGTAACGCTGTGGAACAATACTAGTGTCGGATGCCTTTGAATAATACATGCACTAATAGCACTTGCTGAATAATATTCGCTTGAAAAGTAACCACTGAATAGTGATCTGTATAGTGAATAGTATAGAGAATAGCGATCCATATAGTAATAGAGTAGAAATAGTGATCATTTAGACGTCACGCTAGTTCCCATATATACATTTCTTTTACCATCATCTACTTATGCAAAATGAGATCACCTGTGTTTGCTCTCTGGTGGTCTGTGTTCAAACTCCAGTGTTGGCAGCAACACTTTATTCCCTATATAACACACAGGAACTGGAATAACTCACAAGGTACTCTCGTTTAGCACACACCTCAACACACTGAACTAACATGCACCGATGCTCATACGGTTTGCCTCATTTGCAATTTGCTCGTCTTATGTGCAAATTTAGGCTATGCCACTCTGGTCCTCTTGGACCTCTGAGGTAATTCTCCAGCACAGAAAGCGATATATAAATTTTTATATATAAAAACAATTTTGGGGAAATCTGTGACAAAGTGGAAAAAGTTTTCATACAGCATATTTTGTCCTTTAGAACTTCATCAGATTAAAGTGATGTTTATGTTTATGTTGATGTGATGTGACCTGGACAGTAAATTTATGTCCAGGTTCTTAAAACATTTCACCTTTCTTGCAGATCTTCTATTATCACAATATGGGATACATAATAACAAAATGTGATGGAAATATAAATGAAAGAAACTAGATGAAATCAACTAGATTATCTACCCAAAATACATATTTAAAAAAAAAAAACTACATTTAAAAAGTTTCAGTGTCCTTCTTGTGCATATGTATTTGCATCAATATAAACATCACTTTAGTTCGAGGAAGTCCTAAAGGATGAAATACATGACACAAAAACTTTTTCCACTTTGTTCTGTGTTTAATTATAAGATTGGATGAACCAATACTGCATATGTTTATTTAATGATACAACCATAGTGAAAGACATGATAATCGCAAATTAATAAAAAATAGAAAAAATAAAAAAGTACTGCTAGATTACATCAATATATTTGTTCTTTATTTTTCTGTAGAATAAATACATTTTTAGTGACTCCATTTGATTAATTTTAATATTGAAAGGAATTTCTTTTTTTCAGAATTACTAAGTCATACCATAATACCTTCTTTTGTTTATTTTCAGCGGTTAGTAACATTGGATGTCCCGATGTGGCTTTCAATACCCGACATTACTTAGCCACATTCCGTAACACGTGTTATGTCTTCATCAATACAGAAAAATTTTGGAATGAAGCACGTGATTATTGTTGGTGGCTAGGAGGAGAACTTGTTCACATTCATGACATGGAGACAATGGAATTTTTAAAAAGTATTTTAGACTCAAAAGAACTTGGTTGGAATAAAAATGGTGTTTGGATTGGTGCTAGTGATGATGCTAATGAAGGTCATTGGATGTGGACAACAGGCAAGTGTCATTTTATTTGTCTATGTAACTTAAATGTAATTCAAATTATCATTTTGAAGAGTGCTTTAAAACAAAAGTGTGTTGAATGTAACAGACTTTCATTTGGGATTTTTACAACAAACTGCAGTCTTTATAAAGATTTTATAATTATTATTTTTTTACTCTTATTCTTTTCATCTTACTTTCTGCTGCTTTTTAAGGCAGCTGTTAATACCTTTGTGATAATTGTAGGTTAGGTAGAAAGCCCAGAGCAGAAACAAAGAATAAGCCCTTAGCATAACTGATATCCATTTCCGTTTTTTCATTTTGCCCCCAAAAGGCAATAAATTTCTCAGATTTCTCCATGGCAAACTTTACACAGATGCTCTAATGTTGCTTCATTATGTCCAGTCCAAATCAATGTATAAATTAAACAACGATGACAACATTACATTCTAAAATTGACATCCTCTCAGCCCTACATTCACCATAAAGCATAAGCAGTTGTGTGTGTATCTGTCTACTTTACGTCAGGGGCTTATCGGAAAAGATTCAGAAAATCATCAATTCGTAAAAGGACAATATTCAAAAAGAGTACACTCTGCGGAGACATTTCTGCTGAATCAAATATAATATTTTTGGGAACATAACCAAGAACTGTGTGTACTCCATTCTTTGCAGTTATGACAAAGACTATAAAGTTGAAGCTGGACTGGCTGGAGGAGCATCGAAATGCCATAGTGAGAGGAGAGGCAACTTAGGCTGATCAAATGACAAAGGGCAGTCATTAACCACTGTCAAATTTGACATCTGAAAGAATCAGTTCATATGCTAGTCTACGAGGACCACCTTAATAAGCCTAGCATACAAATAGATACAATACAGGAGGTGCTAAGAAAGACAGACATGACAGCATGTCTTCAGCAGCGGCAGCTGTAACAAAAAGAGAAGTTTCAGTGAGTGCAGTCAAGCATGACAAGCAGCATCAACACGCATCTGCAGGCTGGTTATGGCTACAAGTTCTCCACACAGAATACAAGTGTATATGTGCATGAAAGCATTTAAAAATACATATGAGGATGGGCTGAAAAAGGTGACTATGAAAGAATAATGCTAGAGCTATGAAATCTTGCATACATTAATTTCAACTTTTTCATTAATAACTGCATTATTTTGTTCTGGGTTAAATGACATCTAACTGTTCAAAAAAGGCTCCAAAAGTAAAAAGTAGTGACTTCTCTTGAAAATGGACAAAATTTGATATTGTGGTGTTATCCAGTACCTGCAGAAAAAGGGTTTAAACCTCAAGAACATTCATGCTGACATGGTTGTTACATTAGGAGATGACACTCCAGTTTTATCAACAGTGTAAAAGTGAATTTAGGAGGGGTAGGGAGAGTCTTGAACATAACCCAAAGTCTGGATATACTGCATTTGCCAGCACTGAGGAAAACATTCATAGTGTTCACCACATGGTGATGGATGACAGGCAATTGACCATAAATCAAATAGCCAATTCTATTAGCATATCCCATGTGAGAGTTGAGAATAATCTGCAGAATGAACTTGGCATGACGGCAGTTTCTGTTTGGTGGGTTCCACATTATCTAACACCTGATCAAAAGCACACAGGCTGATCACATCATGGGAAAATCTTTCATTGTTTTAGGCAGCTGGTTTCCTTAAACTTTTCCTAATCCAGGATGATTGTTGGGGTCTTCAATTTGAGCCAATCCTCACCTGCTCCAAAGAAGACCAAGCTCATTTCATCTGCAGAGAATGGGATAAACTCAGTTTTTGGGGATGAAAAAGACATTATGTTTATTGACTGTCTTCAAAAGTGCTACCCCATCAATGGAGAGTACTATTCCAACTTTCTATGGTAGTTACAAAAGGCTGTCAGGACGAAACACCCAGGAAAACTGGCAAAATGGGTCTGTTTCATCAGGACAGTGCTCCAGCTCACAAGGTCTTGATTTCAATGGCTGCTATGCATGACTCTTGCTTTGAACTGGTTGATCACCCTCCCTATTCTCCTGATTTGACCATCATTTGTTCCCTAACATGAAAAAACACTTGGCTGGGAAGCAATATTGCAGGGATGATGTCATATCTGCTGTTGTTGACTTTTTGATCAACAGGATGAACAGTCTTCTGTGAACAGTCAGTTTACCTGAAAAGAAACAATGCAGTTATTAATATGAAGAGTTGAAATTAATGCATGCAAGATTTCACAGCTCTAGCATCACTCCTTCATAGACAGCCTATGAACTTTTCAGCCCAGCCTTGTATACTATTGAATTAAAACAGCATTACTTGCCACAATAAAGTCTTCATTATATGATGACCTTGGGGTTCAGCATGTTTTTAATTTAAAGTATCATTGCTAACAATCCAGTGTGTCCTCAACAATATGTTAAACTGATACTGAAAAATAATCTTTTATGTAAATTTTTAAGCATAAATATTCATCCTTTTTGATTATCCACAGATCTTGTAGCTATGTACCAATCAATAAATTAATCAATTTAGTACTTGAAAATACCATCAATTAAGTAGTTCTTAAGTAACTGAAAAATATCTTCATATCATGTGATTATTGACATGAATCAGGGTTAAATGAGAAAAGAAGCCAAGAAATATTGATTAGAGATTAAACTTTAAAAAATGAGTCTTCACTCTGCAATCTTTCACAAATCTTCTGTTGATTCTTTTTTCTCAGATACCTTACATTTATAGATTACAGGCACTTTCAAAATTTGTTGAAACTGATATTTGTTTTCAAGAATTCACTTCTAAGCATGTGACTTTATTTTTTAATGATACAAACCTAAAATAGTTATCCTAATTTATATAGTAAACAAGACATTCATGTATAACATAATATCATCAGCATTATTTATGGATTATTTTATACTAACATCCTTATTTTTTTTGAAGAGGACACTTGATTAATTACCTATTAATTATGGGCCTACTGGAATTATTTTGAACATTCATTAATTCTATAAAATGATCTATTTAAATAGCTAACCAAATATACTTCTTTTAAACTGGTTTGATTGATAATTTCCTGTTTTGTTTATATTCTTTGTGTTTGGCTTTCATTATTATTGCATTGGTGCATTATTTTTAACAGGAATTAAATCTGTTATTTCTTGTTCTGTCTATAATTGTTCACACATTTTCTGTAGTTTTGAGACTACAAAAGACCACTGCCATCTTCTCTTAATCAATTTTTACCATAATAGACAAATTTTCTTGCTTGATATACATCTCAAATGGTTCTCACTCATCTCTTGATCATCATTGGTATACTAATATACATACATTTGGACAGAGACACCAGCTACATGCCACCCAAAATGAAAAGATTCCTACATTGTCATGTAATTTCCATAAGCCAGACCACTCTATATAATTCTCAAGGTGATGTACATTTATGTGTAATGGTATAATATTGAAAGCATAACCCCGGTATGCAAAAGCATTTACAATACGATGGATGCATGTTCTGCAAGATGCTTTACAGCCTGTATACACTCTACTTTCAAAAGAAACTAATGCTAATCCTCATGAGTGGTTATTTATTATTCACACCATTTTGTGAAAGGAGGTTTTATTTCAACATGGTTGTTCATATCTGGAACAGTTCTGAAACATCACATAAAACAATCAATGTATGGAAAAGGCAGAATTTATTGAAGCTAATCTGCATTATGTGCACATTCATCTTTAGAATGGCAAGGAATCTTGAACCTGCTGTTTATGTACAAAAGAGCCTTTTGAAATGCATAACCCAATCTTACCTCCTCAAAACTTACATATATCAGATCTCAATGAAAATACAGCACAAGACAAATTGAAACTTATTACACCAGTAGATGAAACCTCAATTCCTTGTATATGAGATTCTTATTGTCTTAATAACCAGGCCTCTTTTCACCAATCTGAACAAGTGTGCAAGGTCACTTGGCATTTTATCTTAAAAATACTTTTAATAATTCAATTCCATATTTACTTAACAAAATTTCTAAAATAGTTTTGCTTGTTATCATAAAATTCTTACTACTAGCAGAGAAAATTGTAGTAAACTTGTTTCCCCACTTTTGTTTGTATAAAGAACTCGACTTCTTCTTAAATACATTATACTACTATTACTGTATGTACTCTGTCTTTGTAGAATAAAACCTAAATTTGTTTTTATTACAGTCTTGTGCTACTTCATTACTACTACTAAATTGGTTAAATACACTTATATTGGGCTTTACAGTTACCAAAAATCCTTAATTCTTGAGTTCAGTTAATGTTGCTTACCAAATACTTTACTTTTTTGGGTACATTTGAGCTAGAAGCTAACTTTGCAGTTTCTTTCTTTTTTAGAAACAATGATAAATTGACTGTTTGCAACTGATATTTGATAAGTTTTCATTCTTTCTAAATTCATTTAATAAAAAATCTCTATTAACCACACACAAAATTATAAATTTAAATACAGTAAAAGATTTGTAGATACATTTTATATATTAATGAAGGATGTTGTAAATAAAAAAGAAATTCATTCCAGACAATTAATTTTACTACTCCTAGCATTGATTAGCTTGACATTCCTGCTGACAAGGGTGATGTGTTCACCAAAGTTTAACTTGTTTAAAGGTTGTCTAAATACTGGACTTTATTTTACAAAAGTGGAAGAGGACTATATATTGTTTTGTCTAACAAGAGATTTATTTTCAGAAATGTAGATTCTTGAAAAAGAGTTTCTTGAGTTGATGACTCTTCCCCAATTGTGACACTGAGATCTCCGGAGTTTGATCAAACAAAAAGAGAAAGAAGGAAGATGAGAGAGTCTACTAATTGGATGATAATTGTTAAAATTGCAGGAAGATGAACTGAGAAGAAAATTTTTAAAAAATGAAATGCATTGAAAAATCATGTTTTGAGATCATTCCAAGGAGAATCAAACCCAGATTTAACTAGAGAAAATTCAGTAAGATTGAACAAACCCAATACTGCTCCTCCTTGCCCCACTTGCAACTGATAAGAAAGACCATTAAGATATCTGCAGAGATGTCAGATAAAATAAAAACATTCATCCAGAGAAAATTCTATATCCAAGCATTAATTCAGATTTCCTTGCATGCAAGCGGTACGGAAAAGATTAATTACAATTTTGAAATGGTCATGAGCAGGAGGGTTGTGTGGTCTAGTTGATAGTAAAACAAGATAAAATGTAATCTTTCATTTTAAAAAGAGTGAAATAGATTTTTCTTTTTCCAATTCTTGAGTAGTTTGGTTGATCGAGGGGATCACAATATGGGGCAATTTGATAGAAAATCCCTTTTGCCTTCTGCTGCACCATCTGGAAGTTGGATTTATCACTCCAACCCCAGGAAGCCAAGCTAAGGTTGGCTGTTGAGAAAGTGGGAGAAGAAAGAGAAAGAGATTAGCATCACTTATATAGAAGTGAGGATGCAAGGCAAAGTGTAAAGAGAGTAGGAGTTAAAGGAATGGCTTAATTCCTCTGACCACTCTCAAAAGGGAGCTGGACAACCCCACATTTGGAAAACCATTTGAGTAAATGTATTTGTCTATATAGAAATTTGGAAAAGGTTGATACTTATGGTAGAAGACAACCAAACCCAGACTCTAGTCAACCCCACCCCTGCTGGATGCAGGACTCCATATAAGCTGAAGATTTTGGACTCAGAAACAGTGGAGTTGAGAGACAGAAGAACAGGAGAGACAGACCAGAATCCTCATAATTCACTGAGACATTCTGACCTAAGACCTTGTGCCAGACATGAAGACAGTAACTTAGAAATGTAAGTTATTAGTAAAACAAGCTGCAAACTTCAAAGGGGATCCCAGTGTCACTTGATTATAACAAGTTGGAAAGGTTAAAACCCCTGTATACAAAAATCATATATAAACCAAATCGTTTTTACATTTTAACCGGAGTTAATTCTTTATTCCAAAGGATTCTTGGTTTTTTTTGTGTAGCTCCCAAAGGATCAACCCATCTTCACTCCAAGTTTGCTTCATCAGTGATCTTCTCACTCTCTGAGATCAAAAACATGTGGCAGAGTAGTGAATGGTTGTGAACAGACAAATGCCAGCTAAGTTATTTTTTCTTCAAGGCAATTCACCCCAAGCAAGGTGGAAGTGCCACTAGCACACAAGAGGTTACAGGGGATTGAGAACAACAGTAGAGGCATGTTTGAGAAAAGGATACAGACAACAAGGAACAAGCTCGGGGAGTCATATGTCAATTGACATTACACTTGAATATTTGAAGATTATAGTCATCGGGGAAGCAAGTTCCACAGATGGGAAATGTGGGAGAAGCTGTTTGAGAAGAAGAGATGGTTACATTTAACTATTTTGACAGTGAAAGCCTGGTAGCACATTTCACTTTATGTAGTCTGGGAACCAGCAAAAGTAGCTCATCGGAACAATTGTCATGAAAATATTTGTAGAAGAGACAGAGGGAGGCCACAACACATCTGTGGGATAGTGATTGTAAACTCGATGCCAGATCAGGATCTATCATCTTGTGTATTCATCTCTGAATTTTGTCAAGGACTTTAAGACGTACAGTGAAAGCACCAGACCATATATGACAGAAATATTCCATGCAAGGACAGATGGTTGATTTATAGGTTCGAAGGATGGACTCAAACAAGAAAAACTTTCTGGCACGACACAACCGACTTTCCTTGCGGTAGATGAAGCTATGTATGATTCAATGTATCTATTCCACCCCATGTCAGTGGACAGTGTGATCCCAAGCAGGCGTAACGAGGTACTCTCAAGGAGTTGGGAATCAGTCATTCTGATGGGAGGAAGGAAGGAATCTCTGTGGTGGATAAAGGAGAGCAGTTTCGTTTTGGAGGCATTAAAGTTTACAAGCCATTTCCTTCCCCAGTCAGCCACAGATTGGAGGTCCTTTTCGAGATCAGCAGCCAGTTTAGTTTTGTCAACGATACTAGATTTACTATTAAGGCAGGAATAAATAGTGGTATTGTCTGCGTAGATCCCAACTTGGGAACTGATGACATCAGAAAGGTCATAGATAAGAGCTGACACTCACTGACGGAACCTAACTCTCTCCTGGCATTTGTGACAGACAAAGGAGTTGAGCCATGCAGTGTAAGACCTTGACTCCTTCTCATCACCATTCTAATGTGTGCATAGATATGTGTCACATAATTATTTAAGGTATCTCTCTGGAGGTTTTTGCAATTCATTTCAAATTTTTAATCATCCCAACTCACCAATCATTTTGCTTTACATGCAACTAAACATCAAACCAGAGCCAGCTCCCTGTTATATTCCTTCCTCACCCACATGTGGAACATGCATACTATTAAACATTTCACCCCATTCAAAGTGATGAGACATTTACACACTAATCTTGCTGAATTCTAAAACAGTCCAGAAATGGTAAGAAAGTGTGGTGCATGCTAAGCACATGTCCTTTTTATCAAATGTTCATATTACAAAGATAGCTCCTCTATCTCCAACTTTGTCTCAATGGTATATAAAGAAAAAAAATTTTCATTTGATAAAATATAGTTGACTCTTCCCTACTCAGCATACATGTTCAAATATCCCTTGTAAAAATATGCACATGCAAAGCATAGGTTTCTTATAGTTCAAAAGTTCACATCAAGAGTCTTTAGTCTGGTTTTCTTTACTGCAGGTAGCTCTCCTGTCAGTAGTTCAACAGGTGGGTCTGCCTTTTCCAGCACTTAAGGTCTCCATCACTCTCAACTGTTCCATATCCCTGACATCATGCATTGCCAAGGCTCTCACCTTTTTTATTTTGTTTTCTCCTTTTTTTCAATTTAAGTATTATTATTGCTAAGATTATCATTATTAGTATTATCATAATAACTCTCCCTGATAAAGATAACTATACCACTATGCCAAATCTCAGTTTATCACTAGTGGGTCCTCACTTTGATAGTTTTTAGCTTACTCACTGGCTGCTGCAGAATAACTTTTCTACCAGGCCAAATTATTGGGGAATTTTGAGGGTCTTAATCTCCAATAATTCTTTAGTCAATGGCTCTCACAACCTTGCTGACAACTTTAAGGACAAGAAAGAATTCTCTTCCACTTGATAATATGGTGGTAATAGTAATGACTCCCCAAATGCAGAACATCCCATAGGCAATTCAACAGTGGTGATGGGTGGTTCTACTTTAACCTTTTTCAGTCAGCTCTCCCTTACACACTTTTGATAATTCTATTTTCTTACCATATTCCATGACAGACTCACTGCCTGAAATAATATTTCTCTGTTCATTACTTCTACCTGGCAATTTTCTGTTACTGCCTCTGTGTCTTCCTTAAACAATCTCAGTATGCATAATCAGTAACCATTTCTCATATAGATGGGACTTTCAGATGGAGATGTTCCTAACATGATTTTACATTCTATAGCGTCTTCTGGCATTAATAACATAAACCTAGTTCTTGACACATTGAAAGCTATGTTCCCAGCTTCTAACTTATATCTGGTTACTACTCCTCTCTTCCTTCCTATTTCTGAGTATAGAACTACTTTAAATACTTCAAAAGTACTCCCTCTAACAGGGCAAAGAGACCAATACTAATAATCTGCTCCTGTCCAAGTTAATGCATCTCAATGAACTGTAATAATGCCACAAAGTACCTGCCATATCAGCTGGCAGCTTTAGTCAGTGAAACAATTCTACTACCAACATTTTCTAGTTACCCTCTAACTTTTCAATTGTCTCTTAATGATCTTTAAATAACTTTGACACAGTTTCAAACAGTGTGTTTAATGTTTTTCTCACTATAGGTACCAATGCTCATTTCTCTCTCTCTTCCGTAGCAAAAGTATTTCCTGTGAATAATCACTCATCTCCCTGTATTGCTTTATTAGTATTATATTCTCTTGGTCAAGAGCTAAGAATAGACATAGACAATCCATGTCTTTAGTACTTTGGTAATCCCCTTCTATCTTTTCACTTGCTTTCTTTGCTCATCCTATCAGATCTCCCAATGAGATATGGAGCTTCAATAACTCCTCATAGGGTTTCAGATCAATCATAAAAGTGATTAGCCATAGATTTCAATAATTTAATGTCCCACTAAATATCACATTCTCTATAAATGTTGAATTTAATGAAGCTTTTAATGATGTCGCAAAATAATTTATATATTTTTATAGTTTATAGTTATGAGATAAAATATGACCTAAAACTTTGATCTAAATTTAAATGTGTAGCTGCTGACAAGAAAGAAGTGTAAAGACATGGTTAAAAAATTCCTCTTTAATGGCTGATTTTGATGAAAGGAAACCCACACTATAGAGATTAACTTGACAGCATCGTGCAAGTTGACTTTAATAAACTTTAAAGAATGTTTAAAATCCCATTATTCTCTCATTATATTTCTACTCCTTCCTGTCATGTTTGTCATTATTATGCTAATACTCTTTCTTTTTTCCTTACTTTTCTTCATCATATATATTCTCAACATTTCGATCTTGCTTTATAAAAAAGAGACATTTTTCAGTTCTTTTCTCAATTTGGTTGTCTATTTATAGTTTATTTTAAGTATATAAGTTTTCCTGTTGAATATCTAACCCAAAATTATTTCTAGCCCAGTCAAAATCATTTTCATTATGGGGAGTGTAGTTCAACATTGCTTTCCTTTGGAAATAATATAAGAGATTTACATTTTTATTGAATTTAAGTTGAAAACAGAACTTATCGCTATCTTGATGGTATAAATTAATCTATATTTGCCTAAGGTAAATTTATTTGAATTTTACTATTTTTAATTATAGCAGAAGCAAGAATGTTGTTCTATGAAATAAAAATGTCCTGTGTAAACTTGAAATAAAATGAAATGTCAAAAGTTACTGACAGTATTACAGTGGATAATTTTTACCTTCTTCCATTAATAAAAATGACCTCAATCTAATGATGCATATGTGTGACATCATAGATAAGGAGGTAGTGTAGCTGTGGCAGTTATGAGTAACAGACATGATTTACCAACATTTAACTATGGAATAATTGTTGAAGCCAGAAAAATATTTTCCCTAGGCAATATTAGCAAGGCAATACCAGGGATATGTGAATTCTGTACAGACATCAGTGTCACATAAAAACTTTAGACACCCACAGATGATGTCAGAACAGGACTGCCAGCTACTGACAAGAATGATAACGACCTAATGAAGGAGAACATTACATCAAACCACATCTCAATTCAGTGATAATACTGGCCCATCAGTCAATATAATGTACAGCTTATTCCAAGAGTATCATTTTTCACAACATTGGTTACTGTGCATCACCTAGACCAAGGGTGAGCAACCCTTGGCATATGTGTCAAATATGGCACACTGATGACTTGTTTCTGGCACATGAAACTGATTCATTAGATTCCCTTTTTGACTGACTTTTATTCTTTCTCCACTTTCATGTATATCATTATCTCATGTATTTTTATTTTCTGCCCCTTACCGATTGTGCAGAATGTCACAATCATCAGCTAAGGAATGATGTCATTCAAATGAAGAGGATATTAGAGAATATAAAGAATACTGGACTGAAACATTTGGCATGATTAAGATAAACAATAAAGCCTTATGCATTTTCTGTTTCAAAACAATCATTTGTAGGACTTCTTCTGTAAAGAGACATTTTGAAAGCGTTCAGAAGAACTTAAGCAATAAAATGGAGGAGGAACAAAGAGAATTAATTTCTCTTAAACTGAGACAGATACTTTTATGAACTTTATTTCAATAGGCCAAGTTCCAACTTAGTTGCTGCTAGTTTTGAGGTTTCAAAAGTTATTGCCCATCATGGAAAGCCTCTGAGTCATGGTGAGTATATTAAAAAAGCTTGACTAGAATGTGCGCCTTTCCTTTTTGACAATTTTTCAAAAAAGGCAAAGATTATTCAGCACATTAAAGATTTGTATGTGAATAGGAAAACGTTTAAGGAAAGGAATACAGCTGAACAGTTGATAAAAGATTTGTCTTCATGTAAGTTTTTTTTTCTATTTGTGTTGATGAAAGTACAGACGTTACATAATCGGCTAGGGTAGCTATATTTTCTTGATTTTTGCAGGAATGATGAAGTATGTGAAGATTTTGCAGGAATGATGAAGTATATGTAATACTAGTGTACTACCAGGGCTGAAATATGTAAAGCAGTTTTGAACAAATTATCTACTCAACAAATTCACATTTCAGAAGTAGTAACAGATGGTGCCTCCAGATGGGGAAAAGGCAGGATTTGTAAATCTGTTTGCAAAAGGTATTGTTCATCCACTGATAGATTTTCATTGCATCATTAGGAAGCTTTGTGTGCAAAAGCTGGCCTAAAGGAACTTCAGGAAGTGATGCAAAAAATTACGAAGACAGTCTGCTCGGCTTTAAGTGAAGGCAATTTCAAATTTTTCTGAATGAGGTAGAATCTGTATATAAAGGACTGAAAATGTACAACAATGATTGTTGGCTTAGCCAAGGTTTGGTTCTGAAATGATTTGTTGAATGCTTAGATAAGATAAAGCTCTTTTTGAATGACCAACAAGTGTCTTATCAAGAATTATCTGACATTATGTGGGTTTGTAAACTGATGTTTTTTGCAGATTTTTGTGAACATTTAAATATTAAATTACAGGGATCTGTTAAGACACTTGATGTTATGTTTGATGACATAAATGCTTTTCAAATTAAACTAGAAGTTTTTAAGAGGAATGTATAGATAATGAGAGATTTAGATACTTCCCAAACCTAAAGAGGTACATCAATGATCTCCCAAAAGATACCAGAACAAGCTGCTAATGTCTTCAAAAGCTGTTTGTAAACATCATCAAATCAACTATTGAGCAATTATTTTGATAAATTCAGAGAACTGGAAGAGACAGCAAAATTCATTAAGTTTCCAAACAATATCAAACTGGATGAACTAAACTTGAAAATGTTTTCATGGATAGACATGGATGATTTTGAAATGCAGTTGAATTAATTTCAGAGTAACTCAATTTGGAAGTAGAAATTTGTTGACCTTAGAGTTGACTTGGAAAATATTGAAAAGGAGCAATTAGAGATGGGAGTATGAAAGAGAAATGTGGAAAATGAAGTATTAAGGACTTGGATGAATTTTAAGTTGACAGATGAAACTAGTAGTGCATGCATATCTCTCAAGGTTAAATATGAACCTGATATAAGACCTGAAGTCAGACATGCAGCAGCAAAAGTCCCACTGATAATATATAAAAAGAGTCAACAAGTTTTCTGTCTCTAGTTTTATCGGATGTTTCTTTCAAAAGTGATAAAGGTTCAGGGCTGTTTAAATGTAGTTTTGAAGGTAAATATATATTTTTTTATACATCATTTATAAGGGATTTAAAATCAGCAAAAGATTATTTTAATAATCTTTAACTGTGTTTTAGTCATAAAAATGTATAACTGGGCAAAAAATTATGATTGATTAATCAAAAATTAAAAGCTTTTCTAATTCAATAATGTCTTAGGGTAATTGGGTTTTATTTTACAATTCAGAGCTGATTTTCAGTAACTGGCCATTCGATTTTAGGTTGTTTGTTTTTATTAATCTTGTTTTTTTTTTTCCTTTTTTATTATGCTTTATCCTTAATTATCGTTTGTTTTATTTTTTATCATTTTTTAATTTATTAATATAATTTACTGTTCTCAACAATTTTTCTTTATAAAAAGACATGTTGCGCAAACATGCATACAGACATAATCTTTATTTTATATATATGTATTTCATTTTTCCAAAGAAAATTTCACATTGGGTTGCAAATTTGTTTCATCTTTTGTTTCAACTCACTGGTCAATCTCTTTGAACTCAAAGTTTGCTTTTAACTAAGACAATTTTCTTACCATCTTTTTCTTCAGCTCACCTGAATTTGAAAGGTGTGGGTAAAGGGTGCTATTATTAAAGACATGCACTTTGTTGTTGTACAAGCAATCTTTCTTTTATTTATTTATATATATAGAGAGAGATTGATTTTCATGCTCAAATTACCTTTTATCATACTTTAAGCATAAAACTGTGTTTGTGCATTCATTTTCTATGTAAAGAATATTAGTGCATTACAACTATTCACAATCATAAATATTTTTTTTTAATTTTCATCAAAAATTTTTCTTCATATGACTAAATTTTTCATGTTTGTTATCAGTTTTTAAAAGTCTCCTTTATATTTTCCAATTTAGTTTATGAAAAGCAGAAAACGTAATACATACATTTTGTTTGTTAATTGTTCATTCCAGTTTTTGACAAAAAAATATAATTTTCTTGCAAATATTTTTTCTTTAAAGATAAATAATACAAATATCTAAATTTAAATCTTTCATTTTTCATTTGTGTTTTTATTTTTAAGTTTAAGAAGCATGTAAGCTTGTGTTTGTGTGTATCATTTATTAAAGAACATATGGCCCAGTGGATAAAGATGTTGGTTAGATCCAGTCACTAGGACCAAAGAATTATGAGTTCAATACCAGGCTATAGAAGTGAACCAAAAATACTTGGAGAATTGAGTTAAAGGAAAATAACTGAGACATCCAGAAGAGGCATGGAACTAGAACTATCTACCCTGGTGGACAAAATGAATGGTTCAGTTCGAAATTCCAATCACCTGAAGAAGAACAGAGCTGAAATGTCAATGAAGATGAGGATAACGGTCTGAATAATGTAAATAATGATAATACTTCATCTTGGAGATATAGACAGTAAATTTATTCTATATAATCTCCGTTGGCTTCAACCATGATCTTCAGATGACTTTGAAATTTCCTGCAACTCTTCTGAATGGTCTCTGTTTAAGTTGGTGAATGCTGCCATAATCCTTGCCTTCAGTTCATCTTTGGTGTTACAAGGGGTTTTGTTGGTCTCTTGCTCAACTGTACCCCACACATAATAATCAAGAGGGTTCCAGTCTGGGGAGTTAGGTGGCCAGATGTAAGGAGTGATGTGGTCACAGAAATTGTCTGGCAGTCATGACTAGGCTCTCTTGCTTGTGTGGTATGGTGCAGAATTCTGTTGCCAGACATAGGGTCTTCCAGTAGCCACCCTCTTGACCCAGGGCAGCACTATCACCTCAAGGTACTTGATGTAGGCCTCTGTGTCAAGTCCAAGGCCCTGTGGAAAGGAAGCATAACATCGTCATCACTAGTGATCATGCCAAACACCACAATGTTGATTGGATACTTGGTTTTCATTCACTGTCCTCAGATTGACCCTGACATGCTGAAATGATCATAATAGAGTTTCCAGTGTGAATGCTAAGCAGTACAGCATGCAGTTTTCAAATTGCTGGCAGAGTGAATTGCATCATGATGCTCTTCTTCTCAAAGACGGTACCCTACTATACTGTGCAGTCAACAGAAACAAACAACATGTATGTATGGAATTAAAACTATAAAATGGTAACAATTTACCTATCACACCCTCTACATATATTATTGCACAGTAATGGAACTAAACAAATATGTTAAACAATTTTTTTAAATTATATACATCTATATTTAGAAAGTAAACAAACATGTAAAGAAATAAATGATTTGCATTACACTCAATAATCATACATTTTCAATGATTAAGCTCAAAAGTAGATGAATCTATTACATAAAGCAACAAAAAGTACAAATACATGCATTAAATAACCAAAATGCCTCTTAAAAGCAATGTAATCTTTACTTGAAACAAAAAATATGTTTTAGGTAAAAACTGGCCAGTCAGTTTATTTCTGGGAAATTTGGAACTTTCTATAGATAGAAAGTTCCAAATGCCTACAACATGATCACTTAGAACATCTATATTAAGCAGTTAACTTTTTGCTTTAATGTGATTCTGGGTATGCTGCTTAATGTAGATTGATAGATTTATTTTTCATAGCTATAATCATTTTCATCTATTATAAGATATATTTTATGCAGGTACATCCAGACTGTTAGAAATTGTAAGAGATTTAATCCTTTATATTTGAAAAACTTTACTTTGTTTCAACCACTAAATTCCTAATTATTATTTATTTTTTGACACATATTCATCTTAATTTCTCTTGCTTTATATTGCAACTTCCAGGCCACCATTCTCTGATTGTTAAACAGCAGGGTCAGAAATAAAGAATAAGCATCCATTAAGATTTGAACATGTGCCCATTATCTTAGGGAGTCACATTCAATGAAAGTGCCTAGGCAGTTTAACAACAAAGGCAAGTGTCATTCAAATTAAGCCACATAGCTAAATTAATAATTAAATTTGGCATTATAGTTCACAACTCAAAAGAGATTATCAGTATAAACAGTTTTGATTAGATGTATTGGGCACCTTATATATTTTTAATATTTTTTAATTGTATCAGATCATTGCAAAGGTTTGTGTCTGATTTTTATTGTTAATATAAAATGACTGCAATTTAATACTAATGTTTGTTTTGGTGCCAATTTCTGGTGTGTTCTTGATTGAAACTTGGCTTTGTTCAGTTACTAGTCAGACTTTTTTGAATGTTGATGTTTTGTCCACAAATGGATACCTTAAAGATAGAGGATAAAAACTTGCATTTTTGCCATATTATGCTCTATAAATTTTGGAAAGGAGTAAGCAGCAGAACTTTGACAAAAACATTCAAAAGATTTCTTTTGATCGTTCCCCAGCTCTTCAGATGGTCAAAATATGGCAGATTTCATCAGGGTGATTTTAACATAAGCAATCAACTATGCTTCAGGAGACCTTCCAGTGCTGCTGAAGGAACTTTATCTTGGAGAATAAGCCAAAGATTTTGATGAAAGAGAATGCTGAGAACTTGAGAATCAATATCTCAACTGCCTTTCACCATTCTAAGAGACTTAGGTTTGTTTCCAAACTTGACACACAGGTGCTACATTCTCTGACTGAACAGAAAATGCTCAGTCATGTTTTGTGGGTAATTTCTTTGCTGTTACACCATTAAAAGGAGCCATTCTTCGACAGAATTGTCACAGATGATAAAAAATGGATCATTTATGATAACATTCAACACAAATGGAACTGGAAACAGGTTGTAAATGTGCATAATCCTTGGCTAAAACAGGCATGTAATGGGATTGCAGAGAGATATTTCACTTTGAGCTTCTTCCAGCTGGTGAAACAATAACTGCAAAAATGTATTGCAACCAACTCACTAATCTCAATGCATTTTGGCAAATTGAAAAGGTGTCATTTTCTATCACAATACTGCAAGACTGTATGTTACAGAACAGACCTTGTAGAATTGTTGAAATTAGGAAAACCATCCACTGTATTCTACTGACTTGGCTCTTCCAGATTTTTATTGTTCTGATCTGTGCAGAACAATTTTAAAAAATTTGACTCTGTACACACAGTTGAAAACTACCTCAAAACCTTCTTCCAACCAAATCCACAAAGTTTCTAAGAAAATGGCATCAACAAGCTTGTAGAACGATGAGAGATGGCTGTTAAAAACAATGGAAACTATGCACTTGACTAATAAATGTTTTTTTTTTTGTGAGTATGTAAAATTTTGTTTTTAATTTTCTCATCAGGCACAACCTTTAGCAATAGGATTGAATTTGTACTTGTGTAATTTGTAGCTAAAATGCTATTAGGAATAAAACAAAACTGAAAATATTTGTCACTTTTACCTTTCAAATTAAAATACAAATTACATAACTTCTATGATTTCATTTAATTTTTTGTTTTTTTTATGTTTACTTTCATGTTTCATATTTTTCATATTTTGTTTTGTTACAGGTGAAGAAGTTACTTGGAGTTACTGGGCTAAAGGCCAGCCAAAAACTTGGCCTTTTACAATCTCTTTTGAAGACTGTGCACAGATGAGAAGATCTGAAGGTTGGCGCTGGCATGATTACAGCTGTAATCTTGCCCTTTACCACTATAATTCTATTTGCCAATTTCGTAAGTATGTTAATACTGGAAATAAGATTATCAAATATGAATATGAATA
The DNA here is from genome assembly GCA_964036315.1 of Acanthosepion esculentum. Classification (NCBI taxonomy): domain Eukaryota; kingdom Metazoa; phylum Mollusca; class Cephalopoda; order Sepiida; family Sepiidae; genus Acanthosepion; species Acanthosepion esculentum. The sequence continues at coordinate 27,311,866 of OZ038514.1, forward strand.
ACTGAGACAAAAATCATTGTTGCTTCATTTGGCGCCTTTACTTTTTCAGCTGTATCTGATCAATTTTTTTTTTTTTTTTTTTTTGATATATGTGAATAATCTTTGTTTTTTACATAGGTTTTTAAGTATTTATTAAAATATCTTAAAATTATGATGTTATTCCAACAGATGGTCAATACCAGACTAACATTGTATTTAGAGGCCAAAAACCTATTATCAAACCTCCCAACTAGATTCAGAAAAGAAACTGTACAATAGATCACCTAGTCTGACTAGAAACCTACATATAAAAAGCATTCATTAAGAAGGAACATCTTCTATCAATATTTTTTGATCTGGAAAAGGTGTACAATAAAGCATGAAATTATGAGAGACCTAAAGGAACTTGTGCTAAAAGCAGACTGCCAATTTTCATAAACAGCTTTCTAACCAACAGAACCTTCAAAACACAGATTGGAAACATATTATCTGATCCTAAAGAACAAGATATGGGAGTCCCACAAGGAAACATCCTATCATGACATTGTAAAATCTAGAACCCTAGAATCAACCATTCACTGTACATTGATTTCTTGATCTGCTATAGATCTAAAAACATACACAGATGAATAACAGCTGCAGCAATGCATTATCAAAATAAATATGTGGACCATAGAAAAGGTTTTAAGTTCTCAAAAACCAAAGAAGTGTATTCACTTCTGTCAGCTCCAGAAAAGGAACAATGACCCCACGTTGAAAATCAATAGTCCCGAAATACCTCTGATACAACAGCATAAATTCTTAGGTAACATTTATACCATACATGAAGACACTGAGAATCAAACCCAACAAGACAATCCTGCTGCTGAGTGTAGTGGCCCATACTAACTGGGTAGCAGACAAAATAACATTGCTAAACCATTAACGTACTCAAAGTTAGACTATGGTTATTTCATTGGTAAGCTGGTAATGCACTCTACAGTTATTTCATTTGTAGATCATCCAGGAAATCTTACCTAAAAACACTTAAAACTGTCCATCATCAAGGACTAAAAATTGCACTGGGAGCATTCAAGACATTTCTAGTGGAGAGATGCAGGATAACACATTACTGCCAACTCAATGCTGTCAATTCAACATCAGCCAACTCATCCCCATTACAACTCACCACCTAATCAGCAGGAGGACAACTTGATGCCATGAAAACTATGAAATTTGTTCTTCAACTTTTAAAAAGAAATAAAAGTAATTTATTAAGAATCATTTTTAAAACATAACTTTTAAAAACTGAATTAGATCATCTGTCTATATCTCTGAGATGAGGTATTATGATTATTTACATTAGTTACATTATTTTGACTGTTATCCTCATCTTCATTGCTATATTCGGCTCGCTGTATGCTCTGGCCTTCTTCAGGTGAGTGGAATTTCGGACATACTGGCCCAGTGGATAAAGGCATTGGTTAGATCCAGTGACTAGACCCAAAGAGTTGTGAGTTCGATACCAGGCTACAGTAGTGGTGAACCAAAAATACTTGGAGAGTTGAGTTAAAGGGAAATAACTGAGACATTCAGAAGAGGCATGGCATGTGGAGCAAGAACAATCTACCCGCTGGATGAAATAAATTCCAATCACCTGAAGAAGGCCGGTATGTACAATGGCCGAAATGTTGTGTATATGGCAATGAAGATGAAGATAAGTCTGAATAATATAAATAATGTAAATGAATTAAATTAATTTAACTCCTTGGAGATTTTAAATCTATTTTTTTTTTTCACACAGTTACTCATTCAATGAAAATTTACTCTGAATCTTAAAATAATAAATGACATTAAATTAGAAAAGCTTTTAACTGCTTTTACAAATAAGATATATTAAAGATACTATTGTCTTAAGAAAAAATTTTTTGATGTTTTACAAGAATTGTTTTAATTTTTTTTATTATAATAATTTGTAAAGTTTTTCTTGTGTTTTAAAATTCCGTATTAATTTCTACTTTTTAGATTATATTGTTATTAAGTGAAAAAACTATATTTACTAATCATAAATGGAAACGCTTAAGATGCACCAAGATTTTTAAAAGAATTTTGAATTTTTTTTGTATGTGTATAAACATGTTGATTTTTGTAGATATGGATGTTCATATCAGCAAATATGAGTGATAACTACAGTAAATTTAAAGTTAAAATATCTAAATTCAATAAAACATTAGTCTACAGAGAATATTTTCCTAAATTTTTGAGATTACTGAGTACTTAAAAATTATATTTAAATGGTACTCACATTATATTCAATTATTTCTTTATGGATAAAGCCCCTTCCCCTCATAGAACAACATTAGATAAGCATCAATCTTCCATCAAACTGTCAACACATCAACAGATTAAATAAACAGCTACCGACATGTTAAAAAAATGCATTTCTGCAATATTTTAAATTTAAAGCGAATAATATTAGTTTCAAATCAGATTAATTATATTTTAAATCAGCTAATTACATTTTAAATCCTTAAATAAAATTTCAGAAAAGTATATTTTATTTTTGGAACATTTTTTAATAAAAAGAATTACATTGCAATAAATATGGGCAAAAAATTGTACTTTTTTGGAAAAAAAATTCTCCTTCCAGTCAGTTTGAATTAGTTTTAAATTAGAGCAAAGTATTTTGCTTATTTGAAAATATTAAATATAATCTATTAATTTGAAATGAAAAGTATAATAAAAGCTTCAAGAATTTTGATTTTTAAATGAAATAAGAATAATTCAACTAGACAGATTTGAAAGAATGAAAAATTTCAATAGAAACATGTTCAAATCACTGCAACTATGTTATTTTTTTTTGTCATTTCACCCCAGGCAAGGCAATAAAACCTCTAAGATACAGAGGTTTACAGTGTGTGAAAGAATATGATAAAAAGAAAAATATTAAGGAGAAAAAACAATAAAAGAACAGGAATTAAGAAGACAGAAGATAACAAATGACATTGAATTTAAATATTTGGAGATCAAAGTTGACTGGAAAGCAAGAAGCTGGAAGAGAGTTCTATAAGCAAGACCAATCTAGTAGAATGCTTAAATCCATAAAATCTACGTACCAAAGAGAATGTACACTTATAATAATAGTTTTTACTAGATTTTTTTTTTTTTTGAGGGTGAAAATGTTCCTATGAGATTATAATTAAATGTAATTATATAGTCTCCAAAATGTAGTTAAGTGTCTTTACAAATGGAATGATCACAGGAGAGGTAAAAATTGAGAGACTTTGTATTATTTTTTTAATGTCCCACTCTCTTTGCCTGACAGAAGCACCACAATCTTTTCTAGAATCAGTCAGCAGAGGAACAAACAACATTTCCACATATAACTGTAGAGCGAACTCTCTAACCTTAGTGACTCATTATTGTTGATCTGCTTCAGAACCTCTCAGACTTTATCCTCTACAATTTGGTCATCACAGATAACCACTTCAGATTTCAGGAAGTCAGTCAATACCTATAAAATTTCGAGCTCTAGTTAAAAACATCTGAAAATTTCCAAGAGTTATTGCAGTTGCTGGCCATTATGTATTAACCTACCTCATCTGGGACCCTGACACAATTTTTCTTTAAGCAATTCTGTGCTGATGTATAAAAGTCATTCTTTTGAAACTTACCCTAACTACTTGTACCTCCATGATTAGAACATTGCTCATCCCTAGTTGTCACAATTGTCTTATACCTATACCCAAGTTGGTTGGCATTTTTCACAGAAAATGAGCTAATCTTATCCTCATTACTACATTTACTAATTCCTTCTGTTTTAGTGTTATCTGCTACTGCTAGGACACATTTAAGTTTCATAACCAGTTTCAAAATCATTTTTATAGTAAAAATACCCCAGCCAGTGGATATTCTAAAATGTCTACAGCAACTCTCTTATCTGCAATTATCTATTAATATGGAATGCCTGTTCCACCCTATCAAGAACATACTCATCACTCACCAGTGGAGCTTCACAAAACATCATCAAGTCCAGCAGGATCAGTTTCTCATCAGACATGTTTGATAAAACTTCAATTCTCTTGACACAGAATTGCAGACCTGATAATCCAAGTGACACACTCTAATCTAAACTCCAATGTGCACTGATTTTGACATATGTTTACACAACATCATTGGTGGCTACTTTTTAAAAAATATTTAGACTTATGCCTCTCTTTTTAAAAAATATTTAGACTCATGGTCCTAATATAGGTACATCAATGCTTTTCACTTAAACCTTTACTGAATGTAAGGCATCATCCTTATTGTACCAGTCCACTGCCTCACATCCCTCGAGCATGCTAGTTAGCTTAGCAACAAAGTTCTGTTTGGATATCACCAGTGAAATGTCAGCAGAAAAATTATACTTTTTTATTTGTGTACTAAGAGTAAAGAGCTCCTTTCTTTATTAGCATCTCACTAATCTTCAACCTCACCTCAACTCTCAGGGTATCAGTGCCAGTGATATACTAAAAGGGAACATAGATATAACACAGTGACATAGCTAGTGTTAATGCACATTAACCCCTTAAGTTTTTATATATATATATATATATATATATATATATATATATAATGATGATGAAAACAGAGTTTAGAAACCCATAGTAATATTTTATTTCACAAGACTGATTCCTCAGTCTCGTCTCATCAGACTAAACGGTTTCAACAATAAATGGATTTAAAAATTCATCCAGGTACAGGCAAGAAAAGAAATATTTAAACATAAGATTTGCTTTAAAATAGTCTTAATATGGGGTATAGGAAAAGAGAGAAAGGGGGAGGAAGAGACATGTGTGCCAAGATAAATATATATATATATATAGGGGAGGGGGAGTAATATAGGGAGGGAACAGTTATGTATGAGACAAGAAGGTTGACCCCTTTTCACAGGATGTGAGAAGGTAGAGAGAATATCTTCAAAAGGAACAAAGGAAAGAGGAAGAAAACGAGAGAAAGAAAAGGAAAAAATTAGGTGATTTGGAAATGGTAATCATCAGGGTTTAAAATTGGATATATTCATAAATTGTCTGTTCAATGCATTTAGTTATTTACAACATTATTATACCCGTGTAATTTTTAAAATAGGTGATTTTGAAAATCAATTAGTAAAACAACCTAAATTACAAATAAAAGTGCTGCCCGGTCCAGACCACCCCCACTAGCTATGTCACTGATATAACATCTTTGGTTAAAATTGATAAGCCAGATTAATCCCTTTTCGTGTGACATCAGTTCCATCACATTAATATGCTGTGCATTATCTACTGGACTTCTTAAACATGGAACAAAATGTTTCCAATAAGATTACAATTGCATCCACCTACACATTTCTTCCCTTATACATTTACAGTTTTCTCAAGCAGGGCTATTTTGTTGCAGTCTGGTAATGATGTCCTATATACTTTTAAGAGAATTATCATTTGCCTCATTGTTCAAGCACTTTGTGATTGCAGTAAATCTATGTTCTATGATTTCTGTCACAACATGGAGCTACCTGTGCATTGGAAAGTACCTATAAGCTTTCCACAAATGGGAAAACACATCTTCAACCTTACTTCCAACATTTGACTTTCTCCTGTTAGATTTCTTAGCACCACTTAATAATCACACTTTACTGTGAGTTGTCCAAAATTTGATAAATACTTTGTGACAATTACAACAGGCAGAATATTTTCATTAATAATTGATATACACTAATATTATCCTTCATTAATCAGCCTAGACCTCATGATCATTTGGATACATTGAGATCAAGAAAGTTGATGCAGGATATTTTAGCTTGGTCCCACTTCACAATACTTATGAGTTCCCCTCCTCCATTAACAATCAGCATGTCCACATCTTCCCTTTCCCATAGCAGACAAACTGACTTGCTTACAATTGAACAGGAAAATCCAGAACCTATGAAAGCTATTCAGTGCTCTATCAATCTGAACCTCAATTACAGGTGGCATTACATTAATATCTTGACTGGTATCTTTTCACCACATTCTATCTCCCAAACAATCTGACAAAATATTACTTAATATTTGGCATCAATAATATTATAATTCATTCTTTCATCTTTTTCTTTGGTTGCTTCTTATCTATGGTCATTAATTGCCTGTAATGTTTCCTCATATTTGGATTTTTTCACCAAGGTGCTGGAGCTAAATACTCTTCCACCAGGTAGTGATCTTAACCTTAGAGTAATTCTTAAGGTCGGATATCCCATCAGCAGGTGTATAATATCAGGGCTGTTGCATTACCATCTGGACCATGCAGAAGTTTCTGGTGGGACCTCTCAGTGCCATGATGAAGCATACAGTTATGGCTGTCCTCTCTGACAACAAACCCAGATAACTGTTATATATACTACTTAGAGATGTCGCTGTTTGTCTACCATATCTCTTCACCTTTCTAATATTCCAATATACCTAACCATGTCCACAACAAAATCAAACAGTTTTACAAAAAGAAAGTATACTCCAGATTCTCCATCTCCTACATCAATATAAGGAGTCTTTGTTCAAAATTTCCAGAAATTAGACATCTTTAAGAGGTTAAGCCTGACTTCATGTTTCAGATATGCATATTTCTAAGCATGTGTATATGTGCTCCTGCACACACATACATATATATATATATATATATATATATGCGACAGTCTGTTTCATGCTAGTGCAATCGCCTGACGATTGCACTAGCATGAAACAGACTGTCGCCTCTAAGTGCTGACTTTCATGTCCACTTTTATATTTACACACGCTCTATCTCTGATATTGAGCACTTTATCCAATAAATATAGCACACTTTAAGACTATATTTCTTCATATATATATATATATATATATATATATATATATATATATATATATATATATTGTGTGCGTGTCATTGAAGATATGTTTGTCTATCTTTGCTTCATATCATTTATGTCTATACTGGTTTATCAAACAGTTAAGTCTATCAGCTCCAGTTGAAATGCCCTCCAGTGTAATTCTTGTCAAGTAATTATTACACGTACATCAGTTCTTGCGATTTCATCAACACAGCGAAACGGTTGTATTTAACATTAAATTTCTGGCAATCTTTGTACTTTGTGGATGGGGAAAAAAGTGGTGTGTCAAAAGGGTTTTTTCCCTTGACACCACTATTATTTTAACTACCTTCACACCTCAACAATATTTGTTTTAAAAATGATAAGAATTTTAATAGAACATAAGCTTATGAAAGTGAATTTATACATTTTCTTTGTTCTTGAGAATTTACAGCAAAAATAATAAACACTATTTATTTATTAGATTGTTTATTGGAATGGTTGGCAAAATATTGACTAATTGACAACTATATTTATAGAGGGTTAAAATTTCATTAAAAATATTACTAAGTTATATGGAGCCTTGAGTCAAGCAAATGTATTTTCAACAGCATTAAGAAATTGTTTCCTTACAGAGCCCCAGAGAGAGAGAGATTGTGATTGTTTTCCATTCATTAGTCTTTACTCTGCAGGTATTTCTTCAAGGAGGTTGTGGAGAGCTGTGATCGGCCACATCATGAACAGACACAGCACTTAGAAGTAGTAATAAACAAGATCTTGATACAAAACTCAAAGAATAATTTGACAGATTCTTCATATGATGCAATTAAATGTAACAAAAATGGCTAATACAACAAATACACAATAGCAGTGCCAAGGTGTATCACCAATATTCTGTAAACAGCAAAGAATAGGCAGAAATATAGACAGACATAATTTCAAAAGATTTTACTTCTTTATGATTATTTGGCTGCTGGTATCTCAATTTTCTTTACTGGTTCTTGATGGTTCATTTCAAGTGATTTTCTTTGCAGAGTTTAAGCATTAATATTCATTAAAAGTGTTTAAGTATCCCTGTTTATTAAAAGGTTTAGTTTGTGGGAGTGTGTTTATAATAGTTCTCTTTGTTTCAAATCCTGGTTTAAACAACACTGAATTATACTTTGCTTATGGCTTTATTACATAACTTTCACTCCTCATCACATTCTTTCTCTCTTACTGAAGCTATCTCTTGAGCGTGTTAGTGCAGCTATTATTTGGACACCAACTGGGATTTGGGTATGATAATGTAAAAGTTAGAAATCTGAGTTGTTGATTTTAAGATTGGTGTGTCTTAAAATCTACACTACAACAATGCAGTTTACTTAAGATTAAAAATAGTGAAAAGTGCATTGGGCAAACCTGAGATTCATTTATAATTTTCTTACATTGAATTCAATCCAAAATAGCAAAATAATATTAATATTTCTATTGTGCATTATTAGCTCTTAACCTTCTTATTCTATTTTGACATTTATAAAGCTTCAGGTGTATTGTTTCATCTGCTATGAAATCTGGAAAAGTAGAAACATTTTATTTCTACTTTTAGAAAATAGCTATTTACTCTCACTTAACTTACCATTAAAGAATACCGCCTATAAAATACTTTGTAAAATAGAAAAAAATTGTAAAAGCTCTTCACTGCTGCTATATGGTTTTTAAATTTATCAATTTAAACAAACATTCAGCAATATATGGCTGACTTCAAAAGAGTCATCATATAAGATGTACAAGTTTACATTAACAACTGATAAATTGGCTCTGTTCAACTTGTCTATTTATGAATTGTTATCATTATCTTCTAAAATGATATCCTTATTTTCATTTGTCAGTTTGAATTCTAACCATACACAAACTATTGTAGAATTTCTAAGTATTTTATAGCATACAGCTAAAAGCCTTTAGCTCCAAAGTTTTCTCCAAGCATCATTGCATTCTTATAATAAGAAAGGAAAGAATTTTTCTCTTTTTTTTATTTACAAATTGTGAAACCAAAAGTGGTTTATATAAAATATAACATTCATCTGTCATGAATGTTCTATTTCAGAATATCTTTTACATATTAGAATTAACAGAGTTTGATATTGCTGGTTGTCACTGAATTCTTAAATTGGGAATTAAGTACAAAATGAAAAAAAAGTACATAAATATGGAATTTTTTCATTCGAATTGCAAAATCTTTCAACTTTAATTTAAATCCTTTAAAGATTTCCACTTTAAATCCTTTAACAAATCAAAATAAATTTTAAAAATCATTTTATCTCCAATAAAAATGAACATATGGAGTGGAAAGAAAAATTGCACACTAGTTTTTCAACTTTTATATATAACTTAAATAGGACCTATTATAACTTACAGGAATATTTTTATTTTATTTACTAATTTCTTGTATTTATTATTTTGTTAAAGCTTAGTATTGAATGACTTGAAAGTCTCTTATGGATATCAAATCAAAAAAAACTAAATTAAAAATTTTCTATCAGCATTCTAACTTGAAAATGTTATAATGCCAGAACATTGATAAGCAGGCATTTATACAAAAGAATGACATTTTCTGTAAAATAACATTTTTTCACTTGAATTTTCAAAGTAATTCTGAACAATAGCATTTTATTCAACTTACAGTCTGCTTTTTAAAGTGTCCTGCTTCGTAATGGTTCAGGATAAAATTTTACATTCTTTTGTTCAGAAATATTAATGCCTGTAATAACTTTAACAATAAAGCATCTATAATAATCTTTATTCCACCAAATTCTCTATGATTTGTGCATGCTGAGATATTTCAAAGCAGATTTTTTTAATTTTCTCAATAATAGCTAAAAATTATACCTCCTGCAATGTCTCATCTTTAATAATCAGTTGTTTTCATATCTCTACACTCATACAACTTCAAGTGCATGTGAATCATTGGGTTCAATGCATCAAAATTTGTATTGATGATTGAGTGAATGAATATCAGAGCTGAACTCCATTTTTAATCAGGCTTGTTTCATCAATATTACAGTTTAAATCTTTTTCTTACATACTCTTTAATAATGTAGTTTTAAAATTATATTAAATTCATTGTATTTTGTTTAAACTGTGAAACTACTGGAATCACTTTTGCCTCGGCTGTTGTTTTTATGCATTTTCTTAAAAGGCATTAAACAGAATTCATATTATAAAATAGAAAAATAAATGTGTAAACTGGATACATTGCTAGTTCTTTAAATTTTACACTCATGTCATCCATAACAAAATAAAATAAATTTTTAAGTATCTAGTTTTCCTTTTAATGGTCATTTATTTGCTTTCGTGGCTGGCAATATTTTCTCTAATTCTTGGGATTTAGGGAATAACTTGAAAATTTATTTAAATTTTCTTTTCACAAAATGAAACTGGATACATTTTATAAAATAAAAAATAATCAGGATAAACTTAACTTTGACACATGGGTCCATAAAAATTGAAATGTAATTAATTGGTAATTTTCAAAATGTAATCAGTTTCCTTTTATTTTTTTCTGTGTATTTGTTTTCTAATTCTAGTGATTAAGTTCTATTATAGCAGCTAAAATGAAATTGTTACATTTTCTTTAAAGAAATGAATAAATTTTAGAGTTCTTCAATTTTTGCAAACATGCGTTATCTTTTCTTAATATTTTTTTTCCTTAAGCTATTATCATAACAACATTATGGAAAATAAGTATATCATTTTTTAAGTGGGTATTTGTTCCTTTTTTTATGTATTAGTGCATTCCATGCCAAAGACCCCTATCCAAGTGATTAATAAAATTTATATTTAATCTTCTGTTCAGCGGATGATGAACTTGGCCCAGAGAAGTAGTTTTCTTCTAAGTGGGTGAAGCAAGTCAAAGACGCCAAATTCATTGTAATATATACTGATAAAGTTAGTGTAATGAAGGAAATAATTATTTCACTGATATAACTTTTAAATAGAATTTCATCACCTCTAAATGAACAAAAGAAGGAAGAAAAAGCACTCGGTGAATCTAAGTATTCAAACCATTTTAACATTTGTGATAAAGAAGAACCATTTCAAATGACTTTTAGTTATAAGTGTCAAGGCCAGTGGCTTGTAGTATAACTCCAATTTTTACATTGACTGAGTCTTTAATATTACATTTCTGTCTAGTGTTATAATCAAAATTTTAGTTCCAACCAAAGGCAGAAATGATTCTTTGATTGCCTTTGTTGGATGACATTGCACAAGTGGTGTCAACATTTGTCTTTAGATGGGACTTTGATATAATACACTTTCAAGGGATGATAGGATATGGATTGTTCTTGGAATATTGGCTATAACAGAGACTTACAAATTCAGACTGCAAATCACCATTAGAAGAGGAAATGCAGGAGGACCATTCCACCTGTCTAGAAAGTCTTTTTAATTCCAATAAATGTATTTTTATGTATTTATTCTTCAGTTGTTTTTTTTAGTTTAAAGATATGAGTTAAAGCTTTACAATAAGTATGAAACAGATTTCTAAATTTTGTAGTCATTACTGTTGCTTTTTGATAAGTTAAAAATTGCATAATTTCACAAAATTTTCCAAAATTATATACATGTATGAGAAAAGGTATTGATATTACAGAGAAAAGAATTCTTTATCCTAAAATTAATAAAGTATGGAGAGTGGGTATGATGCTGAAAGACCCAAAACCTCTAAGGATTCTCAATTAAAAACTTCAATGATGATCTGTGTCAAAGCAGCAAACCAATGTATTTCACAAACAAAAGTTTAATCTCCAATTGATACTTTTTTATGGTAAATTCCGAATAGTATACTTTTGACTTGTTTTTTTTTTCCCCACTGTCAAATTCCATTTGCTTGTTTTTACATGGTTAAATATAAGTTTTTTAATTGATGTACTACTGAAAAAAAATTAGCTTCATCTCTGTTGGGCAAGAAGTTGCAAGGCATTAACTTTTGAAATGAAACTTATATGGACAGTCAAAAATGCCTCAACTATTTCATTTTGAGAACATAATTTTTCCCATTGTTTAAGCTGGTCTGGTCTAATAATTATTGATTCCATTCATATTTCTTTTGCTTCACAACTACCTATATGACATTACATTTATAATGCATTTTCAATCAGAAGTATTTTAGGAGATGAATAGCAAAGAGATAGAACAAGAGACTCCTAACATAGGTAAGAAAAAAGGAAGAAAGTAAACTCTGGGGGTGGGGGATAAGCAAGAGACTCCTACGAGAGTGAATAAGCTACCAAGTGGGATAGACAATGTAAAGTAAGGGTCTATGAGGTTATTTCTGAAGTGGAAATGGCATGTGGGGTTAAACTGAATAAAAGAAAGATGGAGGTTTTGACTGAAATTGGGTCAGCAATATCTTATGCTGTTATTAAATTCAATTTGAGATATATTCTGAAATGAAAAAGTTATTACAATCATTTGACACTTAAGTTATACTCCTTTCATTTGCAGTTTTCTTTTATAACTTGAAAATATTCTTTAGAAAATTTGTATTCTACCTTGTCTGTATTCTTCAAAATAGTATTTTGTAAAATATCATTGTTGCTATTATAGTATAAGGATTTTAAATTGTTCCTTTTTTATAAAAGTATATCCTTGTTTTATAAATTAATTTTACTTTTATAGCTTATATATTGTAATAATAGCAAAAAACAATTATACTATTTTGGGCTACCTAAATTCTCTTACTTTAAAAGAACACCAAGATAAACATACTCAACATTTTTAAAGTAAGTTATTATACCTGAGAAAAGAGTATTTTGTGCACTTTATTTCATTTTTAAAATTAAACTGCATGAATTTAAATAAAAGTTGTGACCATTTTGAAAATGTCTTTACAATTCCTTTTTTATTGCTAGTCTGAATCGTTATATTGTTGCATTATGTAGCTTTGATCACCACCACAGCCACCACTACTAACCCTACTGTTTCTAGCACAGTTGCAAGGACAACCACCAGGACTGTACCTATTCATGGTCTTTTTCCTGCAATTTCTATCTTCTCCAACACACCTGCAGCTTCAGCTGGCAAAAACAGATATGGAATGATTCTGCAGCATATACCAGCCATTTTAAGTGATTCCAAGCATCAGCAATCAGTTGAATATTCTGCTGTTAATGGACAAGGTTTGTTAAATGAGATGCTGTCTAAATATCAGCTGTACTGGTTGCTGCACACATTCTCTCTCTACCTCCCGCTCATACACACACACACACACACACGCACACACACTCTGTCCATTACAAAGAGTATCTGCTTTCCTAAATCTGTAATGTAATCATATGTTGTGATTATTGAAATACTTGCATCTTCTGAAAAGTCTGGCACCATTTAGTTAAAATTTTCAACTATAATGTTAACTGTTTCTATAGAAAATTTTAAAATCTTTTATCAAAAATAATTTTGTACTTATAAAATTATCTATTTTTTCAGTTTTTCAATATCTGAAATTCTTTCTCAATCTGTTTCATTGAATGGTGAGCTTTCTATCTTTGTTATCGTGTATAAAAATTTCCTTTTACTGAAGGTCAGTTTTCTTGTATCACTTAAATTATTAGCTGGTTTGTTAAATGTCACTGTTCCTGTTTTTGTGTTCTACATAATTTATTTTTATCTTTACACATAAAATCTTAGCCAAATGATCAACTGTTAGCATTTTCATCTGAAATTTTTCTAACATCTTTGCTTTATATTTTATTGAGCATTTTTAAATTTCAGTTACATTGATATTGTGTTTTTTTTGGGGGGGGAGGGGTCACCTCATGCAAAGCAGTAAAGCCACTACGACAAAGGGGTTTACTGGGAGTTAAATAATTAGAAAACATAAATAATATTAAGGAGCAATAAAAAAACAAAGAGTAATCAGGAAGACAATCAATAACAATTGATACTGCATTTAAAATTTTGAAGATCAAAGTTGGCTGGAAAACATGGAGCCCGAAAAGTAAAATAAATAAAAAGTGTAAGAAAAGAAGCTGTTAGCATAGTTACTGTAAACTGATGAGATCTTGTTTCCAATCTAGTACTGTGCTTAAATTCATAAATTCTAGGTACCATAGTGAAGAGTTTATCAAACAATTAACATGAAAGTATTTATAAAGTGACTGAAGCCAAGACACAAGGTTAGGACCAATAGTATTGCTGATTCTTTTTTTAATTTTATCATGAATCTCTAAATATATAGCAGGAGCATCAGACCATATGTGGTAGCAATGTCAAAAGATGGCTTCTGGAGAAAAAAATTGTCTAGCACAACACAGTGAACCAAATTTCTTAGCAGCAGACCTAGGAATGGATTCAATATAATCTTTCCACTTTATGTCAGCCAAGAATATTAGCTGACGAAGGCACAATGAGTCACTCTCCTGGAGGTTAGCATCAGCCATGCTGATAGATGACATAAATGGGTCTCTCAGGTGATTAATAGAGTGCACTTTTGTTTTGGATGCATTAATATTAATAAGACATCCTTTGCCTCAGTTAACAGACTGTATGTCAGTTTAGAGATCAGCCACAAATTTGACCTGATCAAACCTACTATCAAGACAGGAGTAAATGATTGTCATCAGCATAGATACAAAGTTGAGAGCTTATGCCATCAGGAAGGTCATTGATTAAAAATTAAGAACAAAGTAGGATAAAGTATAGAACTCTGGAGACACCTGCATTAATACAAAAAGATCTCGAAAAGTGGCCATTCAGGACAACTTTCATTTTACAATTTGGCAAGAAAGATTGAATCAGTTCAAAAATTCATCCAGAAATATAACCTTTCAACTTGTGAAGAAGCCCAGTATGCCATACCCTGTCAAATGCTTTCAAGATATCCAAAGCAACAGCCTTAGCTTCACCTTTTATATTTAAAGCTTGATAGACTCTTTCAGAAATAATCGTTAATGCATCAGCAGTTGAGCTAGAGAAATGAGACGTATTTCTTGTCTGAAAGAAAGCTCTGCGATGGGAGATGTTTAACTAATTTGGCATTGATTAGGATCTCTAGTAATTTAGCAAAAAGAGGTAGAAGGCTAATAGGCCAATTGGAAGGGTCAGACAGTTCACCAAGGTTCTTAATGGCTGGAACAACAAATGAGGATTTCCAACAAACAGGAAAACAAGAAACAGGAAAAGGCATTTATTATACAGTTAGGAAAGAACAAGAACAAATTCAGGAGCACATTTCTTAAGGATTATTATAGGGATACCATCAGGTTCACATGCTTTGTAGGGATCCAGATTAGAGATAGCAGAAACCCTTTTTGCACACACATTTTAGCCTCCGCATTTATCATTCTAAAAATATATTACTAGTTTAAAAAATGTGTTTTCCTTGTAGAGAGGATATTGTCAGGATCATCATGGTATTCAGCTCTTTCAGCATCACATCCATTTCTCCTGTAGACCCAATCAGGGCTGATCAGACCAACTGGATACTACTTCATACATCTCCATTTTGATAGATTGATTTGTTCTGAAATTTTATGTTTTAGTGATGTCACCATAAATCAGAAATGCAGAGAACAGCAGATGCCCCTGTATGTCACTTTTATCGATCTTACCAAGGTGATCAATCTCATCAGCAAAGATCTCTTCAAGATTGGCTGCCCACCCAAGCTGCAGAGCTTGATTGAGTCCTTCCACAGCAACATGCAAGGGACTGTGCAGTTCAGTGGCAGCACCTCTAAGCCCTTCAACATCTGCAGTGGGGTCAAACAATGCTGCATCCTTGCTCCCACTCTCTTCAGGATTTTCTTCACTCTGCTTCTGAAGTATGTATTCAGCACATCAAGAGAAGGGATTTACCTGTGTTTGAGATCAGATGGCGGGCTGTTCAATCTCACTCACCTCAGAGCCACGACAAAAGTACATGAAGCTCTTGTCAGAGACATGCTTTTTGCTGACAATGTGGCGGTAGCGACTCACACTCAGTGTGAACTTCAGTCACTGATGAATCGTTTCTCCCAGGCCTGCAGAGACTTCAGGCTGACCATCAGCCTGAAAAAGACAAACATCCTGGGACAAGGTACCAAAACATCACCAGCCATCATCATTGATAACTATGAGCTCGATGCAGTCCATCAGTTCACTTACCTTGGCTCTACCATCACTGACAACCTCTCCTTAGATGCAGATATTGACAAGAGAATCAGAAAGGCAATCACAACCCTTGCACACTTCACAACACATGTGTGGACTAATCCCAAGCTGATGGTGAAGACCAAGATGGCAGTGTCCAATACCTGCATAATCAGCACACTGCTTTATAGCAGCAAGGCTTGGACCAGGCAAGAAAGGCGTCTGCATACCTTTCACATGAGAAGCATCCACCGCATCCTGCATAGCAAAACAAGGTGCCCAACACTGAGGTCCTGTCTCTAACAGGTCTGCCCAGCTTGTTCATACTGCTCAGACAGTGCAAACTCCATTGGTTATACCACGTCTAGAAGCAGGCAACCACATCCCCAAAAGACCTCTTGTATAGAGAGCTGGCCTCTGGAAGGAGACCGACTGGGAGGCCACAGCTGTGATACCCTGATGTTGTGAGGTGCGACATAAAAGCTGAGGACATCGACACAGAGTCCTTGGAGAGCCTGTGGCAGCCTTATGATCCAAATGGAGAGGAATCCTGATCAAGTCAGGGGAGGAGAAGCTGATACAAGTTGCCACGGAAAGGCGGGCTTGCAGAAAGCAAAGTGACAGCTCCAACAGACCAGAGACAGAAAACATATTGTCACTCTCACATTGGCCTCTACAGTCACAAACGTCAATGCTCCAGCCAAGCAGACAACCCTGACTGATGGAGGCCTACAACAGCATAAATCAATGGGTTTCAAGCCTTCTTTTGAAAGTGATCTTTTTTTTTCTATAATCTTTCTGTGCACATTTGGGAAATAATTTCAAATATCTCACTTTCTTGGAATTTGGAATGGTACCCTTTATTCATTCTATTGGCGCTGATTGTTTAGGGAGTATTTCTCTCTGCCTTTGCGTTACTTGTTCGTTTCTTTCCACTTAACTAAAATATATGAATTTTCTACACTACCCAACTCATAAATTAGATTTATTTCATAACTATTTAATGGATTAAGTAGTTATGAAATAAAATTTTATAAATTTGTTTTGCAAATATCAATTATTTTAATACCAAGTGTGTGTGTGTGTGTTTTACTCTGTATCTTCTGTACCAAAACTATTGGGAAAGGGTTTCTTATATTTCTGAATGTTTCATATGTACATTTCACTAAAAGCAAATGTTTCATTATTTCTGTTAAATGAAAAGAACAAGTAACCATAGAAAGAATTAAATTAATCTCATTAAATTCTGATTTTTTTTTAATGCAAGGAAAAATTGCTTATCCTTATGTCATGCATGTTATGAGTTCAAATAAATGGCTATTGTAACAAATTTATGAGATTATGGAACTTGATCAAAATTAGATACCATTTTGTACAAAAACTTTTTTCTTATTTCTTTTGACTATTTAGTATTTGTTTGGACAAATATTCATACAATTTAAGTTATAATAAAGCACTTTTTAATATGAATTTTATTAAACCATTTACCATTTTTATTCTATTTTCTGCCATCTTCCAGGCAAATTCATAATTCCCTGCTCCCAAATTTTTTTTATTTTTTCTCAGAACTGCTCTAGTTACCTTTTGCAGTCTTTTAGAAAAGTGAATCTTGAAAATTTTATTGAAATCATTGAAAAAATTCTATAAAAATCAAAATGAATCTAGCAATCAAAAGGTGCTATATCTGATGAATACAGCAAATGAGTCAACATCTGTCAACTAAGCTGTAACAACTTTTGCCTGGTTACTAAAGAAACATTTTGTCTATCATTAGTTTGATAGAAATTCATGTTCTTACTCTTCAAAAATCCTGAATGCTTTCTGCTATTTGCTATCTTCATTTGGTCTAATTGGGTGGAGTACTTGTTCAAATCATTTGTGTCATTCTTTATAGAGAGGTCAGTTGGTGTCTCTGTCTCTCTCTCTCTCAATTCTACCATATACACAGAATCAGCTTCCTTGTTTAAAAACTGGAACTCTTTTGTTAGACTTAGTGAATTACATGTAGAAATAAGTTCAGTAGATTTTTTGCTTGACATAGAAGTCACATATTAAAACAACATTGGGTCAATTTTTTTCAGTGCTTTATTTTTATATTTTGTATGCCAATTTTGACAAAATTATTTATTTGAAATGTATGCTGATATGACAGGTGTCACAATACACTCAGAAGCATGAAACTAAATATGCCCAATGTTATCTAACACAAACCTTTTGGCTAACCTAATAAAATTTATTAAAATATATTTTTCTGATATCTCTTTTCAGTGTAAGCTAGATTCTTTTTTTGGTAATTTATTGATTATATTTTGTAATTAGAGTGATTGTTTAACCAATATGATTTCACTTAAAAGTTAATTTATGGTTGGTTTATTTTGTAAATTTTAAACATAGTATTAGTGCTAAATAGGTTTGCAAAAATCAAAGCATGCATACACCATTGTCATCATTCATCATGGTTTGTTTTTGAGATCAAAATTTAGGTGGGGGTTCCACATCTGTTGCAGGTTTGTTGTTGGTCGATGCGATTCATAAGAGACAAACTTGTATGGTAGATACACAAGAACTGGTATACAGAGCAAATTCTGATCTTACGATATTGTCATTTCTCTATGAAATTGGTTGTTTTGGCCTTATCACAAAAGAAAGGTTGGGTTGGCACTTTTTAAATTCAAGGTTCAGCAGGTGGGATAATAGTAGTAAGTTCCCTAAGTCATATGTTCTTTTTTGAAGTTTCCATCAACAAACATAAGAGATCTGGCACTAAAGTTGTGACTAATAAGCTGGATTGTACAATTTGTACCTAGTATTTACACAAAACAGCAGAACATAAGTTATAAGTATCTGTCTATATTTCTGAGATGAGGTCATTATGTACACTAGTTACATTATTCAGACTATTGTCCTCATCTTTGTCGTCATATATCATATTGTACACTCCAGCCTTCTTTAGGTTGGAATGTCACTCACTGGGGTATACTGTTCTAGTTCCACGTGCCATGTTTAATAGATGTCAGTTAACTCCTGTTAATTCCCCTCTCCAAGTTCTCCACTGCCTTAACCAGGTATTGAACTCACACTCTTTGGGTCCTGTCACTGGATCTAACTAATGCCTTTATCCACTGTGCCATGTGTCCTTGTATGAATTTCTGGGTATTATAAACCTAATGTCTTCACCATCATTTTTTACCAGTGCTCATATTGCAATTTTTGCTGTTATCATTACATGTTTTTACCAGAGCTCATATTGCAGTTTTTGTTGTTATTATCACTTTTCTCTGGCACTCCTTATTATTGGTTCCCATATTATATTCATTTCTATGCTTAGTTGGCTCAGGAGATTTTTGTGGCCTAGCATATGTACTGATTCCTTAAGTTTACAAATTTTCCAATGGTGTTCTTTGTCTATGATCTCGACCTGATCCCACAGAGGACGGTGATTTCCTTTTTCTCTTCATATGTGGTCAGCCACGCCTGATTTTTCCACTTCCTCTCGTGTTACAGCTTTAAACATGGCACGTGGAACTAGAACAGTCTACCCCAGTGAGCCAAATAAAGGGTTCAGTTCGACATTCCAACCACCTGAAGAAGGCCGGAGCATACAACGGCCAAAACATTGTAATAAATATGGTGACAAAGATGAGGACAATAGTCCGAATAATGTAAATAGTGTATAATAAGTTATAAGGTTTTAAGATTGTGATATACATTTTTGTTAGCTTTGGGAAAAGTCTTTGGCACACACAAGGTCACTTACAAATAATATAATAATAGCATAAACAAGGACAGGTTTCTGCTTTGTTCCATCAGAATTTTGACTTTAGGAAGTAAAAGTGCCTTAAAGAGACTTTAACAATAATTTCTAAGCTTAACAATAAACTTAAAAATGATTTCAAAGTACTGAAATACTTATTATAGTCAAATGTCACTTAACAGTATCTAGTGATAATATGGCAAGAGCAGAATAATCTCTAACTCTTTTTTTTTTTAATCTTAAATAGTTTTTATACTTTGCTTTCTTGATTACTAGATTATTTGGTTTATCATTTTATAATTTTTCTCTTTTTCATACATGCTTTTTTTAATTTTCCTTTATCATCCAGTAGATTTCACCAACCATTATTAGAAGCATTTATTTATTTTATTTTATTTTCAAGAATGTTGAAAATCAAATTTTATCATTACATGTTTGACAAGAAAATGAATGCATTGCTTATGTCACTACAAAGTGTTTTTGACTTTTCGCAAGATGCAGTTTTCTTCTTCTGCACATGCATTTTTGTGTGTTTTTATTCTTTGTTGTGCATGACTTGTTGCTATAATATGCATGAACTTGGCTCAAACTTTTTTCTTTTACATGTGTTGACCTTTATTTGAGAATAACTGCCTTGTTAGATATGGACATGCCATCCTTGAACAGATATTTAATTGTAGTTGAAATTCTGTTTTATTTTTATTCTTAATATCATTACTTATAAGCAAAGTATATATATACAATACAAATAGTATTTACATTTACATTCTCATCAGCTTGATAATACAACTGACGTTTTCCAAAGAATTTTATAATCGAATTTGATAGTTACATAGGAACCAGTCTTACCTTGATTGTACTTTACTGATTAGGCCATGAAAGTTTCTCTAACAGATGCCATTTAAATAAGATATATAGATTTATTCTTTACTTCTCCAGTCTCCTCTATACTATCACAAATCTAATGAAGCAAACACAACTGGCTCTTGTTCCTAGTAATAATACTCACAATCCACACTTTATATTTTCTGCAAAATTTCATCTACAGCTTTATTTATATTAGTACGTTTCTAACAGTCCAATTATTTCCATTTAATTTAGTATTAAGTTTCTTTTATTATATCAACACAATCATTATTACTTTAGAAATTATAATATATAATTAACAATATTTCTGTCACCTTTTTACAAATTTTAGTATTTCCTTATGAAGCAGAAAATTAAAAAGTTTCTGTATTTGTAAGTCATAAGCTCATTTTATTGCATGTATTTACCCAAATATTTTGCATTTGATCTTTCACATACATCATTTTTTGTTTACAAAGTGACAAATGATACCCTAAACAAGTTTAAAATTCATTGTGTGTTGGCTTCTGTCATGGTTGACTGTGAAAATAACAGCTTTTTACTGCTACTATCTACCCAGTTATGAAATGGTTTGCTGAAATAATCCATTACCTATTACCTGTTAGAGGATTCACAAAACCCACAGAGCTGGCTTTCTTCTTCATCCCACATAGTGAATTTTTGATTTGAAGAGGTTTTTATCCCATTGCAGGAACATCATCCAAAACTTAGGTCCATTGTCCAGTTACAAAAAAACATTCTACACTGAAATGATCATCCATGATCCTTACCCAACTCTACAACAAACACCAGAAAACATTTTTGTCAATAAGCAAAAACATCATAGTCATTCTAAGAAAACTAACAAATGTTGCATTTATTTAGAATATAAATTCCTTCAAAGTTGGTTTGCTACTATGATTATCTCATGGTCTAATTTCTTCATTCCTCTGTTTTAAAGTCTTGACAGGGGAATGCACCTTCAATCAAAATATTAAATGTTGCCTGACAAGTCTTAGTCTAATTACTGGCCAACAAGCTGATCAGTCTTTCCTCACTGTTACACAATGGAGTGAAAGAAATACAGGACTACTAGGATTTTTCATCACCCATGAGACTGGGCACAAGAATGTGATGGTTTCACTGACATTTTAATTTCCATGAGTCAAACTATTTCATCCAAATTATCACTCTCTTTCTTTGTGGATTATCTACAACTCTCTACTTCTGATCTCAAGTCTGTCACTTACTGGCACATTTCTGGAACTATACTGGGAATGTCTTATGGCTAGCTGGCTGTCAACTGTCACTTCTATTGACCTGTCCAACCCATGATGGATGACTTCCTATTTCTACACTCGTCTACAATCTGAGTTCATGTTTCTGTGCTCACTTATTGTCATGTCATGGTAGGACATTCTAATCATAGACCAACCTAGCTTAGAACTGGGTTAACATTATGTGTATCCCATGATCAACTTATAGATTGACCTCCTAACAACAATGGATATATTTTGGGGCTTAAAAACTTTATATAAATATTCACATTCAAGAATTTCCTTCAGACCAGTTTGGCTGGGGCTGAAATCCAGTAAGAAATTCAAGTTTATTGCTCACCATGGTAGCTGTAACAACAGGCTACGGTGTTCTTCATTGTAATTGATTTACTTGATTAACAGCTATGGATTAAATTCAAGTTCAAACCTCTTGTTTAATCTGTAACCTTATCTCTCTTTCTCTGTGTTGATTTGAAACTTCTACATGTCATGCATATAATTTATTTTCATTTCATGAGACACAAAAAGAGGTATGTCAGGAAATTTAGATCTGATTATGAGATTTCTTTATGAAAAAGTATATCAAATTAGCAAAATCCAATGCATGTGTATCTCTGTCTATTAAGAGACAGATGATAGCTAGCATTACTTCAGATGTAACAAAATGTATATTATAATTTTCATTAGACTTCCTGAAGAATCTAACATTGAAACATGGTTTCATGTCTATTTGTTCTTTCTTGTTATAAAATTTATTTTCTTTCTTTTAGACCTGTTTGGTAAGTTAATATCCTTCACTTTCTTTTATGATTCTTTCCCCCTCTTTCTTCATTTTAGCTTCTTAAATGGTTTAGGGTATATATCGCCAACAAAGCTTCTAATAAAATTGTCATAATTTAACATCTGATGTCACATTTGCAATGTTCTTTGTTGTATAGAGGAAAAGTGAGAGATCATCTGTTTGGTCTTTTTAAATTTGTGCCAAGTTTTAGTTTACTTCTTACTTCAAAATACTACAGGCTCTAATCAACATAAGTTAGTGAGTGATCACATGCTAATACCCTTGTAAAAGGTATGAATACATCTCTTCGTCCAGCTATGGATAAATAGCAGGACAGATTGAGCCCTATAGCCTTGGTTAGCAACCAGTCTAGAAGGAAAACTGTGAATTCAAACCAGACTGGAGAAGGTTGGGTTCTGTCATGTTGTTTTGCCCAGGAAACACCACTGCAGTAGATGTGGTACTACAATAACCTTAAAGTGTTACAGGATTCATGATCATGATGACTATAACTGTTCTCTTTACAACCTATCTTCTTCTAATCTATTCTCTGTTCTCTTATAGTCCACAGGAATCACTTTTTCTAGGTATACCAGTATAATAGTTCCAATCACAACAGATGCCTCTTTGCAAAACATATTCTCAAAGAAGCTAAGTCATGTTTACTGATAGAATGGGGCACTGTATCACCTAACAAGTTTGGTTCTCATGACATCTGACAGCTCTGTAATAGTGTGTTAAGTAAGAGTAAGTTTCTTATCCCTTTTCTCTTCACTCAATCTGAGGTGTTAACATTTTCTGCAAATAAAGCAGAATATTTTGCTCATAAATTCTCTTCAAATTCTACTGTTTGACTCTTCTGGAATATCTTTGCCTATCTTTCTGCTTAGAACTGAGTCTCTATTGAGTGATATGCATATAACTCTGGACATGAGTTCTCCTCTCATCTCTAAACTAGATCCCCACAAAACATGTGGATTTGATGATATCCCTGCAATAGGAAATATTGTCCTGAACTGGCTCCTGTTTTCTCTAAACTCTACAATAAATGTCTTGTCACTTCTTACTTTCCTGCTTGTTGGGAATCCTCTTCTGGTGTTTAAGAACTCAGCAAACAATCTGGTCCTTCTAAGTATTGGCCTATTAGTTTTCTATCTCTTTTTGACAAAGTACTAGAGACTCTAATCAACTCCAAATTGGTTAAGCATCTCACCTCGCAGAGCTTCTTTCAAATAAGCAACAATATGGCTTTCACTTTTTGAGGTCAACTGCTGATGTATTAACAACTATTGCTGAAAGAGTTTATCAAGCTTTAGATAAGAATGATAGTGCTTGGGCTGTTGCTTTAGATATCCCAAAGGCATTTGACAGGGTTTGGCATATTGTTCTTCTTCACAAATTGAAAGTTTATCATATTTCTGGATTAATTTTTGAATTGATTCAATCATTCTTTTCAAATCGAGATATGAAAGTTGTCTTGTATATTCACTCATCAAGATCTATTTTGCATTGTTGCTCTATCCTTGGATCTACGTTGTTCCTCATTTTCATCAACAACCTTCCTGATGTCATCAGTTCTCAACTCTGTATCTATACTGATGACATGATTATTTATTCCTGTCTTAATAGTAAGTCTGATAGATTTGATGAGGTCAAATTGGCAGTTAATCTCAAAAATTACCCACAATCTATTGGAACAAGAAATGGCTTGTTAATTTTAATACATCCAAAACAAAACTTCTCTCTTTTTATCATCTGAGAGAACCCTTTTATGGCTGATGCTAACCTCTCATAAAGTTACTGATTGTACTTTCTCAGGCTAACATTTCCTGCTGACATAAACATCATTTTCCTACCACTGTAATGTGGCTTCTCTGTGCCTTTTCTATAAATATCTTTATGGTTATTGTTCTGATGAAATTCCCTCTATGGTAGCTCGATTTTATGAATTTAATCTCCAAACTTTTGATCTCCAAAAGTTTAAATGCAATATCAATCATTATCTTCAGTCTTCTTAATTCTTGTTCTTTTATTGTTCTTAATGTTTTTATTATTCTTTCATACTTAGTAAATCCTTGCATCTTAGTGACTTTTTTCCTTTCTTATGGGTGAAATGATTAAAAAAAAAAAGTTATTCTGTATATCTAACAACTAATCTGCATTTGCTAGATTGCATCTGTAAAAATAATTGATTTTTGGGAATGTTATTACATATCCTATTTGTTAAAATGATCTCTGCACTGTTAACCCTTTGCCTGTCCTGCACATCATATGTGGTGCATACGAGCCATGATTTGAAAAGAGTGGTAAAATTAAGGATGCTTAAGAAAAGAGTCTGCTATTGAGCAGGAAAGGTCTAATCTAATATTTTGTGCATCATATATGACCACAGAACGCTTGAGTGATAATGTAAGGTCTCAAATGAAAGACATCTATTTTTCCACTTTATTGAAATGATTATAACATTTGCATCATATGTGATGTTCAGACCATAGTGTAAATAACTTATGATTTATACATTTTGTACATCACATGTGATGCACAAGTTTTTATTGTGAAGCACTATATATCTGCACATTCCATTTGCCAAATAATCTGAGTGGCCTTGCAATAGTTATGAATCTGAAAACAAGCCTGAAGTTTGGATAATACACACGAAAATGCCCTGAACAGGCAAAGGGTTAAAAATACTTCTACACTTCATTTTTCCACTAACATTAAATCTGGATTATTTATATCTGATAAAGAAAGGTGCATTATTAAAAACAATTGCAACATTAATAAAACTTGATACTCAAAAAAGGAAAATGATCTCAACATTAATTCATTGCCATATTTCTATTTATGCATTACCTGTGTATGTTGAAACTTAATAAAAGTACAAACTAAATATTTTAAATTCTTTACCACCTTCTTTATCCATATTGTCAAAAAGGTTCATGGCCTGCAAAGTTTCAGATTTATATTAATATATTTTTTTAAAAAAACATAAATAAAAGTAATTTTAATTTTTTAAATTTTAGATGATCTATACAACACTAACAATTCTAGAATCATTATCATTCTGAGTTTCTTTTTTAATTATAATTACATTTAAACCTTGGACATGTAGGTTAATAAAGACTAATAATTATTGATAATATAATTTTAATTGCTAAAAGAATGCTACTATGTAATATAATGATTTTATTTTATTATTTGCAAATATATCTGAATGAAAGTTCACACATAAAATATTTTAGCTCATTTAAATACATGCCATCTATCAATTTTATTCTAATTTAGATTTAGTTTTAAACTACTTATTTCTACCACTGCTTACTGCTAGTATAAACTGGCAGGTGAGTGTGATGAAGAATTCAACAAAACAAAACCTACCTATTCACCCACATTGTGATTATTGATCTGAGCAGACTTTCCTATTCAAATTTCTTCTTCCTCTTGTCTGTTTGCATTACTAAAAAGCCAGCTATTTTTATTTTTCTTCCCTGGGGTGGGTTGAAGCATTCTAGTCCCTCAGTTTGTCAATCTGTTAAAGAATAGCCAAGACATACAATGTTGTAGATCTTCTATATTGTATTTGTTAAAATCTCTGTATTTTCCATTTTACAAGCTGACTTAGAGTTGGTTGTAGTGATTCATAGTCCTCTACTTTTCATGTCGAACTGTCTGCTTATCAAAGAATAGACAAGAGGCACACTCTATCTTTATTATTATACACTGTTCACTTTCCTCTTTACAATCCTGACTGACAAAATACTTTCTTGACAAAATACTAATTGCCCTATCTTTGCCACTTGGAGTTTGTTTTCTACACATGTACAAGGTAACCAAAAAAGTTCTGTCCGTTTTTAAAGGAAAAAAAGAAAACACTTCACATTATGTGTAACTTATATTTAGTCTTCTGCCAACGTTTCTCCAGCTGTTCAATGCCCTTGCAGTAGTACTCATCAACGGAAAGAAGTCCGTGAGGACTTTGCACAAGTCTGCTTCATTGGTGAAGGATTTCCCACGAAGATAAGTATCCAGGGAGTGGAAGAGGTGGTAATCGGATGGCGCAAGATCAGGTGAATAAGGTGGATGGCACAAAGTCTCCCACCCAAGTTGCTGTATGGTATCCCTGACCACTTGCGCGACATGCGGCCTGGCATTGTCATGGAGGAAAAGCACACCTTTGCGATTCACCAGTGCTGGCTCCTTCTGCCGCAATGCCTGTTGCACGCGTTTCAATTGCAGCGAGTATAGGTCTCCAGTGACCATTTGGCCCGTTGGTAGCAGTTCATAATGAACCACTTGACGACCTGTCCACCAGACACAAAGCATAATCTTGCGTGGGTGCATCAGCGGTCTTGCGGTGTGAGGGACAGCATCCTGAGGAGACAACCAATGTCTGGAACGCTTGGGAGTTTCATACAGAACCCAATTTTCATCACTGGTAAGCACTCGATTGAATAAGGATGCAGTACGGTGGCGAGAAAGCAGCGATATGCAGGCTGCCACTCGTCGTCCCTTGTGGACCACCAACAGTGTTTGCGGAACCCACTTGCTCAGTTTGTACGTCTTACCTAGGCTGTGCAGGTGAAGTCTAACTGTTTCATCGGAAATGTTGAACTGTCTTGCAAGTTCACCACATGTTAGACTACTGTCCTCTTCAATGGCCACCTTCAGGACTCCGTCATTCAAGACCTGTGGTCGTCCATTGTGAGGCTCATCATGGAGAGACAAATCTCCCGACTTGAATTTTCGAAACAAATGCCTTGCAGTACGTTCATCCACAGCACTATCCCCAAATGCTTGACATATGCGCTGACTTGATGCAGCTGCTGATAAGCCCACTTTGAAGTCATAAAGCAAACGGCCCCAAACGAGATCTCTAGACACTTCCATTCTTCTCACAGCTGTCCGGCTTATAACTGATGGCCGGGCACAGTGCACATGTTTTTTATAACGTCTGATGTTCCTACTTCCGGCTGTCCGATTTGAAAACAATTGCTACACGCATTTCGTATATATTTCAACTTCATTCAATGACTAGTCAAAAAACGGACAGAACTTTTTTGGTTACCTTGTACTTAGCTTCATGCAGAAAAACTCCTTATCACGTGACTATTATAACAACATTATTAGGAACTAAATGACCAGAAGGTAACACCCGAGTTCTTCTTAGATACATGAAGTAAAACAGTCTAGCTAAATAATTGGCTAGTCAGAAGCAGCAGTCCTGTTGGCCAACAGTGATCAAGATTATTCTATTCAGGCTAAAACAATTTTTCCTGTGGCTCCCTGGCTGGAACTACAGTAGGTGCCTGAATTTATGAAGACACATTTCTTTCAGGTGTCAGGTTACATGTTTATTTACATATGTGAATAGTAACAAGGTCAAAGGAAGCAGATTTGATGATTTCATCTTCCAGTCACATACCAAAGGGCTCAGGCCAAATGTTGATCTAATCAAAGCAGAATTGAGAAGTAGAATTACCTTTGACCAGCTAGTTTAAGGCCATATTTAAATGTAGCTTTAATTGGTAAACACATAACAAAATTTAGGCATTTGTGTTCAAGCATTAGCACAGTCAGCATCTCCCACTAGTATCTCCTGCTCTAGGTAAAAGCATGGCAAAGTCAGGTTAAAAAGTTAACAGTTTGAATGTGGCAGAATTGTCAAGCTGCAAAAGCAAGTCACTTTTTGATCAGTCAACCAACACTTTTTAGGCCATGTGGATAAAAGCATTAGTAAATTGATCGAAAAGTGACTTGACCCAAAGAATTGTGAGTTCAATACCTGGTCATAGCAGAGGGAATAAAAACTTGGAGAGATGAGTTATCAAGAGAAATCAACTGAAACTGATATATCCAAAGGCATAGCACATGGAATTAGAACAATCTACTGCCATGGACTAAATAAAAGGTTCAGTTCAAAATTCCAAGAAATATCACCTGAAGAAGGCTACAGCATACAATATCCGAAAAGTGACTATAACAATAAAAATGAGGATAATGGTCCAAACAATGTAAATAGTGAAAATATGAACAGTAAACCTAATAAACAAATGTTATATCCTTAAAGAGGTTACAGACAGACAAAGGTGCTATTTGAGTGAAAGGAACAGTAACACAGGCATAGATGGAAGAAAGATAGGTTTATTGTAAGACAGGGAATCTGTTAACAAGCTGGTAATTCCTGAAGCAAGTCAGCTATATATATCCTGTGCTTATTATATATATATATATATATATATATATATATATATATATATATATATCTATATATCTACTGATATAGTCAGTCCACATATGCGATAGGAAGTGTGGGACATTCCATTACAACAACAAATTAAAAAATCAACTCTATATTCTGTACATTACTTCAATTTACATACTGTAAGTACAAATAAATTTTATTTATTTTTCATTTTACTTATTCATTTATTTGATTCATTCTGAAGATAAAAAACAATCAAAATTTTCATACAACATACAATACCAATTGAATAGATTTTTTATTTTATGAGATTTTATAGCTGGCTATAAGTCAGAGGTCATTAAAGAAGTAGTTAAATGAGGAGTTGCTATATATAAAAAGTTTAAGCACACTTCACTCTATTTTTGTAATGTTATCAGATGCTTTATATTTGTGAGTTAACAAAATATGTCTAAAAATATCTGCTTCTCTTACCTTGGTGTTTCTCTTTTTCTTTTTTTCACAACTTAAATTTATATTGATATTTATTAAACTCTCTACAATATAGTAAAAAATTACAATTAAAATCCAAGCTAATGGAAATCAAATTCATAATTATTCTACTTTTTGTAAGGTTTCTTTCTCAACGCTGATAAATTGGTAACATTTACTTTTTGTTCACTCAAGTAACTGATAATATAAAATTTTAATTTTCATTCCAAAAGAATTTTAAGAGATCAGGTGAATTTGAGGGTATGAATAGTTTTTATTGCAAATAAAATTTGTGCCAAAATTGTACTACCTCAATCTGAATATATGAGATTAGTTCCTAACTGCTCCTTCAAATTATTTGAGCTAAAAAAAAAACTAATAATATTGTGCAATACATAATAATAGCTGTAATCTAACTATCCAATCTCACTCTCTAGAGATTTTGACTACTAAATTGGTCACTGTTGATTACATAAGTAGTGAATAGGATAGCTATTCCTAATGCTTTCTTTTTCAAATGCTGATACAAACTTGGACAAATTCTTCTTCTTTTGACAACATTACTAGCAGCCTATTTAGCAGTACTTCACTTTCATTGCTTCATTGAACAGTCATGTGAATTTACTGACAGGTCATAAGCTGCTATGTAGTGTTTTTCACAATTTAAACCCGTCAAAATTGGGTCACCAGCAACAACACCAGCAACTTACTGAACACATTTCTTACATAAACATAGTCACAATATAGTAACTGATTGTATATTGCAACCATCTTTTGCACAGTTTGTGAAGTGTAAAAATTTATACATAATCCCATGAAGAAAACAAATCTTTTACTAATCTTAATGAGCTTTCAGTGTCCAGTAATTGCTAAGATATGTGATGCATTCACTTATCACTTTAGACCTTTTATACCAAAAGTTTGTATAAATCTATTTTTTATGTTTTCTACTCATTGTCTCATGCTTGTTTATCTATAAAGTTAGTTAAATCCAGTTGATTGAAGTATGAGTAAATCTATGCAAACAGCAAACAAGAGTTCCTAGTTAAAATCTTTAATTACTTTCATGTTTGTAATATTGTCAATCTGTAAGGATTAAAATTCATATTTAAACTCTTATTGTTTTATGTGTATAAACTCTTCAACTTGTTGCATTGAGGCTTAACCATTAATTGAAATTACTACATAATCAGCAGGTGAAATTTTTGTAAAAGAAATGGATTAGAAGATTTGGAGTTCCACTTCTTGTCATGACAGAGAAAGTCAATTTGAAAACAAGTTGTTTTATAATTATCAAAAATTGTTGGTTTTCATAGATTGCCAACAATTGCTTACCAGCCACAATGCTACTGTTTTTAATAAGAGCATACAGAACAACAGTTATAACCTGGCTTTCAGCATTACCAGTTGCACTCCTCTGTATATACAATACACCTAATGAATTGGGCTTTTCACATTTTTGTGTTGGAACTGGTCCATCAATATTAATTCTCTAACTTTTGAGCTATGTGATAAAAGGAAAGATGATTCATTAAATAGTAAGTTTACTAAAATTTGTTGTTAGTAAAAAGAAATGACCATCGAAGATGAGTTGATATAGCTGAGATTAATTGAAGATTGTGTTTGTATAAAGCATCACGTGATGCTTCATACAAACACAAAATTTTAGAACAGTTACAATTGACTAGAATGTCCTTGGATACATCTATAGAGTTATGGAACAATTAGAGTTAATTGAGTAATTCAATATATCCAAGAGTAATGCCGAAACATACAGCATATCCAATTACCTTGTGCAATGCAAGTACTGCAATAAAAATGAATGGGACAAGAAAAATGTCCAGCTTAAGGACATGTATGTTGTATTGTGAAAAGAAAAATAATTATATTTGTATAAAAGAAAAAGTAAAAATGGTGCAAAATTTAACCCCCCATCCCTCAGAAAAATACAGCTGTATATGTAATACAAAGTCATAGAGAAAATTAAATGTTATGTTTCCTATGCAATTGAATACTGGGAGTGTGATGTCACTATAATTTATTATTAAATAAAAGTATGTTTACCCTAATAAAAAAATGATTCTGTAGAAAATATTTCAAACAATGATATTTTATGGTAAGCAGTTGATAATACATGCAATTCAAACAAGTTGATTAATTTCAGTAATTATGAAAACAAATAATCACAAAATTTCAAATAATTCAAAGAAATTATCTTTAAGAAAACAAATAACTTGGAAAAAATATTTTCACTATTTTAATAATTAAAAAAAAATTCCAAGTTATTTGCTTATATAAAAATCTCTATACAATTTGGGTTGGGATAATAATATTCCAAATTTGATAATTAATGTAAAGATTTCAGAGAAATGTCAAAAAGTCGCACAAAAAGAGGATCAACACAATATTAAAAATCATTTAAAAAGAAAACACTTAAGTGCAACTGCCAATTTCATATTTGGGCGATCTTCAGGTGCATAGTAAATCCCAGGATGTGATTATGGGCTCTTCCATACAAATACAGAAAAGCACTTGATCATTTTGCTTATTGTCATGCCGATACTTAGAAAGTAATTCTAACTTTTTATTCAATAATCTCTCCTGTTAAGGAATGCTGTAATACTTAACTTTTCTTCTAGGCATAATCTATACCTGCTAGATACAACTTTACATGCGAATATTTTCGACTATACTTCCATAGTATTTCTGCCTTTATGATACGTAGAAAGCATCATACTATTGGAATACTCTTCTTGTAAAAGACATTTTATGGTCATAGAATTTTTGTTTCTACTGCCCTTCAGAAATACTAATATAAAACACTTTTCATCTTTACAATTGCCTAGTAGACTATATTAGTAGTTACACATTTTCCAATAAGGAGTAGTTATTTCTGTTCTTCCAGTTACAAGAGGAGGTTGAATTTGTATCACATATATATAGTGTCTTCATATTGTTTTTATTAGATGGATTATGTTGTCCATACAACAATAGCTCACTTTAATTAGTCCCCCATTGACTATTGTATAGAACTTATTAGTATCAGGGAAATGTTTATCAATAAGCTTAAAAAATATACTTCCATCTTTTGTTGTCCTTTTTATGTTGTATTGAAATGGAAGTGTACTAAATAATCTTTGTTTTTCTGTTTCTTTTTTACTGATTGTACCATTCTTTAAATTAAAATTAGCACAATATATACACTTTTCTATAATGTCATTTGATATTATGACTTCACATAGTCAAAAATACTTCTATTGCTAAAATTTGTGGACATTCTATTACACAGACCTCAAAATATGTTTAAAAATGGTTGGTGAGTGGTTTAATAATGTGTTGATGTATTTACGATGGAGTAATGGATAGCAGCTCGGATTGAGGAATCTGAGAGCTGAGTTCAAATTCCAGCTGAATCCATTACATTCATTTACATACTAATACCCTTGGGAAAAGGTATGAATCCTCTTCTTCTCCCCCCAGTATGGGTAAATAGCAGGACAGACTGGGTTGTATAGCCTTGGATGGCAACTGGTCTACTGTAGAAAGAAATGGCAACCTACTGCAGGAAAAAATCTGCCTCATCAGTCATGTATCAAGATACATGATTGCCTAAGCATGTATCACACATGGCACATAACTGATTGACAAGCAGTGTACACCTTTATGGAAATCAAATGTGGCATCAAGGAAGTTCACCGCTTTCAAATTAGTCTTAATTTCAATGTCAAAGACTAATTCTGAGAATCATTAGGTCATCATCACAATATAAACCTACATTTCTTTCATCAACTATTTCTAAAGATTTAGATATTAGGTAGCTGTCAACTATTTCACATACTTACATTCCATTGAAAGTCTCCATGGTGACATGAAAGCCTGTTCTATCTGCTTGATATTGAATGCAGCTTCTTTATACCAATGCTAATTAATAGTTGATATTATTAATAATACTGCCATTATTAACTATTAATATAATTTTTATATATATATATATATATATATATATATATATATACACACACACATATCAAAGTGGTAAGAAATTTTCCATTTTTTATATATCCTCATGAAATGTTACATTTTTATTATGTAATGCAATAATTGATAAGTTTTTATTAGATTTGTCTTCATAATTTTGAAATATAAACATTTAAAGTTTAACTGTTACTCTTCATAGTAATACTTTCCCCCACCATCATTTGTTTATCATATTCACTCACAGTGTATAAACTGAAGGGAAACATTTATAAATTTTGTTATATGTTCATAATCCTGAATCTGTTTGTTAATTACTTTAAAAAATTGATAACTAATTTTGATCAAGATTCTCAAAACAAGTTTTCTTGTTAGTACTGTTATTTAAAATGTTATTTTCTCTGTTTTATATAATTTGATTTATTTTATAGTTATTATAGATATAATTGTACTTTTCAAAATATACTTGTCTTTCCTGTCACTCAAAATGGAAACTGTACAAAGAAATTATGCAAAGAAATGGCACCCAAACAATAAAATAATATTTTAATAATAATTGTTTTAATAATTTATTTACTAATGCACACATACATTTGATAGATACAAAAAATCCATACTAAAAGCACATTTGCAATGACTACTTGTCCTTTGTTTATATATCAAATGCTAAAGTTGCTATAAAATCCTTTTAATAATACTCATGTTACTTGGTTACCGATATAGTAAATTTAATATTTTCATTTTTCTACTTACAATTTTTATTTTTTTTTTAAATTTGCTGGACTATATTATATTAAAAACAAAAGTTAGGGAGCTTTGTAATTTCCTCTTCCAATTATGTATTCAATATTGATTCTCAAAACCATTAGCATATTCATCCTAACTTTAATTCATGATAATTTCATCTGCAAGTTTTGTGCAATAACAATTTTAATTCAGGTTGAACTATGTCTCTGGATATTTTAAGGATAAGATGAATGTAATAGTCAATTAAAAAAAAATTTAATAAATATTTATGCAAATACTTTACATACTTCTCTAGTTGCTATATTTGTATTTTTATGCTTTCAAGTATATTCAGTCATTCATGTATCCCAGATTTGCAAAGATGTTCATTAGTTACAATACAATTGGTTGTCATATATATTTGCATTTTTGTGTTTAACAATGTTTAAATATGTTTATGTAGGTAGGTATTGCACATCAACAAAAGCAATAATTAATGGCTTCAATATCTACTAAATCTGTATAATGTATTCATTGGTTACAATATATGTTTGTTACATATGTTCATTGGATGCTATATGTATATTTTCCTACTAAAATAAATTTATTGGATGGTAACAATGTGTATGTATAATATGTTTTGTATACAGTCATTAGTTGTATGCATATGCAATTCACACTTACAAATGCATTGCATCATGATGAATTTCTTTGAATGCAATTATTAGTTGCTTTTGTGTGTTCTAGCCCTGTTGATATGCTAATATTTACAATATGTGTGTGTATATTCAATTGCCATTGATAAATTCACATTTACTTTAGATTTGCTTGAAAATTACTCTATTGATTGACTAGAATTAATAAGCTACTGTCTTAATTATCTTCTAGAGGTCTTGAATTAAAAAAAAAATTAATGGCTCAAGAAAATATATTTAATCACTTGATTTAAAAGAAATATAAACTTTAGTTTTTGATTACTATTCAAATAAAATTTTATTTTAATCATTCTAGAAATCTAAAATTATTTTAATACCTTTTTTTTCTAATTGAAGGTTTGACTAACATTGATTTGGGATTAATGAAGCTTTTAAAAATTGAGAAAGTAAATCATTTAAACAAGTCAAATAAATATATTTTAAACTTAATATGAATTTCTTCAAGAAATGTCAATGATTGTGTTATGAATAAAAATGTATACAAAATTTTCACTAATTTTATAAATAAAATTAAAGAGATTTACTTGTTCCCTTAACAATGTGTGGGCATTAACTTAAGCAATTTGCAAATAGGATAGCTGGTAGTAGATAGGTATTTCTATTAATACCTGTTCAAACAATGGGTGCTAGCAAGAGAATTATTTATTGATTGAGAAGACATTTTTTTTTCTTTATGAACTCTTGTCTATACTGACAGCAGTAAACTCAATCAATAGACCTCTTTTATTTCATCCATACAATCTGCATACAATTGTTTTGTTGTATTTTTAAGAAATAATGCAGATAACAACAAAAAGAATAATAAAAACTTGTCGACCAAAAACAGTAAAGTTTTACATACAGCTATTCATTTCAACAACAACTGAACATTCAACTAATGGCATTGAGAAAATAAAAAATGAAAAAAAACTCCTGTATGTTTTTATAAAATCAGACATTACTTCTGCTCTGATAATTAAAGTTTTGAAAAACTAACCAATTTTTGTTTGTTTAAAATTGTCTTTAAAATTACAGCTTTTTTTTCTCTTTTTATCAGAAAATATTTTTCAAATTACATTTAATGAATCTTGATGAATTTGCAGTAAAAGTAAACTCAATTTCTTGTATTTTTGTGTTGGGATATCTGGAAGCTTAAATTTAAATGTTGCAAAAATTGATATCATGTCAATTGACTTTTGCTGAGTCAAAGCAATTATGTACTCTGGTGTTTAATAATATACTAAATTAATTCATTTTGTTACAATATTTTACAAGGGAATGCTGGAAAGTTTTCAACCGGACTAAAGACTTAAAAATATTCTGTGGATCATTTGGTTAGACTTGAAATAATGCATCAGGCCAAGAACTTTTTGGTACTTCATAATCTGTGCTTTTCAAAACAATATAAGTTATCCATCTTCCTTCAAGTCTCTGTTGATCTGAGTTACCTTCAGAGAATTTTGAACTGAAACATTTATTTAATCTATGATAGTATATTGTTCTCATCCCACTGTCCATGTCTTAGGAACATCTCTTCCTGTTTATTACTGCTCAGTTATTGCTCATCCTGTTTCCACTGAGACAGCCCAGGGATTGAACTCAAAATAGCCTAGTGGATTAAAGTGCTGGTTCATGAATTTGGTGATATGGTAGCAATAAGATAAGCAGAATTGTAAAAGTTTTAATTAGAATAAAATCAAATCAAGAATTGGTTGGGTTTGGCATAACAAGGTTTTAACTAGAAGAAATAAGTGAAACCAGGAATGCCTACCCACACTCACCTGGTAGAAAAATGACAACTGAGAGATAAACTTTTTGACAATATAGAAATATCTTAAGCATTTTAAGTTTGCTGGTATTCAGACTTTCAATCTTTTCATTGCTCAGTCCTTCAGTTAAATACTCATTTTCAAAATAATCTGATCAACATTATTCTTTACTAGATTTATTTCTTAGCTCAAGCATCACAACTCTGTCCTCTTGGCAATTCGGATCACACTGTAGTTTCTGTTGATCTTTCTTTGTAGTTGTCTATTATTCACAAGACTTTTTTCTGTTACCAGCATACTGATTGAGATTCATTCTGTGATTTTAGATGCCTCTTAGATTAATATTTTTAACCTTCCTATTGAGAATTGTACCACAGAAGTTTCTTTTTGGATTAAAATTGGCATCGATG
This sequence comes from Acanthosepion esculentum, assembly GCA_964036315.1. Taxonomy (NCBI): domain Eukaryota; kingdom Metazoa; phylum Mollusca; class Cephalopoda; order Sepiida; family Sepiidae; genus Acanthosepion; species Acanthosepion esculentum. Next base: position 27,348,682 of record OZ038514.1, read on the forward strand.
CTTTTCTACCTTCTCGGAATTACCAAGTGCAATCACAATCTTCTCCTTGGCTCATACCAGCCTGTTCAGCTGCTATAACCCACAGGAATCACTTTTTCTGGCTGTACCAGCATAATAGTTCCAAACACAAGACACCTCTTTGTGTCATCTCATAATAATTGTAAACGTATCCTCAAAGAGGGTAAATCTTTGTTTTCTGTCAGAATGAGTCACTGTATAGCCTCTAACAAGTTTGGTTCTTGTGATTACTGGCAGCTCTGTAATAGTGTGTTAAATAAGAGTAAGAGTAAGTTTCTTATCCATTTTCTCTTCACTCGATTTGAGGTGCTAACATTTTCTGCTATTAAAGTAGAATGTTTTTCTCATAAATTCTCTTCAAATTCTACTCTTGATTCATTTGGATTATCTTTACCTGACTTTCCACTTAGAACAGCATCTCTATTGAATGATATGCACATAACTGTTGTTTACCTAGGAAAGGTTACAGAATAGAATAATCAAACAAAGGTTGGTAATGAATGATAATAACAAACAACACATATAAGATTTGCCAGTGGCATGTAGAAGTAGTAGTCAACTGCTAGAAGTGAGTCAAGTGAATTCCACAATGAATCTCCAACTGCAAACCAACACAGAGTATTTACTACTGTATTTATATAAGCTTGTGGATATGATGGTATCTCTGCAATAGTCCTTGGGAAATCTACTCCAGAACTGGCTCCTGCTCTCTCTCTAAACTTTACAATAACTACTTTGCTGATTCCTGCTTGTTAGAAATTCTCTTCTGTAGTTCCAGTCTCCAAGAACTCAGCAAACTGTCTGATCCTTCTAACTATCAATCTATTAGCTTTCTACCTCTTTTTGACAAAGTACTAGAGACTCTAATCAATGTTGATTTGGTTAAGCATCTCACCTCACAAGCTTTTTTTTCAGATAAGCAATATGGATTTCACTTCCTTAGGTCAACTGCTGATGTATTAACAATTATTGTTGAATAGTCTATTAAGCTTTAGCTAAGAATGATGAGGCTCTGGCTCTTGTTTTGGATATCTCAAAAGCATTTGACAGGGTTTGGCATATTGGACTTCATAAATTGAAAGGTTATGGTATTTCTGGACAACTTTTTTAACTTATTCAGTCTTTCTTATCAAATCACAAAATGAAAGCTATCTTGACTGGCTACTCTTTTTGTATTAATGCAGGTATCCACAGGGCTCTATCCTATCCATTGTTCCTAATTTTCATCAGCAAATTGCCTGATATCATCAGTTCTCAACTCAAAATCTATACTGCTGACACAACTATTTAGTCCAATATTAATAGGAAATTGGATCAGTTCAATAAGGTCAAATTAGCAGCTGATCTCAAAAATGATCTACAATCTGTTGTTAACTGGGACAAGGAATGGCTTGTTAATTTTAATGCATCCAAAACAAAACTGCTCTCTTTTAATCATCTGAGATTTTCTTTGAGATTTTCTTTGAGATGTCCCTTAGATTGATAAAAATGCTAACCTCCAGGAGAATGACTCATTGTGCCTTATCAGGCTAACGCTTTCCACTGACATGAAGTGAAAATATTATATTGAATCAATTGCTCAGTCTGCTGCAAGGAAAATAGTTTCACTGCTGTGCTAGACAAAATTTTTTCACCAGAATCTATCTCACATATTTATAAGTCTACCATTCATCCATGCTTTGAATATTATGGCCACATCTGGTCAAGTGCTCTTGCTATGTATTTAGCGATTCTTGATAAAATCCAAGGAAGAATCTGCAATGTTGGTCCTGACATCTCAGCTTCAGTCACTTTCCCAGTGAAGCATAAATTTAAGCATAATACTAGATTGGCAGTAAGGTCTCATAATTTTATAGATGAATTGACTAGATGTGGCCATAAATTCTAAGCAAACAGTTTCTTATCTCACACTTTTTGCTTGTGAAACTCTTGCTTCCCAGTCAACTTTGATCTTCAAAAATTTAAGTGCAATATCAATCATTATCTTTTGTCTCCTTAATTTCTGTACATTTATTGTTCTCTCTCTCTGTCTCTCTCCAACAGTGTTTTTTTTTCTCATATTCTCTTACACTCAGTAACCCCTTGCATCTTGATGGCTTTATTACCTTGCTTGGGTTGAAATGATTAAAAAAAGAAATCATTTGATTGACTGTGAATACAAATAATCAGAATAGAGATGTGAAGTCTCTTCTGTCTCCATCATGCATCCTAGAGGAAATACCTTCAAAGTATTTCATTGTTGCTTATCATTTTAGCATCTGGCTTTTCTCAGACAGACAAATTTTGGCTATTGTGCTATCAAATATTTCTGTATGTATAAAAACATGGTAACAAATCTATTGTACCAGTAAAATTAAATTTAAAGTTTTTGAACATGATTTCTCATTTTCTGCTTTCATCAAATCTTTCTATTGGTAAATCAGTCACCTATGGTTGAGTTAGTAGCATATAAAGTCTAAAAAATTAACCTGTATCACAAAATTATAACACTGACAGAAACCCAGCAGCAGACAACAAAAATATAACAGCCAAGGATATAATAATTGGACATATTTTGTTCTACAACATGGTTCAGACTTTACAAATGCAGTGTGATGACTTGTACAGAATTTAGCAGAAAGAAATCAAGTATCTTTCAACCCTAATTTTAAATACCTAAAATGTCCAAAAAAAGACAATTTCAAATAGAATTTCATATATAAAAGGTTTAAAATTCTAGTAATATGTTAGATGTCATTTCATCTTGTGATCATTAAGTGATTTCTCTATTTACTTTACTGAAATATAAGATAATTCTTGACATTTTTTTTCTTAATAATCACTAGCCAGTCTACAGAAACATAGCAATTTAAAATGCATAAAATCTACTTGCTTGAATGTCAAAGTTAGCAGCTTCAGAAAAAAAGAAGCAGAAAAGATCTTTTAATATGTAAGGACTACAAAATCTCTGTGAATTTAAATTTCTTCATTTAAATGTCTATATTGATGACATTTTTTATAGTCTTTGTGAAAAATATGAGTTGTGCAAATTAAATAGAAAAAGAAAAGAAAAGAATACTGGATATATTCAGTAAAATTTGTCTGTTTTGGAGATACATTATTCTATTGTTATCACCACATTATTATCTATGCTGCTTTAAATTTATACATTTTGTATTTAGATGAGTTTCTGAAAATGCAGTCTTGATTTAACAGGTTTTGAGTCTCTTAAGAATACCAGTTTGGAAGTCACTGATTTAAATGTTCCAGTAATCCTTTATTTTGACTGTTTCAGAAATCAGTCTTTGCCTTCTTACTGCCTTCACAACAAATTATTATTTTTTTAATAGAGAAATATTTTACTATCATGTAATTGTTTCCAGTGATGAATACATTATACATATTTGTTAATAAAAGGAAAACAATTAAATTTATGTCTTCAAACTATTTTATGTCTATATACTTATATAGGATATGCAGGTAGTGTAATGGTTATTAATATGGAAATTAGACTAGGTAAGCCAAGTTCAGATTTTGTCTATGTCAGTTGCATACACTGATGTTCTTGGGAAAGGCCTGAATCTATCTCTTTCCCACAGTTATGGACTAAATAGCAGAGTAGTTTTGGATATCAACCCATCTAGAAGAAAGACAACCCTGAATTCAAAACCATGGAAAAAACAAGAAACAACTTCATTATCTTTCCCAAGAAGTCATAGCAATTATGAGAATAAAGAAAAGAGATGTTTGGAAAGCCATGATCACCTATATCCTGAATGAACATGTATTTTAAAAATAGTGCTAATTTTCTTACGTCACAAAAGTAAATAATTCAATAGAGTGTAATTTTTGTGTAATTATTAGATGAACATGAAATATTATTGATATCATGCACATTGAAGTTTTTGATTCATAGTAAAACCAAAAAATGTATAGATTTGATTTTTAATACTTCATATCTTTGTAAGAATTTTACACTTCATTTTCAGGTAAGTGTAATTTAAACAGGAATTCATTTTGCAAAGGAAAATAAGTATTGCTTTTTATTTGTACTAATATAATTTTTTACAATGTTGAAAAATGTGGATAAACTTTGAACCATTGGAATTTAATGCTATTTGAAGAATTTTATGAGATATTAAACACCTACTCAACTTTTTTACACAATGATGCAAAACTTAGAAACTGAATGTTTATTTTTTTTTTTTTTTGTTAGCTCTGAAAGGTAGCAGTTGGGGAAAACCTGCTCCACAGTCAGCACCAAGTGAAGAGACAGTTATTTCAGAAGGTAAATCATTTATTGTATTTTTTAATTTCATTTTTTCAAATTAATTTTTAATATATTCTAGAGTGATTTGCATGCCGCTTACTTGTAAGTCATCCCCACACACATAGTTAATTTTTTTTTAATTCCATATAATCCCCGAACCTCGGCCACTCTTATTCCAACAAAAACATTTTAGTTCTGATGCTCATTTAAAAATGCAAAACTCGTTTGGTACAAATTACAAAACTTCCTTTAAATTATAATCTATTCACTTTATAAAAAAATAATTCAAATCATAACTGTTGTAAAGTTATATATACTAGAGGACAAGTGGTTTGAATGTTTGCTTTCTGGCCATAAGTCCTGAGTTCAAATCTCACCATGATCAACTTGGCAGGGAGGTAATTTCTCACTCTTATTGGCCTGAGGTGATCCCAGTGTGCAGCACTAGAAAGTGCATGAAAACTGTTGTAGCATACCTACGGATGATAATGGGTATGTCCCCATTCACATACAGCATACAGTAGTAAATACTGTATGCTGGTCTGCAGTTGGAGATTCATTGTGGAATTCACTTGACTTACTTCTAGCAGTTGACTACTTCTACGTGCCACTGATGAATCTTATATGTGTTCTTTTCCTAAATATTATCGTTCATTACCATCCTTTGTTTGATTATTCTATTCAGAAACCTTCCTTAGGTTACAACAAAAACAATGGTTCATTCAAGCCTTGTGAGTAAAATTGGGAACTGTTTGGATGCCATTGATGGTTGTGCTAGCACAATGTCACAAGCCATGGGGACCAAGGGTATACCATCTGTGTTCAAACAGTTGAACATACTGTATCATAGGCTTACTCTAAAGCTGTTACTAAGGTTTGCTCAATATAGTTGCAGTATAAACCATAATTGGGATCTGTGGCTCTTGAACAAATACAAATATGCCTGAGCAAGCATCAGCAACAGGGATTAATACTCGTCGCACACAATAAATATGGACTCTCTAGGAGAGACATATTTAAATTAGACTAGGACTATAATAAATTAAAATAATTTTTTATCATGTAATATGCTGTCTTCCTTCATTATTTTAAAAATAATTTCAAAGATATGGTTGAGAAAATAACATTTGGAGGTAGCTCTTTTAAGAAATAATCTATTGAAGAAAAAGTCCTTTCAGCTGTTGTATAAAAATGTAAAATTGAATATGAACAGGAATCAGAATGATTCAAAGGTAAAACACAATGAGATGCTAAATTTAAAAAAGAAAAAGAAAAAATGTTCCTGACACTTCAAAACAAAGATATTTTGTCAAAATATTTCACTCATTTTATTCCAATTTGAATATAGCAAAAAACAATGATGGGTTATTTATTTCCACTATGAAAATGACTAAATGTTCAAAGTTTGAAGAAGATGAATTAAATAGTTCTGATAAAAAAAAACTTAAAGATTTTGTGCTGCCGGTTTTGTTCATAAATTCAAGGCACCTGAACCACAAATAACATTTTTTGAATGGTTTGTTGATGTACACACATCTGTGGATACAAGATTACTCAAGAAAACATTTCCTTTTTCATGCTTGATTATCTGAAGAGTAGTCGAAGTAAAACCCAAGAAAAACTGTGAGTTTCTAAATTGGGGATGAAAAGATGGCAAAAAGCATGACTAAGATTTCAAAATAAACACTTCCTGATCTCAAAAGATCAATGTTGAAAATTTTTTGATATATATATGGAATGTACAACAATATTTTATCAAAGATTTTGGCATTGATCCCCCTATTATAGACAGATTGAATGCCTCTGCATCGAAATGAAAGCAGTGGATTAGCCACATTGACATCTAAGAAACATTTGTGAAAGAAAACACATTTGTCATGAAAATGAACCCTACCCTAACACTATCAAAAAAGCCATAAGAACTTAGATTCCACCAAAGACAACAAACAACGTTGAAGATAACTTTTTCATGGGAAAGAAATGGAGGGAAATGTTGGCCAAAGTGATTTGAAGGAAGTGCCTTCATTTGATTTTGATCTTTCTGAAGAAATTCCAATTAAGATTTTACAAAAATTCAAGCCAGCAGATTTTCTCTTTTATTTTTTATTTTTTACAATGTAATTATTATAAAGATAGTTTTTCTCATTTTTTGCCATTGCCATCATTCCATTTGCAGAACAAAAAAAATATAAAAATGCAGTCAGACTTGTTCAATCTGCTTTCCTAACATTAAAAGTGACTTAATTCTTTTAGGTTAATACCAATGTTGTTATTATAATGTAAAAATAATCTTCATACTGTAACGAGTCAAAGTCATTGGCCAACAAACTTAAACTAAGAATCAGAAAACATTTAAATTTATTTAAATAGACCTATTTTAGAAAATAGAGATCAACAGTTTGATATTCAATCATAATTTTAAGTCTATCTAATATTGCTCAATTATATATAGCAGTAACTTTTTTTTTGTTTGTTTAAACACTTAATATATTTTCTTTAGGAAAATTATGAATGTCAAGGAAATAATTTGCCTTGATTATTGTTTATACCACATTTTATAAGTGTACAAAGCTATTGTTACATATTTATATATTTTCCAGGAAATGTGCTTGGAATTGTGATCAGTCTTGCAGCTGCAGTTATGATTATTATGGCTCTCATTATGCTTTATTATAGACGCTGGTATGTATTTTCATTTTATTTTTTATTTTAGAAATGACGAATTGGCAATATATTTTACTTTGTTTGAAGTACTGTTTTCATCTTGATCATTATACAAATACACAATATATATATATATATATATATATATATATATATACCCAATCAATATATATGAATGTTCCTTTCTTATGCAATAAATAATTTTTTTAAAAATATATATACAAATATAAAATAATTGTCAATATGTGTAGATGATTTGATGAAAATTTTTATCACTTAAATGAAGATAAGACATTTCCTCCTTTCTACTTAAAAAGGACAGTAAGCTTTTTACTTTGTTAGGATGAGTCAAAGATCATAACTAGACCAAATTTTATTGACAGCCATGATAGGCATGGTCCATTATTCATCCACCCTACATTCTGCAACAAATCTCTTCATTTTTTAACTTAAGATTTGATCAGAAATAACATATTAAACTGTTTTCTGCTGTTTATATGTCAGTATATGGGAGCACTGTAAACAATAGAAATATCTGCTCATGTGAAGAAAACAATTGGTGCTTTTGAAGCTCTAAAAGGATGAATTTGTTCTCAGAGAGGACTTAAGAAATGCACAGGTGACATTCCTGTGTGCTGACATACCTACTATAGTCCTGTGAGACTGCAAGCATTTAAACACTCTGGAGAAATTCTACCAATTCTGTTTAACGATTGTTGGTGTCCATTGGTTAACCCACTCGTCATTGAAAAAAAGTCAATGCAGTCAGCATCATCACCACAAGCTTCATTGGTCAAGCCATGTCAGTTGCCCTGACGGCAATAAAATACCCAAACAAATACTTTATGGATTTGACCTCAGCATTTAAAGAAGAAAGCACTTCAAGGACTGTTTAAAAGCGTCTCTTGCAGTCTACCATATAGAAGATACTGTTGTGGAAGCCACTGTTTGTGATCAAAACAAGTAGAGGTGTACAATTCATAAAAGCACTAAGATTTTCCGTGAACATACAGTGAATTAGGCAAATGTCAAGCATGCCACTAGGAATAGGGAAGCATTTAATTCAGCAATTTACATTTGATGAATTGGGTAGAGTATGCCTCTTCAATGCAGGCCTCATTAGCCACAAGAAGAGCCATATTGGTAGACCTTTCACAAATTACACTCAGTACTATTCTGGAAATAATTTAATATGCAGGGTGTATTAGAAAACCTGGCAGAAACTACTTCTGTCTCTCCCATCACATGAAAACCCACAATCAAGCTGAACAGATGTTACAAAATAGGCCCTGTACAAAACAACTTAGTTTGTCACATATGTAATAAGCATTGCAAGTCACTTGATGACTATATCAAGAGACATTATCATTCACACAAAAACAAAAATTATGGATCAAATTTGTCAGCAATGGCCATACTCGTTTAACAAGTCAACAGCCATTATGTGTGTTAACTTTTTTCTAGTTTATTTTTGACATGAAAGGAAGGATGACTGACCAATGATTATATTCATTCTATTAGCAATATTCATTTAGGAAGCGAAGGATGGTATTAATTATATGCAGACTTTATAACAATTTTAACAAATTTATTGTAATTGCCATCAATTTCATTTCTGGTATTCTTAAAATGCATTTTTCCTATTTCTTTCTAAAACATAATTTCAAGAAAATATTGACTGAAAATACATTATTTTATATATATATATATATATATATATATATATATATATATATCCATCGAAAAATAAGCATGTTGTCATTTCCATAACCCCATATAAACATTTTAGTTTTAAGTAGGAACAGAGTAGATAATAGTTGTTTTAATAGTTTGAAGATGTTATTCCATTTTTTAGTGTTGCTATAAACATATAAAAAGAGATATTTTTAAATAAAAGAATATTGACATTAATATCAAAAATTTGTTTTCAATTTCACACTGAAATGAACCTTAACAAATAACACAATTTCCACATGTTCTATGTAAATGTTACAAATATGCTGCTCTAGTTGAAAAACAGAAAACATACTTTAGTTATTTATTTTCAGAAACATTTTCTTTTCAGATCACAAGCTCATGAAAATGATGGCTCTTCAGAAGAACTGTTTGCTTTTTTTAAATATAAAGAGTAATTTACTCAGTGTTCAGTACTTTCTCATTGTCTTTCAGAATTATATTGTCTACTAGTATTAAAATATTTTAGTTATGAATTGATTACCTACTTGAAAGAATTTTTCACTTTCAGTTGTATTTGAGGTCCATTATTCTTTTGTCATCAAGTGTGTCAAAGTTTTCAATATTTAAGATGAATTCCTAACTTTTCCAAAATGAATTGTTAACCACTTTAGATTCCATTTCTATTTTTTTTTATTAAAGCAATTCTTGCTTTTGATAGCCATTTTCATTATTATTTTTCTTAAGATCATCCTATTGTTTTATAAAATTGTTACTAAGTATTGTGCAAACAAAATAATGATAGTATACAAAAGATATCTAAAACCATTATATATAGCAGAATTCTTGATCATTACCTTATCAAGTTTTTATCAAAGATCACTACACATTCTGTCTTGGTTTTAATTTAAAATAAGCAGGATATGAAGAAAAATGGTCTATCCAGCTGTCGTCATCTCTTCTCATTGTATTCATTTAGAGACACAACATTTCCAATTTTATTAATTTTCTGAATACTTATTAATTACTCAGAAAAATTCACTCTATTAAAAATAAACTCTTCACATTGAGAAATTTACTCTCTAAGTTTTCTAAATGTGTTCTTTGACAGAAAAAAAATTATCATAAAATGATGAAAAACTATCATTTCTGTTTTTATATGAATGTATTCTAAAATGTTTTAAAATGCTTTTTTTTATCTTTAAGGTTAAAGAAGAAATATGTTGCCAAAGAACCAGCCGTTTTGTTTCAAAATACTTCTTATGCTCAAATCCATAATGCTGCCTCTACTTCTGCTGATGGAAGTACAAGCAGCACTTTAGCTGCTAATAATAGTTACTGGAATACAAATAAGGTGAATATGCTGTATGAAAAAGTAAACAAACAAGTAAACCATGGAGTGAATGATATAGACACACATTTTGTGTCAAACTGCAATAATTTGGACAAGTCATGTGATGCTGAAGAAGGAGCTGCAGCTTTGGAGAAATTTGATAAAGTCAATCTCAAAGCAGCCACAATGAAGGTGAAAGTTATGAACACAGAATTACATGCAAAGATGCCACAAGAAGATGTTACAAAGGAAAATCCAAACTTGAACACAATATGTGAACCAAAGTTGGCAATTGAGAACACTTATGAAGACACACTTTATGCTAAGAAATAACTGTTTATCTCTGGCATCATTTTGCTCATATACATCAAGAAGTTTTTTGATCCAATCTTGTGTTTTGCAGTTTGTTTGGGTTTTTTTTGGGGGGGGTGCTCCAGTTCATTAATAAAAGCCAAGAAACAGTGGTATACCTAAGAATTAAAAAACAGATATTCTTTTTCAACATGTTATCTTTCTCATAATAAATTAATTTTATGATTAAATTTATGATGCTTACATTATTTGCTATATTGCATTTAATTATGTAATGCAGATATAGCACATATATTGGATAGGAAAAATGCATTTACATATTTTTAAAAAGTATACATTTTTCTAACTACATTAAATGATTTCCAATGAGATAGTTACTGTTTTCAAACTCTAAAAAGAGAAGTTCCACAATTTCCTATTACTAATGAGAACAAAAATTCTCCCACTATATCTTCATTATTTAAGGTTAAGTTTAAATGATTTGCACAGGAAATTGACAACAAAGATTGCTGATGTTAAATAAGATCTTTAAAGTACAGAGCATTATGTACTGTCTTGCTAGTTTACTCAAAGAAATGTGTTTTTATGCTCTGAAAGGCTGATGTTTTCTTTTTTATAAATATTATTTCCTGAACTACATTTAAACTCAAAATTAAATTACACATCCTTTTTTCTTTTAATTTTGGTTATACAAAATGCAACAAAACAATTATCAATTTTATTTACAATTGTTTCCTTTTTGTGTGTATCCACAATTCTTGACATTACAATCTAACTATGCCACTGCTGAAAAAATACTTTTCCTCGTTGCTGCAGAGAAATTTCTTCAAATCTAATGCCATGAAGATTTTCGTAAGAATTTGGAAATAATTAGGTGTTTCTGTTATTTCCATCTTTCTGATTGTCATGACTAGAGGTTTGTTGATAGAACAAGATACTTAGCCAATTGATCTTCCTAGATTTATGTTTACATGATTGCTTTCTAGTAACCACATTGTGTAACATTTATATCATAGTGATTTCAATTTCACACATTTCATTCATTCTTGTATATTTTTAGTTTGTTTTTGTTTCTTTTTTTCTTTTTGTTTCTTTTTCTTTTTTTCTTCTCATATAAGAAAATATTCTTTGCTTGAAATTGTTTAAAAAAATTCTTGATTCTAATTTCTCGTCCAGCATTCTCTTATGATTGCATTTTTTCATTTTGCAGATTTTAAAAAAATAAACAGCAATATTGGAGTTAATTTTCTCATAGTTATTTACTTAGTGTTCTCATTAGTCTATATTTGTGTAAACCGTTTTATATCTGATTTTGGCTTCTATCTTAACATCTTTTAAGTTACTTCTAATTTTATGCTCATCAATATGAATTTTTCATTGCAATGGGACCAAAATTCCAAATATTATTCTATATCTTTAACTCCATCAGGGGTTCTTTATAAACCAACAATTGCATCACTTTAACACTTTGTGTTTATTCAAAGAGAAGTGTATCAAATAATTCCATGTCACATTCTTTAATGCTTACTTCTTTCTTTATTATTAATGATGAAATTTGAGAAGCATGTTTCCCATTACCTGATAAATACCTCCCAGCTTTTTCTAAACAGTTTTTAAATTCTATTTGCTTTTATTTGTCTTTTTGTTTTTTCTGTTGCTGTGGCAACCAGAGAACTTTTTCCCAAACTGACTTGATTACTTGTTATTGCCAAAGTTTTTTTATTCCAAACTCAGTGATATTCCACCTGCAACTTTTAATAATTTATTGATATTATTACTTTTCTGTTTTCTTATGAATTATTTTTTTATTTGCTAAATTTAATTAAAGTCACCTCAATATTTGCTTGTAACAATAAAGCTTCCACAAAAGTTTATCTCTACAGAGATTCAATGTAAAACAAATTTTGATTTTATATTTGTTGAATAATTTATAAAATTATCTGCATAGCCTTTCTGTAAAAATACCAATTTTCAATTTAAGTGTAAATTGTCAATAAGCCTTCAGAATAATCCATTGTTTACTACCCCAGTGTCTTAAGCTGACCATCTTATCCTCCTGATAATCATGATCATTGGTTACTTTATAAATTGTTAGAATGCCAGTCTAGTGGAATTTCTCAATCCAGATTCAGTGTTTCTTTGGCTTTATTGTAAAATCATGTATTTTACTGCCATTTTCATTTTCCATTGCAATATTGAAAAAAATTTGTGCTATCAAATTGTTAAATTTGATTTACTCAGCTGTGCAAAATTGTCAAAAAATTATGATTGCAATTTTTTTCTGTTTTGTAAAAGAGCAATTAAATAGAGTTCTTATAAGAACAAATGAACTTTTGTGATGAAGCTAATAAAGATATTATTTTTATATTGTTATGTAATTTTATTTTTAATTCTCCAATTATTTGAAGTAGAATATTTTTACAAGAATTCTTTATAGATATGGGTTATATTTAGTTGGTCTTGTGTGATATGCTTGTCCTACAAAAATAAGTAATTATCTAGTGTTAACATTGTGTCTTAAAATCCCAAATATTGATTTACTTTTCCAAATAGTTTATCAGCTTATTAAGTTAAACAGCAAACAAAAATGAAAGCTGTGCTCATCCTTTTGGTATGTTTCCAACAAAAATGTATTGTGATCATTTTTTATAGATAATATTTTTTTTCCAATTAAACATTTTGTGTTTGCATGAAACCAAATCTCTCAACAAGTTTCTGCCTTTAGAACATTAAAAACATTTTATGAAGGGGGTGCTGAAAGTACTCAGCCTGACAAAGAAGGGATTAAAAAACTTTTGTTTCATTCATTTGGTCAAATTTAGGTAAATGGGTTGGTTGAATGAAAAACTTTTCAGCAATCCATATAATCACTGAGCAAAAAGGAATAAGTATGTGTTTTGTATGCCCTTGTTGTTTACTTTGAAACTCCCAGAATGCTACTACTACCTGCAAATTCCAGTTACTGTAAAAATTTAAAATTGAATCATTATTTAATGACTTAGTTTTTAAGCTAGAACAACTTTTTCATCTTTATTCCCCGAAATCCATTTCCACTTATCTCATTTTCTGACATAGCAATAATTTTCATTCTTATCAGAATAATTTTATTTTTAATATTTCATATGCATTAACAGCATAAAATAAAATAAAATAAAACTTAGAGCAATTAGACAATTTTCTTTACCATTTTCCTTTCAACTTCCATGCTATTGTAACTTAACTCTAAAAACTATTTTAATCAAATACAAATGCTTTCAACTATCACATTTAAAATGCTTAGGAACTTCAAAAATATTGTTCAAAGGATTGAAATTAATTTATTTTAAGGCTAAAATTTATTTAATTTTATATCAATCATAATTTTTTTAATTGAAAGCAAAAAGTTAATTTATTCTAAAATTCAATTTAGTTTCTATTATTTGAAATTATAAAAAGGGCCATTGACTTGTTTTGGCAAAATATTTATGGTGTAAGATCTTTCTAATAAAGTCTTTTATTGTATTTACCCACTATCAGTGCATTTGAGAAATTCCTTCTGAAACCATGTCACATTCAACATTGATTTATCTTAGCCTTTTTGCTTTCTGCAATACACCAACTACCAGAAAACTACCAACAATATATATATATATATATATATATATATATATATAGTGAAATAGAGTAAAAAAGGAATTACCTGAAAATGCCTTTTATTTTATCATACACTTTGTAACCAGTTTCTCAACTGACAATTTCTAATAATAATACCATTGATTTTTTTCAGTATACAGCTATTACATTTGCAAATCATAAAATAAGATTTCAATCTCACTAAAATACAAGTGTTGAATAATAAACTTAAGAATTATAAATTTATAATTAAATTTCCTAGTAAATATTTTTTATTTATATATATTTTTTAATTTTAAAAGTTTTTAAACTATTCCTGTTATTTTTTCTCTCAAATATGGAAAACTATTTTTGTTAAATTTTTGTTACTTTCATGCCACAGAGAACAACAAATGTTGAGGTGACTTCATTGAATGCAAAAGGTCAGTCTTGATTCTTACTTTAAATAAATATTGAAGATGCTTCATAAATTACTTCCATTTTCTATCAATCAACAAAAAGAAAAAAATCAATTCAAACTACGAAATTGTTTTAACTTTTGTCTGGGTTATTGTTAAAACTTAGTCATGAGAATCTTGTTTTTAAATATTTTTTTTTATTTCTTTTATTTGTTACTGCTGTTCCAGATTTATGTGCAAAGTAAATCAACTATAGGATAAATCTTGTTTGTAAATGTTCTTGGTGTTTGGAAATCATTTGAAAGGTCCAAAGTAGAAAATATTTCAATAATACTCATAAAAGATAAAATACCCACAAACAATTCCCACCAAATCCATTGCTAGTTTTATTCTGCCCAATCTGAATTTGCCATTTTGTGACTCATACTATCAATGAAATTATTGTTCTGTTTTTTACTTTGCTCTAATGTGTCAATGTTCTCTTAGTTTTCCTGATTCCTGATTGTATAAATCAGAGGCATCTAATTTCAACATTTACAGATCATAGAAATGTAATCATTTTGTACAGTTTTAAATGATACTAGATGAAATAAAAATGATTCTGTTATTGAAATGTTTTTTGTTTTCTATATTATAATGAATACAAAATGTATGCACTTGTGATTGCTTTATGACAATGATTTCTTTTTAATTTTTAATAAGAATATTCTTAAATCCACTGTACAACTTAGAAAGGAATTAAGTGAATACTTTAATCTTAACTGCTAATATATTTTTAATCATTTAACATTTTTTCATCATCCGTCAGAGGTTTTGTTCTAGAAACTGTGATACAAGGAGATGGAGTTAACTCAAGAACCCACTCCAGATTAGGTGAGGAGGTTGTTCAGGTTTGGCTGCCCTGAAAAAGACTTAAATCTCTTCCTCCAACTGTTTTTCCATACTCCTTGTTAGAGAAAACTTTTGCATATCATTTGTAAAAATAGTGGAACAAGTTCAGAAAAAATGTTTAGCACTTTGTTCCCCCTCAAAACAGTAGGTTTTATGTCCTTAAATAGGAGAGTTCCATAGTACCACCTCTATTTTTTTTTTTAATTTTACTTTACCTTTAGATATATCTTACCTTTTATCATCTATTTAAAATATAAAAATATTGTTGAGGAGATACCTGAGAGCAAGCTGCAACAAGTCAGCCTGGAGCCTGGTCTCAGTGGCGACGAGTTTCGCAGCTATTTGGCTGACTTTCCTCGGTTTTCGACGACTGAAGCGGCTAGCTGCGAGGGTGAGATCAGAGAGGGCGAAGTTCAGTTGGCATTGTCTTCCCTACGAAATGTACTTGAGGCTGTCGCACATCTTTGTCTCGATTGTGACTGTCATGTTCAACAACAGGTTCCGGCAGGAGTGTTTGGGAGGGATTTACATGATTACAGGCCCATAACTCGGCCAAAATCTTTTACTCTGTTTTTAGCAAAGCTCCCGACGGAATGTTTGCAGTTAGTTGTTGCGATCTTATTGGGACCCGAACAGACTTGTGCTGTGAGGGGATGAACAATTCAAAGCAACCTGCATCTGATCCGCATGATCATAGAGGGTAAAGAAGACGACAAGCGAGCCGCGCTGACCAATTTAGATCAGTCCAAGGCATTTGATAGGGTTGGCCATCAATACCTGGCTACTGTCCTGCAGACCACCGGATTCACACCCGACTTCTACAAGTGGATCACCCTCCTGTATCGCTCCCCCAGTGCTGTGGTACAGGTGAACGGGAAGTGGTCGAGCGCTCTTGCGCTGCCTCGGTCGGGATGCCCGCTGTCGCCCTTACTTTATGCTTTGGGTTGGAGTCCCTCTTTCGCCGACTAAGGGACAGGACGTGCAGTCCGGCCCTACGCAGAATCGCTGTTTTCCCTGGTAGAGCTTGAACTAGGATTTATGCATACACCGATGACATCCATTTTTGTGTCGTGCCGCATTGACATTAAGGTGGTTCAGTACGAGAAGGTGATGGGGGCCAAGATTAACCGTAACAAGTCTTCCGGCTTGCGGTTTGGTGTCTGGAAGAGGGTCGCACTTTCGAGGGTCTTTAGTTGAACTGATGGACTCGTCCGCATTCTTGGAGTGTGGTCCGAGTCCAGACTTAAGCTAGAGAAGAATTGGTCAGAGGTACAAGCAAAGGTCGGGGCGTCGGTCCGTACTCATCCTTTACCACTTGGCTGTACTTCCTCTTCGCAGGTTCCGTTGGGAGGTGATCGAACGTTTGTTGACTTCCCTCTTGTGGGGTGGTCGCAAACTTTGAGTCTGTAAAGAAGCCTGTTACCAGCGTCCGTATCATGGGGTGGGAGTGGAGGGCTGGGATTACTACACCGCCATGCGTCAAGGTTGGCTTTCTTACGCCGCGTTTTGACAGAGGGTTAGATTTTGGCGCGGAGTGTTAAGGACCCCTTCCTTAGCCTTAACATCACTCCTCCCATTTCTTGGGGTAAGCGCCGTCGCGGTCGTGGAAGGTTGTCGTTTCCTCAGCGAGTGTCGGTCGGCCTTGAATGTCAGTCCTCGGCCTCGGAAACTATTGTATCATGAATTAGTGGAGGGGGTCGCGAAGGATCATCTGTGTGACTGGCTCGACATCGGCATCTGAGTTGCGCTCCTTGGGCGCCACCGGTGGATTATCTCAGCAACAGCAAGTTTTCGCTTAGCTGGCGATTGATTCAGAATGTGCTAACCTCAATGACTTCAGATGGGACGAGGCAGATTTGCCAGACTGTCATCGGTGTGACCTTGGCTTAGAAGAAATGGCTTCGCACGCCTTCTACCATTGTCTTCCGATGCGTCCTTTTCGGGTTTATGTCGGCAAGTTGACGGATCGTATCACTCCCCAGCAAGCTCGTGTCCATTTATCTCACGTACGCGTGTGAGACTATGTCGCCCCCGTTCGGGGTAAAACAGATGGTGTTTTACGTTGGCAAGAATGATGGTGTGGGCGTCGCGAAAGGAGGGAATCTTGCGGAATGAACGTTATTCGCATCAGGATCTGGTTGTTTGTTTTCTTTATGCAACAGCTTCGGGTAAAAAATTAGATCTGATCGAATGCTTTTGATTTCGACAGTGAAAGGTGGGTGACTGAGGCGTGTGGACAGGGCTAGCCTTGATTTTCTCTTTTGAGTCTCCTTGATGCAATAGGGCGGTTTCCTGTGAACCCTCCCCTGTTTAAGTTAGACATTTTTTTTTCTAGTTAATGTGATTAAGTGTTGTTCCCGGCATTCTACGTCGCGGAAGGAAATACTTTTTCACAACTTAAGGTAAGTACTTTTGCTCCTTTCCACGGCCTGCACCGTCTCTGGACATTTTTTTAGTTGAGATTTTCTCGACATATTTTTTATTTTTATTTTTTTCTGTTATTAGATATTTTTATGTCTGATATAGAGTACTGAAGATTTCTTAGCTGAGTGTAACGGTCTTTCATAAAGGAGTAATATTTCCCACTTAGTCTTCCTTCAGAAAATTGATTTTTTTTTTCTAGCGGTAGAAATGTTAGGTTCTATTCGCAGTTTTAGAGGTTGTAATTGGTTTCCAGTGACAACAATAGATACAGTTTTCATTTCAATTTGTAGGGCGTATTTCCAGGTCTTCTTTTTTTCTTTTATCTATTATAGTTGTTTTCTTATGCTGGCGCACTATTATTCCGTTTGTTTGGGGATGGTAATGTTATATAGTTTCAAATTTTGCGAACCTGTCATTTGTTGGTATTTTTGTTGCGGACCCGTTAGCGGTGCAGCGCTGGCCTACGAAAATAAGGCCTTGTGCCAGACACCGCACACGACTACCGAATCCACAAAGTAAAAAAAAGGAAATATAAAAGACGTGTTCTTTTTACTGTACAAACATACAGCAAAAATAAGTAGACAGGCAAGACGACGAAAGGTAAAGAACAAACATAAAATTTTATTAGAGTTTAACAAGTAAATTGTCTTCAGTGAAGACCTTCAGTAAGATACTGGAAATTTGAAATCAATGGAAAGGCCGTGTCAAGTAGTCACAAAAGATAGGTAAGGTTCCGCGCCAAAAATGAATTCAAGATGGCTAAGGCGGGAAAAGTTTCTCAGGAAGAAAGTTCAGAAAGTCAGTTTATAATTAATAGTAAACATACACGGCAAAGAAAAATACTCACTGCGAAATTTTATAATTGTGAGTGTAATGTAATTCTTTTTAAGGTAATTGGTTCTGAAAGGACAGAGTTCGAAGAATATGAAAAATGCTTGTTCTTCATGTCGAAGGTTTCGAAAGTTCCCTGTTTCTGGAAGTAGGCGGCTCGAAAAAGATGTTCGCATCAGGACGAAAAATTTGTCGTCGTAAGAGGTAATGTGACGACAGTGTCGTACGTGTTAAAGGTACAGCGACGAGCCATGGGGGTCTAGGCCATGTTTGCCAGTAAAATATCCCTGTCGGTATATATGGTTGACCGGCGATAGATAAGTGAGCCTGCTGGCCGGTTCAAACGAACCCCTGCGACTGATTCGAAAAGCCAATTTGTCCGTGACGTCAGAGCAAAAAGCGCGCGAAAAATGAACAGCAGTAGCAGCTTGTTACCTTCCTCACCTTCGGCTAAGAACAACGGTTTACTACTATTACCGGCCGAAAGTGAAAGGAAGGGGGGAAAACTCGCGCGTGCGTCAAATTGAAGGTGGAGATAGCGTGCTATCCACATTTTCATAAGTTCTGGAATTTTAACGGAAACTATGTTGTCTCGTTCTAGTGTATGCAAGTAAAAAAAAATGTGGATAAAGAAGAGATGCTTACTTTTTTTTTTTCGCTCCTTCGCTTGGTTAATTTTTTTTAAACACCAGAAAAGTTTTTTTTTTCTTTCCTTTTTTTGTACGTCGTTTTCAACAAGTGTGGTTGGTTTCCTTTTCAACTACGTTTTTTTTTCTTTTTTTTATTTAAAAAGAAAGTGGCGTGGTGAATAACATTTTTCTTTTTTGCACGCCGAGCGGTCACCACATTTTTATGGTGTATTCATATGTTTTTCTTGTACACCTCGGTGGTCACCATAATTTTGTGAGGGTATTCACTCACACCATAGGAGTAAAAAATTTGGGCTTGTGTTCACAAAGAAAAACAGTACAAACAAACGTACACAATAACAATAAAAAAAACATGGTAAATTGTATGGGAATTTCATATAAATTTATTTATGTATGTGTACATTGTTGTGTGTGTGTGGTTTACATTACAATTGTGATAATGTTCATGTTATAAAATGGAGGCAAGTTACATATGTGTTGTCATCCCAACAGTTCTTGGGCGAAGAGATTGAATCTCACGTATTTTGGCGGGATGTATGCACTTCCGACAGGAACAGTCCCTGTTGAATGCTGGGGGTAATGTTCTTATTCTTATTTTTTATTTAATTAATTTATTTTAAACGAGGTTTAAATTTTATTTGTAATTTTCATTATTATTATTTATAATAATAACAATGTTCCTACAGTTCTATTGTATTCATTTCTTTGAGTTTGATATCAATTGGTAATTAATCCTTGAACTATTGATATCAACGTTTGCGTCACAACGCATATCATCATCAAGGAATACCAACAAAAAAATAAACGTGTTGTTATCAATTTCAATCGTTGTAGATTCTTGTTGGGTTCAAGAAATTAATATTTATTAAAGTTGTGTAATTCGCTATTCATGTTTACTCGAGCCTTCCCTTTAACTAAACATTCCTGACAAAATAATCAGTACGGCTCGCGTTAATTTATTCTTAACGTGCGAATAGACTGATGCCCGAGTGTGAATAGCGAGGAACATAACAATATCATTAAATATGTCTGATATAAATTAGTTTGTAGTAGGATTAGATAGTAATAACAGCATACGAAAATATACACTTACCTCTTTACTAAGTGAGTGACAAAGAAAACTCTCCCTCTTTTCTATATATTTCCTTTCCTTTCCTTCCTTCTCCTGTTCCTATCCTTGGTAATGGTGGCGTTTGTCATAGAATAGACATTGAAAGCCAGGTACCAGTTTTTGCCAAGGCACAACTTTCTGGACCTAAATTAGACGCCGCCCAAGCGGAATTTTAAAAGTAGTAACTTTTAAGTACAGGCGTAATTAGACCTTCAAATAGTGAATGGGCTTCTCCCTTACATTTAGCACAAAACCAGACAGTAGTTATCGAGCTTGCGGCGATTACCGCGCCTTATATAGTATCACAAAAACAGATAGATATCCTGTACCCAATATAAATTCTTTTACAGCACGATAGGCAAATAAATCATGCTTTTCCAGAATAGATCTACTGTCTGCCAAGACGTAACAAAAACCGCTCTAGCTACACCCTTTTGGCTGTTCGAATTCTTATACATGCCTTTCGGTTTGGAGAATGCCTCTGCTACATTTCAACGTTACATGGACAGTATATTTTTCAAACTGAACTGTGTATTCATATATACGGATGATATCCTACTTTTTAGCGATGATGAACAGCAACACAAAAAAGACTTGGACAAGGTACTATAAGTATTAAATCACAATAACCTAAAAAATTCAATAGATAGGTGTATATTTAGCGTAACGGAACTATATTTTCTAGGCTTTCACGACAGTAAAAACGATTTACTACCTACACAAAAGAAAATTAAAATTTTCCTAAACCAACAGATTCTAAAAGCTTAAGACGATTTTTAGGCATGACAGGTTTTTACCGAAAGCTTATTCCAAATTATACAAGCATTATATTGCCGTTATCTGAACGCATGCGATTAAATCCTAGATCAGTATTTGAGAAATAAACGAGAATATAACTCATTTGATGATATAAAAATAAGTTGGTAGAGATAATATCATTAGCACACCCCCAGTCTTTAATAACAGAGTACCAGTTAGTAACTGATAGCAGTCAATACGCAGTGGGTGCAGCTTTACATTAAATATTAGACAAAGAACCTTTTGCATCCCGCTACCACTTTCTTATCAATGTTGAATTTTGTACAAATCTGTGCAAAAAGTGGATCAAAGAGCTTGCCCAGCTTCATACATATTTTCAGGCAATCTCAACTTTTAATTGGTCAATAAACACACAAGTGGGCGTTGCAAATCCACCTACGTACAAGTCTTTTTCCAGCGCGTGACCAAGTCAAGTTTTCCCGCTCTTTTTCCATGACTCTACAATGTGATTACATTAATTATAAATACCAGACACGAGTTTTCTCTTCCTCTTTCTTCATTCGCCTACGAAAATGTAACCTTAAAGGATTCGCATCTTGACCATGTGCGGTCAGACGCCATGAAAACATATTCACACATGCACGTACGTATGAAATTTTCCAAACTACATTACAAATATACGAAACATTTCCAAACCAACAAGAACTTTTTTCTTTAAAATATTCTTCTAAAGCTAAAAGTTCATTCAACATTTGTGAGCTCGGATAAAAATATTTCAATTTCATTAGCAAAAACTTTAATACAGTCAAAGGGACATAACACCAACAAAAAATAGTAACCTCTTGTACATCATGATACAAATATAAATCTTCTTGTTGTTATAAAACCGTTCGTCTTCCTTCTTTTTGTTTCATATTTTGTGGTATTTTGCGTTAAATATAAATCGAGAGGCCATATCAACTAACGGGCTTCTACAAACCTATACCAATCAGATACTTTTCCAAAAAATTTTCACAGGCACAGACAAAATATTCCACGTTCGAGCGAGAGCTTCTTGCAGATTATCTCTCCGCGCTGTATTTTCTCCACCTCATAGAGGGACAAAATAAAAATAAAACCACGTACGAGACTAGAGAGATGTCGTAGTGGAGAGGAACTTGATTCGAGGTAGCAGTTCGAGACACAAGGGATGGTGACTCATCGGCTGTGAATTTGACCTGACGTACACCTCCAGGAGAGAAAGAAGAAAGGATAAATGCGACGAATTAATTTCCGTCAACCAGAAGGAATACAACAACCCTGTATGAACTCTCAAATCACAAAAAAGAGCTATGACGATAGTCAACCATTTTAAATACTGTAACCAAATGGAGTCAACAATAATAGTACTATAGACAGTAAATTTGGCCTTCACTTCATCTTGAAAGATTATTTTATCATCATAGTTGAAAACTCCTTCCTTTGTCCTTAGTTTGCTTTAAGCACTTTATTGATCTTGTTATAAGTTTTAATTGCAATAAATTATCTTCTTACAGGTGTCAGAGAATTAAGGTAGTTGGGAAAAATTTACAGGTGATTTCTTTGATAATGTTGATGGTGAAGAAGTGTGTTGGAATTTGAGAACAATATTTTACAAGTTTATAGAATCGTCCATATTTTCTACTCACCTCCGTAAAAAATACACTCTTTCATTAGAATCAGTTTTAACCAATCAACACCTCACATTGCAAAACTCGACTTTTTATTGTTCGAGACGACACTAAAATGTGTATCGATTGTCGAAAATTTACTTCCCCGCCAAGCTCGCTGGAGCCTACTTTGACTTCCCAAAACAAATAAAAGGACAACTTTCAGTCCAATTCACCAGTCAGTAACTCAGCTTCAGAGAGATGGCACACGAATCAACGCATGTCACTATTTTGACTTTTCGCGCGTCAACTGCTGACTCAACCACCAACATCATTCTCTCTCTAAATACATTACAACTTTCTTTAAAAGTATTCATTTGCACTACTAAATAGAAATTGTAAGACAAACAAAAGACAGTCCAAGGTAAACAACTCTGGAAGAATAAGAAAACAAATCCTACTTTAATCTCGCATATTTACTACCTAAATTACCTTTTTGATAAATTTTCCTTTCTTATTCTATTTGAACATTTCTTCAACAATTGAACATTGCTGAACTGTAATTCATTAACATACTTAATTCATACTTCGTCAACTTTCCTATAACCAAAACACAAGCTTTTTCCAATTGTATTAATTGTATATAAATGTTCGATATTTTCTAATTGAATTCACGACTACCGTTGTTTCTTGTTCAATTTTGCCTTGAGATTTATTCAACTTGTATGTCTATGCTTTATATTGTTGTGATTAATATGAAGAACATGCTTTCAAACTCATCATCTTAAAACAAAAAAAAATTCTGATTACACTCATTTCATAGCAATCCCAACAAAATTGATAACCCCGACGTTTGTAAGAACGTTCAACAAAAATTGGTAACCCCGACGTTTATAACGACGATCAGCAAAAATTGATAACCGTCGACGTTTGTAACAGTAACAACAAAATTGATAACCCCCAACGTTCGTATCTCGATCAACAAAAAAAAATTTCGTAACCGCCGAAGTTTATACCAACACCAACAAAATCGGCAACTCCGACGTTTTGTGTCCCAATAAGAAAACTGATAACGACGACGTTTGCATTATAACATAATTGATTACCACATTATTCCGAAAACCTCAGTCGACATGGCAGATCTTATACAGCCAACTGAAGCTGCACTTAGAATAGAACTCCCTACGAATGCACAAACTTGGTTCATTCAATTCGACGCGATTTTCCAAGCCAGACATGTGACGTCCCAACAATCGAAATTCGCGTTTGTAGTGGAGAAGCTTCCCGCTGAAATCGTTGCGGAGGTAGCGGATGTTCTTACCAATCTCCCGCCCCATATGAGGTGCTCCGACAGGCAATCTTACAACGAACAGGGTGCTCAGAGGAGCGTAAGATTAAGGATCTTCTTACCAATGTCACGCTCGGGAACAGCAAACCCTCCCAACTTTTTCGAAAAATGATAACGCTACTCGGTGATAACACCATATCCGAGACAGTATTGAAGCAAATGTGGCTGGAGAAATTGCAGCCCGATATCGTACAGATATTAGCCGTCTTAATTGAGGAGGTCGATGTTCGCAAGCTAGCATCGATCGCTGATAAAATAGTGGACACGAGATCAACTTGTATTGGGGTACCCTGGTTTACTTTGTTTTGAGATTGTTTATAAGGCTGTGTTTTTGTGTAAGAGCACAATACATTTAAATTTTGCAAAACACAAAGAAAGAGAACAAGAAACCAAATTGCATTCAACAATAAAATATATATTGAAAATCAACGAGTACAAACAATTGTGCTAATGTATTTAGGGAAAGAAAAGTAGCTTCCTTTGTACTGTTATCTGAAACAAGACAGGAAAAATGTACTTAAGATATTTCTTGATTGAAATGTTCAAAGTTCGGTGAAAAAGTAAGATTTTGAATTCAAGAATGAAATTAAGTTAGTTTAAATTTGTGTTGTACAAAAGGATAACAGAATTTGGTTTGTGAAATTGGCTTGGTGACAGACAGTTGTGAGTTAATAGAGTAATATAATATTTGTTCTGTGTCTGTGTGTGAGTGTTGAGTAGAAACGTGGAAGAATGTAGTTACGTGTAAGTTTCTGAGTTCTACTGAAATTATTTCTGTAGTAAGAACCTTTTTGGTAGGCTCCAGAGAGACAAGCGGTTAACGTCGAAAAGAATATCTAAATTACACGATAACTGACCGAAAGTTTGAATCTGTGAACCGTTAGCAGCACGTAAGGTGACTGGGGATTTTGTTTTTGAAAAACTGGTCCTGGCTGGAATAACGCTAACTTGAGCACCCGTGTCCACAAGGAATAACTCGTTTGAGTTTCTATCTCTGACGTAAAATAGACGGTTAGCTTTCTCACCCCCAACAGCAGACGCCGTCTTCAATCGCTGCTGCGGTTGGCGTTTCCCGCCTTTTGACTTGATGTGTAATCTGTCTGTGGTCTGAAATTGCATGGTTTGGTGCATTTCTTTGCTGATTGACCAAATCTATGATGGTACCAACAGGTTGTAGCACTTCTTTCACGAGAGGTGGATTGAGAGCGTCGTCGGGATTAGTATGAGTTGTGAGCTGGCAACGAACTCTCTCTGTGTAAACGTTCCATCTGTGCGGACAACTTGTTAATCTGTTGTTGAAGCTTGCTAATCATGTGTTCAATCGGCGTGTCGTGTGGCGCTGGAACATCGACGCCATTGATAATTGTAGCATCGTTTATTTTGTCTGCTATCTCGGGAGTCTTCATTAAATCTAAGTCCTCGGGAAGTGTTGCTAGGATTTGGGTGGTTTGGGCGGGCAATTTATTCATCCACAGTTTACGAAATGGTATTTGACATGGTGTTTTTTCCTAGCAAGTTTTTCATTTTCCGGAATAGCTGTGTTGGTTTTGTTGAATGTATTTGTTAAATCAGAAGGAAATTATTTGTGATGGCGTGTTCGATAAAATTATCTCCTCAACAATATTCATTAATTTTGAACAGGTCATGCAAAAACAAAGTTTAAAAAACAAAGGAAAGTTGAATGCAAAACAATAATGGTTTATATACAATTTAAATATGTACAAATATGTTAAAAACTTGATAAATGTTAAGTGCTGATGTATTAAATTGGTGTGTTGATTTTGAATACGTTTGAAACCTTTTGAATGTGTTAATAAGATTTGTTCAAAGAATTAAACAGTTGTTGTTTTATGCAGGTGTTTACGTACAATTGTTTTTTAGTCAATAGAAGCTGCGTACCCTTAATTGATGTTTGTATGAAATGTTTTGAGTTATTAATACTTATTACGTAGTGAGGGAAAATGTCACTTTTTAAGTATAATAATTGAAGTTTGTAAAGATTTTGCTTGACAGAGAGAGAAAGATTATGCCAAATGATTGTTGAGTCAGAGTTTGATTTGCGCGGGAAAATCAAGGTCTTGAATTGCGTGGATTTATTTGGCGTCTCTCTGGATACTAGAGTCTGACTAACTAAGCATGTTGAGTTTCTTCTTTTTATAAGTTTTTAGACTGAAAAATAGGCTCAAGTAATTTGAGCGCCAAAGTGATTTTTCACGTGCATTCTAGGCTATTAACCAATGAGAAACTGAGTTGTTGAAATTAGTGTTCTGATTGGATAACAGGTGTGTGTGGGTGTAAAAATGGATTGTTCTGCTAGTAGGGGTGAAGGATAATGTGGATGATTCCACAGTTTGTTGTCTCCCAACTGCAGTGTGTTGAATAAGTCGTTTAATCAGCGCTCCTGAGATTTTCCAGTCCTGTATATGATCGCTTCTTTCAATGTGTCGAAAGGATTTTGTGCTGGGACGCTGTCTAATAAATCTAACACATCGGATGCAATCTCAAGCATAACGTGCCATTTGGGACTGTATTTTCTTTGCCTGGAAAATAGCTTCTAACTGAGCGAACCAGACATGCACACTGGTTGTGTCGAATACTGGCAGGTTGAGTACAACGGTTGCTTCACTGGCAGTTTGTTCAGCCATGTTGAACAGATGTTCTTAAACGCACGTGGGTTTAACTCACTTTCTTGAATAACGTCCGGAAAGTAATCAACCGTAAATTGCATTTTCCTGAAACGTTGGTATTGTAATTTGGTGATTTCCTTGAAAAATTGGAGTTACCAATTGTAAATTGTGTTTTCCTTGAACGTCGGCGATAATCAATTGTTTTGGTTCGAACGTCGGGGTGACCAATTGTATTGGGGTGCCCTGGTTTACTTTGTGTAATGAAAAGAGACCTTTTTAACAAGTTGACTATTAAGGTTTTATTCAACATAAGTAAAAGCATACCTAGTTACCAAAATTTATTTTGTAAGAATACAAAATTGTGGCACAAGACCGAAGAAGGGGAGGGTTTAAGGCTGGTCATCACTAACTATCTAATACCTAGCTAATCAGATTCACGACCCTTTCATACATTACAATTTCCACATTCACCAAAAGAACTCGTCCGTGAACATTCGATCCACCATACACCAAAATACCGCTTCCTCACAAGGGAGGATCTACAAAACGCGGCCCAAGCCATGAAAATTTTGATGATAAATACTTTCTGTGGTGAAAAAATGAGAGGGAAGGCAGATGAACCCAATAATCAACCACAATATTAACGTAATTCGAATTAAACATAACAGATGTTAGTAGGGTCCGTCCAATCCTCAAAACAGAGAGGCCGCTGTATTCTGCCCGTTGGACAAAATCAAGAAGCTCTCTCGCTAAAGGAGTGGGAAAGGAGAAAATATAAACGGACATGGGAAATTTGAAAGCTGACCCAGTCGAGATGAAAAAGTGGGGTTAACAAAATGGGGAGGTTTGGAATCTCGACTTGAATCATAACAAAAGAGAAAGCCGGGAACAGGCCAGGAACAACATTTACTCACATTAACTAGGTACACTAAAGCTTGTCTAACCTAACCAAGGGGAGGGCTCCACAGGAAAACACCCCGATGTGACATAGGTTGACCTAGAAGAGAAAATCAAGGCTATCCCCGTTCAAATGAACCAAGCTCGCCTCAGTCACCCACCTTTCGCTGAAGACTGTCGAATGCAGACGTTTTCTATCAGTTCTAATCTTCGTCTTGAGCTGATGCCCAAAGAATCGGATTAGATCCTGATGAGAAAGACGGATGCCTCGCAAGACTTCCTCCTTTCGCGTCGTCCAAATCACCATTCGGGCCGTGGCTAGCAGCGTCAGAAACACCATTCGTTTCACCCCGGAATACGGGGGCGAAACATTGTCACACGCGTATGCGCGATCAATGGGCACAATCTTTTCGGGAGCGAGACGAGCCGTCAACTCGCCGACATGGTCCCATAAGGGGCGGACCCGGGGGCAATGATAGAAGGCGTGCGAAGCCGTTTCTTCTAAACCATGGCCACACCGTTCACAATCTGGCAAATCCGCCAAGCCCCATATGAAAACCTTGTCATTGAGAGGCAGCCGATTCCGAGCCAATCGCCAGGTAAGCGAAAACTCAGGGTTACTGAGGTAATCCGCTGCTGGCACCCAAGACCAGTATGAGCGAAACTCATCCTCCGACAAGCAGAGCGTATCACGTAGGGGATCCTTCGCGACCCCCTCCACTAAGAGACGATAGAAGACCTTCCTAGGCTGTGAAAGGTCACTGGACCGGGGAACAGCCAACAAGGCCAACCGACACTCGCGAAGGAAATCCGATTGATCCCGGTGTTTACGATGGCGCTCAACCCGCGAGATAGGGGGGCTGATAGTAAGGGAAGGGAACGCGTCCCTGACAATACCCTCCATAATCGAATCGCTTCCTGTCAACGCGCGGCGTAAGAAAGCCACCCTCGAGGCATGTTTGTGGCTCTCTAAGTGCGGCATTCCCAGCACCCCATGACACGGACGTTGTACACAGACACCTCTGTCGACCTGATTCGCGCGTGTCCTCCATAAAATGAAGGATAGCGAGCGCTCGAGCGGCTTTCTGTGGTCTTTACAGAGAGGAAGTACGGACAATCGATAAAGAACAAGAGGGAAAATGTATGTAACACACACCTCCGCCCTACCCTTCACGGACAACCTCCGTCGACGCCAAGTCTGACCAGCAGCGTCGACCTTTGCTCGTACTTCAGACTAATTTTTCTCCAGCTGGAGGTCGGGTCCAAACTACACTCCAAGAATTCGGACAGGACCGTCCGTCCAACTGAAGGGCCCCGGAAGATCGGTCCCCTTTCCAGGCACCTAACTGCAAGCCGGACGACTTATCGCGGTTAATCTTGGCTACTGTCACTTTCTCGTACCGGTCAAGCGCCCTCTGTACCGCCTCGATGTCGCTTCGGGACGACACGAAAGCAGATACGTCATCGGCGCACGCAGAAACACTGGCTCGAGCCCTTCCAGGAACGGCGATTCCGCGTAGGACCGGACTGCACGCCTCGTCCTTCAGCCGGCGAAGGAGAGGCTCCAACGCCAAAGTATAAAGTAGAGGCAACAGTGGACAACCCTGACTACCCGACCTAGACAGAACAAAAGCGCTCGACAGCTTCCCGTTCACCTGTATCACAGCACTGGGGGAGCGATACAGGAGGCTAATCCAGCGGCAGAAGTCAAGTGCGATCCGATAGTGGCAGAATAGTCAATGACCATACGACGCTTATGCCTTTCATTATGAGTCACCAAGACATGGGCTCGCCATGGGGAATTAGAGTTAATTATTATGCCTTCTTTTAAGAGCTTCTGTACTTCGTTCCGAATAAATTCGCGATCAGATGCAGAGTAATTCCTGCTCCTTGTTGCAATTGGCTTACAGTCATCTGATAAATTGGAAAAAAGAGCAGGTGACTCTATTTTCATCTGAGCGATGTTACAGATTTGTAAAGGAGGTATATCTCCGTAAAAAAGGAATTCAACACGATTGTGTAGTTGCATAAATTCTTGTCCAAGTATGACAGGAGTACATATTTGGGCAGAACAGACAGATGCATATCAGGGTATGTTTGTCCATTAATTGCAATAGATGCAATACAGTGACCTTGGGTTTTGCTCGTGAGATTAGAGGAAGCCATACTTACTGTGTCACTGGAAGGTAGTATAGGAAGGCCAAGTGATTTCACGACGTTCAACTTTATATTTCATATGAGTGCTTCCGCTGTCTACCATGGCTTTCAGACGAGTGTTGTTTCTTGTTGCATCTACTATGGAGCATTGTGTGCAGAGTGTGCATTGAGATGAAACTGTGAGAGCAATAAAAGCAGTGCTGGTTTTTATATTAGGTGATGTCTCTCTTCTTTTAGACCGGAAGACTTTGGAGAAGTGGCCTCTTTTTCCACACGAAAGGCAGTCAGAATTTCTTGCAGAGCAATTATATCTAGAATGATTCTCACGCCCGCAGAATTGACATTTGGCGTAGCGAACTGCTTAATTAGTTCTGGTAGCAGCAGCACATTCTTTCGTTAATTCAGTTGCAGAATTATTACTGGATTCTTCTGAATAAATTGACGCTTTTGCTACAACTGACGAAGTGACATAGGTTGCTGCATTGTGTTGGGCCATTTCAAGACTTCTCGCGGTTGCTACCGCATTATCCAAATTAATTTCACAACTTTCTAGTAGTCTCTGCCGTATCACTGGGGAAGTGAGGCCTGTGATAAAAGCATCCCTTGTTGCTTGTTCGGCATGCTGAGAAGCAGTGGCGTCTTCAAATTTGCAATCCTTAGAAAGATTTTTTAAAGTTAGGAGGAATTGATCAATAGATTCACCTGGCTGTTGTTTTCTAGTAGCGAGCTGATGACGAGCAAATACAGAATTAGCTGGTTTGACATAAGTAGATTGAAGAATACTTCTCGAATGTCGTGCAGTTTGATATCTAGGTGATATATAATTAATTAGTATACTGAGCTTATTAGGAGGGTTGTCAGGGTGAGCTACTGACAGAGAGTCGATGCAATTGACAAGGGTACGGTACCAGTGATTCCATTCATCAGCGGTTGTCTCCGACGATCCTTCAAATCGACCGGGTCTCAGAATGGTATCCATTATTTTTCCTTTTTTTTGTTGTTGCTTTTTCTTATGTTGAATAAATTGTAATGAAAAGAGACCTTTTTAACAAGTTGAATATTAAGGTGTAGGGGTGTAGTATGTTGGCTAGGGTCACCATGATATAATCAATATCAAAGAAGGCTGTGTTCTTGTAAAACAACACCCTACATTAATTTATGAACAATAATACACGAGAGAAAAATAATCAAGCTCAGTGAACATTGATAATATTGTATTAACAATGGTATACAAATTTCAACAATAAGTATAAAGAAAGTTGCTTCCCTTTTTCCATTAATAAAAAGGGTAATTTTAGCTAATAAATGTTGAATACAAAATTGAATGTAATTTAACTACAAAGTTCAATTGAAGTCTTAGCTAAATAAAGAATAGTTCCACAGTGTTTTATCAGTGTAGAAAGATGTAATGTTCATGAGTGATATCAACAAGATTTAGTATGATTACTTGAATTAGTAATAATTAAGAATTAAAATGTCAATATAGCGCCGTGCCTTATTTTCCAAGAATTGAACTGCTACTGCTACTGGCAAACAGCGAGAGTCTTTATATAACAAGTTTTAGGCTCCGGATGGCTTGGCGCCAAAAATATAGAAAAGATAATAAAATACGCGATTGGTCAGGAAATGGACCAATCCGTGATTTTAGAGAAAAATTTGAATTACCTGCGATGGTTAAATTGTCCTATAATAAGTATCATGTATTTATTAACCAATGATATTAAAGAAAGCGGAGGTGTGGCACATGTAAGTGATTCCCACAAAGGTTTTATTCAACATAAGAAAAAGCATACCTAGTTACCAGTCATATAGTTAGAAGATATGGACGAACGGACGCCAGAGAGGAAGAAAGAGGCGTCCCACCGTTATTTATAAATACAAGATCACGTGACGTGAACCAACGCGAAATCACACAACAATTCGTATTCAGATAAGTAGAAGGTATTAAATGAATGAATACAAAAGAATTATTAGTATATCACAACACATCTACAATCAGTATTTGAGCGATTACAGCATTACGGACTAAAGCTGAACATCGATATGTGCTTATTCGCTGTCCCCAAATTAAATTTTCTTGGCCACGTCATTGATAAGAATGGGTTAACTCCCCTAGACGAATAGGTCAAGGCTATTAATGATTTCCCACCACCATCAACATTACGACAGCTACGACGATTTATAGGCATGATTAACTATTATCGCCAATTTATACATAACTGTGCCATTATACTTCTCCCACTGACGAATCTCCTTTCTAAGCACAAGCGGAAAAAACCCGAAAATTGTATTATCTGTGGATGAGCTAGATTCTTTTCATCGAGCGAGGAAAGCGTTACAGTACTGTACCAAACTTGCATATATCACATCTTCACCCGACGCAAAACTGACACTAACTACTGATGCGTCGTCAAATACAGTTGGTGCAGTGCTTCATCAAATAGTCAACGGTGTGGAAAGACCGTTGTCATTTTTCTCAATTAAGCTGAATACGGCCCAACGGAAGTATAGTACCTTCTCCCGTGAACTGTTAGCAATTTATTTAGCCATCAGACACTACCGGTACATTTTAGAAGGTCGTGATTTTTCCATCTTTACAGTCCCTACACACGAAGTCGGATAAACACAATCCGCGTGACATCCGTTACATGGACTACATATCACAATTCTCATCGGATATTCGCTACATTAGTGGAACTAGCAACACTGTGGCCGACACCCTGTCTCGAACAACTCTCAGCGCAATTCAGAATACAACACTGAACTTTGATAAGTTATCTGACGAGCAAATGAAAGATGAAACCCTGCAAGCTATCCAATCAGATACTTCTTTAAAGATCGAGAAACGACCGCTCCCGTTTACGAGCAGGTCAGTTTATTGTGACACCAGCACGGGTAACCCGCGTCCGTACATACCACCAACTATGCGCCGTCTAATTTTCGATCATTTCCATTCACAAGCACATCCTGGAGGCAAGGCGACGTTGCGGACCATATCAGACAGATTTATCTGGCCTGGTATGGCAGCTGACATTAAACAGTGGTCCCGCACGTGCCTACGTTGCCAAGCCACCAAAGTTGGCAGACACACGAGGGCACCTACATCAACCTTTGCCAACCCAGACGGACGTTTCACCCATCTGCATGCTGATTTAGTTGGTCCACTTGAATATGTGAACGGATTTGAATACATATTAACAATAATCGATCGATTTACGCGATGGCCAGTCGCTATTCCTCTGCAATCGACTACAGCTGAAACAGTGGCAAATGCCATTTTCAACAATTGGATTACAATCTTTGGATGCCCTTCGGTAATCACTACCGATAGAGGTCCACAGTTTCAATCAGCACTTTTTAATGAATTCACTAATCTGTTAGGAATTAAACACATTTCCACTACAGCATATCACCCTTGTTCCAACGGCCTTGTAGAAAGATTCCATCGACGGCTGAAATATGCTATAACTGCTTCAACCAACGGCCAGACTTGAGTTGATAAACTTCCCCTGATCAAGCTGGCTTTGAGAAATACTGTCAAGCAGGACCTGAACTGTACCAGTGCTGAATTGTTTTTTGGGACTCCCCTAACCTTGCCAGGACAGATTTTCGGCCCTGTATCGGACAACCTACCTACCAGCCAGTTTGTCAGCGACCTTCGGCAGATAATGTCTGAAACGGTTTATACGCCGACCAGAGCTTTTCACAGGCTATATTACGTCCCAGCTGATCTGAATACAGCCAATTTCGTATTTCTACGCCGAGATATGGTCCGTAAACCATTAACGCCTAGCTACACAGGACCGCACCAGGTTATTTCTCGAGCGTCGAAATATTTTGTTATAGATCTCGCCAGAAAACAAACTACGGTCAATATTGACCGGTTAAAACCAGCTTACATCAATAATGACGACAGACCTATAACCACTCAGCAAACACCTGTTTCAGAAACTTCACACATACATCCATCTTCTACGCCTGAACCGCAAATTAACCCACCTACACGGACCAGGTCCGGCAGGTGCGTTCATTGGCCAGCGAAGTATACTACCTTTTATACATATTAATGTCCAAACTACGTTGACCATTAAGGTGGAGGGAATATTTATAGAATCGTCTATATTTTCTACTCACCTCCGTAAAAAATACACTCTTTCATTAGAATCAGTTTTAACCAATCAACACCTCACATTGCGAAACTCGACTTTTTATTGGTCGAGACGACACAAAATGTGTATCGATTGTCGAAAATTTACTTCCCCGCCAAGCTCGCTGGAGCCTACTTTGACTTCCCAAAATATATAAAAGGACAACTTTCAGTCCAATTCACCAGTCAGTAACTCAGCTTCAGAGAGATGCCACACAAATTCACGCGTGTCACTATTTTGACTTAAGAAACTTTTCGCGCGACAACTGCTGACTCAACCACCAACATCATTCTCTCTCTAAATCCATTACAACTTTCTTTAAAAGTGTTCATTTGCACTACTAAATAGAAATTGTAATTTCAACCAAAGACAAACAAAAGACAGTCCAAGGTAAACAACTCTGGAAGAATAAGAAAACAAATCCTACTTTAATCTCGCATATTTACTACCTAAATTACCTTTTTGATAAATTTTCCTTTCTTATTCTATTTGAACATTTCTTCAACAATTGAACATTGCTGAACTGTAATTTATTAACATACTTAATTCACACTTCGTCAACTTTCATATAACCAAAGCACAAGCTTTTTCCAATTGTATTAATTGTATATAAATGTTCGATATTTTCTAATTGAATTCACGACTACCGTTGTTTCAATTTTCCCTTGAGATTTATTCAACTTGTATGTCTATGCTTTATATTGTTGTGATTAATATGAAGAACATGCTTTCGAACTCATCACCTTAAAACAAAAAAACCTTCTGATTACACTCATTTCATAGCAATCACAACAAATTCACATTCTCGCTATTTTTTCTATCCGGATTAACGAGAGAGCTGGAAAATATAAAAAGGAATTCCACCACCATTATTCTTTCCATGGTGCCACAAAGTCTGGGGGAAACCTCACAGCTTCTTCACATCAACCTGTTTTCATTACTTTCAAAACCGGCTTCCAGAGGCCTGATTTTTATCAAAGATAAGAATATATGTTCTGACCAATGAAGGGGCCAGGTAATTTGTTTAACAATTTTGAAGGGAAAAGTCCCCGATTCTGCTGAACCTACCAAATCTCTATAAATTTGGATAATCTTTGCCTATTAGGCAGTGAGAATTCAGCCCACCGTCTGTAAGGTCGACAATAGGGAGCTCCAGTCAACTTCAGAATCACTTTCAACCAAAGAGGAAATTTCTGTTAGGCTGGAAAGACAGACCGTCATCCTGCTACTAAAAAACAATTGAAAGCTGCATCCCTTCACCACTCTTTCTGTCGTGCCCACTGGACTTCTGTCGTCGACCTACGAACTAACTCAACTGCAAGATTCCTATATCTACCAACAATTTTCCTACTCTACAAGAACTGTGACTGTTTCTCAACCTTAGCAAAATTCTACTCGCTTAAAGAACTTTTTAGGCACTCAGTGAAATATTTTGAGCAAGCCTTTTTTTTTTCTGTTACGAACATTTCCTCTTTCTTTAAAGGAGATTTTCTCTTTCTTTCACTCCTAATTGTCTTTATCCCTTTAACCCTTTTTTCTGCATATGTATTGTAAATAAACACTTTCTTTTATTGTTACACACCGAGCAGGAGTTTTTTTCTTTATTCGTCCGCCTAAAAGAGAGAGTTTTTCTGCTCTAATCTTGCGTTTTGTCGCAATTTTTTAACCTCAACTCTTTGATGCGGGAAAGCCGGGACAAATTTCCCCGCAAGTGAGAAAATTTGTATAATAGATGAAAGCTGAAATTAGATCACATTTGAGTGTGAACTCTTGCGTATGAATAATTATGGTATCATCCAGGAAATTACAGAGCCAACTGGGTGAGTGTCACCTATCATTCCAGTTTTTTTTAAACCAAATGGAAATGGCTGTATTTGTTTGAAGAACGGAGAGAGACAGAGACAGAGGCACAGAGAGAGCATGCACGTGTACATTTGATGACATCAGCCTAGGAGTTAGAGTAATGCACTTTGAGACGCAATAAATGTTTGTCACTGATATTGAGAGTCACATCTAGCAATGTCGCGATTGCCCATTAAAAGTGCCACATGATGATTAGTGCAGATATCGAAACTCCAAATACAGTTGACCTAGTTTTACATCCGGGTCGTGGAGCAACACGAAAGTACAGTTCAAGACAAGAAGGAGGATTAGGTGAGGAGTTTTTAGTAGAGTCTGTTCCACAAAAGAGAAAAAAATATTCATAAATCTCGTTATTAACCGCGGCATTTTCGCGGATCCAGAAATTAAATAAACATAAAAATAATGAGCACAATTTCCTCGCTGGTATTTAAACTTTTGTAATCTAGAGTGATCTCCCTTATATTAATCTTCTATGCTGCTTCATTAATTACGCTTCTGGTTAGTTTTTTGTTTCTTGAATGCTTTTAAAAAATATCAGTTGTTATTTTGTACATAAGGTATTTAAATTGAAATATTTGTAAAAAAAAAAATTGTTCATGACGTCTTAATTGTTTTGTTTTAAATGCAAATATAGAAAATACGATTTTATTTTAAGTTTTAAAAAATTATTCTCTAATTTTTACTGAGTGATTATTCCTTAACTTTTCATAAGTCGGTTTATTCATTATCACAAGATGACGTAGTAGAAACTTAATTTACATGAGGAAACGAGAGTGATTCAGACGGGGAATTTAAAAAATGTTAAAATAAATTATATGCTCGAGCCTCCAAGATTTACCTCCTTCGGGAGCGTGGCAAAGTGTCTCCAATCTACGTCATACTCGTGGGCTATTGCTAAAATTTAGTATTTTGTCTTTGTCACATTCCGCTTGGATGGGTGTGCGGTTAAATCCATACTTTTTTTACATTTTCAAATTGAACCGGTGATATTCTCACAAGTGTTTTTACAAGACCTGGCGACAATGAACTCTGTCTTCTTTTATTTATTTATTTTTTACTGGAGTTTTGCTTTGTGCTTGTTAAAAAAATCCAAAATATCCTTGTATTGAATTTTAGTATATAAAAAAAAAATCAAAAGAGAAGTATTTGTATTTTATATACTGTACTGGTTTTGCTATTTCATTTAAAAAATATTCTACTACTTAGAAAATTTGTAAACTACTAAAAACTACTTTCCCAGTTTATAAAATTTGAAATCAGGACAAACGGATTATTTGAAAAAACATCATGCATCCAGTGCCCCCAATTCGTTAATTTCAATAAGTTCATCACGCAACCAACTGAAATTAAAGATGAAAGTAGAAAGATTGTGTTGCACCAGTCAAGCAGAGAAAGCTTTCTTGTTTTAGAAAATCAGTATTCCGATTCGAATTCCTGGTTTCAATTTCTGAAATATCTCAGCTATGCACATCACAAAGCTATCACAAAAATCTCATAAAAAAAAAAAAATAAAATCATGGTTTTTCAAATACTTTGATTAAAAGTAGGTACCTCCATGAAATCGCTAAAAAAGAGCATGATGAAAAAGACGCCAAAATTGACGAAAACAAAATTATATCGTCTAAAAATGTTTGTTATTATTAATTAGAGGAAAGATCAAAGTATTTTGGGGTATTTTTTTACATTTTTTAATCGTTCCTAGCACGTCCGAAATTTTCCTTAAAAATCTCTTTTTTGAGTCAGCAAAATTGACAGAAAATCATGTCAAACATTTTTTTCCATTTTATAAAAAAAAATGAAAAATCTAAGTTTGAAATTCTTTTCAAAATCAATTATAGTTTTTTCAAAACTTATTTTAAGAAAATCAGAAATTATAATGTTTATTTAAAATATTTTGAACCAAGCTTAACTTAGCTTCTGTACCGAAAATATGTAGTTTGAAAATAAAACAAAGCAGGTCATAACCTTTCATGTCACTTGACAGGTGATGAAAGACATTTTCATAGCGTATTGATAGGTTACGTGAGGATAATTTATTCTACGGAAGGAGAGAAGTGAAATTATTTAGATTTAAGTGAACAAATTATTTACCTCGTTATTTTTAAGGAAAACTTTGATCGCCCTATTTTTTATTTATTTTTTTTTACTTAGCATTCACCTTTATGTTTACGATGCTTTATGGAAAATATATTATAAAGAAATTAAAATAAGACTGTTAAGAGTGAGATTAAATTTCATAAGAAAGGTATATAATTAATTTATAGGTACCTTTCTTATGAAATTTTATCAGAAGTGTACATGAAATACTATAATTTTATGTACATTTATTACATTTTACTGTGTTATTTGTATTTCCATTCATTTTATTATTAATTTTGATATTCCATTTATGGAAAAATGTCATAACTGAGATTAATATAAAAATAAGATCATATAAATTTCATAAGATGATACTGATACTTGTAGGTACCCTTCTCAGTTGAAATTGAAAAATCAAATTAACTTCTCCACACAACTTTCACAAAAGTTTACATTAACAGCAGAGAACAATGCTTAACTCAAATAACACAACTTTTAATTGTATTCTGGTTGGTCTTCTGTACTTTATAATTACAGCCCGATTATAAACACAAAATTACATTTCTTAATTACTGTGGGTCTTCTGATTAGTCAAAACAATACAATTTACAATGTAGTAAAAAAAGATCTATCTCATAAGGACATTTACGAAAGTGGATGCAGCTTTTAACTAATTTTATAATAGTTTAACAACTTAAATGTAAAAATCTATTATAATTAAAGAAATAATAAATAATTGTATTAAAAATTCATTTTTTATCAAAAAACTTTTTTGCTTTCAGAAAATATTGTCCATATTCATAAAAACAATGAAAAGCAAATAAAAGCATTTGAAATTAAATAATATCTTTGTTTTATTGAGTTTTGTATGTTATGAGTCAGAGCTGATTTTCAGGTAGGGGGGTCCAATTAAAAAAAAAAAAAACACAATTTGCATTCCTCAAAGCCTTGTGCTTTTAACTATTGTAATCACTAAACTGTATTCAATCGAATTTCTAGAGTTTTCATAAAATTAGTTGGAGAAGGGGGTAATAAATATAAAAAAAAATATTTCTGCCATGACTTTAATAAAAAAAAACATATTTATAATAATTTCCATCATCTGTGAATAGTTTCTGAAAGTTTCATTAACATCCGACAATTATTTTTATTTTGCAAGATTTTCTAAATTAATGTGTCATACAAAAAAAAATACGTGCTAAAAACTATGTTATTTTTCTAGTTCCGGTAATACAAAGAGAAACAAGGTTTTTTTAATCAAAATTTAGAATGTTCTAAAAAGAAGGAAAAATTTTTTTAAATAATTAAAAAAAAACTTTGGTCTTTCCTCTTAATAATAACAAACATTTAGATGATAAAATTTTGTTTTCGTCAAGTTTGGCATCTTTTTCATCATGCTATGCTCTTTTTTTAGCGATCTCATGGAGTTACCTAATTAAAAGGTAATTTAAATTAGCCATTTCTTTATAAGGAATCATCCATTTTTCATAGAACAAACAGCCAGAATATATGCAGTTTTGTTTCTAATGAAGGCCTAAATGAGTAATTTAAAAAAAGATAAAAGGAAATGCACTCTAGGGAGGATACTCCAGCATCATCTCACTGCAACTGCAAAACATGAGAAGCATCAGTCCACTGATGGGATGATTCTGAAGGTCCTTCTGTATGAGGGAACTGACCACTGGCAAAAGGGCATGAGGGCAACCTCATCTTTGCTTCAAGGACATCTGCGAAAGGCACATGAGGGCAATGACCATGCTTATCGAGAGGTGGGAATGATCGCTTATGCTGGAAACAAAATTTACAGTGAGGATAGAAGAAATGGAGGCTTGCTGCCTGGGGAAAGCCTGAAAGCATGTTTGAAGGAAAGAAAAAATGATGACATTGGGGGAGGGCATTTTCACATCCATTCGTTGCAACTGAGACTATCACTCATCTGTGAATTTGTATATAACATATGCTGTACCGCTATTGGCAGCTGAGCTCTTTGGGTGTAAATCCACGGTCTCTTGAGCAGTAGATGTCACATTTGCATATATATAAACTACAAAGGTAAATACTAAAAATATTAGAAATCATCATTTGAATTGAAATTTAGTATGTATTACTTTAAGTACTGCAGAAAATTTTGGTTTTATTTGAAAGTTAATCTGTATTAAAAGAAAAATTAATTAAAGTTTTTAGTCATTTTTAAAACATTGGCATGTTCATTCAACACTATTTGAACCATCATCATAGACAAAGTATGTAAATAACAAATTTTAAAACTACAATATTTGTCCTAGAGATGTTTCAAAGTCATTTAGTAAATTTAAAGATTAAGTGGATTTTGTAAAAGTAATGTTTACATTTTACTTAAAACCTTATGAAAATAACATTTAATTATGCACAGTATCCTATGTGACCAAAAGTTAAAAACGTTGAAGTTTTGAACCAAACCCTTTATTTAATCTGTGAGGGTAGATTATTCTAATTTCATGTGCAATGCCTTTTTCTTTTTTTTCTTTTTTCTTTTTGGATATCTCAGTTTCAGTTAATTCCCTTTAGTAACTCAACTTACCAAGTTTTTGTTCTCTCTGCTGTGGCCAGGTATTGAACTCACAACTTTTTGGGTAAAGTCACATTTTTGATTACTCAACCAATGCTTTTATCCATTCTGGAGACATCAGTGGGTGAATTTTGGGTAATTATAAACCTAATGTCTCAGTAACCATTTTTTACCAGAGCTCCTATTACAATTTTTTTGTTATTGTTTTTCTCTAGCTCTCTGTATTCCTGGTTCCTATATTGTATTCATGTATATGCTTAACTGGCTCAGGAGATTTTTGTGGCCTAGCATATATGCTGATTCCTTATGTTTTGTATTTTCTAGTGATGTTCTCTGTCCATTATCTTAACTTCATTCCTTTAACTTTATATAATCAATAGTTTAAGAATATAATTTTATTCTATATGCTTTTATTAAACTTAGAATAAATAATTTTATTTTCCATACATGAGAATAGGTACATCTACTGATTTGTTAAAAAATTAGCATACTATGATGAAAAAATTTCCCAAGTTTTATCATGAAAATCTTTGTTATTATTAAGAGGAAAGTCCAAAGGATTTTTTGATTATTAAATTATATTTTTTTATCCTTTTTAGAATGTTCAAAATTTTGGTTAAAATGTTTTGTTTTTTGTTGTTTTTTTGCATCAATGCAGTGGCCAAAGATCAGTATAGGGAATTTTATCATCTTTTTTTTTTTTTGCAGTGAAAACACTGATTTGGAAATTCTTGCAAAGATCAAATAATTATTGGATTTTAATGAAACTTTCAGGACTTATTCACAAGTGAATTAAATTTTTTTTACATCTGTTATCCCCCCCATTTATTTAATTTCATGATATTTTGAGAAATGAAATTTTGTCTCACTTAATT
Organism: Acanthosepion esculentum; assembly: GCA_964036315.1. Classification (NCBI taxonomy): domain Eukaryota; kingdom Metazoa; phylum Mollusca; class Cephalopoda; order Sepiida; family Sepiidae; genus Acanthosepion; species Acanthosepion esculentum. Next base: position 27,389,778 of record OZ038514.1, read on the forward strand.
TAATGTTTATATCAGTTAAAAGCAGAAGTCCTTGGAGAATTTAAATCCTCAATTTCTTTTGTAAAACATGAGCACTAGTTACCAAAAAGCTTTGAATTGTAAAATAAAAAATGCCATAAAACTAAAACATTATTTAATTAGAAAAGCTTTTAATTGTTTTTATAAGATATTATGAACACTATTGTCTTAATAAAAAAAAAATTCAATGAATAATTAATTTTTACAAGAATTTTCTTTTTTTTTAAATTAGAATAATTTATAAAGTTTTAAATTTTTTGAAATTCTGTATTAATTTGTGCCAGTTAGGTGATATTGTTATTAAATAAAAGCTATATTTACAAATCATTATCAGAAAATAAGAGTATAGTAAATTTAAAGCCAAATTACCTAAAATTCAATAAAACATTAGATTACAGAGAATATTTTCCTAATTCTTTAAAGATTACTGGGTAGTTAAAAAAATTATATAAAGGAGGCACTCCCATTATATTCCTCAAATAAATTTTACAGATATATCTACCATAAATAAACTTCTGTCTGTCATTCAAACTGTCAACCTGTTAACACCTAAAATAAACAGCTATTCCCATGTTAGAAAATGCATTTCTGCAATATTTTAAACTTAAAGTATGTAATATTTTTTTCAAATCAGATTAATTAAACTTTAATTCAGCAAATATTCCTTAAATAAAGTTTCAGAAAAGTGTATTTTATTTTTGGAACATTTTTTAATAAAAAGAATTAATTACATTGCAATGAAAGACAAATGCTAAAAAAATCTCCTTCCAGTCAATTTAAATTTGTTTTGAAATACAGCAAAGTATTTTGCTTATTGGAAATATTAAATTTAATCTATTAGCTTGAAATTAAAACTAAAATAAAAGCTTCAAAAAAGATTTTTAATTTTTTTAAATTCATTTGAAATATCAGGTATATCATTTCTTTGGAGGTACCTACATTAGAAATAGTTTTTGTTTTGTTTTTGCTAAATGACAGTTTTGAGTTTAATTCATTGCTTTTATTTATTGATTATTTTCTTACATATTTCATATCATAAAATGTATAATTGCACCCGACATGATTTTTTTTTAATAATTCTAAATTTAAGAACAGTTAACAGAGTTGCTACTAACAAAAAATGCACAAAATTTGTATAGAGTTATTGAATTGATAATGTTAATTGAGTGCATTCATTTTGAAGTCTTTCTTAATTATTCATTGGCATCCAAGTGATGACTTTATTGTTAAGAATTATTTTTTTATGTTGAGTAAATTTCGGCTCTCGGTAGTTTGTTGCAAAGGTAATAAAATAATTTACTGAAACCTGAACCTTGCCACCCCGCATGCAAAGCTCTATGACCAGGGAGTGGTGGGGGGTCAATTGAAGGTGAAGGAAAAGTAAAGAAAAACAAATGTTTTTTTCTACTACAATAAATTGTTTTGATAAATGTGATTTTTTAACCAATGGCTACTCAAGCCGGTTGAAAACTGAAATACTTGTGTTGGCCACAAAAACATGTATCAGTAATTATCTCTGTTGTGGATTTGAATCAACCTACAACAAAGAAAAAGTCGAAAAACGTATTTAAATATAAAAATATAAGATATTTTTATTTTCGTGTTTTTACAACTAAAATTTTCTTAGCGTGCATAAGTGTTTAAGTTCTTATGGTTCGTCTTGTTTGTTAAGATGAAAAGAAATGTGATTTCTTCATGTGTATGTCTGAGAAAGTGAGGAGGAAAATATAAAAATATTAAATTAAATTATACTTTTGAGCTTAATTCATTGCTTTTAGTTTTTTTAATTTTTTTGTTGTTTCATACCAAAAAATATATAATGACATCGAATGGGATTTTAAAAAAAAATTATTCTGAATTTAAGAAAATGCATTAATAAAATAACAGAGTTGCTAGTAAAAAATGTTCCAATTGGTAAAGAGTTATTAAATTGACAATCTTAATTGATTGCGTTCACTTTGTGTTCTTCCTTAATTGGTCATTGGCATCCAAGTGATGTCTTCAATTTTATTTTGTCCATAAAATTATCATACTCCTATTTAACTAACAAGAATACAAGTTTTTATTCTATATGCTCAATTTAGCTAAGTCTGGACCAAGGCTTAAGTTAGGAGTTCACTTTGGCAACAAGTCACATGGAATTCAGCAGCTTCTCCAGCTATCTGGTCTAGTCTGCATCTCTGGCTGGCAGCTCTGGAACTGGTCTGGTCGCTTCACTATTCTGCTTATATTGACTTTTACCCAAGACTAGCATGGGGGTTGATGTGGTTAGGGGCCCGTTGTTTCCCCTATTTTCCAAGAGTTCTTTGTTATCTGACTTTGGAAAATTAATTACATTTCCAAATTTGGGAGATACTTTTTCCTATGGGCAGCAGTCACAGACACCGATCTATTCCGATAACTCTTTCTTTCTCTTATTTGTGCCTCGTACCATAAGCTTCAAATGGGTGTAGGCAATTCCTCTATCCTTCTTGGTATTTTACCTACATCTGTCACCATGGTTGTCCTTTTGACAAATCTGGTTTTCAAACCACGTAGTGTGGCTTAGCTTCTGGTCATTAATTAGAATTATCATTTTAATTTTTCATCAACAAATCTTTTTTCCCAGCTTGGCCTTGTTCATACAATCAGAAATTTACCAGCTGTTTCCTCCAGTCAGCTATCTCCATATCTTGTTAGGGTTATCACACTCTAAGAATCCTGGGATGGGTCTTTGCATAAAGAAATTCTATTTCTTGACTTGTTTGCAGTTTCCCCTTTCAGATAGGTGGAATAAATCAAGTTTTCAATTCTGCCCTGCCTTTAAAAATTGCCAAATATTATCTTTTCAATCGGCGTTCTTTCCCGGCTAGTCCCTAGGAGATGTTTTCATAACTTCCACTTTGATTTTCAATCAATTGTCATCCCAGCTTTTTCCAAATTGCCTCTGTGGTAACAAAGTCACTTACTTCAAGCTGTCTCTGCTTGAAAAAAAAATATTTTCAAAATTAAAAGCAATCTCACTTCTTGACTATAGAGATTGGCTATTTCCCAGGAGATCAATTACTATGAATTTCTATTGAAAACAGAGTGGACCCCTAAACTCCTGATGTACCCAACAAAAAAAGACTATTAGTTGATTGTACACATTTTACATACACAAATTACTATGATCAGGGCTTATTTTGCAAATAAAAACTATTTAAAACCCCTACATCCACCTAAATTTTCTATGTATAAATTCAACCACAACTTTGATCTAAAGAATGTTACTTATTAAAAATGTTACTTATTAAAAGAGAAAGTAACTTATTTAGAAAAACTTCAAGAGTGCTGCTATTGAATCTTATCAAAATATAAATCTGCACCCCAGATTTTTTCAAATATCTCTATTCCTGAAAAATTACTACTTCCTCAAGCATGACTATTTAAAAGAAAATGTTTAAATTCATAACCTCATATTATTTATAATGTATAACACATAAATTAATCCAAAACTAAAATAATTTAAATACTAATTTGAATTTTTTAAAAATTCAACAACATCATTTACTCACTTTCATTTATTAGACATTAGATTATATCATTTGACATCCTCCATAGTCAGCCTAGACTTTTTGGCTAACCTGATGAATTTAAAAAAATTGAAAAACTAATAACATTTTTGTTCTTGTATATAAATACTTGTTACAAAATAAAATAAAGTCTATCAGAGGACGAAACACATTAGCTAAGATAAGTTTTCTTTTGTCTTTATTCATATTGTCCTTTTACAAATATACTCTATCTTAAATTTTCTATATGGTATAGTATCTACTTAGATTGCTTACCTTTCCAAACATACCTTGAAAAAGGCCTTCTTTTGAGTTTTTATTCATTTAAAGTCAGACTTTAAAGAGTACTCAGGAACCCAAGCCTTGCAATATATCAGATAGACAACTTTGTATAAATCTCGGTTTGAAATATAATCTAATATCCTCTGTCTAAACATCTGTAACTCTTACTGAGCAATATACTTTGCCCTTTATTTTAATTAAAGTTTAATTAAATCTTATCAATTCCAATTCTGATGAAAACCAAAATTGATGTTAAACTTTTTATAAAGAATTATTTCTTAAAGATTTTATTCAATTAAATATTTAATTGATTTTTATTTATTTATTTAAATTTTAGTTACATAAATGAAGATATTTAATTGAATTTATAATTGATTCATTTAAAAATCTGGTTGATTCATATTTTAATTTTTTTTAATTTAATTAACTTGTTAGTGCCATATTGCCTTTGTCCTGTTTCAGAATGAAGATTGACAGTATAATAAGTTTGTCCTTGCATTCTAAATCAATATGTTCCTCTACAAGGTGTGACATTTATCTTTGCACCAAAGAACACAAATGAAGACGTACTGTTGTAGTTGCAAATGTTTTCCCTAAAATAAATATAAATATTTTTTTTTTCAATACTATATGATTATAGTATTGGGAAAAAAAAATATATGTACATACATGTTCACTACTAATATAAATTTTATTAGCAATTTCCACAGATTTTATTAGAACATTTACTTGTATAGCATGAGGAAAATGAGTATTTTCATTGAATATATATTGAAAATGGCGGCAATGCTTTCAAAGACTCAAGACGACAAACCTGGAATTGACCTTCAATACCACACCAATGGTGGCCTCTTCAACATAGCTTGCCTCCAATCCAAGACTTGAACAAAAAACATGAGTCACAAAGCTTCACCCTGGTCCATGGACTTGTAAACCTCCAGAATTCAGCGGACAACTTCGCCAGTGCATACATGCACTACAAAATCACCATCAACATGGCAAATATGAAGATCCTGCTTCAACCACAACTGGAACATCAACTACCACCTGAAGGCAAAAATACCATTAATGGACTAGACCTGGAGAATGTTGAACAATTTCCATAGCTTGGCAGCATATTAACATCAAAAGCATCCACTGAAAAAGACTTTGATAACCGAATCAAGGCCACTCACGCAGCATGCAGTAAGTTATTCAAAAGAGTGTTCAGCAATCCTGGGCTAACATAAGCCACCAAGCTTATGGTCTACCAAGCTGTTGTGATCTCAACTCCTGTACACTTATGAGACCTGAGTACTCTACCAAAGAGACATTTGCAACTCCAACAAATGAAATTTTATCACATCCTATGGATCACAAACAACAAAGTTATTCTCCACACAAAAATGGAGAGTCTAAGAACCATCATGATTTGCTGGACCAGACAACTTGCCCTAATGCCAGACATCTACCTGCCCAAACAAATCCTCTTCTCAGGGCTCACATCTGGCAAGAGACCACGTGGAGCCCCATACCATCAATTCATAGATCAGCTTAAAAACACCTTGTACAGACAAAAATCAATCTGGTCAATTGGGAGGTGGAAGTTGTAGAAAAAATAATGGGAGAAGAACAGACCATGAAAAAAATAACAAGCTTCAAAAACAACATAAGATAAATAAAAAAAACAAAAAAACAAAAACAAAGAAAGCCTGAAGAAAAGCCAGAGCTCTCCATCCTATGAACCCTCCTACCTACTACTAGCTGCGGAAATCTCTTCAGATCCAACATAGTACTCATTTCATACAGAAAGCAATGTCAATGAACATCCCCTCCCAATACTTGGCAACAAGTTCTACCAACGATATCAAAAATGAATATTTAGAAGTGTAAACTGATGTTGTAAATATTTTGGAATAAGTAAATCTATCTTTCAGATCCCTCCACTTTTCCACCTGGTGTTTAAGAACTCCCTGTTAAAAGTATTTTCATATGAATAATTAAAATTGCAAAGAAGCATAAGTAATTTATTTCTGACGTCAATCTTGATGGTGAGTAAACAGTACTTATGCCCATAATTTAACCTAAAAATCGGGGTGAGGGTTAGAACTCCATAGAATTTCCACAGGTACAGCAAGTTTTTATTATTTTACATGTTTGTTTGTTTTGTAACTTTAATTCTTTTGATTTTAGAATTTAAACTGACATCTATTTTTGTTCAGACCATTACCTCATAATAATAAAATTTTCAATTTAACAACTCTGAATAGAATAATGTTTAACATCCCGTGACCTATAGATATTGACATGTTTTAAAACACTACTTACATTTTAATGTATATTTATTCAAAAATTTATGTTACAATTGTATCATTAAAAGTATGTGTTTTATTTCTAGTCTTAATACTTCCCTGCTTTTTCCTTTTTTTTAATCAAGAATTATTGCAAGATGTCATTTGTGAAAAACCGTGTTCTGATAACTGGTGCATCTGGTTTATTGGGTCGTGCTATAAAAAATGCTTTCTCTGCTCAACTGCAATATTGGGAAGTCCTTGGAACAGCATTTTCTCGAGCAAATGAAGATCTCATAAAGTTGGACTTGAACCAGAAAAGTGACGTTTTGAAAACTGTTCAAAATTTTAAGGTAGGATTTTTGTTTTTGATCTCTATTGATTTAAAGTAATTACTTGTAGCTCAAGATATAGAATATGAGATTTTTTAATGCATATAAGTATTAATTTTCCCCATTTCTGAGATTGATGAGTTTGAACCAATGCTACTTTAGAAGTTGGTCAAATGTACACAGGCTGATGTTACCTGGGTATGCCAGGCATACAGTAAGCTCACTGGGAGTGTTGGGCTCCATAACTTTCATTAAGGTATCCAACTAAGAGAAGGAAAACTCTGATGTAGCACGTGCTGTTTAAGAGCATCTTATGACTGGTTCTTCTTTTTTGAATACATACTCTTCTTCTTCTTTACAGAGTGGGGTTGATTCAGTGCAACACCTTTCTCCATTTTAAAAATTTCCTGCACAGGCATTGCTTGATATCTTAGGTTACAATTGAGTCTTCTAATGATATTTTGCAATGGTCATACTCAAAAGAAAAAAAAAATGGTGGCAGCTCCCATGTATCTATGTAACCAGAATTACTGAAACATTGAAAGCAATAAAAGAAACCAGGCTGAAGCCACCAGAGAAAAAGAAGACAAAAATAAAAACCATAAAGGAAGCTATCTTAAATTAATAAGCTACAAAATGATCAATAATCTTGAAATTTCCAGTAAGAAAACTGACCAGGAGCCATAATTCAATCTGAAAATGTCAGAAACAAAAGCTTTACTGTAACTTCAAGTTTCATAGTATAAAGTGAGCCTCAGAGAATGAAATATATATATATATATATATATATATATATATATATATATACACACACACACATGACACATGATCTGAGTGTTTGAACATATGCATGTTATGTGCACTGTTTCTATTGCAAAGTAAAGTATCATAAATTAACGTAATGTCAGTGTACATAAATTTGTAGCTATATAAATCATGTTCTTGTTTGATTAGTTGTTAATAAATTGATTTTCATTAGTAATGTGATTCTTATTTTCTAATTTGTAGCCTCATGTAATTATCCATTGTGCTGCTGAGAGACGTCCTGATGTTGTAGAATATCAAGCAGAAGCTACTTACCAACTCAATGTAGAGGCAACAAAAACAATGTGTGAAGCAGCAGGTAAACTGTACAAATTAATTATAAATATATAAAGATTTTTTTTTTTCCAATTTGTTGATATTATTTTTCATTAAATTCTATATTCAATTCAGCCCATTTCAAATCTTATTCCACTAGGAGTGACACATTTTACATTCAGTTTAGATTTGCAACACTTCCCTTAAAAAAATTTAGCTTTTTTTACACTTGGAATAACGTTAGTTCATTTAATTGAAGTAAAAGTAGGTATTCCAAACTGTCTGCATTTAGATTGCGAAAATGTATCAAAATAGTGAAATTTCCTTATTTGAAAATTCCAATTGTTGATGTCTTATTTATTTTCTTGGCTATTTTGACAAAATTAGTATGTAACCGAAATTTAATCTTTTCTCTTTATAAAGATACAATTTTTTTCTCGTCTGTTGATTAGGTTTTATTTCATGTCCCTTTAAATTCTATCCCTATTTTAATGATCAGCATTTCTTTTTCCACATGAAAAACGCCACTATGAAATTGCCAGCTTTCAAAGCTGGCAATTTCATAGTGGTGTTTTTCAAACTTGTTGCATCTCCCAACACATGAAAATAGTTTGACCTTAAAGTGTAAACATACAATGCTACCTTCACCCAAGCTCTTCACCAACTGACCAATGATCATCATCCCACCCACATTGAATTCTGATTCTCAATCTTGTCAGTGTGCACCAAAAAACTGGAGAAGGGATGTTTCATGCTTGCAAGGTAACACAATGAAAGACAAATGCCACATCAAAAAATATGTACAGAAACCCTGTTTCCCATATTAGATGAAGATATTTTATTCAGGGCTTCGCTTGCTTATCTGGGTGAGTAGGTAGGTGATACTGGGGATAATTTCTTCTATATCAGCTCTTCCTCCTACCAACCTCTTACCCATTTACTCATCCCAATGTGATGGCTGATGACCAAGTTCGCCATAGTCTATGAATATAGAATCCAGCATAGTACGTAATCTGTTCAATGAAACAACGTTAAAGATTAACACTCACGAGTCAGACACTCTACTGGATCTGACTATATTGCCAATAGCAGCAGCAGCTGTTCCGTAATTCTTCAGTCTTCGTTATCAGAGGTTGGCAGTGAATATTTGGAAAAAACATGGCTGCCTTTATACACGTCGCATTGAATATTTTGAGCTTTCTGATTGATTAACCGTTCTATTGGTGAACTATAAAATAAGTCAGCTCATTTTGGTTGTTTCACTAGTACATAAAAGTACCCCAAAACTGTAACCCCCCCCCATTTTGGGTTCATTATGGAATCTTCTTACAAAATATTAGTAAAGTCAATATTCATATGAAACAAATACTTTAGTATTCATAAAATAAATTTTTTTTTTTTTGTAAAAAATTAATATCCACAAAAATAAGTTATATCATTTTGTCCACTGTTAATTATTTCAGGTTAATAAACATTAATAACAATATAAATTTGGGTTGTGATCACAACAAAAAAATGGGAAACCCATTAAAACAGGCACTATCACTCCAGGTCAGAGTGATTCTTAAAGTCATTCAGGAGGAGGATTGGGCTAAAAGTAGGACTATTTACATTTATACCCCGAAACTAAGGACTAACATTCATACCAAAAACTGACGTTTCTTAAGACAATAACTAATGGATGCAGTTTTACGTCCTACCCAGGACTAATAAGGACCTTATAGGTCAGTACCAAATATGACAGGAATGAAAGCCCGTAATTTCAATTTTGTAATTGGCTTTGTAAACAAATCCGATACGTTATTTTCTGATTGAACATATTCAATTTGTACTGTTTTCTTTTCTACCTGATCCCTAACAAATTGATATTTAATATCAATATGCTTTGATCTTTGATGTATTATTGGATTTTTAGGCAAAGCAATAGTGGCCTGATTTTCACAGTAAATAGTTATAGGCTCACTTATCAGTGTTGTAATTGTTTTTATTAGTAATTTAAGAAAAATAGCCTCTTGTGTTTCTTGCGACAATGCAACGTATTCTGCCTCACATGTTGAAAGTGATATCATTTCCTGTTTCTTAGATTTCCAGCCAATTATTGGATTATCTTTTGCCAATCTAAAGCCTGTAATACTTTTACGATCTGGTGAATTTGCATCACAAAATTCTTCCCGTTGTAGTGGGTTTTTTGATTGTCAAAATACTAGGCACTGATTCTTAGTTCCCTTTAAATAACATAATACTTGCTTAGCTCTTGTTAAATGCACAGTCCTCAGTTTATTTAAGTTTTGAGACAACTTAGTAACTGTATAGCAGATGTTTGGCCTTGTTGATGTCATGACGTAAATAAGACTTCCAATCAATATGCTGTATTCTTTCTCACACGCCGCTATACCATCTTCATTATTCATACTTGTATTTAAATCCATTTCACACGGAGTAGTTCGTGTTTTACAATTTTGCATGCTGAATTTAGATAAGAGTTTTTCGATGTATCTGGATTGATTCATTGTAATAGTGTTGTCCTTAAATTCGAACTGTATACCAAGAAACCATGATAGTTGACCCAAGTCGGTCATTTTAAACCATATATTTAAGGAATTTTTAATTTTTAATAGAGCAGCTTCACATTTTGAAGCAATTAACATATCGTCGACCCAAATAATCAGAATTGCTAATATTTCATTATTAAATATTCTTGTGTACAGGCATGGATCAACTGGGGAGGGTTCAAAATGTTGTTCAATTAAATAGGAATGTATTAATTTATTTCACGTTCTTCCGCTTTGCCCATATAGTGACTTTTTGAGTTTCCATACATAATTATCACCTTTTTCAAAACCTTCTGGCGGTTCTATGTATATTTCATAGTCAACCGGAGCATTTAATTACGCTGCTTTAACATCAATGTGGTGTATATCCATACCATAATGTGCGGCCATTTGCATTAAAATTCTGATTGTTGTCATGTTTGTTGTTGGACTGAATGTTTCTACATAATCTTCCCTGTATATCTGCGAGAATCCTTTAGCTACAAAGCGAGCCTTATACACTGGCGAGCCATCCTCAGTTCGCTTTACAGTATAAACCCAATGGCTGCCGATAATATTTTTATCATCCGGGGCTTTTTTCAATTCAAAAGTATCATTTGATACTAGGGATTCCATTTCTTTTTGCATGGCGGCTATCCATCGTTTGGAATTATCAGAATTTATGGCTTCTTGATAATTCTTCAGGATACATTGCACCGAATAGCAACAGTGAATGTCACAGATATTACATTGACCCATTCCAAAATAGTCTGGCTTTCTTCTATTTCTGGTCAGATAACACGGAATTTGCCCCTCCTCTTTAGTTGTATTTTCTTTTAACTTAAGGTTTGCGTCTGATTTTTCCTCATCTATATCATCTGGTATAGCACCTTCCTTTAATTGTGGATTTTGAATAGGTTTTCTATTTATAGGCCCTATCTCATAATTAGGCCATACTCGTTCGTGTTGGACCAGTTCCTCACAGTTAATGTTCTTTTCTTCGAGATCCTCTACTTGCTCCAAGGAATCTGACCCATCTGATCTTCCTTATTATTTTACTTTGAATCATATAGGCCGGACTTGTTTTGTCATAGCCAATGAATATTCCTCTTTCACTTTTTGGATCTAGCTTTGCCCTGTGGTTGACATATGTGTAGCAAATTGTACCAAAAATATGCATGCCACTAATGTTGGGTTTGTAGTTCGTATAAGCCTCGTAAGGAGTCTTTTTAATGTTACTATTATAGCAACAGTTTCTTATATATATGGCTGTATTTAATGCATAAACCCACAGATTTTTGGGTAATTTAGATTCTATTAGCAAACATCTAGCCATTTCGAAAAGCATCCGCCAACTACGTTCAGCAATTCCGTTCTGGTGCGGGGAATAAGGACAGGTTTTCTCATGTTTCATGCCTTCATTTATTAGGAGGTTTTCATAATCATTAGAAGTAAATTCTCCACCATTATCTGTTCTAATTATTTTCACCTTTCCATCAGGTGAAATATCAGATAAATACATTCTTGTAGCTTGTAGGGTATCAGATTTGTTTTTCAGAAAATATATCATAATAAGTCCTGAATATTCGTCAACAAAGTTTAATACATATGAATAGGTGCCAATACCCATTGGTGAAATTGGACCCACTAAGTCGCAATAAATCTCTGAACAAGATGTCTGTTGATTTTGGGATTTGACCCCTATTTCTATATTTCATCATTTTCCCTTTAATACATGTGTCACAATGCTGTAAGCCCTTTGGAGATGTAATTTTCATTCCAGTGATGTGTTCTTGCAATCTTTTAACATCCAAATTATTGCAGTGGCCTAATATTTTATGCCAATTCGCTAAGTTGTGGGTGGCTGTTTTCAGAGATTTAATACTTTTCAAATAATACAAACGTCCATTTTGTTGTATATTAAATTCAGTTCCATCTGGGTATACTAACTTTGAATTGACTTGGTGAAAATTAACTTTAACACCAGTTCTAACAGCAGACTGAACCAAGAAAATATTTTGTTTAAATTTAGGGATATATATAAAGCCCTTTTTAATAAACATTTACAAATATTTCCTTTAGTATCTCATAAATAAATACAGGCATCGCCTCTTTTTAAAACTAAATTAATAGCTCTGGTACCGTCAGCCAACTCAATAAAGTGGGAATCTGGCTCGAAGTTGGAGTCAAAATTAATAAATTTTGTTTCATCTGTAATTACATGATTTGTTGCACCCGTGTCGACTAGGTAAGAATTATAACTATTGGGTCTAGTATCCAACCCAAACGAAAAGGCATATGTTTGCTCATTCAAAAAAGCTTTTACATTTTTACAAAAATCACTCCTTGTATAAAATTGACATTTCGCACATATATGCCCAGCTCTTCCACAACGAAAGCAGATAATATTTGATTTTCTATTATTATTGTTCCTGTTGTTGTTGTAATAGTTGTTTTTAGGCCCCTTGTTTTTAATATCATAATTCCTAGTCTGGTAGGTTTGAGGGACTTGTTTTCTGAATTTTTTAAATGACGTTCTCAGTTGCATTATGTTATTTCCTTGATTTGGTGGGGGTTACACATTCTTTCAGTTTCTTCATAACTACATAACGCAATTTTAAACTCAGTGAAAGTTAATTTTTTATCTTTTTGAGTTATGACTGTCATGAATGGTTTGAATGTCACTGTTAATCCCTTTAAAACCATGGCTATTAGCAGCCCATCTGAGATAGTCTCACCTGCCATTTTTAAGGCATTTGTGACATTCTCAGCTTGTATAATATAATCTGTTATAGATTCATTTTCTCGTCTCCTTAATGCGGTTAGTTCAGTATATAAAGCAATAATTTTGGGTTTACCTTTTGACAAGTAATGTTCACGCAATATTCTTAAAGCTTGGCGGCCGTCGTCCCTGGCTTCTCTCATTATTAAAGACAAACTCCTGTCATTCAGGCATTGTATTAATTCGGCGAACACGGTCACATTTCTTTCCATAAAATCATCATCTTCTTTCTGGTCATCTTGGCAAAGAATGATGTCATGAAGTTTTTGCATTCTAAGGTAGCCTAGGAATTTCACTTCCCACAATTCGTATTTTGACTCGTCTCCGTCAAAATACAGTCGTAATCTGGGCTCGTAACCTTTGATGACCAAGTTTGCCATAGTCTATGAATATAGAATCCAGCGCAGTACGTAATCTGTTCAATGAAACAACATTAAAGATTAACACTTATGAGTCAGACACTCTACTGGATCTGACTATATTGCCAATAGCAACAGCAGCTGTTCCGTAATTCTTCAGTCTTCAATATCAGAGGTTGACAGTGAATATTCGGAAAAAACATGGCTGCCTTTATACACGTCGCATTGAATATTTTGAGCTTTGATTGATTAACCGTTCTATTGGTGAACTATAAAATGAGTCAGCTCATTTTGGTTGTCTCACTAGTACATAAAAGTACCCCAAAACTGTAACAATGGCTGGCAATATAAATAGGGCTTTTACTTTTGTTACTTTTTCTTCTTTTTTTTTGTAAACATGTATGTGTATTTGTGTACATTGTATCTCTTTACTTTTTTTTCTCTTTTATCTCGTCAAAACGTTTGTTGGATTTCCTGAGCTTATGTTTTTTTCCTTGATGTGATGCAAACGCATGTGCATCCCTTCCTTTCACTATCTCTCATATATGTGTGTTCCATTCTATCTTTTTTTCTTCCTCTTATTTTTCGGGGTGTGGTCACTTTGCTGCCAGTTTACTTTTCCTTTTTTCATTTATTTGTTGCATATGGATGCTTTGCTGAGCCTTTTCTTTCAAGGTTTTTCCTACTACATTCATTTTTATTTCTTTTTATACTGATTATTTGCTTTCTCCAGCATTCTGTATCCATTTCTCAGGGTTGAAATGATCTTTGGTCACAGTTGTAAACCTACATGATCCTTGCCCAAGTTTTCCACTGACAGCCAATTATTACCCCATGTTGCATTCCAATTCTTTATCTTGTTGGTGTGCATTGAAAGCTGGAGAAGGGTGTACTGCATGCTCACAAGGTAATGCAATGGAAGACACATTTTCTTTTAAAAAATGGATACATTTTATAGTTCTTGTGTTGTCTATTTGTATTTTGTTTTTCCTTAAACCATTATCAAAACATTGTTATGGAAGATAATAAGCATAACATCTTTTAAAGCAAGTGTCTGTTACTTTTTTTTTTTTATGTATTGGTGCTTTCCACCCCAGAACGACCTACCTGGGTGTTTAATAAAATTTACATATAATCTTCTGTTCAGTGCCCTGAGAAGTAGTTATCACCTAAGTTGAAGTAGTTTCCAAATTCTTTGTAGTGTATGCTAATAAAGTTAAAAACTGTGATGAAAGGAATAGACATTAAAAATATATACAGTAGGATATGGGTTGTTCCAGAAATATAGGCTGTTCCAGAAATATAGGCTATAAAATATAATATTGGCTTACAAACAAATTCATGCTGAAAATCACCATTAGAAGAGGAAATTCAGGAGGACCATTCCTCCTGTCTAGAAAGTATTTTTAATCAGTTCAAATAAATGTATTTTTATACATTTATTCATTTTAGTTTTTTTAGTTTGAAGATAAATGAGGTTAAAGCTTTATAATAAGTATTTGATTGAAGGATTGACCAATGATTCATTTCATGAAACAAATTTCTAAGTTTTGTAGTCATTAGTTTTTTTTGGCATTGTATAATTTCATAAACTTTTCCAAAATTAGGTACATAAGTTCTTATTACAGACAAACAATCTGTTTTGTTGAATTCCTCATCCCCAAATTAGTAATGGTTCAGTTTGTATAATTTTAACCTATTTATATCTCTGCTTTTTTTACATGGTTAAATATGAGTTGTTTTTTTTTATTGATATACTACTAAGGAAAATTTAGTTTCATTAACTGTTGAAATGAAACTCATATGAACAGTCAGAATTGTCCTTCTGTGTCATGTTTTAACTATTTCATTTTTGAGAATGCCATTTTTTACGAAGTTTAGGCTGATCTGATTTAACTGAAGCTGGCATCTTCAGTTATACACTGTTAAAACTGGCTTTTAGGCCAATAGCATATGAGATGGAAAATTTTCAAAGTTCTGACCAAGATAAATTTAGTGCCGATTTTTAATGTTTTGTTAAGCTCTTGGTCTATATTAAAAATTTTTAGATATACTGAAAGTAAATTTTAGTTTGGGATACCTCGTAAAAGATTTTATTTCCTTCAAATATAGCAATATTATTTTGTTTGTTACCAAAACAAACTTTTTTCTTCAAAATATTGGTTCTCTGTAATTTGCAGGTGAGTTGTTGTTGAAGTTGAAGATAAGGTTAGCTGTTTTGATTTTTTTAGTATTTTTTTTTAAATTTTCTTGCTCTGGCTAACTAGAGTTGTGTATTTTTTTAAAAATTCATCCTGCTTCTAGTTACTGTTTATTTGATTTTTATAGAAAATGTTAGTTATCTGTATGTTCAGTGTTGCTATTAGAAAGAAATAGTCTAATTTTGTGATCTATGAGTTAATTTGGAAAACCATTATTAACTAGTGTCTGTTTCATTTTGAGTTCTTTAAAGAAAACAGACTATGAAATGAATTTTCATGTGCTCTTTTGAAGAAATTTTTTGTAGCGCTTATTTAATATCAAAGAGGAAAACTTAGTCTTAGATGACGAAATGCATTGGCTATATGTGGTGTTGTATGAGCCTATGAAAGGGCTAGAAGTGAAGTTTGTGAGATTATGCAAGAAAAATAATAGTTAACCCTAGACTTAAAGAGGTCAAGATTATAGTGATTGGGAAACATCATGCTAGAACTCTGTTCCACAAAGCAGCAGTTCTTGAAAAGAAGGTGTCTGAGTGGAACGTCTTACTGATAGAATGCAAAGGGAATTGGGATGGTTCATCCTTGTGTATGTGGTATGGCGGCTCCCAGTTGAAAAATTCCAGGCTGGTGGGACAAAAGAATGTTGCTTGTCAGAACACATTTCATGGAAATAGCGACAGAGCTGCAAGAGCTGCCATTTTATCTGTGTGAAAAGGGTTGTAGGGTGGAAAATAATTTATCACCCACAAGACCATGTAAGCACTTTTGAACTCTATCAAGACAAGCAAATGAGGACTGGGTAGTTCCAGCTAGATATGGCAGCAATACTCCACTTTTGGTCTGATCTGGCTCTTTTAAAGCATTTTAAGTATAGCAGGAGGAATCAGATACTTACTGGAGTGGTACAATGAACCAACCATTTTTCCATCACCATTAGCAATAGATTGGATATATGAGCTCCATTTTAGGCCTGCAATGATCTTGAGTTCAAATAGACATTCAAGACCAGGAGCCTCCTTTAGAGAACACCTATCCATCATGATAATTGAAAGTTTGTTTGGTTGTGGTGGTGGAACATTACTAGTTTTGGTTTTGGCTCTATTGAATTTTACAAACCAGTCCTTTCTCTATTGAGCCAGTATAGCTGCCAGATTTTTGGAAGTGCACCTATAAACTGTTGTATCGTTTACATAGATACTCAATGATGATCTAACAAGGCAAAATCCATACTGGTTCTCACTCAGAAGGTTGTTACAAAGTCTCTCTCAAGAAAGCTAATTTTAATGTTTTGTTATGCTGAATTTTTAATAGTAATATTTCTTTTAAGACCTTTCTCCTTTATTCTGTTTTGCATTACAAAATTTATTTAAACATGCTCTTTGTCACAAAGTTTATTTAATATTTTTCTCTATGATATTGCTATTTATAATATATTAAAATATAAAATTTATCTTTTTAGTAATTTTTTCTTTTGTAATAGGTAATTAAAATAAGTATGTTAAATTAAAATAACAATAAAAGTACAAAATAGGAGCAAATGTAATAGTTTTATATTACAAAATTTAATTAAAAATTAAATTATTAAGAATGTAATTGGGTAAATCAAATGTCATATAATTAAATTCAATAAATTTGATAATTTTAGATATTGTAAACATGGTGTATGAAAACATAATCTGCTGCTAAATCACACATTTTTAAGAGCCAATTTTTGTCTAGAGACTTTTCTAATCATAAAAATATATTTATGACAAAATAAGTTAGGATAGCAATAGTTATTTTATTTCTAAACAATAGAATATGTCACTTTCATGTTTATTTTCTTTCTTCTCGTATTTTTGTTCACCAATCTATGTAAGTGGATCTGTTCCAATATGATTTTTGTTTCACTAAAAGTGGATAATTCAAAGATTAAAATCCATATAACATTTTGTGGTGATGGGGATGATTGATCTGAAGCTCCCCCAAATTATATACTAATTGTAATTATGCTCTTAGTCTCTATATTTTTTCTTTGGATTTCTTACGCCAACTATAGCAGTGAACTTCTGTAAACCCAATCTGAAACTGAAAATCGTTGCATCGAGTTGAACAACAAGATTTGAAATAGGCCTCCAATTTTGACCCTCAGTTGCACTAGGAGTTGACTGGCTGTTAAATAGAAAGGTGAAGCTAAAAAAAATATTTCTCTTTGGTTGAAAGTTGTTGGAACTGAAAAGTAATTTGCATTGTATTTTTAAGTTTATCTTATAACTATAAAACAAACAGAATTAACCAACAAATATTGAGCTTGAGATCTCTTTTAATCTATAGTTATTCAGATGCATTCATTATTCAATATTTTAGCTCTGGCTATATTTGGCTCTGGTTTGTGTAATGTGAACATAACCCAGTACTATGTACCTTTATGACTTCAAGGAACACATCAAAGAATAATGGATTTTCTCATACCATATTTGAGGGTTTTTTTAAGCTTCACACTATTGAGCAGGAGCAACTTCAGTTGAGGAAGGCCAACAAGCACAATATGTTGTTGACTGGATTTCATTGACAGATAATAACTACATTCAAAACTTGCCTGGGGAAGAAAAACATTTTGTCCCTAGCGTCTTTTCTGAAACACTCTCAAAACATGTACTAGTTGTATTGCTAGCTGAATATATGTGTGTTGTAGTCTACCTTGTAGACTTAAATAATCTTTTACAATAGGATTTGGACCAATGCATTTGTAGTAGATTATGTTGGCACATGGATCTACAGTTGGAGGATATCTTAGTGTCATTGGTTATGCAGCTGCTAGAAATGATGTGGCCTTTCTGCTGCCATTTTGTCTTTCATGATTGCCCAGAATCAGGCTACCAATGTATTCATCCTGGAAGAGGTACAAAGAAACTGCTTTGCATGGGATGGCAGTCATGCTATAAATGTGCATGCTGCTAGACTGTGTTCAAGCATTCTTCTAAAAAAATATTAATTTCTGCAGTTCTGCCACAGATTTATCTAGATGAAGATACTGCATTACAAATTGTTTTTATGCTGCAAATGAATACTTTGCAAAGACATTCTTTATCTGATTTGCATTGAACGTCTGCTGGTAAATGGCATGTGCTCCTTCCCATCCTGTACAACAGAAGAACTTTGCTATGCAAATGATTTGCAAATGCATGTAAATCAAATATGCCACTTGTGCTTACCACATTGTCAATATGACACTGCAAAATATAATATTTTGAGTAATGAAGCTAAATAAAAACAATATGATATAGTATTTGGTAATACTTTATGATACCAAATATTTGTTTCAAAGAAGTTATGCAAACATGATTGACATTAAGCATTTTAGGTTATGTTTTGATTACTGATCACTGATTTTCAATAGTAGCTATGTAATCTTATTAATATATCAAGAAATTAAAATGTGACTTCTGAGATAAAAAAAAAATTCAAATGTTATTTTTTGCTTTAGATGAAAAGAGATTACACAGTGGTATCTAAAAAATAAAACTTCTAAGTGAAAATTATTTGATAATTAGTCTGACTGAAAATCATTTGCTAAATTTGTCATGGATATGTAAAAAAAAAAAGCACATTCTGAAGTTTAATCAGATCAAAGATATTTTCTGAATCTTAATTCCTTATCTTGAAAATCTTATTTTGCAAGTTGAATCTGTGAAAATTTCATATTAAACTCATTCATCAATACTGATAGCCTTATATCAGTAGGACAGACCCCAAAATCTGGGACAGTCCCAGACAGACTTAGGCTTAAACATAATCAATATAGTATCTAAAATATAACAAGCAGTTGTAGTGATGGTTTATATTTTCTCTTGTAGTTGTATGCAGTTCCTGGTTACTTTATATCAGTACCGACTATGTATTTGATGGCAAAGAACCTCCTTACCAAGTAGATGCCCAGCCCCATCCTTTGAACAAATATGGCCTCTCCAAGCTGCAAGGAGAAGAGATTGTTAAAAAGAATCATGCAGGTAAATTTGTTTCTAGATTACAAACAAATTGTAGTGACTGGATTTAATATTTTTAATTTTCTTTTAAAAGAGGAGTGTACTTTCATATATGAAAAATCATTTTTGGATGAGTAATATTCAGATTTTGTATGAAATGAACAGACAAAGAATACATCTGTAAGTAATTTTGATTGCAGTGAAGGGAAACAATTTTTTGGTAATCTGTTAGAATTTAATTTATAGGATTGCAGAATATTCTGATATGGCAAATTGTTTAAAAGCAGTGAAGAAAATTTTGATATTTTGAAGTATAATTGAAATGTTTTAGCAAAAGAAAAACATTTTAATTGTTGTAAATGGTGAAAGTAAGCAAATAGAATGTAATAAATAGTATTCTTGATAATTTTTTACATCAGATTCACATCATTATTGCTGGAAGCAACTCCTGAAATTCTTACAAAATTACACACTTATACATTGAATTTTTTTAATGAGTTTCCTTGTCTTTATCATGTTTCATCAATTTTACTCTCCAGATGCCTGTCACATTTACTAAGCTATGCAAGAAAGTTGAGCCTCTATCACAGACATGGAGCAACATGGGTGGAAAGGAGTCAGCACACATGTGATTTATTCAATCAGTAAGCCTAGCATAGATATAAATACTATATTGCAGGGCTCCACAAAACCACAAGCTAAGACATATGCTAATGGATAAAAGTGCTGTCTCTTCTCAGACCTACTCCCTTTCTGCCTTTCATTAATGATCTAAATAGAAACATTCTCAGATTACTAGTGAACATCTATGCCATTGTTTATAGATGCACTTGATGACTAAGGTAATCAGAGCCCTGTAGCCAATTTCTCTTCCAACCTAGTTTTAACAGAACTTAAGAAGAATTGATAATTATAAGTTCTAAAAACTCCTTAAAGGCACTAGACACAACAAAGAATGAAAAATATCTCTAAGACAGATAAAGAGTACTATTTGATAGTTCTCAAGGATTACTGAGTGCAACAGACATCTGAGGAAAGCAAGTGTACATTGGCCAAAACAGTGATAAAAATAACAAAGATGAGGAAACTACACAAAAAAACAGTGTATAAAGTAACAATATTTAGTTGAGTATATGCACATATTCAACTTTTATTGTTTTATTTTTGCTATCATTTCTAAACTTTTTGTTGAATTGTTGTAGTTTTCATCTGAAAGAAACACAGAACCACTTAAAATTCTAGATAATTAAAAGACTTTAGGTATCAAAGAAGTTGTGTGGATTATTAGGCAGAGTTAGAAAGGAAAAGACATAACAGTAGATATATAAGAACAAAAAAGTGAAAAAAATGTTATTCCTGTAAATAAGAACCAAAAGTCATTTTTAGTCATGATGAGAGTTTATATATATCAATGAAATCATACTTATTATTTGTTTTTAAATTTATCTATTGGACAAGTTTATTATAATGTTGTTACTGACTAAAACTTGCAAAATTGTTCCAGTTGTATTTCATATTTAAAATGTTATAATTTTTGTAATTAGTATCTATGCTATTTTTTTAAAATTATCTCACATGTATTTAATATAAAACTATTCTAAACATTCACTTCACTTAAAATAAAAAGATGAAAGACAATAAGTTATTAGGACCTGTTGAAAAATCTTTGGCCTTTATTGTCTTTAGACTTTTTAAAAATTGATTCTTTACTAAGAAAATTGGTACCCAAAATTTACTATAATTATATTACAATGATAAAACTGTAAACCCATTTTTCCACTAATTTTTCTTCAATCACTTTCATTTTTCTTTCAGAATTTGCTATTCTTCGTGTGCCAATTTTGTATGGACAAATAGAGAATTTAGAAGAAAGTGCAGTGACAATTTTATGGAAAAATATCAGAAATGCAGTCTCTTGCAAAATGTCTGACTATGAGCGTCGCTATCCAACCCACACTGATGATGTAGCATTTGTTATTCTTGCCATGACAGAAAGGAAAGTCAAAGGGGAAAATATGGGTGGTATATTTCATTGGAGTGGAGATGAAAATATGACAAAGTATGATATGGCTATTGCAATGACAAGTGTATTTTCCCTCAGTACTGATCACATTATTGCTGATAAAACTGTTTGTACTGGAGCACCTCGACCATACAATGCCCACCTTAGTTCTGACCGACTTGAGAATATGGGAATCAAACCAAAGCGGACTCCATTTAAACAGGGAATCAAAGCTGTTCTTCAGCCATATGTGAATTAACAATACCACAGATTGCTATTTGGTCATCAAGATTAAGAAAAGCACTCAAAGGATAGCTATTTACAACTCATTGTTTGCTAATTTAGATAATATACCTATACAGATAGGAAAAAAAAATATTGTTTTGTACTTCATAATCCATTGGGATGCTGATGCACATCTTTAAAAAAACATTCTGGATTCTATTTACACATGTTCAAATTTTTTAATTACTTAATATTTTCATTATTTAATTTGATGCTAAATTTCCATTTTGGGAATCAATGAATGAATTATTTCTCACTAATAAATAATCCCCAATATTCACAAACCATGTTCAAGCTACCACACAACAATTGGCCAACAGCCAGTGAAACAATAAAGAGAACACAAAGCCTATATATATATATATGTTAATAAAGGCAATGCTGACTAGTTAGACAATCGCAATGAACCTTCTAATGTTATGGGAGAAAAAATGCAAGAATATCTGCAAAAATCGAAAATTTATTTCTTAACGTCATCAAAAACATTGAAAATTAGTTTTTTTATTATAATTAAAACTTCAAAGAAACCTACTAGTAATAAAATTCTTTCAAATTTATTAATAAAAACTAATTCAAAAAGAATATACCTGATCCAAAAATATAGCATTTATGGCAATTAAGCTATTTATTAATATAAATTTAAAATCAGTTGCTAAGCCTGTGGCTTTTATAGTTATTTTATCTTAGGCTACTTAACAATATTTCTATATTTTGAAAAATCACATTTCACTGAATGATAATATTAAACCTATATTTTTCTAATTTTATATTATACTCTATAAAATGTTAATTATGTCATTATCATTCAAGTTGTCTATATTGAACAGAAGAAATCAGCTAATGTTCTCTTATCACATTTTATATTCTGATCATCTTTACTATTTTGCTCAATCATTAGATATTCAGAATTCAGTTGCAAGAAGAAAAACATTTTTTACAATATAGTGAAAATTCTCAAACAGGATTGGCAAGAAATATATTATTAATTTTCATCTGAAATCTAAATAACAAAAGAATTATATACAAGATGGTAAAACAAAGTTTTTGACAGACTCACAACTTTTACAATGTTTTAATGTTATATGAAAAATTCTCAGGCTGACCCATTTTCCCAAAGCTGACCAACTGTCTAAAGAGAATTTTGCAAAGAAGTGATTTTTGGCTGAAAACCTTTCATCTTGTGTTTTATCCTATAGAAATTCAAACTGTTCTTAATACACTGAATATACAAATAAATGAATACATATTTTTAATGACATGCCTTCGTTTTCATGCTTTTTTGTTAAGTATTGTTATTTACAATTCTATAAACAAAACCTTTTGAAACCTGTTTTTATGATACCATTAACATTAGAAAAACTTTGTGCATTTTATATTTCTAAAATGCAAAAAAATAGATGTATAATTAAAGGTTTATCAATTTATTTATTTTTTTTTTTTGGTAAGTTTTTAACTTTTAAGCACCTCCATGCTCAAAAGGTAAATCATTTTTTAGATGAAATTATTCATGAAATTTGCTTTTGTTGTTAGTTCTATTTTTAAAAGTAAGAAAACTCAAAAAAAATTCTGTTCATTTTTTTACAGCAAAAATATATTTGGTTTCAATAGTTGCCAAGAAAATATTTGAATGTTAGAACTCCTATATATTAATGCAAGAAATCCTCTTGGAAAAAGCTAAAGTGGTTTAACAAAATTAATCTTTGGACAGATTGCAATTCCTAGATTGAAAAAGAAACTGAAATATTGAATGAAAAAACTATTCTTTACTTAACTATTATAACAAATTATCATAATTAATGTTAACTGGTAAGTTTTTAAAACTTGAAATAATTTTTCCTACAAATGCACTACATTTAGAAAGAAATTGATTCTGTTGGAGTTTTCCTTTCTATTTTATGGTTATTCACTTAATAAAGGTTGAATGTAGATCGAGCAAAATTAGTTAGAAAATCTAGTTGTGTTCTTTGTTTTAAACCTGAACATGCAAGATATTGTAGAAAAAAAAGATCCAATAACTGAATGTTTGATTGTGAAGAGGAAAAGCTGCAATGTGACGTTCTTTTAAAATTGATAAAAAAATCTCATTATAATTGTAAACAATTGTGTTCAGCTAAGTGGTTAGTGAAATAAAAGGTTCTGTAAAAATTTCTTGAAGATTACCAGATTTGATTTACTGGAAAGTACACCTATTAAAACAACAAAGATGAAGATACTAGCTTGAATAATTGAAACAGGAAAAACCTGCTTGCAATATTTTATCTTTTTAACTGTAATAAATTTGGTTACAATTCATAATTATTTTTACAAATTACTGAGCATTAGATAAAAATTAATTATTTCACCAGAACTATATCAAAACATTAACATTGTGGACTAAATAAAGAATTCCTGGGTGGTGGGTAGTGAATTCTTAGTTCTGGTGTGTGTCAAAATTAGTTGGTATCACTAGTGTCTTCTTTTTGACACAGAAGTCAGTGTTGGTGGCATTAAGTATTAAAAAACTTTAAGTTGCACAATGTCACAATAAATAAGTGGATATAGTTGGTAAAAAATGGAAGTTAATTGATCCCTCACCCCACTCTATCCCAAATTACTTAGCACAGGTGGGTATATTTTTTTAAACAAACCAAAAAATCTTTTATAAATCATTAAAATTCTCAATGGAAGTAACTTCTAAAATTTATTTTTAGATGATTTTTTTTGTTACAGACAGGTGTGATAACATTTTAGTTCTTACTGTCTGAGTGATAGTCATGGATGATCGGTTTTCCCAAGTGCTCACTCTTACTCAATCAAGCATCATGGCATGCTAATAACAAGACAGTCTAGTAATGAGACAAAAAAATGGATGAACATAAGAATTTTAATGATAAATAAAGATAATGTTAAGTTGAAATTTGAATTTGATTTTCTAATTCTATTTCCTGATA
Organism: Acanthosepion esculentum; assembly: GCA_964036315.1. Taxonomy (NCBI): domain Eukaryota; kingdom Metazoa; phylum Mollusca; class Cephalopoda; order Sepiida; family Sepiidae; genus Acanthosepion; species Acanthosepion esculentum. Next base: position 27,414,348 of record OZ038514.1, read on the forward strand.
TGCAACATTAAACTTTCCTCATTTGGCTTTTTTGCAGTGGCATTGAGTGGACGTGTATTTCAGACTTTCATTCATCCCTAAATCTCTCCCATGTGCTGTACTTGAGTAATGTATTTCAACTGGTAGACTATAGCATGTAAGATATATATTTATATAGCATCATAGAGTGGCATATCAGATGGGAAAAGATAGAAGCTCCAATGGCAGAAAGCCATTAAATGGGAATAAGTGTCTACAGGCAGTCTTCTCTGAAGACCAACACTTTTCTAGAAACTCTTGTGTTGTCAACAGCAAGCATATTAACTGTTTTTTCTTGGGTCCTGCATAGGAGGAGGAGGATTTGCTGTGTGGACTACAGCGTATTCCACATAACCCTAATCAGGCCAGCATTCCAGATAGGTGATGCCTCAGTATCACAATAACATGATGAGTGACGCTTACTTGAGAAAAGTCACATATTTCATCTGTTAGAGTTGTGTGGATGCATCCAAGCTCAATACATTGACTCCAACTTCTTTGTCACTAGATGCAGCAATTTCAACACAAACTGACCAAAGTGCTGACTGGGATGCCAACCAGTGCATTAATCTCCAGCAATATCTAAGTTACAACCAAAGCAAATCTATGCTCATGTGAAAATCTATAGAAGCAGACTCTACCACAAGAGAGAGATTGCAATGCAGAGGAAGCCTAGGACACCATTTGTGATGGTATTTTTGCTCTTTAACAAGAGAAAAAAACATACATCAGGTTAATCAGCTAAACAAGATGTTGCCAATGCAGAAAAGCACTCTGTTCTTGCAACCAACAAAAAATCCCTTAACATAAACTGTCAAGAACCTACAATCCACAAAGAGCATTGTGTGGAGCTCAACTTCTATTCCAAAATCCAGCAAGTGGCAGGCTTCAGCACTATCAGAGATACCTGATTATTTATAACTTCCTTCCATCTCTATTAACAAGCTTACTAATTCCATTACTGTAAAAAATTTTTGGCTTTGATTCGAAGAACTCACAAATGTCAGTTTTAACCTCTTCCTTTGTTACAAAAGCTGTTTCTTCCAAATGATTCTGTAAGCTACGAAACAAATGGTAGTCTGAAGGAGCAAGGTCGGGAAAATAAGGTGGATGAGGAATTTTCTCCCAACCAAGTTCTTCGATCTTTCGTGACGTGATTCTTGCTGTGTGTGGTTGCGCATTGTCCTGTTTTCGAGCAGGTCTTTTTTTCCTCAAAGCTTGGTTCAAACGCTCTAATTGCTGACAGTATATTTGAGCATTAATTGTTGCATTAGGTGGTAAGAATTCAAAGTGGATTATTCCTTGGCAATCCCACCAGATTGCCCATGAAATTCCCTTCTCAGCTGTGGCTGGGGTCCTTTCCCTTTGCCAAGCCACTGTCTATGATGCTTAACATTTCAATAAAAGATCCATTTTTCGTCGCCAGTCACAAGTCTACCAAAAAAGGTGAAACAAGTTGGTGAGAATGGAGAAAAGAGCAGATGTCAACTCGGGATTTGAGGTTGTTTTCACACAATTCATGAGGCACCCATTTTCCAAGTTTAGGAACTTTTCCAAGTTGTTGAAGATGACGATGAACTGTTGTATGGTTTGAACTGAGAACCACTGCCAATTCCTCAACTGATAAAGTAGGATTTTCTTCAAGGGCTGCTTCAAGAAGCTTTTCATCAAACTCAACTGGACATCCGGTTCGAGCTTCATCTTCAAGGGTGAAATCTCCACCTCTGAATTTTGCAAATCATCTTCTGCAAGTTCTTTCATTCACACATTCCTCTCCATAAACTGAGTGAATGTTTAGCTGCTTCGGCTGCTGAGTTTCCTTTCTTGAACTCATAAAGCATTATGTGCCTCAAATGATTCTTGGGTACTTCCATGTTAGCAGGGTTTTAATCAAACAAAATTTAATTTTATTGTTCTCTGAAATAAAATTTGATCAGTTTAAATGCATCTAAACATAAAAATAATGTTCAGCTCCATTAGACATTATAAAATACTCTTTAAATTTCATTCATTTTAACAAAAAGCTAAAATTCGGACAGAACTTATGGGATGACCTAATAGTTGTTACAATATGTCACCTGTTGTCAGTGTCTGCTGACTTGATTGTTCCTTCAGTGTTCCAATATTTTTTTTATCTGATTTTATTCTAACTTTATTTCCTCTTTTTAGAGTTGGTAAATTTCTGGCACCATGAAATCTGTTAAATGTTTTTTTCCATTCAGGTTTTTTGCCAGTTTGTCTTACTGTCTCTCTCTCTCTTTGATTCATGTGAAATTAGGCCAACTTTTGGGAATGTAAAAGTAACGTGGTTCTTATTTTTTGCCCTATAATTAATTCAGTGGGACTGACTCCTGTGGTTTGTATTGGCATACTCCTGTATGTCATTAATGCTTGAAATGTGTCTGATTGTCCCAAAATTCTCTTAGCTTTTTTAACAGCACTTTCTGATCCTCCATTTGGTTGATGATAATGTGGACTTAATGTTATGTTTTTAAATCCATAGCTGTGTGCAAAATCTTTGAAAGCGTAACTTGAGAAGTGTTTCCTATTATCACTGAATAAGTTCAATAGGAAATTCCCAACATGAAAAGAAAATTTTCAACTTATAATGCAATCACTTGTCGTTAGATTAAGCTTTGCTATTTCTGTATAATCTATTGTAGCAATATATTGGTGTACTTGATGATTGGAAATGTCTGTACCAATTCTTTGCCATGGACCTTGAAAAAGTGGTGTTACTTTTAATTTTTCCATTTTATTTATTGGATTGTCTATGTTACAAAACAAGCATTTTTTTAGATACTCCTCCAACTCCTGAGATATTTTAGGCCACCACACTGATTCTTTTACTCTCTCTCTTGGTATTTGCTTAGTCTCAAGTGACCATTATGAAGTGTGTTTCATATTTTCTGGTGTAATTTTTTTCAGTTATGATAATTCTATCCTGAAACCATAGTAAATTGTCATGAACTGACAATTCATTCCAACTTGGAAAATATGGCCTTATGCTTTCTTTTATTCTTCATTCTTTGTGTGTCCGTCCATTCAGAGTGAGTTGTATTATTTCCTGTAACATTGTGTCTTGTTTAGCTGATATTTTTATTTCATTTAATTTCTTATCCGATGCTGGTCTAGTTCTTGCCATGCAGTCTGTGTATACATCTACATCTTTGCTGGTATTACTATCAGTGTTGGATAAAAGACTTCTTGATAGTGTATCAGGTGCAACTAGTGCCTTCCCTGAAACATGTTCAGCTACTCGGTTATATCTTCTCAGTCTCATCAGAAGTCTTTGACATCATAATCACCACATCATGTTTGTTTATTAACAGTAGAATTGGTTCATGATCCATTAACAGTCTAAAGGATTTGAGTCCTGCATCATATCTGTCAAACTTCTCACATGCCCATAAACAGCTCAAACATTCTCAATTTGTGCATTTTTCCTCTTGGCGCAATTGTGTGTGTGTGGCAAATGCTCTTATTTTTAAGTTGCCATCTATTTCTTGAAATAGAATTACTCTGAGACCATAACTGCTAGTGTCAGGTTTGTTTGGTATGATAGAATTGGTGAGTTAGTAATTCCTTTGCTCTTTTAAAACGATTCTCGTCGGTAATCCCACACAAATACAGTCTACTTTTTCAATAATTCAATCACTGATTGCATTATTTCTGAAAAATTCGGTAAGAATTTGCCTAAGTATCTAACCATACTGATTATACAACATCATTCACTTAAATTTGTAGGTGCAGGCAACTCTTGAAAGGCTGTTAGTCTTTCCTTGCTAGGTTGAATTGTCTCCAGAAATTGTGTCCAAAATATTCTAATTGTATCTTTTTGAATATCACACTTTTCTTTATTAAGCTACAGTCTGGCTTTTTGTAATGTTTTAAATACAGTTTTTAGTCTTTCATTGTGTTCTTTGCTGTTTTACAAATTAAATGTTTATACCACGGGCCATTTAAATCTGTTTCTGTTACCCCTTTTAGAAAATTTTGAGACTTTTATTTATTTACTACTGTCTGTATCATTTTAGTTTTGCAGTCTAAAGTGAAATTATTTATTTTCCCACATTTCTTGCAGTGTTTCCCTTTCACTGGACAGTTTTTAAAATCATGTTTTTTGTTACATTTATGGCAGTTGTTGCTGTTTCCTCATTTTCTTTTCATGTCTTATGGGTTTCTCTGGGTCTTTAGTTCATCTACATTTTTCTTGCATATTTCTTCCATTTGAGATATTATTTGTTCACTACTCCTGACCATTTCCATAGCTTTCTCAAGTTTCAAATCAGGAATAGTAATCTTTCAGATAAGTCCTTATTCTGTAGTCCTATTACAAATTGGTCTCTGATTTGGTCATTTTTCTTTGGAAACTCACATGCTTCTGCTAATTCATGCAATGTGCAAATAAGGGTTTCCACTGGCTCTCCTGGTAATGGAACTCAGATAAAATTTTGCCCTTGCATGAATTATATTTCTTTTAGGCACAAAGTAGACATAGAATTTTTCCAAACCTGAGTCATGCACATTTGCATCTTCTCATCGTGAGAAAGAAAATGTTCGGAACATGTTTTCAGCTTCCCTTTCCATGCAATATATCAATTTACTGACTTTAGTTTTGTTCTCTTCTTCCCAGAGTTTCAATGCTTTTCATAAGCGTTGAAATCTCTGCTACCATTTCTGCCAATTTCCTGGGCTTATAAAATCAAATGGATCTGGTGTAGTTAATTTGAACATTTTTTTTTTTTTCAAATTGCATTCTGTTCTACTACGTAATATTTTTCTTCTTTTAGAAAGAATCCCTCTCTGACACCATGTTCCATTGGGTTTAGGGTGGAAAAATATATTTTATGAGACTGGCCACAGAAAAGTCGGAGCAGCAGAAAGATGACATGAGACATATAAACTCAACAAGTTTATTATTCAAAACTGCCCATTGGATCTGTCTTGCTCCTAGCATTCCCTAGTGGGACTGGAAGTACTTACAAATCATCATAATCATCATTATTGATGTTGTTATAACAGTATCAAATCAGCTACTAGACCTACCTTGAAAAAAAACTCTCACTCTTAAAATCAACTACTGAAGAGACCATGAAAAACAAGCTATATTTCAAATGGAGTATTGCGCTGAATTGTACACTAGAGAAAACATTGCATCTCTGGAAAATCTGGACATTGTTGAGTATCAGCCCATCATTTGATACCTGAATTTTGAACTGACCAAAAGGTGAACTCAAAAGTATAGAAGCATGAAGTCAACAAAGCATTCCACCAATGATCACATGTATACCAAAGATCAACTCATTGATCACCTTCATAAATTTCTTTTTTGTTTGTAGTACACATGGAGTTACAGTATGTTTTTTTCAGCTACTCAATCATTGATCAGTATGGAGTTTGCCATGAGACAAGTGCAAGGGACAAGGAAAACCACTCAGCCTTGCTCTTATCAATTGCACCTGTGATTTTGTGACTTGACCAGCCTTTTCTTGGAAAGGATTGGATGTCAACTCACTTTCTTGTGAAGTCATTTCATGATAACACAAAGGGAAGGTATGTGGTAGCTGAATTTTAGATACATTTGACCTTCTTCCTCATTATCCTCATGGGAAATGTATTTGACAAGCTAACAGAAGGTGCTGCTCTCCAGACAGTTCAGCAATATGTTATATCTGTTAGCTAAAGATGAAAGTGAACTTGAAAGATTTTTCCTTTAATAATGATGCAGGAGAAGACAATAAAGAGAATCTGTAATGACCCATGGATTGCTTTTCTTTTACATGTAAGGATTTCACTCTTGCTATCAACATGATATGCAACAGCTTCTTTGCATAGATCAATTCAAAATCATGGAGTTTTCTTATTGGCAATCTGCAATAGTCTCTTCTTGGACAGAGAACTAAGTAGATATATTGGGAAAGGTTCAACATTTGCAAGGCTTCTAAAATGTATTGAACATTAACAGCACACACCAAAGTCCAAATCTACAAAGTATGTGTCATCACAACCCTTCTGTATGCCAGCAAGATATGAAGACTTCAAGTGACCAGGAGAGGAGGCTGCATGTATTTCACATCTACTGACTTTATCCCCTCCTCCAAGTCACATCAAAGGATAAAGTGTCATAAGGGATCAATGGCTACACTACACTCCTAAAACGAAAACTTTTGTGATGATATAAAGTGAGCTTGCTTCAGATAGAAGGCTCCAAATTTACTGACAATGAAAGACAAAGATGTCTACAAATGATATGTATCAGTACAGACTTGTGGGGGGAGCTCATAAAAAAGATACTTGGAGAGAGAACAATTTTATAAACAACCCTAGCACAGAAAATAAGATAAATTTACAAATGACCAACCAATAACAGCATATACCAACAGCAAGTAAGATTATATAGCCACTAGTGATACTCTTCTGCTCGCAAAAACAAACCAAAGGGGCACTAATTTCATGATCATGCATTGAAATATACCAACTAAATCTATTTCTGTAAAACATTACAATTATATTTATAAAATAAGAATTCAACTCTCTGTTCTTCAACTCAAAGGCAAATTGTCCATTTTGTTTGTTTTTCACATTAGCATAATTTAATGAATTATTTTGTCTGAATCAATTGTATTTTATATCTTTTTTGTCAAATGGGGGAAAATACATTATTTAAATGATCAAAATTTTTCAATTATTGTTTCATTTTTTAACAAGACAGAAAAAGTAGGCTTCACTCCTCCAAACATTTATCCTTTTCTATAAAATCTGGAAATTTTATGTAAAGGAACAAAATATTAAAAATATTTTTTTCACTTCTTCAAAGAAAAAAAATTATTTAATCTGTTTTTTTATCATAGACAATAATAAATTATTTTATCTTCTAAATAAAATGAGTAATGACCAGAATATCCTCAATTGACGTATTGATCTCCTGAAGATAATTTTTCTGCAAGTAATCAAATAATATTCAGCAGATACTATATTAATTTAAACAGAAAATAATTTCCTGCAATTAGAATGAAATAATAATTTTCTGTTTTTACTTACCAGATAATAACCTAATTTGTATTTCAAAGACAAAGTTAAAATTACCAAGAGACACAAAGCTAAATATAACAATTTTGGATTTGTAGAAATGATTAAGTCTAAGGTAAATGGCTTCACATCTCAAGGGTCAAATATTTCATTTTTGCTCTTCCTCCTTATGAAAGCCAATTTTATTAATCTTCTGCTACCTAATCTAAAGTTTATGATTCCATTTTTTATACTGTTTATTTATCTCTTTCATTATAAGTTCACTTGCACTCAACAATGTTGGGTAGAATAATGTTTAAAAAGTAAAATTTTTTATTCAAAAGTGAATAAAAACAATTAAGGATACTAGTCCAAATAGGGAATAAGGTGCTAATGATAATCTTCTTTTATGTGCAATGTTCTTTCAAGACATATCCGATCATAGCTCTCCACAACTTCCTATCTTTTGTAGCTCTTAGCAATGTTTGTCTCTTTAATAACACTCCCTGTCCCTGTTTTACCCTCCATTTACACAAGCTTATTTCTCTTTATCTGTCTTGCCTTCTCTATGTCATGTGACTATCAAATTATCTAATTCCTCATTATGGGTCTTAAAACATTCAGTTGTCTCTTTCTGATTCTAAGTATAAACACACAAATATTTGACTGAAAGTGTTTATCTCTAACAATTTCTTTTTGAAAAGTGTCATGATAAATGTGAATCTAGTGGCTTGTAGATGTGGTATGTATGCATGTTATTATCATCAACCTTTATAGTGAAGAATCAAGTAGTGACCTATATTGTCAACAAAAAAAGGGAGGCATGACTTTTTGCTGAGCACTCTATTGGTGAAGTTAATCCAGGCATGGGTGGTATAAGCGTATTACACTGTTACATGTACAAATCACTTCACTTAGTGCTGCATGATATCATTAATTGTTGCATTGCTGACTGACTGCCATTTTGTTGATCAGACCTTTTTATTTTTGCCAATTCACAACCACAAAAGACTTCTTAGGCCAACCTACATTTTTGGTCTTAGGATCATTTTAGTCAAATGTGTCTTTGGCTCACCAAGCATCAACTTCCTTCAGCATAACATTGATGCTAATGGTACCCCATCCCTACCAGAGAAGATTAAAGTCATCCAGGACTTTCCTATGCCAACAAACAACTATGACATTTCATTGAATGGTTAATTTCTACTGAAGGTTTGTACCAAATTGTTCAGAAATATTTAACTTTTTAACACTCACCATGGGTATATAGTACCCAGCGCAAATGATGTCATTGAGTGTGCATATGGTTCATGTGCTCTGAGGGGTCCCAGCTGCTTAGTAGCTTCAGTTGCCCATTTGACAATATAGGGGAAGGTTGTGCCGTCTCGCTCTCTCTACTCCCCAATGCTGTAGGCCTGCATTTGGGTAAAACATACCCATGGTTGGTGATACGTGGTGTTGTGCATGGCGGTATAGCCTACCCAGGATAGTGTTTACGTACTATTTTAGTGATCAATGGTGGAATAGAAAACAAGATTATGAGGCTGTGTAAATAGTGATTGTGTGTTACTTACAAATATATTTTACCCTTTCACATTACAGGTTTATTCAAAAGGGCTTTGAATAAGAAATCAATTACAGACAGTGAAATAGAGGCTATTTTAGGTGAGAGTTCTGATGATGAAGTGGACAATTTAGAGTTTGAAGAATTATATGACAGTCATATTGATGCTGAATATGTACAAGAACCTAGTGACAATAGTGACTTGGAGGATGTACCTCCAAGAAAGAAAAAGAAAGTAGTGCGTGTTAGCCCTGCCTTGCCTGTGGTAGGCCCTTCTACTGCACCTGCTACTGCCCCTGTTGCTGGCCATGCTGCTCCACCTGCTGTTGCCCCTGCTGCACCCTGTGAACGATGACGATGCACTGTACCTCAAACAGATCATGATGAGCTTGTTGTACACTTCAACACAGCTACCATTAGATCTAGAAAAGGCTTTATGTGGAGCACTAGGCCAAATGCAAGAGCAGTACATACTCCTGCAAGAAATATATTACATGGTGTCCAGCCTGGCCCCTCCCAACAAGCTTCCCAAGCCTACATCCCAGAGAAGTGTTTGTGGATGAAATCATTGATGAAATTGTTCAGTGGACCAACCAAAAAATAAACATTGATGCAGCAAAATACAAACATCAGAAGGCCAAAATATAACCTACAACACCTGAAGAGATACGTGCCATGTTTGGGGTCCTCATTTTTAGTGGCTACAGGAGAGACAACCACCTCTCCACTAAGGAAGTCTGGAGCCCTAAAGTTGGTTCCAATTTCTACAGGTCAGCTATGTCTGAGGGGTGCTTTACTTTCCTCCTCAACTGCCTACGCTTTGATGACTCTAATACCAGAGAACAGCAAAGATGAACCGACAGGTTTGCCCCAATCAGGAAGGTGTGGGATATTTTCATCAAGGCCTGTGGCATCCATTATATCCCACACGAGTTCCTAACTGTTGATGAGCAGTTGCTTGCCTTCTGTGGCTGCTGCCCCTTTCGTATGTACATCCCAAATAAATCAGCAAAGTATGGCATCAAGATCATCATGGTAAATGATGTCAAGAGCAAGTACATGCTGACACAGGCAACAGACGGGCAAAACTTTGGCCACTCCTTCACCAAGGACCTGACACAGAGCTACCACAACACTAACAGGAATGTAACAACCGACAATTGGTTCACCTCTGTGTCCCTCATCCAGGATATGCTGCACAGTTGTGGGATGTTGCTGATTAGGACAGTCAGAAGAAACAAGTCAGATATACCAGAAGAGATGAAGGACAAGACTACATGGGCTCCAGGTTCCAGTGTCTTCCTTTTCACGAAGGACCTGACACTGGTGTCGTATGTGTCCAACACCCCTTCCAGCAAGAAAATTGTCCTCCTCATGTCTTCAATGCATGGAGATAAGTCCTTGGCCAGCAGTGGAAAGCCAACCTTCATCGAGGACTACAACAGGACAAAAGGAGGAATGGACACTTTCGACCAAATGTGTGGTCAATATTTGTGTGGCAGTAGGCCAAGAGGTGGCTACTCTGTGTGTTCTGTGGCATGCTGAATGCTTGAGTCATCAATTCCTGGATCATGCATAGGGAAAATATGCAGAAGACAGGTGGCAGACAGAGGAAGCAGTTTATTCAGGTGTTGGCTGAGGAAGTGGTGAAAGGATCATGTATGCACTGTTTTTGAGTTGCCCTCTCCCTATGGACCTTCAAGAGTTTCTGGACTACCTGCAGCAGACATGATGGAGTCCATGGTACACTGTGTCGTCTGTCCCACAAAGGCAGACAAAAAAAAATGCTTCCAGTGTGTGTCCCAAACATTATTACACCATGTGTAGCAACTGTATATGAGGCTGAAGTAAGTAGAAATGCACCTGAAGACTTTATTTACTTGTACATAACAAATAAATAGTCAGTTGCTACAGTCATTTTAGTTAAAAAAATTATTAGTGTAAAAAAAATGATTTTTTCTGGTAGATAAAACAAGACCTTTTTCCACGTCTTGTCCCTACAGAAGCCGCAGCAGCTCAGGACCAGTACCCCCTTCAGCAGTGGCTCACAGGACCTGGAAAGCTGTATGAGGAGTTTGGAAGTCATCGGAGGATAATTTTTATTTTGAAAAATTTTCCTATTTTTAATTACAAATTTCAGTACCTGATTTTCTTACCTAAATAATGTTTTTCAGTTCCTATTAATGTTAACTCAAAGTACAAAGTTTGAAGTCCCTGCATGTAAAATATTTCAAATAAAGATTTATATTTAATATTTTTTTTTATATTATCAAAATCGGGTATGATATACCCATGATTAGTAGTGGTGTAACTTTAATTGATGGTTAGTGTTCTAGGGTTAACAAATCTTCAGAAAAAGAAGAAAAACATCACTTTGGGAGAGGGTGATGTCATGTATGCATTCAATACTGCAAAAACCACACTTGCTGACTTCACAAAATTGTCATCATTGACAAAATCCACAGATGAAAATATTACTGACACAAGGTTAGACACAGTCATTGAGCAAAAACTAAAGTCCCAGCATAAATAAATCACCTTCTTCTTGGCTAAACTCACATCAGCTCAAACCAGATTCAGTATCTTCTCTAGAGAACTACATAGCCATCAAAGATTTCTCCCATCTGCTCGAGGGTAAAGATTTTGTCATCTACACCGACCACAAACTGCTGATGATAGATAGCCATACTAACTTGGACAAATATACATCTTGAGAAATTAGACATTTAGACTACATCTCATAATTCTACACAAAAATGCATGACATAAAAGGCAAAGATAACAAAGTACCAGATATAATCTATAGAGTTGACATTAATACACTTGCTGATGGCATACTGAGTCATGATTTAATAGTTGATGAAGTCAACATTACAAGAAGTATGAATGAGTACTTCACTGCAACTCTACCCATTCCCAGTCCCCTTCAGCATAAGAGTGATGTCACACTAAACACCCCCAGACCTTATACTCCTTCCACACTTGGGAAAATGGTCTCTGAACATTTACATGGTTTGCCACACCTCAGCAAACAAACCATGGTCAAGCACACCAAGGTATGCTTTGACTGGTCCAATATGATCAACATTCATGAGTGGGTTACCACATACCTGGAAAATGCCAAAGGTGTAAAATACATCACTACACAAAATCCCTTCACCAACTGTGACGCCCACTTCACACACATACACATCACTTCTACCAATGTCTCAGGGTTACCAGTAGCTGCTGACTATCATAAATCAATTTTCTCAATGGCCAGCCATCTTACCAATCACTGACAGTACAGCCAACACAGTCTCCAAGTTTCTAAAAGACTGGATTACAACTTTTGGAACACTGCAAGTAATTACAACCAACCACAGAACACAATTTCAATCATCTCTATTTTGAGAATTCAACAATTTCTTTGGCTTGTTACTCCTGTGCAAATTTTTTCTTAAATAAATGTTTGAAGAATTAAAAAATGTATTTTGGGGTGACAGTAGAAGACTACTGTTGTGACCTTGATGACAGCTCATCGGCTAACATGCATAAATCAATATTATTTTCACTATGTTTTAAGCAAAAGTAAGCTTTACTTTTACAAAATCCAGTTTCTTTAAATTTACTAATTTACCTTGAGACAAATCTCTAGGACAAATATTAGCTTTTTATGTTGATAAAATGTGGTTGAAGGGAGTTATTTCAGAAAAAGAGAAATTCTCCACAGGATTAAGTAAACTTTATATATTAGAAAAAAAGAGCAGAAAATTCTGCATTAATGGAGATTTTAATCCTACCTCAAGTGTTTTTTTTAATACCAAGACATCATCCTTTGAAAAACAGCCTCAAAATGAAATGGAGAACTCTTGTTAAACTTTTGTTATTTCAAAAGATATTTCATCCTTTACACATGGTTGGTTCGACTATCCCATGAAACACTGTATCACATGGTATAGCCCATTTAACAAAAAGGTTATTGATTTTGTGGTGAAATAAGATCAAGGAATTGTAACCTACATGTGGCTAAGTGGCCATGATGTCTCACCTGCCTGATCAAAGTTACCATTTGCAATTTAGGTAAAGTGCATGCATGGTTCTAGTGCTATTTTGCATGCATGGTCAAAAACCTGAATAAAAGGTGAGCTGTACAGATGAGCAGGGAGATCTACACAACTTGACCTGTTCTGGACTGGGCTAAGTGCAACTATCAACTATAGATTTCAGCATCATAGACTTTTGGATTAGGCAGTTTGTGACAGATGTTAGACTATACAATTCCTATTTTGAATCTGTAGCGGACTTTCCATGAAACGATAGGGTAACCAAATTTGTTGCATGTGAAGGGTGTTCACCACAATTATTTATTTTTGAACAGGAGAAGGTGTGGAAAGAATTGTGCCTTGTTGGAGATTGCTATCAAATGTGTAATAACCATGCAAATTACATTTGATGTGTAATAGCAGATGACAAAATACAAGACAGAAGATAAAGTCCAGCTACATGGGAATGTTGGACTTTAATTAAGTCCAAAGAAGACAAAGAAAACAAACAAGACCGACATATATGGGTAAACAAATATATATTAATAACAAGTTAAACAAAGACATGGACATTTACATAGTGCTTGTGTGGGAGAAATAATGTGTGTGTGTTGTGATTGTTCGTACATACGTGTATTGTTCTTACAGTGTTTCCCAAATTCTGGGAGCGTGCTATCTGTGAGAGGTCACATATTGGCCTAAGTGGAAAAAGAGAGAGATTTTACCTCACCTCCGTGCGGGGCAGCGGCCCAAGGCCTAAGTCGAAAAAAGAGGTCGAGGTGAAGGGTCAGCCAGTATTTATAGCCAGGGGAGAGAGACCCCTGTTGAAGGATTAAGGAACTGTGGAGGAGCTAACTCCGACATACCAAATGAGAGAAAGCTCATCACTTGAGAACTTTCAACAACAACTAAAAAATGGATAGCACAATAATAGAAAATAATAATGTAATCAAGATCTTAATGTTCCACACTATTTCAAACAACAGGTTAGGAAGGAAGCTTCCATCAATAGTGGAAAGAGAAAAAAACAGTGTATTTGAGAAAACTAAGTCAAGTGTCATACATGATACATGCTTGAATGACCATGTCTCTCTTGATTTATAACTGACTAGGCAGATTATTTCTTGTAGAAGGCTGCAGTTTCTTTCTGCAGTAAAATGGTTGTCAACCTAGGCTATAGGACCAAGTCTGTCCTGTTATTCAACCCATAACTGGAGGAAGAAGAAATGGAATCATATATTCCCCAAGGGTATTTGCACGTAAGTGAATTTAACATATTCAACTGGAATTTGAACTCTGCCCTCTGATTTCTCATCTCGAGCCATTATTCATTACACCACACTGCACATCCTATGATGAACATATTTTCATGAAAAATCATTTTCTTAATTAATTTTTATAAAATTTTAACATTTTCTTTTTATATAAATTTTACACACTCCCTTCAAGAGAAAATGCAATAAACAAATTTAGTTTATTGCCTGATTTTTCATATTTTATCATTTAACAATATATATTCTTTAACACTATATATTTCTTTGTAATTACAAATAAAGGTATGTTCATTTCCAATATAAAATATAAGGCTCTTCAAGACATTGTTTCCTGATTTTTATTGCAAGCCTTTCTATTTGGTCTTACAGAGACAAATGTTTTAGACACAGAAAAATCAAGGCTTTCCTTGGTCAAATTTGTTTAATTCGTATTTTTATTTTTATCAATTTCAGAGGATGCACACATCATTTAAATCACCTTGCATTTTTATAACAACAGATCTAAGGAGGATATTCATATGTTTTCTTAATGGAAGATTCTGTTTATCACCAAGTGCTGTTGTATCCCTTTGTGGATTAGGTTTATTAAGCCTTTATGGGTAAAGGAGATGATAAGTTATTTACCTGATCTCCCTACAATGGCAAGATATAACACAAGGTCTTTTTTTACACATGCATATGGGCCAAGGAAAAAATTGCCCAGTCTTCACAATCACCGTCACACTGGTATCAATATTACACTGATCCAAGTTCACTTAGTGCAATGAGGAAGGTGCTGCCAGTGGGTTGGGATTCTTGTGATTGGATTTCTTCTCTGGTCTCAAATGAGGTGAGAAAGATACTCTGCTTTCATTCTGGACAAAAGGCCAAGAAGCAATGATAATTTTATAAGTAGAGAAATTTGTAGGGAACAGACTTTCTCAGGAGTTGCTATAATAGGACTTGTAGATTTATGGGGTGCAGAAAGTGTTAGGTCGTTGGGGCTAACTTATAAGATAGTGGCAATCTTAACCCAATGCAACAGACGTAACAATGCAATTTAAAATGAACAAGATTTCTTTATCAACAAATAATTTATTTGGATGTTTTATACATTGTGTGGTAAATAATAAGACCCTTGAGAAGAAGTGTAAGTATACACATTTGAGCTGTTCTTACGTACACACATTTAGGTGTGTTTAATAAAAACCCTTTAAAAGAGGTAAGTTACATACAGTTAGGTGTGTTTAAAATAAACTCCTGAAAATGGAAAGGTACGACACACATTGAGGTATCATACTTATTATAAAACCCAGGTTGTGTGTGTGTGTGTGTGTGTGTGTGTGTGTGTGTGTGTGTGTGTGTGTTTTGGGTGTGTGTGTGTGTGTGTGTGTTCGTTTATATATGGGATCGGATTTCCTACATTTTTCAACCGATTTCGACAAAACTTCACAGGACTACGTAAAATTACCTGGCGGTGGTTCTGACAGCGCCAAAAATTGGAAAAACACAATTGTTTTTGCGCGAAATCAATTTGAAAGCACGGGTAAGGGCCATTTATGCAGATTTTTCGCAGTCTTTTGACGATTTTGTTACCGAGCCACCAAAACAAAGCAAATGGTCCGGTTTCTGACAGCACTAACGCTTGGCTATCTAACAAGTACCAAATTGTTTGCAAGACTGTCAAAGCCGCTTGACCAGGGAACCATAAACAGGCGTACCAAGGGACAGGATTTAGCCCTCTGAACACACATTCACTGGCACAGTATGTACAGTTTTGGTTTGATTCAAATGAAATTTACGATACACTTGCAGCTTACTATCGCCTTTATGTGTATAAAATTTCAGAATTTTTCGGCAAAAATAACCGTAGCTGCACGTGGATCATCTTTTTTGTAACTTCCTTACACACAGAAAGCTGCGTACAACCGAGTCCGCGTGTCGATACCGAGACTGCTGCAAGCCCATTGGTCGCTTTCACAGAGCTTGACCTTGGGGCCTGTCCAATCATCGCGCAGAATTTCTCACACGTTATAGCGCCCGCGTGATCGCGCGTCAGCTTATGTGTAAGTGCGCTCACGGTCAACCACCTCTATTGCGTGACTCGGGCGTGCTTTCACACTTTTGCGTTTATTGTTGCCCGCGTGCACGCACTTGGCTTACTTTATTCGCCTACTTCGGACACCACAAGTTGTTGATTACGTGTTCTAGCTGCGTTTTTGTTTTATAGTTCCAACCCAACCCCACACACGTTAGCCAATTGTACTAAAAACCCATTTCCTTTTGGATTTACCCTTGGTTTACCATTTTAAATTTCCACTTTTTTAGTTTCGAGTTCCCCTTTAGTAACATTTGAACTCATTTTACTGGGTGTTCCCCTTTTTGTGTCTACGTTAGCAGTGCACGTCTTTTCGATTTGGATTTGTCGAAATCTCTTTTTAAGCTTTACCCTCTTTGACGTTTTTATTGTTTGGATGTCACCTAAAAGGAGGAAACTTTTGGGACGGCGCACGGCAGCTGCCTCCGCTGCTAGAGCAGCGAGGGCGAGTGAAACCCCTGAACAGACTTCTTTGCGTCTTTCACGGATGGCCTCGAGTTCAGCTGCTCGCTTATCTACGGAAAGCGCCGCTACGCGGACTGAAAGGTTGCCTTCAGCGGCTTCAACCATGTCCGCACGCCACGTCAGGCTTTCAGTTGAAGAACGTTCACTTCAGAATTCACAGGACGCAGTCCGCGTGGCTAGGTTGAGGGCTTCACAGTCCCCAGCACAGAAAACCCTTCGTCGTTTGCGGGGTGCCACTGCCAAAGCTTGATCCAGGGGTTTAGAAAGCCCCGAAAAAAACAACTTCACGTCGTCTTAGGAATACTAGGGCTAGATCCGCCTCTAGAGCTTCGGAACAACCCCAAGAAACCGCTCATCGTCGTTTAGAAATGCCCTATCCACCGCGTCTGCCAGAGCCTTAGAAAGCCCTGCACAGACCACTGTTCGTCGCGTTAGAAATGCCCGCTCTACTGCATCTGCTAGAGCCCTAGAAAGCCCTGCACAAACCACTGTTCGTCGCGTTAGAAATGCCCGCTCTACTGCGTCTGCCGTTTGAATGGCGTAACTTCGCCGTCTGCGTCATTTTGGTCAAATGCCGCATACAATTATGACTGCACTGTCAACTATTCGGCTAGAAGAGACGTACAAATAGGAGCCATGGATAAAGTTTGCACTTTTTGCAACGCAAAAAAGTGGGCCGGTGAGCAACCTGGGCTTTGTTGCTCTGTGGGCAAAATCAAACTCCCTTCTTTAGACGAACCTCACCAGGCGCTTAGGGACCTCCTTCTGGGTACAACTTCGGAGTCAACGCATTTTCTTGAAGCAATACAGAAGTACAACTGTTGCTTCCAGATGACGTCTTTTGGTGCGAAGTCTATCAGTGATGGGGGATGGATGCCTACTTTCAAAGTGCAAGGCCAGGTTTACCACTTAATGGGATCACTTTTGGCTGATCAGGGAGAGCCACCTCAGTTCCTACAAATTTACTTTCTCGCTGACTACAACGAGCAGGTTGATGCGCGTCTCGGCATTCTGCCTAACGATATTTCCGTCGGTCCCCATAGAGACATTCTGTTCCGTCTACAAGACATGCTTCACAAAACTAACAGTTACATCCGAATCTTAAAGTTTACGTTGCAAAACAACTCTTTGCTCTCTTTCAGTGTTGTCATCGATGCAGACAGACGGCCTCACGGTGAGCATGAGCGTCGCTTCACTGCTCCAGCATGTAATATAAGTCGCCGCAGTCATCCTCGGTGAGGAGCATAACAGCCGTGAGATTGTCATAAGGTACCGGGGCGGTGGTCTGCATTTAACGATGCTTGCCTGGTATATTGGGATTTTGAAGTGGTACCCATCGCTTCCGTATGAAAAATAAGGGGGTACTGGAGATAGTCGTATGAACGGTGGGTTTACCGCCCCAGTACCTTATGACAAGGAAGGCAAAATGCACGGTTTGCCGAGATTGTGCAAGTGCAAGTGGTTAAATTCACCCTACCTAACCATAAACATGTAGGCGTAGTAAGCCCCACAGAAGACCGTCTTTGAGGTCGACATGGAATCGCTGAATTTAACCACTTGCACAGGTGCCGTCAACTATTTCTTCAATTCGCTGTTGACATGGCTGCAAAAAGAGGTTAGGATTCATCAAGTTAAACTAATCCAAACTTAGAACCGACTCCTACATTCACCTTCGTGATGGTCTGCGTTCTGATGGTGACCCACGCAATCTCGGCAAACCGTGCATTTTGCCTTCCTCTTACACTGGTGGCCCTCGATACATACATGGAAGGACACAAGACGCAATGACCTATGTCCGTCATTACGGGAGGCCTGATTTGTTCGTTACGTTCACGTGCAATCCGAAATGGGTTGAAATAACACGCGAACTTTTTCCAGGTCAGCAGTACTCACACCGCCCTGACCTAATTGCCCGCGTTTTCCGGTTACAGCTGTGTAAGCTTATGGATTTAATCCTTAAAGGACAAGTCTTCGGACGCGTTAAGTGTCATACGTATACAGTGGAATGGCAGAAACGCGGTTTGCCTCATGCCCACATTCTGCTGTGGCTCAACGATAAGGTTGACGCAAACAAAATAGACGATTTTATTTCTGCTGAAATTCCGGATCCTGCACTGGATCCTGTGCTCCACGAAATCATTAAAAACGATATGATACACGGCCCCTGTGGCGCGAATTACGAAAAAAGGTCATGTTGGTCAAGCGGCCCGACTTGCGCAAAGGGTTACCCCCGTAAGTTTATCTCAGAAACGCAGACTGCGACGGATGGTTACCCACTGTACAGACGTAGAAGCCCCGCTGAGGGCGACAGAACTGTAACAGTTAAGGGGCACACTCTGGACAATCGTTGGGTGATGCCTTATTGCTCGCTGCTGTCTAAGACTTTTGGAGCCCACTTAAACGTTGAATACTGCCACTCGGTTAAATCAATAACGTACGTCAAGTACGTTAATAAAGGCAGCGATGCTGCCGTTTTCGGTATCCGGCGCGACAATTGCGTTGACGAGGTGGTCGATTACGTGGCTGGACGCTACCTCAGCAGTAGCGAGGCCTTTTGGCGAATTTTCGGATTCCCCATACACCAAAGGGCTCCAGCCATTGTGCAGCATGCTGTTCACTTAGAAAATGGACAGAGGATGTACTTCACCGAACAAAACGCCCTGCAGGTTGCGGAAAGCCCTAATGACACAACCCTAACGACTTTCTTTAAATTATGCTCAACAGATGCTTTTGCCAAAACATTGATATACCCCCAAGCCCCGTCCTACTACGTGTGGTCAAACAACCGGTGGGTTCGGCGAAAGGCTGGCGACCCTGTCGAGGGTTATCCGATGTAAGGTTTAACTCTTGCCTTGGACGCGTTTATACTGTGCCCCCCCCCCCCAGCCAGCAGGAGTGCTTTTACCTCCGCCTTCTACTTCATGAAATTACTGGGCCAACGAATTTCACAGATATTCGCACTGTCAACAGCATAGTGCCAGTCTTATAGAGAGGCAGGCTTCCTCTTGGGAATGCTTGAAAACGACTCTCAATGGGATGCAGCCAACTTCTCAGAACGCCATCACAGCTTCGAACGCTGTTCGCCATTTTGCTTTTGCGAACTAAGCGATCCTCTGTCGCTCTGGCTAAAGTACAGAGAATCCATGTCAGAGGATGTGCTGTTCTCCGTTCAGCGTAACAGCACAGGAGTTGAATGCGGTTTCACTGACTTCATATTCAACACAGCGCTGGTGGCCCTACAAGATGTTGTTTTCGAACTGGGAGGTGCCTCTTTACCAACTTACGGTTTACCACAACTGCTCAGAGATGGTTTTGACACTGTACCAACTAAGTTATTGCGGGAAACATCCTACTCCATCGAGAGGCTGAACGCATACATTACCGAAAACGAGCCCAAACTTCTACCTGATCAGAGGGTTGCTTTCACTACCATATCAGACAGAGCAAACGGCTCCAGTGGAGGTATATACTTTTTAGATGCGCCCGGAGGAACTGGCAAAACATTTGTTACTAAATTAGTCCTGGCAGAGGTACGGCGTCGTGGGGAGATCGCTATTGCGGTCGCATCTTCCTGGATTGCTGCAACGTTGCTACCGGGAGGTAGAACCGCTCATTCGGCTTTTAGGTTGCCGATTGATCTATGCCGGTCACAAACTCCTCTCTGCAACATAACAAAGAATTCGCCACAGGCTGAAGTTCTGCGGCGATGCAAACTTATAGTTTGGGAAGAGTGCACGATGGCACACAAGGGCGCCCTTGAGGCACTTGACCGAAGTCTCCAAGACATTCGCGACTCCTCCGACCCCATGGGTGGAGTAACCCGTCTCCTCGCAGGCGACTTTAGGCAGACTCTACTTGTTATTCCTAAAGGTACACGCGCTGACGCTGTCCGCGCCTGCTTGAAGTCGTCTGCCCTTTGGCGCCACGTGGAGACTCTTAAACTGAGCACGAACATGTGTGCCTACTTGAATGGGGACTCCAGATCCGCTGACTTCGCACGGGACCTTCTTGCTCTTGGGGAGGGAAAAATGCCATCTGACAGACAGGGTTTTGTGCAGATGGATCAGCTTGCCACCACTGTTGAATCACCGGATGAATTGATGAATGCAGCTTCTACAACCTATCCACTAATTTTGCCGATGCCGATTGGCTTGCTGGGAGGGCCATATTGGCACTAAAGAACTGTACAGTTGATTCCATCAACCTTAAACTGTTGGATTGCATTCCCGGGCAATGTCATGCTTATAAGTCCATCGACAGAACTTCCGATCCATCTGAATTAGCTGAGTATCCCATAGAAGTTTTGAACTCCCTTCAGCCGTCCGGACTCCCACCTTATATTCTTCGGCTCAAAGTTGGTGCTCCGATTATGCTAATCAGGAATTTGCTCTCACCTAAACAGTGCAACGGGACTCGCCTCATTATTAAATCTCTTTCTCCGAAACTGATTGAGGCGACCATTGCAACTGGCTACGGCAAGGGGGGGAGACGTTCTGATTCCCAGGATGCATCTTCTTCCGTCAGACGCAAGCATACCAATCAACTTTCGTCGCTCACAATTTCCCGTGAAGCTTTTCTTTGCTATGTCCATTAACAAATCACAAGGACAGACGCTTAGCATCGCAGGTCTGCATTTACGGGAGCAGTGCTTCTCTCACGGCCAACTTTACGTTGGGTGCTCACGAGTTGGGTCTAAGGACAGGGTTTTCATTTACTCTCCCAACAACTGTGCTAGAAACATAACCTACACGGAGGTCCTGTAGACAACCCGCCCGGTAGCGTTTAAGCGCCATGCACACATATGCAGTCCGATTTCATGCCAATTTTTTTGTTTGTCATATTGGTTTTAACGTTAGGTCGTCGTAGTCTCCACTTGCCATTAATAAGACATCTTTGTAAAGGTTATCCAGTTCTGTTGCTGCTGTAGTGGAAAGATCAATGAATTTATATAATAATCAATGAATACACAGGGTTTAATCATGAGGCCTGGTAATTTGCGTGTTATTTTTTTCCACAGACAATTTTTTAAGAGAGAAATCGTTCAAATTATGCAACACAAAACAAGAACAAATAATAAGAACACAATTTACTGAACGAGGAAACAATTGAATTATTATTATACATCTTATATACAAGTTTTGTGATTTCGAATAATGTGGCATGAATGAATAGTTCGTTCGTATCAGGTTGATTCGGTTGAGGTTAATTGTTCGTACACAATATGTGTGTGTGTGTGTGTGTGTGTGTGTGTGTGTGTGTGTGTGTGTGTGTGTGTGTGTGTGTGCAATAGTTCGTTTGTTCGTATCAGGTCGATTCGGTTGAGGTTAATTGTTCGTACAGGATGTGTGTGTGTGCAATTAAAGGAAAAAGATAATTCGTACCGTTAAGTTGAATGAGACAATATTTCTTTGGTAGTAGTTGAATGGGAAAAAATCAACTTTATATTATATTATCTCAGGCGTCTTTCGATAAGTTTGCTTATTCAGGTTAGCTGAGTTTCATAGATGCAGACTTGGAGACACATTCCCTGATCGACGAAACGTGTGTTTGTCGATTCAGATATTCGCGCAAAACTGGTAGTTTCTAAGAAACAGTGCGTTCCTTTCCGTTTCGAAGTTCGCGCCTTGGCGGGAATATGTATCAACCGACCTGATTGGTCGACTCAGTGTCAACGGACCCGATTTGCCAATCTTGCTACGAATGATTCATTAAATATTTTGGGGGTGTCCACGGTGTATGGACTATCCCAACACAGCCTTCTGACTTTCATACCTTCACCCGCCATCATCGCGTTTGTTTGTACACTATGATAACCTCGCCGTATTCAGTTGCAACACAAGCTGCTAGACACATGAACACCGGCATTAGACATGATTGCTCCACTAAAGTTCCAGTTTCATTAACAGTTTGTAGAATCGTCCGTATTTTTCCACTCAACCCGTTTAAAGGTGAAATATTCCATAAGAGCTAGTTTCGACCAATCAACACCACACATTGCGAAACTCGGCTTATTATTGGTCGAGACGCCCCTGGGATATTTTTGCCGCCAAAACGCTGGGAGCCGGTCCAAACTTCTCAGAGGAAATAAAAGGACGAATCTCAGTCCAATTCACCAGTCAGCAATCCACCCTCTTCGAGACTAATTTTTGTCTCTTATTTGATCTAGGTTATTTTCATTTTTTCTATTTTTGGTAAACTTTTAGTTTATTCAATAGCCTTTGATATTTTCGTTTTTATTTAACTTCTTGCCCTTTTTTTTTTTTTTGCTTTCGCCTTATCCCAGCTCCTTACGACATAAGTCCAGGTTTTCTTTTTGAAGGATGGCCGACGCAATGAGTCGGTCAGGGGTTAAGAAGAACCTCTTTGGGGCGGCTGCTAAAGCCGACCCTCCAGATAAAATGAAAAAGAAAAAACGGGGAAATCCGTCCCCCGATAAACCAGTCCAGGCCAGTGCTATAGCTGAGAAGGAGGAGGTCATGCAGGTCTCCAACTCACCCAAAAATGACAAGGTGCCGAAAGAGGCACAATCCAAGACAACAGCCGAGGAATCGCCCTCTTGCTGGAAGTCCCCCCCGAGTTGTATCGTGAATATCGCGGAGTTCTTGGAGAAGGCAAAGGATTATGCCCATCTTGTAAATAAAGATGGCATCCTTAAAGACGTCCAGGAACTACAGATATTCGAACAGAGAATGGTGACCGTTTTCGCGGTCGACAGGCGTACGCGCAAAATCTGTCGTTCCACGAAAGACACAGTGATCAAATCACTTTTGTCCCTGGGGATAAAACCCCAAAGAGTTATTAAAGGTGTAAAGTTTTTTATGTGGGACGTGCTGCTGCCCACGCCAGAAGATTGCCTAGATATGGCAAAACGTGAATTGATCACGAAAGATCTTATCTTGCGAACTGAATATCTAGGTAGGCGAAGGACCAGGGTGGCGGTTTTTGAGGTTCCTCCTCAAATTTCTGGAGAGCTCCTGGCTGCATTTTTTATGCAGTATGGCCAGATTTTAGGGGCTCTCTCGGACAATTTGAACGGGGGGTGGACTTTTGACATAATGATTGATGAGGCGGCCTTCAAGTCCATCCCCAACTGTCTGGATTTTGGCAACCGGAGATTGCCAGTCATTGTGACTGGCAGAAAACCAGTATGCTGGAGGTGTGGAGTGACTGGTCATCTCTCCTCCTCCTGCCCAGGGAAGAAGGCCCCTGGAGCTCCGGTTGCTGGCGACCCAAATCCCCCTTTGGCCGACACTGAAAAATCCGCGGCGCCTGTAATGGGCCTACCTACTAAACGGACCGGTGGGGAAAATCCCTCGGTTGGGTCGATGCCCTCGTTACCCCTCAAGCCAACGCCTTCCACAAGTGTGGATAAGGAGAAGGATGAGGAGGAATGGCGTGTAGTAGGTAGGGCCAAAGGGAAGGTCCAGACAGCGGGACCTCTGTCCCAGCATAACTCCAGGGATAAAATCACCTACATCCCCATTCCCTCTACCAGCTCTGAGGGCGACGCCTCGGCGTCTTACGAAAAGTCAGCCACAGCAACGCAAAAACTTAATGAACCGAGCTGGGAGAAGATTTTAAATCTTAAAAAGTTAAAGGAAAAAATTGACGCAAAGAGGGCTAAGAATTCCAAGTCGCTGGGGGTGCCCTGCCCCTCATCCTCTGCCCCGTCTTCCCCTTCAGGTACCATCAAATTCGTCAGACCACCTCCGCCTAAATCTCTGACCAACTCTCCAACAAAATCCTGTACCTCACAAACTCCTTCCCCTTTTAAGACCTCATCAGGCATCACTCCCTCTCACACACCCACATGCACACCCACACCTACTCCCTCTCATTCTCCTCAAAAAAAGAGGGAGAGAAGCCCGGAGTTGCCTGCAGTAGCCGAGAAGAGG
Source organism: Acanthosepion esculentum (assembly GCA_964036315.1). Taxonomy (NCBI): domain Eukaryota; kingdom Metazoa; phylum Mollusca; class Cephalopoda; order Sepiida; family Sepiidae; genus Acanthosepion; species Acanthosepion esculentum. The sequence goes on from OZ038514.1 coordinate 27,438,677, forward strand.
AAGAAGAAAGTCAAACCGCCATATCTCCCAGGGGAAGACGTCTGCCGTGTATCCGGGGAGCAAGTTGAAAGGGTCTGCGGGCAGACTAAAAACCCGAGGCCGCTGAAGATTCTCTTCAACTTCCGGCACATTAATGGAGTTGATGTGGAGGTGCCGGAAAAGTTTAAAAATGCCCGTAGACTCCTGACTGTTGTCCGATCTGGCCCGGGTACGCGGGAGATTTGGGGCATGATCGAGGAGGCGAACTCGTCCCTGAAATTGGTGCCCCCAGCGGCTGTTTATGAGCCAAATTTAGACCCAACTAATAATTGTAAAGGGAGGGTCCCTGTTTTTGTTCACCCTTCCCTGTATAGGGCTCTAAAATTAACTTATCCTGCGGACATCGGCGGTCTGTCTCATGGTGATACCGTCGACAATGAGATGGCGTCAGGATCAATGGGACAGGCTGTCGGTGTCCTCACCCCAGCAATGTTCTACTCTGATGGGCGACCCTAATCGATTCGATAATGGCACTCTGGTTAGCTAGTTTGAATGTCCGAGGCCTGAGGTCGGAGTCTCGAAGGGTGAGACTCGTTCGCGACCTTCAGAGCCTCGGTGTGAATATATGTTGTGTGCAAGAGACCCGTTTTTCTTCTCGCGATTATGAAGGCATTCTGTCTAAGGAGTTTACTCTTTATTCAGCATGTTTTGATGGACGCTCGAGGGGTGTCTCTTGGCTGGTGAGCAAGTCTTTGAAGGCTGCGTGTGCTCTTGTCTTCGCAGATCCGGCGGGCAGGCTTTGCGTGCTGGATGCTACCATAAAGGATAAGGCTTTGCGTCTCATTGGGGTTTATGGGCCCAACATCCAGGCTGAGCGACTTGCTTTGTTTCGGCAGATCGAGCCGTTTATGACGACATCACGTCGGTTAATCTTAGCGGGGGATTGGAATGCCGTCCTTGACCCCGATATAGATCGTATAGGGTCAAAATATCAACCGGGTACTAAAAACTGGGGAGTGGAACATTTTCGGGGCTTTGTCGATGGGTTTGATCTTATCGACAAGTACCGGAATGAACACCCTCAGCGGGTAGTGTGGACTTGGACAAATAGTGGCAGCTCGGCTGTAGGTGTGCTTGCGAGCTACCTCGACCGAGTTTTAATTAGGAGAGTCGATGTAGGGCTCTTAGGGTGTCCAAGTTTTCATTATATAGTTTATTCGGATCATAGGCTTGTCCGGGTCCGTGTAAACTTAGATAAGCCTAAGGTTAGGATGACTGGTTACTGGAAATTCAATTGCTCGTTATTTGGCGAGCAGGATTTCCGGGACCAGTTTTTACTAATGCTACAAAGGGAACTGTCGGGGGCTGTGGTGGGAAATGCCTGGTGGGACAAACTTAAATCTAAAATTCGAACGTTTGCTGCCGATTTTAGTCGTCGACTCAGCGTAGATAGATTAGCGGCGCAAACGGCTTTAGAACAAAGAGTCGATCGGGCTGTGAAATCCCGTGATAGTGGGGAAGTAGTCCTAGCTAAGGCAGAGTTGGCCTCCTTGCTTACCAAGAAGGATCAAGCTCTGGTAGTTAGGGCTAGGTTAAAAAGAATGTCCTCTGAGGCGACGAATATGGCCGCGGAACTGCGTGCAGAGGAAAGTAGGAATGCTTCAAGACGGCATATCGCGAGCGTCACATTGCCGGATGGGCGGACAGTGACTACAAACTCGGGCATATGCGAGGCTTTTCGGGATTACTTTCGGGATCTTTTTACCAGGGAGCCCGGTCTGAGCTCTGCTCAGTTCGACACCTATTTAGCTGACTTTCCCTGCCTTGAGGCAGCTGAAGCGGCTGGGTGCGAGGGTCCCATCACTGAGTCGGAAATCTGGGAAGCGCTGAAAAGGGTTGGCCTGGATAAGTCTCCGGGATTAGATGGTCTTCCTTACGAAGTTTACTTGAGGCAGTCGCCCGTTTTTGTTCCTTTGCTGCAGCTGATCTTCAACAACTGGATGAAGCAGGGGTCTATACCTCAACGCTTCACCAGGGGTGTGATCAAGTTGCTGCGTAAGGGCAAAAGCGGTGGGGATGGGATAGGTAACTTTCGCCCTTTAACGATGTTAAATACAGAGTTAAAGATTTTGGCTAAGGTCTTGGCTAACCGTTTGCAGCTTGTCCTGTCTAGTCTGATTGGCTCCGAGCAGACTTGTTCTGTGAAGGGCAGGACTATTCAGGACAACCTTCATATGGTGCGCCTGATCATCGAGAAAGTCGACAGTGAAGCCGCGCTGATCAATTTAGATCAGTCCAAGGCCTTTGATAGGGTTGACCATCGATTCTTGGAGGCTGTTCTTTCGGCTGCCGGTTTCGGGCCGTACTTTCGCTCCTGGATCCGGCTTATGTATGCGACTCCCGGTGCGCTGGTAGAAGTGAACGGGGTAAGATCGGAACCTTTCGTATTGTCTCGATCCATTCGTCAGGGTTGTCCGCTTTCGCCTATGCTTTACGTTCTTGCGTTGGAACCTTTCCTTCGCAAGTTAAAGGCGAATCCGGTCCTACGCGGAATCTCTTTACCTGGTGCTACCACCTCGGCCAGGTATTCTGCCTATGCTGACGACGTTTCGGTTCTTGTGTCGAGCAGAGCCGAGATTAACGAAGTCAGCAGAGAAATCAGTGGGTATGAGATGGTGACAGGGGCCAAGATCAACCGCGATAAGTCTGTTGGCTTGCGGTTGGGTGCGTGGAAGGGGGTTTCTCTTCCCGGACCATTCAGCTGGACGGACGGGCCGATCAAGATACTCGGCGTCTGGTTCGGTCCTGATATCCAGTTGGATATGAATTGGTCGGAGGTACGAGAGAAGGCCGAGATCGCAATTAATTTGTGGTCTCGGAGGAATCTTTCCTTGAAGGGGAGGGCGGAGGTATGTGTTTCACATATCTACCCGATTCTCCTTTACCGACTCTCGGTACTTCCACTTCCGTCTACCACAGTGCTTTCATTAGTACAGCTTTTGTTCTCTTTCTTGTGGAGAGGCAAAGCTCCTAGGGTATGTCGGGAGATCTGTTGCCTTCATCCCTCTGAAGGCGGTCTAGGTATGCCTAGCATTGAGATTCGTCTCGATATGCTTCGCATCGGGTTCCTGGATCGTTTGTGTCGCGATTCGGATGACGGGGGCGCCTTCTGGAAGGAAGACGCCCGTAGATCCTTTCCATCCCTGAGAAGTGTGCACTCGGGCGAGGAGGAGGCTGGCCGTTTGCCTCGTGCCGAATGCTCCTTCTACCGTGAATGTCGTCTGGCTCTGAAACACCTCTTACGGGCGACGGTTGGCCTCCACAACGTCCAGGCGTTGTCTCGTAGGGCATTATATCAGGTGGTAGTCAGGGGGTCCGTTCATGATGATTTGATTGACGAGCTCGGTCTTACGAAGCAGGAGGCTCGCTCAATCTGGCCTTGGGCTTCCGGGTTGAAATGTCTCAACAACGATGAGGCATCCCTCACCTGGCTGGTGATACGTGGGGCCCTCTGGGTCGGCAAAAGACTTTGCGCAGCGGGTTTGGAGAAATATCCAAACTGCCGACGTTGTGAGGGGGAAGTCGAGACCCTTGGTCACGTCTTCTTTCATTGCAAGTCGGTAGCACCATTGTGTAAGTTTGTTGAAGGTCTCATGGTTCGCATGTTGCAGGGAAAGTTTTTCGTCCTCGAGGCCGCTTCTGTTTGTAGCAATGTGGCCCCGCCGTTAACAAAGTCTGAACTTTATGTGTTCCACTGCTTGCTAGGAGTTATGAGAGTCGTGATTTGGGTGACACGTCAGAAGGGATTCTATGGAGGTGAGAAGTTCACTTCTTCCCTACTAATCTTGTACTTTAAGCATCAGCTTAAAGTCAAGATTAGGACGGAAAGGTGGCGACTCTCTTCATCAGAATTCGGCAAAAGGTGGGTAAATCTTGCGCGAATGTGTAGAGTGAGAGGAGCTGACCTAGAGTGGCACTTGGACCTCGGTTAGGTGCAGGATTTCGTCCCTCATGGGTTGAACAGAGCAACCCGTCCCGATATTAGGCTAGTTTAGGTTTAGTTTGAATCTTTAGTTTCTCGTTTCTGGTTAACTTAGCTAGGGTATGTATGCTCATCGGCCCCCTTTTATTTCTGTCCCTATTTTTCTTTAGTTTAATTCCCCATCCCCTCCCTCGTTAGGTGGCCAGTGACGACAGTTCTCTGGTGGTTGCGGGATGACTTTTGTTTCGTGTGCGTGTTTTTTCGTATTTGTTATTGTGTCTAAATGAGTGCGTGTTTGTGTGAGTGAATTTTGATGGATAACTGTGTCTTACACCTTTATAATCTCGCAATTATTTCGTCCAGTTAACTGATGTTTCTGCCACATTTAGGTATTGTGGGGGGTTTTATTACTAACATTATTTTGTTTTGTTTCCTTGTAAATATACATTGGGGTTTTTAAATTGTTATCCCCCCCCCACAGAATTTAAATTGTACATATGGGGACTAGTTAGAATTTCATAGAGAGTTTGAGGAATTGTGGTGGATGTAGAAAGAAAGGTATGGAAGAATGTGTTGTTTTGGTGCTAGGACTATTGTTGGTATGTTTGGGTCAGTGTTTGTGACTAGCTAAGTTTTAATTTAAGACAGATGATGACCGTCCTTCCCCAACCCCCTTTTGGCCTTGTGCCACATTTTGTACATATGTACGAATAAATATTGTCAGCAATCCACCCTCTGACTGCTGTTTTGGTTCATTTCGGACAGGTTGTTTGACCGGTGAACTTGTCTTTTTTTTTTTTTTTTTTTTTTTTTTTTTTATTGGCTTGAAGGACTTTAACATATTTTGGATTTTTAAAAAGTTTTTACCACAAGTTAAGTTATCTGTTAAGTGTTTATTTTCCTTTCTTTTATTTTCTTGTGTTTGAATTTATTTTTTTTCTTGGCTTCGGCCAACATTTTTTATTATTTTTTTAGTCCGGTTTGACTAAAGTCCTACCGGCTTTTTATTTCTGTTTATAGTACAGTATAAGAAAAGAAAAAGTTTTGTTTTAATTTATACTCTCTCTCCTGTTTTATTTTTCAATTTAATTAGCGACTTCGGTCGCAATCCTTTATTTTGTTTTAGTTTCCAGCTTTTGTATTTTTTTCTATTTAATTTATTTCTTTAGCGGCTTCGGCCGCAAACCTTTATTTTTTAGTTTGGTTTGACTAGTTTCAAACCAGACTTTATTTTTCTTTTTCTTTCTCTTTCTGTATTTTATTGACCAAAAAAGAAAAGGAGTTTATTGTTTTTCTTTTATTTTCGGCTGCCTTCTGGCGCCATTTTGATATATTTTTTTTTAAAGTCCTACGAGACTATTTAGTTTATAGTTTTTCTTTTGATCTAGTTTGTTTGTTTTTTATTTTTCTAAATTTGGGTAAACTTTTAGTTTTCCCAGTTTATTTATTTAATAGTTTTTTGTTTTAAACATTTAATTAATTGACTTTTGTTTTATAGCCGTTTTTCCCGTCTCATTGCCTCTCATCATTTGAGGCCAGCTTTTCCTTTTAGAATGGCCGACGGAATGAGTCGGTCATCTGTTAAAAAGGACCTCTTTGGGGCGGCTGCTAAAGCCGACCCACCAGAGAAAATTAAAAATAAGAAGCGGGGGAAAATTTCCCCGAATAAAACTGACCAGGCCAGTGCTAGTAGCACGGATAAGGAGGAGGCCATGCAGGTCTCCAACCCTAAGGAAAAGGTGCCCCCTTCGGTACCATCGAAGTCGCCAGCCGAGGAATCGCCCTCTTGCTGGAAGTCCCCTCCTAGTTGCATTGTGAACATCGCGGAGTTCTTGGAGAAGGCTAAGGAATACACCCATCTTGTGAATAAAGATGGTATCCTTAAAGACGCCCAAGAACTAAAGGTGTTCGAACAGAGAATGGTGACGGTCTTCGCGGTGGACAAGCGTACGCGCAAAATTTGTCGCTCCACGAAGGACACGATTATTAACTCACTTTTGTCCCTGGGGATAAAACCCCAAAGAGTTATAAAGGGCGTAAAATTTTTCATGTGGGACGTACTGCTGCCCACACCTGAAGATTGCCTCGAAATGGCAAGGAGAGAATTGATCACGAAGGATCTAATTCTTCGTACTGAGTATCAGGGAAGGCGAAGGACCAGGGTGGCCGTTTTTGAGGTTCCTCCTCAAATTTCCGGAGAGCTCCTGGCTGCATTTTTTATGCAGTACGGGCAGATTTTAGGGGCTCTCTCGGACAATTTGAACGGGGGATGGACTTTTGACATTATGATCGATGAGGCGGCCTTCAAGTCCATCCCCAACTGTCTGGATTTGGGCGACCGGAGAATGCCGGTCATCGTGACCGGTAGAAAACCAATTTGCTGGAGATGTGGAGTGACTGGTCATCTCTCCTCCTCCTGCCCAGGGAAGAAGGCCCCTGGAGCTCCGGTTGCTGGCGACCAAAATCCCCCTTTGGCCGAGACTGTAAAATCCGCGGCGCCTGTAATGGGCCTACCTACGATGCGGACCGGTGGGGAAAATCCCTCGGTTGGGTCTTCGCCCTCATTACCCCGAAAGCCAACGCCTTCCACAAGTGTGGATAAGGAGAAGGATGAGGGGGAATGGCGCGTAGTAGGTAGGGCCAAAGGGAAGATTCAGACAGCGGGGCCTCTGTCCCAGCATGACCCCAGGGAAAAAGTCACCTACAGCCCCATTCCCTCTACTAGCTCTGAGGGCGACGCCTCGGCCTCTTATGAAGAGACTGCCACTTCTACCCAAAAAATGAATGAGCCTAGCTGGAAGAAGATTCTGGACTTAAAAAAATTAAAACAAAAATTGGACGACAAGAGGGCAATGAAGCATAAGTCGCTGGGGGTGCCCTGCCCCTCATCCTCTGCCCCGTCTTCCCCTCCATCTTTTGCTAAACCTCCGCCGCCCAACTCTTTGTCCAACTCCCCCGTAAAGCGAAAACTCGGGCACTCAAGAAAGCCTTCCCCCTTCAAGACCCCTTCAGGCATGACTCCTTCAAACACACCGTCTAGCACTCCTACTCCAACACCTACTCAGACTCCTCAAAAAAAAAAGAAATAGGAGCCCAGACGCTCAGGGTGTGGGGGAAAAGAAAAAAAAACTGAAACCGCCATATCACTCAGGGGAAGACGTCTGCCGCGTATCCCGGGTCCATGCGGAAAATGTGTTCAGCCAGACGAAAAACTCGAGGCCACTAAAAGTTCTGTGGAATTTCCAGAAGTTAAACGGATTGGAAGTGGAAGATCCTGCCAATTTCAAAAAGGCCAGAAGACTATTGACTGTTGTTCGATCGGGCCCGGGTACGCGGGAGATTTGGGGCATGATAGAGGAGGCGAATGCGGCTCTGAAATTGGTGCCCCCAGCGGCTGTATATGAACCCGATTTGGATCCGGCAAAAGTTTGCAGAGGGAGGGTCCCTGTTTTCGTTCACCCTTCCCTTTATAGAGCACTCAAACTTACCTATCCTGCGGACATCGGCGGTCTGTCTCATGGTGATACCGTCGACAATGAGATGGCGTCAGGATCAATGGGACAGGCTGTCGGTGTCCTCACCCCAGCAATGTTCTACTCTGATGGGCGACCCTAATCGATTCGATAATGGCACTCTGGTTAGCTAGTTTGAATGTCCGAGGCCTGAGGTCGGAGTCTCGAAGGGTGAGACTCGTTCGCGACCTTCAGAGCCTCGGTGTGAATATATGTTGTGTGCAAGAGACCCGTTTTTCCTCTCGCGATTATGAAGGCATTCTGTCTAAGGAGTTTACTCTTTATTCAGCATGTTTTGATGGACGCTCGAGGGGTGTCTCTTGGCTGGTGAGCAAGTCTTTGAAGGCTGCGTGTGCTCTTGTCTTCGCAGATCCGGCGGGCAGGCTTTGCGTGCTGGATGCTACCATAAAGGATAAGGCTTTGCGTCTCATTGGGGTTTATGGGCCCAACATCCAGGCTGAGCGACTTGCTTTGTTTCGGCAGATCGAGCCGTTTATGACGACATCACGTCGGTTAATCTTAGCGGGGGATTGGAATGCCGTCCTTGACCCCGATATAGATCGTATAGGGTCAAAATATAAACCGGGTACTAAAAACTGGGGAGTGGAACATTTTCGGGGCTTTGTCGATGGGTTTGATCTTATCGACAGGTACCGGAATGAACACCCTCAGCGGGTAGTGTGGACTTTGACAAATAGTGGCAGCTCGGCTGTAGGTGTGCTTGCGAGCTACCTCGACCGAGTTTTAATTAGGAGAGTCGATGTAGGGCTCTTAGGGTGTCCCAGTTTTCATTATATAGTTTATTCGGATCATAGGCTTGTCCGGGTCCGTGTAAACTTAGATAAGCCTAAGGTTAGGATGACTGGTTACTGGAAATTCAATTGCTCGTTATTTGGCGAGCAGGATTTCCGGGACCAGTTTTTACTAATGCTACAAAGGGAACTGTCGGGGGCTGTGGTGGGAAATGCCTGGTGGGACAAACTTAAATCTAAAATTCGAACGTTTGCTGCCGATTTTAGTCGTCGACTCAGCGTAGATAGAGTAGCGGCGCAAATGGCTTTAGAACAAAGAGTCGATCGGGCTGTGAAATCCCGTGATAGTGGGGAAGTAGTCCTAGCTAAGGCAGAGTTGGCCTCCTTGCTTACCAAGAAGGATCAAGCTCTGGTAGTTAGGGCTAGGTTAAAAAGAATGTCCTCTGAGGCGACGAATATGGCCGCGGAACTGCGTGCAGAGGAAAGTAGGAATGCTTCAAGACGGCATATCGCGAGCGTCACATTGCCGGATGGGCGGACAGTGACTACAAACTCGGGCATATGCGAGGCTTTTCGGGATTACTTTCGGGATCTTTTTACCAGGGAGCCCGGTCTGAGCTCTGCTCAGTTCGACACCTATTTAGCTGACTTTCCCTGCCTTGAGGCAGCTGAAGCGGCTGGGTGCGAGGGTCCCATCACTGAGTCGGAAATCTGGGAAGCGCTGAAAAAGGTTGGCCTGGATAAGTCTCCGGGATTAGATGGTCTTCCTTACGAAGTTTACTTGAGGCAGTCGCCCGTTTTTGTTCCTTTGCTGCAGCTGATCTTCAACAACTGGATGAAGCAGGGGTCTATACCTCAACGCTTCACCAGGGGTGTGATCAAGTTGCTGCGTAAGGGCAAAAGCGGTGGGGATGGGATAGGTAACTTTCGCCCTTTAACGATGTTAAATACAGAGTTAAAGATTTTGGCTAAGGTCTTGGCTAACCGTTTGCAGCTTGTCCTGTCTAGTCTGATTGGCTCCGAGCAGACTTGTTCTGTGAAGGGCAGGACTATTCAGGACAACCTTCATATGGTGCGCCTGATCATCGAGAAAGTCGACAGTGAAGCCGCGCTGATCAATTTAGATCAGTCCAAGGCCTTTGATAGGGTTGACCATCGATTCTTGGAGGCTGTTCTTTCGGCTGCCGGTTTCGGGCCGTACTTTCGCTCCTGGATCCGGCTTATGTATGCGACTCCCGGTGCGCTGGTAGAAGTGAACGGGGTAAGATCGGAACCTTTCGTATTGTCTCGATCTATTCGTCAGGGTTGTCCGCTTTCGCCGATGCTTTACGTTCTTGCGTTGGAACCTTTCCTTCGCAAGTTAAAGGCGAATCCGGTCCTACGCGGAATCTCTTTACCTGGTGCTACCACCTCGGCCAGGTATTCTGCCTATGCTGACGACGTTTCGGTTCTTGTGTCGAGCAGAGCCGAGATTAACGAAGTCAGCAGAGAAATCAGTGGCTATGAGATGGTGACAGGGGCCAAGATCAACCGCGATAAGTCTGTTGGCTTGCGGTTGGGTGCGTGGAAGGGGGTTTCTCTTCCCGGACCATTCAGCTGGACGGACGGGCCGATCAAGATACTCGGCGTCTGGTTCGGTCCTGATATCCAGTTGGATATGAATTGGTCGGAGGTACGAGAGAAGGCCGAGATCGCAATTAATTTGTGGTCTCGGAGGAATCTTTCCTTGAAGGGGAGGGCGGAGGTATGTGTTTCACATATCTACCCGATTCTCCTTTACCGACTCTCGGTACTTCCACTTCCGTCTACCACAGTACTTTCATTAGTACAGCTTTTGTTCTCTTTCTTGTGGAGAGGCAAAGCTCCTAGGGTATGTCGGGAGATCTGTTGCCTTCATCCCTCTGAAGGCGGTCTAGGTATGCCTAGCATTGAGATTCGTCTCGATATGCTTCGCATCGGGTTCCTGGATCGTTTGTGTCGCGATTCGGATGACGGGGGCGCCTTCTGGAAGGAAGACGCCCGTAGATCCTTTCCATCCTTGAGAAGTGTGCACTCGGGCGAGGAGGAGGCTGGCCGTTTGCCTCGTGCCGAGTGCTCCTTCTACCGTGAATGTCGTCTGGCTCTGAAACACCTCTTACGGGCGACGGTTGGCCTCCACAACGTCCAGGCGTTGTCTCGTAGGGCATTATATCAGGTGGTAGTCAGGGGGTCCGTTCATGATGATTTGATTGACGAGCTCGGTCTTACGAAGCAGGAGGCTCGCTCAATCTGGCCTTGGGCTTCCGGGTTGAAATGTCTCAACAACGATGAGGCATCCCTCACCTGGCTGGTGATACGTGGGGCCCTCTGGGTCGGCAAAAGACTTTGCGCAGCGGGTTTGGAGAAATATCCAAACTGCCGACGTTGTGAGGGGGAAGTCGAGACCCTTGGTCACGTCTTCTTTCATTGCAAGTCGGTAGCACCATTGTGTAAGTTTGTTGAAGGTCTCATGGTTCGCATGTTGCAGGGAAAGTTTTTCGTCCTCGAGGCCGCTTCTGTTTGTAGCAATGTGGCCCCGTCGTTAACAAAGTCTGAACTTTATGTGTTCCACTGCTTGCTAGGAGTTATGAGAGTCGTGATTTGGGTGACACGTCAGAAGGGATTCTATGGAGGTGAGAAGTTCACTTCTTCCCTACTAATCTTGTACTTTAAGCATCAGCTTAAAGTCAAGATTAGGACGGAAAGGTGGCGACTCTCTTCATCAGAATTCGGCAAAAGGTGGGTAAATCTTGCGCGAATGTGTAGAGTGAGAGGAGCTGACCTAGAGTGGCACTTGGACCTCGGTTAGGTGCAGGATTTCGTCCCTCATGGGTTGAACAGAAGCAACCCGTCCCGGTATTAGACTAGTTAGGTTTAAATTTGAATTTTTAGTTTCGCGTTTCTGGTTAACTTAGCTAGGGTATGTATGCTCATTAGCCCCCTCTTTTTTTTTCTGTCCCTATTTTTCTTTAGTTTAATTCCCCCTCCCCTCCCTCGTTAGGTGGTCAGTGACGTCAGTTCTCTGGTGGTTGCGGGATGACTTTCGTTTCGTGTGTGTGTTTTTCGTAGTTGTTAGTGTGTCTAAATGAGTGTGTGCCTGTGTGAGTGATTTTGGAAGGATGACTGTGTTTTACTTTTTATAATCTCGCAATTTTTTCGTCCAGTTAACTGATGTTACTGCCACATTTAGGTACTGTGGGGTTTTTTATTACTAATCTTATTTTGTTTTGTTTTACTTGTATATATTATTATTGCACATTGTAAATAATCATTGGGGTTTTTTAAATTGTTATTCCCCCCCCCCCACAGAATTTAAATTGTACATATGGGGACTAGTTAGAATTTCATAGAGAATTTGAGGAATTATGGTGGATGTAGTAAGAAAGGTATGGAAGAATGTGTTGTTTTGGTGCTAGGACTATTGTTGGTATGTTTGGGTCAGTGTTTGTGACTAGCTAAGTTTTATTTAAGACAGTTGATGACCGTCCTTCCCCAACCCCCCTTTTTGGGCCTTGTGCCACATTTTGTATATATTTTTATATACAAATAAATATCGTCAGCAATTCACTCTCAGAGAGATTTCTACAGAGATCCACGCGTGTCTACATCTTGACTTAAAGGACTTTTCGCGCGTCAACACCTGACTCAACCTTCAACCTCTTTCTCTCTCTCTCTCTGAAATCTTTGTACGTTTCTAAAAAAGTGTTATCTACACTACTAAACAGAAACTGCTACTTAAGCATTAATAAAAAAATACAGTCCAAGGTGAATAACTCTGCCAAAACAAGAACATACAAAATTCAGCAAAAAATCTCGCAACTACATTACTTTAAAATTTATCTCTCGATAAATTTTCCTTAAATTTTTATGTGAATACTTTTCCTAAACAAAGGAACATTCCAGAACTTTGAGTTCATAAAATACTTAATTCAACTTTTCTTCAAACATTTAAGTATTTAACTGAAACACAACTTTTTCCAAAATTGTATTATAATTTATTTGTACATAAATATTCAATGTTTGTTTCTAATTGAATTCACGACTACCTTTGTTTCTTTGTTCAATATTGCCTTTGAGATTTATTCAATTTGTATTGTCTACGCTTAAATTGTTGTGATTAATATGAAGAACATGCTTTTCACGTTTATTATCACAAACCTAAAACCCTTCTGATTTCACACTAATTCATAGCAATCCCAACAAGTTGATCGGAGCACCTGCAGTTCGTACCAGTGCATACAAGCGCATTCACACTTGAGAAGCTTCGGAGTTCGTTTATTTGTCACAAAAGTCGAGTGCGTCTACGAAATTCGGGCTTCTGCTTCCATATACACCTTAGCTGCCATGGGTGAAACATGTCAGCCATACGGCTCTATTGTTTTGTTTGTAGTCGTGTAAAAAACCCTAAAAACACACGCCAAGTACGGCGACCCCGGTCGGTTTTCATAAGCTCTCAGCCGTGATGTTGACTGCGACTGAAGAGAAGGCACTTCTCCATTGCAATTGAGGCGCTCGGTCGTACGGCGACCCCGGTCTGGTTTCATGAGCTCTCAGCCGTGATGTTGACTGCGACTGAAGAGAAGGCACTTTTTCATTGCAATTGAGGCACTCGGCCGTACGGCGACCCCGGTCCGGTTCCATGAGCTCTCAGCGTGATGTTGACTGCGACTGAAGAGATGGCACTTCTCCATTGCAGTTACGATGCTCGGCCTTACAGCTGCCCCCGTTGCGGTTTTAAGGACTCTCAGCCGCGATGTAGATAGTGACAGATCAGATAAAGGAAGTTATATCACAGAAATTTTCTTACCATGACACCCTGTCACTATTCGCTCTTGTCTCGGTTTTACGGTTCTGCTTTGTGGTTGTGGCAGCGCCGTCTATTGGGCATAAGACGCGTCTTTTAGTTAGACAAGCGGTTTGTTTGTGATTGCGCACGGCACATACTTTATGTCTATGGCTTCCTCACGGCACGTTTTCCCTTCAATCCCTATGTATGTTGCAACTGAATCCTGGTTTCTTGACTACTTACCACAAGTGCTTCCAGTAATGCTTAACGGTCCAATTGGTTAAAGAAAGCAGTAACTGTTGCCTGCTTTTACTCACAGATGTCTTAGTAATGGCAAATGACTGATGCTACAACGGCTTTTCGTTACTTCCTTCGATACCTTCGAATACTTGGGCCTGCATGATGTCTGCTTAAACTTTTTGGAAATTTTTGTTGACCGAGATTTAACATAAGTGTGAGAGGTCACCTTTCAGTGACTTCGGTGGTGAGATTCTTGTTTTGAGTGTTTTTTGGAAATCTTTGTTGACAGAGATTTAACATGAGGTAAGAAGAGGGCTTGCAACGACTTCGGTATTTGAGATGATATGTTGTTTTAATGTCTGGGGTCGGTGGCCTGTGGACAGGGCGGGCGGAAAATTTATGGCCCCATTGTCATGGAATTTGGCAGCTGAAAGCGAGTCCTTTGTATCAGAAGATTTTGTCTTCAGTCAGAGTTTTGTCGTCGGACGATACGGACGTCCCTATTCTGGCTCCGTGGTGAACTACTATAGTTGGCCACGTAAATTAATGTTACCTTAAATAGTTCGAATTATAGTATCGAATTATTTGCCTTTAAATATTATAGAATTAATTTATTTAGCTTTTAATAGCTATATTACTGATTAGTTTATGGATGGGAACAGGGGAGAGTGAGTTTACGCATCGAAGGCTTTGTTGGAAGATTTAATTGGCTTCGGTAGAATTCCGTAGCTAATATTCGTTTATATTTGAAAAACTTTGAAGAGAAGAATTTAACTGGCTTCGGTAGAATTCCGTAGCTAAGATTTGATTTGTTTATATTTGAAAATCTTTAAAGAGAAGATTTGTTCAGCTTCGGTAGAATTCCGTAGCTACGATTTGTTTATTTGAGAATCTTTGAAAAAAAGATTTTGTGAGCTTCGGTAGAATTCCGTAGCAAAGATTTGTGAAATTTGGAAGAAAAGATTTGGTTAGCTTCGGTAGAATTCCGAAGCTAAAAGAAGTAATTTTATTCCCTAGAAGGGGAATTGTTTCATTTGATTTGTTTGTTGATTCGGAGAATCAACGTTTTTATTTGTTTGACGGAGTCAATCGATGCCAGGAATTCCGCCCCTGTTCACGTTCTTTATATTAAAATAAGATTTAAAAGAATAAGATTTAAATGAATTCCAAAGCTAAAGTTTTAACATATTTTGAAAGATATGCTTCATGGAATAAGTTTTTAAGATCCTAGACTAGGTTAGGATTTGTGTTTTTTCAATTTACCATTTCAGCTCCAGAGGAAGTGAAAAAGAGTCTCATAGAAAGAAAAGAAAATATTTGAAGAAAGAAGACACAAACAGAAGAAATTGAATTGATTGTAAAAAAAGAAAATGCTTTAACAATATTGTTTGTTGTAAAGAAAAAGTTGAATGATGTTTGCGTTGTCTACTTGCTGACAACATTGTTTTGTAAGTAAAAATCCTTTTGTTCATTTTTGTTTGTTACCCACGTAGCATATATGGACCAATATGCATGTAATTATGATTTGTTGAAATAAATGTTTGGTTTGTGAACACTAACGGTATAGTTGTTTATAATATCGTCCGCTTCATTGAGTGGGTTTGTTGTTGATTTCCTTTGAAGAAGCCGAGAAAGAAATCGGCAGTTTGGTCCTGTGTGTTGGTGTATTAAATTGAAATTTAAATTTAAATATATTGATTTAAGATCGTATGCGGGTAAAGTTTAAGTTTGATTGACGGTTTAATTTTTCGTTTAAGTTTGGGTTTTTGACATTAACCTTCACACTGACGCACAGGAGACACGATCTTTCTTTAGAGAAAGTTTTATATTTTCTCCACTTTATTTCTTCTTCAATCTTCAATTTTTATTTTTATTTTTTTATATTTTTTTTTTTTCACAACTTTGTGTGTATTGCGTTTCAACGTTTTGTAGAAACTTAGTTCCTGTCGACTTACAAAGCACATCTTTCAAAGCAACAGCCGTCCCCAACTCTTACTGTTACATCTCCGGGCAACGCCGGGTTCTACTGCTAGTGTTTAATAAAATCCATGAAAATGGAAAAGTTCAAAGACAAAACACACATTGAGGTATGTTTAAAACACCTTGAAAAGGGGAAGGTTCATAGACAAGTCACATATTGAGGTGTGTTTAATAAAAGTAAAACCCCTTGAAAGGGAAAAAATTAGTATCTTGGTTTCATTGTAGAATCTACATCAGAGAAACAGGAAATGTATCAAATGGACCAGAAAATATTATACAGTGTTTATTCATTTACTAAATTTAACTCAGTCTAATAATTAGACTGGTACACGAACAAACTCTTCTTACACTACGTGCACAAGCATGAATAATGCAGCTCAGCACAAAATGTGGCGGGAAATATACTTTAATGCAGTAGGTCTTAGATACGAACATATGAAATATAGAAAAAGACACAAAACAAAAGTTACAACAATCATAATTAAAGACAAACTTTTTAAGTCAACAAATTGCAAAATTTGAAAACTATGTCAGAGTTTCGTAAATGAATCAACCAATGAAAAGGAAGGCAGAAGTCAGAGGTTATTAATGACGTCAAACTCCCGGCATCTTTTATTCTTACACGTTGTTTGTTTCACTTTGCATGTATTGGATACCACGTAAATACTCTGTAAATTGTGGCTGGAAATATATTTCATATTGTTTAAAGACTACTCATAGTGGTACTTAAAAAAACACTAAATTATTCCAACGTTATTATCCCTTAATGCAAAATTTAGTGATAAAAACATCTGAAAAATCAAACGATCATCGATCTTAGCATCATTAAGTGGAATTTTTTGTCTTGCAGTGACAAGAAATGATTGATGGCAGTTCTGTAATTTCAAGGTATAACAATACATTTTTCCTAAATCGTACTTTATAAAATTAAATAACACTAACAGCTTCTTTCGGATGTGTTTTATTTATTTATTTTTACTTTTTTTCTCTGAGTTTTCTATGCTAAGTTTGTGGGGTTTTTTTGTTGTTTTTTTTTTAACTAAAGAAAAACCCTTTCTCGTGTGTGTAATGTAACCTGTGCTTTTTACTTTTTGGGAACTTATTTTTCTATTACGTTTAATGCTTCAAAAAAATTTTTTTTGTATGTGTGTAGTTCTTGGAATCGTGTCTGATTTTTTTTTTTTTTTTTAAATTGTTAAAGATGGAACGCTGGTATTGGAGGTTGGTTTAGTTTACTAATTACTTGAATTACTTATTTTTACTACTACCGGATTGTATCTTTTTATACTCACAATGTGTTGATTATCCTAAGGTTGCCTTCTTAATTTGTGCGTTTTGTTTACTTAGTTTTCTCTGCTGTGAAAAGCTTGCATGCAAGCTTTTCACACCATTTTTTTCATAATTTGAGTTAATTTCTTTTTATTAACATGAACTCTACTTAGCAAGAATATTGTGGGTGATTAACTTAATTGTTAACTCGAACTGTGATAATAGAAGTTTGATTCTGCGATTTAATATTCCCTTCTATTTGCTTCCTCTGCGTAATTTTTGTAATTGATTATACTTGATTTTCACATTTTAAATTTGAAACTCATAAAGGCGAATTAAATATTGAAATTGAATTTTATTTTTATCATTTGTTTTGAGTAACACTAAAAGATAGCGTGAATGCAATGGAACCTTAATTTTCATTGTTTGACTGCTTTTTCTAGAAAAACTTACGGCCGGATAGGTCCTTTTTTTTTTTTTCTTTCTTTCTTTCAAGCCCAAATTCAAAGTGTCTCCATACAAAACAACAGCTGGTGTAAAATACTTTTATTTTCAAATCGACAAAGTAAAAATGGTTGTAGTTCAAAATATATAGAATCATAGCAAAACAAATGTTTCAGAAATTTGTAAATTGGACAGTAGTTTCTTTTAATTAATCTAAACATCACAGCTGCTTTTTCACTTTCCTACATTTTTTTTGTAGGATTTTAAATTTAAATCTGCAATTAAAAATATAAACTAATTGATTAAATAAAGGCAACGGTTTTTATAGTCTTCTGCACTTACGTTTGCATGATTGTTGCTGAAATTATTAAAATTTTAATTATCTGGATTAACTACTGCGATGTACTGTTTCTGTTGTCGCTAGTTTTTTTAATCGAGAGCTGCACGTGGTTTGAGGATGAGTAATAAGTTTCTAAACCACGTGCAGCTCTAAACTTACTTTTTTCAACAAATTTGAACTTTTTTTCCTTAAATTTGCTTAGTTGATTTTTTCTTTCTTATTTAATTTTATTTTCCGCTTATAGTTTAGCTTTTCTTTTTTTTTTTTTTTTTACTGTTCAATTTGTCGTGGCAATTTTCTGCAGATATTTGTTGCTTTCTAAATATGGCTGACCGGCCACTAAAACCGAAATCATTTCTTACCTATAATGCAGTTTGCTTTTCTAAGTTTTAATAATGTAACTGAAAAATATTAAAGTGCTATAGTTTAATTAATTCTGATTAGTTGGTAAACAATTTAGCCAGCGTTTCTTAAAAACATTTCTTTTTTTTAATTTAGCGTTGTTGTTTATTGCTTTTTACATCCTCAAATAAGTTTATGTATTTTAAACCTACTAGTCGTTAGTCTTTAAAAAATATTAATCTACTTAGGATTTGAAATATTTCTCATTTTTTCCTCGAAGGGACCTTCACAGCACAATTCAAAATCAGTTTTTTTTAAATTTTTGGTAGCAGTGGTTCTATGAGCCTTAGATTTTCAATTATTGATTGACCCATAATATTCAATAAGTATTTTTCTGAATCTCCTACACTTCACCTTCCATAATTTTTATGACATTTACTTTATTAGTTTAAGGACGTAGCAAATTAATCATAATTACAAAAATTACTATTCTGAATCCTTAATTGAGTTGTCTCCATTGAATTATTTTTAATTTTTGAAGCATCGAAACACGTGCTTCTTAATTTTTTTTATTAGTATTTCTTTTTACATGCAATTTTCAGGTCGTTATTATGATTTCGTTATCATAGTACTGACAGATTTGAGTAAAAAAAAAAAAAAAACTTATTCTACGATCGTTCATTATTTATCTGAAAGTTGCGATAAACAGTGAAATTATGGCGAGAAAAATTGTCAAAGTTTCATTTAAGAAACTCAAAAAATCATACGTGTATTTTGAGTCAAAATAATACGCGTATGATGATTTTTATTTTTTAGTTATGCTAGATTACAATATGTTCTTTTTTTTATAAAGTGACTTGTTTAACGGACATTAAAATAGATTTTCCAAAGTTACACGGTGCACTTGACGTATAAAGAAACTAGCATCATACTAATTGTCATATGAAAACGTTATTTGCCGCAAAAAATTACAAATGTGTATTGAGATTTTCAAAATACTTATTATTACAAATCTTTTTTATTTGTGTATTGTAAACTTCTATTTATCTCCCTTTAAACATGATAGTCGCGTGGAATTTTGACTATTTTTCCAGAAATCTCTTCAAATTATTTGTGGTGGTTAATTTACGTACAAAAATTGATTTATGGTACAATTCTCAGTTTTGATTGGATATTGAATTATTCGGGAACAATGTTTAATTCACATTTTTAAGTTTAAATATTGGTCTATTGTGCTATTTATTTCTGAAATGAAATGCTAAACAATGCGAGATTTATTACCATATTCACGACGTCTAGGCCGTTGTACGCGGCAGTCTTCAGGTTATTGAAATTTCGAACTGAACCCTTTTTCTTCCACTGGGGTAGATCGCTCTAGTTCCACGTGCCATGCCTCATCCTTATGTCTCAGTTATCCCCCTTTAACCCAATCCAAGTTTTTGTTCACTGCACTAGTCAGGTATTGCACTCACAACTCTTTGGGTCAAGTCACTGGATCCAACCAATACTTATCCACTAGACCATGTGTCCTTGAGGAAGAAGGCCAGAGCATACAACAGTCGAAATGTCATGAATATAGCAATAAAGATGAGGACAACAATCCAAACAATGTAAATAATTACAAGACTTCATCTCAGAAATATAGATATTAAATTCGAATTTTTAATCTTTTACTCCAAATGTATGAAGAAACATGAGTATTTTGTTTCAAAGTGGAATGGATAAAAAAATTGATGACCAGTATGAATATGAAAATTCTCATTGATTTTACTTTTGTTTCATGATTCGATAATTTTAATTGCTTGAAATTTAAAATTATGCAATTTATTATCAAGTTGCTGCAATAATGTATGTTTTAGATAGTTTAAGCAAGGAAAGCTGATTGGTTGTGAGTTTATTGTATAGTGTAAAAATTGAACTAATTCATGACTCATTTCAAAGAAAAAGGAAATGCTTGTTTATTTTTCAGAAATAATTTCTTTTACTTCATAAAATAAGTTATAACCTAAGGTTATACATTTTAAAATGATTAAAAATATTTGAAGTTTTTAATTTTTTTTAAACTTAATTGCAAGCTTAACTTTTATATTTCCATTTAAAATAGTTTTTCAAAGTACTGTATTCCAAACTGAATTTAAATTGATTGGAATTTTTTTTTTAATTTGCTAAAATCAACAATATGGACAAAATCTGTCAATACAGCATTATTCTCCTTATTAAAAAGTTTTTCAAAAATAAGATACTTGTCTTAGTTTTCTGAAATTTTATTTGAGAAAGATGAACTTCTTTAAAGCTTAATCTGGATTAAAACATTACTTTTGGTTTAAAATATCAAAGCTTTATTAACATGGAAGTGGATGATTTTTATGAGGTGTTGATACATTTATTGATAACCCGTTTGCAAGATTTATGGTAAGAATTTGTAGTAAAATTACTTGATGAATACCACATTGAACTTGGTAGGGGGTCCTATTTGACAAAAAATAAAACTGATTTAATTTCTCCAAGGACTTTTTCTTATAACCAATATAAACATTAAGTGCTACAAAAATGAAATTTTATAAAATTAAATAAGTCTGGGGTAACAGATGTTTTTAAAAAAAAAAGTTTCTAAAATAATTTCATTTGTGAATAAGTCCTGAAAGTTTCATTAAAACCTGGCAATTATCTTATTTTTGCAAGAATTTCCAAATCAATGTTGTCTTTTTTTCACCATAAAGACTCAAATTTCCCATACTAATTTTTGGTTTCCTTCCCCCTTTAACACAAAAGCAATGTTTAATGAAAATTTTGATGGTTTTAAAAAGGATTAAAAATAACTTTTTTATCAAAAAATCCTTTGGTAAGTAGACTGTTCTATCTATTGGAAGAGCTTCTTGCTTGGTCAAACCAAGAATTTTTCTGTACCTCTTTATAATTGGACTAATTTTACAAGATTCTCTTCAATCCATACAGTTTACATCAAGATTTTGATGATAAAACTAAGTTTTGGGCATATTTTTTTATGTATGCTCATTTTGTAGCAAATCTTTGGAAGTTCTTTTTCTGAAGGCCTAAATAAGCATGTCTATTCTAAAGTTTTAATGATTATGAAAGGAAGTTTATATTTGCCAAAAAAGTAAACTTCAAACCTATTTAAACAAATCTGATACACCACAAAAGTGTTTAATCTCTGAATATTAACAGAAATATCTAGACATTATTGCTATTTTTATTTTGAAATATCAACATAAAACATCTCACATTTTTCAAAGTGTTTTCCCAGATTTCACTGAAAAATCAGATGATATCCAATTCATCAGTGTAGAAAGTCTTTTTAATATTGATAGATTCCATAAGTTTAATAATTTGTCCAAATCTTTATTTTGGAAGGAAATGTTTTTGTTGATAGTGAGGTTAGCACAATTTGGTTAAAGGCTACTATTTCATACTTTATCAATAAAATATACCCAAAAGCATTTTTACCTTTGAATACTATTTTTTTTCTTATTTGCTGAAAATCTGTAGATGTAGTGTTCTTCATAGATAACTTTATTTTGGACAAAGTTACTGAGCCTTTTCTGACTTTTTTTTTTTTTTCTCTTTCCTATTTATTTTATGAGAATGTCTACCGTTTTTGTTTCCACCATTTCTTTTGTAAGACAGATTTTATTACTTTTCATATATATTATATTTTGATAGTGTTTGGAGTATGGATAATTCATTGCCAGATGTGTCGGACATATTTGCCTTTAGCCAGTTAGATCTCATTGAATCTGACTGGAGTCAAGGAAGAGAATTTGAAAACCGGTAAGAGTTTTTAATTTTTTTAAAAAAAAATTTTTCTCTATGATGTTAGAAATTCCGTTACCTTTTGCAATCTCCCTTACTGTTGTTGTTGTTGGTTTTTTTAAGTATTCTCTAATTGGGGCTCTTTTCTATTGCATTACTATCTAGAAAGGCTGGGGCTCATTCTATTAATTTGGTGTTTTTAGAATCTTTTTCAGTATTGTCTTAAATGAATAATACACATAGCTTAAAATTTCTTGGTTGTGTCCAGTAGCAATCGGTTCTCGTGGGCTTAGTTGAACTTACATGTTTCTCTTGAAGGATAGTAGCTTGTTGCTTTTATGTCCTTTTAGAATTTCTTAATATTCTACATTTTTTTTCTGTTTACACCACTAGTTTCTGTAAATATTTTCTTCCTGATTAATACACTTTTTAATTTTTCTCAATTCTCTAATGCACACTTTTTTATTTTTCTGATATTTCTTTTATGATCTCTCAACTTTGCAATTTCCAAATTTCTGTTCTCATTTTTCAGTGAAATTAATCAGTTATTTAGAATCTCCTCTTTTGAGGCTCTTTCTTACAGCATATTGCAATGTTCGTATATTTAAAATTAAAAAATAACTATTATATTTATGAACAACCCTCAAATTGCATAATGTTGTACCACCAAATAAGTTATTTTACTGATAATTAATAAAATCAGTAAAATCCTCAATTTCAAACTGGTACCAGTGGAAGAATTGTACAACTGAGTGATTAGGTTGGCTCTGTGCTTTTGTTGAATCAATTATTCAGTACTTGATAGAAAATCTTAGTAAGCTTTATTCCGGTTTGAGGGGATTTTAAAAATGTCCTACAAGTCATTTAAAAACAAAAACAAACGGTGTTAATCTAAAACTGTACATACTCTGGTCACTATCTGAAAACATTTTAAATAATTCTGTCTGTATTTCTTTAACATTTTATACCATTGGCTTGCAAAGTAGACTTCTATTTATTGGAAGGGCTTCTTGGTCAAACCAAAAATTTTTCAGTACCTCTTTATAATTGGACTAATTTTACAAAATTCTTTTCAATCCATACATTTTACGTCAATTGCTTCTACTCATAAACTCACTGATAATAAATCGGTAACTTTGAAAAAGGGTCACAATAATTTTATTAAACTGACTTGTAAGTGAAAGAAAGTTTTAAGTTGATGCCTGAAAATTTTCTTGTTGATCAACTCTGTTTTATGTCAGAATTTCTTTGAGGTGATGTATGTTTTGTTTTTTTTTATTTAAACTCATACCTATCTTGATTGTTATACACACAACATTTTAACAGTTGTATTCCCAATTCAGGTGCCTATCATTTTTCAGCATGTGAAACAAAATAACTCTGAATTGAATAAAGGGTTCCATTCAAAATTCTGCTAAGATTACTGAGCATGACAATGGAAACCAAACTCTGAGAATCAAGATTAGGTATCTTCAATAATTTGCTGAAAAAACAGCATAGCATGATGAAAAAAGGCTCCAAATTTAATCAAAGTTTTATCAAAATTAAGAGAAGAGACCAAAGTATATTATAAAATTTTTTTATCCTTTCTAGCAGATTAGAAATTTTGGTCAAAATATTTTTCTTTCTGTTGAAAAGCATTAATTTGGAAATTCTTGCAAAAATCAAATAATTGTTTGATTTTAGCGAAACTTTCAGAACTTATTCACAAATGAATGAAATTCTCTTAGGAATGTTTGTTTTTTTTTTTTATTATTTTTGTTTTTTTTTATAGAAAGCCATGGGAAAATTCTTTTACCATGTGGCACATTTTTTTTACTTTTTTTGGAGATAATGATTTTTACTCATACAAGTCTTACTAATTAACCCATAGGTGGGAGGAGAAGAGGTGGATTCATACCTTTCCCAAGGGTATTTGCATGCAAGTGAATATAACATTCAACTGAAATTGAACTCTGGTCTCCTTCCAATTTGTAGCATTGTAGTTATCCACTACACCATCCACACATCCAAGCTTACAGCACCTGGTATTTCCAAGCAGTCACTCATCTAGGTACTGAGCAGGTGTCTGTTGTGATAAAAAATATGCTGTTACAACTGGAAAAATTGAGCTATAGCAGCTCAATGGGCAGTTTTGAACAAAGATCATGGTATCACCTGGTATTTCAATAGAATGTAAAAAAGCATCAATGCCAGAATTTACCCAAAAAGATACCTTATTTGGGCCATACTGATCTAAACTTATTTACAAATGAGTCATTAATATGAAGCTAGCATGGGGGGGGGGATCATACCCAAGAAAATTTTACAAAAAATTGGCTATTTTTTCTTTAAAAGATGCATTGCAATATGCAGTTTTATTTTTGTCAACACATGACACAAAATGGTACACAATTTTTCACAAGACACTGATTAAAAACAAATGCTTCTCTTGAATGCACCATGAATTTAGAAGGGCATTTAGCAGATATAGGCACATTGTTCTCTCAAAAGCTTCAAAGTTAGAGTAATTGGGGATTTGTTAGAAGCCAAATAGCAAATAAAAGTATACCCAACCTTGAAATTTAAGGACTTTTCTGAAATTTCCAATTTTGCACTGTTTGCCTTACAATCAGGATGTGAAAGCTATGTTTGAGAACAGTTGTTATTTTGTATGAATTCAGTACTTTTAATTTTTTTTTCAATCTCAGATGATTCCAAAATTTCAAATTAAGCATGAGGGAATTGCCTATTCACTAAGGCATCATTCTCAGTAGGAACAATAGATTTCTCAGCCTGACATGGTTGGCTGGCAGATCTTGCAGACAGGTTTTGATTTTGTTCTTTTGATTTACAACAGGTATTGATGACAACCACATTCTTATTGTGTCAACAAGATTGTCTTTCTTAAAATTTTGGTATGCATATTTCTTAAAATAATTGCATCCTTCAATGCAAGACTCCTGGGCACTTGGACCAGATCCACCACTGAACTTAACAAGCTCCCTTTATGAAATGTTTGTCCATGGACCAGAGATGTTTTTATTCACCACATATTTAGTTTTGGGGAAGACAATCCTATAAGTATGTGCAGAAAGACCTGTATTTCTCCTTATGTACCTTGTAGTTAAGACATGAATTGCATTATCACAGAGATACTAGCCAAAGTACTTGAAAATATCTTTATAATTATCTGAAAAATCTGAGATAATGACCACTCTTCTAGAATGTAAAAATTCTCACAGCGTTGCCAGTTACGGTAGTACCGCCATTCCTAGTTTTGGCAGGAACCAATGTTTGTTTTTTTTCATTTTCTGTTTTGTTGCCATCAGTAATGCAATGCTGTGATGGACCCTCAGGCCAATCATGAACAAAGGCTTAAACGTGCATGCAAGATGTGAAAAAAGAAAACTTGATCAGTTTGTCACTTCTTGATTGACATCATAATCATGACCATTTATTTTTTCTTTGCTGATACTGCAAAGATAACACAGTAAGCTCTACCAGTGCCCACATATACATCTGTTGCCTTTCAATCATATAAGAGGAAACTTCAACTGACAATTAGTGGTATCCCAAACACTGCAAAAAATCGTGTCACAAGAGTGAATTTCCCCTTGCATCCCAAAATTGGTTTCAGGTTTACTTTTGACCTGTTGTGTGTGTGTTTTTTTTTTTGTTTTTTTTCCCCCTATTGTCATATTCACTTCTGTGGCTGATTTTACATGGTGCAAGTATATTTAAAATGCACACTTTAAATAATTTACTTGTGTGTGCATTTTCACCATTCTATGGGAACTTATACCACCAGCTTATCCATTGGGAATTGTGAAAATTTTAAATTGTTTACAATTTTTAAAATATCAATTTTAGTATTTGTTACTATGAACATTATATTCAGTGGGTACATGTGATTAATGTGAACCAGCCTTTAGATTGAGAAGTCCTAATTGTTGATAGATGTAATAGGAAATTGATCTTTTTTAATGACATTTTTGTTTTGTAAATGTCTTGACAAAGGGACATTTTATTAGGTTTTAATAAAACTGCTTCAAACTAGTGAAGAATTCTGAAGTGAGTTGGATAGAAAAAAATTTTTTAAGGCAGTTTATTTGTTAAAATGTAGGAAGGTACTTTGAAGAAATTTTATGCTGCCCACTGTCCTGTTGGGAAATTTGTCCCCTCCCTAATATTTTAGGAGCAGCTTATGCTAAAATATTAGGGAGCTGTTTTAGTCAAACACTGCCCAAGTTTTTAATTGGGTAAGTTTCCTTGTCCAATGGGAATTAATCATGCAGCTGGTTTACTCGAGACAACTCTTTTAAGCTTATACTCGGAGGATACCAAGTAAGTTATCAGAATTATTGCTGGTGGGTAGTCAGTTTGTTTCTGAAATTTCAGTAAGTACCTTTGCACTAAAATGGTGGTTCAGTTATTTTAACTATTCTTGGTCCCCACTTTTTATTTTGATCATGTTCTTGAATCTTTGTCTAATTGAGTACTAATTACCAACTATGTTTTCTGGCAGGGGTGGCTGGACAGGTTTCTGTATCTTGAGTTTTCAAGCTTAATAGTTACTTTAATTTTTAATTTCTATCT
This sequence comes from Acanthosepion esculentum, assembly GCA_964036315.1. Lineage (NCBI taxonomy): Eukaryota > Metazoa > Mollusca > Cephalopoda > Sepiida > Sepiidae > Acanthosepion > Acanthosepion esculentum. The sequence goes on from OZ038514.1 coordinate 27,464,670, forward strand.
AGGCTATTTTATTTAGCATGTTATCCATTCTCTGTTGCTAGTTGTCACAAATGCAAGTTTCTGGAACTCATTCTGTTATATAGTTATCAGAGGTCAACCAAGTTTTGTGATTCTTTACTCTTTAAGGAGCCAGTTATGGAGGATTTGATTATAACTGTTTTTTTTTTAATTATTGCTCTAGATTGGTATTGAACACTTAATTAGCAGAAATTGTTCTCATTAACATGTATAGCATTTTTACATCACATACAATAGCATTCATAGATATATAATTAAGAGTGATTGAGACCAGCTACTATAGTTTCATCATAACCTAAAATCCCAAAGAGTTGGTAAGCTGATCTGAATTTTAAACCCCTCTTAATCCCCACTGCACCCACAGTGTCAGCGCAGTAACAAAATAAAAAATTAAATTAAATAATCAACATGTGAAGACAATTGTGAGAAAGTCATGAAGTGCAGACAGTTTGGCAAATGTTCCTTTGCACAAAAAGGTTGGTCATCTGCAGTTATTAAAAAAAACTTTTGTATCCATTACATATCCATCAAGATTTCAAATCATATAGAATTACTAAAAATATTTCCATTTTAAAATGTTTTTCATCTCACAAATCCATCCAAATGTGTCTAAATGCCCCCCCCCCCAAAAAAAACCCACTTACCTGTGACTTCTTTTTTGTACTTGTTTTATGTGTGGTTTTACTGCTGATGGATGTAAGTCTGTGGTTTTTCAAATATCTTTGAATTAACTTTATATATATATTGAAATTATGGTATGTTCTGTCCAAGGTCTAGACTTCAGTGTAACCTACTCTCCTTGAAAGATCATCAGCAAATATGTTAAGAGAAGGAAACCAATGACAGTGACTGGTTTTATGTTCAAAGCTGCATGATGACTGGGACAAATTATTAAAGTCCTGTTCAGAAATAATTAAAAACTTATAGATATCATTAATATTCTGTATCGGTTCAAACCAATGTTAATTTATCAGTGTACTTGCAATTTTGTTCTCTAATTTTGGGAATTTCATTATCCTAAATTCTTTTTATGCAAATTTACCAAATTATGAAGAAAAGGTTTATAAGAATAATTACTGCAATTTTTAAAATAGCTCAGTCTGTAGAATTTGAAATTTTTATTTATTACACACTTGTTTTCTAATAGTGGACATTAGTCTCTTTCAGTCCAACTTTCATCAATTCGACATTAGCAATACTTTTAGAGGCACATAAAGTTGTTGCAAATTTTATTTGTAAAATTGAAAAAATATATTGGTGCAAATTTTAAGTTGAAAAATGTTTTTTCATTTTCAGTATTCATATTAATGCATAAAAGTGTAAACATTTTTAATTATCATGACACCAACTATAATTAATATATTTTTCTTTGCTTTTAATTGTTTCTTCAGTCTTTAAGAAAAGCCAACATTTGAGGTCAGTATATTTTAAAATTTAGTGTTATGTGTCTGAAGTGAGGGAGTAATTTAAAAAACATTTTTTTTTTTTACTCATTTCTATATTTTTCTTTTTGACTATGCCTTTTCATTAAAAAAATTTAGAGAAGGAATATACTTTTGGAAAATAAGATTAGCTATGTCTGGCTATGTTTTTGATTGAATTTATTGATCAAGGTTTATTAATTTTAATCTATAATTGATATAATTAAAAAGAATTAGGATCAAGGCATTTTTTAATTGTATGGAATTATATCATGACTTGAGGTTTGAATAATTTATATCACAACTTGTGATTTCTGAGATTTAGAATTGTAAAGGTTGCTGTGGATGGTAAGTTTGAAAATACAAAATTTCTCTAATGAGTATGAACAATTTTTTTTTTTTTTTTTTTTTTTCTGTAATTGAAAAGGTTTATTTGATCATGATCATTTTTCAGTTTTGGTGCAAATGAACTTGAATATTCAGAGGAATGTGATAGGCTCTTTAATTTTGGTTTGGACTCTCAAAGTTTGAATGCTAATTTATTGGATGCAGAAATCGGCGTTCCATCTGTACAGAACAATTATTTGTATGAAATTGAGTCCAGTAAGTATATAAACTTTTTGCTTTGATCAGATTTTTTTTTTTTTTTTAATATTAAAAGAAAAACATTTGATAATTTGCAATACATATACCAAACTTAGTTACATTAGAAAAACTTTTTGAGTTAATTTGCTTTAAAAGAAAATGGGGGCGCATACTTGTCATTAAAAAAATGTTTTTCATACATGATGCTATTTACAACTTAACTATGGCTGAAAATTTTACAGAAAATATTGTTATCAAGATACTCAAGTCAATGGTTCCCAAACTTTTTGGGTTACCACCCCCTTGTGTACCAAAACACAGCACTGACATATTACAGCACTGAAACCTTATTCCACTAAATATTATTATGTAAGGCAATACAGTACATTTCAACACCAAAATGCTTGGTAGCAGCCAGAAATGTCTTTTATAACCAAAATTCTTTGGCCTCAACTCTATCATTTTTGGGGCAGAATCAAGTCTTCCTCTATAATCACTTTCCTCTTTGCTTATATCTAGGCATGGGTTGATACCTTAAGCAAAAAAAAAATATCTTGAAATCTGCCAGACAACTAGCTTCGATGTGCAACAAATGTTCAAAATATTCACCATTCTCATAGCAGTTGTTGAAACGGTCATGAATTGAGGAAATGTGCTTTTATTTTATTGTGATAAGTGCTCATTGATTTGTGAAATCAACCACTTAGGACTTTTTCGCCTAGATGTTGCTTGTGGATTCTACAATGTACTGTAAAAACACCAAGCACAACTATGATAACAGCCTATCATCGTTAGTGCACCATCTGTTGCACAAGCAAGAATGTTTCTTATGGTGGTGCTTACACCAAAACCCTCATCACGTTTGTCACATATCCAATGATAAAGCTCAGTCTCTAACTCTGGGATTTTGTAGATTTATCCCTATTGGCAGAGTTTTTGGTTTGTCATACTGTTTACACCAATTTTGGATGTTGGCCTCATTAACATTAAAATGCCTCCTGGCAGCCCTATTACCATGTTCAAATGCATATCCAACAGTATTCAATTTCTTCTTCACAGTAAAAGAATAAGTTCTACCCATACTGACAATAACGGGAATGACAAACTTTTAATTTTGTTTAGCATTTTATAAGTGTAAAAGGAATTGAAATTTCGATACTCTGTATCAAAGGTTCTGACAAGAATAAGCAGAAAATCAGAGCTCGAGACAAGATGACACTCATGACCAATTAAAATTCTGTTTGCATAATCAGTTTGGTTGGTCACTTCCCTCTATCAATTGAGTAAAGTGTGTCATCCAAGCTAATGTTTATTGGTAATAGAACTTTAGTTGCAACACCTGTGAGTATTTATCAGCTTCGTTTTTGTTGATAATTCTTAACTTTTCCTCTGATTGTGATTTGAGAAGATCTACAGCAGCTTGCTAAAGATCTGACATACTGTCCTTGTTAGCAAGAAATATAAAATAGTTTATATACAGCACAAACCCTTTGTAATTTAATCTTTTAATGTGATAGTTACCTGTTGTTAAACAAATTATTTTTATCTAATGAAAATTTAATAAAATCTAATTGTATGGGAAATTATGCTAAATTGAACCTCTCTCCCCCCCCCCCACCATGTTGGCAATTCTGAAAATTTTTGGGTGCAAAATTTACATGAAAATCACCTGCGTAAATTACTCAGGCATGCAAATTACATGGTTTTTAATGGTAGTAATTCTTTGAGAAAGTGAAAGAGAGCTGATAGTTAAATATTTACTTAAATGAGATTTTATCAAATATTGATGCATCCTATGTTTTAAATGTCATATTTACATTAATACTGCATGTATATATATTTATTTTAAAGAGTATTACCCTTTTAAATAATTTGGTTATTATAATCAACTCATTTGATTTAAGCAAATGATCGATTTAAAAAAAAAATATTTTTTCATTTCCAGATCCTCTTAATCTGTCACATTTTGAATGTGAACATGGCTCTGTTTCTTCCCAAACTAATTTATCAGATTCAGTGGATTTTGGCATAGTTGATGTTTGTGATTACAGTCAGTCCAGTTCTCCAGAATCGGAAATCAAACATTGGAAAGATATAGTAAATTGTCATCTACAGTGGTAATTTTTTGCTTTTCTGAATTTTGAATTTATAAAAATGAAGGTATAAGGCTGAAAAATGAACAATTTCTAATTCAGAAAACACTGTTTACTTTCTTCCTTCAGTGAAAACTTTTATCAAATTTCCTTTTTCCTTTTCTGAACATGGCCATGTTCTTTTTTTTTTTTTTATTCTACTGTCATGTCATTTCCAATTTACAGCATTTCCAAATAACTTTTTTAGGTCTCATCTGACATCAAATGAACAAGCATCTGTGATTTGGGGACTTGCAGAATATATTATTACACTGAGCCCCAGGGAAAGAGGTGATGTTATGAAAATACTGAATCCAGATGTCAAGCTTTCTCATATAAATGCATTAACTTTAGTTGGTAAGTATTTCTATATTTATTAGAATTTGAATTTTATGAAATTGTTTCAAACAAATTATTTCATACACCTCATGTACAGTTACAAATTTGTGATTCTGTCTTTCATATTCCACAAGAAAAATTTAATTATCATTAATTAAGCTTGACTGCAAACCTCCCCCCCCCCCGAGTAAAATGTTAAGATATATTTTGATAAGTGTTTTTTTTTTTTTTTTTTTTCTTTTTTCTTTTTTCTTCTTCCCAGGAAAATAACTCTGTACAGTTAGAAATATTATAGGGGACCTTTTTAAAATATTAATGAAACTAATTAGTTTTATTTTTATATGTTTATCTATTATCCAATAAGAATTATCTTTATATCACTATAATTAATACAATTAAAATTGCAAATTTTGGTCTGTACACAAATACAATAATTATTAATTACATAACTGTCTGGTTAGACCAATGTTTATAAAAAAAAATAAATATTACAATCATTTCTTACATTTCATATTATCCAATAAGACTTATATTTTTATATTACTATAATTATACATCTCAAAGTCTTGTACAATATTTGCTATTCTGACTGTTGAATCTTGATAATGCTTAGGCAATGCTGGATGTCCTGCAAGCATCTGATTGATGGTAACACTGGTTAGTGCTTGCTCCCTCTTCAACATTTCAAAAAATTCCCATATTCGAATGGAAGGAAGTAATCGTGTAGCTTGCATGTGGCTATACCATCCTTCCAAGGAATTGTTGGTCCTAGGTAATATCTTCAGCTACACTATCATAAATATTCCACATGGTAAGGGGGTGGACGTGGAGCTTGTCTGTTGATGTGTTCTTCCAATATATGTATCTTTGAAGTAGTCTATAAGATCAGCTCCAGGTGATATAGTTTCTTGCAATCTCTCAAATGCATCAATTACTTTATCTGGTGGAATGAATGCCAAAGCTGGTACCCTACAAATTTGCAGGGCAAAATTAGTGTCAGTTTGCTATTTTCCTTCCAATCCCCCAGATTGCATCTTGTGGTATATTTTTTTGAAATAAGTGGTATAAACATCTTTACTGAGTTTTAGAAGACCTCTTCTGGCAGCTTGTTCATAGTCGATAAGGAGGGTAATTGGATTGAGGATAGGGTTGATAGTGAGTTGTTGTTGTTGAAGGTCTTAAGTTGTATAGTAGCAGAGCATAAACACAACAAAGAACTCTTCTTGAAGTCAAAGAATTGAATAGAGTACAGTTGGTAAAACAGCTCTGGTACAATTTTTAAATTTTCCATTGCCAAACAATTAGTTGAATTCTCGAATAGCCTGATGTTTCTGACTGTGGAAAACACAAGCATACGCTGATCACTCAGTCCACTATCATAAAGCAAATAGGACTTGTGGATGGCGTATGTCTGCAGCATGTGTGATCATTTACATGGCCAACTACTTCATTTCCACAAACTTTGGTTTTACAATTGCTGTGCTGATGTTTCTCACCTTCATAAGGTATAACATTATTCGTCAGATCATTCTGCTTCACATAGATGTAGCCATCATAAATAAGCTGCCTTTTTATATGTTCACTTTGGACAAACTTCATGATGGGGTGATATGAAAATTTGAATGTACTTGGAGAGTTGTAGATGCACTTTGATCAGTTCAAACACTTGTCTTGTTGCTAGGATAATGCCATAAACTTCAAGGTGGCTTTTAGAAATGTATCTTTGTTATTGAAGTAAAAGGAACTCATAGTACAGGCTTCCTTTCCAATCCCACCAGATGCACACCATTTCTTTCTTAGGATGAAGACCAGCTTTTGAGGTTGCTAAAGTTGGCTAATGTCGCTTATCCCAGGGTCTTTTTTGCTGAACATTCTTGTAAACGATCCAATTCAAAAAGGGTGGATTTTTATTGCGCTTATACAGCAAATCACAGATGAAATGCAATCCAAGAGATTCTTTTCACTCAGATCATGTGGTACCCAAACATTGTAGCAATTTGAGTACCCAAGCTTTACTAAGTGCTCGTGGATGGTGGATTTTGATAAATTTAGTGTTTCTGCCAATTCCCGCATTGTGTAATGCAAATTATTCTCAATCAATATCTTGATTGGTTTGTCATCTGTAGTGGGTCGGGAATATATGTCTGAGTGTTCATCAATAAGGTTACAGTTACCCACTCTAAACTTAACAATTCACTTTACATTTCTGTCAGCTAAAGCATCTTCACCGTACACAGCATATATCTTTTTTTGTTGCTTGCAAAGCATTTTTAACTTATGATTAAAAAAAAAAAGCATCAAGTGTCTAAAATGCACCTTATAATCTTCCATTTTCATAGGGATGCAGAATTAAGTCATTTTAAACTTTCTTTCTCAAGAGATAGTTTGAAGTGTGCTCTAATTGGAAATGTAAGCATATTATATCTGTTGATAAATTTGAAGTGTTCTAATGTGTTGGAACATAAATGACTAAAACTCGGCATGAACTTTCTGGACAACCTAATATAGGCTTTTAATTAAAAATTTAGTGTTATCCAAAAAAACATAACCAGTTACCTCAAATCCAATGTTCTTTCATCTTTCACTGTTAACTTCACCACACACATTTGAAAACTCCTATTCATGAAATAATATGCTGTAAACCTATGATGCCATCATGAATTAGATGTTATCTCCTCTTGGTTACTCTATTATTGTGAGTTTGTGTCAGATTAAACTACACTCTTTTCATAATAGCTGGTTATTTACTAATTCAAAATGCTTCTCACCATTTTATAAGTTGAATATGTAAAATCTTTCTCCAGAACAAGTGGATTTACATTGTGTGAAATGAAGAAAATAAAAAGGAAATCATTTACAATATATTCAATTCAACTAATGATAACCATAACATTGTGATGATTGAGTCAGTATAGACAACATTTAGCAAAATTAGTAATTCAGTGTATAGAATATTGCAGTTCAGTATATCAATAAGAGTCTGTATCTTAGATTGCAACATATTTGAAAAAATGAGTTAAGACTATAAATGACTTGGCTTTGTTCAATATAGCCATTGTCTGGGAGAAGAAATGTTATGAATTTATTTTTTTTCTGTTAGAATTTAAGATGAACAGTGTGTTATTTTTCTTATCTGGTCCTATGATGATTGTTTTTCTACACTGCCAATTTTTTCTTGTGCGGGTTTACACTAAAATTGATATAAGCCAACCAATGTTGATGGAAATTTTCAATATGTACTTGTATTTATATCAGTAATATATCATTTTACATATTAATATAGACGTCTTGATTTTTAACTTTTCTACTGTTTGAAATTTAATATTAGTTGTAGCAGATATTGTTTTCTACAGATCTTTGCTTTTGTTTTCTATTTGATTAATATCAAATTAATTTGGTATCTTTGAAACTTCTTTGGCAAGATGATCAGCATTGCAGAATGTGAAGAAGCATCGTCTTACATGAATATGCTCTTGAGCTTAATTTCTTGGTTGTAACTAGTGATGGAACGATTAATCAGAATTGAGAATTGGAAATATCAGAACTTTTTGAGGTATTGAAATCGGAAAATTTTTAACTTAATTTCTGATTGCAAAAACGATTTTCAGGGACTTTTTTTTTTTTTTTTTTTTTTTTTGTTTAAAACTTAAAGTAGAAATTAAAAATAAAATTCCATATAAGGATTTTCAATCAGCACTTATTCCAAAGGATCATATAAGGGTGATGGTAGGTGTTTACATTTCCTTTGGTGGGGATTACATAAAATGGAGTTAATTTTCAATCACCTTATATATTAACAAAAATATAAAAAGTGGATGTTTTTCAGTTGTGGAATTCAAATAAAAATAAATTTCCCATCTTGGCGCTTTTAGCCCGGAAATATCTATCAACCCCCTCCCTCTTACCAAAAAGGAATTAACTGAAAGATGAAACAGGAGAGATAAAGTTCTTGCATTATAATTTAAGAATATTAGGGTTTGCATATAAGTATCTAGGTACTTAAGTGATTTAAAGAAATTGTTCTCTTTATTTAAACTTTTACCCAATTTTTTAAATAAAAAGAATATCTAACTTTATTTCATAAGCTTTTGTGTTCATTTTTCTATTAAATGTTTTATTAAAAAATTTACTTCATTCATTAAGTTTCCCAAACTGAAAATGAATTTTAATCATTGTAGGTGTAGGAATCAGACATTTAGAACAATATTGGGAATTGTATCAGAATCTGTAAAAATATTGGTATCTTCTCATCACTGTACCATTCAAATATTCAACAAATTGTAATAATTCTCTGCATTTACTTTGACTATTTCCATGAAGGACTTAATCTTTTGTACATCCAGTGTATCTCTACATACTAAATGTTACTATTGACAGATCTGTTCTGCACTTCCAACTTTTCTCTTTCTGCTCTTATTTAAATGTGGTCTTTACCTAATGTTCATGATATGCTTCATCTTTTCTTTGCTTACATATGCAGGCTGGCCAGCAATTCCTAGTTTTTCCTAGATTTTTTTGGTCGTTCCTAGTTTTTTATTCTCAAAAAATTGTAATCCATATCTAAAATGTGTTTGAAGTATTTTGCAGAATGGAATCATAGGAGGTTAAGATTAAATATAGACCTATAAACTATAGATCTTAAAAGTATTTGGGCATAAAACATGAAGATTTATTAGCAATTTGGAGTTAAAAACTGAAAATATATATATTCTTTATAAATGAGTGTGGGGCTTTGCCTATTCTATTTGGTAACCCTATGTTTTGCTTTGCTGTGATCAGTGACTGAAAATCAATTTAAGAGTTGTTATAACCTATAGTTACTGTAGCATAGCTTTGGTGGTGAAAATGCTTTTGCTTGTGTACTTGTCTGTGTCCTGTTTGCATGATACCAATCCTATTTTAGTGTTAACATGTAATCCCCCTTTAAGTAATAATATACATCATAGTTCTGCTTGGCTTGCATGTTTAATATATGATATTGTATAAATATCTAACCCTTTCATACTATGCTTGCTTTAAAACCACTTTCTTGTCTTTATCTTTCTTTTCAGAAACAAAGTAGTTTGCTTAGCTATCAACATTACTAATCGTGCCTAGTGGAAAAACCAAATTTAACCATGCTTGGCTTAGTAAACTTGACAATAATGGCCAACTGCTGTCCAAATGGTGTAAAGAGGATTCTTCAAACAGCTTTGCCAGCTTTTGTACTGTGTAAAAAGAGCATCTCATGTTCAACTACTGGAGCTATACAACTCAATGGTCATACTGATGGTCAGAGACACAAGGATAAACTCTCTGATCCCAAGCAGAAATTGTTGATGCCAACCAGTCAAGTGGCCAGTACCAGCAAGCAAGGAGGAGGAGATGTGGAACAAAAAATGTATCTTCATCCGGTGTCTGTCAGTGACCAAGTAACAAGAGCAGAACCACTGTGGGCAATGCAGGTTGTTGCTGGAGGGTACTCCTATACATCATGTGAACATATTGCTGGACTATTCAAGGCAATATTCCCAGGAACCATCTCTGATAAGTTCACCATGAGCAAATCAAAGGTATCATACCTGATATCAGATGGACTTGGACCATACTTTCGAAAAGAGACCACTGCAAAAATAAGAGCAGCACAATGTCCTTTCACAATCCAAATTGACGAAACCAGCAATGCTCAACACAAGAAGTGATATGCTTGTTCGATATTGGAATGAACAAAAAGGTGAAGTACCATGTTTCTGAAAAGCCTTATGCTTGGACATGCAAAAGCAGAGATTGTGAGTAGTGCAATTATAGATGCTGTGACAGAAGATGGATTTGAAATGCCATTAGCTCAGCTGATATCCTTAGGTAGCGATGGTCCAAATGTTAATAAAACAATATGAAAAGCTGTACAAAGTCATCTGAAAACAGCTGAATTGCCAGGACTGATACCTTTTGTGACGTGCACACAGTGCATAACTCTTTCAGGAAAGGACTTCATGTTTACGGAGAAAATGCTGAACAACTAGCAATTGATATTTTCCAGTGGTTTAAGACGCACATCTGTCAAAGGGAGGACTACAGCCTTACTCTAGAGGATCTTGGTCTAAATGAAGAGTTCTTCATTCGCCATATACAGTGTCGGTGGTTGGCCCTTGTACCAGCATTGGAACGTCTTCTCAAACATTGGAAACCTCTTTGTAAGTACTTCCTAACAGATCTTCCCAAGAAGAGTACAAAGGATCGCACCAATGCACAGCTGAAAAAGAACACCAGATACCAAAGTATATGCCAGTTCCTCTCCAGCAAAGAGTGCCTTGCACAGGTTCAGTTCCTGATATGTGTTGGGCCGGCCTTTGTTTGATTTTTTTTTCTTAAGAAATTCCAGAAAGAAGAGCCAATGATCCATCTCTTGTATGAAGAGTCATCAACATTGTTGAAAACCTTCCTCAACAGATTTAAGAATGATGTAGTTGGGAACAGAACAGGACGGACCAGAATTTGGTCGAACTCGAAGGCCTGGAAATAGGTGCAGACACTGAGAAGACCTTAGGAGCACTTGATGAAGGCAAACGGAAGGTGAAACTGTATGACATAAGAAAATTCTACCAATCAGTCAGCACCTATCTCCAGATAAAACTACCCCTGAATGACACAATCAGATGTGTTCAATGTCTTCATCCTGAGGTTAAGGACCAAGACAAAGCCCAACAGCTCCTCAGAGAACTCTGCTCAGCATTGCCCTCCATAGAAAATTCCATTGTTTCAAAGGTCATTGATGAATGGAAACTATACAGGTCAGAGCAAGTGAATGAAAGTGGGATGTACAACAAGGATGGCCAATTGATCAGGATAGATTACTACTGGAATGTCATTTTCAGCTTAAAGAATGCTAGTGGGGAGATCAAGTATGCTAATTTGAAGAGAGTTGTGATGACCTGTCTCAGCATTTCACATGGTAATGCTGATGTAGAAAGGAGCCTTTCTGTGAACAAGAAGTTGATCACTCCTGAGAGATGTTGTTTGTCAGATGAGTCAGTTAATGGACTGAGACTCACAAGAGATGCTGTCAGCATGTCACAGACATCCCCCATAACCAAGGACCTTCTGGCTGCAGTGAGACAAGCCCACCAAAAGTATGAAACCAGGCGAGAAGCTGAAAGGAAAGAGGAGGCATTGCTGGAGAGGAAGAAAAAGGAAGCTGCTCTCCAGAAACAGGAAGAAAAAGAAAGGATTGAAAAACAGCAGCAAACCAAACGAATGCTTGATGAAAAGGAGAAAGATGTTAAGAAGAGTGAATTGGAACTGAAGACAGAAATGGGGAAGGCGAATCAGATCTTTGAAGAAGCAAATTTAAGATTATCTGAAGCTATAAAGTCTACAAATTTCAAAGAAATGAATATTAGTCAGGGTCTGTTGGATGTTGCAAAGGCAAATCTTCAGAAGATAACAGCTGCTATTAGCAAATGCATTGAAGATAGAAATGACATTGGAAAGAAGAGATTGCGATTGATAAACTCATTTATGAAGAAGTAAAAAGGACTGTTAAACTACCCCGTCAACTGTAATGCTTGATGCTTTATATGTACCTGTTCATTTTATGTTTTACAAAGTACATGTTTATGTTTAATATACTTGTCTCCTTATGTTTAATTTTATCATGAGGGAACTGTGTTCAATAATAGTTTTTTATGAAATCTGAAGTAATGTATACTTATCATTATAAAAGGAATATGGCCCTGCTTCTATTTGTTTGAAATATTCAATCTTTGACTACATATCCAATCTTTGACTTAATAGAGTAATGTCACATGAAAATGGAAATGTTTTATTAATATGTTACTGCATTTTTATCATACCATTATTGTTTTGTATAAAGATTTTGTTCTTTGCCTATATTTTAAAATAAACCTTTCAAATTGGGACATTGTTGCTGAATTAGAGCTGCAAAAGAATGTGTTATGTCAGCAGAACATCTGTATGATTGTCGTAATTAATATCATCTAAAAGGTAAAAGCATGTTTAGCTGAAAAATTCCTAGTTTTTCAATATTCTTGGCTGGAGAGCCTGCATATGCAACACAGACTTCTTTCCAAAAATCTTTCACGGGAAGAGGTTTTATAGCTTAATCCTTTGATAACAAACCTACAGGATTAGCTAAGTCTTTGACCATGTACATAATCCAGCCAATTGGAAAGTAAAAGTTGTTCCAATAACTTGGACCAATTTTAAATGTGAATTAATGATTTTCTTTTTCTTTCAGATTTAACAACTTAAGTCTTTGGCAATTTCAACCATAGAAAGATTAACAATCAAACAGTGTTAAAGTTATCAAAGCCTTTTACAAAAATGGACGTTCAAACAAATCCATTGTGATTTTCTTTTTTTCTTATTTTTGTCAACATAATCGACCAACCGAAAGTGCAATTGGAAATGATGTAATGTTTGTTGTTGAGAGGTTCAATTCCTGCGTGCCATGACGTATAGAGGTGTCTGGATTTTTGGGCACATTCTTGTACACTGCAGCAATGTTTTCAGCTGAACAGCGTAAACGAGCACACAAGTTTCCACATTTGCCACCAATCCAGCTTGTTTGTTAATCTTTCTATGGTTGCAATTTCCAAAGACTTAAGTTGTTAAATCTGAAAGAAAAAAAAAGAATCATTGGATGCTTAAACTTAATTCACATTTAAAATGAGTCGGTTATTGAAACTTTTTTTTTTTAATCAGCAAGTGGAGGTTAAGTCTGTGCTCTTGGTTTGCTTGATGCTACTAGTTAACACCTAAACAATTTCAGGGCTGAGGTGGTACCAGGATCAAAGGCATTATGAAGTTTAGTACCATATTTTAAAATATTTTGCTACCTGTGTACTAAAATGCCAAAGTTTCATGTTTTTAATTTGTTGCTTTTCAAAATAAAATAAGTTTAAATTAAACAATCAACTAAAACGTTTTCTCTATGGAAGGGTGTAGGCAAAACTGGGTGAAAGGAAAGATTACACCATAACAAGCACTATACTGTATGAGACGCAATCACATTTTAAGCAGTTGCAAGAACTGTTCTGATAACAACCATATTTGCATTACTAGAAACAGCCAGAAAAATAGTTACATTTTTATCCACTATAATGGTGAAACAAAATGCAACATAGTTTAGATGGCTATTAATTTTTAATTTCTATTTGGCTTGAAAATTCAAAAAGTCATAGACCTGCCTTCTCAAAACATGAAATAAACGAACAATTAGTGATAGGTACTTGATGGAAGATTTTGATTTATGAATTAAGATCAAATATTAACTTAATTTTCCATGATATTAAGAACTGATAAAAATGTGTTTTCTTTAAAGTATTTTCATGAAGAACAGACAATGATCAATATTCTGATTGAGTGGTGTTTCACTAAAATAAGCCCCAAATGTTTTAGTAAAAGTGTACAAAAATACCAAATTTCCAGGAAAGTACTATAGTATGATATCTTGAATTTTGGCTTCAATATACACCTCCATTCCAGGTGCTAATTCTATTTGTGATTCATTTAATCTTCTTTACTATATCCATAAAATCCATGACCTATCTTTTGTTGGAAAACCACTTGTCAATCTCCCTTAGGGATTTGATACTGTTTGATTTTATCATGATATTCTTTCTATTGCAGATTCATGCCTTTTTACTGATACAAAATTTAAGTTAATTCAAAGCTATTTGAAAAACCACAGACCTACATCCATCAGCAGTAAAATCACACATAAAACAAGTACAAAAAAGAAGTCACAGGTAAGTGTTTGTTTGTTTTTTGGCGGGGGGGGGGGGGCTCCTTTGGACGTATTTAATAGATGAAAAACAGTTTAAAATGGAAATATTTTTAGTAATTCTATACGATTTGAAATCGTAATGGATAAAAAAGTTTTTTTTAATAACTGCAGATGACCAACATTTTTGTGCAAAAGAACATTTGCCAAACTGTCTGCACTTCATGACTCTCACAATTGTCTTCATATGTTGATTATTTAATTTTTTTTTATTTTGTTACTGTGCTGACACTGTGGGTGCAGTGGGGATTAAGAGTGGTTTAAAATTCAGATCAGCTTACCAGCTCTGGGATTTTAGGTTATGATGAAACTATAGTAGCTGGTCTCTAAGTTTATAATCGCTCTTAATTATATATCTATGAATGCTATTTTATGTGATGTAAAAATGCTATACATGTTAATGAGAACAATTTCTCCTAATTAAGTGTTCAATACCAATCTAGAGCAATAATTAAAAAAAAAATAGTTATAATCAAATCCTTCATAACTGGCTCCTTAAAGAGTAAAGAATCACAAAACTTGGTTGACCTCTGATAACTATATAACGGAATAAGTTCCAGAAATTTGCATTTGTGACTACTAGCAACAGAGAATGGATAATAATATGCTATTTTGTCTCCTTTCAAACATCAAATTCTACTTACAATAATGTTAAGATTTGAAATTTAAGTAAATTTTATTCTGTTGTCCTTGTGTACTGTTGAATGTGTGAATAGATTTATTTACAAAAAAAAAAAAATTGGATATTTTGATCTATAAAATTATTTTCTACAAGCTTCAGTTTTTCCTGTTTTTGTCTTCCCCAGAAGCGGAAAATACCAAAGATTGATGATCCGATCATGAAGAAGGTTGAGCAAGCAGTAAAAGAAAAAGAGAGTGGTTTGTTCAAAAAAGAAATAGTTGTATCCTTGTCGACGCATGAAGCAGCTGACGAAGATATAGATATTGACATCATTGGGTAACAGTTTGTCAATGTAATTTGTAATTTCTCTTAATGCTGACAGGATATTTTCAAATAAAGCTCTGTACATAATTTTTCTTTTTGTTTAATTATCCCTTTCTCTATTTTACATTGATTTTTGGATACCTTTTTAACAATGGAAAAATTAATTTAAAAAATGGATTAGATTAAGTTAAATTGTGACAGTTATGCTTCTTAGTATTCCCACCAATACTTGAGACATAAACAACAAAAGATATCTTTGGCTCTCTAAGCTATTAGATTTCATAACTCCTCCAAGGAATATTCGTACACTGCAAAATACAAGTGTGTTTTGGTTTTTATAGTGTTTAAGCGAATATTATTTTTGTCTTTTTTTTGAAGACACTAAGATATAGCTCTACTCTTAGTATAATGGTGGGGGTGCTATTTGAGGAACAAATCCAATTGTCCATCTGGAGATGGTGTAAGTTTGATAGAACAAAATTGTCTAGGTAGTGAATAGATAATGTTATGAAAAGCATTTCAAATAACATCTTTTTATTCATAAACAATTTTCCTGCATGAACCTTACAATGCATAAGTTAATCACAATTTGAAATTTTCTTGTAAAAACACTGGGTTCAGCGAAAGTAATCCAGTTTAAATAATCTTGTACTGCAAACTCTTTCCTCAAGGATTTGATTCAGTGGAAAATGCATCTCTTTCAAGATGGCTAAGAACATGGAACGAGTCTGAATACGCTGTATTTGTATGGTGTTTGCTAACTGAATAAAGCTGATGTTGACCAAAATTTCATTCTCTGTCACCAATAGTTCAGGGGAAGACCTTCCAGTCTCACTGGTTACTATCTTTTCAAATCATTGACGTTCAAGACCATTGGTATCTACTGTGATCTTATTCATAAAAATATTACAATGCTCGTGTCATTTGAAATTTTTTATTGGCCTGATATTGATCATGCATCAGATTTTGGCTACATGTGCTTATTAAATATTTGAAGAAAAACAAATGCTTCATCTGCATTTAAAAGGCCAGTCACTGGAAAGAAAGTCAGCTTTTCAAAAAAAATTTATACACATACTAATTTTACTTCATAAGAACTGTTTTGTGGGGAACAAAAAATTAAAATGAGTTATGAATAAAATTATTTTATTTGCATCAAATCAAAAGCATACAATAGTTGTGCTTCAAATTTATTCTTTCTGTGCAGTTTCAATTATATAAAATTTGTTAAAAGGCATAGAAAGAAGAAAAACTGCAGAAGGATATCTAAATCATGGCATCTTAGAAATTCAATGATTTAGATGTTAAACACTATCGGCTACAAAATTTATTTATGTGGCAAAATTAAAATTAAGTCAAATTTATCATCGATGGGGTGAGTATGGATAGGATAATTGATATTCATTTTTAGTTGCAAAACCAGATGGAAGGATTGAAGTTTCCAGAAATAAGCAGGAGCATTGACAACTTGAAATAGCTGCTCTGGATTTTTTGTCCTGGTGAGAAAGAAGAAAAACATTTGAGAAATTGAAAAAGAATTTGTTCCAAACAGACAAAAACTCAATAGGTACTGTCGCTACAATATTAGATTAGTTTTATCAATTATGTAAACAGTACATTAGAAGTTTCAATCTAGAACTGGCTTATTCTGTTTCAAATTTTGACTAGGAATTGGGAAGAAAAAAAATTAAGATTGGACACTGGCTAGGAAATGACTACTGTAAAACAACTTGTCAACTAACTACAGACTTTCATATGATGAGTATTTTAGTGAGTAGAAAGCAATAAAGAATGGTTTGGTCATAAGAGGCCATTGACAAGGGAAATGGTGTGCCCTGTATAACTTGTTTTTTATCAACCATTATTTCACTATAGGAAAGGCATATATGCATTCATACCTTCCCCCATGGATATTAACTGCTGAGTGAACTTAAGTAGTCAAAATTTGAACACTGAATTTTCCATGCAAATAATTGCTACCTTGAATTTCTATCAAACTGTAGCAAATATCTAAAAACTTGGAAGCTATTAATCATTGATGCTAAAATTTTCTATCTTTCAGTCTTGCTTACTCTTAGATAGAAACTTATAAAGTACAGCATTTGAAATAGTTGTTAAATATGCAGTTTTCTTTTATTTTTAACACTTATTTACAGGTTATATTTGTTCAGCAACTTCCTTTT
Organism: Acanthosepion esculentum; assembly: GCA_964036315.1. NCBI lineage: Eukaryota > Metazoa > Mollusca > Cephalopoda > Sepiida > Sepiidae > Acanthosepion > Acanthosepion esculentum. The sequence goes on from OZ038514.1 coordinate 27,482,078, forward strand.
TAATTACCTTTAAAGCTGACAAAAATAATTAACATGGAGCAACTTAAAGCAGACTGTTAAGACAATCAAAAATTGTAATTTTCTAAATTGCCATTGTTTATATATTTTAGCAGATAAATTTCTAATACATGAAATATGTTGACAGGAAAGAATTCCCATAAAATTAGATAAATAAATAAAAACTTTAATGTAAAAAAAAAATAATAATTTCCTTAGAAAAATGCATTAAATGGAACTCTGATATTATTTTATATTCTAAAATAAAAAATGCTTAAACCATAAATTAATAGTTCCAGGCACTAAATAATTCATTTACATTGGGTATATCTTTTATTTTTACAACTGTCTTAGGACAAATTTTATACACTAACAATTATGGAACACAGTAACATTTAGCTAAAACCTACTTTTAGATCACTAATAAAAATACATGAATTAAAATTAAGCATGAAATTTTTTGCATAAATTGTACATAAAATATTCTACCATTCCTCAAATATAATTTTTGTACAGAATTTCTTTCCAGAAGTCAACATCTTCAGAAAATATTTCCAAAAATAGTTGCTTGACCATTGACATATTTAGATTTAAGTTGCATTACCTCCATTGTTGTTGTTGTTGTTGTTGTTGTTGTTGTTGTTCTGATAAATAGTGTCTCCTCCAAGGACTTTTTTATTTAATATAGTTCTCTGTTCTTCAGTCATTTCTGCTTTTTGTGCCAAAGTGACCATCTGGACTTGGGATGTTGTCAGGTAGCCAATTTGTGTTGGGTGTAGACTCTATTACAAAAACAGGAAAATAAACAGATGATCTAAGATGGAAAATGACTCAAGCACTAGAAAGTGCTAAACTGCCTAAATGAAATCTCACAAGGGAAGAAAGGTTGGCAATCGAGACCTTACAGTGACACTAGTATCCTCATACTGCTGGCTGATGGACAAATTGGAATACTTGTTAGTGGAAAAAGGATTCAGCCCTAAAAACTGAGGAAACTCAGATCCTAAATAACAAGGACTACTTCATACTAAAAAGGTACCAAGCTACCACATATATGGTTTCCTCAAGACTCACAAAGTTTCAATTTTATTGAGACTGATAGCTGCAGGGGCTCAGTATGCCACCCATCAAGATTTCTAGTGGGTATAGTCAACTCACTAGCAAGGAACTCTTTATTGGAACACCTAGTGAAACTGATCCCAGTTGGATGTGGTAAGCCTGTTCACCAGAGTTCCTACAGATGACACCCTGACAGTGGTTTGAAACCAATGGTAATTAGTATGTTCTCCTAGGAAGGGGTCTAACATTCCAATAGATAATCTGATGGAAATGTTGATGTTCTGTACAAACAATCCTTCCAACAGGTGCAAATAATCAAGATTAGGTTTAAGGCTTTGTTTATTCTAGCAAATTGCCTAGTGATTATAAAGCATTGGGTTGTGAATTTGTTAACACAGTAGCTGTGAGTTCAATCCCTGGGTCAGGCAGTGTGTACTTGCAGTAGAAACGGGCAAGCAATAACTGAACAGGACTAAATAAAAATAAGAACTAGACATGAGCAGAGGAACAAGAACAGTCTCCCCTTGCAGATTAAAGGGTTCAGTGCAGACTTCCTGTAAATTAGCCAGATCAATGTAAACTTGAGGAAGGCTGGAGAGCACAATGAAACAATAAATAGTGTAAGAAAATAAACTTGAAGATCTTTGGATATTCTTACTATTTAGATAAAGATACATAGAGTACAGGTCCTATGAAAGATTCAGAGTTAAATTTACTTAGTATAAAGTGTATAATTTTTTTCATGAACAATTTTACCTTTTTGTCTGAAATATTTACTGCATAACACAAGTTATGAAAATTTGTACAATTTATTTTTACTTACAGCCAGCTTTTGCGGCAGTATCATGGGTATAATTTTCAGATTGATGGCAGCAATTTGGTTTGCATTTAATTTTTGAAGATCTGCAGTGGAAAAACCATCTGAAAAAAAATCAATTCAAAAATGTGATTGTCATTTGACAAAATTGAAACAAATAATTATTTAGAAAAAGTAAGGTCTACTGTTCATACAGCATGGATACAGGTTCATGATACTTGACAGGTGTTTGCAATGAGGTGTTAAAAAAATTACAACTGATTAAATAATTGGATACTAACAATTTCTGGATAAAAATGATTTTTTTCCCCATTGTTTAAATAAGTTTTTAGTTGAGAAAGTGAAATTCTGTATTCACATCTCTTAACTGTCTTTGTTTATTTCAGAAAAGAGCTTTTATCACTTAAAATACTCACTGATTACTGATCCAATGCTAGCAATTTTTGCCACTCCCCATGTATTGACATCAGTGCCATATATAGCCATTGCTTTCTTAGACCAAGCTGTTAGTTGAGATTGTGAACAGATCTTTAGGTTTCCAATTTGACTTGCTGCATTACTGCAACAACAAAAACGTTTGTATAAGTAAACAAAATGTTAATGTAACTGACTTATACATTCTTAATATTCATTAATACTGACTCAATTTTGTCCTCCCTCATTTAGATTGATATTGTGTGAAAATGCTTCGATTCATTCGTATTGTATGGTACTGCTTTCAAATTATGATGGCTGAGTGCATTAAGCAATAATTTGTGCTTTTAATGTCAAAAGAGACCACTAGACATTTGAATAATAATGAATCTACATGACCAACATGAAAGAATGTGAAGAAATCAAAGATAAAAGGCATTTTTGCTTTTAAATCCTTACATGTTACCTGAAAAAGTCATGTGGAGCCATTACATAAATGTAATAATTTTGTTGAGAAAGTTTCTTGAAAATTGACAGAAGATTTAGAAAGCTACTTACATGTAACTCAATGTGGGTATCTTTTGTATGTTGCCTGGGCTTATGCCGCAAACAATATTACCCAATGCTTGCAAATCAAAACTGGTGATGCTAGAAATATTATTGTTCTTTAAGTTTTTAAGGAACAATATAAAAATTTCTGTCAGCTGGAAAAAAGAAATTCCTAATTAAATATTTGACAAGAAAAAGACTTATTTCATTAATCCTAAAATTCAATAAACAAACATTGAATTTATTCATTGCTTGTTCTTCATTCAGTATTTTCATTTTGAATTGTTCATAACAGCTCTTAAAACTTTGCCTATTCTATTGACAAATCCATTAAAGATTCATCTTATTGACTGATCATCAAAGACAGTAGAACTTAAAATGAATAAATTAAAGAATCTTCTATAGTTTACCTTTTCTGCTTCCCAATTGTTTTGCTTTCCAAGATAAAAAGTGGTATCAATTGAATCTAAGGTTAATGTTTTGATTTGATCTTTTGACAAACCAGGTATGACTGCACTTGCCATGGCCATGATGCTTGAGTTCCAATTTGTTGGTTGGCCCCAAACCTTAAAAGGAAAAAATCATGTAGGATGGATCAAACAACTCCTAATGAATAATAATTTATTTAAAAAAAAAATTATATGACTCTAAATATACCCATCCAACAAGGAGGCAATTTAAATATGTTGAGGGAACAATTTGGAATTTGGGTGTGAAGAGTGAGAAATATCTCTGGCCTAAATTCATAGTTGTGATCTCCTATATAAATAAAGCATAGTGTATATGTGTCTTGCCATTTTTTTTTTTTTTATCTCTGTGAATCATAAGTAACTTTTATGTGATTAAAAATTAAATAACTCATTTAAACAGTAAAAGGTTTAAGAATAAATCTTTATTAAAGGTTTAACTTTAATTTCACTTTCTGCCACGGTTGCAATTGATATTGTCGCTGATTAAAACTTAAGCATGGTATGTTGCTCATGTTTTTGTTTTTTTTTCTATTATGTGTACTGTGATGTATTCAAATTATTACATAGTTTGGGTTGCCTGTGTCTTTTAATAGTGACATTATGTGAAGAGATCATGAAGAATGGTGATTCTTCTTCTTTTTTTTTTTTTTTTTTTTTTAAATCAAAATTGCATGCAAAAAAAATGTAAACAAAATATGGAGATTGGTTGCATATATGAAGAAAGATTATGCTGAATTAAGGTGTCAAAGATAAAATAATTTTACTATTTCTAAATTCTTATAAGTTTTACATACATAGGCTGAAGGCCCAAAAGCCCTCTGCAAGAGTTAGTGTAAAGTTCACCCAAAGGGCAGCTTCTAGGCTAGTACTTAATAATTACTAATTTTACTATAGTTTCCATGATAACTAATGATGAAGTAATTATGCTGTTACTAAATTTTGCACAAAGAAATTATAAGAATTTGGGAGAGAAAAATTCTTAGTTTAACCCCCTTCCCAAAATCAGTACAGTGATCCCTCGTTTATCGCCTTAGATTACTTCCGAGACTGGCTGCGATAACTGAATTTCCGCGAAGTAGGGATGCCATATTTACAGTATTTATTTAACATGTATTTGGACTTTTAAAACGCTCCCTGTACTGTTAACAACCCCCACCCATTACAGTACTCTATTAATAACAAGGACAATTGTTAAGCAATAACATTTTAGATTAAAAAAAAAAGATTGCTACTGTACTCAACACGAAAGAAGTTGAAGTAAAATTTGAATGATGATGAATTTGCTGTGCAGTAGAAATGACGATGATGAAGGTGATGATGACTTCTACTGTGCAGCCAATGATCTACTGTGCAGCGGTGCTCTTTCCTGGGACACCTCTTCCACTACTTGCGAATGTGCAACCATAGTAGTAGCAGCTAGAACTGGCTCTTTTTTGCAAGGCTGCAAAAACATTGTGATAGGAAGTTGCTGCTGCTGCTTCTTTTTCCCTTCAAAGAGCATCTTGTAGGGATTCATGACTTTGTCGACCTTGTTACAAAATTGCACAGAGCGAACCATATCATCGTCCCATTCCTGTGACCCCCCCTCTTTCAATTCTTTAGCCAGGTTGCAGAGCTTGGCCAGCTGTTCTGAAGTCAAGCCTTCTTCCGTTTATCGCTGTGTTTCTTCTTCTTCACTGGCCAACTTTGTCAAGTCTTCGAGGACTGTGTCGGTTAGCGGCTGGGAGTGGCAGTCTAATAACTCGCCGATGTCTCCAGTGGTCATATCCTGCAAAGCCGTCACCTCCAATGATCGCAGCCAACTGCAAAGTTTTCTATGTTGGATTTCAGCAGGTGTAACCCCCTTGTAGTCATAAATAACCCCGGGCCACAAATTCTTCCAGCTCGCGTTCATGGGGGCAGTCTTCATTTCTTTCTATACATTCTGGATTTTTTGGAGGCACTTAGCAATTGTGTAATGCCGCCAGTATGCCTTCAAGTTAAAATTTTCATCTTCTTGGGCAGCATCCACAGAAGCAAGCAGGTTTGCCAGGACATTGCTAGTGTATAGGAACCCTCTGGTCCATTGGCTGAATAAGTGATGTAGTGTTGGGTGGCAGGAACTTAATCTGAATGCTCTCATGTGACAGATCAGTAGCGTGGCCACCAGCGTTATCTATAAAGAGAAGGATTTCGAATGGCAAGCCCTTCTCTAATAAATACACCATGATTTGCGGGATAAAACATTGGTGGAACCATTTGAAGGTCAGCATCTTCGTTATCAACGCCTTTGGATTGTGCATCCAATGTACGAGTAGCAGATTATTATTTTTGTTTTTTAAAGCCCTTGGGTTTTTAGACTTGTAAATAAGTCCTGGCTTTAACAAAAATCCTGCAGCATTGCCACACATCACATCCGTTAGGCCGAAGCGTTTCTGAAAATTAGCAAACCATCCTTTGCTAGCAGAAAAAGGATGTTTTTTAGGTTGTGAATAACTGGATATCCTTGGTTGCAGATCTTCTACCTTGTCTTCTTCCTCTTCTTTGTGGTTGTCTTCAGGTTCCTTAGCGGTGAAAGTCTCATACAGGCTCTTAGCCTTTGTTTGGATGGTGTTTGTATTCATGGTCATGTTCTTCTTTCGGCAGTCGGCTATCCATACGGCCAAAGCGGCTTCCATATGGATGATAGTTTTATTACGAGCTGTAACCACTCTCTTCGCTGACATATTAATGGTGATGACAGCTGTCTTCCTAATGTTAACCTCATCCTTCTTGATGTAGCGAACAGTGGATTCGTTCACACTAATTTTCACCTTCTCAGCGGTTGTCATCATTCTTCGTTTGCATTTAGGCTCAGTTCCAGCCTTGGAAGAAGAAGCACGCTTGGGAGCCATTACAGGGGATGAAAACGTGAAGTTCAACGCAACAAACAAACAAAAAATTCACACACAGCACAGCGTAAAGTAGTATGGTAAACCGCTCAGTGAGAAAGCTTGAAGCAAAATGGCCGCAGGAGAGAGACAAGGGAAGATGCTGCGAATCTGAGCATCAGTCAAAGCACCAATCACAGGCCAGATTACAAAATAGAAATCTGTGATTCATCGTCTCTCCACCAATCACAGTGTGTCTTACAATGCCCTTCGTCACCGAGATGGTACGCTTTGCGTTTTCTCAACAACAGGATACGCGGGTACTGTATGCACATCGCATTATAGTTCTTTTTTTTTTGTCATGTCAATTCAAATAACCCTGTATATGTTCTTTTGCTATTTTACACTTGTTTTGTTGTTCCTAGACTGGGAAATATTTATTATTAATATTTTAATGGATTTAATGAAAAATTTTAGGTGTTCATATATCGCGATTTTTCTAGAATTTTCCAGAAACTCTGCGATATATTTTCCATATACATATTTTAATAATCTGCGATAGTAGAACCACAAATTAGCGAGGGATTACTGTATTTCAATGGACCAAATATGAGCATGCTAATATTATCACATTCAATCTAGAATAGATTTACTAACCTGTATGGCCATATTTACAAAAACTTGTCGGTGTTCTTGATTCCAGTCAGTGATTTGGCTAAGTTCCTCAATACATTCATCAAAATTAGAAGCACAGATCATTCCAGACATTTGGGTGGCAGACAACTGGACTGCAGCCATACCAAGACTCACTATATTTGAGCATTGACAAGAAGCTGAACAAATAGGAATAATAAAAGCAGTTATTTAATGGCTTCCTAAAAATGGAAATTGCAATATGCACAGATGAATAAACAATTAATAAACAAATTGTCTTTGGGAAAATATCTTTTATAAAACTAAATTAAATTTTGTGCTATTTTGGGGATAAAAATATGTCTCAAAGAATGAAAAAACCCAAAACAACCCTATCTCAAAATACAAGATCATACAAAAAATAATAAAACAGACTATTATCAAATCAGTTGGTCAATTGAGTTTAGGATATTTATATTAGTAATAGAATAGCCTAGAGCAGTGCACAAAAATCACTTTCCATTTCAAAACTTAAATGATTTTTTTTTATACAGGTAAATGAAAATTAGGGGAGGGGGATTTCCAAAGTTTAAAATAAGTCTAAGAGGAAAAAATATTTTTTTTTTAATAAAAACAAGTTAAATTTTAAAATGGAAAGTTACGTGTGTCACTCTTTATAAACTTAGAATCAATAAAACAACTTTACTGGTTGTTCATTTCTTATATACAGTCATTATAAATGTTATTTGACTTCACTAGTTAATGTTGAATAAAATAGGAAATGTTTTGAAAAGATTACTGTCATGTAGTGCACATATATAAAATGGAGGAAGAAAAAATTTTGAATGTGAAATAAACAAGTTTTTACTGGTTGCTTTTTAAAATTACAAAATAGAAATCAATGATTATAAAAGAGCACATTATGTATACCTTAAGCAAAGATCACACCAAGTTGGAATTCTATTTCTCAGGGTTTTTTATCCTTTCTATTTTTTGTCACATTTGGTACAGATTTCCTGCTGTCATGCAAATATGCTCAGTTTTTTTAGATTTAAAAATTTAACAGATGAAATTATGTTTCAGAAAAATGTCAGAATTTCAGCTTTTTTATTGTTACATCATTTTCAAGATTGAAACTATAAAAAAAAAAAAAGCAAAGTAAACCAATTTATCACCAAGAAAGATTTAACATTTATTATTCAGACCTTTGGGTTTCATTCACTTTCATTGATTAATTAATTCTATTCATTATTTCTGTATAAATAACAGATGAGAGAATATTTATAATTTTGGCTCTTTTCACACTACATACTTGTTCTTACTATTGATCTGTTTCTTCAAATTTGTTCATTTTGATAGATGTTCTGAAATTGAGAAATTACCTGTGATGCTTCTTTTACTTCGGTTATTTGTATCAGCTGCAGCACTTGTGAGAATCTGAACAACTTTTTTAATGATATTGTCCATTGCATTACATTCCTTATTGTCTTGGATTTCGACTAAACATTTCAATTTTTTCTTCTGTAAAAGCTTTACAATTACAGCAATACTGTCATAAGCCTGCAATACATTTGCCTAAAAAAATAGAATAAAATAATTACCATACCTATAGCTTCAATATAAACATTTTAGTGTTACTTTAGTTGTAATTAGTAATTGCACAAATTACTAATTACTGAGAAACAACACAGTTTTGATATTAATTCTGTATCTTAGTCGTCTGTGCTTTCATCTATCACTAATAAAAAAAAGCAAAGATCTTTTTCTATCAGCTTTAACTGATCAGTTAAGTTTGCACGAATGTCAACTATTCTTCTTTGTATCATCTGAGTGACTGACATTCTGTGCTATCCCCTTTTCTCTATAATCATGACACAATAATTAGCAGTAATTAATGAAGTTTCTTTATGTGAAAGTCATCCTCATTTTCGGACACACTTTTATGGGGTTGGATTTTCTCAACCCCTGCCTCATGCACACACTTTCTTCAATTGGAGAACAGGTTAATGCTGGTTCTCTACATACACTACCCACCCATTTCCATCACCGATACAGGAGTTTCAAATGAGTTTCTTTGTTCTTCATTGTTACAGAATTGGAAACCTGAATTTGAATCAGTCCTCGTGTGGCTAAAAGCAATGAATAGAATTTTCAATGCAAAATATAGAGAGGAATATTAAGAAAATTCTTTTTTTTTCCTTGAAGAGTTAAAAGTATTAGATATAAAGACAGTGAAATATTTGTTGAATAAAGTCATTTTTCTACAAAACTGAATTTTTTATGTGATCAGTTACTGAATTTTGTTCTGAAAAACACAAAAATTTACTATTTAAAAAATCCCTTGTGATCCACACTTGGTAGTTTCATGAGTCACATACAGATTGCATTTTGTATTCAAGATTAGAAGCTTAACATTTATTAAAATGGTACTGAACTATAAACAGATTTTTTTCTTAGCTCAGTCATTCTAATAATGTTTTTTCTTTTATGTATCTGTAACATTTATTTATTATTTATATGATGGCATAGAAACCCTATTACTGTTTATAGTTAATGAGTTTAAATCACAATAACATCAAGAAACACAGATGATTGGCTGTAGAGATTGGTGCCTTTAAAAATCCATGTTTGTAAAAAAAACAAAAAAAAAACTTTTCTCCTTTCCTCACAGCCCTAACAAAGAAGTGTTTCTTCCCACCCAGCCAGTAAGATGTTTTCTTTGTTAAAAATGTAGACATTTGGACTCCGACTCTGTTGTCAATGAAAGGTTTTTTCCATATTCAGATTTTTATTATTTCATTCCTATTTTATGGGATAAATGTTTCATAAAATTTCAACTTTATATATATTTGCTTTCAATTTCATTCCGTATCATTTTGTTGAAAAGTATAAGTTTAATGGTATGGATAACTCCTCAGTAGATATAAATACCACTTCAACAATTTGATGAAAAACAAATATTGGTAGTCGACTCTATCTGGGTAAACATTAGCTGACCTTGACTTTTATATACAAAAACTGGGAGATATTTTTTAGTTTAGATATTGTTTAGTTGGGAGAAATCTCAAATACAGTATCAGTTATGTGTCATGTGTGATACATGCTTAGGTGGTCGTGTATCTTTCGATACATGACTGATGAGGCAGATTTTTGTTCTCGCAGTAGGTTGACATCCAAGGCTATAGAACCTGGTCTCTCCTGTTATTTAGCCATAGCTTGGGGAGGGGGAGTAGAGGATTCATACCTTTCCCAAGGGTATTAGCATGTAAGTAAAAGTAATGGATTCGACTGGAATTTGAACTTAGCTCTCCAATTCCTCAATCCGAACTGCTATCCATTACGCCACCGTGCCTCCTTCAAATCACAAATTGAAATACAATTTGGAAGGAGAAAAGTTATGTAAATTTTTAAATTTACATAAATTAGTTAAAAAGAATGATTCATCTATTGTTTGTTCAAACCAAGATGAATTGTCAATGTTTGATTAATATTTTGTAGCATTTAACAAACATTTTAAAAGTACAATGTTTTCTTTTAACTTTATTATTACTTCTAAATACAATATTGTTTGCAATTTTCATAAGTGGGTTTAGCCAAATGTCATGTAGCATAATCCTTATTATAAAAATATACATGCACAGTAATTCTTGGTACTTACTTTTGGAATCTCGTCAGCATCACTCCAGGCACCAATGAAGATGCTAGCTTGAGCTACTTGGTCTGTGGTCAAATTGGAATGTCGTTTAAAGCTTGTAAAATAGAATGAAAATGAAATACTTAGTCATAAGATGAAAAGGACAATCAAATAATTAACAATAAAGAACCATTAGTGGCTAATGGTTCTTTATTTCTGTTTTAATCTTTATTATCACTTGTTTTCTTTTTCTTTTCTTCCATTTTTCAACTTTATTCAAAATTATTAAAAATAGCTCCTTGCAACATGCAAAATGGTGAAGTTACCTGGTTATGTCTGACAATTTTTTACCAATTTCATTGAACACTGACGGTTTCCATATATATCTTCCTAATACCACAGCACCTTGCAGGATAATTTCAGGCTCCAAATTTTGGATATCAGCCACCTCCAAGAAAGCATTCATCGATCCCATGTCAGCGAAAGTGATATTTCTGTTCTTTAACAGCTGAAGAAATAAGTGGATGACAATTTGACTATTAGAATATGAAATTATTGGAAGCAGTATCACTTTTGTCAATAAATATTTTCATTCTTTAATATTCACTTCTCAATAGTAAATAATTTAATTTGACAGTAAAACAAAGTGCCTGTTTGAAATGGTCAAAAAATAAAGTAATTCTTTTTGATAAATTTTTTGATCAACTTATCAGATACTTTCCATTTGAAAATTTACCATGATAAACGATTTCAGAACTGATCTGTATTTGTGGCTACAGCTGAAGAAATAAGTGGATGACAATTTGACTATTAGAATATGAAATTATTGGAAGCAGTATCACTTTTGTCAATAAATATTTTCATTCTTTAATACAAGAAATGTCACTGCAGATTTAAAACAAATAATGTTGAACATACTGTCTTGAACTTTAGCCATTCTTGGAGAAAAAAAAAAAAAACAAATCACAAAGTAACAAAGATTCAGTTCTACTTTATAAAGAGTAAATCAGAAAATTTATAAAGCATTAAATAATTTTTTTATATTTTTACTTACAACAATACATTTACTTTTAAAGAATTTAGCTTGTTTTGGTGGAATTTTTTTCATCATACTGTTACCCAAAATTTTACAGATTTGAATTGCTTGAGGTTGTTGCCATGGAAGTTTTCTGGAAAATAATAATAAAAAGTTATAAAAGTTAATAGACAAGACATAGATATTAATGATGACAATTCAAAAAAATACCTTCTCCGAGATATGGCAGTACTATCAGATAAAAAGATATCTATTAAAGAATATGACAGAATAAGTAAATATAATGATCTTGAAACTGAAAAAAAGTAGAACCTTAAAACTACTGTCAAACTATTGGAGCCATTGATAGAATAAAAAATGGTACAAACAAAAACATTACCAACATCCCTGGTAGCCCCTGTTTCACTGTGTAGGACTGCTCAGCAAAGAAAATATATAAACACTGTATATGTTAAGTATCATTTAACATCGGAATTTATTTAAACAGAATGCATATAATTACTACTTTGTTTTACATCATATCTTGGGTCCAGAAAGGAATTGTCTTAAACAGAAAGCAAAAGATAATAATAATAGTGATATGAATATACTTTCAAAATTTGAAAGAAGAGATAACAGAAGTTATCAAGAATGGTATATTTTTCAGCTTTTCAAGTAAGATAATATTGCAATTATATGTGATTCTTTATAATGAATTAAGAAAACTGCTCACAGCATATACAAGATACAAGGCTAATATTTATTGTAAGACAATTTCAGGAACAAGACAAATATAAAATAGCTGTTCAATTAAATGAAAATAAAGTGCTGTCCTTAATTGAGACATAAACCTTGGCAGTAAAAATAAAATATTTGTACCCACTGAAGCCAGCTAAAGAATGACATTAAGTTTATAAGAGAGTTAAAACTGAAAAAGGAAAGCATAGACAAAATAATAAATGCATACACAATATAACAAATACAAATTATATCCAAATATGTACAGAAGATAATAATTGTATTAATAATAATAATAAGGTAATGTGTTATGTACAAAAATATACATTAAGTACAATGTAGTGAAGACATACATGAGGTAATATAGTAAAGGCCTATACAAGATAGCAAATACTCAAATACATTGGTCTGATATTTTGTGCTTCTTATTAAACATATATATATATTTGTCAACTCACTTCTGTAATTTACTGGGAAGAAGGAAAAAGGTTTGAGATAAAAATGAAAAAAAATTAATCATGATTTGGAGGAAGTTCAATAATAAAAACAGTTTATCCTAATTTGGGATAATTCACCATAAGATAGGATTTAATATCTCTTTGTACAGAATACATTGTTTCCAAAAATGGTTTACAACAAAATGGTATAATTTCCAGTTTTGCAATTATACTGAAATTATATTCAATTCTTTATAATAAAATAAATTTTTCAAAAATGTCTCATTGCATTTAAAAGATACAAGGCAAATTTTTATTTTTCATCTTTACTGAAATTTCTTTGGTTCAATTTTATCATGACTAATTTTCTCAATTCACTTACAAAATGACACTTCTACAATCAAGAATTTTATTTTCTTATTAAATTTTACTTGAAAGGAATCATTGGATATTTTCCCAATTTATAAACAATCCTATAAATTTGAAAAGACTATGAGGAGATGCTGAAAAGTTCTTGAGCTTACCTACTTCCCAAGATATAACCAAGCATCAGTAATCTTCATGAACAGCATCTTGGTCTGACCAACTTATCAGCATACCCCACAGACTCCAAAGATTTAGTCATGTAAAGGAGCATCTAGAAACTGATTTTATTTTTTCATTAAACCAATTGTTTTTTGTTTTTACAAAACAAACTCAATCAAGTAGCCTCTTCTTGCTTGTTATATTAATAAATTTTCAATCATACTTTAGGATACTTACGTTTGAACATGTTTTAACACACAAAACATACTGGTAGCATTTTTCATTGGGTCTAGCTTTGTAGCAATATAATGCTCTTTCAACACTTTTTCCTGTAATTGAAAATAAATTTATTAAAAAAATATGCTTAATAAATACAGAGTAATAAAATAAAATACAGACTATTTGTTAGTAAGCTTCATTCTCAGAAACTAATTAAACATTACAGAACATTCACATATACAAATTCACTCAAACACACTTACATCCAACAATTTCTACAGACAATGCACATCTACAAACATTACAGAACATTCACTCTTTCAACTTCAAGTTACAGAATTCTTTCAACTCTCTCACAGCGAGACCTTTTTAAAAGTCAACAAGACACATCGCCGCCAAGCTAGAAAATTTTAACTTGGATATTCCAGTTTTTCCAATTCTTCACCAGCAAGAAAAATACTTAAGAAAAATCTTCTGAAGCTACAAGTTATCGAACATATTTTCAGCTTTTCAGGACATAATTCAAAGAAACTTTCTCACTCAGTTCTATTCAATGGAATTTACTCTTTGGTGAACATTTATTTTTAGTGGCAAGATTTATTGTATTTATTTCATAAGTACAAAAACTAAATTTCCTTTAGTACAAAACAGAAACTTCTTGAAACATCAAGTAATAATTTAAAGTTCCTTTTTTACCAAACAAATTCTCACAGTATTCATATTACACAAAAACTTTCAACTATTTCACAAAGAACATTTCTTGTAAAAACAAACTCTTTTTCATTGTGAGACCAGATAAATATTCTTTCTTTCAAAAAATAGTTTTCAAACAATTAAATTCATAGTTAAGGATAAACAACTCTTATTTTTGTATTGTAAATTTTGTACCAAAAGCACTTTCTTAAAGGAACATTATAAAACAATTTAATTTGCTAAATTAATATTGATCTTTAAAATTCAGCTAAATATTGTGAGCAATTTATTCTTGATAATTTGTATTATTCCTATATAAATATTGTTGTTGCTTTACATCATTGTTGTTATTTTTAGTATTGCCATATTAGCCTTGTGCCATATGACTAAAATTAAAATGCTTGTGAAGAAGTGAAATTTTGTACATGCAGCCAACCTCATATAACTAAACAGCCTTTTGATTAATTTTTAAACTTATTTAACCTTCACCTCCTCTACAACATTAAGAAAAATGATATTATGAAGCATGTGAATCATTGGAAGGTTTATAGTAAGAATGATGGAACTTAAGGATTAAATTCTAATTAATTCTAATTAATTATTTACCCTAAACTCAGACATTACTTATGGGATGACCTGATACAAAATAAGTAAAGTAATGCCATGATTCTCTTTCAAATGAAAACATAAATACAAGAGCATTATGAACAAAGTATAACTTATAGGAAGATGAGAATATGGTCATAATTGTTGTCCTTGTTATTGTTGTAGGGAAGAATAATAAATGGGAACTATAAAAACATACAACTGTCTTTGATACTAATCAGTCATTTATTGAAGAATAAATATTCTATGATTCTGAATGAAACAAAAGCTGTCTAACCATTTTCGCCCCAGCCCCTCAACATCCGATGTCTTACTTTCTGGGTTGAGGTTACACGGTCTTAACCGAACTTAAGGGAGTGAACCTTGCATCTTAACCGAACTTAAGGGAGTGACCCCTGAGCATCTGTAGATCATTCGACCGGTCCACTGGTTTAATCCTGCTTCTTGCCCACATTGTGTTTGGTTTGATCCAGAAAGTAGAAGTGATGTTCATCCATTCATGGTCGACTGAAGATATAAACATGGCTGGAGAGTCTGCGCTAAGAAATTTAGAATGCACCAAAAAAAAAAAAATATCTGCAGTACACCGACAAACAACTATTCAATGGTTGAATTGTTAATGTCTTTTATATAGCAGAAAAGAAACAGGTTACAGAAATTAAAATAATTGATGTAAAAACTCATACACTCATACTAGACAGAGAGAGTGGGTTGTGATTAGCTTGTTGTGAAATCGTCTCAGGACGATATGCAACTCTTGATTATTGTAGCTTGTTTGACATTTCTGTTTCCAGTGGTAGTAATAATAATAGCAGTAGTAGTCTTAGATGTTTGAGGAGTAATTCGCTTCTTCATACGTATATTAACAAAATATGTAAGCGGGCGCCTGGCTCCAACCTCTGATGTCACTCCCAATCTTCGACTTTTCTTCCCAGCTCGACTGCACTTGATGGCAGATCAGCCAACCACTCTCCCAACAGATTTCTGTGCACGTTTATATAGATAAGCCTGGCTGATCACAAATCGACCCTTGGTCTGCACACGATTATCATGAGTGTCGCTGTCAACCCAAAACCATGGGAATTTCAAAAGTCCTTTCTTGCTTACTCAGCCCTATTTATAATTTTAACCAGCAAAAGTTATTTCGATCATTTTTCATTGTCTTTTCTAATGACCCAGTTCCAAATGGGTGAGATCAGGTTTCCATCAGTAAACAAAATTGTCCTGATCTAATTTCGCTGTTCAAATCTACTCCAATTTCAATAAAAAATTTAAAAAAATATATGTGTTTGCCAAACTCTCTCTGTCACAGCCGTTTATTTTGAAATATTTGTAGGTATATTTATTTTTTTAAATAATTTTTCTCTGTTAGACCCAGCAGAGAACAATTATTTAAAAAAGTAAATGAAATATCTAATAAAAACATTGAAAATATTATTGTTTTAAATGAAAAATAAATATTTTCTAGAGCTGATTATTTTCATTTGTTGACTGAAAGAATTATGTCATCATGTGATCTTTTCTTTCCTATGAGAATTATATGAGGAGATTTGAAAAAGTTCAACCCACTTCACAAAATCTGACCAAATATTTGATTTTGTTTTGGAATCTCTTGGTAAGACCAAGAATTTCTTAGCATTTCCTCATATAAACAAAATTTTATTTCAATAAATCTTTGCAAATTTACTGTCCTTTTTAAAGGTTTATTTTAAAAGGATTTTCAAGCATGTACATGATAATTAGCTAGCTGTTACTTTAATGAAATCATGATGAAAATTAATAAATTATATGTGTATTGTTTTATAACATCAATAATGATGATAATGATTTGTAAGCACCTTTAGTCCCACTAGGGAATGCTGGGAGCGAACGGATCAAGCAACAAAAGTTTGAATAAATAGTTGTTGAGTATTATCTTTGTGTTGCTTCAGCTTTTCAGCAGCCAATCTCATAATTTATCTTTTCACCCTAAGCCCAGTGAAGTAGAAGAACCCATTTTGAAAAAAAAATTATCAAAAAGGAAAAATGTTCAAATTAACTGCACTAGAGTCACTTGACTTTGCAAAATTTAGATGGGTTATTTTACTGGCACACCAACCTCAAGAGACATTTCATGCCGAATCAGGTAGTTTTAAGATTTGTTTTTGTGTTTATTTTGAAGACAAATTCATTAATCAGGGGTTATTATATAAAGCTGTAGATGTAATTCAGTTTTAGTTGAATTTTGTAGCTGGGTGTTTATTCAGTTTCCTTTTTATATTTTGTGGTAGAGTTTTTTGTTACTTTTAAGAATTCCAGAATGGCTTTGAGTTCAGCACTCTATAAGTGTTAGATACATTGTAGAAGTTTTTTCATATAGGTGCCAGTTTTTTCCAGCTAATCAAAACATGTTTAACAGTGAGTACTTCTTGGCAGTTTGGGCATTTTGGAGGGTCTTCATTTTTAGGAGGAACGAGTGGGTTATATGGATATGTCCAATTTTGATTCTTGAGTTTGCCATCATCTTTTCATGAGTATTTGGTACTGTGATGTTATACAGTCAGAATGGGTTTTATTTGACATAGTTTGTTCTTCATGCATGTTTTCCATGATCTTTGCCATTGGTTGAGGATGTAAGAGTTAATTGTGACTTTCAAGTCTGTAAAAGGGATTTTTGAATTTGATATGTTCATTGAGTTGAGGGGTTTCCTTGGCTACCTTATCAGCCCTGCTATTCCCAGGGATCCCAATATGGCTAGGGATCCCAGTATGATGTGTTTTTAACTGAGTATTGAGTTAAATCTATTTTGGAGTTTGGTGATTAGTAGGTTGTTCATGTTTTTGTTATCGATGGTTGTCAGTACAAATAGTGAGTCTAAGAGAACAATGAAATGGGTTGACCTGTTCTCAATTATTAGGCCCAAATCTAGTATGGCTGTTGCTTTGGCACTGAAAATTTTCAGATTATGTTGACGTTGATTTGAGCTTCTTTTATTAGGTTTACCATGGAGAGTCCAAAAGGTTTGATAGCTGTTTCTTTTCCAGTGTAGAGGTGTTTACACTGTGAGTGAAATATGCATTTGTAGGTTGCATTGCTTGGACATGAGTGTAGTTTGGTGTAGTATTGTAGTGCTAGTTTTTACTGACAAAGTGTTAATAGCATCTCACTAGCCTCGATGTAGAGACTTTCAATTGGAGTAGTGCTGTAGGTAGCCATGGCAAGAAACAGTCATTGGTAGTGAGTGGTGTTTAGTTTCTTTAGGTTGGACTTCCTGGCAGCCCCATACATGTGGCATCCATAGTCTAATTTGGAGTGAATTAGAGTTCAGTATAATCTTAGTAGGCTTGGCTTATCGGCACACCATTCAGTATTCTTGATAATGCATAGTAATTGGATATACTGATGGCATTTTTGTTTTAAGTATTTGATATGGGAGATGAAGCTGAGATTTTTATCAAAGTGGATTCCAAGGTATTTGTGTGTCTGTAACTTTAATCTCAAGAGAAGTTTTTATCATTTGTTTTTGTGGTCTGAATCATATTCATAATGGGGTCTTTGTTTTCCAGAATCCATAAAAATACATGATTTATTTCACTGACTATGCTCCCCATCAACCATGGAGCCCCACAAGGAGATAATTCTAAGAGGAAAACCCATTCGCATAGCCTATCAGAGCTACATAGTCAGTATACTTATACTGTAGATAGACATAATTATCTTGAATCCATAGTTTTTCATCCCCAAGTTAATTATTTGACTTTAAAAATCCAGGAAATTGGAAGAAATGGATGCAGAGATTTCAACACTTTGAAGAAACATTGACACTCTGGGAAGAAGATAACAAAACTCAAGTCAGTACATTAATATGTTGCATGGGAAGCAAAGCCAAAAATATATTCCAGACACAAATTTGTAGGACTCAGTTTTGGAAAAATTCAATACCTACAAGAAACATAATACATGAAAGGGTGAAATTTTATCTTCGAGTTCAAAAAGCAATGAAAACCTTTATTCATGCACTGCATGAATGAGCAGAATCATGCATATTTCCAAAGAAAAATGGACAAATCAGAAACAGTCTTGTGACAGAATTGCACTACGGACTAGAAAACTATCTGAAAGATTACAGTTATTTCCTGAACTGAAACTTGAGAGAGCCATGGAGATGGTCATGATCAGTGAACAAATAAAATCTCAAATGGAAGAAATACAAGAGCAAAATGTAGATGAACTAAAAACCCAGAGAAACACATGAAGCACAGCAAGAAGAAAAAGCAGAAAAACAGCAACAACAACTGCACTAGATGTAACAGAAAACATAATTTTAAAAACTGTCTGGTGAAAAAGAAACAGTGCCAGAAATATGGGAAAAATTAATAATATACTGTAGCATGCAGGACCAAAACTTAGAGAATAAACTCCTATATTTTACACCAATAAGTGAAGCACAAACAAATGAGAGATGCCTACAAATAAATCCTACTAAAATCAGTAAATATGAAAAAAAAAATTTACAGTTCTGTACAAAACACTGCTCCAAAATTAAATAAGTGATTTCTGGAACCTGATTGGATAGGACAAGTCATGTGATATGCCCTGTATGACGTCTGCATGGTTAAATTCTAAATGACCTGGAAATAGGTCAGGGCACAGGTTACTAAGTACATTCCCGTGCAAAACTCAGATGGTAATTCAGAGCTGACCCCAAAACAACAAAAACGGCTTGTAAGCAACAGTCAGGACCGGATCAAACAGAACAGCCAGCAGAGAGATCTGTGAAACAGAACAGTCAGTGAACAAGCCCAGCCTACATACAAAGCCATGCTGAAGTAAATCTTGTCTCAACTCTCCTTGTTCACTCTGTTTTAAAATTACTGCTATTGCACAAAATCAGTCAGCAGTCACACATGTTTCATTAGCATGTGCTTCACACATGAATATTGGAATACATATTACTTCAAACTTTGCAGACTCACTTGCAACAAATCACATCAAACGAACATTCATTTTTAACAAGTAAATATATGTATCTACTGTATAAATGTTATTGTTATATTTAATTTGGTCTTCTTCCTTTTCTGCAAAGATCATTTCTTTGCATTGTTCATAATTTTGTATTGCAATTTGTGGACATGACATGTGGATTTTATTTCTTCACCTAAAATCTGGGTAGACTGACTGCACAAACTAATAGGATACAGACAGTAAATGAAGAAAAGGAATATTTCCTAGAAGAGCTAATAGAAACAGATCACAATGACATGTGGTACAAAAACGTTTAAATTTGTAAAATGGCAGTGAGATTTAAAATCAACATAGGTATCAACATAAACATTATCTCAACCAAAACTTTTTAAAAACCAGTAAATGACACCTTCACAAATCCTGGAGAAATAGTCCAGTGCATTGGTAAATTCACTACTGCTACAGAAAAATCTAAGGAAAAATATTATTTGAAAATAGATGTCATTGAATGTGTAAGGGGAGGGAACAAATGGCTATAAAAATGAATTTAGTGAAATGCTTAGATAAAATAGAACAGTAAACTTCATTTGATGTCGATGGTTGTATGAACGGAAATTCAGTTAAAATATTTCAACAATGTTCTAAGCTACAGTAGAATTATAGAAGAACACAATGAAAGACTAAAACTGTTCTTAAAACATTAAAAAAGTCTATGAATTCAAAAAGACATGACTAGAATATTTGGGACATGACTAGAATATTTGGGACACATAATTTCAGAAGACTCAACCCAGCAAGGAAAGACTAAATGCCTTTCAGGAGTTACCTCCACCTACAAATTTAACTGAACTACATCATATAATCAGCATGGTTAGATACTTAGGTAAATTCTTATTGAACTTGTCTGAAGTAATACAACTAATGATGGAATTATTAAAAAAAGGCACTGTATGGTGTGGAATTGCCCACAAGAAAAATCTTTTAAAAGAGTAAAGGAATTACTAATTCAAGCACCAATTCTATCATACTAATGTCCAACGAGGCCTACAGTAGTTAGTGCTGATGCTAGCAGTTATGGTCTTGGAGCAGCTCCATTTCAAGAAACAGACGAGAATTTAAAAATAATAGCATTTTACTCAACAGCACTGAGAGGAAAAAAGCACAAATTGAGAAAGAGTGTTTAAGCTGTGTATGGGTATGTGAGAAGTGTGGCAGATATAATGTAGGACTTGAATCCTTTAAACTGTTAACAAACCACAAGCCATTGTTAATATACACACATGATTTGTACAATACCCCATGACGATGTCAAAAGCTTCTGATGTGAGTGAGAAGATATAACCTAGTAGCAGAACATGTTCAAGACAAGGTGCTAGTTGTATCTAATACACTATCAAGAAGTCCTTTATCCAACACATAGTAATACCAGCAAAGATGTGGGTACATACGCAAACTGCATGGTAAGAAACAGACCAACATCAGATAAGAAATTAAATGAAATAAAAATAGCTACTAAACAGGACACAATATTACAGGAAATAATACAACTCACTCTAAATGGACGGACACACAAAGAATGAAGAATAAAAGAAAGCATAAGGCCATATTTTCCAAGTTGGAATGAATTGTCAGTTCATGACAATTTAGTATGGTTTCAGTTAAGAATTGTTATACTTGAAAAACTTAAACCAGAGATATTAAAGAAACTTCATGAGACTAAACAAATGCCAAGAGAGAGCCAAAGAATTGGTATGGTGACCTAAAATCTCTAATGAACTGGAGGAGTATCTAAAAATAATGCACGTTTTGTAACATACAAAAAAAGGAAACATTAAGAGTGAAACCACTTCTTCAAGGTCCATGACAAAAAACTAGTACAAATATTTTCACTAACCAAGGATAACAATATATTGTTGCAATAGATTATTTCTTGAGATATACAGAAACAGCAAAGATCAATCCAATGAGAAGCAATTGTATTATAGAGAACTTGAAAAATTTCTGTTGAACTTATCAGTATTAATGGTAAACAATTCACAAGTTAGACTTTCAGAGATTTTGCAGACAGTTATGGATTTAAACACATTATCCTCAAGCAAATGGAGAAGCAGAAAGCACTGTTAAAATTGTTAGGAGGATTTTGAGACATTTCAGGTATTAATGGCATACTGGAATATACCAATTCAAGCCATAGGAGTCAGTCTCACAGAATTAATTATAGGAAGGAAAATAAGAACCATGTTACCTTTACATTCAAAAAAGTTATTACCAAGATAATGAATCAGGGAGAGAGACAAACTGTCAAAAAGCAGAATTGAAAAGAATTTTAAGAGATTTTATGGTACCAGAAACTTACCAACTCTAAAAAGAGGAGATAGAGTTAGAATAAAAACAGATAAAGAAAAATATTGTAGCACTAAAGGAACAATTAAGTCAGCAGACACCAACAACAGGTTGTATATAGTGACAACAAAACAAGGTGACTTCTGAAGAAATAGGAAACATTTAATTTTTAGGTTTTGAAAATAGACTTTTGAGAAAGAAACCAGGTAGTGATCATTAAAAAGATTTTCAAGTGAATAATCATAATATAAGAGGAAAAAACTAAATAGAAGGACAATACATATTCCAAGATATTTGTTTGATTTCACAAAGTGAGTGAGTTGTTAGTTTTCAGCTGTAACCAAACACTGAATTGTAATTTGGAAAAGTTAGAAATTAATTAATAAAGAAAATAAAAAATTACTTTAGGAAAGAGGATGTTTTATAGCAACAATAATGATGATAATGATTTGTAAGCATTTCTGGTCTCACTAGGGGATGCTTAGAGCAAATGGATTGAGTGGCAAGTTTGAATAAAATAGTTGTTGAGTTCTTGTCATGTTTGTGCTGCTTCTTCTTTTCAGAGGCTAGTCCCATAATTTATCCTTCCACCCTAATTCAAGTAGAACATGTATAATTTTTCTGATGCATAAATTTCTAAAAGATTTCAAACAATGATACGATAAAACTGTATTTATTCAACAACCATGGGTTCTTCATGTCTTCAACACAAACAATATCTGTATTTCATAGTAGGCAAATTAATTTTGTCTATTTTACAAACAGTGAAATAATGATAAAATAAATGGAGATTTCATACCATGCCTGTTTATTTACTCACCAGATCAATATCCAGTATCTTTTTATATCTACATGCCACTGAAGTTACACTAATCAATTCATTCAGGATGAGGCTGCTAACAATCTTTTTTGTTAGCTTGGTGGCTATTTTTCCCAACATGTTTGCATTAGTTTTCGCATTATTCGCTACACTTTTGGGGCATGAGTTAACCAGGTACTGGATCTGCAAAGTGTTCAAATAAGAATCATTCCTATAACTTCAAGATACATTTTAACAACATTAAACAATTTAGCTGATCATTTAACTAATTAAATCAAAATATTAGAAAACTTAGTCAATGTTTCTAGGAAATCAATTTTATTAAGTTAGAAATGTAACTTTATCTAGTCTCTCAATTATAAAATTCAGTAGTGGGTGGGAAAAGGAAAAGTTTAAATTTACTTTTTGAAAAAGTAAATTTAAAATGTTTCAATGAGTAACTATCATTTTTCTATTTAAAAAATATAAATTCAATTATAAAACTGAGCATATCATTTGCTGTTAAACTAACTGCAACAGGAATAATTAATTGAGCCTGAGATATAAAGTTAACACATTCATCTCTAAAAAAGCTAGAGATCTTAATAAATCTTCTATTATTTTTAAAAAATTTAAACATATTTGGTTAATGGTAATGACAAGTAGTTGACCTGGAAACAATGACATTCAAAATTAAGAATGATCCAAGGTAAAAAATGAGAGAAGGATCAAAATTATGTGGCCATTAATGCAGACCAGAATATCTTATTATTATAGTCACATTACCAGCAAGTGACAACACTTCATGTAATCTGTATGAAATAAGAAGAAGGAAGATGATAACATTATGTGTGATGTTTATTTATATTGACATCTACATTACAGATTAAGGTAATGCATTAGAAGAAAAGATAAAATATTAATCATGCATAAATTACAGTCCAAACAGATGGCAAAATACATTACAACAATTTAAAAAATTGAAAATTCATTAATGTATACTTTCATTTTTTAATATTTGTTTAACAATTCCCTAAAAATACAGAAAAGCATGTAGTGCCTCAGATATGTGTCACAATTATTACATAACCTCAATTGTTTTGAGAGTTCTATTTATTTGTGTGTATTGTGAAAACTTAATGTTTGGGGAAAAAAAGGTTAACAAAAATAATATTAATACTTGATCTGTTTTAAGCTCAGTTGTATCTGCCTTCATGCGGCACATCTGTTCAGGTGGCACCTTTTGTAACATGTTGATTGAGATTACAGATACCAATGAAGTGTCCATCATTAAAGACAAAGTTTCATTTTTTTCATTTGTGTGCATCAACTGGAGATAGAGCAAAGGCAAACATTTAAAAATACAGTTGAGAATAGAAACTCAAAGCAATCAGACAAAATAAAATGTTCCCAAATTATTTAATAGTAAGAGTAATAAATGCATCTACACAAATTATATTAACAATCTGTAAAGTCAGGACCTTTTTACTATTATCAACAACATATATCTCACATGGTGTGCATCAATAAATGAATATCAGAATAAAGAAACAAAAATTCTATTAAATGGCACTTTTGTGTAAATTGAAAAAAATCTATTTTAATAAGACTGGGATATAAAATCCTATATTTTACAACAAATAGGTGAAACACAAATGAGTAAGAAATGCCTACACACAAACAGGATCAGAATCACTAAAACAAAAACTTTTGTACAAATCAATAAAAAATAGGATCCAGAATTAAATAAATGCTTTCTAGAATTTGATTGGACAGTACAGTCACATGCATCTGTATATTTAAACTTCAAATGAACTGGTCACTGGGTGCCATCCTGCATAAACTGAAATGCTTACATTTGGAGCCAATCACAATATCAGGATAACTATATATACACTGATTTTGGGGGTAATAAAAACACACAGAGCAAAATCTCAGTCAGCAGCTAGGTGTGGATCACCAAACAGTGACAAGTGGTAGAATCTGTAAACACTCAACCAGAATTTTCTTGTCACTATGACAACACCTCAGTCAGTGACGACTATGTACCATTCAAAGGAATATTCACACAACTCAAAGAAACATTCATAGCTGTGAAAAAAGTAAGTCTGTATGTCCATTTCCTTTTGGAACCACTGTAATCAGATTTCACGTATTAGCACTCACACCACAATGTTTCTACTAATGTGCTTCACCCACACACATACACACATTCAGTCAGCAGCCACACATACACTCTGTTGAAATGTGCTTCAGACACATGCACATTTATGCATACTTTATATTGACTAAGGCATATGCCTTTACAAACTACCTTTTAACAAATGGAAAATTTTGTAGAACCTTTGAACTTTGTTTTTTTATGACTAGAACAAACACAATGTTTGCC
The DNA here is from genome assembly GCA_964036315.1 of Acanthosepion esculentum. NCBI lineage: Eukaryota > Metazoa > Mollusca > Cephalopoda > Sepiida > Sepiidae > Acanthosepion > Acanthosepion esculentum. The sequence continues at coordinate 27,507,209 of OZ038514.1, forward strand.
ATGTAAAAACAAATATTAATATGTACATAAACATATGATTATTTCAATCTGGTTTTCCTTTTTGCTTATGTAAAAAAATCATTTCTTTGAATTATGTTGTATTTGTGGGCATGACACTTGGATTTTAATTTTTCACTTTTAACCCAGGCAGACTGACCTGACATAAGCAACAGTAATTATTTTATCTTTTTCAGTTTTATAACTGTTCACCTAGGTATTTATTCAAGACTCAAAGGTAATAACTCAGATGTAATTAACTCTATTTTTTTAATTAGTGTTACTAATGGAAACAATAGTGTCATCCCTATGTAATATTTAAATCTAATTTCTCTCTTAACCTTTTTAAATAAGAAGCATTGTCTATAGATTGATTTCATATTGGAGATCAATCATTTCAAATTAATTGGGATTATTTGTATTTTCACACCTAGTTGGAAATTTTCATTTGGAAAAAAAAAATGATACTCAATAAAGAACACAAAAATATTGTATTATTCCTATTCATGAACTGTAAATATTTGACTGTGCTTTGAATAATTCTTATTCTTCCTATTTAAGAATTTACTGAAATTTGTTCACTATTTTGTCTTTTAAAAGTAATTAGCACATTAATTTCAAATAAAGATATTACTAAATTCTTGATTATATATTTTCCAATATATTTCCCTTGATTCTCTTATATAATACTTTTGTTAAGGGTATTACTTGTGTATAAATATCACATCCACTAAATTTAATAAATATCAACACTGAATGTAAAAGTTTCCTTAAATAGGTAATATTTTTTAATTGTAATCAGGACAATTTCAGTAAAATAAAACACTTCCTTATAAAATATTTTTACAATTGCATACAATCTTAATTTACTGTATCTGATAGCATAGAAGATGTAGTCCTATTATAGCCACTCCCATGTCAGCAATGCATATTCAGCGTTAGCTATAGCAGAAAACATTACTGTATATAGAAGGCAAACTAGCAGCAGGATTAAGGGTGTGTTGAGGCATTGTTTTTTTTTAGGTATGATGGATCTAACAAATAACAATACTTTATTGTAGTATTTACTTTTACATCAGTAGTGGTGGTAGTATCAGTTGTTATTATAGTAATAATAATAATAATGTTGTTTGGGCAAATAATATGATTATGGTGTTAGGCTCAGTAGAAGTGACTCTGAGGTAAAAGTATAGCTTACTCTCTTGTATCAAATAAAGGAGGTCATAATAAAAAGGGTGAGTAGAAAAAATGAGAAAATGTAATGAACTTTAGGGGTTTGAAAAAATGAGAAAATCTAAAAATAAATGGTGATGGGGAGGTATGTATATGGAGAGGTCATTCGGAAATTATTAAAAATGAGTCATTCAAGTGATAAGACCATGGAGGAAAAATAACCTTGGAGGAAAAAGCATAAAACCTTGGAGGAAAAAGCATAAAACCTTGGAGGAATAAGCATAACTAAAATAAACATCCATCAGTGTCTAAGTAAAATGCTTTAACAAAATTGAAAATATTGGATTGGAAGAAAAGTTTGGAACGTGTTTAGATGTTTAGATAAATTTGTAAACATATTTATTCAACAATATATGTGCCATTTTGTTCCACTGCCTTTCTCCACTTTTTAGGCAACTTTTTGATTCTATCTTCCCAGAACTTAGCATCTTTCTGGGTAATGATCTGGTCTAAATGGTTTTTACAAGCTTCCAGAGAATTTAAGTTTTTCCTATTAAGAGAGTCTTGAAGTTTTACCTATATTACAATATAAATAAATGTAAAATATAAAAATGTAGTAAGCAGCAGGATTTTCAGTAAGCTCTGCTGGGGTTTCAAAAAATAACAAGTGGAGGGAATGATATATATTTAGTTGAGAGAGAGAAGTATGTAGAGAGAAGTTTAGAGAGAGAGAGAGAGAGAAGTTTAGAGAGAGAGAGAGAGAAGTTTAGAGAGCGAGAGAGAGAAGTTTAGAGAGAAGTTTAGAGAGAGAGAGGGGGGGGGGTTAAAAGAAAGTGCAAATACCTTATTTTAATTTTAATTCTTTTTATTTTTGTTTATATATTTTATTTTTATTGAAACTCACTACAATTCTTTCAATTTACCAAAGTTTACCAAACTTTGTTTAGATTAATGCAACTACCCATGACATTCAATGTGCATTTATATTGAAATATTAGTTATAGGTTAAATTTATATAGAAGAAAGTGTTACTCTTAAATAGAAAAAGAAGGCCATAATGAAGATTAATTCTGACCTTATTAACCAGGCTTAGTTTTGTTAGGGATTCTTCCTCCTCCTCCTCTTCCTCCTCATCATCATCTGTCATCTCTTCATCTGTGGATTCCTTTTTTTTCTTAAAAATCTGAATTAATACCTCCTTATTTGCCTCTGAGTACAATTTATTTACAAAAGTCCCAGATTTCATTAAAATATTATTTGAGATTTTCTTAATGAAATCCTTCTTTTCATCTTCAGACTTGTTCTCAATCTGCAAAGACAAAACATTTGGAAAAGGAAGTATTACATGAAAGACAAATAAAAAAATAAAGTACAAAATTCATCACATATTATGAAGCTGAAATTTCAGAAGAAATATTAAAGTCTGATATTGACTCATAAATGCATTTGATTATGCAACTATAATAAATTAAATATATTTTTTCTTATATTTTTTCAGACAGAGAAACAATTTAATAGATAAGTATAGGCAAAGCTTAGACAGCTACTTCTGTTCAGTTGAAAGCTAGAGAGTATAAATGAATAGCAGATGAGTGATATTAGCAGTGCTTGATTTGGCAAGCTGAAGTTGTGAGTAACACTGGAAGACAGGCATTATGGATCAAAGTAACCAGGAGCCCTTTTTTTACGATATCAGTCAGCCATATGAAACAATGTGTGCTTAGTCCACACCAAGAACACTTCATTATAATGTGATTGTCAGTTTAATACTTACATGCCAGTAAGAAGTGCAGTTGAATCTGCAAGAGATGCATGACAAGTGGTAGCAGAAGAAAACTGAGAAAATTCAAAGCTATGTTAAGAAGGTCTTTGGTTCCCTTAAGGCAATATATAGTCCATCAAGACCTGGCAGTGCTCCACTGCTGTCTTTGGATAGCACAACTCTGATTAAAGACAAGAAAATGCTTGACAGAACACTTCAGCAACTTGCTCAACAGACCTTTGACAGTTGACCCTACAACATTGAGCAAAATACTTCAACTATCAGAACACCCTTGAGACCTTTCATAATATCCTGCATAGTATCTGGGAGAGGGAAAAGATACCGAATAACTTCTGATTGTCTCTCTAGACAAGAACAAAGGAAATAAAGCAGACTGTGGAAACTAGTGGCACATCTCACTCCTTTCCATCACCAGAAAGATCTTGGCACCTGAAGTCATCCTCAATAGACACTGTCTCTAAGTGGAACCTCTAAGAGTGGCTTCAGACCATGTTAGATATAGTCTTTGCTATAAGAAAAATGCATCAAGAAAAACATGCCTGTTTTGTATTCATCAACCTGACAAAAGCCTCTCACAGTATCAATAGGAAGCCTCTTTGGACTGTCCTTGAACACACTGATTGCCCACAGAAATTTATATAGATCATTCAGCACTTTCATGATGGACTGTCATGACATGATAGAGCTTTGTGAAATCAGTATCAGCATGAAACAAGGTTGTGTCCTAACCTCAGTTCTCTTCAATATCTTCACATGCAGGATATCTCATGCAACTCAAAGTCTAGAGGAAGGAATCTATATTTGATATCATCTGGATGGCTCTCTTTTTGACCATCATCATCTTAATGTCAAAACAATGACTTTTCAACATCTCCTCCATGAGGCCTTTTTTGCTAATGATTGTGTTTTCATGGGGAATCCAACTGCAACTGATGCTTGAGTGATTCTCCATGTCTTTAAAATTGTTTGGTCTGACAACCAGTTTCATCAAGACTTAAGTGCTTTATCAACCCACACCAAACACCTACACCCTGGAATAGCTATCACTCTAGACGCCACCCAGCTTGCAAATATTGATACTTTCAAATATATGAGTAGCATGGTCTTTAAGGATGGTCCTCTGAACAAAGAAATTGATATTCAAATCATCAAAGCAAGCCAGGCACTGAGAAGGCTCTGTAAGAGAGTGTTGGGCCAGCCCAACATCGGCCCCTGTCAACAAAACACCAGCAAACACCAGCAGACACCAGCAAACTTTGAAGAGGCTTGGCAAAAATAAAGTCAGTGTTCAAAGAGAGCAGTACAGTACAACATTGGCATTGGTCACAATCACCGACTTCCAGTGTCTCCACTACTCCATACTGTGTGCCCAGACTTGGTTTGTGGATTGAATCCATCTCTGGAGCTATTGATGAATTGCAAAACAAAGTTTTCTTCAGAAATGAAGAATGAATGAAAAACTTACATAAATAAAAATTGTCTTCTTTATGTGTCATATCTCTTCAGGACATGCGATCATGGCTCTCCTGAACTTCCTATGCTTTGTACTTCTAGTTCCTATTCTACCATCTATACAAGCTCATTAGGTATGTTAATCACTGTTTTACTCTACCTCTCTTGTCTCCAATGTCTTGTGAGCGCTACATTCTCCAAACCCTCTTTCCTCATTATGTGTCCCAGAAAATTCAACAGTTTTTTTATGATTCTAAGTGTTATTTTTATTTCCATTTTCCTTAGAACTTCCCTGTAGTTCACATGCTCTGTTTATGGTATAAGAATATCACATCCTTCTACAGAAGCATATCTGTTACCTCAAGTATATGAGGAAATTTTCCAACATTCACTGCCATACCAAGAGTTTAATATATATTTTATTCTCTTACCTCCATATCTTTCAGTGCCTTTCTAAGCAGTTTTTGGGCCTGAAAAAATTAATAAAATTAATAAGAAACTTCTAAAATATAACAAACTTTGCTTGAAATTAATTATTTTAGAGGATCAACCATAATTTATAGTAAAATTATTACCATATAGACTTCTTGTTAGCACTATGTTCATAATAGAAATTAAAAGAGAGTTTATCTTTAAAAAATTCTAAAATTAATAATAATAAAATTATTAAATTACTGATATATATTTGAATAATGAAAAATATTTTTAATGTATTATTTTTTAAATTTGCATACAATAAATTAAAAACATGAAGTATTAAAGAGTAATGGCATGATAGGATCCACAAGGAATAATCATAAGAAGCCAGAAGCAATCATTGAAGAAATTAGAAAAACATCATTTGTAGATAAAAAAGGAGAAGCATGAATTGGGGTGAAATAGAGTGAAAGATATAGAAAAATTTATGAAATAAGGAGAGCAAAAGAGACCATTCCTGTTTACATTAATGTGGTTAAAATACAAATAGAATGTTTCACCTTTTGTGGACTTCTAATGTTCTTCACCACTGACAAGGTTTCAGAATCCAACTTGATCATGGGCATTATTTGGTCTACTCGATTCACACTGCTAGCCAATTCCAGAATACGCTTTTTATTATCATTCACTTCTTTAATAACTTTGTCTCGATTGGTTACCAAATAATTAATCACTTTTTTTGTCACAAAATGAATTATTCTCTGTAATACAAACAAACAGAATGAAAGTAGTGATATTAATATGTTTAATTACGATCTAATAATTATTATACAGTAAATACTGATAATTATAAATATTAATACTAATTACAATAATAAATGTGTAGGATGTGCTGAAATCTTACTTTATATCTTTCCATTTACATAGAGAATAAAGAAGGAAAAAAATATTTACATATTGACTTATCTTTAAGTTTCAAGAATATTCTTTTTTTCTCTGAGCTATTTCAGTTGTTATATTTTCTAATATCCTCATGGGGATATCAAATTGTTTAGTATCTAAATACTGTCTGTGGCAAGTATATTTTAGTCTTTAATAGTTTAGTGTCTGTGTGTGTGTGTGTGCGTGTGTGTGTGTGTGTGTGTGCGTGTGTGTGTGCAATCACACCTCTGTAAATGTATTTAATATAAGGCAAATGTTTTCTGAGATGATGTTATCTGTTAACTATCTAAGTTAATCTTGTAGCACAGTCCTAGGTTAATATATGACACCAAATGGACTTGCACAGTTATTGGACTTTCTATAAATCTCAAGAAAACTATAATTATGTATCAGCCTGCATCAGAAAAGCCTTACATAGATATCTTTGTATACAACAAATATATAAGTGAGGTTGATGACAGGTTTATCTTGATAGCACTCTATAGAGAACATATAGAGAACAGTGAAGTTATGAGAATTCAGAAGGCCAGTAATACATTTGATAAATTGAAACAGTGACTATGGAGACTATGTGACTAAGTTTGTGCACCATGCCTTTATCTTAATGTCATTATTTTATGCATGTGAAATGTGGATTGTCTATCTATCATGGTCACTTGAAGCAGTTTGAGCACTTTTATCAATGATGCTTGCATTGAAAAGTTGATATCAATTGGAAGATGCATGTCAGCATTGTAGAAGTGCTTCAACAGAGTCAGTACAACAGCCTTGAAGTAACAATTCCCAATACCAAAGTACCAACCAACTATGCAATGGCATTAACTATTCATGTCACATTTAAAGAAAAGTGTAAAACCCAGTTGGTGTGCTGAAGAAATATGCAAACATTTACAAAAATAAACCTAATGACAACAAAATGTAAATTTTAAAATGCCATATTTGTTTAAAGCACAACTAAATCTTATAATGATATCTTGTAATGGTCATATTCAAAATCAATGTGGCAGCCATTATGTAATCAGGCAACTCCTTCCCCGGTCATCCAAGACTTCCAACACCTCAGCTGATCGATGAAGATCAGTTCAATCTCAGACCAGCCCTATCCCACGTTGTGATTTAAGTTTAATCATAAAGCAGCTAAGATTGAATCATCGTAGGTATCTTCGTTGTTTACAAAAAATGAAATTTTTGCTTTACAGCTTTCATTTTCATTATTGCTCCCTAATTCTGGATCACTTTTCCATTGTTCAAACTGCTCAGCATACAATTCAAGTCGTTTATATGTGAATTAAATCCTCAATTTTTCCCACAGGTTTTCAGTATAAACCCTTCTCAATTCAATGTCTCTCAGTACATAACACTTTCTTAGTTTTAACAAAACTTTTTTCCACTTTACTGTGACAACAAATAGTATCACAATTATATATATATATATATATATATATATATATATATATATATATATATATATATATATATATGTATATATCCAAGTGTAAAGTAGGTAAATACCAATGTATAGACATTATATTTTTGAAAAAGATCTCAATACAGAGATAATAATAATATTAACAATTATAACAAAAACATGTTATAAACCACTGCATAAATGCAATCATGTTTCGACACTGTGTGCCTCTTCAGGTTGTGGTGCCATTATGGTTTAAAAGCTATACCCTCAATGGGGAGGGGTGGAAATAAAAAGAGCCTGAATTTTTAACATGCTTAGGTGGGTACCTTGGTTAACCAATCAGATGTCATCAACATCAGTAAGCATTGACCATTAGTTCAACATGACCATCAAGGTGGTGGGTGGGAAGAGGAGGGTAGAAGAGAAGGGAAGTAGTGAACCAGTAGTAGATGGGATGTATAATTATACAGTTCCAAACATACACATATACACACCCATACATCCACACACACTGATACATGTATATACACACACCCACAAACATATACATACCTACACTAATGAACACACATACATAAATCTATATAAGTACATATACATATATATATATATACTTACACACACATATACACACACATATATTACATACATGCAGACACAACATATATATATATATATATATATATATGTCCAGGTAAGATGAGAATGAATAGAGTACAATTCCAATATTCATAACATTTAATTTAAAGGAGGGCTCAATACAATTTTATTTTAGGATATTACATTGAAAAACATGTCAAAATTGCTACACAATTGCAGTCATGTTTCCATGCATATCAATGTATCTCATCTGGTGATTGTAAATTACTGGTGAGTGAATGATTTATTTAGATTTAAAAGCAACTTATTTTTAATGTGTTTCTGAAATACATTAAAACTAAGTTATAGCTGCTCCAATAATCTTGAGGAGATCATAAAGTTACACAACAATAAAATTCTAAACCAATTTAATAATCTGAATCATAATACAAATTCCAAGGAAAATATTGTTAAGGATACTGGCCAATGTAATTGTAGGAATCCTGACCAATGCCCATTGCCAAAGAAATGTTTAGCTAAATCTCTTGTTTATCTTTGTTCTATCTCTACAATAGAGAATCCGACAGTTGAAAAGTTCTATATTGGTAGTACTAAGAATTCTTTCAAGACTAGGTAGTATCAACATATATTGTCCTTTACTTATAGAAATAATACATCACTTTCTATATATTTTTGGAGTTTGAAAGACGATAATAAAACTCCTTAGGTGAAATGGAAAATTTTAAAAATGGCAAGGACATGTAGATTCTTATATGAACCTTGTTTTCTGTGTTTACATGAAAAATTACAAATTATCAGGTTCTTTGATAAGAATATTTTATTAAACCAAAGATCTGAGTTAATGGTAAATTGTAAACACAGTCTACTTTTTACCTTACAATTCAGTTAGACTTGGAATTTGACAATGCTTTTTCTTAGATTTTAGTTGAACTGTGTTGCACCATATATGGCTTATCTTTCTGTTGGTAAGATTAATTTGGATTTAATATAATTCTGTATTAATCTTCTGGTAGTGTTAGTAACATCTTGTATGGATGTATTGGTATTTGGTTGGTATTTTGACATTTTGTATTGATTGGTTATTGTTATATAAAAATATAACCTTATATAAAGAATCTTTAGTCAACGGTTGCATATTAATTTACCAAGTAAGTCCAAACATTTAAATTATTTATTGGTTTTTTAAAGAAGCTATTTATTTATCAACTATAAAAAGGTTTTTTTTTGTTTTTTTTTCTGTAGGAAACTCACAAAGTATATAACTTGTCTAGCATTTTGTTAGATTCCCATTTTTTCTTAGGAAATAACATTGTCTAATATACAATATGTATCCATTTACATCAGCTCCTATTTAATATATATATGTTTGTGTGTGTGTGTGTGTGTGTGTGTGTGTGTGTGTGTGTGTGTGTGTGTGTGCACATCTGTGTAAACCCTATTGACATTTGACCTCTATTACAAAAATAATATATCATGTCATTGCTACTAACTTAATCCTATTCACAATGAATTTGTGCAAGTTACAAAAACCCCTTCAACAAAAAAAGTGATTAATTCTGTCCAGAGCAGTTGGTCAAAATTGTCAACCGAATATCACTCCATTTTAGCAGAAAAATTATATCCATGGCAAAAACAAGCAATACTTAAAATAGAATTTGACATACATTATATAAAGGATGTATAACTAAAGAATTTTTTTTAAATTAATTTTTTTGCTATATTTTTCTTATTTTAGAGAATAATATGTGATTATATTAAATATTTTAATGTGTGTAATTAGATACACACAAAAAAACATCAGTTAATATTTGTTTTAATCTTTAGTAACCCTTCTTTTACTTTCAAACATTTCTTGAAATCTAATTAGTTATTAAATGCACAGTAAGCTTCTAGAAATTTTCATCGCAAATCAGTCAGTTTTTGTGTAACCTACTTGAAAAACTTTCTCTAATTTATCCCTAACCTGAATGTCTCATACAATTCTATTGGTTAAAAAATAGAAAAATACGATCTTGCCCATGCATTTCTTGGAATTAGCGGCAGCATCTACTGAATTTCTGGTGAGCCAGTTTAATTATCGAAAAAGCTATAAATATGAACAGCAATCAAGTTTCTACACACAGAGATATGCAGATATTCAGAGAGATGCCAAGATGAACTTAATTTTATGCTGATCAGAGACTACCTTTTGGAACAAACTTCTTTTCTGAAAGATTTGGAAAAATAATCTACATCTCAATTCACCAACGTTTTCAACAACTCATTGTGACAAAACTTTTTCTGCTAGAATATCTTTCTCAGAAAACTTTTGTCTAATTTAATTTTAATTAATCTTGACTTTTCTAGTTAAAAGGTAGACAACTTTCACTTACTTAAAAATTGTAAATTTAAAATTTACACTGCAACAGTATTTTAAATTTCTAATAATTTTATTCTCAAACTTTCATACACTGAACTTTCTGCATTTAACATTACAAATCAGCAACAAGAAACTTTTCTCCTAAATATTCTCTGATAAATTTTACACACACGTCATTACAACACAAATTGTAAAATTCTGTACATAAAAAATTTTATTTATTGTTCCGAGCCTATTCTTTTGTCATAATTGCATATTGTTACCTATTGTATTTTTTTGAAAATTAAGTTTGTGGATGCTACATGTTTCACTAAAATATTCACACAGCCTTCTCAGATCCACTACAAATCAAAACTTACCTTTTCTTTTTCTGTGTATGGCTCCCTGGTGAAAGTTAAAAGACTCTGCAATAACATTTCTGGGTTATCTTTCTTTGCTAACATTTTCTCAAAAGGCTGAAAGAATAACAGTATAGGAGATGGAAGTGATTATGCCATTATTTTCAAGTATTCTTTGCTCTTTACTTTAAAATGGAAGCACGATAGAGAGAAGTAGTCAGTTACATACTTACATAGGTAATAATTACAGAAATAATTTTCTTAACAAATTTGTCTTCAATTTTTTATATTCATATTGTTTGTTTTAACTGAGGTGAAAGTGAAGATCAAAGGCATCACATTCAAATATTAATTTAGCGACACAAAATGATTCACATTAAGTGGCTGAACACTTACCTTAACTATATCATTATAAAAATTAGATGTTAACTAAATGGATTTTTTTCATTATAACAAAAATAGCATATTTAATAGACTGTGCGAAACAATCCAGAAGAAAAAGTTTCTTTGAGTCACAGGATGGAAAATGACAAACTTAATGTTGACTGTAAATTGAACAAAATTTTCTGACAAAAGCTTTTATTTTCATGGAAAAATATTTTCAACAAAATTAGGGTACTAGAATAAAGGTAGAAAGTCATTCATGTTACCCATACTCTAAACCAAAGATGAAATTAGGTCTGTGTTCAAAACTAAAAAAGATCATATACTGTGTACTTAAGCAAAAGAAAACTTATCTTGGTTTATGCCAAAATTATCAGGGATAATAATTCTTAGTGTTGCTGACATGGAAATATGTTAATAAAAGTAAAGTATTACCCTACAGACAATTATACTGTATAACCTTTTATAAGAGTATTTTATTCAGCTGCCATGTGATATATTAATAAATATGGCTACTAGCAGTCAATGTTACTTATACCATGGATTGCTAGAGATAAGCACACTACATTATATCTTGTCATTTACTGTTACAGTTGTTCAGAATGGTACCACATGATACATAACATGCCAGCATCATCTCAACTAAAAGAATACTGAGGAACTAAAATGTAACTTTATTTGTTGATGAAGCATTCAAAAATCTAGTGGTCTACAATGTACTGTACAATGTACCAATTAAAAGGCTCTACCACTAGCAGAAAGCAACGTGCAAATATAGGAACTTCTGCGAACTTGAAATGATTATTAAGGAAGCAAGGAACAAAATTAAATCATTGAAAGCTATCAGTTAAATGAGTCAAGAAGAATGAACTGGGAAATGAATGGAGACTAGTAGACTAGAATATTAATATCGCTAAACAAAATGAATCCCAAGTTGTGGAGACTTATAGTGAGCTTTGGGGTTATAATGATCTACATACGTCAAAAAGATTAATGAAGGATGAAAATGACAAGGAAACACATAGGTAATTTTAACAAAACAAGATAAGGAGTTTATTTACAATTTTACACACTTGAAGTTGTGTCATTAGCTCATTTCACATATTTTCATGAAGAGGAAATGTTCATATGATTAAGTGATCTCGCATAAAATATTAAATCATGTTTGACAAAGGTGAGACAATTTTTTGCTCACAGAAGGGATATATGGTTAGTATACATTCAAAAGTAGACAAAAAGAGTTTGAAATACTTAGCTTTGTTGGATTGTTGAGAGAAAATTCATTGAAGCACCACATGCTTGGTTAGAGGCTGATAATATAATATATAATTTTACACTGGCAATAATTTCAGTGCTGAGCATGATAAAGAGAAACAAAACCTTTCCCCTGATTTCAGAAACTTCTCTTATTAATTTAATTTTTCTCCTAATTTTATATTAAAAGTAAAACTTATGATATTTTGATATCTTAACAAATATTCAGCTTATTAACCACTCATATATAATCCATAGTCATGAACATATAGCTGTATCTTCACACATCTTCCAGGTATATATATTAGACTTTTTCTCATTGTAGATCTTTCGTTTACTACAATTTCTTGTTATGCTTCTTCCTCCATGACTTTTCTTGGCTTATAATTTTGTTTCAGTTGTCTCAATGGAAGTACTATTTTAGCTTTACAAGGGCTGTCCATACAATAATAGTTGAAAGGCTTCAAAACAATGACAGAATTTGCATTAATATCATAAGGACATGATATTTTTCTTTCTATATCCTTTTTCATCTTTTCTCATAATAAAAAAAACTCTTTTGCAATATTATTTCCTTTTAAAAGTCTAAGCTCAAATATTCAGAAAATGCATGTAGATGGTTAATATATTGGATACATAACTCAGCAATGAAATATTATTTGTCAGTTCTGTTTCAATAAAGAGTAAAATGTGGAATGAAAACACACATTTAACATCTTGCACCTTCTATTAAGTAATAAATGTTTTTTTTCTGATGATCAATACCAATTAGTTGTCTAAATTTGTCTAAAATGATTAAACTAAAACCTGGTCTCATATACAATTATGTCAAACTGGCTTACAAAAATACAGATGAAAGCAATGAAAATATTGAATATACTCACAAAATCATCCCCAACTTTGTATCTATTCTTTAATTCCCCACCAGGTATTTTATTGGGTTTGTCAGGCCTTCTGATTGTAATTTTGTAGAAGCAAGTTCTGAAATTTGGGGCATTGGGTTTTCCAAATATAGGCCAAGTGATAGCTTTCACAGCACACATAATGATCTCATCAATTTTGGCTATGGTCAGATGTTTTATTTGTTGTGGGATAAAAACCTGAAAATTAATGAAAAAAAGTCATTTATTAAAACTGAATCTTTTGGAGATATTTTTTTATAAACTACAGAAAAAATTATGTGTTCGACAAAAATGAAATAAAAAACAATTAGGAAAGCATTCTTTTTATGCTTTAATTTTCATACTTTTTTAACAGACCGCTCATGTAGGCATGAAATTAAATGGATCTTGATTCTTCACAGAAAGCACAACATTGATTTTATTACTTTTATTTGAATACTATTTAAGTTTATAATCAACAAAATCTTAATTTTTTCTTTTTTTACTCACCCAGATTTTAAGTAAATAATTGTTTAATCTTTCAATCAAATTGGTGATTAAATCTTGCATTTTCTTTATTTTGAATTCACCTAAAAAAAAAAATTATAGCTTTTAAAAAATGTTGAATTTAATAAAATGAAACTTGACTCTACAGGGTGCGATGGATAAATTGTCATCAAAATTATGCAAAAATGAAAATAACACTGACATCTCATTTTTACAGATATATTTACCAAAATTACATAAAAATATCTTGAAAGAGTAAATTTATTCAATAAAATTGCCATTGGCTTCAATCACAGGCTCCAAATGACTTTGGAATCTTCAGCAAATCTTTGGGAGGGTATCCTTGTTTAAGTTGATAAATGCTGCCTTGTCTTCAGTTCATCTTTGGTCTTCCAAGGATGTTTTTTGGTCTCTCACTCAACTGTGCCCCACACATAATAATCAAGGGGTTTGCAGTTCAGGGAGTCAGGTGGAGAAGATGTAAGGGGGTGCAGAAATTGTCTGACAGCCATGACTGAGTTCTCCTGCTTGTGTGGTATGATGCAGAGTCCTGTTGCTAGACATAGGGTCTTCTAGCAGCCACCCTCTTTACCCAGGGCAGCACTACCTCCTCAAGGCACCTGATGTAGGCTTCCATGTTGAGTCTGAGTCCCTGTGGTAATATGAATGGAGGCATAATGTTGCCATCAATAGTGATCACTCCAAACACATTCCTAATCACCATTAGACCCATCCAACTCTTTCCAAATCCTCTGCACCGTCCTCAGATTGACATCCAAACAATCTAAAATATTCATATTGGAGCTTCTGGAATTAATGTCAAGCAGTACAGTATACCATTTTCAAATTTCTGACAGAGTTAATTGAATCATGGTGCTTTTTTCTTACAGATGTTTCTTAACTGACACTACTATACTGTGCAGTTGACAAAAACAAACAGCACACATGTGCAAAATTAAAAATATATAATGGCTACAATTTATCCATCGCTCCCTGTATATAATATGACAGTTAATAAAAAGAAAACAAAATTTTTAAAGTTACTGCATTTGTTAACATTTTAATTTTAAAATAGAAGAAGATACCCTATTTTGAAATAGAAGAATAAAAGAAGGAATATGTGTTGGTCAGAAAATGTGTATGTGTGTGTGTGTGTGTGTGTGTGTGTGTGTGGAATTGTCACTGCAAGGTATCAGTTTACTGCCTCAGTTGATCTTTAGATCATAGTCTGCAGATCACTATAGGTGCAAAACTGACAGTCACCATACATTGTTGAATCCTATGTCTACACCTACAAACATTCTATCTCCAATATTGAACACTCTTTCTCCATAAATATACTAGATTTTAAACAAAATATGGGAAAATAATATATAAATTGAAGAGAAAGCAATTTACTAAGACAAAAATGTATAGAAACTGGTTTAATCACTAGATCACCCACAGTAAATTTATGTCCAGGTTCTTACATTTCACCTTTCTTGACAGATCTTCTATTATCACAATGTGGGATATTTAATAACAAAAGTGATGGAAACATGAACTAAAAGAAAAAGAAACAAAATTAAATCAGTTAGACTACAGACCCAAAACATTTAAAATTCTCAGTACTCTCTCTCCATGTACATGTGTAATTGCATCAATGTAACCATCACTTTAATTCGATAAAATCCTAAAGGATGAAATGCATCATATGAAACTGTTTTGCACTTTGGCATAGTTTTCATTAAATCAATATATATAATAATGATAATGGACTCTCCCATCGGTTTTGCTGTATGAGGATCTGACAGCTTAATTGATTCAGTTATGAAATTTTGTGTGATAATCTTAAGTGGCACTTTTAAGACCCGCTAGTGATTTACAAAGGAGGCCGCATATGGATCAAGAGTGAGGATTGTGGGATGAGATCACTGTTAGGTTAACAAATCAAGGTAAACCGCCAGAAAACCCACACAAGTGATTTGATTAAAGTGGTGAAGGCTTGTGCAGAAACATCCACATTTTTCAGAACTATTGATACACTCATTTGGTGCAAATAAATGCCACAGACGAAGAAGACAATATACCTCAAATCAATATATATATATATATATATATATATATATATATATATATATATATAATTTAAAAATTATAACATAAATATGTTATAAAATCACTACAAAAATAGCCATTTTGTTTCAACACTTCCAGTGTCTTATCAAGTGATGATGTTGAATGTAAAATAGAGGGTTTTAAAAGTTTCAAATTAATTAACGGTCCTTCGCAAGGGGAAAACACTGTTACATAAGCTTGAATGACCAATCAAAATACAAGTATATGAGAATTCAAAAAACCTGACAACGATGTATGGTTATAATAGCTATTAAAATCTTTAAAGTTGGGGTTATACTGAAATAGAATTTATTCTAACCAATAAGTATTAAATTATATGATAAAATTTGAAATTAAAATTAAAAGTAAAAAATTACCAATTTTAAAATCTGAATTTAATCTCTATTAAGATTAAAATTATAAAATTACTGAGGAGAAAAGAAAAAATACATATGTTATTCAATTTCTTTCTTTCATTGAAATTACATTAGAATAGACGTTAACATCGACTGGTCTTCTTGACAAAATGGATACATTTTAATTCCAAGTGTGTGAGTGGGGTGCACTCTTTATAAGAATAGTAATTGTTGGTTATTGGAATTTATTCCGTATACACCAATCCTATACTTGTATATATATATATATATATATATATATATATATATATATATATATATATATATATGAGTGTATGTGTGTATATGTGAATATGGATATATGTTTGTATATGTGTATGTGAGTATATATATATATATATATATATATATATATATATATATACACACACACACACACACATTTATATAAAGTTCATGGATTAATTTCTTGGTAGACTTAGAAAATTGATTAAGAAAAATACCAAAATTTTCTTTCAAATAATTTTTTTTTATTTTCCCAAGTTCTTTCAATCTCATCTGAGACCATCTTCAGGGTGTTAAATTGTCTGTGAATGTGTATATGCATTTCTGTAAATTCAAAACATTGCAGCTGTTCGTTTTACTGCATTTCAAATTAAAAATTCATATTTTTTTTTGTTTTGTTATTTTTTCCACAGTGTAAGAGAGGTAACTTTGGAAAAATAAAAATTATTTGAAAGAAAATTTTGTTATTTTTCTTAATTTTCTAAGGCTACCAAGAAACTGTGAACTTGAAAGGATCACAACCAAAATAAATTGATATGATATTTCTAAATTATTTACCCAACCAATTTGAATATATATGTGGATGTGGATGACAATAATATAGGCTCCTGAAAAATTAATTTCTGTTGAGCTCTCTGGGAAGTGTGTGTTTGTAAACAGCGACTATTAAGGCTAATATAGCGTGACTCTTCGGCAAAAGTGAATTGAGTCCTGTCGGTCACTGTGTGTTTATCTAAAAATAAATATGCTAAAATTCACCTTCACCCTGTCGTGCACCGATGGTTTAGCGGTAGAATTCCCGACTGACGCCAATTCAGTCGGGTTTCAATCCTAGCTAAAGGCAACCAGACGTCTAGCCACACTGAAGAGCTGTGAAACAGTTTGTCTGTGGATGACAATAATATATATATATATATATATATATATATATATATATATATATGTCCCAAAATACATATTGATAATAGATATCCATTTTTATTTATTATTAGTATCTATTATTATTATTCTTTTATATACACATAACTATTGGTATGTATATCTCACACACACACACACACATATATATATTATTTATTATGATTTTTTTCATATCGACAAAAACAATTGTTTTTGTCGATATGAAAAAATTATAATAAATAATTATTTCTCTACTATTGGTATTGAGCCCTCTTTTGAATTAATGGTGTGAATGTTAGAATATATATATTATATATTATTTTTGTCCCCATTACATTCGGATATATATATATATATACACACATACATATATATATATATATATATATATATATATATATATATATACACACATACATATATATATATATATATATATATATATATATATATATATATATATACACACACACACATTCTCTCAGTAAATAATTTATATCTTTTATGAGGTATAATATATCACACTCCTACATATAAACTAAATAAAAATATACAAAATAACATTTTTGTCCCCTAATTTATATATTATATATATATTCACACACACACACACACATGAACAAGGTAGTACTGAAAAGTCTATCTATCAGGATAGACCACAGCCTGATATTTATTTATTAAATATCCAACATTGTGATAATAGAAGATCTGCCATGAAATGTGAAATGTAAGAAACTGGATGCAAATTTACTGTGGATGATCTAGTAATTATAGCAATTTCTAAACATTTTCATGTTAGTAAATTGTTTTCTCTTTTTTTCATCCATGTTCTTACAATATTCTTTCAAGGAATTCCTTCTGGTTGTCTGTCAATTTATGGTCAACCAGATGGAATTCCTAAAAATAGGACCAAATTGCCATCTTCAGCCCAAATTTGACCTTCTAACAAAGAAGACAGAAATTGAAATTCTACATCTGTCACTATCCCCACTTGGAAGTAATAAAACTCCACACAAACCTAAGAGATCTCAAGGCACAAGCCTTAAAAGATCAGTCCTTAGAACAATTATATATACGAAAGAAATAATCTATATATTCAGTTAGACAAAAAAAAAAAACATACTTGATAATGGCTTATAGATTAGTTTAATCCACAGATCATTTGGACAATTTTTGCATTTGTCTATAAAAAATACTTGTACAAATGCAAGAAAAATTTAATAAGAATTAATCTTAGTGCCTTGTTACTAGTCCTCAATGAAACTTGTATTGATTGCTACCCAAATACTTAACTATTTTTATTTAGCCTTTTTTAACCAAATTGATAGTGCCTAAATCTAGAAATAAACTCCCCCACCCACCTCAAAATCAATGCTCTTATGCATTGTCTTGCTCATGCAAGAAAATGTAGGAAAATAAAGTCATCCATATCAGTTCATAAGCAGTAAACAAACTAGATATCTTTTCTCTTCTCTCTAATGAAATACTGTAACATTCAAGAGGGTTTTTTCTTACTTTTGTCAGCATTTCTCCTTGTTTATTATTCCCAGTGTATAATAACTTACATAGCAACATGGGAAACTTAGTTTCATACTTTCTAATAACACTGTAACTCATAGTCTGTCTATATTTCTAAGATGAGGTATTATGTACAGTATTTACATTAGTCGGACTATTGTCCTCATCTTTGTCGCCATTTTTGTCACAACGTTTCGGCTGTTGTACGCTCCAGCCTTCTTCAGGTGGTTGGAATTTCGAACCGAACCCTTTATTTTGATCACTGGGGTAGACTGTCCTAGTTCCATGAGCCATGTTTGATGGATGTCAGTTATCAGTTATCTCCTGCTAATTTTCCCTCTGAAAGTTCTCCACTGCCTGAAGCAGGTATTGAACTCACACTCTTTGGGTCTGTCACTGGATCTAACCAACGCCTTTATCCCCTGTGCCATGTGTCCTTGAGGATTTGTGTTTCGGCCGAAATGTTGTGACAAAAATGGCGACAAAGATGAGGACAATAGTCCGACTAATGTAAATACTGTACTGTAACTCATGTTTGTATATAAATTTTATATTGCACATTTAATACTGAGTCTTTCATTTTTGTAATATTTCCTGTGTTAGTTCAACTAAGCAGCACTACGAATGCTATCTCAGTTTTCTTTTTCTCTCACAAATCTTTACAAATGTTTAAATCAGACACTCTCATAACTTAAAAAAGTTAACAGTTTAAAAAAGTGCTTACCACTGAGAATTCCAAATCCAATTAAGAATTCCTTTATTATTTTACCATCATTCAACTTATCCAAGCTGTTCAAAAGTGTCTCTGCCAATTTCATGCTTTCAGACTCAGTACACTTACCAAATTCACCAACTGAAATGCTACAATAAAGAAAATATATAAAATTGAATTTTATATCAGTGATTCAGTAACAAAACAATCAGTAACTGTTAATATTTTATCAAATATTTTACATTGACACTGAGTGAATATTTTCTTACATTTTAACACCTGAAATCAGTTGTTTTATTTAATGAACAAAAGTTGGTTGAATAACATTAGTGAGCATGGTTTCACAGAGACAGAAAAAACAAACAACAGATACAAGAAATTTATGTTTGAACATCACAGGAGTATACTCTCCTTCAAAATTAAGATACTTTTCATAGTTCTTAAATGCATAACTCCCAATTTCCCTGTACTCTGTATATTGATGAAGTCTTTTAGATAATGAGACTGTAGAGGAGAGAAATAAAGTGGGAATAATCCACTGTGATATTTTATTAGAATAATATCCTTAATCATTTTTTATCAATTTTTTAAAAAATTTTGACATGGAAAAATTAGCTAATAAGTAACAGTAATGAGGGAGGCATAGTGGAGTAATGGATAGTGGCTCAAATTGAGGTAATTGGAGAGCCGAGTTCAAATTCCAGTCAAATCCATTACATTCACTTACATGATAATACCCTTGGAAAAGGTAAGAATCCTCTTCTTCTTCTCCCCCAAGCTATGGGTAAATAGCAGGACAAACTGGGTTCTATAGCCTTGGATGGCAACTGGTCTACCGCAGAAAGAAATGGTAACCTATTGCGGGAAAAAATCTACCTCGTCAGTCATGTATTGAAAGATACATGATCGCCTAAGCATGTATCACACATGGCACATAACCGACTGACTGAGTGTGTAGTGTTATGCCAGAATAAGCTTTGCACTCGATTTCACACTCAAGCAAGGAACCCAGGTTCATGGGTGACCTGAGGCATACCCAGCCACCAAAATAAAAGCATATAACATCATAGCAACATCTGCCTTTTGTGAGCAGGAGAATGACAGGTATATATATATATATATATATATATATATATATATATATATACAACAGCTCCATAGAGGAGAGAAGCAGCATCTCATACATCACAAACAGAGTATGTAAGGATGATGTTTATTTATACACACATGTATAGATGCTACCGGAAGAGATATCAGCATCAGAGCTAGACCTCTTTATTTTAAAGTTATACTCAGTTCAAATTTAAACACTTAAGACTAGATAGTAAACTATATTACTTCTAGTAATACTACATTAGATTATATTATAAATTAGATTGGTATAAAAATTGTTCTCTGATCAAATTCCTTGTTTTATTTATGTCTAAATAATTTGTAACAAAAGAAGAAAAACTTACATGGTTGTCTTAATTGATGAAAAATTTCCTTTTGCAATGAAACAAACTAAATGTCTAACAACAGTTGAGATGTTAAAAACTGAATCATTTTGTTTGATATAGGATATCCATTCATCACTTCTATCTCTTATCTGAAAATTAAGAAGAATATTTAATTTGATAAAACTGAAATTCTCACAAAGCACAAAAAACACAAATCTTCTCACAATGTTATTGACAGGTTTGGGGAAAGTGAGGTAAGTGCAGCTTTAAATGAAATGGCATAAAATGAAAATTTGATTCTTGCATCAATGATATAAATAAGTTCCTTGTCACATTACAAACTTGTAAATAAAGACACAAAACACTTAATATTAAGCATTGAAATATGTATGCAAATATATACTAAACCCATTGAACCCTGACCCCAATGAGTATGGAACTACCACTCTGTGTGTCTGCTGTCCATAACTCTGAGCAGTATACAGGCCACCTGAGTATATGCACTTTCAAACAGCAACCAGTATACCAGTCACTCAGGTTCAAAGGGTTAAAAAATATAGTTCTTTGAGGACATTTGTATGACTTTAGTAAAAGACATGTAAGTCATGAAAGAAAAGCTTTATTTGAGAAAAAATAGCATAAATAAGCTTGAGACTCTTCATGCATCTACTTAAAGAATCCAAAATAGTCAGCAGCATTGACCCTTAAGCCCTAAGAAAAGTGAAGTGGTATGACATCTCCCTCATTGCTCACAAACCCCAGAAGCATCACACTTGCTGGAAACTGAGTACATGACCATTGGTATAGCCTTAGGGTCTCTGCATAAACATCAGTCCTTTTGTTGTCTTTTTGTTTTTGACCAAAGTATTTTCTCATCAGAGAAAAAACAAAGCATTCCAGGCTCTTGATGTTTCAATTTGTTCAACAAGCACTTTGCATGAATCAGATGGTTATCTTTTGTCATTATTTTGTTAAAATTTACCTGTGTGTTTCCTAGTCATTACTCTTCTTGGTGTGGGTAAATCAACTATTCATTTAAACCCCAAAGCCCCATGCCACTATATATTTTATGTATGATATTCCGTAGGTATCACTAACATGCATGCAGACTTTTGATAACAAAAGCAAAAGCATGCTAAGTCTAGCTTTTAAAAATTTATCAAAAATCAGGGAATTATCTGATTTAGATGAAATTTTCATTATTTATTCATTAATGGATTAATATTAGTTTGAATACTGGGTCATAAATTGCAGCTTCAGTTCTGAAATTTTTTATAAGATTTCCAACAACTTATTCTTGCGGAAAAGCATTTTATGTATCTACTAAATACTTAAGTATAGAAATCGGCTAAATGCAAAGAATGAGATGACCTGTTACATTGAACTGATTTCATTTTAAAATTATCAAACAATTTTTCATTCCAAATTTATCATATTTCCCCATTGCAAAAGAAACTAATTTAGCTTAAGATAATTAAAAAAAAATCTAATCCGAGTTTTGAGGAAGTAAGATAGATGAAAATTCTGCAGCTTTATTTTTACACTAATCTGCAGGATTAACCCCCACCTTCTCTGCCAGTATGCCACTAGGTGTTCTATTCAGGACTATTTCATTTTCTTTTTCACTCTAGCTTGAGCATGACTTTGAAAAACTTTGCAACAGTTGCATTTTATTCATTATGTATGACTTAATTTTTTTTTTGTAAATAGTAAGTGTTAAACATAAATATAAATTATTTATGTCATATGCATTTTTAAAGATTAAATTGTTAGGACTCCATAAAAAACATTATTCTGCTCAAGGGCTCCATGGTGTGGGGATGTTTGTGAATTTAAATGCTTACTTTATATAATGAATCCATTGCCAATGTTTTCAGGCTTTCAATGTACTCTGCAATACGTTTTAAATCTTTTGTATTGAAGTCACCTAAAACAGAACAAAGTATATGTTGGAATAAATGCTTCAGTTGTTTTACAATTTTCAAACATTTACTTACATATTTTTTTTCAGGTTAATATTTTAATATTGAAGCTTCTTACTTGTTCTTGATAAAATGTATTTAAATTTTATTTTTTGTATCATTAATTTGAAATATATTTTTGAAAGTTTAAAACTCCATGTTTATTTTACAACATAACAATGTTTTTCTTCATATTGTCATTTGACAGTAGAATTGAATAAATAAATTTAATAGCTTTATCACTTTTTGAAAAATTATTTTGGTAGATAATATCAAACAACAACAAGCACAAACTCTCTCAGTATTTTTTATTGTTTTAATTGATTTTGTTTGAATACTCATTGTCAGTCATTTTGATGGTACCCAGGATGATGATGACTGAAAAAAATAATTTACTCTCATATTCCATTTGCATATTCATGTGTATTTTATTCAGCAAATGCAATTTAATGATATCTAAGAAAGTTACAAGCATTTTTTATATTGCATTCAAAATTTACTATAAAGATATTATATTCTATCAATCTTTGCTTCAACAGTTATAATGCTTGTGTCAGTGATATTAATCTAATGATACCAATGATTACTTTTATCATTATAATTACCGATGTATTTATCCAGTTCATTAAGCTGTTGGAAATTCATGTCATACTGAAACTTTAACAATAGCTTTATGAAATCCAGCTGCCAGTCATTGTAGTTTGAGATTGGACATGTTAGTGACTGGCCAAACTTTGCAACAATATTCCTGAAAATTAAAAAAGATATAAAATATTGTCATATTATTATAATAAATCCATAATTCTCATTTGGGAAACTTTAATTGTTTCATTATTTATTCTTGTTTTAATTTTTAGAAACTTAAAATTCATAGAACTATCTCTAGTTTTCTAAAAACAAACTGAAAACATAATAACTTGAAGCTGGTCTTCTATAAATTTACATATAAAAAAAAGTTTGTAATTATTTTAGAAAATTGGGAATGATGATGACCCCAATTACAATTTCTTTTGTTTAGCAAAAATCTATAACTCTTAAATTCCCAATGTACAACACTTGAAGCAGCAGCAGCTGCAATAATAATAATAAATGTTCAAATTGGCTTTGGAGAAACATCATGAACTTTTATTGAGTCCCATATGCTGGGTTAATTACAACCAGCAGGTGCAACAGGTAAGTCTAACAATATACACGTGGATAAAAGCACAGGTTCATAGCTTCTGGTAAACTGGATGTTGTAAGTTAAATATTTCTGCTGAGTAGTACATCTAACAATAACACAAATTTTAATTAACAATTGAATACAAAAGTTTTGTTGTTTTATTCAAACTTTCATTTTATGAAATTTTCTTTTTTTCAAAATTTTTAATTTTATATATCTAAATTGAAATAAAATTATTGTAGTAAAGAAGAGCAATCAATCAGTTATATCAGTCTGTCAAGGAGACAGTAAGATCTCAAAGAATAAACTTTTGACAATAATCAAGAGGGGAAAAAAATCAGAATCATACTTTCAGAATGTGGAAAAAATTTTATACTGACAATGAACTTGAAAAAGAAATATGAAATTGATGTGAACCCGAAGTAGGGGCCACGGAAGGAAAACACGGAACACGGGTTAAAGGTAATAAAGATATATTAATCAGAAAAGTTACAAAGAATAGTGTAAGAGTAAGCAGAGCTTACTATCCAGTGGTGTCCGATATTGGTATCGTACGCGGCTGCGCATTACTGGTACTACTCCCATGATACTACCATTCACATAATAATATAGTACTGGGAGAGTCCATGATGTAGGTAAGTATCGGTCTCACAACACCCCCCTTCCAAGAGTTTTCCTCTTTTTTTTCTCTCTTTTTTTTCTTGAAGGAAAAAAAAAAGTAAAACTGTTAATACCTCTTCCTCTTGGGATTCACGTCGAGTGGTTGAGTAAATTTTCTCTTTCTCCCCGAGCGTCGTATTTCCGGAGAGACTTGGGGCGTGTCAAGATCGAAATGTTTGAATATTACGTCGATCGGCTCTTCGCAGATATTTTGTGGTGATTCCTCAGATTCCTTCAAACGGCATTTCCTGAGCTGGTTCATATGGCGTTTCTGGGTATTTTTCGGTCCCTGGACAATATAGACCAGTTCGCCAATTCTCTGTTTGATGTTGCCTACTTCCCAGAATGTTATGTTGTTTTTGTATGCCTTAAAAGGACTTTGTCGCCAGGATTAAAGTATTTCTTAGGGAGCAAGACGGTTTTCTTGAACTTCGCTTGCCGTGGAATGAGTTTATCAAAGACGGACTTGATTTTTCTTGCGAACATTGTTTCTGCAGGCGAGCGTCCCATAGGCGTGTTAGGATTAGGGGTTATCCTATACACCTTCAGAAACTGTTGTAATGCTCTATCCGTCGGTGTGAGTGCCTTTTTTAAAGCTCTTTTTAGAGTGTCCACGAACCTCTCGGCCTGACCGTTCGACCTGGGGTGATACTGAGGCGTCGTAATGTGGTCCACTTGATACGACTTGCAAAAGTCTCTGAATTCACTTGATGTGAATTGAGTGCCGTTATCAGTCACTACACAATCTACCACGCCAAAACGCGCGAATAGCTCGTGTAAAAATCCGATCGTGCAGTTGGTGGTTGGTTTTTTACATTGCAGGACCTCAGGCCATTTTGAGTGGCTATCCACAACAATAAGGTAGTACATGTTGTCTAGGGGCCCTGCAAAGTCCACATGAATTCTCTGTCATGGATGGTCTGTGTTTGGCCATGGTTTGCATGTCGGGGTCGGAGATTTTGCTGCAAGCACGCATCCTTTACAAGATTCTATCATGTCTGCTATGTCTTTGTCCATATTTGGCCAATATACGTATCAGCGCATGAGGCTTTTCGTACGGCTCTTCCCCGGATGTCCCATGTGAAAATCCTTAAGGATTTTTCTTTGTAGGCTATTTGGGATTACTACTCGGTCATTATACAGTAGAACATCCTCACAGAGGGAGAAAACTTCAGGCACATTTAGGTCTTTGTTGCGAATTTTGTTTTTGATACTTTGGATGAATTCATCCTCTCGAGACTCCCTTTTTATGTCGGCCAAAGTAACTGGGAGTTCTCTAATTGTATTCGCAATCATATTTTTAATTTCATAATTCGTCCTTAGTGTAGCAATGATGGAGTCTTCAAAAACTTCTGTATTTTTAGGAATGAGTCGCGATAAACTGTCCGCATATTTTTAGATTTTAGGAACTCGGTCTTAAAATTGTAATTCAAAAGAATCGTTCCCCAACGAAGTAATCTATTCGCCGTATAGACCGGTAGGCCTTTCTTGGAACCAAAAATTGTTAGAGGTTTATGGTTCGTTTGCAGTATGAACCGTCTTCCTTGTAGGTATCTATGGAACTTAGTGTCGGCAATATTATCCCCAGAGCCTCTTTCTCTATTCGGGAATATTGTTTCTCTGGTGGTATTACTACCATCAGAGAAACAATATTCCCAAATAGATGCGTGTGTGCTATGGCTTTTCGCGAACCATCTAGCAGTTTGTGGAGAATGCAAGCACCGATGCCGTATGGGCTTGCATCACTTGCGACTATGATGTCGAGATTAGGGTTGTAGTGGGTGAGAGAGAGATCCGAAGTAAGTGTTTTCTTGATCTTCTCGAATGCGTCTTGGCATTCAGGGGTCCATACCCATGCTTTATCCTTTTTTAAAAGTTCGTTGAGAGGTCCTCTCAAATTCTACATGTTCTTAATGAAACCTTGGTAGAAGTTTGCAAGGCCGAGGAAGCTTTGTAACGATTGAACGACCGTCTCTATTTATAATGTGACCTAGGTATTTGATCTCTGGTAAGAAAAAAATCACACTTTGCTTCCTTAACCGTAAGCCCGTATTCTTGTAACTTCTTGAATACGTTTATTATATGGTTCCGGTGCTCTGTCGACGTTTTACTGGTCCCCAGTATATCGTCCAAATAGGCTGTTGCGTAGTCAAGGTCGCCCAGCATGGCGTCCATGACCTGCTGAAAAATTGCAGGCGCAACCTTGACCCCAAAAGCCAGTCTGTTATATTTGTACAGACCTTTATGGGTGTTTATGCAGAGCAATTTAGAACTCTCTTCATCCACCTCTATCTGAAGATATGCGCCTGAGACGTCTATTTTGGAAAAGATTTTTCCGCCATTCAATTTGTTGAAGATTTCTTCAGGGCTTGGGAGGGGATAATGATGATCCTGCAAAGTATCGTTTAGCCCTGTGGAAAAATCTGCGCATACTCGTATTTGGTTGGACTTTTTTTACATAGACCGTAGGTGCTGCCCATTCGCTAAAATCTGTTTTTGATAGAATACCCGTCTGTTCGAGTCTATCTAATTCTTTGTTGATCTGCTCTAGAGCAGCGAAAGGGACATTCCGTTTCTTTTTGAAAACTGGTCTTGCACCGTCCTTCACCTTGAAGTTAGCTTTAAATTTAGAACATTTCCCAAGGCCGCCAGAAAAAACTAGGGAAATTGTTGTTTGAGTTCCTTTTTGAGATTTTCCGAATTGGACGTTGTACTTTTTATTTTTCGGCAAAAAGTGCTCATTGGGCAATCCCATAGGTTGAATTTTTCTATCCAATCTGTTCCGAATAGGTTATCTGAATTTTCTAGTACGTAGGCTTTCAGCTTTTTGGTAACTTCATTTAGTGTTACTGTAAGGATCACCTGGCCTAAGATGTTAATATTCTCGTCAGTTACGGATTTTGCTGTTTTATCCGTCTTTAATAGGGTCGGCTTGTTTAATTTTCGCCAAGTACGCCAGTTGGTAATCGAGAGGTCAGAATCCGAATCAAACTGGAATTTTATAGAGTTATTGAAAATATCAACAGTCACATATTTTCTTAAATTCCTATCGACTATGTTGTCTGATTGGGCTTGCCTAATTTTACTTTTGTGTTTCCTCGTCTTGTTGGCGTACCAGCACTGAGTTAAGTTATGACCATTTTTATTGCAATTTTTGCAATATGTTTTCTTCTTGAATGGACAGAATTTCATCCAATGCCATTTTCCACAATGGTAACATGGTCCGGGAGGTTTCTTTAGCCTATTCGTATTTTGTTTATTGCGGGAGATTTAGAACATGAGATTTGCTTTTGTCTTTTTGCGGGGAATAAGAGGTTGGGTTGCCTCTGATTTTTCTAATCTGAGCCACACCTGATTCCTCGATCGTTTTTGAGTCACACTTGACAGAAATTACTCTTTGACAATCCTCTGCTAATTTTTGTTCGTTTTCGAGTTTGGTAAGTACCCGACGTCTTACCTCGGCGTCTTCTACTGATACTAGACCTTGTGCGAATATTAAGCACTTAAAATCGTCGGCAGTCAGTTCGGCTAGTTTGAAATCATTACAGAGCTTGTTTACCGACGCTGCAAACGTTAGAAAATCTTGCTGGTTGTCCTTGACTGTGTTCAGGCATTTCCAACGTTTGTGGAACAAGGTTATGTTAGGCCCGAATAGTTCCATTAGGAGCTTAATAGTCTCTGAGAAATTCAGGTCCGTAACGTTCTTGGGTAATATATAGTCTATGAACCTAACATGTTCGATAGCTCCCAGTTTCCTTAATAACAAACTTACCTTTTTCTCACTAGGCCATTTTTCACAGTCTACATTGAAAATATCTTCATAACGCCTGTAAAAAGCCTCGAATGTTTTGTCGTTCTCTGGTACGTATTCGAATGTTTCAATCGAGTTGTAGATTGTACTCTGGGAAAATGTCGTATCTTTTTCAGAGTTTTTAGAGCCGTTACATGAATTTACAAGTAATTCTTCAAGTTGTTTTTGCTGTAGTTCTGTTTTCTGAAGAGTAAATTGTTGGAATTCTATTTGTTGTTTATGTAACTCCATAAACAATTGTTGCTGTCTTTCGTCTGATTTTTGTTGGTGGAGTTGCTGTCTTTCTTCGCTTTTTTGTTGTTGAAGTTTCTGTTCTGTTTGTTGGTCCGACTGTCATTTGAGGAATCTTTCTTCCAATTTCTGCTGTCTTTCATCTGATTTTTGTTGGTGGAGTTGCTGTCTTTCTTCGCGTTTTTGTTGTTGAAGTTTCTGTTCTGTTTGTTGGCCCGGCTGTAATTTGAGGAATCTTTCTTCCAATTTCTGCTGTCTTTCATCTGATTTTTGTTGGTGGTCCATCTGGACCTTTAACATTTGGACTATTATTTTTTGGAATTCTTCCATATTTAGATAATATGTAGAAAAGTAATGAAAGAACACACAAAACAGAAATAAATAAATAAATAAATAACAGCAATTACTGTTGCTTTGAAAACCCGTGTACCAAAAGGAGGGTACATAAGAAAAATCTAGTCAATTAATAAAATTAATAAGAACTACTTACTGGTTTAGATCTTTCGAGATACCGTTGTTCCGTTAATTTCAGTGTGACCATTTAAATTTTCTCCACACTTATTATTTTTTTTTAGAAGTGTGGAGAGAAAAATATCACTTAGACAGCAAAAAAAAAAAAAATAAATAAATAAATACACTGGATTTTTCCCCCTTCTTTTGGGAGAATTTGCTTTGCTTTTTTTTTTTTTTAGAAAAAACTCACCTCAATCAATTTGAGGGGAGGGTAATTTTATGCACGAGATTTGTAGGAATTCAAATCAATTTCATAAAATTTTTAAATACTTTGCTAAATGCGCGACTTGGTGAATAGTTTTTTCGAACGTGAGTCAAACGTAGTACTTCGAGCTCTTGAGTTTGTCAGTTTGTTTTGTGCACAAGCTGGGTTTTTTGTAAGCAGTCGTTCTCGATACTTGGTTGCTCGTTTATTGTTTGCACATACTTGAGTAACCTTGAAAGGTAGCTGTGTATTGCGTTTCGTTCGCTGATATAGTAGTGCCAGCTCAAATTCTAGTTCAACACTGATGTGGGAACCAGTGGGGTTAAACGAGTCCTCTGTCGCCACTGATGTGGGACTGGGGTTTTGGGGTTTCGGTGTGGGTGCGTGTCTCGAATCCTCTGTCGCCACTGATGTGGACCCGAAGTAGGGGCCACGGAAGGAAAACACGGAACACGGGTTAGAGGTAAGAAAGATATATTAAATAGATAAGTTACAAAGAATAGTGTAAGAGTAAGCAGAGCTTACTATCCAGTGGTGTCCGATATTGGTATCGTACGCGGCTGCGCATTACTGGTGCTACGATATTTAACAACCCCCCCCCCCCCACACACACACACACACACGGGTCGAATGCGGCACAAGGCCGGTTTAACGTGGGCTTACCGAGCCCGTAGGCTCGGCCAAAAATATGCCCATTTACAACCCGTATACACGAGTTTAGGGACTGTCTACCTCCCCGGACGAAACTTTGCCCTGTGGCAAAGCCTCGTCAGAGAGTTCGACAGTAGAGCACCATTACTGGTGATACTCCCATGATACTACCATTCACATAATAATATAGTACTGGGAGAGTCCATGATATAGGTAAGTATCGGTCTCACAACAGAAATAATAAATGACATTGTAATTCAAAAATAAAACTTAATGAAACTTACATTAAACAGTGAATTTTTTACTGATAAATGTTGATTTGTAAGTAAAAATATTTACAGAAATAAAATAAAACAAAGAAAGTATAATCAAATCATGAAAAAGCAAAGAAAGCAGTCATGGTGAGAGAGACAAAATATAGTGAATGCTCAGAGCAACCATGAATGAATTCTCTACTTGAAGTAAATAAAAGAGGAGTTACGATTGCCCCAGATGTCTGCATGTTGCTGGGAACACTCACATTAACTCATCCATGTTGGTAATTTGTGATATTCTGAAGTTGCATGCCATAAATCTTTGTATGTATTTCACACTCAAAATTTGATCTGAGTTATTTTTCAAATTATCCCAAATTGTTCCAATCAGAGTGTCCACCTGAAAATATAGGAAACAATTCTTTTAACTCATGAGAGGCCTTTTGAGCAAACTATGAAATAAATTCATAAAAAGGAAATTGCAATATCCAGTATTGATTTGTCACATGAGGGTGGATCACAGTTATTAACTGAATTCTGATTTGAAACTTTTACTGTATTTAAATGTGATCTATATAGCAAAGAATTGAGTTAAGTACATTGGCAAAGGAAAATATTATGTTAAAAAATATTTGTGTAAAATAAATATTCTTTAACATTATTTATGTAGATGCATATATATATATGTTGTGCAGGAATATGTAGCATAGACCTCATTTAAAGTGTATGAAACATATAACAACATAAATATATTAAAAGTTCAAACAAAACAAAAGTTTTCATATAAAGACACTTGTGTATATATATATATATATATATATATATATATATATATATATATATATATATATATATATATATATATATATATGAACATTTCTCAGAGTTAACCTGTAGATAAGACAATCTTTATAAATATAAATGACAATAGGAAAACACTATTAATTGCTGATGCGTTCGTCCAATGTGGACTTTCTCAAAGCAAAAAACGAAATGAATTTAATTAAACAAGGAAATTAATAAAAACAAAAGACAGTGTTCTTAGCAACTGGAATGTAGGGAATGCTATTTTCATATTGTTAACTGAAAATAACGTCAGTTAATGTCACATGTGGAGAATATTATCATTATATATTTGAAATTCTTATTACAAGGTTTGCATATTTTGTACTGATCTGTTTGGTTGTTATAAAGCCTGAAATTGTGCATCTTGTCACTTCCAAGAGCAAAAACTTGACTTTCCCACTAAACATTGTTGCAGACCACGTCAGTAACTATTTTTTATCTCGTGAATATTTATATTTAGCATTATTTACATCATTTCTCATCTTCATTGTTCAGGTGATTTAAATTTTGAACCAAACCAAGCCAAAGACATATCAGTTATTTTCCATTTTCTCTCCAAGTATTTTGTAGCATGGTATTGAACTCACAACTCATTGAGTCTAGACACTGGATTTAACTGACACCTTTATCCACTGGGCCATGTGTCCTTGAAGAGACCTGTGTTTGAATTTCTGGGATTTATAAACCTAATGTTTAAGCAGCTGTTTTTACCAGTGCTCATATTGCAATTTTTCCGTTATTGTTATTGCCTTTTTTTTACCAGGGCTTATATTGCAATTTTGTGTTGTTATTCATTGCTTTTCTCTAGCACTCCTTATTACTGGTTCCCATATTGTATTCATTTTCTATGCTTGGTTGGCTCAGGAGATTTTTTGTGGTCTAGCATATGTGCTGATTACTTAATTTTCATATTTTCCAGTGATGTTGCTATCTATTATTTCAACCTCATCCCACAGGAGGTGGTGATCACCCTTTTCCCCTTCATATGTAGTCAGCTATGACTAATTTTTCTATTTCCCCTTGTTTTATCACTTTACGATGTTCTTGCAGTCTTACCTTAAGGGGGTGGCCAGCTTCTCCTTTATATTTCTTACCACAACCCTCTCTTTGAAAACTTTGTTTGAATATTAGATCTTTGATATTCTTCTGGCTCATGCAAATATTGGACGTTATTTCTGGTTCACAGACATGGAGTCTTCAATAGGAAGTTCATGTTGGCACTTAAACCAAGTTGAAACTTTATATTTCAGGTTCAAGTCGGGGTGCCATGCATGTGCATGGTACCCAGACTTGAAACTTTTGCATGTTCATGGACTTCTTGTTTGTTGCTTGTTTGTTTACTTTTTTGTGTAATAGGAGTAGATAAGCTTTCCTATTGTCCCGTCAATAATCCTCCCACTTCTCTTTAACAGGAGTAGAGACTCATTCCTTGTTTCCTGTTTAGGAAGGGCTTCCCAGATCCTTTCTTTTTCTCTGGCCCCTGTAGTTGTGAATCTCTCTTGTGATGTGTGTGGTTTGTGGCAACATCTCTTCATACTGAAGTTACTGGGTTGGCAGTTTTCCGGTTGCTGTTCCCAACTGGTAGTTAGGAGCCCGAACTCTTGTGTAGCGTCTTCAGAGACTGTTCTGATCAACATTTGCATATCGGAGTTCTCGCAGTGCCATGTTGCGCATGGAAGGGTGTCCCTGCATGTACCTTTGGTGGGCAACCCTGAGGCCACATTATATTGCAGTCTGCACCAGTTCCTTTCTGCCCAAATCATATACAATGACCATTTGCTACTATTATTTTAAACTTTTCCCTTACCAACATAACTCAAAACAACCATAAGCAATCAAAAATATAAACCTAAACTCTTTAACATTTCCTTCTCCAACATCTGTGGTATTCGTACCAACTTCTGCAGTGTTGAATCATTCCTCTTTGATAAGTCTCCTGATATACTAGCTCTCCATGAGACTAACCTTAACTTGTCAATCCTCTTTTCTGATTTCTCAATTCCTGGTCATTTTCCTCTCCTTAGAAAGGACTCTAAAATCCACATGCATGGCCTGGGAGTTTATGTTCACGACTCCGACTGGTTAAGGAACTATTTCTTGAATCTCCAGAGCATTCATATATGTGTCTCCATCTATATCTCCTCAATTCAGTAAGCTATCTCTTCTTTCTCTATCATTCCCCTTCTTCTCAAGACTGTGGTGGTGTGTGGTTGATAGCATTTCCGATAATATAGACAAGGCCATTCTTTCTACATTCATTTGCACACATATTTGTGTTCAGTGACTATAACACCAACCATACCATGTGGCTTAAGCACTCTGTAACTGACCTCACTGGCATCCAAACACATAACTTTTCAATCACTCAATCCCTCATGCAAGTGGTTGACTTTCCTACATGTCTCCCCAGTAATCCTGATGGTAATGCTTCCCTTCTCGATCTCTGTTTTACCTTCATCCCAGACTCTTGTTGTGCTAGACAGCTCTGCCCTCTTGGCAACTCTGATCATGCTATAGTGTCTATTAACATCTCATTTCACTCCCACTCCAGAACCTTCTCCTCAGTTCCTTAATCCTTCAACAGGGGTCTCTCTCCCCTGGCTATAAATACTAGCTGACCCTTCGTCTCGATCTCTCTTTTCCACTTAGGCCTTGAGCCGCAACCTCGCGTGGAGGTGAGGTAAATCTCTCTTTTCAACTAACACCAATATGTGACCTCTCACAGATACAGCGTTTCCCAAATTGTGGGAACACGCTAAGAACAATACACGTATATACAAACAAACACTCACCACAACACACACATACATAACATTCACCTCACAAACACTATGTAACTGTCCATGTCTTTGTAACTTGTTATTAATATATATATATTTGTTTACATGTATATATATCGGTCTTGTTTGTTTTCTTTGTCTTCTTTGGACTTAATTAAAGTCCAACATTCTCATGTAGCTGGACCGGCTAGCAGGAAATTTTAACCCACGTGCGTTCTTCACATCTTCACCCCACGGTCCACTACAATGTGCAGACTGGGAGTCATTCTGTGAATTCCTTTGTGATGTCTTTTGGTGTGTGGTTTTTAATCACCCTATTCAAAAATGTGTGTCTGAGGTCTCCTCCTGGGTAAAAGCTGGCATCGTGGCTTTCATCATATTGGTATACCAAACTCTTGATTATAATGGTGGATCTCAAGCTGTGGCTCTAGATATTTCTATGGCGTTTGATAGGGTTTGGCATGCCAAGCCTTCTTCGTAAGCTTCAGAGATATGGTATTACAGGATGATTATTTGATTTAATCCAATCATTCTTGTCAAACCGTGAAATGAAAGTTGTCCTAAACGGCTTCTCCTCCAGTTCCTTTCATATGAATGCTGGTGTTCCCCAAGGCTCTATCCTGTTTCTGATCTTCATCAACGAGCTTCCTGATGTCATTAGTTCTCAAGTAGGCATCTACACAGACAACACTACCATTTTCTCCTGTCTCAATAGTACACCCGGCATTGCTAACAAAGTTAACCTGGTTGTTGGCCTTGAAAAGGATCTCCAATCTGTGATTGACTGGTGCAGGAAATGGCTTGTAAACTTTAATGCCGCCAAAACGATACTGCTCTCATTTACCCACCATAGAGAAACCTCTATGCTTCCTATCAGTATAGCAGATGCTCAACTTTACGAGAATGTCTCTCTGCACCTTTTTGGTCTCATGTTTTCCACTGACCTGAGGTGGAACAGCTACATTGAATCAATAGCTTCATCTACCACAAGAAAAGTTGGTTCTCTGTGTCATGCCAGTAGTTTTTTCTTGCTTGAGTCCATTCTTCAAATTTACAAATCTACCATTCATCCTTTCATGGAATACTGTTGCCATATATGGTCTGGTGCCCCCACTGTTCATCTTGAGGTTCTTGCCAAAATTAAAAAATAGCTAAGTATTGTGATAAGTCCTGATCTGGCATTTTAACTTCAGTCACTTTCTCACAGATATGATGTGGCTTCCCTGTCCTTTCTACAAATATTTTCATAGCAAGTGCTCTGATGAGCTACTTTCACTGGTGCCCAAACTGCATGAATTTAAGCATGCTACTAGGTTGGCATTTTGATCCCACCCTTTCTTCTGTCAAAACAGTTAAATGCAACTGCCTCTTCTACTCTAACCGCTTCTCTTGCACTTCCAGACAGTGGAACTCCCTTCCTCTTACTTGTTTCCCTGATAGCTATAGTCTTCAAATATTCAAATGTAATGTCAATCGACATTTTCTGATGCCTTAATCTTGATCCCTGTCCTTCTTTTTATCCTTTCCTTAAACACTCCTCAGTAACCCCTTGTGTGCTACCTTGCTTGGGTGATATACTGAAAAAAGGAAGCTGCACAGGATGGCTTTACACACAGTCCTTAGTCATGGTCTCCTCTATGGGGGGTTCTTACTCAGAAGAGGTGTTTGCAAAGTGTTGAACCACTTTTGAAGATTGTCCTGATGTTATATGGACCACAGATCTTTTGTATTTTTTCCGATAATCCCTTTACATAAGCAGACTGAAGCTGTTTTCTGAGTGTTGTTATCCTCTTATACCTTTCTATCCCAGTTGTCAGAGCTGATGTCAAGGACACATGGCCCAGTAGATAAAGGTGTTGGTTAGATCCAGTGACTAGACCCAAAGAGTTGTGAGTTTAATACCTGGCTACAACAGTGGTGAACCAAAATATTCGAGTTAAAGGGAAATAACTGAGACATCCCAAAGTGGCATGGCACGTGGAACTAGAACAATCTACCCCAGTGGATAAAATAAAGGGTTTGGTTTGAAATTCCAATCACCTGAAGAAGGCCGGAGTGTACAATGCCTGAAACATTGTGAATATGGCAATGAAGATGAGGATAACAATCTGAATAATGTAAATAATCATAATACCTCATCTCAGAGATATAGACAGATATTTATAATTAACTTTTATTGCTATTTTAGTTTTGGGTCAAGAGGAGATAATTTTTTGTCTCTTGCTACAAATATATTGTGTAAATCACAAATATAGAAAAAGGAGAGAAAGAAAGAATGTAAAAACAACATGAATGGAAGAACGAAAAATAAGTGGTGGAGGGAAAGAAATCAAGCAAAAAGAAAAGAGAAAGAAAACTGTGGAACAGAAATTTAAAAAAAATGAATGAAGCCAAAAAGAAAAAAAATACAAAGAAATAAAAAGAAAGAATTTAAAACTTACTTTTACTGATCTAAATACACCTTTGACGAATTTTATTTGTTCATCTGTGACATATGTCAGTATGTCACTAGCACTTACATTGCCTGGAATAGATTGCCAAGAAAATTAGTTCAGAAAAATCAACAGAAGGAAGAACATAAAATAATAGTCTTAAGGAAAGAGAGTCAATCAATATAAATATTAAATTCAGCCACATTCTGGTATTTAAAGAATTTACTTAATGAAAAGATTTAAATTTTCAGGATGGCTTCTTGGTCAAGAATGATAAATAATGTCTAATCTATTTGATTAATATTCACCAGTGAATTAAGTGCATTGACAAGGAAGGAGATTATATTGAAAAAACAAATATTTTTGCTTAAAATAAATGCATTTTTCATCATTAGGTGAGGGATTTAGTGATGTATTTATGTAAATCATATTTAATTAGATTTTACCGTTTAAAAAACTAGTCATTGTTTAATAAAAATTATAACTGAATAGAAGAATATTTTTCAAATGAAGACTACTTCACAAGTCATACTTTAAATGAACAAATAATAAAGTATATACCAATAATTATGTTTAATTCATTTAATGCTTTATTCAATTCTATTGAATATATCATTGCAGTAGCATGCAAATATTTTTCCCAGGCTTCTTCTTGTTGCTTTTTAGTGCAAACATCTAGATTACCAATGGTGTTTAGCATTTTCCTGTATAAAAAAATGAAATAGGTTTAATGACAAACATTTACTAGTGCTAAATAAATAACCTAATTTGAATAATAGAAATGAACAAAGATGTTTTTTCCATTTCCATCATTGTATTTAGTAATTCAGTGGGTAAATAACACTGTTAGTTAAATTTTCTGTCATGAGTTATTTTTCACGAAAGTAAAATTCTTTTTTATTTCTTGCTTGATGGTTAATCATTTGAACCACCAATTAATTTATACATCTTCGTTTATTGTATTTATCATGAACTGGTTAATACTGTTACATTTTGGAATGTAAGCTTTCAGATCAGTATTTAACTTATATGTACATTCTTTGTAATAGACAATCATATGAAATATTAATAAATGTAACTTGTCAATTTCAGTAGTTACTAGATGTTTACAATAACATAAGCTAGTAAGAAAATATCACATTAGTGATATTCTGTGTATATTCTGTGTATTGGTTATTAAAATGTTTTTGTTTTCAGTTCCAGTATTTTTTGTAAATTTACTTTTACATGCTGACAGTATTTACTTTTTTCTGTTTGAAGATTTATGCCTAATTTATACCTATTTTGCATATTAGGCATATTTTTTGTTTTGCATATTATTATTATTATTATTATTATTATTATTATTATTATTATTTTGATATAACATTAAATTACCAATTTTGTATCACCAAACATCTTTATGCATATTTAATTATTTCTAATATTTCTTCTGCTACAAATTAGATACAGCTGCAAGTGGTTAATTTCTTGTTAATGAATTTATGTATCTTATCAACTTTTCTAAACAACTTGCTCATCTTTCTTAGCTAATAAGCAATACAACTAGCAGAGATTAAATGATTTCTTTCAATGACAAATGTTGAAAATATGTAGAAATTAAAGAACATTAACTTACTCAGGGAAATTTTCATCCACTTTGTAAAAGTCAGTAATATTGAGGCCACAAACAAAATTTTTAAGTAAACCTTGCAAGGTCCAATCCTTGTCACTGCTTTTTTTAACATTTGTAATTGTTTTGTTAACAATATTATCAATCTGTAAAACAAATAACATTATAACTAATCAAATGACAAAACAATACTATGTCTGGAACTAACCACTCACCTATGCACCCCAATACTTGAAGTATTGGTGCATAGGTGAGTGGTTAGAATATTCCCTTTCCATCTATGAGATCCAAGTTCAAATCTTGACAATTTATTAGGAAGCTGACTTCTTGATGTTTTCAGGGAAGATGGTCACAGAATATGGCACATTCAGAAAGTGTCTGAAAAACAATACCATGACTTGTGAGTGAAATTGGGTAGACAGAACTAGAATGGTTGTGCTAGCATGAAATCACAAGTCATTGTGACCAAGGGTTTGGGTGTACTGGCTTTGTTCAGACTGTTGATCATGTTAGATAATGCAATCTTTCCCAGAAGCTAACTGAAGTTAGGTGGGCTCTGTGGATGTTGAACAAATAATAATGTGCTTGAGCAGGTGTCTGCAACAGGGAAAATACTTTTCAACGCACATTCTAAATTTATCTGGTTTAAATATAGTTGTTATAGTAGTAAGATAAAATTCTTTTAGTACATTTCACCAGTTAAAAATGTATCAATTTATATAAGCAAATGATTTACCTGCATTTTATTCATAATCTTTTCAAGTTAATATTTCTTTAGATTTTTCTACTATTTTCAACTGTTTTCTTTCTAACGACTAATTTAAAGTTAATTTAAAGTTAATTCAAGTTTTCTGACAAGGAAAATGTTACACTATGTCAGATTTTAACAAGTCAATGTTTTCAGAATAAAATTGATATTAATTGATTTGAAAACTTTCAGGATATATAATAAATACACCATGTGAATTTCAGTTGTTTAGAAGTATTTACAATAATATATTTAACAGTGTGAAATTTTAGTATGCAACTGTTCATCATTTATGAATATATATATATATATATATATATATATATATATATATATATATATATATATATAATAGTATAAAGATTGTCAATGATTTTAAGAAAAACTATCTCAAAAGAGAAACAAAGGTGTGTCTTGAAGGAAGTCATGAAATGAATCACAATCAGCATGCTGGCGATTGAAAGATGTTTATGAATAGGTGGTTACTGTCCAAAAGATGACTGGAATGAAATATCAACAGATACTACACAGTGATCAGAGTTGCTAAGAGGACAGTGTTGCAAATCATGAAAAGAGCTAGGAGAGGAGGTAAGGAACAAATCAAGTAACGAATCGTGTTACTCAGATTTATTAAGGAAACAAATACGAAAACCATGATTTGAATAAGAGACTGAGCAATGGAAAAATTGAAAGGCTGAATACCTGCAACATCGATAATATTAGAGTTGTCAAGCTACTTGTTGTGAGGCATATAAAAATCACCAAACACAAAGATTTTGCAGATGGAGGAAGAGAGAGTGTTGTTTCTATACTGTCAGAAATTTTGGCTAATATATTGCCGTCCTGAGAAGAGGTGGGGATGCAATAATAGTAAATAATAGTTGTCCGGGGACTCAAGTGACAATTCCTTTGCCATTGGAAGATTAACCTGGATGTAAACATCTTGGCAAAGAGGTAGATAGCCTGGAACAGAGAATTTATTGGTAGCAATGAAAGAATTTAAGTTAGTTTCACAAAGTGCAAGATATCTGGCAACTGTTCTATGAGAAAAGTTGCTGAAGAAACCATGAACACTGAAGAAGGAAAGGTTGAGAATGGGTAGGCGATTTCCTGGTTTTCTCATGTTTCTTTTCATTGTATTTGTCATAAGAAGATTTGTTTTGAAGATAAAAGGAAAAAGAAAAAAGCCAACATAATCATAACTATTGTCGTTAATGACAATATGAACTAGCTAGAACATTTTTCTTTTACAGTAAATCCCCACCCCCCGTTGTACAAGGCCCGGCGGCCAGTCGAGGTAGAGAGTTACGTTAGGAGGCAATTTGTATGTATAGGAGAGGAAGGTAATGTTTAACCCTAGAACTGAACAGATTAAGATTGTAGTAATCAGGGAAACATCTTCTTGGGAGTTGGTTCCACGGAGCAGCGGTTCGAGAATATTCTTAGATAGGTCTTCACAGAAAGAAGCTGTTTGAGTGGAACTTACTGCTCACCGATGGAATACAGAGGGAATGTGGGTTCTTTGCTACTATGTAAATGATATAGCAGAATTTTGCCATAAAGGTTAGGCCTGGCAGAATCGAAGAATGTAGTTCATTCAAGTACTTTCCGTGGAAGTAGTGATAGAGCAGCGAGAGGCTTGACACATCTCGCCTGTGAGAGAAAGGTTTGATGGTGAAAAATAATTTATCAGCCACAACGTCTCTGAGATGCTTTTGGACTCTAGTGAGGCTAGAAAGTGCGGTCTAGCAGCCCCCCGCCCAACAAAGATGACAACAGTACCCCATTCTTAGCCTGATCTGGAGCAGTACAGGGAACCGACCATTTTACCTGCATCTTTATCGATTGCTTGTATGTATTAGTCCCACTTGAGTTTGAGTCTCAATAGCCTCTCAAGGCAGGGTACCTCTCCTCGGAGACATCTGTTCATCGTGACTAGCAGTAATTTGAGGTCCAATCAATGATGGTGGAGTATAACTAGTCTGGTTTTCGAGGCATTGAATGTAACAAGCCAGTTTTTCCCCACTGGTTAGTTCGTGTTAGTTTGGAATAGAGATCAGCCCCCAATCTATCATCATCAAGAATTTTAGAGGTGCACCCTTATATAGTCGTATTATCGGCATATATATTTACAAATGATCTGTGAATATTCTTAGGTAGGTCTTTTATGTAAATCAAAAAGAAGGTTGGTCCGAGGAGTGACCTCTGTGTTGACCACCAGAACTGGCCATTTATAACTACCTTCTGTGAGTGATGGTAGTTAGGACGTCAGCAGTGAATCAGACTGATCGAAATCCGCACTGCTCGTCACAGAAGAGGTTGTTCTTATCTTGGTGCTCAATGACCTTCTTGTTGATTATAGCCTCAAAGAGTTTGCTGATAATACCAAAGAGACTGAAGGGTCTAAACTGGATCGCAAGCCTATTTTGAAAACCTCCCACAGGCTTGGGAAGGGTTTCTCCTCGAAGCAGCGATCGAATAACTTCTCTAGAATCAAGAATAATTCCGGGATGATATTCTTAAGCACAACCACTGTAATTTTGTTTGGTCTTTTGATAAGTTTTGAAACTTCTTGTGCTCTAATGGTAATATTACTGCGCTGAGATAAACATAATGTGGCCACAGAAATACATGCAGAGACACCTACCTATGCACGACATAGTACTACAAATACCCCAATATTATGCGATTGTTGATCAGAGCAGCCTCTTCAAGTGCTAACAAAGTGTTCGGGCTCCTTACTACCAAACAGATGCAGCAGCCAGTGAACGGCCAACTCTACATCCTTATAATTGAAAGTCGCAACAACTGATTAGTCAGATCACCACAAACTTAAGACAGTTAAATCATTATGGCCTTGGAAGAAAGAACTAGTGAACCATATCCTAAACAAGGAATAAGGGATGATCCTCTACTCCTGTTCAATAAACATGGAAAGAGTGCAAGTCAGTGAACATATCTACTCCTATATTGCAAAATGTTTAATATTGTAAAATTTCAGAGTGACAGGAATAGAATGAGGGAAACTGCAAAAAAAAGTTGAAATGGGATTAGAGAATGATCAAAAATACTGATAATAATAATAATTCAGAGATACTGAAAAAAATCGACCTAAAGGATGACCCTGGGTTGGAGGTACCGACGAACAGAGGTTACGAAGGAAAACAACGCCTTCGCGACACACTCCCAACCTGGGTCTGGTAACGATGATTAAGTAGCTAGTCACAGACAACACTTAACAACCAATGTCCGCAGTCGAGCAGGAAAAACCGAAGTAATCCATTATTTTTTTTTTTTTACTTCTCTTTCTCTATTCTGTTGAATCTCTTAGGCCGTACTTTGTTCATGATGATTTTTCTTTCTCTGCATTTGGCTATTTATTTTTATTCTTTTTTAGAACAAGAAAAATGCCTTGTTATGCCAATTCTTATTTATGATTTTACATGAAATATGTTTTGCACGTTTTCTTTTTGTTTCATTTCATATTTGCCTTTATCAATATCCATACATCGATATAGGAAATATTCCAAATTAAGGTGTAGCAGAAAAAACACAATTTACAAATAGTTAGCGATAACAAATTAAAGCCAAATTTATACAATTATTAGAAAACATATATCGCACAAATTTCTGTCTTAGTCACACATCTGCCGCACTCTACTCAAAACAAATACAAATACAAGTATACCAGAGTGCTGGTCATTATCGACGCGACTCTCGCTTGACGCAGATCTCTACAACTACGTCCGTGCGTTTCCCTTATATAGGCTATGAGTAGCCGGGCATCAGAGAGAAGGGAGGAAAGGGAAAGGAAGGGGAGAGGGAGGGAAAGAGTGAGAGAGTGAGAGGGAGGGACTGACTTTCTTCACACACGCAAACTAACCATAGAGGCTACCCAAGAGCTCGGCTGACTGCCCATCCGACCATTAGGCTGTGAAAACGACCTCCTGTGAACACAGAAAGAGAACGGACTCAACTAACAACGTGACAAGCCCAAACCGATAGCCAACAAGCAGTCAGCCGGGTTAAGTTGAATGAATTAAGTGAATTTCCTCAACCAAACGATTCCAAATCACTACGCCGATTCATCGGAATGGCAAATTTTTACAGAAAACTTGTGCCAAATTTCAGCGATATCATACTACCTCTCACGGAAAAAGTACGTTTAAACCAAAATTCCAAGTCATTAACCCTAACAAAGGAAGAAATTGAATCTTTCGAAAATATGAAAAAGTCTTTATCAAATGTAACTGTTTTGGCTTTCCCCAGCTCGAAAGCTAACAACTATCAACTTGTAACAGACAGTTCGAATTATGCGGTGGGTGCAGCACTTCATCAAATGATTGATAATCAACCCATCCCCATAGGTTTCTTTTCAAAGAAATTATCCCAAACCCAACAAAAATATTCTACTTTTGACAGAGAACTACTAGCTGCCTATCTAGCAGTACTCCATTTTAAACATTTAATAGAAGGCAGAAATGTAATGTTACTGACGGATCACAAACCACTTTGCAGTGCTTTTAAAAGCCAGTCTTCCTTAAAATCAGATAGACAACAGCGTCACCTCTGTTTTATCAGCGAATATGTAAATGACATTTCACATATAAGAGGTTCACAAAATATAGTAGCTGATTGTTTATCACGACCTGTCAACGCGATCACTATTGATATATGTGACTTACAAGAAATAATGAAGCATCAAGCTACTGACAATGAAATTCAGGCATTCAAAGATCAACTGAAACCATACACAATAAATCAAAATGAAACCATATTATGTGACACGACATTACCTTTTCCACGACCTTTTGTGACTGAAAAGCTCAGAGA
Organism: Acanthosepion esculentum; assembly: GCA_964036315.1. NCBI lineage: Eukaryota > Metazoa > Mollusca > Cephalopoda > Sepiida > Sepiidae > Acanthosepion > Acanthosepion esculentum. Next base: position 27,550,713 of record OZ038514.1, read on the forward strand.
ATCGGTATTTGACAGTCTGCATAATCTATCACATCCAGGAATAACATCTTCAAGAAAAATAATAAAATCCAGATACTATTGGCCGAAGATGGACAAGTCAATAAAAACCTGGTGCACAGAATGCCAGCACTGCCAACAAGCAAAAATAATAAAACACACAAAGAGCAAAGTAAATCCATTTGAATTACCTTCCAGTCGTTTTGAAACGGTGCATGTGGATATTGTCGGTCCCTTACTACCAGTAAAGAACCAAACTGACCCTTATTTTTCACCATATCGATATTTATTAACATGCATTGATAGAAATACGAGATGGATAGAAGCATGCCCAATAACAGAAATTACGGCAAAATCAATATCAACGGCTTTTGTCAATCTGTGGATCTCCCGATTCGGGGTTCCTCTTCATGTCGTTACGGACAGAGGAAGCCAATTTGAATCCGAATTATTCTCAGAACTATCAAAAATAATAGGCTTCCACAGATTACGAACAACGGCGTACCATCCGCAAACGAATGGATTAGTTGAGCGAGCACACAGAACTTTAAAAACGGCTATTATAGCCAGGAAAGAATCGTGGTTGTCAGCTCTTCCTATCGTCCTTTTGGGAATGAGGATAACACCTAACGAATCAAACTATTCTTCATTTACTGCAGTAACAGGGAGTCATGCACAAGTCCCCCGATTGTTAATTGACTCTATCAAGAACGAGAATAGTGAAATGACAAACTCGCACGTTAAAATTCTAGCCGACGAGATGCAAAAATTTGACATGGACAAATTATCCAGGGGACACCTGCATACAATACCTAATTCTTACATTCCAAAAGATTTACAAACATGTAAAAGTATCTGGCTAAGAACAGACAGAGTAAGAAAGCCATTGGAAGCTCCATACACAGGTCCATTCCAAGTATTAAGTCGCCATGAAAAATATTTTACTATTAAAAGATCGGATGACGTACATAGTAATGTTTCAATAGATAGACTAAAACCTGCATATATTTCTGAAAATATAAAATCAAAAGATTCCATTGGATCAAGACCGGATTTGGATAACTCCCTATCTTGTTCCGAAGAAACTAATGATAACAAACCAGAAACTAGAACGAAGTCCGGTAGAACGGTTAAATGGAAGAAAGAAAACACATATTTTTATTACTAAAAAAAAACAACAACAACAACAACTCCGTTTACTGGGGCGAAAGTTATGTGGTGGCACGGAGCAAGCGAAGGACCGGATATTAACCCTCAGAGGTTTAGACAGCAAATGACCAATACTGGTCTCTGCGCACCCGGCTCCACGCAGAATTTCCGGTGGAAAACTAAAAAGAAATAAAAAGAATGATAAACAATTTTCCACCAATTAAACAGCTCCGCGCCATACCCAACAGTTTGTTTCAGCAGACTGACTCTGATCCGAAGGGCACACATAAATAGAGCGATAAATTCACTTCTAAGACAGAAAGCTTTGAAGTACCGTCAGTGAATGTCGCTACGCTTTTCTCACCCGTCAAACCCGATGCCTTCCGCCTTCCTTCACCAACGGAGATATCAAAGGACTCCTACCAACCCATTGACCTCACCTTTCATCTCCTGTGACCAGCACGTCATGAACTTAAGTATTAACAAAAGACACTTATATTCTTTTAATAATCGGATTTCTCTTCTATGAATGAACATTTTGTAACGGACTTTGTGCGTGTAAATCAAGAAACATTGTACTATTCATTGATGTTGCATTTAAATACAAAGTGTTTTTGATATACCCTTCTCTTTCGTATGTTATTTTGTTTATGTTATGGTGACCTCAATTTGATCGCTTGTTGAACCTTTAGGCCAAACTAGCGGCTGTCCCGAAAGACTGCTACTATTTATCTACCTTCTGATACAAGCAACAATTAACAACGAGAACTCTACGCCCCCCCCCATCACCATAAGTGGGAATGAGAGAGGTACAACCTCAAGGTGGTCAAAGTAATACCAGGGATAAAATCCTATGGGAAAATACCGTAGAGAAAAACTATTAATCTATGATAGACTTTTAAGCAAACACTTTCTTTTATGCTTACAAGTAGACATAAAATCTTACCTCTTATTGAGTATCTTCTCATCATTTATGCCCTGTAATATAAGTAGTTTTTCAAACACAAATTGCATTTTTCACTGTAAGCTCTGTCAATGCTCATTATTTCACATTCTATCTTTGGGTCTTCTTTACTTGCCCTCTTTTTACTATATTATTATATGCAGATTGGCTAGTGGCATTTTTATGCCTAGCATTGCCTATGCTCATTACGTGATTATAGTATCTCTTCTACTTCTGCCATTCTCCCTCTGTGGCGCCAATAGAAAATTTTCCTCACCTTCACTTTCGCTTTGTAAACAATAGATTTCGTCAAACATCTGCCGTGCAACAGGCAGTTGTTGGTGTTTCGTCAATTACAAGACTTGGTCCCTGAAGACCTTTGTTTTCCACTGACCAGCAAGTTAGTGTTATATATATGAGTATATACAAGTAAGATAAAAATCAAAACAACTGTAACAAATGTTATAATGAAGAAGAGGATCAAATTATTAAATGCAAATAAAGTAAATTGTAAAGAGAAAGAGTAAATTGTAAAATCATGAGAAGAGGTGTCAAGATAAACATTTTCATAATGACATGTTAATAATTTAAAAATGATGCTGTACTGGTTAGTAGTATGGTGTGTGCCTTTGGGAGAGGCTGCAATAACAAATGAAAAGCAGGGTCAAAATCAGAAGTGATAGGTAATTGAAAATCATGAAACTCAAAAGGACTTCAGATTCAGGTATTTGGCCTCGTGGGGTCAGGCGAAAGGTAATAAGTTGGAGGTTGGACAGTCAACAGTAAGTGACTAAGAACATAGAGGTCACAACAATAACGACTCAGTGTTGCCAAGACACAGTGAAGTATGGAGTGTATGTGAATAGAAGTGAAGAATACTACTGAAAAACAACAGCGTGTCTCCAAGGTTTGGATTAGCAATATGCTTGTGGAGACAAAAAAGTACTATTGTGCTGGAAAGACATGAAAAGAAACGTTTCACTGTAAGAGAAAAAAGAGAGGGAGAAATGCACGTCTAGCAGCAAAGCCTTAAAAGACAAAAGATTGTGAGAAGTTGAAGAAAGGACTCTCTGTTCCACATCCTATTTTAAATGTAGACTGCACCAAACCAATGAAGTACTGGATAACATTACACTATCTATGTTGTTGACAAGATTTTTAAAATTTAGCATTGATCCCATAAGCTATTGTCATAGATAGAAATTTGAATTGCTGTCTTTTAATGGAATATTAATCTAATTATAAAGATTTTATAGAATAAAATAATGAAGTATTTTACAATTATTTTGACTTGTTTTTCATTATTGATGATTTCTTTCTAAGTTGCTTTCTTTAGAATTAATCAATAGTCATTCAGCTTGTTTGAGCAGAGGTTCCTCGGTTTCTTCTTGAAAATAATCAGTGTTGGTGCATTCACAACATCACCAGGTAAAAAGTTCCACCTGACTATCACTCTCAGGGCAAAAAGTTGAATTTTGCAACCGCTTTCGAGTTCTGTTTCATAAATTTGTGTGAGTAACCATACACCTGTTTCAGAAGGTGAAGAAATTGTTCACTTTCACTCTATAAATAGTCATTTAGTATTTGAATATTTTGCACAGATCAGTGAACTGTCTTGACTGTAGGAATGGTAGCTTGATTTTGCCTGTATCTAGGCTGAGGCATCTGTCCTGGGCATACTGCAATAAGTTGATATATCTTTGCAGTTTGGGCCCCAGATGATATCCCATATTCAAGTAATTGTTGAATAAATGTAGTGTAAAGGGTTTTTACTTTTTAGGAATAAAATTCATAAAGCAACATTTAATCATACCTATTCTTTGATTAGCTTTCCTTACGATTTCAGAAATATGTGATAAAGGCGTTGGTTAGATCCAGTGACAGGACCCAAAGAGTGTGAGTTCAATACCCAGTTAAGGCAGTGGAGAACTTTCAGAGGGAAAAATTAACAGGAGATAACTGATAACTGACATCCATTAAACATGGTACGTGGAACTAGAATAGTCTTCCCCAGTGAGCGAAATAAAGGGTTCAGTTCGACATTTCAATCACCTGAAGAAGGCCGAAGCGTACAACGGCCGAAACGTTGTAATAAATATGGCGACAAAGATGAGGACAATAGTCCGAATAATGTAAATAATGTACATAATACCTCATCTCAGAAATATAGACAGCTATTTCTTTCAGCAGTTTTGATGTTTTTCATGCACAAAAGGAATTGTTCACAGCAGAATGTATAACGGTTTTCTAGATAAATTGACAATTTCATCAAATTCATTGAAAGAATGAACTTCTTTATAAAATTCAAGAAGGGAATGTTCTCTATGATAAGTTTTCAAAGATTCTCTGCTTTGAAACTCAATGACTTCTAGCTGGTATTCAGTTGGTGTTTCCACATAATTAAATGAAAATGGATCACTAAACAATTTTAATTCACTTTCTATTTTTCTCTTTTAACAAAATTTGGTATATATTGAGTATATTTTTCAAAGTTTATTGAAAATTTTCTTTTCTTTTTAATAAACTCTGAAAATGCACAATTTCACTGGTTATCAATTTTCTTTAAGCGTTTCACCCCAAGCAAGGCGGGAAGCCACTAGCACGCAAGAGAGATGGAGCTAGGGCAGATGGGAGTGATAGAGGAAAGGATGAAGGTAGCCAGGGATTGAGAGGTCAGAGGAGGGGATAGATGAATCAAGGTTGGTCTCATACAGAGCCAGTATATCCGGGTAGTTCGCAATGAGAAAAGATTCCACATTGCAGAAATTGGTTCTAATGCCACGGATGAAATGAAATGTTATAGGGTTTAGGTGATTTTTTAGGGACTGGTTTGGGTTTTCTTTTTGGATCGTCGTTAGTTATCATTCGAAATTGTGGTTGTAAAAATGAGAAAGCCTGATGTAAAAGAAGCAGACGGTTATCGACCGTGAGGTGGGCAGAGCCTGCAACCTAATGTGGCCTCAGGGTTGCCCACTGGAGGTGAATGCAGGGACACCTATCCATGCGCGAATTGGCACTACAGACACCCCGGTATTATGCAACTGTTGATCAGAGCGGCCGCTCAAGACGCTACGCAAGAGTTAGGGCTCCTAACTACCAGTCGGAAACAGCAACCAGAAAACTGTCAACTGTGTACCCTCAGAATGATCATTCAACCATTCTTTGTTTAACAACGCCTAACAAGGTAAGAATAATTGAAATCTTTTCAGAGATGATGCTTTACTGAGTTATCTGACTTTTGAAAAATAAAGAACGTCTTTATACTCACTGCTAAATTCTTCTAAGTATTTTTTTAACTCATGACGGTTCAAGCCTCAAAACCTGATAAATATCACAAATTTCACGATATCTGTAATCAACTGATTTATATTTAACTTTTGAGCACATAATTGTTGTTAATGAATTAAGCAATGGTAGTTGAGTATATCATGATCAACTGATTCTTTGAATAAAGTAATAAATCCATTATTTTTACCAGTTAATGCAGAAGCATCATTACTTGTAATTGAATAAATTTTATTTAAATTTCTAATTTATATCTATTGAACTTTTCAATTGATGAATTAACATGCTCAAGTATGCCTCTGCTAGTTGTTGTACCTTTCATATGGCATAAGTTCAACATTTATTCAATTATATTAAAATTGACATTAATTCCTCTGATGAAAATAATTAATTGTGTAGTGTCACTTTGATTGGTACTTTCGTCCAATGCTAACGCCCATAATGGCCAATTTCTGTAGGAAACTGGTTCCATGTGTTAGCGATAAAGTATTTCCACTCAAAGAATGCATACATGTAAACCCAAAATCGAAAGACGTAATACGAAAAAAAAAATGAAGAGGAGATTGATTCTTTCAAAAATATAAAAGACTTAAAAATATAACTGCTCTCCCCTACCCCAACTAATAACTTTCAGCTTGTAATAGACAGTTTTAATTATGCTGTAGATGCAGAATTACACCAAATGGTAGACGATCAGCTGATTCCTATTGGTTTCTTTTCGAAGAAATTGTCACTGACGCAACAAAAATATTCTCCCTCCGACAGGTAATTACTTGCTGCTTAACTGACAGTCTTGCATTTTAAACACCAAATAGAAGACAGGAATGTATTATTATTATTAACTGACACCAACATCACCTCTGTTTTATAAGTGAATATGTTACTGATATTTCATATATAAAAGGCCATCAGTAGCTGACTGCTTATCTCGACCAGATAATGCAGTTAGTATCGATGTATATGATATGCAGGAGATTTTGAAACAGCAAACTAGTGATGGAGAAATTGAGCACTTTCATGATCAGCTGAAGCCATATCTTGTAAAGGAGCATCAAAATATCCTATGAAACGGGCCATTACCCTTTCCACGACCTTTTGTTATACAAGAGCTCAGGAAATCAATATTTGACCGTCTACATACTCTCTCATGGCCCGGAATATCCCTCGTTAGGTGGTCAGTGATATCAGTTCTCTGGTGGATGCGGGGCGACTTTCTTTTCGTGTGTGATTTCTCGTATTTGTTGTTGTGTCTGCGTGAGTGCGTGGGATGAACGAATGCTTTATATTATTATAGTCTCGCATAAATTTCGTCCGGTTAACTGATGTTTCTGCCACATTTAGTGATTGTGTGTTTTTTTTTTATTACTAACATGATTTTGTTTAGTTTCTTCATATTGTAAATACTCATTGGGGCTAGTTTTTAAAATTTTTAAATTGTGCCACATTTTCTGTTTTCTACAGAAATAAATATTCTTTTCTTTGCATTTCCGCGGACACATAGATCAGCGTAGAGATCAGCGTAGAGATCAGCGTTTTCGCCCACTTATGGTAAAACGCCATGAAACACATATACACGTACGTACGAACTTTCCCCAATATACAAACTCTTTACGTTCACACACAAACGCAAATGTTAACGTCTTTGTCCCTTGTAAATTTGTTGTTTAATACATATATTTGTTGACATATATATATCGGTCTTTTTTGTTTTCTTTACATCTTCGGCTGGACCGCCATTTTCTTGTAGCAGGAATAAACAGCACGTGTTCCTAATTTAACAACACGTAAACACACGGGTCCTCTACAGACCCCTGAATTCGGCGAGAAGTCGCCGTGTTATATTAAGGGGGACCAACAACAGCCACAGCTCTCGCCAAATAAAATCTCTCTAAAAAACAAGTTGAGATTTGCTACGAAAAAACGAGGGTCAAAAAATGTTTAAGAGGTATGTCGCGACTAGGTACATAACACAAACAAAAGAAACTAAAAAGTAGTTAGTTCAATTCTAAAACGAAATGAGACTAAATTACACAGCGTGTAGGGACGTGACCACTCTCTCGGTGGTCACGGTAGGGAACACGATCAAAAAGGTCAAGGTCGAAGTGTACTGCTCGTTCCCGTTTAGGGAGCGGCCAAAGGGGGCCGCGACAAATACATATCGTCAGAGCTTCGAAAAATATGTCTTCTTTTTTCAAATTCCAGACATTTATTTCCAAATTGTACTTCGTTTACTTTCAAATTATAGTTTTTTTTCTCTCAAACGTTATAATTTTCGTCCCTGTTTCCTTTGAGGTTCAAACATGTTTCCGGATAAATTCTTCTGAAAATTTTCAGGGTATCTACGTACGTTCTTTTTTTCTCCGGGGTATCTATATCAGTTATTTTAAAAATTATTTATTTCCACTCATGAAGATCCAATGCGTAAACTTCGCTGATTTCTGTCTTTTTAAAAGAAGATAAAATATAAATCAAAATGGGTTGTTATGATTTATTGTAATTATAAACTTTAAACTGTGCTGTCTTTGAAGCGGTGACTTTTGTCGGTAAATTTGCTTTTTAAGCCCCACGCTAAATATCTATTAAAATTTTCCCAAATCGTCATATTTCCGTGTAAATGTACATGCTGAACTCGAAATAACAATTAAATTTTGATAAAACCTACCATTTTGGAGTTATCGACAATAAAAGTTCGGACTCAGTCGCGTTCAGCCGTCGGCCATTACAGGCCTTGTTTAACTACATTCACTACATTCAAGTTTCGGTAGTTTCAATGAATTGTCTTGAAGAAGAAATGTTCATACAACAGAAATCATATGACACAAAATAAAAACATGTTTAAAACAAAGGTAAGAGAGTTTGTTGTTCACAGAAAACTTAAGTGTTGCATATATGCAAAAGTAGAAGAGATAGTTTGAAATAATTAGCTTTCTGAGATTGTTGAAATAAACTTTGTCACAAACTGTTTGTGGAGTTCACCCCCTTACTTTCCTAATTAAAAATATATATATATATATACCACCAGAGGACGCTTTCTAAGACTGTAATATTTTCTATCATTCACTTTTCGCTTTTTCACTCCAGGACAGTAAGCATGTAGGTCTACCATAAAAACCCGTTTCTTTTTGGGAAACGCGCATGCACATACGTACGGCGCAACTTCATTTTTTTAGGACTTTTACACACGTTTTACATACATGAACAGTTCACTAGTCTTTAAAGGTTTTCACGCATGTCTCATTGTTTTCTCACAAACATACAATATCTTTACTTTGTCACTTGGAACAATGTAACCTTTTGTCTTGTTGATAATACATTATCGTTTGTTATATATATATATATATATATATATATATATATATATATATATATATATATATATATATATATATATTGGTTTTAGTCGTTTCTTTGTATTTTATCACGGTGGACATATGACTAAGGGCAGACGCTATGACCTTGACCTTTTCTTCATTTTGTTGACACACACCCTTCAATTTAAGTTCATTTAGTTTCATAGTTTCATGTAGTTCTTTCTAGTAGTGTTACGAACCTAGTCGTAATACACTTTGTGAATATTTTTATACCTTTTATATTTTGTAGTACATTTCAGTTTATTTTTCTTGAGAGTTTTAGTACATTTCCATATAACACGTTGACTTCTCGCCAAACCAAAGAGAGGAGGGACGAGGAGGAGAAACTTGTACGAGTTGTGTATTGACACAACTCGTCCAAGTTTCTCCTCCTCCTTATATTCCCATTTTTTTGTCTGCCAACTGGACATTAGTTAGGTTTTCCTATCCCTTCAAATTCTGGTACTCTTGGCCTCTACTTCTTCCAGCAACTTTCAGCATTCCTAGCCTTTATTACTTCTGGCTACACCATGGTCCCTACTTCTGGCATCACTATCTCAACCTAACTCACTTGGTTGATCAGTTTTATTGGACCTGCTATCAACAGCCCTGAACTTCCCCCTACACTAGGTCCCTGCTTCTGGCTTTCCTGTCAACCTAACTCATCTGGTTTATAAAATTGCTGCATGCATATTGTCCAGACTTCAAATAACTTATTCCATACACTAGGTTAAAATACTACGGAAGGTTCGCCATTGGACTTGACCAGCAACTACGCAATGCTAGCAAGAGACATTGGATCTGACCAGCAACTACTCAACTCCTGCACCGGACATTGGATTTGACCAGCCAACAGCGGACATTTAAATGGGACTTCCTTTTGTTTTGCTATATCATCCAGACTTCAAATAACCTACTCCATACACTCCATACTTCAGTTATAAAGGTTCACCATTTGACTTCACCAGCAATTACTCAATGCCAGCATCTGACATTTAAATGGAACTTTCTATGTCATCCAGACTTCAAATAACCTACTCCGTACACTTCGGTTAAAATACTATGGAAAGTTCGTCATTGGATTTGACCAACAACTTTTTAACACTTTCGCTGGACATGTGAACTTAACTTTCAAACTGTGGACTTACATGCTAATTTAACTTATAAGGACTCTCATCTGTATTCTAAATAAATTTTGTATTATATTTTAAGTTTGTTGTATTGTTATCACCTTGTTAACCTGTCAGATTTCATGTCTTTAATTTATAAAATGTTATTGGGCCTCTTGTGATTGGGGTGCACAGGCCATATTATATTTTGCACCACCTCCAGGGGTCTACTACAATGTACATAACAGCCACAACAAGTTTTTTGAAGTGCTTGGTTAAAAGCTGATAATAACAATTGGCGTGTGATTTGACAGTGGTGAAAATTTCAAGTTGAACGCGTGAACAGAAACGAAACCTTTCACATGACTTCAGAGACTCTGCTCTTCTTAATATAATTTTTTGCCTCATTTTATATCAAAAAGGATTTTGCATAGGTTCTCTATTGTCTTTTCTTTCTTTTTTTTTCTAGACCTAACAGCTAATTCCTGTGAAGACAAAGTTTTCATTGGTGTAAAGTATATTTCACATAGGTACACAAATTTCTTTTAGTCATTTTCCTCAGCTCGCCCAAATTTGAAGGAATTGGATAAAGGGAGTTGTTATTATTTCCACAGATTCTAAAACCATAAGAAAGGAAATTGTTCTAGCTTCAGTTTGATATCAAATTGGCTCTTTATATTATAATTCTGACACTTTGTAACTGCTTTTTAAAAAACAATTTTTTTCACCATTTGAGTTTTTATTTGCAACAATAAAAATTAATAATAAATAAAATTACCTGGTTGATTACTTCAAAAATATTTCCTCTAATTTCTGTCCAATTTATCATTTTCATTTTCTTCATTACTGTCACAGTCAATTTGTCTGGAAAATCAAAAAACAAAAAGAATTTACTACTAAATTGTTACTTTTTGAATATAATTATTTATAACATTTTCTTTAATAAAATACACACAAAGATGAAAATATAAAGAATACAGACATATTTCTTTGTTATCTCTTTGCTTGCAGAGTCATTTAAGAGGACATTTTGTTGTCAATGTTTTTTTATTTTAAAAGGAAATAGTGTGCTTAAGAGTCACTACTTTTGGCTTTGCATCTTAGTATAGATGATACAAAACTTTTATCTTAAAAACAGTTAAATGGGTTCTCTTAGTGATTATAAAAGGAAATGGCCATGTTTTTTCAAGGCCAGTAATAGACACAGAAAAAAATGAAATTTATGTTTATAATTTATATATAAACAAAACTCATTAATTTACCACAAGTTCTGCATGCTCCTTTACTGAGACTGATTGGCATATTAACCTTTAAAAAGTGTGAAGTCGATAGTTAACCTTTCTATTAAAAGAGGATATGCAGAAACAATGCAAACATTGCCCTTTTCCTTTTTTTCCTGAGACATTTTCTTTACAAAAACAATTATTGTTAAAGGAAAATTAAGTTATTAGAATTAGAATAATTACAAAATTGATTATTCAAATATTAAATTTAAAAAAATAAACAAATAGACTGGACTGATACCTACTTATTTCTTTTCCAGTCATTTCTACCCATGGCAAAAGAAATTCTTTGATAGTGTTGGTGAATGAAGTTGCAAGTTCTGACCATTTTTTCTTCAATAAATCTTTAGAGCATTCAGATTTTTTCATAAAATTCATCAGTGTTTCTCTGAAATAAACAATACAATTTTTGTAACAATAAAATATTAAACTGATTTGAACATTTTAATTTTAATTAATACATAAGTATTAATTAAATATGTTATGTACTTGAGAACAAAATAAAAGATACAGCAATATTTACCTCTTTCAAATATTTTAGGATTTATGATAATTATGATAGCTTTTTCTGATATTGATTCCTGTATAAGATTATTGATTTGTATTTCTTTTATCTTGTTTTCTTTTGTATTGCAATTACTCCTCAATTGGTCATCAGTAAAAAGCATGGATATAAAGAAACTGTGAAATGCTGAGAGAGTGAAAATTTGGCCTTGTAAAACTTTGCCTAAAAAATGTCTCTAGGGAACAGAAAATCTCACTGTCTATAAATAGTGGTATTTTCTGTCATCCTCTCTTTTCCTATTATATGGTAAAATGGAGGTCGAATGTGGAGAAACACATTCCACACTGAGGCACATACACACACCTTTCACTTCACTTTCATTACTTTTCTCTAGAACTTCTACACAAACACTTTCACTAGTTTAAATGATTTCTTCTTCTATATCTATTGATTTTATCACATGCAACAATCTTCTATTGTCAATGTATACCTTTGTTTTGTTAATACATACTTATCATTTGCTTATATATATATAGTTTTATCACTGCTTTCACATTTTATTACCCGGACTCACATTCCAGTCCACAATAATTGTTGTGGGATAAATATACCAGGAAGCACATGTTTTCTACCTAAACACAACCAGCATTCCCACAACAGAACTATGCAACTCGTCCACACAAAAACGGAAATGAAAAGAAGAAAGCAGATAAAGTGTAAATCCAACATTTATATATTCCAGAAATTGGGAGAAGTGTTTTACAAAAATTAATTCTATTATTTTATTTTTTTTTTAGTTCAATTTCTTCTAAAGACAGTTTTCATATGATGGGGAAATAGCTTAGACACAAGAAGGTTGATGAATGACCCTTAGACTTTTATTCAATGTGTGGAATATCATGCAGACTGGCTATTTGATATGCTGTCATCTTATTTATATATGGCACACAGACATAACAGTAGACACTAAATGCATGCACATTGAGGGTGCGAGGGATAAATTGTCATCTAATTATGCAAAAATGAAAATAACACTGACATCTCATTCTAACAGATATATTTACCAAAATTATACAAAATATTTTGAAATACTGAAGAGTAAATTTATTCAATAAAATTGGCTTCAACCAATAGCCTTTAGAATCTCCTGTATCTCTTCTGGATGGTTGGTGAATGCTGCCATAATCCTTGCCTTCAGTTCATCTTTGGCATTGCAAGGAGTTTTGTTGGTCTCCTCCCCCCCCCACACACACACACATAATAAAAAAAAGGGGTTGCAGTCTGGGGAGTTAGGTGGCCAGATGTAAGGGCTGATGTGGTTGCAAAAATTGTCTGACAGCCATGAATGGGTTCTCCTGCTTGTGTGTCATGGTGCAGTGTTGTCCTGTTGCAAGATGGAGGGTCTTCCAGCAGCCACCCTCTTGACCCAGGACAGCACTACCTCCTCAAGGAACTTGATGTAGGCATCCATATTGATTCTGAGGCCATGTAGGAAGATGAATGGAGACATAATGTTACCATCACTAGTGATCACTCCAAACATCTTTGTAATCACCATGAAATTCATCCAAATCTTTCTGAGTCCTCAGATTGACACCCAAACACTATGAAATGTTTGTATTGGAGCTTCTGGCATGAATACTAAGCAGTACAGTAATTTCTGGTGGAGTGAATTGTGTCATGGTGCTCTTTTTCTCACAGACAGTGCCCAACCAACCATACTATACTGTGCAGTAGACAAAATCAAAAACAAACATGCATGCATAAAATTGAAAATATAAAATGGCGACAATTTATCCATCGCACTCTGTATTTAACATAATCATTCAGTTCCATTTTAAAATGTGTTACTTGAAGAGTCTAAAATTTCTAACTATACATGCTTAAAACTTTACAGATCAGTAATTTGATATATGTTTTAAATGCTTTGTAAATTTTAACTTTTCCTATAAATTATAAGTTAAATAAATTTTATTTTAAGCTGGTATCCATTCAGTAGGAATACCTTATATTAATTATTTTCATTAAAAAGATTTTTTATTTTGTCTGAAACTGATTAATTAATAGAATATGTTTTAATAATGTATCCACTATAATTTGAATCTGTCTAATTTGTTCAGTTTACCAAATCTTAATTTAAACAGATGTTTAAGGTTTTTCATCTAAAGAAATATTAAATTAATTGCTAAGTTTTCTACTAGGAAAGTTGGTTCACTGGGTCATGCTAGACAACTTTTCTTGCCAGAAAAATTGTACATATTTATAAGTCTTCCATTTGTCCATGCATTGGATATTGATGACACATCTGATTTGGTGCTTCTGTTAGGGAGTTAGAGATTCTTGTAAAATCCAAAGAAGAATCTGCAGTGTTATTTGTTCAGACCTGGCATCTTGGCTTCAGTCATTTTCCCATCACTGTGCTTTTTTATAAATACTTTCATGTCAATTTTTCTGATGAGTTTTCCTTTTTGGTACTTAAACTTTACATATTTAAGTGCAGGTTTCATCATTTTACAGTTGAAATTGCTAAATATAATCATAAGTTCTATACTAATAGTTTCTTCTCTCGCACTTCTTTCTTATGGAATGATCTTCTGATCTCTTGCTTTCTAGTTAACTTTGATCTTCAAAAAAATTAAATGTAATATCAGTTGTTATCATTTGTCTTCTTAATTCTTGTTCTTATATTATTTTCTTAATGTTTTTCTTTTTCTCATATTCTTTCACAGTCAATAATCCCTTGCAACTCTTAGTGGCTGTATTGTCTTGCATGGGGTGAAGTGATAAAAAAGCAAAAGTATATAGTTAATTAGATTCACAAACAAGAAAGAAATGTAATTATTATGCATTAATATATTTTCTTTTCTGCTTGATAAGTCATTTTCTGTCTTGATGCAAAATCTTTTATATAAATTTTGATATGAATCTTGCTAACAAATATTGTTTTTCAGAATTTTTCTTTTTTTGTTCTGCTAATAATTATAGACTATATGAACAACAATGATTTACATTATAGTAAATTATTCAAATAGTTTACAATAATTTTTAAATTTCTCACATTTCTTTTGTTTTATTTTTCTCTGAAGTCAAGTGTTAATGATATCACTATTGCCTGCAGTGAAGAAAACTTTGTGCCAAAGTTCTCTGAATAATTTCAAATAACACAAAAATATTGATGATATTTTTAATACTGAATATTTAGAAAGTTTTTTTTCAATATTTTACTACAATTGTCTTCAGTTTTCATGAGGTCAGCATTAGTTTTTGTAAGTGGTAAGTAGTAGATGTAAAAAAGAGGTGGGGAATTTTTGTTGTAATTATAGAGATGTAATGATAAAATCAACTGTTAGTATTTTGCATTTTCAAGAAGTTGATATACATACGAAAGAACTTGATTATCAATCTTAGTAAAATTGGTAACGGTGAGATGACACAAAAAGCGTTCACCAAAATCAGCCATTGTCCAGTGAATTAATTTGCTTTTATCTATAAGAGAAACTCCAACAGCAATTTTAGCCATCTGGAAAAGAAAAGGTAAATTAAAATGCAATCTTATTTCATAATGATTTCAATAAGTGAAATTTCAATAATTGCTCTGATAATCTGATAATTAATTTACCTTAAATTGGTAGATACACTATTAAAGAGAAAAATCAGACTAAATTTGATTGAGAATGTTTTACTTTTATGTAATCAGAAAATTTTCACTTTTCAGCAACCCCCCTTGCATCTTAGTGGATTTATTACCTTACCTGGGGGAAAATGGTTAAAAATAAATAAATAAAAAATAAGAAAATTTTAAAAATTATTTTATATTTATTAGTAGAACCAAATTTATTAGCTTCAAAGAAAGTATGAAATTCTGAATAAAATTGGTTTTTGACTAGGAATAACGTCAAAAAAGAACAAAAAAGTATCACAAGTTTGAACAAAAATAATTTTGATTCTTTGCAAAACAAAGACAAAATTTATAATAAACTAAAAGAAGCAGAAGAAAATTAACATAACTGATGCAATACTAAATTTAAAAAATGAATCTATTTTGTGTGTGTTTGTATATGTATAACTGAATAAGAAATGGAAAAAATATTATGTATTTTATCTTTAGAAAGGAACTCTTCAGACTAAATGTTTTTTATTGATTTTAAAGATTACTTCATTTCTCTTAGAATTGATTATAGGAGTTTTTATTTTCTCATTCAATTTCCCACCATTAGTCAAAAATATAGTTTATATATCATATTCTCCCTCCATATCTATCTATCTATCTATCTATCTATCTATCTATCTATCTATCTATCTCTCTCTCTCTATATATATATATATATGTATATATATATGTATATATATATATATTACAATGAATCATACATATAAAAAGCAAATTAGTAAAGTTAATGATATAAAATGGCAAAATCCCTTCGCTAACAAAATTTTAAAGATGCATTAACCCACTAATCACTCGAGGAATGTTATGATCCCTGTATTTTAAAATTATAAACTGTATTAGGTCTTCCTTAAATATGCAAATACTTTCCCCAGTTCTGATGGGAGACAAAAAAAGGATCTCCCAGGCAAATGAAAGAGAGCAGTTTCATTTTGGAGACATTAAAATTAATCAATCATTTCTTGCTCCAGATAACAACAGATTGAAGAAAACAGAAGTAAATAGATGTGTTATCAGCATAGATACCAAGTCAGAAACTGATGACATCAGGAGAGTTGTTTGTGAAAATAAGGAACAGAGTAAGTCCAAAAATAGATCCCAGGGGAACACCTGCATTAATGCAAAAAGGTCTATAGAAGTGACCATTTTTATTATGCAGTTTCAAATGAAAGAGATGGCCAGAAATACCATAACCATTTAACTTGTGAAGAAGACCTGAATGCTAAATGCCTTCAAAATATCTACAGCAACAGCTCAACCTTCATCATTTTTATCTAAAGCTTGACAAGTCTCTTTCAGCAATAATTGTCAACATATCAGTAGTTGATCCTGAGAAGCAAAAACTATATTGTTTGAAAGAAAACCCTGCAAGGTGAGATGATTAACCATGAGAGAAGAATTGAGAGAGAATTTGCAGTAAAGTATTCTGCTTTATTGGCAAGAGATGATAGCAAAGAGAGGAGAAATTGAGGATGTACTTTTATTAATACACTACTACAGAGTTGCCAGTAGTCACAAGAACTGAACTTTGTGAGAAGCTACTATCAGCAAACAATGACTTAGCCTCTTTGAGGACATATTTGTAATTATTACAAATAGACACAAAGAAACATTTGTTGTGATCAGAGGTATCACGTCATGTTGATAAAGCTGGAAAAATGATTCCTGTGGGCTACAGTGGCTGAACAGGCACATGTGAATGGAAAAGATTGTGGTTTTATGAGACACAAAAGCCTTGATGCTGGCTTTTACACCAAGAAGAAACTTCAGAGGCACAATTATCAGTTTGGAGCCTAAAAACTTCACTCGAAAGGGCATCACAAAGAAAACCGTGAAATGAATCACAATCAGCACACTGGTCTAGTGAATAAGGAGTTAATGCCTAATAGATGGAGTCAAAGGAAATATCAATGGAATCTACAGCATAATCCAAATTGCCAAGGGACAGAGTTGAAAAGCCCAACAAAAGACAGGAGAGGAAATAAGGAACAAATAGTGTATGGAGGCATGTTATTCAGAATTATAAATAAAACTTGTAGGGAAGTCAACTAACTGGCAGAATGGGCAATGGAAAAATTAAGTCTGTTTTCATCGAAGAAGAGAACATTTAGTAAAAAAAAGTCAGGTGAGTCACTTTTATCGAACAGCACTGTATATATAAAAAGAAATTCTTTGCCTGTAGTTTTTAACCACACACACAAACACATATGTATATATGTGAATATGTGTTAATCAGTCCTATTGATAAGTATTAAATCAGTCTACTAAGTAAATATTTTTCTTACCTCAGAATCAGAAATACCAATAATTTCTGCAAATAGTTTAAAGATATCCGAAGAGAAAAAACCTGAAAAATATAAAGATATAAGTTGCAAAAGAAAACCAAACAGGATATATTTTCAAAAAAGGTTCCTTTTACACATACATACAGGTTTACGCAGAAGGGGATGAAAAGATAAATAACTGTCATATTTTTTTTTTATATAAGTCATTTTTGTTAAAATAAAATTATTCTTTTGAACCTTTTTTATTACAATGTTTCAACTACTGTTTACAATCATTAATTATGCAACAAGATTTTTTGATCTACATGAAATAAAAGATTGTCAGACAAAAACTGTAATCAAATGACTAAAAGAGACTTTTGCCAAATTCGGCATTCTGAAAACAGTTGTCAGTGACAACAGACCAGAATTCATTTTGGCAGAATTTAAGATATTTGCAGAAAAATGGCATTTTCATCACATTTAAGGATAGTTTATTATCCTCAAGCAAGTGAAATATGGCCGTACTTACTTTGGTCCAAGGAGTAGTGGGAATTTCATGATTTCTTAGTGGTTCAGCTGGTTGTTGATTTTTATAATCAATGCAGTATGAGCATGTATTAATCATATATTTGATATGAGCATTGATGTTGGGCCAGTATATACATTCCTTGGCTCGTTCTGTGCACTTTTCAATTCCCATGTGTCCAGTACAAATTTTTTGTAGAGCTTCTTTTTCAATGTAGGGACAATAATTCTTGAACCTTTTAAAATGAATTCATTGACAATTGATATTTCATCACAGACAGAGATGAATGATTGAATATTGGTTGGTATTTTGTCCTTTGAAGGCCATTCTGTTCTTCTGACATGATGAGTGTCTATGGTATCTAGTTGTCTGCAGTAGCTTTCTTATATTCATTAAGTTTGATATCATTCATGGGGGTAATTTTTTTATTACTGCATGTATGTGCTCTTTCATACCTGTGTTTGGTATTTCTGGACTATTTTGTTCAAGATAAGCATGAGATAGTATATCAGCAATAATAGATTCTTTACCAGGTACATAGTTCAGGTCAAAATTGTACCTTTGTAGTGCTAACAGAAATCTTGAAATCCTGGGGGAGCATTTGGTGATTGATTTTCTGAAGATTTGTTTTAATGGTTTATAATTGTTTTTGATTAGAAAATGAATGCTGTATATGAACTGATGAAATTTCTTACATGCAAAAAGACTATGCTACATGATAGGGTCAGTAATTCTGTTCTGCTGAAGTTGATGCTCATGATGCAAATGAAATAGGTAGTCATTTTTTGCTGTGTTTTTGTTCCAGTACTACTCTGAGTCCATGGTTACTAGCATCTGTAATTATTTTTAAAGGTAGATCCAGGTCATAAAATTGTAGCACTGGTTGCCTGGTAATCATTTCCTTTAGCTTCTTTATTGCTGTAATTGTCGAATGACCATAAAATGTCATTCTTTAGAAGCTGCCATAATGGTGCTGTAACTTCGGAGTAGTTCAATTGGAATTTACACAGGTTATTCATTATACCTAGGATTTTCTGCAAGTTTTTTTTTGCATGTAGGTAGCGGCATGTCGACAGCTGCTTCCACTTTAGTCGGGTTTGGCTTTAATCCTTCACTGGTTATTAAATGTCCAGCATTGTGAAGCTTTAAAAATGCACTTTGATTTGTTTAATTTCAATCCGTGCTTACAGAGTCATTCAAAAACTTGTTCTTATAAAGTGAACTGCTTTTCTTTGGTGTGAGTTACCACAATAATGACAGTTATTGACATAATATTGACATCGCATCTCAATTTTTTGCAGGCTTTCTTTCACTTCCGTCTTCTTCATTGTGATGTCTTGAGTGAACATGGTGGCTTCTTTGAGTTTTGGCACCTTTTCTGTTGTGTTGAAATTGTATTGCTGAGATTTCGCTATTTCATGTTTTAGATGTAGCATTCAGCATCTTTGATTGACATCTTGTTTCTTCTGCATTTTGACCTATTTGTATTGTCTTCTGTAAATCCATGTTTGGTTCTCTCAGGAAATGTTCTCTTAATCTTAAATTTGTGATCCCACATATTAAGATGTCACCAAATTCATGCTGTTGCACTTTTTGGTGCAATTCTACCACCTATCAAATCTCTGATGTATTGCTTGTTTGCAGGTGAAAAATGTATGCCTGAGAAATGTTATAATCTTTCTCAGTTCACAGTGTGCATCAGATTATTTTTTATTACAGTTTGAAAGTTCATTTCTTTGTCGGGTGTATCAAAATTGAATGTGGAATGAATGTTATGGCCTTTGGGACCAATGCAAATCAAAAGAATTGAGGTTTTGACTTTACCTGGCTTTGTGCCACTTTCTGTTGCGAGCAGAAGGAGGTTACATTTTTTTTTTAACATTCCTTCCATGCTGTGGCTAAAGTGTCTTGATTGAAGTCAAAGCTTTTCGGATGTGGTAACTTTTCCATTTTATCTTTTTTTTCTTTGAAGTGTGATTTAAACTTCTGATATCACTGTAGGATATGAGTTCTTTAAACTTCTGACATTATCACTCTGACACCATGTTATATTAGCAATCATGGTTAAACAATTTGGTTAGTATTAGAAGACTGAATAGCAAGAGAGATGAAAAGACACATCTGAATCAAGCAGGATATTTTATTAGACTCTATCATACACGTTCCCCAAACACTGTAGGCTTTGAGCTTCTATGATGAAAGGGAAATAAGGGGAGATAATACTCAGATTACATCGATAGTGATGATGGACTATATATAACAGTAGGGAATGACTGAGAGGGTGAAATAGTTGGCAAATTTGGACTAGGAACCTGTAAATGGAGAAAAATAGGTGCAATGATCCTTAGTGAACAACCAGATAGTAGCCAACAGCTGATTTCAAGAATACCCAAGAGGTTTATGGATATAGAGAAGCCCAGGAAGAGAAATGAAGATCCAAATCATTATGTTGGGTCATGTTAATTTGAAGGACTGGATAAAAAAAGTGGATTAAATCCAAGGACATGACAACACTTACCAACAAGGTTATTTTTTGCAGGAGTTTTGCCTTGTATCACCATTTTGATGATTTTTTCAATCAGAACAATTGTTTCCTTAAGTGGACATGTGTCGATGTCTTTGTCCATGAGGTTGATTGCATTTCTACAAGGTAGAAAATCATGGTTATATAGTAAAACCGAGCTCACATTTATTTTACATAAGTTTAATGATATGTCATAATTGTTCATTACTCAAAATTATTAATATTAATGAGTTCAAACCATTTTTGTTGAAGGATAGTATTTATAACTGAATTTTATGATAACATTTGTACACACTTTCAAAAAAAGTGATAGTTCATTTTAAAATGCATTTAAAAAATATAAAAATCTTTCTTGAAACTTTAATATTTGTTTTAATTGCAAGATAATATATTAAATTTAATATTTCCAATAAGCAAAATGCTTTGGTGCATTTCAAAGTGAATTTAAATTGATTGGAATTTTTTCTCCTTATTAGTAAAATCTATAAATTTATCCATATTGGCAGAATTTTAAAATCTTTCAAAAGTAAAATATACTTTTCCAAAATATTATTTTAGGAAAATTAGGTGATTTAAAATTTAATTAATCGGAAATAAATATTAATTTTAGCTGAAAATATTGTGTAAAGTATTTCTTTTAACACAGAGGTGTTGTCTTTCTAATGTGTTCAAGTGACTTATTGATAGCCTGATGTTTGTGAAAATTAAGTATAACGGACAGAAATTACATTTTTTTTAACTACACAGTAATCTTAATAAATTAATAATACAAATCTGGGAATAGACCAGTTACTGAAAGCTATGGAAAATCATGAATTATGGATTGTAATAAATGTCCAACCAAGGTTGACGATGAGACATGAAATGAGATTATTTTATTATTATTAATTTATTACATTTTAGTTTTATCAATCTGTTACTTATTAATCTTTTTAATTATTAATTTTTTATTATTTTATTACTTATTATTTTTATTATTAATTTCTATATTATCCCAGTTCTGAATTTTCAAATTATTTATCATTATTTATGAGAGTTTTATAGTATTTAAAATCTTATTATTTATGAAATTATTTACACTTTTATATCTTAAATGAAAAAGCATGCAATGGTTTGTAAAGAAAACAATATTTGAAACCCATAGCATTTTTACTGATAATGTTGTGCATGGAAGTCTGTATTTACAAAAGTCAAGGCTTCATATACACACAAAAAAATTCTTTTTGAAATACTGGTGGTTGTTGATTCATAGGGAGCATTTCCATTGATCATTAGTAAATACAGTTTTAATTTAATAACAATAACATTTAGCCACTTCCAATTGATACAGAATTTTAAAAGATTTAAAAGTTTATAAATTATTCACATTAAAATTGAGAAAAAAAATGCTATAAAATAATTAATTTAAAATTCATTGTTCAGGGGAAACATTTTTTCTCAAGACAATAGTGTCTAGAATATATTTTATTCATAAAAGCAACTAAACTCTTTTCAAATAAAAATGTCTTAGTGTTAATGCATTTTTTATTTTATGACTCAGGGAAGATTTTCTGCCACTGTGGGTTATGTTTAGCCAAAACCTTTGATGATTTAAATTCTCCCAAAACTTATCTTCATAAAAAAAATAAGTATTTTGCAATACAAAAAAGGATTTCTCATATTTCTTAAGTTAATTCATATCTGAATAAGCCTTGGAAGTTCAATTAAAATCTTTCCAAATCAATATGTCTTTCAAAAAAGAAAATAAAAAATGCTCAAGTCTCCTGTACAAATCCAATATCAGGTTGTAATGCCCCACCCCAATGCTTTTTTAGCTAAACTTTCTCTAGTTCCATAAAGAATATATTATACTCTACTTCAAGTTAAACCTTTCTGGTACACTTTGTATTAAAACCTGCCAAACAGATTTGAACATTATGGTAGCAAGCAATAAAACGGTTGCTCTCTGGGCTCTAAACATTGCATGCAACTCAGAAAATTTAAATCTAAGCAACAGTTCACAGCTGTATTTTTTTATCACCAGACTTGACAGAAGGTTAGGCCAACAACTTCCTTTCACCATACACTTCAATTCAAGATACAACCATCATACCCATATTGAAGCCCAAACTTCTTCACTGGCAAACATCATCTCTCTCACCCACAAGAGACATTCTACCCTTGATTTAATGTATACATTCATAATACAGTTAATTCTAATTTCTACTTTAGAATATCTTGTCTCCTTTTCTTTCTACCTCATCAGCAATACATTGTTGTTTATTTCTTTTGCAAAAATATTTAACAAATAGAAAAACTATTTTTATGTCAAATCCTTTAATCTTTTCTCCCAAGAATTGCACAAAGTTTTGCTCATTGAAATTTTATTTTTACTATGTTTGGGCCATTTTTTCAGGCATCATTCTTTCTTATTTTTAGCTAATTTTTTGAGATACCTATGTTTGACATTGCCCTTAAGAGTAATATAGAGTAAAAGAAACTGGATTCAAGAGAACAGTTGAATAAAAGCAAAGTGCTTATCAATTAGAAGCATTCAGTTTACACCCAGACATGAAAAACAAGCAACACTTTCATTTAATTGTCATTTGGTAACATGCATTCATGTGTACTGTTGTTTAATATACTTACATAAGAACGTTTTCATTGATATCAGAAAGTTTTGTAACATTGATTCTGCACACAAAACGCTTCACCAAATCTTCAGTCATATTCATGTTGACTAATTTCAGAGCAGCCATTATCCTTTGGAACTTGAAAAATAACAAATTCATTAATCACCAGTTTCATTCATAAACAATTAGTACATAATATTATTCATATTTATTGTGAAGAAAAACTTTATAAATCTGTATAAATTAAGATTTGATAAAATAAACAAATTAGGCAGATTCAAATTATAGTGAATGCATTATTAGAACATATTCTATTAAATAATGAATTTCAGACAAAGCAAAAACCTCTTTTTATTGTAAAATTATTAATAAGGTATGATATCCCAACAGTGTAGATATCAACTTAAAATATAATTTAATTATAACTTAGAGAGAAAGATAAAATTTGCACAGCATTTAAAACATAAATCAACTTATTGATCTGCAAAGTTTCAGTTTTAAAGTATGTATAGTTATGAAGTTATTAGAAGTTTTATACTCTTCAAGTAACACATTTTAGAATAAAGCCAAGCAGATTTCTGTTAAATATTTGCACATATTGATGTGGCTACTACTACATTTGCATGCCAGTTATAAATAATAGAAGCACTTATCAAGCAAGTAGTCAGTTCAACTAGGAGTAACAGTTCACGTAACAGTCTGAATTGATGTATTAAGTGGATTTATTAAGAAAACTTTCTGTATTTAGTTTATTTTCTGTCACACAAAAACTGTCTTCATAAAAAAAAGATGATCTAAATTCTAAACATTTTACTGGTACATTTATTTGGTTTATACCACATTTTGGGAAACTAATATAGGAAAATTCATTCACTTACATATTTAACATTTTAGCAGAGAGAGATGAAAACTGGTACACTATACTCCAAGCCTGGCAAGTCACCAAGGCAGATGGGAATTATATGACCATCAAATGGTTCATTATCATCACCATTGCACATGGTTCCTAAGCCAAACAGAACAGCATGGCCTTCTTATAATGATTTCCCTAGATTGAATGCTATCAAAACACCAGATACCTGGTTACTCGTTGTAGCAGTGACTTACCTTGGCAACCCAAAAGGGCCAGAGTTGCATGTATGTTTTGCAAGGGAATGTAGAGACAGCAAGCTTTGAACAGACGGGGAATCAGGCTGCACTTTGTGTTGATGAAAGTGGTTGTGTCAGTTGTAACCATTTTTATTGGCTGGTTCTGGGTGGTCATTGGCTGAGCGCTGGCTCAGTCAGGTGCATAAAAACAGTTCACTTTTTGCTTCTGACAGGGAGTGGCATATTGGTTATTGAGATGCGAAGAGATGTGTGGATTTGTTTTGTCTAGTGTGCCTATTGGTTCACTTGGTAACTACCTTCCCCTCTTTCTTTTCTTGTGTGTGTAGCTAACCAATTTTTGCACACACATATACACGATGTTGTCATTGGTTTACAAAAGTTCCCTCATTTTCACAAAGTTAGATCTTGTAAAGACTTACTATCAAGTACCAGTGGCTGAAGAGGGTATCAAGAAAACCATTATTGCTACATTGTTTTGATTATATGGCATTTGTATGGATGCCTTTTGGATTTCAAAATGTGGCTCAAACATTTCAACATCTGATAGATGAAGTTTCCTGAGGCTTACCTTTTGTTTACACATACATAGATGATGTTTTAATTGCCACTAGAGATACGGAAGATCAAAATACATTTAGAACAAACCTCCCAGAGACTTTCACACTTTTGAATAAAAATTAATGCACACAAATGTTTCTTTGGAGAACCCAAGCTGATTAATTGACCAAGAAGGTATTTTCCCTTTGACAGATAAAGTAGAGGCAATCCAAAATTTCCTGCAACCAACTTCACTATGACAGTTACACAGATTTATAGGCCTTATAAATTATTACAAGCGATTTGTACCAAATTCCTCTCCTGAATTTTCACCTTTGACAAATTTATTTGTGAGCAAGAATAAAAATATTACATTGCAAGGCGAGAAACTGGAAGCATTCAACAATGCTAAGACATCATTAGCCAACTTCACTAATCTTAATTACATCAAAGATGATGATAAAATTAAACTTACCCTTACAATAGATGCTTCATCAACTGCAGTAGGTGCAGTTATACACCAAGTATCAAAAAGTTAAATCATCCCCATATCTTTCTTTTCTGCTAAACTAAGCAAGCCATAAACCAAAGGGAATTGTTGCTAGCAATCTACCTTTTCAATTAAACATTTACAGCACCATCAGAGAATTCACTATATACACAAACCACAAACCATTGATTTATATACACAGACCACAAACCATTGCATACACACACTGACAAATATAGTCCATGAGAAATTAGAAACCGGGATTATATCTCCTAATTTTCAACAGATATGTGGCAGGTTAAGAAAATATAGTGTCATATGCCACAATTGTATTTTTATATTCTAGTTCTTTGAACTACAAATTAATTGCAAAAAGAGCAAACTCACTAGAAGAAGTCAAATAAAACACACTACAAAAGTTAGCTGAATTACCAGTCTTATTTAGTGATACCAAATTTTATTGTGACATTTCACAAACGCAACCACAGCCCTAAATACCACCAAGGTTGAAATGACAAATATTTCAACACTTCCATGAATTGTCACATCCAAGCAAATGTGCAACTGTGAAGTTAATTACTGAATGTTTTGTCTGGCCAAAACATGTCAGTTGACATAAGAAATTGGTCAAAAACTTGTTTAGCATATCAGATAATCAAAATACACAAGCATATATATGTTGATATTGTCAGATATATATGTTGTTATTATCATACTCAGAGATACAGATATATCCTGATTATTATATATAATTTTATCTACTAATCTGCTGCAATAATTGCCAGAACTATCTTTATTGATTGGATATCAGTTTTTGGAGTACTTTCAATGCTCACAACAGAAGAATGCAGAAGAAAACTGTCAGAAGAATTCAAATCAAGCACACACCGGCATTAATAAAATCAACAAAAAGATTGAGGAAAATTCTGAATTGTTGTGAAAACTTGCTTTTCATTTGATGGAAAGCCACCAGTTGAAAAAAATTAATAATAATACTTACTATCAAATAAATGATTCCATCTCTTGAATTTGCCATTTTTGCTATATCTTCTGGGCTTAAAATAGTGTGGAATGTGTTATTTAATAGGTCTGTAAAAAAGAAATTGAAATTAATGACATTTTTTCCCACCTCATCAATAAAAAATAGTAATAACACATTTACAATGAATTAAAGTAAATATTATATGTACATTATTAGATTTTATTATGCAACTGTAACAACTGATATCAAAATATACTTATATTTATATGATATGAGTCTATTTTATAATATTTATACTTATTAAAGGTATTGATAACAACTTGTTTTTGCCTTACACACAAGCCAGCAATCTGCCACTGGATGGCATGCTACTAGCATTTACCGCTGTTATCAGTAGTTATTTTTAGCCTAAAAATACAAACGGAACATTCTGTAATTGATATTTGTGCAAGAAGGTTATCATCATGGCAAGAGGTAAAGATTTGACAAATTCACAAAAAGAACTGATTGTTAAAAAAAGGAAACCTTACAATAAAATATCAGAAAATCTGAATATTCCATTTACTATCATTACTTCATTCATTGTAAGGTATAAAAACTCAAAACTGTTGAAAACCAAAAAAGGACAGGTGCTCCATGGAAGATTTCTTCAAGATATTCAAAGAAATGAAAGTGTCAAATTAAAATCCAATGGTTACTCTTCAAGAATTGCAGGATGATTTGCTTTCATTAGGAATCTGTGTCACTAAATGAGCAATAAGCAATGAAATTCATAGGAGCAATCTAAAGTCATGCTCCCCTCGGAAAACTACACTGCTATGAAAAGACACAGAAATGCTAGGTTGAAATTCGTTTGTGAACATAAAGATGGGAAAGAGTATTATGGACAGACAAAACCAAAATTGAGTTGTTTGGATGTAATTCTAGAAATCAGGTATGGAGGAAAGATGGCAATGCCTTCAAACAAAAGAACACAGTTCCAACAGTGAACTTTGGTGGTAGCTGCACCATGGTTTGGGGGTGTTTTTTCTGCAAAACATACTGGCAACATATCAGTAATAGATGATAGAATGAATGCCACAGTATATCAAAATATTTTGGAAGCAAATTTAATAACTTTGGTTGAAAATTTTGAACTTCCTCCTGATTGGATCTTCCAAAAAAATAATGATCCTAAGCACACTGCAAAATCTACAATGAAATGGCTAAAAATAATGTAAATATTCTGAAATGGCCAAGTCAGTCCCCAGATTTAAACCCAATTGAGAATCTGTGGTGTTATTTGAAAATTCAAATCCAATTGAGAACTCCAACAAACATCCCGGATCTGAAGACCATATGCGAAGAAGAATGGAACAAAATACCAACTAAAATTTGCAAATCATCAATTGAGAACTACAAGAAGAGGTTGGTTGCTGTAGAAGTGAATAATGGCTATTCTAAAAAGTATTAAATGAAGATTATGTATTCTTTTTTCTATTGTACGAATACTTTTCTCAGCCATTAAAATAGATAAATGGGATTTATTTCTATTAAATCAAATTTTTTTTCTGTTTTCCATGTATACTTATGTAAGAGGAGAAAAGAATTCACAAACTATGAGTTGGTGTTTGTACACAAAAGCAAAGTCGGACAAGTGAACATAGTAGGTCTGTCTAGTAGTTAAAGCAGATCTGGACTGAGTCATGTCAAAATACAAGCTGTCCCATTTTATTGGCTAAGAAAAATATCCTAGCATGCATTTCATGTATTTCTGACTATATGAGGGAGAGGGAGAAAACTTTTGCAATCATTTGCCCTCATTTTGGGAGTTTTGATTTCCTTTTTTGGAAGAATTTGAAGTTGGAAACCCTGTTATTGTGAGTGCCATCTTTGTTTACATTTGTCACTGTTGTTTTTCATGTCCTTCTTGTTTTTTATGTGTATTATTAAACTCCAGTTTCTTGGAAATTTTCTGTGTTTTTGTGCTCCAGTTTCTTGGAACTTTTCTCTGTTTTTATGCTCTGGTGAAGCCATGAACATGGCCACAATAGCCTAGTCTCACCAGCAAAATGAACCATGGCCATCCAGCCATCAACTTTGGCATGGACAGTAGAAAGGCCCCAAAAAGGGACAGACTACTACAAGAGCCTAAGAGATGAATACAGTGCATTCATCTCTGGCCTATGCTTTCAGTTATGGAGGCTTTTGACAGCCAACGTCAAGTTGAGAAAATCTATGGCTGTTAGCAGGGAGGCTATAGAAGAGGCCCTAAAAGCATTGAATACTGTTGGCTCAGAGGTCTAATGCTATGTGGGACGTCCTGCTGGCCAGGAGTATCCTCACCATCAAGCTGCTGAGACTCCAAACAGGGCACCTGGAAGACATGGATTACTCTATACTAGGTGTCATGTACATCATGGAGGACCATTTGAGAGACTTCTTCTCGGATTACAGTCTCGTGGAGGGAGTGCCCTCCATCAAAAGTAAGTCGGGCATTGCCACCAGTGATTTTGAAATCATGGTGACATTGACCTGACTCAAGTTCAATGAAATACTGAATGTAATCACCTGTGGTGACCAAAACATCTTTGTCATTGTGGAGGGCCGCTGCCCCTACTACTGGGCTTGTGGTGCCACTGAACACCTGGCAAAGTGGTGGCCAACCAGGAATCTGACACCACAGATTCAACCAACACCAGAACAGCCCAGGGCAGAAGAAGGCCCCCAGTGGTCCTGGCAAATGAACTGAGGTGGTGAGGAGGGATCCAAAGTGGCAACTCTGTCTCCCCAGCAGGATGTCCCAGGAAAAGGAGCTGCTAAGCCAGCACAGAAGCATCAACAGCTGCAACAATAGTCAAAGCTGCCTCAGCCGCAGCAACAACAGTCACAGCATCATCAGCAGCAGCAGAGACAGAAAGAGCCATAGCATTAGAGACAGAAAGAGCTGCAGTAGAGTCAGGAGCAGCAGCAGCAGCAATCTGATCAGCCTGATTGGAGTTGTTGCAACTTGACCTCTACATGGAAGTAGTGAAAATGCCGCTGCTGAGAGTCTCTTCACTGAAAATGGGATGAGAAAGAGGAAGAGGATCTCAAATACGTCAAAAGAGGAGAGAGTTGGTCAGAGTAGGGCGAAGAAGGTCCTGGTAGCTGCCAAGTCCCAGTCCACTCCTGGCTGGATGCTTGAAGTTCAATCTGTCTTTACTGAAACAGGACTTCCGACAACAGTTGACTAGATTAGTGCAGTGGGAATTAGTGGTGAGAAAGGCTTAAGGATAGGATTAGGTCTTTCACCACCAAATATAGCCAATGGCTTGCCTTAGATAGAGCTGAGATGAGGAATATTCTAAAGGATAGTCTGTCCCAGGCAGAGAGGGGATTCCCTAGAGACTGCACTAGCTAGACAGTCTCTGGAGGGTGAGGCTAGCAATATTGTCTAATGAAGCTGTGAATATGGGTGCAGAATTGCACAAGGAAGAGATCGGTTGAGGTTCCAATCGATACATTCATGAGGTCAATAACTCAAGGTTATTGACCAAGGGCATGTGTGAGGCATTTTGATTGCATTTCGAGAGCCTGTTTACCAAGGAGCCTGGTTTCAGTGGTGATGAGTTTCACAGCTATTTGGCTGACTTTCTCAGCTTTCATCAACTGAAGCAGCTAGTTACAAAGGTGAGATCACAGAGGGAGAATTCACTTGGCATTGAAGAGGATTGGCAGTGACAAGTCTCTGGAAATTGATGGTCTGCCCTATGAATTGTACTTGAAGCTGTTGCACATCTTTGTTCTGATTTTGACAATGGTGTTCAACAACTGGCTTCGGCAGGGGTCCATCCCTGATTCGATCTCCAGGCGTGTGATCACGCTGTTGAAAAAGGCAGGAATTAGATGACTATAGGCCAATAACTCTGCTAAACATAGAGTTAAAGATTTTGGCCAAGATCCTGTTTGCAGTCAGTTGTCACGAGCTTGTTAGGACCTGATCAGACTTGTACTGTGCAGGGACAAACAATTCATAGCATCTGCATCTGATCCACTCGATCACAGAAGATGACATGCAAACGCTGATCAATTTAGATCACTCCAAGGTATTTGGGACCTGACTTCTGTCCTGCAGTCCACTGGATTCAAACCTGACTTCTGCAGGTGGATCAGCCTCCTGTATTGCTCCCTCAGTGTTGTGGTACAGGTAAATGGAAAGCAAGCGAGCACCTTTGCACTGTATCAGTCAATTTGTCACCCTTACTTTACACTTTGGCATTGGAGCCCCTTATTTGCTAAGGGACAGGGCATGTAGTCTGGTTCTGCATGGAATCACCATCCCTGAATGTTTGCGTGTATACTAATGACATGCCTATTTTTGTGTTGTACTGTAGCAACATTGAGGAAGAATCAAGAAGGTGATGGGGGCCAAAATTAACTGCAATAATTCATCTGGCTTGTGGTTAGGTGCTTGGAAGGTGAGCCTTCTGAGGCCCTTTAGTTGGACAGATGGATCTGTCCACATTCTTGAAGTGTGGATCAATCCAGTCTCCAGCTGAAAAAGAATTGGTCTGAAGTACAGTCAACAGTTGAAGTTGTGGTTCAGACTTGCTTCGATGGTCGTTGTCCATAAAGGCGGAGGTGTGTGCCACTTACATCTTTCTGATTATCCTTTATCGATTGGATGTACTTCCTTTCTACAAGAACAGAAAGAAGGCACTTGAGTGCTGGTTGGCAACCCTCTTGTGAGGTGGTCACAAGCATCTGGTCCATAGAGAGACTGTTGCCAAATGCCCATGTCATAGGGGCATGGGAATACTGCACTTTAAGGTTGGTGTACCTATGCTGTGCATTGTCAGAAGATTTGATTTTGAAAGGGAGGGATGCCTTCTCTAGCATTGCTATCATGCTCTCCGTTTCTGATGCTGAGCACCATCATAACTTTCGGAATCAATCGAAAAACCTGCGAGAGTGTCGGGCTGTCTTAAGGGCTCTTCCGCGGTCCAGTGACCTTTTAAGGCCTTGTAGGCTATTGTATCATTATCTAGTGGAGGGGATCGTGATGGACTGCTTTTGTGGCCATCTTGGATTGGCTTGTTGGCATCAGAGTTATCAGGACTTGGGTGCCAGCTGTGGATTAGCTCAGCAACCCTAAGTTTTCGCTTACCTGGCGATTCATTCATAATGTGCCACCTCACAATGATACAGCCTTCAGACAGAGCTGGGCTGTCGTCAGTGTGACCTTGGTTTAGAATAAACAGCTTCACACACCTTCTACCATTGTCCTCAGGTATGCCCTTTCTGGGACTATGTTGGCGAGTTGACAGCTTGTATTGCTCCTAATCAGCTTGTGTCCATTGGTCGCGCATACGCGTGTGACAGTCTATCACCCCTATTCTCTGCAATGAAAGGTGAGTATCTGTGGTGGGCCTGGTTTGCATGAATGGGGCTAGCCTTGATTTTCTCTTTAAGTACAATGGGGTGGATTCCTCTGAACCCTCCCCTTGTTAAGTTAGACTGTTTCTTGTTTTCCTAGTTAATGTGAATAAGTGTTGTTCCCAGTCTGTTCCTGGCAATCTCTTTTGTTATAATCCATGTTGAGATTTCCATCCTCACCAGTTTGTTTTTGTCCCCTTTTTTGATCTCAGCTGATTTTTTCCTACCTTAACATTTAAATTTTTCTTCCCACTCCACCAGTGAGTGTGCTTTTTGATTTTGCCACTCTTATTATTTTCAGGGGTGGACGGATCCTACTAACATCTGTTTTGTTTTAGTTTGAATATTTTGTTGTATTTTTTGTTTCATTATTTTGGTTTTATTCTCTACCCTATTGTTTTCATTAGTATATAAATTTTTATATATTTTTATAAGAAAAAGTAAAGAGAAACTAAAAAGAGACATTATGAACATTTATAAATTCCATGGGGTATTTTGTAGGTCCATTGTGAATATGTGGTATTGTGGTATATGTTGGATTGAGAGGGGATGGGCTAGTTCTTGTGGTGATTGAGTATATTGTAATGAATAAATGGGGCATGATTATCATTAACTAGCTTTTGCCACAATTTTGTAATTTTGCAAAATAAATATCCATTCCCACTCATTTTGGGAAATCAACATTTTACTGAAAAGGCCTCTGAAGATTTTTATGGCTTGAATAAATGTAATAGCATCACCCCCCAAAATATTTCTATACATCATTAAATTTGAATAGTGGTCTACCAAATATAACACATGATTCTTGCATTTTACATAGTGATGGATTCATATCCATAAGAAAGTTCATAATTGAGTCATACAAGTCAACAAATCTTTCCAATTTACAAAGAGAGGAGAATGTCTGCAATGATCACTTCTATTTAGAGGTTATTATTGATTGGTATGATCTGATTAATGAGATATTGAAAACGATATACATATGTCCTTGATGATATAAATTTTTGAATGAACTTAAAAAGACAGGTTTATAAAGGCAATACCAAGAGGAGACTAGCAGATTAGTTCCAACTTTAGAATAACACAGAATACTATCAGTTGGCAATATGTTCTTTGTATACACAGTTGATATAGCTTTCAATATTCATATTCCAAAACCACTACAATTTATCTAGAAGTAAAATTGCACTTGTTGCTACGAGACATTATTTTCCCTTCTGTTTCACTTTACTGCTTCCTATTAAGATTTGTCCAATATTCAAATGTTTAGTAACCTTTTTGTACATATGGAATCATTATGTTGGGTCATGTTAATTTGAAGGACTGGATAAAATTATGGATTAAATCCAAGGACATGACAACACTTACCAACAAGGTTATTTTTTGCAGGAATTTTGCCTTGTAACCCCATTTTGATGATTTTTTCAATCAGAACAATTGTTTCCTTAAGTGGACATGTGTTGATGTCTTTGTCCATGAGGTTGATTGCATTTCTACAAGGTAGAAAATCATGGTTATATAGTAAAACCGAGCTCACATTTATTTTACATAAGTTTAATGATATGTCATAATTGTTCATTACTCAAAATTATTAATATTAATGAGTTCAAACCATTTTTGTTGAAGGATAGTATTTATAACTGAATTTTATGATAACATTTGTACACACTTTCAAAAAAAGTGATAGTTCATTTTAAAATGCATTTAAAAGATATAAAAATCTTTCTTGAAACTTTAATATTTGTTTTAATTGCAAGATAATATATTAAATTTAATATTTCCAATAAGCAAAATGCTTTGGTGCATTTCAAAGTGAATTTAAATTGATTGGAATTTTTTCTCCTTATTAGTAAAATCTATAAATTTATCCATATTGGCAGAATTTTAAAATCTTTCAAAAGTAAAATATACTTTTCCAAAATGTTATTTTAGGAAAACTAGATGATTTAAAATTTAATTAATCTGAAATAAATATTAATTTTAGCTTAAAATATTGTGTAAAGTATTTCTTTTAACACAGAGGTGTTGTCTTTCTAATGTGTTCAAGTGACTTATTGATAGCCTGATGTTTGTGAAAATTAAGTATAACAGACAGAAATTGATGAATACTACATTTTTTTTAACTACACAGTAATCTTAATAAACAACTTGCTTTCACCATACACTTCAATTCAAGATACAACCATCATACCCATATTGAAGCCCAAACTTCTTCACTGGCAAACATCATCTTCCTCACCCACAAGAGACATTCTACCCTTGATTTAATGTATACATTCATAATACAGTTAATTCTAATTTCTACTTTAGAATATCTTGTCTCCTTTTCTTTCTACCTCATCAGCAATACATTGTTGTTTATTTCTTTTGCAAAAATATTTGACAAATAGAAAAACTATTTTTATGTCAAATCCTTTAATCTTTTCTCCCAAGAATTGCACAAAGTTTTGCTCATTGAAATTTTATTTTTACTATGTTTGGGCCATTTTTTCAGGCATCATTCTTTCTTATTTTTAGCTAATTTTTTGAGATACCTATGTTTGACATTGCCCTTAAGAGTAATATAGAGTAAAAGAAACTGGATTCAAGAGAACAGTTGAATAAAAGCAAAGTGCTTATCAATTAGAAGCATTCAGTTTACACCCAGACATGAAAAACAAGCAACACTTTCATTTAATTGTCATTTGGTAACATGCATTCATGTGTACTGTTGTTTAATATACTTACTTAAGAACGTTTTCATTGATATCAGAAAGTTTTGTAACATTGATTCTGCATACAAAACGCTTCACCAAATCTTCAGTCATATTCATGTTGACTAATTTCAGAGCAGCCATTATCTTTTGGAACTTGAAAAATAACAAATTCATTAGTCACCAGTTTCATTCATAAACAATTAGTACATAATATTATTCATATTTATTGTGAAGAAAAACTTTATAAATCTGTATAAATTAAGATTTGATAAAATAAACAAATTAGGCAGATTCAAATTATAGTGAATGCATTATTAGAACATATTCTATTAAATAATGAATTTCAGACAAAGCAAAAACCTCTTTTTATTGTAAAATTATTAATAAGGTATGATATCCCAACAGTGTAGATATCAACTTAAAATATAATTTAATTATAATTTAGAGAGAAAGATAAAATTTACAGTTTTAAAGCATGTATAGTTATGAAGTTATTAGAAATTTTATACTCTTCAAGTAACACATTCCGTATTCGACTCCCACTGACTCCTACTTATATTAGATGGGAGAGTCTATTATTTATAGACTAGGTGTGTTTCATCATAACACCCCCCCCTCCTAAAACTTTACTCCGTAGAAGTAAAAGAGTTTTCTTAATTTTTTATTTTATTATTATTTTTTTTTACAGAAAAGGAAAAAAAAACATTTTTTTAGCAACATCGTAGCGTATCTCCTACGTTTTGGATCCATTTTCAAATGATCAGTTGTCATTCTTTTTCTTTTGGATCGGCGTACCTCATGTAACATCGTTGCTGGCGTTGTTAGATCAAATGTATCAAAAATCACCTCCATAGGTGTTTCTTCCGCGGGAACGCTGTCAACCACATCTGAAAAGCGTCGTCTGATCTGGTTAATGTGCCGTCTGCACGTGAATTTTTCACCTTTCACGAAGTACATCATGTTGCCAATCCGCTTTTCTATTTTTCCAATCTCCCAGAATGATTTATTCTATTTATATACCTTAAAGTATACTTTTTCACCAGGATTGTATTTCTTTACTTGTCCGTCACAATTGTGTCTACTACACAAAACCTTGCGAACAATTTCAGCAGGAACATTTTTGTACTTTGCGTCGTCGGTTTTCTTATCCTTTGTATCTCAGGCCATTTCGAGAAACTATCCACTACTATGATGTAATGGTATCCATTCAATGGACCTGCAAAATCCACATGCAACCTAGACCATGGTAGGTCTATTTTTGGCCAGGGATTAAATTTTACTGGGGATGCCTTTGCATCTAAAGCACAGCCTTTACATTTTGCCACTGCGTTCTCAATGTCCCTGTCCATATTCGGCCAATAAACAAAACTTCTCATTAGGCTCTTCATCCTAGTGCTGCCTGGATGACCAGTATGAAAATCCTTTAGTATTTGTTTTTGGAGCGCGTATGGAATCACCACACGTTCTCTATATAACAATACTGTATCGCAAAGCGAAAACACATCTGTTGTGTACTGGTCCCTCTTGGCAATTTTTTCTTTTACTTTCAAGATATACTCATCCCTGGTGGCTTCTTCTTTTATTTTTTCTAGAGTAACCGGAAGTTCCCGAACTGCATTACACACAGTAAATTCCAGCTCTTCTTCTGACTTCAGTGAGGCAATTACCGTGTCTTCTAATGGTTCGCTCCTTTTAGGAATTAACCTGGACAGCCCATCAGCATAGCCAAATTTATTCGATGGTATGTACTCCATGCTGAAGTTATAATTTAGCAATATTGTAGCCAATCTTTGTAGTCGGTTTGCTGTATGCTTTGGCAAACCCTTTTTCGATCCAAAAATCGAAATTAGAGGCTTATGATCGGTTTGTAGCTTAAAATGTCGACCGTGGAGAAAACGGTGACATTTCGCTACTGAAAATATTATTCATAGCTCCTCTTTCTCTATCTGAGAGTAATTCTTCTCAGCCGGAAGTAGTGCTCTAGAAGCATGAGCAATTGGTTTTACTTGACCATCTGTCATTTTGTGTAAAATACATGCTCCTACTCCATACGCACTTGCGTCGCAAGCTACTATGATTTCTAAATCCGGATTGTAATGGGTTAAAAATAATTTCGAGGTTAACACTTACTTTATCTTTTCAAATGCTTTCTGGCATTCATTAGTCCATTTCCAGGGTTTTCCTTTCTTTAATAGTTCATTTAATGGTTCCCGCAGATCATACATTTTAGGGATGTATATTTGGTAATAATTAGCTAATCCCAAAAAACTTTGTAATGTGGTAATATCATTCGGAGCCGGCATGTCTTTTATCGCCGGTGCTCGCTCTGGGTCTGGCCTTCTACCATTCTTATCGATGAGCTGTCCCAGATATTTCACTTTCTCCATAAAAAACTCGCAAAATCTAGACCACCCAACATCGAATACATTACTTGTTGGAAAATGGCGGGCGCGACTTTAATCCCAAAAGGTAGTCTGTTAAATTTATACAGACCCCGATGAGTGTTAATACGCAAAAGTTTAGACGTTTCTTTTTCTACCGGTATTTGCAGATATGCATCGCTGAAGTCTATCTTCGAAAATATTGTGCCTCCATTAAGGTTCGCAAATATTTCTTCCGCTGTTGGTAGAGGATAATTATAGTCTTTGAGTGCCGCGTTTAACTCCGTCAAAATATCCGCACAAACACGAATTTCTTCAGATTTCTTTTTTCACGTATACCGTCGGAGCTGCCCAATGACTATAGTCAACTTTTTTAGTACACCAGATTTCCCTAATCTGTCCAATTCTTTATCTATCTGTTCCATTGAGGCAAACGGAACATTCCTTTTCTTTTTGAATACCGCCTGAGCGTTTTCTTTTAGAAAGAATTTTGCCTCCATCTTGGTACAATGTTTCCTTAAGTTTCTTTATTAATTTTTGGGCTTCGGAGTTTAAACTTTCTACCTTGTAACAGAAAGAATTTATCGGTAGATCCCATAATTGGAATTCTGTTATCCAATTAGTACCAAGTAAGTTCGTGGTAATTTCCATGACAAATAGTCTAACTTTTCGCGTTTTTTATTTAACGTGACGTTTGTAACAAGTTCTCCAATAAATTGTATTTTTTCTCCCGTCACAGACCTCGCGATTTTCTTTGTCTTCATTAAAGTTGGTTTCCCCAACTTCTTCCACGTATGCAAATTTATGATAGATAGATCCGAACCAGTGTCAAGTTGCATTTTTATTTTTTTATTACTTATCTCGACGGTAACAAATTTTCTAGTTATTCCATCGTTTACCTCGTTGGACTTTAATTTTCTTATTTTATTTCCTTTATTTTTTGACTGGCAATGTGTGCTTTTATGCCCAACTCTTCCACAGTTGAAACATTTTTTATTCCTAAAATTGCAATATCTGGACCAGTGTAGTTCACCGCAAGCGAAACATGGCTTCGGGCGTTTTTGTTTGTTTTTCTCTGGTATTTTACTTTTTGCTTGATAATCTGTAATTTTATAATTCTTTTTGTTAGACTGACTTTCTTCTTTGTACTGTATTTTCCTTACATGCGAAAGGCCAGACAGTTCTATCATTTTTGCGTCTTTTTTTACGCTAACATATCTTGTGCAGTCTTCTGCCAATTTCTTTACCGTAATACTTCGATTGCTTTCCAATTTTGTCAGTACTAATTTTCTCAACTCTGCATATTTTCCGCTACCAGCCCCTGAACAAACACCAAGCACTTAAAATTGTCTGCGCTTAACTCTGCTAGCTTGAATTCTTCACAATGTTTATTCACATTGGCTGCGTACGTTATATAGTCTTGTTCGTCATCTTTCATCAAATTCAGACATTTCCACCTCTTGTGGAACAGAGATGTCTTTTTACTAAATAATTCACTTAATATATTTACCGCCTCGGTAAATGTCAACTCGTTAGTTTTTTTCGGTAAAATGTAGTTTACCAATTTTTTATGCTCAGCAATTTTAGGAATTGCTTAAAAGAAGCCTAACCTTCTTTCCTTCAGACCACGAGTGGCAGTCCTCGTTATACACATCCGTATATTTTTTATAATATTCTTCAAAAGTTATCTCTTCATCTGGACTGTACGTGAATATTTCAATTGAATTCCATATTGTATTCTCTGGGAAAGAATCATTTTGTAGACTTTTCTCTTTCCTCTTTTCAGTTATTTCCAGAATTTTATTTTGAAACTCCCCATGTATCTGTTCCATTTTTTTGTTGGAATTGCATTTGTCTATTGAAAGTTTCCTCCTGTAACTGCATCTGGAATGTTTTTTGTTGTTCTAATATTTTCGTTTGTTGTTCCAACTGGAACTTAAAAAACTTCCTGGAATAGACTTTTGCATTCCTCCATTTTTTTTTCAAAAAGTTTACACAATGCCTAAATACTGTAGAGGGGGTTCAACGAATTTGCAATTCGTGCCCTATTTTCGCAAACTGTCTTGAGAATACGACAGATTTTTTTGTCACTAAATTGACGTCTTGGCTTGCGAAAAACTTTGCCCAGTTTTT
Source organism: Acanthosepion esculentum (assembly GCA_964036315.1). NCBI lineage: Eukaryota > Metazoa > Mollusca > Cephalopoda > Sepiida > Sepiidae > Acanthosepion > Acanthosepion esculentum. The sequence continues at coordinate 27,589,656 of OZ038514.1, forward strand.
TTTTTTTAGTGTAAATCCAAGACTTTGTCGCCCACGTTATTTGTGGCGAACAAAATTTTTCTTCCTCCGTATGAGTGCGAATTTCGTCGCCAAAACCATTGTGGCGAACGAACTTTTTCTTCCTCCGTATGAATGCAAATCCTCGCCACCAAAGTTATATTGGTGAACGAATTTTTTTCTTCCTCCGTATGAGTGCAAATCCTCGCTGCCAAATTTGTTGTAGAGTTATTTCCTCAGTGGAAACTGTATTTGGACTAAATTCGGTCGTAAATAGGTTCAACGTTAGGAACTTGCTATAATAAGTATTACGCGGAGTAATCGAGTTGTGGTAGCTGACTACTTTCCGTATTCGACTCCCACTGACTCCTACTTATATTAGATGGGAGAGTCTATTATTTATAGACTAGGTGTGTTTCCCCATAACATAAATATTTGCACATATTGATGTGGCTACTACTACATTTGCATGCCAGTTATAAATAATAAGAGCACTTATCAAGCAAGTAGTCAGTTCAACTAGGAGTAACAGTTCACGTAACAGTCTGAATTGATGTATTAAGTGGATTTATTAAGAAAACTTTCTGTATTTAGTTTATTTTCTGTCACACAAAAACTGTCTTCATAAAAAAAGATGATCTAAATTCTAAACATTTTACTGGTACATTTATTTGGTTTATACCACATTTTGGGAAACTAATATAGGAAAATTCATTCATTTATTTATTGAATATCTTACATTTTTCATCATTTGAAAGTAGAAAGAACAAATTTTTATGATTTAGATAATTCTAAATGAATGTTATATTTTTAAAATTAATTTAATCTAGTTCTTGTGATAAATTTGATCATTAATTTTTGAACTATGAGATTGATGGATTTCACATGGAAACTAATGTTGATAGTGTTGATACAAGCTGAATTTTTTGCTCATCTTTGACCACTGACTTATCAGAGAGCAAAGCTTATTAGCTTCTCACTTGATATAAAAAGAAAAAAACATGAGAGGGCCATTTCAAATTTCTTATCCCTTTCTTTATAAATACTCTCAATGTGAAATGATGAGAAAACTTATGCCAAACATTAAGAGGAATATTTTTCACAATATAAAAATTGTACAAAATGTAATATATGCCTTGCAGAAAATGTCCCTTGTGTGCCTTAAACTACAAAGACAGGTTAACAGTTCTTCCAAAGTACAAATCTGTTTTCTCTTAGAAAACAACAGCTAGTAGAAAACAATGCTGTATCACTGCCCCTACTTAGACTAAAAGCAGTAACAAAGAAAATATGCACATGTAAATGACAGGTGTTAAGAAATTTCTACAATTTGTATTTTTGTTTTTATACAACTGAGTAACAAAACAGACAAAAAACAAAAGAAAGAAAACATTAAAAGTTAGGAATTGTGTAGGTGATACATGTTTGTGTTAATAAAGTTCAGTCAATAAGAGGAAAGATATCCTCATGCCTGGAACAAGGTCCCACTGTGTGTCATCACAACAGAATATTGGGAAGAAAATGAGAGAGGACAAGAAGTGTTCTCCTTGTATAATTATTTGATCTAGAAACTCAGTAGGGGTAACCTACATGACTTCTACAAGACAGGGAGAAATTTATTTTTGTTCATAATGTTAGAATTTATTCTGTCTTTTATAGGCTGAAAAAGAAATTTGAATGGTGTAGTCTAGTGATTAACAAGATGACAAAAATGTACTTTTTTAAGGTACTTGTTCAGTGTGCTGTGGAATTTTCTTGTACATCAGAATGTAGCGCATCCTGAAGAATGCCAGTAGTGTGTTTTTACACATGGGAAAAGACCAGTAGTAAGTTGCTATGGCAGTTAAAAATTTGAGGTTGTTTTCCAATGCTCCACTTTATTTTTGTTTGGTGACACAAATGTAAATGGCTGTAGAAAACTTTGAGTTGCAAATTTGTTGAGTCAATCTGTTCATTTATTTCTTATGACTCAGTGCTTGAGCCTGACTCATTTATTTTATCTTGATATGATCGAGAATAGGAGTAGGTCAAGAATATGTGTGCATACTCTTTTCCACTCTAAAGCATTTTTGTCTCCTGGTTTGTCGATCAGTGGAGTGTTATCTAAAGAAATGCTTGGTGCAATTGGGACATGAAGGAATACCAGATAATGTTTCAGTCAAAACAGAGTTGGTAAAATCAAGGCAATGTGCCATAATGAGGCATGAATGTCACTTTAACAGTGTGCAGTGGAAGCTTATTCAAAGAAACATTTTCATAAGATGGACAAATAAGTATCTGAAGACAGTCAATAAATGGGTGACTGATCTACAGATGAATCTTTTTGAGAATTTGATACTGATGTGATTAAAGAAGAAATTGTGCTTTTATGTATAAATGATTAAAAATGTCACTATAGAATTTTGCCATTATAACAGGACACCCAAGAAATGGTAAGTTATTATAACTTTTAATAATTTTTAAAATAGGGCAACATTGAAGGATTTTTGAATAAAAATGTAGTTCTTCTGCTAGCTTCTATATATGAAACTACCAATTAAAATAATGTGAAGTAGTTTGAACTGAAAATCAAAACTGATGAAAATTAAACAAACCCCTCCCTAATGATAATGTCAGAGGTCACTTTTTCCAGACTTTTTAGTAGCAGAGGTATCAACTAATTGGGAAATTGCATAAAACAAAATTTTAGATAGTCCTTTTCTATTCATTAAACATTTGAATATGACCTTTACCTGAAAGATCTAACTGAAATATTACCAAAGAATGTAAAATTCACTAAAAGTTATAAAATGAAGTAATAATGAAGATGCTTAAGGTAGGTACATATAAAAAAATCCTATATGCTCCAAATTCAATATTTTCACTACACTGGAGATTTTATTCAAATCTGACATAAATTGTAAAAAATGCAGAATATTTCTTCTATGATGAGGAATTTTTTCTCAGACTTAGTGAGCCTGGAAAGTAATAAAAATAAATTTCAATTATGTATGATGTCTGATCAAAAAGTATCTGGATTGGTGCTATAAAAAGAAAACTACAACATATATCAAGTCAATATTTAATCTCCTTCCAAGTAGTCTCCTTTTGAAGCCACACACTTAATCCAGTGTTGTTTCCATTAATGAAAGCATTCCTGGAACTCCTTTTTTGGGATAGTGAGCAGCGGCCTCATCACATTCTCTTGGATTTTCCTCTACATCTTGAAATATTGTTCCTTTCAAGTAGGTTTTGACTTTTGGATAAAGTCACAAGGGGCAAGATCTGGGGAAACTGTTGCACAAGCTGCACTGAATAAGAAAGTGTGTTGTCATGGTTGAGTTGTCACACATTAGATGCATGCAATTCTGTGCTTTTCTGATGAACAGCATCCTGTCACACATCACAGTAGTACTCCTTGTTTACTGTTTGACCAGATAATGCATACTCATAATGAACAATGCCTTTGTAGTTGACAAAAACTGTCAACACATTCACATTGCTTTGACTCATTTATACTTTCTTTACTCAGAGAGTTTTGGATCTTCCATTGTAATGTGGTTTCAGGGTCATAGACTCACAATCCATTACCTGTTATGACTGTTTTCAAAATGTTTTCAACTTCCTCGACACAATCAAGGAGATCATACACAGCTGAAAACCAATTTTCTTTTTTGTCAATTGAAAGCAGTTTTGGCACAAACTTGCCAGACACACGTCTCATATGCAAATCTTCAGTGAAGTGAACTGAACTGTAACTAATGTTCATGTTTTCTGACAGTTCAGGCACATTCATGATTTGATGGTCTTTCTGAAAGGTTGCAGTTCTTCTGGTTGTGGGTCTCCTAGAATGTGCATCATTGTCAACATTTTGTTGGCCATCTTGGAAATGTTTGAACCACTTGTACATTGGTGTCTGGCTTATACACTCCTCTCCATACACTTTCTGCAACATTACATAAGGTGTCTATCACCAAAGTTTTGGCAAAATTTAATGCAATTTTTCTGCTCAATTTTCTCTGCCATATTTACTGATGGAACATCTGTAGTATGGTGACCACACACTACACTTTTTCCTTCCAAGCACTGCTATAAACAACGGAAGTGAGTTATAATGTATGTGTACAGAGTTCGAGGTCAGTCTGTGCCAAGCAGCTTCACTCTATGTACTTTAGCTCCATTACCATAGAAAGGGTCCTGATACTGTTTGATTAGACCACATATAACTTCTGTTCCAGTTACTCAAAACATAATAATGTATAGACTATTTATTCTACTTTCAAATATTTCCAAATTTGAGGAAATAACATTAATTGTAAAGTAAGATTAGCTGCTCTGAATATGTTTGTTCAAGGAAAATTGGAAACATTTTTGTAAAGAAAGTTTATTTTAGGAGATGAATGGAAAAGTTAATTTCAGACATATCACCTAACTCATTTTCTTTGCTATTATATTGAATAAACCACAGTAAAATGCTAATATACATGAGAATTAGTGCATAATAAAGTGGAATATATACATTGCACTAAGGAAAAATACATTTTCTTCATATAATTTGCATATTTTACTACAAATATTATTCTGATGTTGCTACTGTATAAAAAACTGCCCTAATATTATTTAATTTATTATTGATTTTGCCACAGTAATCACTCAAATTGATTCTTTTTTTCAACAACAAAGCATATTTTGACTAAATAAACAATATACTAAATAAGAATTCCAGTGTGTCAATCAGCTGAGCATTTCTGATTGGTTAATTTTAATCTGGAAACCAAAAACATTATCTGAAAATATTATTACTTATTTCCTTTATGTTGTTTTAGAATGATTGAATTCCTAATTACTTGAATTTCTGAAAACTGGAAATGACAGAAAATAAAACATAGCAAAGAAAGAATAATGTAGCTCTTACGATCTCCAAAGGTAATGTTTTGTTCAACATTTGTTTTCTTCCTGCAAGAGAAAGGGAAACTTAGTAATATTTGTAATTCTTTTGTTAATTGAAAAACATTGTCTTATTAATGTTAAAAGAGAAAATATAAAAAGCAAACATATAATCAGAACAAAACAAGCAAAACATAGAAATATTAAATTACAAAGACTCTTCTATGTGAAGTAATGGTTAGCAAGCTTGTCCCAAAAAGACTAAATAGTGAGTTCGATTGTCACTAGGACTGAAAGGCAAGCAGGCTTTTTTATCCTATAAATCTAATTCTTCTATGGACCGTGTCTCTTCACAATGTTAGCAATCCACAATTTCTGTCATTTGTAAATTTTGTCTTTTTGTTATCTCTCCTGAACTCTGTTTTACCATCCATTTACAAAAATTCACTAGCTATTGTTGTTTCCTCAGTTCCTCTTGCCTTCAATATGTCCTGTGAGTATCAAATCTTCCAAGCCCTCTTTCTTCATTATGTTCCCTAGAAATGTCAACTCCCTCTCTCTTTCGGATGTGTCCTTTTTGTTGCCATTCTCTCTAAAACTTTGTCATTACTCTCAGAGTAAAGTGCCAAGAAATAGTTAATGCACATCCACAGTGGCCCTTTGAATTATTGTCAGATGGTCAAAAATTCTTTGCCAATCTTTTGCTAAATAAAAAAAGAAAAATTAGAGACTCTTTATATCAAAAGATGGCAATCTACCATCAGTAAAATTTGTTTCATTCTCAGTGCACACTGACACCCACACCTTTAAAATGCCTTGGAACTTAAGGTCATTTTGGTACATAACATTGAAATCCATTCCATCAATGAATCCATATCTATTTCAAACACTGGACTGTTAACATAAACACACCATTGGCAACTTCTCAACTTCTTTCTTTCCTTGAAAATGACTAATGGTGGTTGAAAGTACTCGGTACATTACACATAATTTCAGTAAGTTGCTTTTTACAAATTTCCACCTGACATCAAACTCACCACAGGACAGATTACTATTTAAATAAAACCTGCTTAAACATGGGATTGTCACCTCAATATACATATATGCATATATAATATACATATATAATCTGTGTGTCACAGTGTCCATGTATGAAGTGATTGCACTGCATGCCTTATTTTTTCCATATTAAATAATTTGGGTGTGAAAAAATGATTGTAAAGTAACTTTTACTCCATGCATGATGGTTTTTAAATATCCAAGTTTGATATCTTATAATAGTCTATAGCCATCCAATGTCAGTTCTTTGCACGATATGCACAGAGAATGAGGACAGACTTTGGTAATAAAAAGTTATGGACTTATGGTTGAGTGAGTGAGGAAAAAGTAAGAAAAAAGTATTGAAGTTAGCTATTTCTTCTCTTCTACCTGTACCTCCCAGTGTTTGGGCAGGGAGTTGGTGGATATGGTTAGGGAGAGAGTATGAGAGAGAAGCAAAATAGAAGAGAGAGAGATTAATTGTAGAAAATAAAATTTTGTTGTTGTCATAGTCAAATCTGTTCTTTTTCATAACTAATTTTCTCCATTATTTTAATTTTAAAATTTGATTAAAATTTTAAAAATAAATTTGTGAGTTTTTTAATTACTGCAATGATGTTTTCTGCATGAAAGTCTCTGAGCCATTAGAATGATCCTATATTTTCAAATTGTCTGAAAGAGTGATTTTTGACTTATTTTTGTCTATTATTATTTCTTTCAAGTTCTATCACATACTTCTTTGTTATTCTGTGATTACATATACTGGTAAAAATAAATCGTTTTCAATAATCTTTCAATGGAATAACCTATGTAGACACACATACATGCAAATATAATGAGAAGATTGAAAAATATTTATATACCAGTGTTTCCATCAACAGCACGCACATATCTGAAATGTTCATTTTCAACTTGAGAATCCTAAAAAGAAATGAAATTGAATATTACTGATGAGAAAGATATAAATATTTTAGATAATTAATAATAATGTTATTCTGATGAAGGAAAATCTAGATGAAAATCAAATTTAAATTCAGAATTCAAACCCATGCTTGTATTCATTAACATTTTAATATCATAGTTCATAAAATATCCATTGTTAAAGTCTATTTAACAAATATTTTGGAAATCTATTTCACAAGTGTTATTATTTATAAGCAATTCATATCTACATTTTAATAAAAGGCCTTGAATATTAAATTAAATGTTAAAAAGGTGAACAGGTAAATATGAGAAATATACCTTTTGTGTATGAATTGTAACTGAAATCAAAAGTAGATTCTCTAATATATACAGGTGAGTAATACATTCTGTAATATAAAAATATTTTCAGTTATTTCAGTTATAGAGTTCATTCATTTTCTTTTGTTCTTTTGTTCTCTTCACATTAGAAAAGAATCACAAGAAACTTGTTTTTTCTTCTCATAGTTTGCATAAAGTGTGGTTTTTAGCAGTTGTAAGTATATGAAACCAAAACTCAGAAGAATATAACCAAATTTTATGTGGTTTGAAAAATCTTTTAAAAAGAGGCTGAAAGTGGGTGTATCAATGCTAAGTGGGGCTTGGTAGTTTGAATCTCCTCTGCTTCTTCCAGGATCTCTCTCGTCCTTCCTTATTCTCAAATATCCTTCTTCCTCTGCATCACTTACAATTCTCATACGTCCTTTTTCTCCCACTTTGGCTAGCCTTATTTCGTCAAATTCACCAAAATGAATAAAATCACCAACTCCTATTTTCAGTCGCATTTCATAGTCTCTTTCTTCCTTCCCATAATTCGTCTTTTCCCCCGGTTTGCCACAATGTCTCTCTATAAAAGAGATCACCTGTCGCTGTTTCTTCTCTTTCACCGCGAGGTAAGCAACTTCACAGCATTCACAATTCACATCCTCATCGTTTGCACGGACCACCCGCCTTAAATCCTGCAGCGTCCCATCAATGGTCAGGTTGTTAGGTGATTGCACTCCAGTCACCACTCCTCTCCTCCATTGCACCGTGCATTCGGTGGCGTCACCTAAACCTCTTCCCCTATTCAGATTCTGGCTGGCGGTAGTTGGGGATATATCTTTCAGGTGCCTCCACACGTAGGTAAAAATTGACCTTTGTGGTACAGTGTCCTTTCTCTGTCCGACCTTAGACGCCATGTACCAAAGCGTCGCTTCGACAAGCGATATCCCTCCTCTCTCACGGTCCGATGGTGTCGCTCGACGATTCCATTTCCACCTGGCCTGTACACTACCTTGTAATACCTTCTTATTTTCCATTTTTCAAGCATTGCTTGGGGGAGTTCCATTACCACCTCCATTACTGGACCTCGTTCAAGAATCACCTTCTTCAGTTCTTCTTCAACCATAGCTGCTGTTTTCGCACGCAATTCCTTCGATATTGCCAGTCGCCCAGTTCCACAGTTAATCATTGACAAGTACGTACCCCCGCGATCGTGTGTTATATCGACAGCTAACATCTAATTGTGTGTAGTTCCAATCTCTCCAGGATCGTGCACGTTCGAGGCAGGGTCATCGACTGACATCTGATACAATCCCTGACTACCCTCTGGACTTTTTACGAGCGGGTCGACATTTCGGATCAAATATAGAGTCCTGTCCACTCTCTTATGATACATACCGTGCAACTCTTGATGATTATCCACCATCTGTTTACTTGTGTTAATACACCCGCCTTATTTCTTTTTCATTCGTGCGCCAAATTCAGATACCAACTCTCCTAGTATTCCTTATCTCTGCTTCATTATTATTCCTCCATGACCTTTTGTCCGTTTTCCCCCGCTCCCCTCTACAGTAGAGTTCACCCATCTTAGCACTATGATTGAATCAATCCACCTCTCTTAACCGACATTTTAAAGACAAATTAACGCCTTTTAGCACAGCATCTAATTCAATGTGGTTATTATAATTGTCCGTTTTTCTCAGCCATGCCGCATCTTCCACCGATATCTACAAATACACCTGTAGCACCACACCACACTACTCCTGTTTTCGTGCTAGGGATGTGCCAAGTCCCGGTCATGGGGTTCTTTTTCTTTACCTCAGCTAGCATCTCCTGCATCACAGCGACAGTTTCATCATCGACTTTAGATTCCCAGTTCATTCTACTTCCTCTTCTTTTCATGTAGCTGCATGCCAGTCGTAACCATGCCCCAACACCTTTCCATAGACCAAGAACAATTCCCGCCTACTCATCTCTCCTGTCAGTCGTGGGACCTCATTGACCTACTTTTCCTCTCTTCAAAGCCCAGCACTGCTCCCCCTTCTAAGGTTTATGGTGGCTTTGCTGTCAATCCAAATTCTTTAAGATAATCCACCACTTCCTCCGTTGATAACTTTGTTACATCTATCATGTCGTCAGTATATGAATCAGTGGCTTCTTTTGTCTTATTGCCCTTCAACAACACAGTTTTTAGGAACACAGCCATAATTTTCGATGCAACATTGAGTCTGAACCCCAACCGAATCAGGCTGTAAGTTTTCCCTTTATAGTGCACCAGCTGGTACTACCATAGTTTCTTCGCGACGTGTAACTGCAGGTACGCCGACTAAAGTCCACAATCGTAGTTGCTCCCACCAACTGCTTCTACTTCATCATCTTTTCATCACGCACATCGATTATTTCGCTCTCAGTATGCAACTCTACATAACAGTTTAGCTCCTAAAAGTTAGTATTGCTCTGACATTTTCTTTTGTAGCTTGGACCACAGCCATAAACGGTAACACTCATTTCACTTCACTCTCCCACGGCAAAAAAAAAAAAAAAAATACCCCCTTAATCCGTCTTTTCGCCTTCTTCTCAAACTCTGCCCTTTTTTTCTTCTTTCAAGGTATTCTTGTAGTACTCCATCTTGTTTCTAATACTGGAGACTCTCCTATCCAATTCCATTTCACTGTCTTTTTCTTTCCATCGAACTCTACTTTGAAGTCCTTGTCCTCAATTTTGCAAGAGTTTGGAACTTGGGCAGCTGCGGCACAGTGTACCTCTCCAAACTTCAGCTCGCCATTTTTTACAGTCACACTTCCCAGCTTATCGATCACGTCTATTCCGACAATACTGTTGATCCTGTTGATCAATGATAATTGCCTCCGTTTTTATCCTCGCCCCATATACATTTATCTCCACCTGCTGAATTCATTCACATTTTACCTTCCTTCCGTCAACTGCTTTTACAATGCCACTCCCACTCAATCTGTCCACAAGCTTGGGATTAAATAAAGTGGTTGTGCAGCTCTTATCAATAAGAGCCACTGCTATCACACCGCCCACTAGCACTTCTATGATTAGTAGAGATCAGTACTGCGCCTTCCTTCTGTTGACGGGGTAGATACTGGCACAGAAGCAACCCCTCTATTCGTTTTCTCTGAGCCTGAGGGCAATAGAATGCAATATACCCCAATCTCTTGCAAAATAATTCAGTGTGGGAGGTGCATAAACAGCTTGATCCGACCCCTTTGATATGTATTTGATGCAATACTTGATGGAATGGATTGATGATCAGATTTCAACATTGATATGACAATGTTGCAACAAATATGTATTGTAAGGCACAACCCACTGATTGGTGATTTCTTGCTCAACTTGACGTCCATATTGTCTCATTTTAATCTTGCTAATTTAACTTTCATCTTCTGGCTTTCTCCTGTATTTTGGGTAGGAGTTATTCATTTGTTCAAACTTAAATTTAATTTAAATGTAAGGAAAAAAAATAATTCAGTGGGTGGGTACCTTCACCCCCAGACACATCCAGATCCCCTTTGATCAAAATGAGATATACTTATTCAAGTACTCTGGATAATGTTGTTTCAGAATATATATGCTTATGGGGGTCTATTTCCAAAACCCTAGGAGAAGTTCGATAACAAACAAACAAACAGAGGCTACAATTTTATATATATAGATAACATCTTATATATAAAGTAGGGTGTATGTGTCTGTGTTTGTGCGTATGTATATCCAAGCAACTCCTCCACTTCCACTGGTCTGATTTCAATGATTCATAGCTCATTTAAAAGCCCTTCGTTGAGCTCAGATCCAGGGTTGCCAGATTATGCGAGGTTAAAATATATATTAATATATTATACTAGCTTAAAATTTTAAGCTAGCTTAAAAGCCACCCTATCGGGCGGCATTTAATCTAGCTCCTGTAGATGACTCTTGGTTTGGTCATCATCACAATAGCTAGGATGCTTACCTTTTAAAAGTTCAACGATAATTCTCTGCTGCAACTTAAAGACGATTTGATGTACGTAGATCCTTATTTTCCGTACAATCATTTTTATTTCATGGATGACAGAACAGGGGGCAATTTATAACATAAAATTAATATAGTGTAAAGATGGGAAAATAGAAATTAGATTTAGTTATACATTCAACATTTGAAGAGCTAAAGAAACATAATAGCTAATAAAGTAAAGTAATAAAGTACGATATCTATATTGTGACGAATGCAAGGCAACACATGTACGCTATCCCCCCACTCCCACAACAGAATCTAAAGCAGACACGCATAGAAACACGCATAGGAGAATTCTAAAAATAGACTCTGACCCAGTAAAATAGCACATAAAAGAAACTACGCGATTGGTCAAAGGCAGCCAATCAGCAGTCGAGAGAACTAAGCGCCAAAAAGGAGACGCGCAAGTGGAGAGGAGAGAAGAGAAGTAGTTTACAGGCTAGACCGGCTGACGGAAGGTCACGCCAAAATCCACGCTCCAGATAACATGCTGAAACGACACATTCCCAGAGGCAGAAAAGCAGACCAACCATTCAAATGCCAAGAATGTGAGGATAGTCCAGATGTAATCGGCTTGAACCTCTCGGAGATCATCGCCTTAAGAAGAAATCCTGAATATAAACCCAAGGTAGGAAATATGATCTCAGTCGCAGTTATAAACACCAAGCTTTAAAAGAACGAATGTCAAAGAGACCATCACCTTAAGAAAAAATCCTGAATATAAACCCAAGGTAGAGAATACGATCTCAGTTGAAAACCTAAAGCTCCAGACGCTGAACCAAGAATATAAGAAAATAGACTATGATCGCCTGCGTTCGATAAACGCATATTTCAGATAAGTTCATACCCCCAAAAAACAAAAATGTTATTCTGAGTCACAAACACCCAATAATATTATGTTCTTGCAGACACCTTTCCATAAGTGTAAAATTAGATATTTGATGTTATACCCTTATTTCTGTGTGATGCTTTGCATTCGTTGCTAGTTGTCGTATCCCAACTGAATATATTGTGTAGCTTATATGATATAATATATTTGTTGTTGTTGTCACACACATGTCCTTGTTAATTAAATATTTTATTGTTTACAATGTCGTTTCGTTCATTTATGGTCAATGGTCGGCCGAATGTGTCATTCCAGGAACCCAGGAAAGCCTAATTCAATTAAATCATAATTGAGTTGGACTTCGCCTATTTTCTTTTCTTTTCATATTATCTGTTGAAGATTTAATGATATAAGGGAGATAACCCTATCAATTATTCAGTAGTCCTATAACGGAAGGTTATTTGGGAATAAAAAAATATAATGAATCATTGTGTAGAACATGTAGATCTTAGCCTGGCATTGATTGTGCCCCCCCTTTCACAATATTAGCGCCAGGTGAAGGTTTATAATAATATGAATAAATTGGAGCGCAATTCTCCCACGAATTCTGAGATTAAAAAGCCCCAGCTCTACTTTATAGTAATTTACATGCTAAAGGCTCAATATCTGTATTATATATTATCTTCTTTTAGGCAATATCAATCTTCAGTTTTAACTAATTTGCATATTGATTTTTAAAAAAAGTTTATTTAATTAATTAACTGCCCTTCATTACTGTTCTTTTATTCAAGGATGTTTGATTTTCATATCAAAAATAGTTCTGTTTAGGAATATTGTCTTATATAGTGCAGAAAAGTGTTTGAAATTTGCATTTTACTTGGCTTTCAACAAGTTGGTATCTATTTGTAAAACTTTCCTTAATTATAACAAGCCAATTTATGAATGAAATGGTCATTTAAAATTTTTGTTTAAAAGATTTCAAGTAGTGAATATATCTTTGCGAAGTGATAACGAGCGGGCGAAGCCTGGTAATACTATAAAAATATAAGAAATAATATAACACTTGAAAGTCAGATTCAAGAAACAAGAACAAGTCATATACAAAGATCAAGTAGAAAAATTTGGTGTGGCAGTCTAGCATTGAAGGAAAAGTGATCACTATTCTGTCTTGGATACTATCTAAATTGTAGATAGGGAGGATCATTGGAAGATAAGAACATTAAAGATGGATACGTTAGCTTTACGGATGAACGTACAAGTCAGACCAGTAGTGATTTTAAAGGAATGGAGAATAATTTCATGTATGAAATATAGAATTTCCTATACTGTCGAAGGGTTTCTTTGGCTATCATTACTTTCTTTTACAATCTTGGAAGATGCTAATTGAAATAAAAATGATTTCCTCTTTCCATATCGAATACTGGTACGTGATAACAGCAAAATAAAAGGAATGAGATCGTTTTAACTAATAGATATATTTTATTGACTATTTTATTGAGTGTAGAATATTGTTAATATAAATGTTAATATTCTTTACTTTTGGTTTACATTAAGGAATGAAATCTCAGATGTCAAACAAAAAAGCTATATTTTTATGCAGATTATCTACTTCGAATTCTAAAGTAATCAATTTTAAAATGTAGAATTTGAGAATCTCTAAACTTATTCTTCTTTTCCCAATAATAAAAAGAGTATAATCTAAACTTTTAATAAGCCAAATCTACAGTAATAGAAACATTATTTTACTTACATGCATATTTAGTGCGTCATCTACACCAGAAACCGGGATAACATTGTCAGGAATGTTGATTTCACTCATTTTCTCCATTGGAAGCGATAGTTCTTTACCAAATGTTTGGCCATGATTAATTATTACTGAAAAAGAAGAAATAGTTTCAAACATGTTAAATAGACATTTAGCATGTTTAAGAAGTAAAGACGATATTTATACCCACCCAAATTTTCATTAGATTGGTATATAATGCACTAATTGAATTTTAGTATTATTTACATGTGAATTCTTGTCCCCATCTTTGTTGTTATTATCACATTTTAGCCATTATGCCCTCTGACCTTCATCAGGAGTTTGTCGATCCAGGTAAAATTTAGGAAATTTTGAACTGAACATTTTATTTAATCTGCGTCCCATTGCTTATATCCAAGGAAATTTCATCGAGTTATTTAATACTGCTCAGTTATTTTTCACCCCATTTCTACTAAGTTCAATTACACACTGTACCTTTTCCACAGTTTCAACGATTTTAACCAAATAGCTCACTCTCTTTTAACTAAATCACTCCAAACCATAAGATTGTCACCTTCATATTTTACACTAGGATGCACGGCTTCTCTTTTTTCCACACATTCTGATTAAACAATTCACCATGATGAGTCCCATCACTCTATGAAAATTGCGTTCGAAATATCACTGTCTTTCTCCAAATAAGTACGTGAAATTCCAATCAAGCCTTTCATTGATGACGTTTTTTAGGCGGTAACTACTCAGAGCGTGTTTATTGATCACCCTTGCTTACCGTACGATGTAAGACATTTTTATTCGATTGTTTGACAATTCAGAAATAATATCTTTCAGCAGAATTTTAGTCTCTGACTGAAGTTTTGAGTAGTCACTATTTACATTATTTACAATCGGACTAATATCCTTATCTTGATTATTACGATCACAACATTTTGGCCGTTGTCTCCACCAGCACTTTTCAAGTGTCTACCGATTTGTGCAGCCTTCAGGGAATATTGAACTGAACTTTTTATTCAAGCTACAGGGGCAGATTTTTCTCATTCCACTGTCCATATTAATTGTTCTGCTATTGCTATTTTTGTTTCCACCGAATCTGGGTATATTCGTATTACCCAACTCAGGAACTGATTTCACAATTATTATGTTGTTGCGGATTTGTGATGTGTCAGAAGGTTAAATTATGAGAATTCTTGAAAATTGGCGTGTTCGTTAAACATTCACCCACAACAAATAAAATAAATGAACATCTGAAGGTAATTCAATTGGAAGAAATCAAAAAGAAACAAAGTAATTACAAATATCAACAAATAACATGCATTTATATACTTTCGACATACACAGAGTGAATTTAAGATTACTTGTGAAGTGTGAAGAGTTAGACTAAAGTGTAAGGAATGGCCATGCAGAGATTTGGTGTATAAAAGTTTGTAGATCAAGTTTGTCTGTGAAATTAAACAAATTGAGTTCTGCAGGGCGAAAATATCACTTGTGTGAGTTCAGTCAGGATCTGAATCTTTGAGAGATGCCAACAAACTCCACGCGCGTCAGCACACTGACCCAACAACCGTTTCGCGTGTCAACATACTGACCCAACAATCACCATTCCTCTCTCAAGAACTCAACTTACAATTTACTAGAAAAAGTGACATTATTCACTACAAAGTAGTAATTGTATTCTATAGTCAATAATTCTTAATTCAGTCAAAGGTACATAACTCCTTAAGACTTTAACAAATATTTACAACAACACACATTAAACAAAAAACATTATTCTCCGAGGACTTGTCCTTATAACTCATATAAACATTAAGCCCTAGAAAAATGAATTTCTCGTAATTTCATAAAATTAAATAAATGTGGTAACAGATGAAAAAAAAATTTACCAAGATTTTCTAAAAAAAAGTTTCAAAAAGTTTTGAATAATAATTTCATTCATTTCTGAATTATTCCTGAAAATTTAATTAAAATTTGAAAGAGAGTAATGCATTTCCACTGCAAAACGTTGCTCAAATTTCCAGTACTAATTTATGGTTAGAAGAAGAAAAAATTAACAAAAAATTAATAATAATAAAATCCTTAATAATAATTATGATAATAATATATAATATAATAATTTTTGACGATAAAACTTCGCTTTTATTAAATTTTGGATTTTTTCATCATGTATGCTCATTTTTAGCATTGGAGTACGTATTTAATAGTTTATGTTATTAGAACATTTTGTGGGAATAGGAGTCTTAGCATATGCGCATGAATGCAAGTAACCAAGAGCTACTCCTCTTTAAACAGAACATTGCTAAATGAGATTTTTACATGGTCTGGTCATGGTGGCGTGGGGACTAGGGGTTAAAATGATTTACTCACACCAAGAAGATTAATGGAGGATGGTAATGACGAAGAAACACACGGGTAATTTTAACCAAATAAGGATTTTATTTACAAATTTACCCGCTTGAAGTTGTATCAGTAAGTCGTTTCAGAAAAATAAGCAAGACTTTTTTAAGTCCGTAGTTTTAACGAATTGCCATGAAGAGAAAATGTTCATACAACAGATT
This sequence comes from Acanthosepion esculentum, assembly GCA_964036315.1. NCBI lineage: Eukaryota > Metazoa > Mollusca > Cephalopoda > Sepiida > Sepiidae > Acanthosepion > Acanthosepion esculentum. The sequence continues at coordinate 27,605,936 of OZ038514.1, forward strand.
AAATGAGCTGACAAAATAATATTAAAAAATGTTTACAACAAAGGTAAGAGAGTTCGTTGTTCCCAGAAGGGATATATGTTACTATACTTTCAAAAGTAGACGAAGAGAGATAGTTTGAAATACGTAGGAAGTTTTTACAGAAAATTATTTGAAGTGCCACGTGCTTAGTTAAAAGTCGATAACATAATTGGCAGGTAATTTGACACTGGCGAAAACTTTAACGATGGACGCGATGAACAGAAACGAAACAAAGCATTTTACATGACTTCAGACTGTCTTCACATATTAATTTAATTTTTCTTTTCATTTCATATCAAAAGCTCGCACGTCAATCTCTGTGAAGGCAATATTTTCATTGGTCAAAAGAAAACTTCACATAAGCTCACAAATTCCTCTCCGTTTTTATCCCCGGTCCTCCGAATTTGAAGGGAGTGGGTAACGGGAGTTATTATCAATTTGTGGCACGGAAACTGGAACGCGGTGGGCTTTATCAGGACTACTTGGAGGTTTTTCGTCAACAAGAACGGAATAATAGACGAGATTAGGGAGGCTTTCAGTGAGAACGAGGCCAGTGAGATTTTCCTCTTCTGTGATGCATCACAGGAAGCATATGGGGTTGCTGCGTATGTGGTGCAGAATTGTCAGTCTTACCTGGATTTTGCTAAGGCACTCTTAAAGAAGAAGACTATTCCCACCTTGGAACTTTTGGCCGTGTATTTGGCTCTAAAATGCTTGCCCACTGTCTTGAGGGGTTACTGTGGATTCGCCTCAACCAAAATACAGGTAGTCACCGATTCCCAAGTGGTCCTCTCGTCGATCAATTATGAGCAAGAACCTATTTGCAAGAAACCGGCTGAAGGATGTCTTGCAGATGGTTGAGGAGTTGGAATCCTTGATTGGCCTTTTCCCCTCTTTCCAGTATGTACTAACTATGGAGAAATTTGCTGACTTGATCATCAGGGGTTTGACATTGGAAAGATTTAAGATTTGCCTTCGGTTCTGGTGTCTTTGTCCGGATTACTCCATGGGCCACACATGTCTCAATCAACACAGCTAACGGATAGCTCATTCTTCATTGAATGTGCTGTCATACAGGGAGAGGAAGTCTCAACGGTTCTGCCTTTGGAGAAATTCTCTTCCTTTGCGAAGCTCTTGAGGGTAACCGTGTTAGTCGTCTAATTTACTAATAAGTTGTGGCGGTTGGAAGTTGGTAAGAGACCTGCAGACATACTTCTGATGAAGGCAATGCAACAGGAAGCATATCATGAGGAATTGGCATTCTTGCAGGATCCTCCAGACTAGATTGGTGGGAAACCTTGATCTGTACTTTGATTCGGTCGGGTGGCAGAATTGGTAATTCTCTACATTTCAATGTAGAAGTTAAACACCCTATTCTGTTGGCAAAGCATCACCCGATAACGAAACTCCTCATAATGGATGCCCATACCAGGTGCAAGGGAAGACAGGCTGCGAAGACGGTCTTGAGTACCTGTGCGTTGAGATACAACGCCGGTCATGTCCTGCCTCCCGATGTGGCCAGTTTACCCACTTCGCGTGTGGAGCTGGAGGTCCCTTTATGGCATACAGGAATTGGCTACACCGGGAACTTTTGGATTAGGGAGCGTGATAGAGAGGTAAAAATATAATTGCTCATTTTCACTTGCCTTAGCATCAGAGCTGTACACATTGATGTGGTGCCAGACTTGAGTGTTTTGTCCTTCCTTCAAGCTTTGTTGCGTTTCACCAATTTGTATGGTATACCAGCTGCCATCTGAAGCGATAATGCTAAGACTTTCCTCGGTGATGGTCGAAGGAAGTTATTGTTGTGCCAGGATTTCCAACAGAAGTTTGGCCCTTGCCAAATTAAGTTCCGACCTATTCCGCTGTTCTCTCCCTAGGTTGGAGGTTTCTGGGAAAGAAGTTTACAATCAAAATCTCCCTCCGCAAGGTTGTGGGACGGGGGGAGATTATTTATCATTACTAACCTTTATCTCTAACATCCAGAGGGCTGTCAATAATCGCCCCCTAACTTATCGAGAATCGGCGGAGAGAGAGCTGGAAGCGGTAATACTGAACATGTTTTTGCGGTCAAATGTGAGTGCTAGGCTGCCTCCAATAGGGAAAAACTTGACAGAGCTATGAAGATGAGGAACTGTTGTCTAGAAAGGTTTGGGGTCCGGTGGTACGTTTTGAGCCTCAGGGAGAGGCCTCAAAGCTGCTCTAAGACGCCGTTCCATAACAGGCTGAACGTGATGCTAATCAAAAGCCCTCTTAAACCCAGACCTTCTGGGGTTCTAGTCTGTCTGTAGAGATGATCAAGGGATGAATCAGGATGGTGCAGGTACACTCTTTGAAGCACCTGTTTCCGCTCGAGTTGTCCCTATTAGCGAATGAAGATGAAGTGATGTCCTGGCGCATCCATCACCTTCTGATGAAGGGGAGGTGGGTTGGCGCTATCCAATATGATTTGCTGTGTTGGGTGTGACAGCTGGTGCCACTTCGGGTGTGTGGATGTCGAAACTCCCCATCCCCGGCAAGAATGGTACTGTCCCAGGGCAGACCCAGTTTACTCCTTGTTATGGTCCAGGTTCCTTATACCCCGGTGATGATCCAAGGTAGAACCAATGAAGAATAACTCGAACACAGGTATGGAATAACACAGATATATTACAAATAGAAATATGTACACAGAAGTAGAAAGTGTTAGCAATAACAATCAGGTTAGTTTAGAGAGAACTATGTTGTCTCGAAGTATCACTATTCCAATGTCTTACAGTAATCGTCTGACGCGACTCTGTCTCTGACTGACTGACACTACTGCTTCCTCTTAAGGCGCAGTATTTATGAGATACGGAATAGTCCGTTTCTTTTAGGGGTAAGTTCCCATAACACCCCCTTCCGAAGCTTTTGCGTAGCAGGGGTTTTTAATATCTCTTTTTCTTTGGATCTATTTCCAAAGGTTCCGTAAATTTTCTTTTTCGAGATGATTTTCTTGGTTCTGGCATTGTTTGCGGTCTTTTTATATTAAACGTATCGAAAATCGTGTCCATTAGCTCTTCTTGAGGTGCACCGTTAGCATCCTGTAATAGTCTTTTCCTTATTTGGTTTACGTGTCTCCTGTGTGAGAATTTTTGCCCCTGAACTATGTAAACCATCTTGCCAATTCTTTTCTCAATTGTGCCTTGCTCCCAGTAAGACGTGTTATTTTTATAGGCTTTAAAAAAAAACTTTTTCTCCTGGGAGAAATTTTCTTTTTGGTGTGTAGGACTGTGTTGCTAGTTTCGTTTTACTTGGTAGCAATTTATCAAATGCAGATCTGATCTTTCTAGCAAACAGCACTTCTGCGGGTGATAGTGCTGATGGTGTAGCATTATTTGGCGTTATTCGATATACCTGAAGAAATTGCTGTAATGCTTTCCCCGTAGGCACATCGTAGGCTTTTCGTAGCGCTCTTTTGAGTGTATCAGCGAATCTTTAAGATCCGCTTTTGTAATGTTTTGGGAATTACAACTCTTTCGTTGTAAAGTAACACATTGTCGCATAGAGAAAAGCTGTCGGACATTTGCTCATTTTTTTCAGCTATTTTGCTTTTGTCTCATTAATAAATTCGTTGTTTTTGGCTTCATTTTTTATGTCTTGCAATGTGACTGGGAGGTTTCTAACTGTACAACATAGTACTGTCCTGATATCTTCTTCGTTTCTTAACGCTGCGATTACCGTATCTTCCAATGGCTCTGTCTTTGTTGGTATAAGTCTCGACAGACCATCCGCATGTCCGATCTTTTTCGTTGGTAAATATTCCAATCTGAAATTATAGTTCAGTAGAATTGTTCCCCATCTAAGTAACCTATTTGCGGTGTAATCCGGTAGACCTTTTTTCGAACCAAAAATTGTTAGTAACGGTTTGTGATCCGTCTGAAGAGTAAAATGTCTACCATAGATGTACCTATGAAACGTCGTGACCGCGAAGATAATTCCTAGAGCTTCTTTCTCTATTTGTGAATAATTTTTCTCCGCTGGTAGTCGGGTTCGAGAAGCATGTGCGATAGGTTTTATTGTCCCATCTGGCATTTTATGTAATATACACGCTCCGACTCCATAGGCGCTAGCGTCACTTGCTACAATAATTTCTAGTTTGGGATCGTAGAGTGCCAAAAATAAATCTGAAGTTAATATTTTGATTATTTCGTCAAATGCTTTTTGGCATTGATCTGTCCACTGCCAAACTTTTTCTTTCTTTAGCAGCTCGTTCAGTGGTGCGCGAAGTTTATGTATGAATTCCTGGTAGTAACTTACTAATCCTAGAAAACTGTGTCGTTCTGTTATGTTTTTAGGAACTGGCATTTTTTAAATTGCTGTTGACCTTTCAGGGTCTGGTCGTCTACCTTCTTGATCTATTATATGGCCAAGGTATTTGATTTTCTTCATGAAAATCGCACTTATTTTCTTTTACTTTGAATCCATAGCTCTGTATTCTTTTAAATACTTCCTGTACATGTTCTCTGTGTTGTTCAACGTTTTCGCTATTAATCAATACGTCATCAAGGTATGCAATTGTGTACTCTAGTCCGGCAAGCATCGTATCCATTGTCTGTTGGAATATAGCCGGCGCGACCTTAATTCCAAAAGGTAATCTTTGGTATCTGTACAGTCCTTTGTGTGTGTTTATGCATAGTAGTTTTGAACTTTCTCCATCGACTGGAATTTGCAGGTACGCCTCACTTAAATCAATTTTTGAAAAATACTTTCCGCCATTTAATTTAGTGAATACTTCTTCTGGACTGAGTAGAGGATAATGGTAGTCCTTTATTGCTGCGTTCAAACCTGTAGAAAAATCAGCGCAAACTCGAATTTCGCCTGATTTCTTTTTGACGTAGACCGTCGGTGCGGCCCATTTACTGTATTCTACTTTTGTCAATATGCCAGTGTTTTCGAGTCTGGTTAATTCTTGATCAATTTTTCAATTGACGCAAACGGTACGCTCCTTTTTTTTTGAAAATAGGCTGAACGTTATCCTTTACTTCAATATTTGCTGCCATTTTCTTACAACTTCCTAGGCCTGCTGAAAATACTTCGCGGAAACTCGTTTTTAATTTGTCTGCCTCGGTTAGTAAGCTTTTTACATTTTGGTAGTACGTACTTATAGGTAGATCCCACAGTTCGAATTTTTGCATCCAGTCCGTTCCGAATAGGTTTTCGGTATTTCTCAAGACGTATATTTTTAGTTTTTTCGTCATTCCATTAAATGTTACGTTTGTAATTACTTCACCCTCGAATTTTATCTTTCTCCCCGTAACTGATCTAGCAATTTTATCCGTTTTTAACATGGCAGGTTTGTTCAGTTTTCTCCATGTTTGTAGGTTTATAATCGTTAAGTCTGAGCCAGAATCCAGCTGTAACCTGACTTTTCTGTTTTGCATTTCAACTTGTACGTATTTTCTTATGTTAGTCTCATCTGCTTGATCAGTCCTCGTGATTCTTATTCTGCTTTTGTTTTCTCTTCTATTCCAAAAGTGAGAACTTTTGTGGCCTATTTTTTTACATGATAGACAAGTCTTAAAACGATAAGTACAGTCTTTAAACCAATGCCAAGTCCCACAACGATAACATGGGCTGGGTGGTAGGTTTTTTTTATATTGATTTTTAGAGTTAGAAAATTTTGTTTTACTTGTTCTTGAGTGGGGAAAATCGGTTTGGTTTGTATGTGAGGAGGGTAAGTTAGTTTGTCTCCGTACTTTATGTATGTGTGCTATGCCAGCTTCTTCTATGTCTTTTGAGTCTTTCTTCACACTGATGCATCTCTGGCAGTCTTCGGCTAGCTTTTGAAGTGTCAAATTTTGTTCACTCTCCAATTTAGTAAGGATTCTGCGTCTCATTTCCGCGTCTTTGGTTGAAACTAGGCCTTGGAGCATTTTAAATTGTCTGCGCTGAGTTCTGATAATTTGAAGTCGTCACAATATTTATTAACAATAGACGCGAAAGTTATGTAATCTTCGTTGTCCTTTTTTGTAAGGTTCATGCATTTCCATCTTTTGTGGAATAATGAAGTATTATGCCTGAAATACTTGTTAGCAGATTAATGGCTTCTTTGAACGTTAACTCACTTGTTTTTCTGGGAAGGATATAATCTACGAATTTGGTATATTCGCATGTGCCTAATTTTCTTAGCAATAGACGTACTTTACGTGCGTCTGACCAATCTTTGCAGTCAAATTCATATAGATTTTCGTACCTTCGGAAGTAGTTTGCAAAGGTTTTATCTTCGTCGGGTGCGTGCTTGAAATCTTCGATAGTACTCCAAATAGCGTCTTGCGAGAGAACTGTTTTGTTCTCGGATTTTTACTCCTCATTACACGTAGCAATAATTCTTGCAATTCCAGGTGTTTCTGTTCGTACTTTTGCTGCTGTTCAAATTGGATTTGGATAAGCTCCATAATGGTTGACTTGAAATCTTCCATGTTGACGTATTTTTGTGTAACCTGATATTCTGTGACCTCTGTACGCAAAGAAAAATTTCCTTTGTTGCCAGTGAAATTTGATATCCAAAAAGAAAATTCTTTTCTTTTTTTTATGTGATCGTGTAGAACTAGTTTTTTTTTTTTAGAATCTCACGTAGAACTTGTTTTTAGAGTGTACTCGTCGACCACTGTTATGTGCAACGGATAGCAAAAAAAGTATGTCCTCCGCGTAGAGAATTTGTTTTTCTTTTGGGGTTTTCCAGGTTGCCACTAGTTATGTGTGACAGATAGCAAAAAAGTATGTCCTCCGCGTATAGAGTTTGTTAGTCCTTTGGGTTACCTCGTCGCCACTGTTATGTGCGACGTATAGTAAGTATTTAGGCGCAGTATTTATGAGGTACGGAATAGTCCATTACTATTATGGGTAAGTTCCCATAACACTCCTCGAATAAAGAGGGCACATTATAACATTCATTTTACCAATTTGTTATAATCGCAAGGTCTCGGGACTTGTTATCACGTGATTATTGAAGTGGTTATATAAAGGAAATGTTTTTCCTCATTTTTTTTTTACCTTTGTTATAAGACTCAAGTTATCTGATGGAAAAGCTACGTCGCGGAAGTGGATTTTTTCGCAACGTAAGGTCACAGATGTTTTTTTCTTGGGGTCAAGATTTTCTCGACAGAGTGCGAAAATAAATCTCAAACCAGGTCCATACTTAATATGTCGTGTCTCTTACATTTTTCTTTACAAACCGGATGTTGGCCGCTCGTCGACCAAACGCAAACTGCGTAAATACGTTTTCTGCGCATAGAGTCCACGTATACAACTATATATTTTGATTAAAACGGATGTTTTAATCAAAATAAAACGAACAATTTATTGACCAGTCAGAGCCACTCCCAATCTAAAAGTCAAAATCTTAATCTGGATCCTCTAATTAAAACAAACTCAACACAGACCAGCTCGGACGTCAACACTGGCAAGCTGAGAGACGCCACACAAACCAGCCTTCATGTTATCGTAGCGACATGCTACTCTATTGTTGTTCTGTTCCAGCGGGCGCGCATTCTTTCAATTTGATCTTGAGCAGTTCGAGTTTATTGATTCTGTGCATCTTTTTGGAGATGGTTGTCCAAAACAGATACTTTTTATCTCCTGCTCGTGTTTTTGTTATGCACGGTTGCATTGTATTTCATAGACTTTTTGACTTTCTTTAATAACTGTAAGTAGCTTCAAGACCCACGAGGCTGTAACGCTCTTACGCCATAAAATCAGAATGCTGAAATTTGTAGTATCTGTTCCGCGGCTGAGATGCCCCGTGGGGCCTTTCGGGCAGTCTAATAACTCGTCGATGTCTCCCGCGGCAGTAATCTAATAACTCGTCCATGTCTCCCGTGATCATGTCTGCAAAGCTGTCACCTCCAATGATCGCAGCCAACTGCAAAGCTTTCTGTACTGCGGAGTGTTGGATTTCGGCATGTGTAAATCCCTTGTCGTAAATATCCTCGGGCAACAAATTCTTCCAGCTCGCGTTAATGGTCGCAGGCTTCATTTCTTGCAGTACTTTCTGGATATTTTGGAGGCACGTAGCAAATGTACACTGTCACCAGTATGCCTTCAAGTTAAATTTTTCGTCTTCGTCTTCTTGGGTGGCATCCACAGAAGCAACCAGTTTCGCCAGAACATTCCTCGTTGAACGCCTTGATAACTCCCTAGTTCATTGGCTGAATAAGTGACGTAGTGTTGGGCAGCAGGAACGCAATCTGAATTTTCGTTATCCACGCCTTTGGATTGTGCATCCAATGTACGGGTAGCAGATTCTTGTTTTTGTTTTTTAAAGCCCTTAGGTTTTTAGACTTGTAAATAAGTCCTGGCTTTAACAAAAATCCCGCAGCATTGTCACACATCACGAGGGTCACACGATCCCTTGTATGCTTTAAAGCCAGAGGCTTTTGCTTCCTCTTTGCACAGGAAAGTTTGCGACGGCATTCTTTTCCAAAACAACCCCGTTTCGTCCATATTAAATACTTGTTCGGGCTTATATCCATCTTCGGAGATAATCTTGAAAGTTTCATTCACGTATGTTTCAGCAGCGCTCGTGTTAGCAGAAGCAGCCTTGCCATGCAGGGAAACGCTCTTTAGGCCGAAGCGTTTCTGAAACTTAGCAAACCACCCTTTGCTAGCAGAAAAAGGACGTTTTTTAGGTTGTGAATCACTGGACGTCCCTGGTTGCGGATCTTCTACGTCGTCTTCGTCTTCTTCCTCTTCTTCGTGGTTGCCACTGTCGTCCTCAGGTTCCTTAGCGACGAAAGTCTCGTACAGGTTCCTAGCCTTTGTTTGGATGATGTTCGTATCCAAGGCTATGTTCTTTCGGCAGTCGGCTATCCATACGGCCAAAGCAGCTTCCATACGGATGATAGTCTTATTACGAGCCGTAACCACTCTCTTCGCCGACTTATTAAAGGAGATGGCAGCCGTCTTCCTAATGTTAGCCTCGTCCTTCTTGATGTAGCGAACGGTGGATTCGTTCACGCTAAAACGGCGGGCTACAGCAGCGAAAGTTCTCCCCTCGTTCAACATATCCAGAAGTTTCACCTTCTCCGCGATTGTCATCATTCTTCATTTGCATTTAGGTTCAGTACCAGCCTTGGAAGAAGCAGCACGCTTGGGAGCCATTGCAGGGGATGAAAACGAAAAGTTCAACGTAAAGGAACAAAAAACAAATCACACACAGCGCAGCGTAAAGTAGTACAGTAAATCGCTCAGCGAGAAAGCTTGAACAACAAAAGGACAACAAAAGTATGTAAGTCTATACTTCCGCACAAAACAGTTGTTAGTGTATCCATAGAAACAATAAACCATGTCTGGTTGTTACGTAAATATTCAGAACAATCACAACTCCCTGTGTTGAACGTATTTGATCACAACACACCAATTACCACAAAGAAGCTATTTACAAATTTTGCTCATGATTAAATTTGTCAAAAAATCTCATCTGTCATCATAATGATCAGAATTATAAGAAATCCAAAATTCAAATGTCTTCATTTGAAATAGTATGAAAAGTGGTTGGTGCTGCTTGATTAAAATATTTAAATTGCACGTTTTTCTGAAACAAACTATTTTAATTTGGACTTCATTTTAGATTGTTACATAAGTAAACGCAACTTTTGAAGTCATCTTTAAAAAGTAGTTCACGTTTTTATTTCTTTTTATCTACAACTGTAAAACATCCATCTATGGAAGCTATTCCATTTCCAATATTTTCTTTGTAATTAAAATAAACTCAATAAACCTAATAGTTTAAAAGAAGTTCCTTGTGAACGAAGATTATCGGCCCTTAAGGAACTCACTACGAAGAAACAAAGGCGTATTTTTTAAGTCACCAACTGTAACCTGTTTAATTTTTTTCTTTTTTCAAGCTTCTTAAGTTGTAAAACTTGTTGATTATTTTCATTAAAATTTAATAAGCCAAGGGAGTTCCTCAAGGGCTATTAATCTTTATTATTACACTGAGATTCCATCAAGAGCAAAGATTTAGCAATGAACCTCACCAAACTCCGGATTACGTTTGGAAAATGACACATGTATTTAAAACTGCACAACAACATTGTTATATTTTGATATTAAAAGCATGATGAAAAAGAAGAAATAAAAGATAAGACAGTATAGCATTCAAAAAGAAAAAAGAAGCGTAATAATAGTAATAATGATATAATAATGATTCTGTGTCCGAATAGATGAGGTAAAGAAAGGGAAATAGGAAAATTCAGAAAAGATACCTGTGAAAATAGCCGTGAGAAATAGATGCCAGGACATCTTTCGATCAATTGAGTTCCTTTCACTGTTTGTTATTTTACACCTTGGAGACAATTTTGATGCAATCAATATTTCTCTTAGTTATTTATCTTCCAGTTTAATAACTGGAGTTTTCAATATCCGACTAAAAAGTCGGACTGTAGGTGTAAAAGTTCAATTCGTTGATTTTTTTTCCTTATTTTTGAAAGATGTACTAAAAATATAACACTAAAAAAGAGTACCGTTGAAATTATCAGTAGATGAAGAATATATTTAACGTTTTTTAGATCTATTTTTTAGTAGTAAATTACTGTATTCACTTTTTTTCGCTGCCCTTCAATCTTCGAACCAAGTGAAATAATAAATACCCTTTCTGCTTAAAATGAAACATTGAAAACAATTTTTATGAATCCAGTCACTAATCAGATGATTGGTCAGCTGACCAATGTCACTAGGTGGAGCAAAACGGGAGTGTCGTGAATAATAGAAAACAACAACCATCTATTTTTATCATATTCTTTGTTATCTTTACCGCACAGGTAAGGCTCATTGCAGCACTAGAAAGACGTCATGCATGGTTGGCTTCAGGAAGATCGACTAAATTACGTCATAGGCCGTACTAAAAAATACGCTCAACTAATTCGTTCTATTCAACTTGTTTACTTCATAATAAAAAAAAAATAAATGAAAAATATAAATAAATCTAACAAATCTGTGGAGGAATGGGTGTGGTTGTGGTAAGCATTATTTTCTTTATCGGAAATTTTGGAATAAAACGAAGTGAAATAATGTATTTATTTATTTATTTTAGAGTGATGAGTACTTAGTAGCAATAATTTCATTAATAAGGTTGATATTGGTAGCAGTCTGGAAAAATGTCCGTTAGTGGCCGTTTTGAAGACAGACCAAGTTAGGGGTAGTCAATCTATTGTGTTTTTCTCGGGTTTAAGCAGGGCAGACATATAACTAGCAGACGACCTATTAACTGCTTTTTTCGCTGTGTGTGTATTTTGTTATTGTTGGCATGTGAGAAATTTCTTAAGATCTTTTAAAAATTAAGATTGAGTTCTTTTAAAAATAAAAATAAAATAAGAAAAGAAGGAATTTTAGCAACACTAGAAATTACTACTATGTGGGCTAACTGGTCATCCAGTCGCCAAACAATAGATGTTATTCTGTGAATAGCCTTTTAAAGTCAACCCCGCAGTGAGAAAGGTCAACACGACCTGTAGAGTCACCATTTTATATTTTTAACCTCGCGCATGCGTGTTGTTTGTTTGTTTTTTATTTTGTTGACTGCAGAAAGGTCAGAATAAAAAATTTAGTACGGTCAGTTAGACACACACACACACACACTTATTTAAAATCATAAAATTTCGCACAAAACCTTTCTATTTCCTGAAATTTCTTTTTGTTAAAAGTAGGAGTCTTTGGAGATTGTAAATCACTTACTTTTTTTTTTCAATTTTGAGCTATCTAACTGAAAATCTGCTCTGAATTGAAAAAAATGATGAATCCAATAAAACTATGATATTACTTAATTAGAAAAGCTTTTAATTGTTTTTGTAAATAAGTAATATTAAGGACATTATTGTCTGAAGAAATAAATTTTTTCTGATGAATCAAGTAATATTAATTTACAAGAATCTTTTCATTTCTTTTAAATTTTAATTATAATAATTTACAATAGTTTAAAATCGTATAAAACCCTGTATTATTAGGCTATTTCCTGGATGTGATATAGTAATTAAGTGGAAACAAAATTTACAAATCCAAAATTGAAAAGATTAATCAACTTATTTGAGCTATTTTATTTTTAAAATAATTTTTTATTTTATATTTTTTTTTACTTACTACGTTCATTATTTTCATGTACGGTAGAGTGAAATTGCCATTAGTATGATCTAAAAGTTTTGTCCCTTTATTATGTCGCTTCAGTTACGTTTCAACAGGTTTTCAAAATTTCTATCCAACTTTAAAAGTTTAAAGCTTAAACTAAGTTTTACTTTTTTCAATTATTATTTCGTTAAATATTTGTATTTTATGTATTTACGTTAGTGTGGGACATACTTCAATTGAGTAATCATGGTATTTCATTTGTTAATAAATTATAAAATTAATTGAAGAAAATTTTATAGTATTTAAATTTTTTTATTTTGGCATCTTTGAAAGGTAAATAAAAGTCAATAAAATATTAAATAATTGCGGAAAATATGTTCATTTGTAAAAATTACTAGGTAGTTAAAAACCAAAAATATGCGTTCACTTAGAATTTTGACTTTTGGGGAAAGTAGCTGTCATCTCCTCGTCTATCAGCAATCCCTCAAATGTTGGATCAAATGAACAAGACCAATCGTTAATAATTGGTTGTATATTTTTTTTATGTCATAAGTAAGTAATATTTATTTCAAATCAGATTAATTTAACTTTAAATTTTCTAATTTTACTAAAATAACGTGTCAGAAATATATATTTATTTTTTAAATGAATTTTAAAATAGAAAATCTTGTTTTGTTTACAAATTTCTTAAAATTAAGAAAATGGCCGCTTTTAAGAAAATTTTAAGAAATCAAAATTAAATTTGACATTCCAATCTATATCATTTCTAGCTGAAATATCCCAGAATATTTTACTTAATGGAAATAATAAAATATTAATTATTAAATTTTCAATTAAAGCTAAATTGAAATATTCAAGAAAGATTTTTCATTTTTAAAATTTAATTTTAAACCTTAGTGTAAAGCAGAAATAACTTCAAGACTCGTGTGTATTAATATACGTGTTTTATTGCTGCCATCTTATCAGGAACTGCCCCACAATTAAAGCCCCTTAAGGCATTACAGATATTGGGCCGCTTATGTATATAAGTCAACCAACATCCCCTAGGGCACGTTTCATGTTACTTTCAACTGCTAAATTGCAGTTTTCAGTTGGAGAATTGACCGGCAAGTTCCTCTTCCGAGGTCCACAGAAGCTTAATTTCTGCAGGTATACCATTGTTTTATGCGCTGGATGCGAAGGAGTATTATGATGGTTCTCCTGAAGGTGATTCTTTGCTTTTTACCCATGATTCCAGGTGCTCTTTGAGGAAGGCTATATAAGCATCTGCGGTTATTTTCATACCAACCATACCTCCAATAAGACCAACCCAAATCATAATATCCCTTCCTCCTTGTTGACGTGTCAAGCGTTGTTGATGATCTCATCCATTTATGACCCAAATTTTGCTCCGTCTATCAGAGCCATCAAGTGTTGCACGACTTTCATCTGCGAACAGAACTTTCGAGAATTCGGCCTTCATGTTCTCCTTTGCCCATTTCAAACTCATTTGTATGTGTACTTTTGTCAATCGAGACTTTGTCACTGGTCTCACTGATGTCCCGACCTTTTTCAGAAGACGATAGCGAATACTTCTGGACATTGCGGCTTCTACATTGCTTCTGAAACGTCCTCCACTGGACAGGCCTAGGTTCACAGATTGACAACTTCACGTTTCATTCGTGACAAAGAACGTCAGGAAACAACCTCGAGTGACCCTTATCGGCTCTCTTACGTAACTTCGTATGAGCTGCAACAAATCATTTCACATTTTGGTGATATCTTCCAATTATTTTGGACATTTCTAATGTAGATTTGCCTTTGAAAAGTTCAGATGTTATAATATATTTTTCAGAAGGGGTCAAGTAACCCATAATTGCACGATTATAATGATGACACTCGTTTATAGTCTGGAACACTTATATATCGTGTTAATATTGCAAATGGCCGCTGTTTGTTTCTTGTTGCGCAGAACAATACATGCGCATATACCTATTCCCATTATACTGTGAAAATTTAATTATATTCCGACTGGTAGTTTTTGGAAAAAAATGTCACCTCGTTAATAATTTGAAACGCAGTATATATATATATATATATATATATATATATATATATATATATATATATATATATTGTGACGTAGCCCTCAATGTTAACTGTTAAATTTAATACGAGACGCTTTGTCTTTGTGTTTCTTCTTGTGTGTCCTCATCTTTGTCGCCATATTTGTCAAATATGGCGACAAAGATGAGGACAATAGTCCGACTAATGTAAATACTAAATATATATATATATATATATATATATATATATGTATATATATATATGTGTGTGTGTGTGTGTGTGTGTGTGTATGTGTTTGCATATTTTTACATATATGTATACATATCTATGTATCTATCTATGTATTTATATATCTGTATATATATATATAAAAACCCTTTTAAACAACATTTAAAATACTATCATCAGTCTTCCGCCAAAAATTCAAACACAGTCGCATTCCACATCACGTGACGTCCACGCCTCACGACAAACGCTGTAAACAAACAAACAAACAAACACAGTATCTCATTTGATTTCTGAGGAAGGACCGAGGTGGTCTGAAATATTAAATATATATAAAAACACAGAAATAAATACTTTCGTAAAAAAAACAATCAATTTTTTTTTCAGTTATTTTATCCGTATATTATAAATATGGATGGATGGATGTATATATGTACACATCCATGCGCTCGGACATACATACATACATACACAATTTTAATTCTATTTCAGTGTCGGGACCGTGGCCTTTTTTGGGGTGTGGCAATGTTCATTTCTACAAGGAGCAGGTGGGGGTGTTCTTGACGCTTCTCAGATCTATCGCCCGAGTCGTCAAACTTACACTTTCTCTCACACCCATGTAGACGCGCACAGAAATCCTATTGGTCTGGGTCTTTGGGTTCTATTCGTGGGTATGGTCATGATGATGGTTGTATTTTTAAACCTGATTGCTTGTGTCGGGCAGCAAACACATGAATATGTATCTGCGCCTAATCTCGAATTGTTGACGATTATGATTAGCTCAATAACATCCATGGCGCTATGGGGTTTTAGGTGTGATAAGAGTGATAAGAAATACACCCACGAAAAGTCCATCCCACTTTTTACTGAAACTGAACCGTTCGATGTCGTGACTGTATGTAGCAATAAGATTGCAATTGCGTCTGCATATATGTATGCATACTCGAATCTACATTCATTTTGTCACGAACTCAGTTAACAAAAATTCTATACCGCCAAGCCCGTGGCATAGATTCAAGTGATACAATTTTTTTTATAGGGATAAAATAGGCATTTTGTTTTATGCTCGGAGTAAGGACAACAAAAGTATTTAAGTCTATACTTCCGCACAAAACAGTTGTTAGTGTATCCATAGAAACAATAAACCATGTCTGGTTGTTACGTAAATATTCAGAACAATCACAACTCCCTGTGTTGAACGTATTTGATCACAACGCACCAATTGAAATCCTTAATCAATAAAGATTCATTTACAGTAAATACAAGGCTACTACCAAAAGTGACGAGCCACTACATCCAAAAGTTCTCCCAACATTTTTCACCTTTTCTCCCTATTTGAATTTTCTTTTAATTAATGAAGTTTTAATTACCCCAAAGAAGCTATTTACAAATTTTGCTCATGATTAAATTTGTCAAAAAATCTCATCTGTCATCATAAGAAATCCAAAATTCAAATGTCTTCATTTGAAATAGTATGAAAAGTGGTTGGTGCTGCTTGATTAAAATATTTAAATTGCACGTTTTTCTGAAACAAATTATTTTAATTTGGACTTCATTTTAGATTGTTACATAAGTAAACGCTACTTTTGAAGTCATCTTTAAAAAGTAGTTCACGTTTTTATTTCTTTTTATCTACAACTGTAAAACATCCATCTATGGAAGCTATTCCATTTCCAATATTTTCTTTGTAATTAAAATAAACTCAATAAACCTAATAGTTTAAAAGAAGTTCCTTGTGAACGAAGATTATCGGCCCTTAAGGAACTCACTACGAAGAAACAAAGGCGTATTTTTTAAGTCACCAACTGTAACCTGTTTAATTTTTTTCTTTTTTCAAGCTTCTTAAGTTGTAAAACTTGTTGATTATTTTCATTAAAATTTAATAAGCCAAGGGAGTTCCTCAAGGGCTATTAATCTTTATTATTACACTGAGATTCCATCAAGAGCAAAGATTTAGCAATGAACCTCACCAAACTCCGGATTACGTTTGGAAAATGACACATGTATTTAAAACTGCACAACAACATTGTTATATTTTGATATTAAAAGCATGATGAAAAAGAAGAAATAAAAGATAAGACAGTATAGCATTCAAAAAGAAAAAAGAAGCGTAATAATAGTAATAATGATATAATAATGATTCTGTGTCCGAATAGATGAGGTAAAGAAAGGGAAATAGGAAAATTCAGAAAAGATACCTGTGAAAATAGCCGTGAGAAATAGATGCCAGGACATCTTTCGATCAATTGAGTTCCTTTCACTGTTTGTTATTTTACACCTTGGAGACAATTTTGATGCAATCAATATTTCTCTTAGTTATTTATCTTCCAGTTTAATAACTGGAGTTTTCAATATCCGACTAAAAAGTCGGACTGTAGGTGTAAAAGTTCAATTCGTTGATTTTTTTTCCTTATTGTTGAAAGATGTACTAAAAATATAACACTAAAAAAGAGTATCGTTGAAATTATCAGTAGATGAAGAATATATTTAACGTTTTTTAGATCTATTTTTTAGTAGTAAATTACTGTATTCACTTTTTTTCGCTGCCCTTCAATCTTCGAACCAAGTGAAATAATAAATACCCTTTCTGCTTAAAATAAAACATTGAAAACAATTTTTATGAATCCAGTCACTAATCAGATGATTGGTCAGCTGACCAATGTCACTAGGTGGAGCAAAACGGGAGTGTCGTGAATAATAGAAAACAACAACCATCTATTTTTATCATATTCTTTGTTATCTTTACCGCACAGGTAAGGCTCATTGCAGCACTAGAAAGACGTCATGCATGGTTGGCTTCAGAAAGATCGACTAAATTACGTCATATGCCGTACTAAAAAATACGCTCAACTAATTCGTTCTATTCAACTCGTTTACTTCATAATAAAAAAATAAATAAATGAAAAATATAAATAAATCTAACAAATCTGTGGAGGAATGGGTGTGGTTGCGGAAATTTTGGAATAAAACGAAGTGAAATAATGTATTTATTTATTTATTTTAGAGTGATGAGTACTTAGTAGCAATAATTTCATTAATAAGGTTGATATTGGTAGCAGTCTGGAAAAATGTCCGTTAGTGGCCGTTTTGAAGACAGACCAAGTTAGGGGTAGTCAATCTATTGTGTTTTTCTCGGGTTTAAGCAGGGCAGACATATAACTAGCAGACGACCTATTAACTGCTTTTTTCGCTGTGTGTGTATTTTGTTATTGTTGGCATGTGAGAAATTTCTTAAGATCTTTTAAAAATTAAGATTGAGTTCTTTTAAAAATAAAAATAAAATAAGAAGGAATTTTAGCAACACTAGAAATTACTACTATGTGGGCTAACTGGTCATCCAGTCGCCAAACAATAGATGTTATTCTGTGAATAGCCTTTTAAAGTCAACCCCGCAGTGAGAAAGGTCAACACGACCTGTAGAGTCACCTTTTTATATTTTTAACCTCGCGCATGCGTGTTGTTTGTTTGTTTTTTTATTTTGTTGACTGCAGAAAGGTCAGAATAAAAAAATTAGTACGGTCAGTTAGACACCGTCTGTGAGAAAAAGAGCATCATAACTCAATTCACTCCGCCAGAAAATTGCAAACGGCATCCTATACTGCTTGGCATTCATCCTGGAAGCTCCAATATGACATTTCAAAGTAGGTACCTCCACTTATTTGGCGGGAAAACAGATAGCGTAATGAAACTTAACGAAAATAAAGTTTTATCGTCAAAATGCTTATGTTATTATTAAGATGAAAGACCAAAGTATTTTTTAATTATTTTTTGAAATTTTTTAATCCTTTCTAACAAGTTCGAAATTTTGGTTAAAGTCTTCTTTTGTTTACGTCATCGCGGGGGCATGAAAATAACATTGGGTATTTTGCGCTTTTTTCCGTTGAAAACACATTGATTTGGAAATTCTTGTAAAAATCAAGTAATTGTCCGATTTTAATGAAATTTTCAGGACTTATTCACAAATGAATGAAATTATTTTTTAAATGTTTTTGGTAAAAAATATTTTCTTTTTAATATGTTACACCCCACTTATTTAAAATCATAAAATTTCGCACAAAACCTTTCTATTTCCTGAAATTTTTTTTTGTTAAAAGTAGGAGTCTTTGGAGATTCAAAATTACCTACTTTTTTTTTTTCAACTTTGAGCTAACTGAAAATCTGCTCTGAATTGAATAAATAATGAATCCAATAAAACTATGATATTACTTAATTAGAAAAGCTTTTAATTGCTTTTGTAAATAAGTAATATTAAGGACAATATTGTCTGAAGAAATAATTTTTTTCTGATGAATAAATAAATTTAACAAGAACTTTTTCTTTTCTTTTAAATTTTAATTATAATAATTTATAACAGTTTAAAATCGTATAAAACTCTGTATTATTAGGCTATTTCCTGGATGTGAACGTTTCAACAGTTACGTTTCAACAGGTTTTCAAGTTTAAAGCTTAAACTAAGTTTTACTTTTTTCAATTACTATTTCAAATTTGAGCTATCTAACTGAAAATCTGCTCTGAATTGAATAAATGATGAATCCAATAAAACTATGATATTACTTAATTAGAAAAGCTTTTAATTGTTTTTGTAAATAAGTAATATTAAGGACATTATTGTCTGAAGAAATAAATTTTTTCTGATGAATCAAGTAATATGAATTTACAAGAATCTTTTCATTTCTTTTAAATTTTAATTATAATAATTTACAATAGTTTAAAATCGTATAAAACTCTGTATTATTAGGCTATTTCCTGGATGTGATATAGTAATTAAGTGGAAACAAAATTTACAAATCCAAAATTGAAAAAATTAATCAACTTATTTGAGCTATTTTATTTTTAAAATAATTTTTTATTTTATATTTTTTTTTTACTTACTACGTTCATTATTTTCATGTACGGTAGACTGAAATTGCCATTATTATGATCTAAAAGTTTTGTCCCTTTATTATGTCGCTTCAGTTACGTTTCAACAGGTTTTCAAAATTTCTATCCAACTTTAAAAGTTTAAAGCTTAAACTATGTTTTACTTTTTTCAATTACTATTTCGTTAAATATTTTTATCTTATGTATTTACGTTAGTGTGGGACATACTTCAATTGAGTAATCATGGTATTTCATTTGTTAATAAATTATAAAATTAATTGAAGAAAATCTTATAGTATTTTAAATTTTTTTATTTTTGCATCTTCGAAAGGTAAATAAAAGTCAATAAAATATTAAATAATTGCGGAAAATATGTTCATTTGTAAAAATTACTAGGTAGTTAAAAACCAAAAATATGCGTTCACTTAGAATTTTGACTATTGGGGTCATCCATAGTAGCTGTCATCGCCTCGTCTATCAGCAATCTCTCAAACATTGGATCAAATGAACAAGACCAATCGTTAATAATTGTTTGTATATTTTTTTTATGTTATAAGTAAGTAATATTTATTTCAAATCAGATTAATTTGACTTTAAATTTTCTAATTTTACTAAAATAACGTGTCAGAAATATATATTTATTTTTTAAATGAATTTTAAAATAGAAAATCTTGTTTTGTTTACAAATGTCTTAAAATTAAGAAAATGGCCGCTTTTAAGAAAATTTTAAGGAATCAAAATTAAATTTGACATTCCAATCTATATCATTTCTAGCTGAAATACCCCAGAATATTTTACTTAATGGAAATAATAAATTTAATTATTAAATTTTCAATTAAAGCTAAATTGAAATATTCAAGAAAGATTTTTCATTTTTAAAATTTAATTTTAAACTTTAGTGTAAAGCAGAAATAACTCCAAGACTCGTGTGTATTAATATACGTGTTTTATTGCTGCCATCTTATCAGGAACTGCCCCACAATTAAAGCCCCTTAAGGCATTACAGATATTGGACCGCTTATGTATATAAGTCAACCAACATCCCCCATACATACAAAAGTCTGAAGTGTTTATTTTATGTGAGTTGCCATTCACCATATCGGTTGGGTGTCCTGCCTGCAGTGACTCTCTTCAGACGTGGTTGTCTTTCAGTTTTGTCTGGTTGCTGCTGTTTGGTGTTTTCCTTACTGCCACTGTTGGTGATATCTTTTTTGCGGTTTTTTTCCATCATGTTGCTATGTTTTGGTCTAGTTGTGGGTCTTAGGTGTCTCCTATTTCTCACTAGTCTTTTCCCATTTTCCAGTTCGATCATGTATCGTCAGTATTTAAACTTTTCTGTGACAACTGCCTTTTTCCAATATTGGTTCTTGCCATATGGCTGCACAGTCACCTGGTCGCCCTCTCTTAATTCTATCAGGTCATAGTATTTTTTTTTATGTTGTTTTGCCTTTCGTATTTTAGTTTATGTTTCTTCAGCATTAAATGGGGATAGAAATTTCTTCATCGTAGGCAGTACATTTCTCAATTGTCTTCCAAACAATCTCTGAGCTGGGGACATTCCTGTGGATTTTGATGGTGTGTTGGTGAATTCTAGTATGGCCGGACAAGAATCGCTGTTTTCATTATTACATTCTTTTATGATGCATTTTATTTGTTTTACAGCTGATTCTGCCATTCCATTGGAGTTTGGCATCTCTGGTGAGCAGGGATTCCATCTAAATCCGTATTTATGGGCCAGTTCTCTCATCATTTTGTTATCAAATTCAGGGCCCCCATCACTTACAACTTCTGGAATGCCATATCTCATGAAGTGTTTCTTTATCAGCTTGATTGTGCAACCTGATGATGTTCTTTGGAGTCGATCAACCAAGGTATAATTGGAGAAATAATCCACACAGACTAGGTATTTCCTTCCATCCAGTGTCATGGTATCGAGGCCAATACGTTGGAATCGGTATTCCGGCACTGGTCTTGTGATTAGTGTCTCTTTGCTATTTCTTGCAGAATATCTGCTACACTGTTCACAGTTGATGTAACATTCCTGTAGTTCGTGCCTCATTCCAGGCCAGAAGATTGTGTCTAGGGCACGTCTCGTGTTACTTTCAACTGCTAAATGGCTTGTATGTGCCTTCTTCTTCATGTCATTTCTCATTGAGGCAGGTACAAAGACCCTGTCTTTGTAAAATATTAGATCATCCTTTGTTGACAGGTAGTCTCTGAATTTATACAGGTGCTTTAACTGAGGTTCAAGGGCTTTATATCGCATTGGGAAACCTTGTTTAATTAGTTTTATGAGCTTCTGTAGATCCCTATCTTCTTTGGTGGCACTGACTAGTCTGTCTCTGGTCTGTTCACTTAAAGCAAGAAATTCTAATAGATTCACTTCACTGAAATTAAACTGGAACTTGTCATCCTCTACTGGGGCTCGTGAAAGAGCATCGGCAATAGTTATGTCACTGCCCTTTTTGTATGTTATTTTGTAATCCAAATTTTGTATTGAAAGCATCATTCTTAACAGTCTTTTTGGTACTTCGCTTAGAGGCTTGTTGCTGATTGCTTCTAATGGTTTGTGATCTGACTCTATTGTTGCATGTCTTCCATAACAATAGTCACTAAACTTGTGTAGTCCAAACACAACGGCCCTCATCTCTTTTTCAATTGGTGCGTAGTTTTTCTCATAGTCGTTCCACACCATTGGCGCGTATGACACTGGTTTCCCATTCTGTAGGACAGCTCCCACACCTACATCAGACATGTCAGTCTGTATCGTGACTGGCTTTTCTAAGTCGTAGTAAGCCAAGATAGGTGTGTTTGCTATAGCTTCCTTTATGTCTTCGAATGCTCTTTGTTGAACCTCCGCCCACTGGAAAATCTTGTCCTTCCGTGTTAGCCTGTTTAAAGGTTCACATTTTGTCGTCAGTGAGTAATCAGTGCCTTGTTTAATGGTTTGGGGTCTAAACATATCCGAAGTTTTCCGCTGTGTTTTCTCTCAATCACATAGCTGTTGAGCCATGAGCTAGGTCCTTCCAGTTTCTCAATTTTATTCTCCCTCATCATTTTTTCTAGTTCCTGTTTAAATTGTTTTCCCCGTGCAAATGGGACACCTCTTATGGGTTGTTGTATGGGAACTGTGCCTGGCTCTATTTGGAGTGTTAATTCACCTTCAAATTCACCAACTCTCTCTTCAAAAACGTCTGGGTATTCTAGTAAAATCGCTTTGATGGAATCATCAACATCTAAATTTCTTATGTCTTTCCGGGCTTGTTCTTTGAGGACATTGCATTCTACAGCTGAAACTGTCGAGTCAAACTGACTTAGGTTGAACCGTATTAAATTTAGCTTTTAGCAAAGACTACAGCTTAAAATTGGTTGTACCTTCTCATTCACAACCATGACTGAGGCTGTCACTTTTCTTCTGTTGACAGGGTTGATAAGTTATACCCTCATTGTTCCTTCGGTTCTAACCCTTTTCCATCCGTATACTGAAATATCAAGTTTCTTACCTTTTTTTAGTAAGTGCTCCATTTTGTTGTCCTTAACGAATGTTGCAGGAATTACATTTACAGTTGCTCCGGAATCTATCATGAATTTAATGAGCTTCCCGTTTAATTTTAAATTCGCATGAACCTTATGAATTGTCTCCCCTTCAACGTGAAAACATTCATTAACTCTTTGCTCACTGCAAATTCTTGATGTGGCAAAATGGTTTTTTCTTTTGCATCTAAAACATTCCTGACCATAAGCTGAACAGTTTCTTATTCCTTTTACATGTCTTCTCTGACAATAAATGCAATCATATTGTTTTTTTCTCTTCCAGTCGCATTGATATCTTTCTCGTATGTGTCGTCCTCAACATTTAATTTGTCGTATTTTTCAATTTTTTGCGACTGGATTTTACTTTGTTCTGCAGCTCTGCATCGGTCAATACACTGTGTCAGGGTTAAATCTGATTCCTCAGGTGAATTTCTCGCGTTTTTTTATCGTATATTCCTTTTATTATTTGTAATTTTATCATATCGTTCTCAGTGACGTTATTCCATTCAAAATCTTCAGAACTCGATTTCAAATTTAACAAATAGTCCTCAAAGCTTTCATTTTCACTTTGTTCTTTCCGTAGGAATTCCACTCTGTCTACAGTCAATGTTTTCATGAGTTTGCAGTAGTCCCTAAATGCTTCGATAACCATTTTGAGTTTTTTTCGTCGTCATTTTCAATCGTTTCTCCTTTCGCATTCTTAATTGTTAGGGTTTTGTATATTTGTTGGCCCTTTTTTCCTAAAAGGTAAATAAATAAACTCCTTTTCTTCTTTTCAACATTTGCAGCTTTAGCGGTACTATCTCTACCCTCCCCTTCAAATTTCTGAAATTAAAAAAAAAAGTTCACTTCTTCAAGCCACTCGTTAAAGGCTTTGTGCAAATTTCTTACTGTCCAGTCAAAACTTTGGGGTGGGTTGATTGACATCATTTTTTGTTGTTTTAAACAAAGTAGTACTCACTCAGTTTATCGTCCAGTTCGTCCCTCTGACACCATGTTAAGCAGAAATAACTCCAAGACTCCTGTGTATTAATATACGTTATTATTGCTGCCATCTTATCAGGAACTGCCCCACAATTAAAGCCCCTTAAGGCATTACAGATATTGGGCCGCTTATGTATATAAGTCAACCAACACTTAGGTGTCGAAAATTTATGCCAAAGCAGTGGAGGTACCTATTTCAGAGTGTTTGGGTGCCAATCTGAGAACAGTGCAGAGGATTTGGAAAGAGTTGGATTAGTGTAATGGTGATTACAAAGGTACTGCAGCTCGAAAAACTCACTCTGACCGTTCTGATAAGAAAAGAATTCTCGAATTTGTTGGTGGGGGCTTCAGACCCAACACGAAGGCCTACATCAAGTGTCTTCTGGAGGTAGTGCTACTCTGTGTAAAGAGGGTGGCTGCTGGAAAAACCTATGTCTGGCAACAGGACTCTGCACAATGCCACACAAGTAGGAGAACCCAATCATGACTGTCACACAATTTCTGCGGCCACATTATCTCTTACATCTGACCACCTAACTCCCCAGATTGCACTCTTAGTATTTCAAGATATTTTTGTGTAATTTTGGTAAATATATCTGTTGAAATGCAATGTCAGTGTTATTTTTCATTCTTGTGTAATTTAGACGACAATTTATCCATCGCACCCACTGTGTGTGTGCATACATACATATATATATATATATATATATATATATATATATATATATATATATATATATATATATATATATACCCAAGTATAGGATTGGTGTATCCGGAATAAATTCCAATAACCCAAAAATACTATTCTTAAAAGAGTGCTCAATACAGAGTAGAGCAAATATAATTATTTATTCCAAAATTATCACATAAATATGTTATAAAATCACTACAAAATAGCCATTTTGTTTCAACACTTCTGGTGTCTTATCAAGTGATGGTGTTGACTACATTCAACACCATCACTTGATAAGACATCAGAAGTGTTGAAACAAAATGGCTATTTTTGTAGTGATTTTATAACATATTTATGTGATAATTTTTGAATAAATAATTACACACACACACACACACACACACACACATATATATATATATATATATATATATATATGATCACAAGGGAAATTATAAAAAGGGCAGCCCTATAGAGGATTAACAGCAAATTGCTCAGAGGAAAAATGAGGAATAAACAAGAAAACTGAAATAATGACTAAATATAGTTACTTTGTCATCTAAGTACTAATTTAAATAAATAAATAAATAAAGTATAATATAAACACAAAATAAATATAGAAAATTAAATAAAGAAAAATATAAATAAAGAAAAATGAAATAAACAAGATCAAACAAAAAAACAAACATAAAATAAATAAAATAACCATCCATAATTAATACTGTGACGTTGCACTGAGTTTACTAAGCGGGGAGGGCTTCTTGCAAATCAGTGAAGTGGCAGGGAGGACCACTACGTTGGTTCATATACCACCAAACTCTTCTCTGTCTCCCGTTTTTTGTCTGTCCGGATGTGAATTTATAGGTTGGTAATTATCCAAAGCTGGATGACGGGATTTTCTCGATCCTGGTTGGCTCGGGGGTGGGGGACAAGGCAACAACACTAATGGACATCAAATAATCAAAGCAAAACAATGCATGTACATATTCATACATATATTTACACAATGACAAACATTTATCAACACAACATACAACATGAATAAAAGAGCAACACATTCGTAACTATAATAAAAAAAATGTCTTTCTCTTTCTGTCATAAAGTTTATATCTATAGAGCCTGTCCAAGGCTAACGTCCTCACACAGTTCCTCTTTTCTTTTATCTTTTATATATATATATATATATATATATATATAGGATTCTTTCTTCTTTTTTTTTCTTCTTTAACACATGTGCATTTACAGATCTTTTCTTTTTCTTTTTTTTTTCTTGGAAAATAAATTGAGTCACTAGGGTTTCGTTTGTTCTATTTTTCTTTCTCTTTTTCTTTTCTAAGGCCCGTTAACCTTTGCATAGGTTATAATTTCGGAAATGGCAGTACTTATCTTATTCCCTTTTCTGAAGGGGATTTGTCTTCTTTTCGGTGAGTCTTCTTACGGGGCCCTGGGTGTGCCTCGGAGTTATGATAACTTCGACCCTGCCTCGGCGAACATCGGCTCATAACTAATTTTTAACTTCCACGATTTGGCCCACGTGGGTCGCTTTTTGGCGCCAACATTGTTCATCTTCTCGGCTGACCATCATACACCCTAACCCAACTGGCTGCCCACTATTCGCGAAGAGCGAGTAGGGATTTGTTTCTCTCTCCTCGTTCACCCAGGGTTTGTATGGAGAGGACATGATAACTTTTACCACTTCCGTTCCCCTCCCTCAACGGCTGCCGCACGACTGACCTCTGCTGTCCGTGGCCGATGGGTTGCAAAGAGACGGTGGGGGGGGGTCTCCCCCTCTTGCCTTCTACGACACCTCGTCACAATATCCTAAAATATGGAAAAAAATTCACTTTACCATTTAAGCACTAGTTATATATATTAATAACAAAGCCACAAGTTTGCATGTGTTTGTTTGCGCGCATTTGTATGCATATATGTATATGTATGTGTATGTGTGTATATCTCTATATGTACATGCATATATATATGCATGAATGTAATATATGTATGAATATATGCACTTGCATACAAATTCAAACAATAATAAATAAAAATGTAATTATACACTTAACCTCCTACAATTAATACCCTAATAGTATTTAAGATATCACCAAATCAGGTAAGAAAATGAAATAATGGGCAAGTAAAGACATAAATAATTAATTTTCATGCTTAGATAATAATGTAAATATTTATATATGTCTTCAATTGGCCATTATTTCGTTTGCTTATCTGATAAAAAATGAAATACGATTTTCCTAACCCAAGAAAAGACTAGAACGCTCAAAAATTAACAGCCTGTCTCGAGAAAACGGAAGTCAGATGACAACAACTGAAAATAAAAAGAGAAAAAAGAAAAATAGAGAAAAGGGCAAGGAGTGAGTGTAATGTGAAAAAAAAACAACGAAAAGGAGAAATAATCACGGCATTCTACACGTATGCACATATCTGCAGACGGGCGCATGCACGCAAACGTATACATGCACACGTACACTATGAACAAAAAACTTGCACTAATGAAAAGTGCATATAAAAAAAAGAAAAATCATGAAGTATAAGCAGTCAATTGCTGATACACTCTGACGAATGGATGGAGTAATTCCTGGAGGGTGTGTCTACAAAACACTGGAGTTATTTCACTTTTTTTTCCTTTTTTTTAGCACCTAGAAAGGCTGTCAGCTACTACATGTTCCGTCCCTTTAATGTGGGTTACTTCTAAATTGTATTCCTGCAAGCTCAAGAACCAGGCCTGCAACTTTCTATTCTTGTTCTTCATTCTCTCTAAGAAGGTTAGGGGGTTATGATCTGTATAGATCTTGGTAGGGTGGGCACTGGCTGTCACGTAGATTTCAAAGTGTTGGATGCTATTCATTAGGGCGAATAATTCCTTTTCGACCGTGGAATATACTTGTTGGTGCTTGTTCAACTTCTTGGAGTAGTAGCTCACTGGGCGTAGCTTTCCTTCATTATCTTCTTGCATCAATACTGCCCCGATTCCTTCATTACTAGCATCGACACCTAAGTGGAATGGTTTCTCGAATTCCGGAGCCATCAACACCGGCTCCGTGCTTAGTGCCTGCTTTATCTCGTTGAAAGCCCTCCGACACTCTTTCGACCATTTAAATCTCGTCCCCTTTTTCAGTAAGTCGGTTAGGGGCGCTGCCCTTCCAGAAAAACTTTTACAAAACCTTCTGTAATAGCCTGCCACCCCAAGAAATCTCCTCAGTTCTCTAACTGTTTTGGGGGTGGGATAGTCCTGTATGTCTTAGGTTTTCGCTTCACTTGGCGTAACTTTCCCGTAGCCAACAGTATGCCCAAGGTACTTGACTGTAGCCTCCCCGAATTCACTCTTCATCAGATTAATGGTTAAGTTTGCTGCGTCCAGCTTCTCAAATTCCTTCTTTAGGGTGTCCACATGGTCTTCCCATGTGTCGCTGTATACAACAATGTCGTCGATGTAGGCGTCTACTCCTTCTATGCCGGCGAGACATTTGGTTATTAGCCTCATAAATGTAGCCTGGGAATTCTTCATCCCGAAAGGCATTACCCGATATTGATAGGCTCCACCTGGGACTACAAAGGCAGAGATGGCCTTAGCTTCCTCGGTTAAGGGCACCGCCCAGTAACCCTTCAACAGGTCGCATTTCGTGATGTATTTAGCACGACCTATTCGGTCGATGCAGTCCTCCACGCGGGGAATTGGGAAACAATCCGCTTTTGTCACCGCGTTGACCTTTCTGTAGTCCGTGCAGAATCTCATAGTCCCATCTTCCTTTCCTACCAATACACAGGGTGAAGTCCAAGCGCTCTCACTTGGTTCTATGATCTTGTTTTCTAGCATGTACTCGATTTCCTCCTTCATCAGCTTCATCTTCCGCGGGTTTAGCCTATAAGGATGCTGTTTTATCGGCGTTCCTCGAGTTAGCTCGACGTCATGCTGCATCATCGTTGTTTTTCTAGGGACGTCTGAGAACAGTCCAGGGTATCCCTTCATCAGTTTTTCTAAATCATCTCGCTCAAAATCTGACAAGTGATTCAGTTTTTCTCCAAGGTCATTCAGAATCGCCGAGTTCTTTAACTTAAGGGGTGGATCCTTCCCGGTCTGCCCCTCCTCCTTCGTCTCGCCATCTTCAACTGACCGGTCTTTACTGGTTACCTCTAAGACGGGTTGGCTCTCTCGGCGAATATACTTCTTGAGCCTATTTATGTGACACACCTGCGTCTTCCTCCTCCCTTCGGGAGTGTTAATTCGGTAATTTCTCTATGCAATTGGGTACGGACCTTGGTACTTGCCGTCGAAGGGTGACCCTTTATTGGGTGACAATAACGACACTTCTTCACCTTTCCTAAATTCTCTCCTCCTTGCTCTTTTATCAAATTTCTCCATCATCTTCCTCTGCGCTTGTGACAGACTCCTCCGCGCTAATTCTTGCGTTCCGGCTAGGTTTCTTTTCAGCAGATCTACTTTGTCGATATGTGAGCGACTTCTTAAATTATATCGCTCCCTTGGCTCTGATGCCCCTTTATCTTCCCCGTTCTGGGTTCTTGGTCACCCCATTTGGCTTGCTCTTCTCTGCCCTTATCTCGTTCGCAACTAGTAGGGAGATGCCCTTCATTGGTAGTTTATCTACTACCCCCACCTGGATTGGTCCACTTCTCCATTTTGACTCCAGGGTTACCCTGCATAGTGGGACTTTCATCCTTCTCCCGCCAATGCCTTCGATTTTCACTGTCTCGTGTGCCGCTTTTAGGACCCCTTTCAGTACCTTTTCTCTCACCAGCAGTGATTGGGACGCTCCTGTGT
Organism: Acanthosepion esculentum; assembly: GCA_964036315.1. Classification (NCBI taxonomy): domain Eukaryota; kingdom Metazoa; phylum Mollusca; class Cephalopoda; order Sepiida; family Sepiidae; genus Acanthosepion; species Acanthosepion esculentum. The sequence continues at coordinate 27,635,158 of OZ038514.1, forward strand.
CCCTCATTATCTGTACTTCCACGGGTTCTTTATCGGGACCCTTTATGATCCCTTTCCTCGTCCATGGACGATATGACACATTCCCTCTGTCCGTCGTGACAGTTCCTTGGGTTTTTTCCGCCGGTGTGTGGTTTGCTTCTGGTCCTTTTCCCAGTTGGCACCTTATGGCTATGTCCCCCGCTTGCCCACACCTGTAGCAGACCACTGTTCTGCCATCTCTCTTAAAGGTGCTCCTATTTTCCTCTTTCGGCCTTGGGGTTGGGAGCATGTCTATATTATCTTTTATTCTGTTCCCCTGGCTCCCCAGGTAGAACCTTCCTTTTACTTTCCGATGTATGATTGTATATTCATTAGCCAGTGCAGCCAGCTCGTAACCCGTATCGGTTTTCTTCTCACTAAGATGCACTCTGATTTCTTCCGGCATTTAGGAATTCTTCGACTAATATTAGCTGTCGGAGTTTCTCAAAGTCACCTTCTATCTTTTTGGCGTCACACCACTTTTTTAGAGCGTTCTCCTTTTCACGCACAAATTCCACATATGGCTGGTTTTCCTTTTTCCTCTGCAGTCGGAATTTCTGCCTGTAGGCTTCTGGAACCAACTCAAAGCTCTTCAGGACTGCCGCCTTTAGTATTTCATAATCGGCACAGCCTTCTGGTGGCAGGGTCGCGTAAGTTTTCTGGGCCTTCCCCGTGAGTACCGTCTGGAGCAGCATGGACCAACATTCCTTTGGCCATCCGAGGTTCTGGGCTGTTCGCTCGAAGTGTGCGAAATATTCGCCGACATTGGCCTCGTCAAATTTCGGGACTAGCAGGACTTGCTTCGCTACATCGAAGGCTGCATGGCTTTCCCTACGTCCGTTTCTCACCAATTCGATCTCTCGCAGCCTCGTTTCCGGCTCAATTCGGGCTTTTTCCAACTCCATTTGGGCTTGGATTCTCGCCTTTTCAAGCTCTACTTGTTCGGGGGGTCATTTTTATAGTTTCGCTCGGTAGCTCCCCTAAGATCGCCTCTTCGAATATATTTTCGTCTACCATGTGCTCGGCTATTACTCTGATGAGTCTGTCTTTCCTCATCGCCTTTTGCACGTTCAATTCCAGTTCCTCGCCAATTTTTATCAAGTCACTTAGTCTAAGCCTTCCTAATTTTTCCATGGAGGCCTCTGCTAAAAATTCGTCGACTTCATCCATTTTTTTGGTTTGGGCCATAGCGTTAGATGAGGTTGCTTCAGAACACAGCTTCCGAATATGGGTATGGGAATATTAGGATCGACAAATTGAAAAGAGAGAAAATCTATTCCCGGAACGAGCCCCCAAATAAGTATATGTGACGTTGCACTGAGTTTACTAAGCGGGGAGGGCTTCTTGCAAATCAGTGAAGTGACAGGGAGGACCACTACGTTGGTTCATATACCACCAAACTCTTCTCCGTCTCCCGTTTTTTGTCTGTCCGGATGTGAATTTATAGGCTGGTAATTATCCAAAGCTGGATGACGGGATTTTCACGATCCTGGTTGGCTCGGGGGTGGGGGACAAGGCAACAACACTAATGGACATCAAATATTCAAAGCAAAACAATGCATTTACATATTCATACATATATTTACATAATGACAAACATTTATCAACACAACATACAACATGAATAAAAGAGCAACACAATCGTAACTATAATAAAAAAATGTCTTTCTCTTTCTGTCATAAAGTTTATATCTATAGAGCCTGGCCAAGGCTAACGTCCTCACACAGTTCCTCTTTTCTTTTATCTTTTATATATATATATATATATATATATATATATATATATATATATATATATATATATATAGGATTCTTTCTTTTTTTTTCTTCTTTAACACATGTGCATTTACAGATCTTTTCTTTTTCTTTTTTTTCTTGGAAAATAAATCGAGTCACTAGGGTTTCGTTTGTTCTATTTTTCCTTCTCTTTTTCTTTTCTAAGGCCCGTTAACCTTTGCATAGGATATAATTTCGGAAATGGCAGTACTTATCTTATTCCCTTTTCTGAAGGGGATTTGTCTTCTTTTCGGCGAGTCTTCTTACGGGGCTCTGGGTGTGCCTCGGAGTTATGATAACTTCGACCCTGCCTCGGCGAACATCGGCTCATAACTAATTTTTAACTTCCACGATTTGGCCCACGTGGGTCGCTTTTTGGCGCCAACATTGTTCATCTTCTCGGCTGACCATCATACACCCTAACCCAACTGGCTGCCCACTATTCGCGAAGAGCGAGTAGGGATTTGTTTCTCTCTCCTCGTTCACCCAGGGTTTGTATGGAGAGGACATGATAACTTTTACCACTTCCGTTCCCCTCCCTCAACGGCCGCCGCACGACTGACCTCTGCTGTCCGTGGCCGATGGGTTGCAAAGAGACGGTGGGGGGGGGGTCTCCCCCTCTTGCCTCCTACGACACCTCGTCACAATATCCTAAAATATGGAAAAAAATTCACTTTACCATTTAAGCACTAGTTATATATATTAATAACAAAGCACAGACACAAGTTTGCATGTGTTTGTTTGCGCGCATTTGTATGCATATATGTATATGTATGTGTATGTGTGTATATCTCTATATGTACATGCATATATATATGCATGAATGTAATATATGTATGAATATATGCACTTGCATACAAATTCAAACAATAATAAATAAAAATGTAATTATACACTTAACCTCCTACAATTAATACCCTAATAGTACTTAAGATATCACCAAATCAGGTAAGAAAATGAAATAATGGGCAAGTAAAGACATAAATAATTAATTTTCATGCTTAGATAAAATAGTAAATATTTATATATGTCTTCAATTGGCCATTATTTCGTTTGCTTATCTGATAAAAAATGAAATACGATTTTCCTAACCCAAGAAAAGACTAGAACGCTCAAAAATTAACAGCCTGTCTCGAGAAAACGGAAGTCAGATGACAACAACTGAAAATAAAAAGAGAAAAAAGAAAAATAGAGAAAAGGGCAAGGAGTGAGTGTAATGTGAAAAAAACAAACAACGAAAAGGAGAAATAATCACGGCATTCTACACGTATGCACATATCTGCAGACGGGCGCATGCACGCAAACGTATACATGCACACGTACACTATGAACAAAAAACTTGCACTAATGAAAAGTGCATATAAAAAAAAGAAAAATCATGAAGTATAAGCAGTCAATTGCTGATACACTCTGACGAATGGATGGAGTAATTCCTGGAGGGTCTGTCTACAAAACGCTGGAGTTGGGATGCTGAAGGTAACGTTAATCACGCACATTTTACTTCTATTAATATATATATTGCTCTTCAACCGAATTGAATTGAGCTCTCCGGGCCACTGATGTATTTCGCATAGAAAACGTTAAAATTTCTCTTCCTCTCTGCCGTACGACGATAGCCTAGGGGTAGGGTAGAATCTCTGACTGATACCAAATCGGTCGGATTTCGAGCCCGGCTTGAAGCAATTGGACGTCTAGCCACACTGAAGAGCTGTGATACAGCGAGACAATCTATGGATTACTATATGTGGATTACTTTCTCTCTCTCTCTCTCTCTCTCTCTCTATATATATATATATATATATATATATATATATATATATATATATATATATATATATAACTGGACATTAGGGTCACCACCCGAAATCTTCAGGCTATGTGCGTTGTGTTTTGGTTCGATTATTTATAAATTGCGGTCTGTGGTGTATTATGGGTAGGCTTGTTGTATTATTCTAACGGTTATTTGTGTAGGTGTTAATGGTAATGTTTCGAATTATTTTATGGGCTATAGAGACGAAATAATTGTGTATCCCAGTGTAGTTTTGTGGCTATTTGTTGTGTTATTAACTTTTTACTCATTATTTATTATCGATTAGCTTAGTTGTCATTATTGATTAGTTGTTGGTTGTTATTATTACGCCTACTTGTGTTTATATGTGCGTTCGTATTTATTTATTTAATTTATTGGTTCGGATTAATTTATTTTATTTATTTACTTTTTTATCTTTGTTCAGTTTTAGTTTTCGATTTTAAGTAACGTAGTAAAAATCGTTTTCTGTCTGCATTTTGAGATGAGTTCTCATCATTTATTTAACAATTTCTGTTAGTCTGAGAATGTAATTCTTGTTATTTTCTTCTCCAGTTTACAGTTTGGGGATTTATTGTAGGCTGATGTTGTTTTCCTTATTGTCCATGATGTTTTGTTGTGATTTGATTTACGTTTTTAATTTCCCAAATATATTTAGAAAGCTGTTCGCGTATTTATTATTTGTAAAGGATGTTTTGTGAGTAGTTTCTTTGTTTACATGGTCCTTCAGTTACTCTTATGTATGTTTTCGTTATCTGCTGATTTTACAGTGGCTTGGTATATTACATTGTTCTGCAGGCAAATGCGGTTTAAGGGCATTTCCCTTTGTTCTGCAGTTACACGAGGCTTTGATTTGTGCGAGTGATTTGTTGGTTCTTTTCCTGTTGTGCTTTTTTATTATTTGTGTCATGTTCTCGGTGCAACTTTAGTTGATTTTTAGTATGTTTTTGTCATATATCTTATGCTTGATGTATGAGTTTTCATATGAGTTTGATGAATATTTTTCTTACGTTTGTTTTTACGTTTTTGTTGTATGGTGGGTTTCTTTTCCTGTTGGATTTTTGTACTATGTGGAGTAAATGTGAATGATGCCAAAAATCCACTATCTTTTAGGGCTGTTTCATAATCTTTTTTGGCTTCGTTTAAGATAATTTGACTTGTCAGATAACCTGCGGTTAATTGATTGTGGGATCTGCTTGATTATTGGATGGCTGGTGATTCTAACGTATATGTATATAAAATAGTTTGTCATTAGGTTTTCTGCGTAGTTGATATGTACATTTTCTTAGGTCGAATGTGATATCTAGGAAATACATTTATTTTAGGTTAGTGTTTATATTTATGCGAATTCTATATTTTTTAACATTTTTATGAATGTTTTTCTGTTGTTTTTTTTTACAGCTTAAGATTATGAGACCGTCGTCCCTGTAGTGGCATGGATCCTTTTTATCAATTATTTTACTTAGTTCGTGTAGCAAATGAGCTCACTGGTCTCTGCACCATCAAAGCTTTTCTTTTTTCTTTATGTGTCTTCGTTGTCGAATAATAATTATTTTCGGAAGTTTTTAATGATTGCTATTTCGTTTGTGTATTTTTTTTTTGTTCTTGTCCATAAATAAATATATAAAATTAAGTATACTTCGCATAAATTTCTAGTTTTGTCCACTGCGATATATACGTTAGATGAATTGTTTATTTTACTTATATCTTTTGTTGTTTTTTTAGTGGGCGGAAGCATTTAATTGTTTATGAAAGTTTATGTTGCTTACTAAGTTAGTCAAGTGACACGTCTTTGTCGAAGTCGTTTAGTTCTTTGTGTTGCAGGAGTCACTTTTTTGTTTTAGAGTCGTATTTTTCATTGCGCGTGATATTTGTGTTATGTTCTTGATTTAGTACATATCCGGCCAGCGTACAGCGTACAGAATGAATCAGAAAGATATCTAATTGCGATGGAGTATAACAATGTTGGCAGGGCACATGTTGGCAGGGCACATGACCACGAATGTGCCAAAATCAATTAAAAGCGTACTTAAAATATAAATTTATGTCTGAGACCTTGGCCATGAGAATATATATATATATATATATATATATATATATATATATATATATATTACTATTTCTCGTTTACGTACAAGAGGGTCCATAAAGTATAGATTTTATTAATCAAGTCCTTGTCCCCAGCATACACGCACACACACACAAAACTTATGAAAAATGTTAGTAAATAAATAAATTCGGAAAGGCGTTGAGTCAGTTGACAATTTCCAGTAAAGTTGTTGGTTCATTCTCTTGGGTCCAATTGTCGTCGGCGTAAGACGTATACTTTGGTACCTCCACAAATCCATTTCTTCACAGGTTCCTGATTATTTTCGGTTGTTCTGTCAGTAAATGTTTTGTCAGGTGAATTAGAAGACCTCGCTTATTCAGTTGTCTAAGACGACAACTTTCATTCATATGCTCAGACAGTCTTCCCACAAAAATTCTCTCCCTGGCCAAATAACAGAGTAAAGAATTTATATACTTCATGTCTTCTAATCGTGCTTCTGGTTATTTTAAAGATCAAGGGTTATGTAGACGCTTGTCTTTCCCAATATTCTTTTAAAAGCTTGGCGTGGCTATTATACTGTATTTTGACGTCACTGGCAACCGTGATTTGCTAAACGTGACGTCACTTTAAGGATACATTTAAAATCGCAGTTCCTACGTTGAAGATTTTGTTTAATTTCAGATGTTTTGCTTTTGTGTTGGTGGAGATTTTATTGTCAAGTGATATATGTTTAATGGTGTGGAGGCGGATTGTAATCCACAAGATAGCAGATTTGCCTGTAGGATAGAATAGTTGTTGTGTCTTACATACGAAGTTGATGCTTGTACGTCAGAGAGAATGTAACATGAGAATGACACTAGACTTAAATTTATGAAGTCGAAGTATGAAAGAAATCTTATCAGAACAATCATCATGAAAGTATTTATAGATAAGCACAGGAAAGCTACGTTACAGCGGTGTGAAAGTGAATGAAGTCAAGAAGTTAGGTCAGGACAGACAATACTGCAGATTATTCCTGAATCCAAATTGCAAAGAAACCAGACTATTAGTCGTCAGAAATTGTCACTAGGTGGTGCAAAACGGAAGTGTTGTGAATAATAGAAATCAATAATAATTTAGTAACCCTCATATCAATTTCAAACATTTTCTTGAATTTTATTGGTTGTTAAATAAAAAATAAGCTTCGAGAAATTTCCATAACGGAACAGTCAAAATTTGTGCAAAAATAGGCTCAACCAGCGTAAAAAAATCTTTCTCAAATTCATCCCTAATTTAAATGTTTCAAGAAATCCTATTGGCTAAAAAATAAAAAATACAACATTCGCCCACACATTTCTCAGAAAAATTCGCAACAGCTACCAAGCACCGTTGGAGCCGATTGTTAAGAAAACTATAAATAGAAACAGTAAACGAATTTTCATCACATTTGGCAACTGGCTCGGAATAGGCTATCTCTCAATGACAAGGCCTTCATATAGGACTTCGCGGATTTGCCAGACTGTGAACGATATGACCTTGGCTTAGAGGAAACGGCTTCGCACGCCTTTTACCATTGTCCTCGGGTCCGCATCCTATGGGACTCTATCGGCGAGTTGATGGCTCGTATAGCTCCAAAATGTCCGTGCCCATTGATCGTGCATACGCGTATGACAATGTGTCGCCTCCGTATTCTGGTGTGAAACGAATGGTGTTTCTATCGCTACTGGCCACGGCCTGAATGGTGATTTGGACGACGCGACAGGAGGAAGTCTTGCGAGGCAACCGTCTTTCTCATTAGGATCTGATCCGATTCTTTGAGCATCAGCTCAAGATGAAGATTAGAACTGATAGAAAACACTTGCATTCGATAGTCTTTAGCGAAAGGTGGGTGACAGGCGAGTTGGTTCGTGTGAACGGGGCTAGTCATGATTTTCTCTTTTAGGTCAACTTACGTCACATCGGAGTGGTTTCCTGTGGAGCCCTCCCCTTGGTTAGGCTAGACAAGCTTTGTGTACCTAGTTAATGCGAGTAAATGTTGTTCCTGGTCTGCTCCCGACTGCATCTTTGGTTATGATCCAAGTTGAGATTCCCAACCTCCCCAGTTTGGTTTAACCCCACTTTTTCATCTCGGCTGGGTCAGCTTTTATATTTCCCATGTTCGTATATTTTATCCCCCCACCCTCTCCCTTAGCGAGAGAGAGCCTCTTGATTTTGTCCTATGGGCATAATACAGCGACCTCTCTCTCTTTGAGGGTTGGACGGGCCCTACTAACATCAGTAATGTTTAGTTTGATTTGCGTTTGTTTTGGGGTTCATTCCCTCCCCTCTCATTCTTCATCCGTAAATTTTTATATATATTGTATATATTTTATCATCATCCAATTTTTAAGCCATGGGGCGCGTTTTCTGCAGGACCCCTGAGAGGATGCGGTATTATGGTGGATGGAGGATCGATTGGTGACGGATGAGTTCTTGTGGTGAATGGGCAAATTGTAACGAGTGAATCAGATTAGCTGGGTATAGGATAGTGTTGTGGATTCTTTTGCGCATTTTCACTATCCTTGTACGAAAATAAGACACTTGAAATTGTCCGGAGTTAATTCTGCCAACTTGAAGTCGTCGCAATGTTTGTTCACGATTGCGGCAAACGTAGAATTGTCCTGATTTTCGTCCTTTACGAGGTTAAGACATTTCCACCTTTTGTAAAATAGTGACATCATTGGACTGAAAAGCTCTGTAAGGCATGTAACTGCTTCGTCAAACGTTACCTCATTTGTCTTTTTTGGCAAGATGTAATCCACAAATTTTGTGTATTCCTCAGTTCCTAATTTTCTGAGCAACAGACGTAGCTTCTTTGCTTCTGTCCAGTTTTGACAATCGATGTTGTATATGTCTTCATAACCTCTGAAGTAGTCCCCGAAATTTTTATCCTCTTCTAGGGAGTAATTGAATTTTTCTATCGTATTCCACACTGCGTCTTGGGAAAAAGTCGCCTCTTTTTCGATATTTTGTTGTTTGTTACCCGCTACCTTTAATATTAGTTCCTGGGGTTGTCTTTCTTCATTTTCCTTCTGCGTTTGTAGTAATTGCTTTTGCCACTTTTCTTCCATTCTTTCTTGGAATTGGAATGGCTGTTCATTTTGTCTTTCTTGGAGTTGTAATTGCTGTTCATTTTAGTATTTTACAAGTACTACTAAAATACTTTTAAAATCCTCCATGATAAGAGTCTTACGAAAAACTCGATTTTCCGTATTTTAATCCTCGTAAATCTTTGTCGCCAAGTTGTTGTGGATACTGGCAAAAAATGGCAATTGTTTTCTTTTGAGTCTCCCAGAAGTGCAAATTCCTGTCGCCCAAGCGGTTGTGGTGAGAAGAGAGAATTTTTTTCTTTCCGTGTAGGTCCAAATTTCTCGTCACCAAGTTGTTGTGGTCGGCAAGGGAGAATTTTTCTTTCGTGTGATTTCGAATTCCTCGACGCCAATTTGTTGTGGACAACGAGGGAGAATTTTGTTTTGTTTTTTTTTCTTTCCGTGTGAGTTCGATATACTCGTCGCCAAGTTGTTATGGACAACGAGGGAGAATTTTGTTTCTTTTTCCTTCCGTGTGTGTTCAATATCCTCGTCGCCAAGTTGTTGTGGTCGACGAGGGAGAATTTTGTTTCGTTTTCTTTCCGTGTGAATTCGATATGCTCGTCGCCAAGTTGTTGTGGATTCCGGGATGAAATCTGGTATCAAATAATAACAAACGCCAAGAATGAATATAGGAAATAAATGTATTAACGTAATAATACAAACTGGTAATACAGGTTAGTAGTTACAGGAATGCGGGTTAGTAGGAAAATATATATATATAGTCTTTGGTATCGACGTATCGCTGTATGACTTCTTATTGTGTCTACGTGTTCGTTACTGTGACTCTTGCACCGTCTGACTGTCCAAACGTTCTTCTACTGTTCTACTCGACCGACTCCTACTCTTCGGGTATTCACTGGCAGTAGTATATGTATACCCTGGGTGAGTCCATTTGTGTAAAAAGGGGAGACCCCTCAACAGATAGTCAGTCTGGGACAACCTCAACCCCTTCCCCCTTTTCGGCCTTATGCCATAATTGTAGTCTTACAATAAATAAATTTGAGATCGACATACACGAAAGATATACACGGGAAATTATGTGCCGCCAAAAAACAAACTTCCTTTATGAGAGATTAGAAAAATTTACGCAACAAAATTTTTCACTCAATATCTTTCATAGAAAAATGTTTTGTCTAAGTTAAATTCAACCTTTTTAATCAAAAGCAGACAACTTTTAGACATTGAACATTTCCAAAACAGCAAAGAACTTTTTCTCTAAAAATATACCTTTGCCCACATCATTACAAACAAAGAAATTATAAATTGTGTATATAAAATTTAATCTGTTGTTTCAAACATTTATTTTTTGTCGTGATTGAATATCGTTACCATTTGGCCATTTCTTATAATTTATGTTTGTGGGTATTGCATATTTTATTTGCAGCACAATCTTAAATATTCACGCAACCTTCTTAGATCCACTACAATAATTTATTTATTCCATTCTCTGTGCGCTTCACCAGCGTTAGAAAAATAAAAAAAGGTCAATTATGGATAAGCAGGCGTAGCACTTACAAATATTTCCTTTAGCAAAGATTATGCATGACTTCAGCATTTTCTTTGAGTGCTATGACGTACTTTAGTCGACCTTTCTTTATCCGTAACTTTACTTCATAAATAAATAAATGAAAAATATAAATAAATCTAACAAATGTTTTATTTTCTATGGTGACTAAGCTGGAGAAATTTTAGTGTTAACAAATATAAATTTTTCCATCACATGGTGTGAGAATTTCCATCTAAATTCTTCTTGGATTTTGTTAAGAATCTCTAGATACATTCTAACACTTTCGCCCCAACCCCTCAACCTCCGACGTCTTACTCTCTGGGTTGAGGTGTCTACTCGGTCTTAACCGAACTTAAGGGAGTGACCGTAGGTCCCCTGAGCATCCGTAGATCATTCGACCGATCCACTGGTTTAATCCTGCTTCCTGCCCACGTTGTGTTTGGTTTGATCCAGAAAGCAGAAGTGATGTTCATCCATTCACGGTCGACTGAAGATGTAGACACGGTTGGATAGTCTGTGCTAAGAAATTTAGAATGCACCAAAAATATATATATCTGCAGAAAGCCGGACAAACAACTATTCAATGGTTGAATTGTTAATGTCTTTTATATAGCAGAAAAGAATAGTATAGAAAAAAAACGGGTTACAGAAAAGAAAATAATTGACGTAAAAACTCATACACTGGATTCTAGTTGTGATTAGCATGTTGTGAAATCGTCTCAGAACGATATACGACTCTTGCGATGGAGAGATAAAGATTTCTGTGCGCGGCTTAAAGTTTATAATTGCGTTCCTCCTCGGCGGTAGTAAAATATGTGTGTGTGTGTTTCCCAAACTCTCCTTCTGTTACAACATACCAAAGCACCAGATCAGATGTGGCAAAAGTATTCAATACACGAACGAATAATATAGATTGTGGACAGATAGATTCTAACGAGAGGAGAATTATCTTGAACCGACTTTTCTCATCTGCGGACAATTAGTTATAACCGATCTAATTGAAAAACGTTGGACCGAAAAGACGCAATTATAGGCGATAGGTGAATCTCTATGTAAGGCCACAGAAACGACCCCATCTGACATTGTCAGTCTTAATAAAGAAGTTGCCGCGTAATAGTAGTAGTAGTAGTAGTAGTAGCTTCAGTATTTTAGATTCCAGTAGTTTACACATTCAATGCTGATGTTTCAGTCATGAACTAGAATAAACTGAAATAATTACGAGTTTTTCGGAATAACCGCTCGTTGACGGCCCCTTGGCACTGTTATGACAATCCCTGTGACTAGTTGAAACGCTGCTTCGTCCCGATCCGCGCGCCATGTTTGAATCTTTCTTCCTCTTTCCCACGTGGGTTTCAACGAGGAGCACGTACAAAAACTGTTCTCGGAAAAAAAACAAAAAAAAACTTCACCAACAAATCTGTGGAACCCGGGATTGTAGATAAGTCCGCACGGTCGGACTGGACGTGTCAACGACGGGAAGTTGGTGTGCGATCAGACTGGTCGTGTCGACGGTCGGGCTGGACATGTCGACCACTGGAAGTTGGTTAAAAGGCTGGGCAGAAACCTGTTGGTGATGAGAAGATAGTCAGTGGCCGCGCAGGAACGTAATAACGAAACGAGAGCTGAAATGGTTGCCACCTGATCATCTGCATCGACGATCGGGTGAATCGTCGGAGATGTTCCAACTCAAGGTTGGAAACCTCCTGCTTCCTTGCCGTCTACTTCAACGATTCGGGAGAATCGTCGGAGATATCCCATCCCGCAGATGGAAACCTCTGCCTAAACAGGGCCGAGTCGTTTATAAGATACAGCTTCCAGGTCGGATCAACCAGGGAAAGCGGGATCATGCCCAAGAGTATCCCTCAGCGAGGCACCGGGGAGATCAAAGGGCAGCGCACAAATACCACACCATGATCTTAATATTTATTTCCGATTATACAAAAATTGTGGCACAAGGCCAAGGAGGAGAAGGGGGCTGGTCTTCATTAGCTATCCTAGTCCTAGTTAATCACATTCACGACCCACTCACACAATACAATTTACTCATTCACCACAAAAACTTATCCATTCCCTCTCAATCCTGCAGAGACCAAAATATCACATATTCACGGGGGGGGGGGGGCATACAAAACACACATGAGATAAATATTTGATGAAAGTTTAATAAATATATGAGAATACCATGATTAATAAAATGATGGGGAGGGAATAAAACTCGAAATCAAAATAAAATCAAAATCGAAACAAATGTTAGTATGACCCGCCCACTCCCCAAAATGGTAAGAGGGGCCGCTGTATTCTGCCGACAGACAGAAGCAAGAAGCACACTCGCTAATAGAATGGGGAGGGTAAAAATAAATGACGGAATGGGAAAGTCAAACGCTGGCCCAGCCGAGATAAAAAAAAAAAGTGGTGGGACAAAAACAAACTGAGGAGGTTGGGAATCTTGACGTGGATCATAACAAAAGAGAATGTCGGGAACAGGCTGGAAACAACACTTAATCACATTAACTAGGAAAACAAAATAGTGTCTCACTTAGCCAGGCGAGGGTTCACAGGAAACCGCTCCGTTACATTAAGGGGACTTAAAAGAGAAAATCTAGTCTAGACCCGTCCTCACGAACCAGGCTCGCTTCAGTTACCCACCTTTCGCAAAAGGGTATCCAGTATTAATTACAACACTGACAGTGAGAAAAAGAAACTATTCAAAACAAGAGGATTTCTACAATTTCAATTCAGTGGTTGGGAAAAAGGTTGGTGAACCTTGTTATTTTTTTCCATTCCAACAAGTTAGTGAAAGAACTTATTGTTTTCGCTGCTAGGGTAAAGTAAAAATTTACCTCCTCTCCCGCTTTTAAATTTTTCAGTAAAAGAACTATACAAGTCAAACAGACTTATTTAAGTGAAAAAAATTCCCCCCTCTCATTTCTTAATTTTACGCAGTAAAATGGACGAATTTAAAAATGTAATTCTAGAGTTGTTGAAACACCGACAAGAACAACAGCTACTATTGGAACAGAAATATCAAGAAAGACAGAAACACCATCAGGAACAACATTTGCTGTTGGAGCAGAAAAATCAAGAAAGACAAGAGAAATTCTAACGAGAACAGGCAGAATACCAGGAGAAATTTTAGGAATTGCACTTAGAAATTCAGGTTAGACAACATAAATTGGAAGAAATGCACCTTCCAACAAAGTATAAGCAAAGGCACTTGTATATGTCCATAAAAAAACAAAATCAAGACAGCGATAACGCGTTTATCTTAAAATGCTATATGGAGTGCTATTGAAAACTTCATGTTTGCACCTGAAGAAGAAATTACATTCGCTTCGTACTTTAAACGTTATGAGGACTTATACAATGCGGATTGTGTAAATTGGGCTGACCATAAAACGGTTCGCCTAATCCTCAGGAAATTAGGCACAGCAGAATATTCTAAGTGTGTTAACTATATTTTGCCTAAGAAAACCAGTAACTTGAAATTTATAGAGATGGTTCAATCATTAACAGAACTCTTCAGTCCAAAAATGTCACTGTTCCACAAGCGTTGGAAATGCAGGAATCGCACCCGATTATACTAATTTCGCGAGTGTATTCAATAAACACTGCGATGACTTCAAGTTGGCAGAGTTAAGCGCCAATAATTTTTAATGTCTGATTTTCGTCCAGTGTTTGATTTCAGCGAAAGACTCTGAAATACGTCGTAGGGTACTCAACATGCTTGAAAACGAGCCCGACGTTACTTTACAGCAAGTTGCCGAAAATTACCAACATTTCGTGAGCGTCAGAGAGGATTCGAAAAACATCGAACAGTGTGGCGTGGCTCACATTAAAAAATTACGCCAAAGAAATAAAGAAATACGCCAAAGAAAAATTTAAAATATACGCCAACCAATGAATAAAGTTACTTTTCCTTCAAGACCATATTTCGGGTGTGGTCAATTACATTGTTATGGAGATTGTCCTTTTAAACATAAAAAATGTTTTAATTGCGATAAATTGGGACACAAAAGTTCCCACTGCAGGATTAAGAACAAGAAAAAAAAGTGTTGTAAAAATTACCAAGTCTGATGAACCAGAAAGTCGTAACATCAGGAAATATATTGAAGTGCAACTATTTAACAAAAATATATGGTTACAGCTTGATTCGGGTTCAGACTTATCCATAATTAATCATCAAACATGGAAAAAAACTGGGTAAGCCGACTTAAGAACGAACCGCTAAATAGCTATTAAGTTTATGGGCGAACTTATAACGAACGTGTAATTTAAAGGTAAAACTTTAAAACTAAAGGCCTATATTATGAAGAATACGGGTAATTTTTTCGGGACAGAATGGTTAGAACAGTTTCAACTTTTGGATAGGCCTATTAACTCATTATGTCAAAAAGTCGAAAATGTGATTGACAAAGCAGAAAAGTTGAAAGGTGAATTTAAAAAAAAATTCCCGACGTTTTCAGTGGAGGATTAGGAAAATGCACAAAAATGTTTCCTAAGTCTGAGTTAAAGGCAGACGTAAACCCAGTTTTTAAGAAAAAAATGTAACGTTCCATTTACCTCGTTAAATCAAATCGACTTGATGAAATGGCAGTTCTGGCAAAGGTTGAATATAGTGAATGGGCATCTCCCACAGTTTATATTAAAAAAAGAGTAAAGAAATTCGTGTATCTGCTGACTTCTCTACGGGGCTGAACAGTGCAAGTGCAGAGGAGATATTCGCTAAGCTCAGTGGAGGAAAATATTTTTATAAGATCGACTTAAGCGACGCATATCTAAAAATACCCGTGGACGAGGAATGTTCAAAGCTCCTTTTCATAAACACACACAAGGGTTTATACAATTTTTTAAGACTTCTGTTCGGGGTTAAGGCGTGACCACCGAAAGATAAGGCCTACTTCATTGGGTTACGGAGAAATGTGACGTTATCACATTGAGTCCGACTTTCAAGAAGCCTGTCGTTTGTTTTGTGTAGCAGATTTTTTACGGCGGCATTTTTAAATTACTTATTAATATTTTCTTTTAAATATTGAATTAATTTAAAACAAAAACAATGCCTTATAGATGCATTGTACCAAATTGCAAAGGGAATTATAAAAACGGCCCTAAAATACATGTATTTTCTTTAACTAAAGATAAAGAATTATCTGATGTTTGGATTCGTACAATCAGAAGAGATCATTTTTATCTACTAAATTCAGCAGAGTGAGTATTTTTTGTATTAAAAAATAAGTAAATTTTATTGAAACTTTAATGATAAAATTAATACTATGTCTTTGTAATTCATAACATAAAGTTAATAAGACATAAATCTAGCGAGAAAGTTTAGAGAGAGAGACATTCATTCTCGTACGTGTTGTTTTTAAAATCTAAAATCTCATTTTTTTAAGAAATAAACTTTAAAGAAATTTTCGACATAAATTCATTCATGAATTTCTAAAGGAATATTTTATATACATAAAAAATAATTTTAACGATTTTTTAGAATTGTTTTATTCGTGACTAAATGAAACTTTAATTGAATTGAATTTTATGTCTGTAATTCACAACACATAAAACAGCTTTGTTTTAAAAAGTTATTAAACTCAATTGAAACTTTGAGGATTAAAATAATTTTATATCTTTATAAATTCCATAATAATAATGATCTAGAAGGGAAATTAAATTTCCTTGATAGAAATTACTGGAGTTTTGTTAGGCAGCAAGAGACACTTATTATATTCAGCATCATCAAATCCCCATATCCAAAAATCTATCTGTCTCTTGTAATTGAATCTGATTTTGCAGTACATGTTTTTTTGTAGAAATGTGGAAATACATTCAATAGGGGATTATAAGATTTCTAAACACGTAACTGATCAAAATACTCTTGAAATTCTGATAGAAAACATGAAAAAAATGTACACAGAACAACAGCAACCTGAACCTCAAAATATGAGTTTTATATTAAAATTGGTAATGTCATTTCTACTATTGGTGCAAGAAGAATCAATCATATTAATGCACTCAAATTTATATATGAGCAGCTAAATTTAATGACACAAAATAAGCTTGATTATTCAACAGAAATGATGATATTTTCTTCATTGTTATATAACTGCTCCCCTAAAGGGGACAGATTGTTAAGAGACAGCAAAAATATAATTTTACCTAGCTATTCAACCATTAAAAGATTAACCTTATCAACATATATGAATCCTTTGATTGAGCAACATGATAACAATTTTCTTATGTATAGTGCCACGCACCTCTGTCCTATCGGTAACTCCGATCATGCTGTAGTGTCCATTAGCATCTCCTTCAGCCCCACCCACTGCAAAGAGCCTCCTACCACCAGAACCACATTCTACTACCAACGGGCTGACTGGGACGCGTTTCGTGACTTCCTCCGCGATGTCCCCTGGGATGCTGTATTTAAGCTCCCCACTCATGATTGTGCTTCTGAGTTCTCTTCCTGGATTAAAGCCGGTATCGAAGCTTTCATCCCCTCCAGGAAATTCAAGGTCAAACCTCGCTCCTCCCCCTGGTTCACAGCTGCTTGCTCAGCCGCTATTGCCCATAGGAACCACTTCTTCCACCGGTTTCGAAGTGATATGTCCGACTCCAATAGACGTCTATTTACCTCTGCCCGCAACGAGTGTAAGCATATCCTCGACGATGCCAAGTCACTATTTGCTGCTCGGATGAAGGAACGTATTGCATCCCGCAAATTTGGCTCCAGAGATTTATTGGCGCCTCTGCAAGAGCGTCCTGAACAATAACAAACCCTCCATTTCAATCAGTCTGAGGTCCTGACCACCTCTGCTGACAAGGCCGAATGTTTCACTCGGAAGTTTTCTTCCAATTCTACGCTAGATTCTTCCGGGGTGCCCTTGCCCGATTTCCCTCCCAGAACTGAGGCCCTCCTGGACGGGTTGCACATAACCCTGTCGTCGGTATTGGGCATTATTTCTAACCTAGATCACCACAAGGCTACTGGTGGTGACGGAATACCAGCCATTGTCCTAAAGAAATGCGCACCTGAACTGGCGCCTGCCCTCTCTAAATTGTACAACCGCTGCCTCAAGGAGTCCTGTTTTCCTGACTGCTGGAAGTCCTCAACCATTGTCCCTGTCTTTAAGAACTCTGGTGACCCCTCCGACCCTTCCAATTACCGTCCTATCAGTCTCCTACTCCTCTTCAGCAAAGTCTTCGAGGCCATTATCAACGCCGAAGTGATTAATCACCTGATATCCCACGATCTGCTCTCAGACAAGCAGTATGGTTTCCGCTTTGCCCGATCTACTGCCGATGTGCTTACGGCCATCACTGAATTTGTCTACCAAGCTATCCATAACAACGGTGAAGCTCGTGCCGTGGCCCTTGACATCTCCAAAGCATTCGATAGAGTCTGGCATGCCGGCCTTCTCCGCAAGCTCCAGGGTTATGGTATCACAGGTCGATTGTTTGACCTAATACAGTCATTCCTGTCAAACCGGGATTTGAAGGTTGTTCTTAGTGGATTCTTCTCCAGATCCTATCCCGCTAACGCAGGTGTTCCTCAAGGCTCCATCCTAGGCCCTACTCTGTTCCTCATATTTATAAACGACCTTCCTGACGCCATAGACTCCCAAGTCGGCATCTACGCTGACGACACCACTATTTACTCCTGCCTCAAACAAAAATCTAGTGAGGCGGACAAAGCTAGCCTGGCAGCTCAAATTGAAAAGGACCTCCAATCGGTTGTGATCTGGGATGAGAAATGGATGGTTAACTTTAACGTCTCTAAAACAAAACTGCTCTCTATCAACCACCACAAGGATCCATCCCTGCATCCCATTAGAATGTCTGATGACCAACTTCTCGAGAGCTCCTCCCTGCGGCTGCTCGGTCTCACGCTGTCTGCTGATCTGAGATGGAACAAATACATCGAGTCAGTTGCATCAGCCACCGCAAAGAAAGTTGGTTCTCTGTGCCGAGCCAGGAAATTTTTCTCCCCGGAATCGATCCTTCAAGTCTATAAATCGACCATTCGCCCTTGCATGGAGTATTGCTGCCATATATGGTCTGGAGCCCCTGCTGTTTGCCTCGGGGTTCTTGATAAGATCCAGAGACGGATAGGCAACGTGATTGGCCCTGATCTGTCATCTCGTCTGCAGTCACTCTCTCACAGACGCGATGTTGCCTCGCTCTGCCTTTTTTACAAGTACTTCCACGGTAATTGCTCTGAGGAGTTGCGTTCGCTTGTCCCAG
Organism: Acanthosepion esculentum; assembly: GCA_964036315.1. Taxonomy (NCBI): domain Eukaryota; kingdom Metazoa; phylum Mollusca; class Cephalopoda; order Sepiida; family Sepiidae; genus Acanthosepion; species Acanthosepion esculentum. The sequence goes on from OZ038514.1 coordinate 27,653,658, forward strand.
GATTTAAACGCCCCACCAGGCTGGCATCCCGCTCCCACCCCTACACCGTGGAAACTGTTAGATGTAGACATCTCTTCTACTCCAATAGCTTCATGTCTCGCACATCTCGCCTATGGAACTCCCTTCCCTATTACTGTTTCCCTGACAAATACAATCTCCAACGGTTTAAGTGTAGTGTCAATCGACATCTCCAGTTGCCTTGATCTATACACTTCCCTTCTCCACATTCTTTCATTTTTCATTCCTATCTGCTCTCGCTCCGGATCTTTTGTGGCCCCCTTGCCTTGATCGACCCACTGTCATTCTCTTTCTCCACATCCCCTCCCTTGCCACTCCTATCTGATCTTCCTCCAACCCTTCTTTAACCCCTTGCATGATAGTGGCCTCCGGCCTTGCTTGGGGTGATATGATTAAAGAAAAAAAAAATATTAAAAATAAATTTAAGCTCCTAGTGCAGGACATCACAGTATCTTTACTTGTTGATGAAATTCATCTAAAACCTTATTTAGATTATAAGGGTGGTAATATTGTTGGCTTATCTGATAACAGCAATGAAGCTGCAACAAGTGCTTTTGCTTTTAGGATTAGCAGTGTATTCTCACAATATAAAATGTGCATGTTATGCCAACTAAATGTCTTAAAGCTGAGAAGTTATTTGACATAGTTAAACATAATAATTGGTTTAGAGGAGATAGGCTTTCAAGTATTATCAACCATAACAGATAATAATGCTATAAATAAAAAAGCTATATCTTTCTTTTGCAGTTCTCCAAAGCTTTCCATTGTATATCCACCCCCAGTTATAAAGTCTCGACCTCTTTTCTTCCTTTTTGACTCAGTCCATATATTAAAATGCATTAGAAACAATTGGCTTAGTCAAAAAGATGCAAATAAATGCATGCTGTTCCCCAAATTTTGTCATGATGGAAATCATGAATTAGATAGTATCCAAAGTGCCATATTTTCTACCTTACAGAAACTTCATGCCTTAGAATTTCAGTCAATTTTAAAATATTGTTATAAATTAACCTCAAAGGCACTTTCTCCTACTAATCTTGAAAGGCAAAATGCTAATTTAGTTCTGCAAATTTTTAATGAATACACTATTCAAGGATTATTGATCTTAGGAAAACAGAAATATTTGCCTAATTTTGCAGAATATATAAACATATTTTATATTTGGTGGACAATAATGAATGTTAAAATGCCATATAAAGGTTGTCGGCTTAGAAATAAATACTGAAATCCACTTAGAATGAATAAAGAAAATTTTAGATTTCTCTCTGTATTCTGTGACTGGTTAGAATCTTGGAATAGCATTTCTGGAAGAAATGGCAAATTAACAAAGGAAAACTTCAATGCTTTGCATTATACAACCTATGCATTTCTAGAACTGACCAAGTATTGCATAGAAGAACTGAAAATGCTATACATATTACCAGGCAAATTTCAAACTGATCACCTTGAAGCAAGGTTTGGTCAATATCAACAACTTACTGGGGATCAGTATAATATCTCGATACGGCAAGTGTTTGAGTGTGAAAAAATTATTAGAATGCAATCAGTTTTAAAATTAAACTTACCATTTAATCAGCAATGCATTAAAATTGATTTAAAGAGTTTACAAGAACCAAATTGGGATGAAATGACAGAGGAGGAAAAGTTATATATATATATAAATATAGAATTGATGTTAAAGAGGATGATGTAAATAATTGTAGAGAAGTTCTACCTGTAATAATATACTTAGCAAGTTATTGGTGTAATGCAGTTTTTAAGAAAATTAAATACAATAGCTGCAAAGATTTAATATCTGGAAGTGTAAGAGATAATGTGGAAGAAATACCTGAAATAAGCAGCTATTTTCAGGGGATTAATAGACGTTCTCTCTTATATCCTAATGATAAAACTATAAATTTTGTTCTGAATAATTATGTAGTCATTGATAAGCTGATAAAAAATCATTCTTTTCTTCATTCAGTAAATCAAAGAAAAATAAAATAAGCCATGCATATAACATTGAATGTTTTTTGCAGATTATGAGGTTCTTTTTTACACTTGTGATGAGGGTCACAATATAGAAAAAATACAAAGAATGTTTGTCTGGAGCTCTACAAATGCTCTTTTAAATAATTTTTGTTCTAGGGAAAATAATAATATTACAAGTAACAAGTTAAGCAGAAAAAGAAAACTTCATTCAGCTAAATTTTGTATCAGTAACCTATTTTTCTGAAAGTATTATTTGATTTTTAAATCTATTTATTGTTTGTATCTAATGTATTTTCTTGTTTGTGTTTTTGTTTCTTGTTTATGTTTAATTGTTTTATTTATTTATCATAATTATTTTATTTATTCATCATTTAATTATAATTTGCTTATTCAATTATTGTTTGTTCCCTAATTCATAATTCAGTTGTTACTGTAATAATCTCTTAATGATTACAAAAATTGTAACTTCACAGGATAATTATTAAAATTGAAATAAAAACATGCAAATTAAAACAATGCTGATTATGATTTATAAAAAATGTTCAAATGTGAAACAATTGAAATCATGAATGAATTTCATTCTTAAAATTAATTGTCTGTAACCTACTTTTCTATAAGTATTATTTGAATTTTAAATCTCTTTTTTGTATCAAATTTATTTACTTTCATGTATTTAGTTTATTTGTTTCTTATTTATATTTTAATCGTTTATTTATCATTTACATGTAATTTGCTCGTCTATTTATTTAATTGTTTATTTGTTTCCTAATTCATAATTGAGTTGTTGCTGTCCGAGTGTATATGAATAATAATCATTAATAATTACGATATTGTAACTTTACAGAATAATTACTAAAATTAAGATAGAAACATGCAAATTAAAACAATACTGATAATGATTTAATAAATGTTTTCAAATTTGAAACAAATAAAATAATGAACGAATTTCAGTCTTTAAAATTTAATGAAATCTAACATGATGTTTAATTTCTTTAACAAAACATTTAGCAACATTTTTTTTTCTTATCGGTTATTTTTTAAAAATTAATATGAAATAAAGTTCTGTATAAAACCCAATTCTGTTTATTTGTTTTGTAAAAGAATGTATTTTTTAAAAGTTTTCTAAAACCAATTTTTTTCTTACAATTATTCGTTACATTATGATTACTGTCTGTTTCACTGCATGGACTACTTTTGTGACGTCACGTCACAACCGAATAGGCCTTCTATCTCTGTGGTCACGGTTAAGGTCGCTCCTTTCATTTTTAATCAGGTCATGGACACGATGTTAAATGGTCTGGATTTTGCGGTGGCCTATCTCGATGACGTCCTAATGAAAAGCGAGAGCATCGAGGAACACAAATCGCACGTCTGGCAGGTGTTCATGGGAATCCAGGATTACGTATTCAAATTAAAAGACGGGAAGTGTGATTTTTTCTTAAAGAGGATTAAGTACTTGGGGCAAATAATTGACAAAGACGGAAGACATTCCGACCCAGATAGGGCAACGGCAATAAAGAATATGCCAGCACCAGAAAATCTGTCGACTCTTCAAAGTTTTTTAGGTCTTGCCAATTATTACAACGTTTTTTGTACCAAGAATGCACAGTTTGTCAGCTCCACTTAATGAATAATTGAGAAAAGATAAAAAGTGGGAATGGACAACCAAATGCCAGGAAGCATTTGAGAAAATAAAGGAGGTCCTTACATCAGATCTGTTCCTGACCCATTACGATCCAAACCTTGACATCATCGTAGCCAGCGATGCTAGCTCATACGGCGTCGGGGCGTGCATTTTACACAAGTTAAAGGACGGATCGGTAAAGCCAATAGCCTATGCATCTAGGACGCTATTACCAGCTGAAAGGGGTTACTCACAAACAGAAAAGGAAGCCTTAGGAATCATTTTTGCGGTGACTAAATTTCATAGATTTATTCATGGAAGGTAATTTTTGTTGCATCATCCACTCCTTACTATCTTTGGATCAAAAAGGGTCTGCCAACACACACTGCTAATAGACTGCAAAGATGTGAAACCATTCTCCTCAATTACAACTACAAAATGGAGTTACTCCCATCTACTAAAATCTATCATGTAGACGGGTCGTCTAGAATGATACCTAAGTATGCTGCACCTCTGGAAGACACAGACATTGCTGCCATAAGAACAGAGGTCGAAATAAAAAGCACCTTGTGCAATACTGTCAGGGACCTTCCTATAACAATGGACGAGATTATAGACAAAGCATCCGATGATGAGTTCATAAAGGAAGTAAAGAACAAACTAAGTAGTAAAGACCAGAATATCTCAGAAGATTACTCACTCTGTAACGACATATTAATGTACGGAGACAGAGTATTAATCCCATCTACACTACAGAAAAGAACTTTAAAGGAATTTCATGTTGGCCATTCGGGAACTTCAAGAATGAAGGGTCTGATGAGGAGTTACGTTTACTGAACCAACATGGACTAGAATATTGAAAACACTGTAAGATCGTGCAAAGGATGTGCTTTGGCTGCTAAAGCACCCCCGATAAAATTCAATCCCTGGCCTAAAACCGACCGTCCGTGGTCGCGAATACACTTTGATTTTGATGGCCCACTTGATGGTTTTTACTACCTTGTAGTAGTAGACAGTTATTCCAAGTGGCCAGAAATATTGAAATGTAAGAAGCCGACTGCGGAGGAGACAGTAAAGTTTTTGCACGAGCTATTTTCCCGTTTCGGAGTTGTTGACTGTATCGTAACAGACAATGGCACACAGTTCACATCCTGTGAATTTAAAGATTTTTGTCAGTCATTCCTGATCGAACATATTACCACGGCGCCATATCATCCAAGAAGTAATAGACAGGCAGAGCGTTTTGTTGACACTTTCAAGAGAGCACTTTCAAGGCGAGAGGTACTCCCACCGATACGGCTATACAGCAGCTTTTGCAGGTCTATCGTGTAACTCCTAATAGCAGTGCTCCATCTGCCAAGACACTAGTGGAGGTCATGTTTGTCAGGAAAATAAAATCGGCATTTGACAAATTCCGTCCGAGTGAAACGAAAGCAGGAAATAGGAATAAAGTGATTATAAGCGCTTTAAGATCGGTGAAAAGTTTTATTTTCGTGTATTTGGGAATAATAAATCTCACTGTGAGATAGGAACAATAGACAAACAAGTTCGTAACATGATTTACATGGTTCAGGGACCGAAGTTTATACACAAACGTCATGTGAACCAAATTAGAAAACAGTATGAAAGCGTAGTCGACAGGGATCCCAAAGAAGATGACACTATGGACGTCGTCTTTGACACATTTGACGTTCCAATACCGCAATCAATGCCAGAGCTCAGAAAAACCAAAAGAAAAAGAAAATTCACGGAACCTTTAGAAGTTAACCCGAAAAAGAAAAGATATTGAATATCTTTCATTTCATACCATGTCAACAGAAAAAGGAAAAGAATGAGTAAAAAAAAAATCTTTTCACTTATGAACTTTGAATTATAAGAAAAGCACAATACGCATTGGATTATTGGAAATTATTATCATTTAAAAAAAAATTGTAAACGTAATTCCTGTATATAGCTTTTTCAAAGTGTTTGTTTCTGACTTTTTTTTAAAAAAAGGGTTGAATAAAAAGTATTGTGTGGTAATTATAAAAAAAAAGACTCCGTACGGAGTCAGGGTGAAAAGGGGGGGTGTTGTGGTGTCCTCCCTCTAAGAGTCTGTGTTAGACTCTTCTGCCTACTATAAGTTTAGTAGGAGAGAAGGTTCGGGGAACAGTGAACAGTGAATAGATTGAGCGCTAATTCATTCGATACACTCTCACTAGTCGTTTAATACTATTCCGGTATACTTACTATTTAATATACAATATATCTCCGAACCTGGCTATTGTTATTACTTAACCATTTACTTCGTCGCAACAACTACACGCCCTGGTGCAGGAGAGGTTCCAGCACCAAATCGTAAAGTAGGGACGACAGCGGACGACCCTGACGAACCGTCCGTGACAGCGCAAAAGCTTTCTGATCACCTGTATCACCGCACTAAGGAAGAGATACAGCAGGTTAATCCACTTGTAGAAGTCGAGTTGAAATCCGGCAACCTGCAGGACAGCCGCTAGGTTGCGATTGTCGACGCTGTCGAATGCCTTGGACAGATCCAAATTGATCAGCGCATCTTTTCGTCATCTTCTACGTCCTCTACAATTGTGCGGATCAGATGCAGCTTGCTCTGAATTGTTCGCTCCTTCACAGCACAAGTCTACTTTGGTCTCAACAGAATCTCAGCAACTGACTACAAACACACAAATACACTTTGTAGAGTAGACCACCAAGTCCCGGGGACTTGCCACTGCCGACCCTCTTCAATTCCTTATTTTTGCCCTCCGTGATCTCACCCTTACAGTCAGTTGCTTCAATCGATGAAAGTCAGCTAAATAGCTGTGAAACTCTGTGAAATCCCAGCATATGCCACATGTGAAAAGTACCTGAAAACCATACCACAGGTTGGACCATGCTTTCTGAGTAGAGTGAATTATTCGCTGATGGTTGAGTCGCAAGTAACTGTGACCGAGGTTTAAAGCATACAAGCCTTGTTCAAACTGTTGATCATACCAAACGATGCGTTCTCTCCCAGAAACAAAAATTAAAGTCCGCTCGACAGGAGTTGGCTAGTCGCCCTAGTAGACAGACAATACTTGCATACAAACAACCAGCCATTATATATAATATATATGGTAATTGTTGTCAGATAAATTTATTCACTTTTTCTCATGTTATTTGAAATAACATAAAATATTTTTATCGTATTGTTTTATGATTTTTGTAGCTCTTTTCTTCCTCTACAATTTTTATCAATTTTGAAATTTGAATTTTTTCTCTTCTATATAATAAATACGAATGTGTGTCACACTTTTTCAACTTTACTCCTAGACGCCGTAGCCCAACATCATAATACCATTTTGGAATCAGGGCGACTCCGTGAGCAAATTATAAACATCCGGACAAGCAATCCTGAAATTTTGGATTCCCAAGTTTTCGTTACTGCGGTTGTTTTCGGCGATTTTATACGTAATTTTTTTGCGACGAAATTTTGTACGATAATAATTTTTATAACTTGGCAATAAATTTGGGAATAATCGAAGTTAATTTAAATAATCGAAATTAATTGCGAAATCTAGCGAAACTTACCCACGAAATAGAAAGAGTTGTTTTACAGAAAGTAAGGACCTACGTACATCAAATTGTCTTTAAGTGGCGATAGAAGAATTATTGTTGAACTTTTTAAAGTGTAAGCTTAAATATTAATGCAATACTTAAATGCAGCGATCAATTTTGAGGTATTCTGCAGTTTATTGTTGCCTATTGCATCTACTCCTCCCTACCGATTGTGATGAAAGTCCAATCAAGAGCCCTCTGCAGGAGTTAGCTTAAATGCCACCCGATAGTGCGGCTTTTAAGCTAATTCCAAATTTAAGATGATGGAGTGCCAAGTGAACAAAAATTAGCATTTTCGACACCTACAAGCAACACTTTTGCTCTCACATTGCTAATTTTACCAAAAATGCTATTAAAGAGCTTGGTCGAGAAGTTCTACTGCACTCATTGTATTCTTCTGATTTAGTGCCTTCAGATTATCACCTGTTTTGGTCACTTTCCAAAAGTCTGTAAGGGATTTCGTTCAACAGCGAGTTGAAAATGTGGCAGAGTGAATTCTTTGAATCAAAATGTGGTGATTTCTATCGTCAATGCATTATTAACAAGTAATGTTTTTTATTAAATCTTCTTTAATTTTTGGTATTAACTTTTCTAGTAAATTATTTAATCTCTAAGACTGTAGATGTTGGATGTTAAAAAAAAATTAAAATTTGCAATGGTTTACTTCAGTAAACAAAGGGTTAAGTTTGGGTATCGTTTCAACTTACCTTAAACGTCAGTAAGTCTTGCCATTTTGAGTTTTTACCTGTCTTTATGCTGGATGCATTACAACCATTCATGTGAGTGTTAATTAATAGAGATTATTATTTTATTTTATTTAAAAATATGAAAATTATTAGAAAGTAATCAATTTACTTTTCTTACTGAAGTTTATTATGTAAATCTTTATTGTACAAAACGGGCAATTTTTTAAAAAATTTCGACATCTTATATGCCTTCATTGCCCTAAACTTTGTAGATTTTATTATGAACCCAAACAGAATTACATCAATAGTAATGCTCAAGGTGATATAATTTAATATTTAATATTTTAATACTGATATGTTCTCTTTTTATGCTTGGTAAGAAACAGACAACATTAAAAACAGGTTATACATCCACACAAAACAATTGTTAGTGTCTCCATAGAAATAACACAAATGCTCAAGTGATGCATAAAAAAACATTCAATATATCCAAGGTAATCAAATATCCCTGTGTTGTACAAGCTAGCTATCAACTGACACACCTTATTGATATAACGTGTTGCAGAATGCCGAAAGGTGTGAGTGCCAATCGACCATACAACTAAGAAAGTGGACACAAAGGCAAGGATAGGTAACGGCAATAGCAAAGAAGGATGACAAAACACGGATGGTCAGTTGAAGACGATGGGTATCGTGTCTTTATTGATTTGTTTAGCGTGTGGTAGATGGTGAGACGAAGGAAAGTCGTGTATCGGGATCCGGATATCGACGGACGCTGGAGTCGGTAGCTGGGCGTCAATGGCAGTAGACGGCTGGCGTTGCGATGTTGAGTTGGACGTTGAGGTGCTGACGTTCCGGTTGAGGGTTGATGTCTGGATGCTCCAGTCGGGTCGACGGTTAATGATTGTTGACGAGTGCACTTGCTCCGGTCGGTGCCGACGGTTTTTGTGTGTTGAAGTGCGGGAATAAGGTGGAAGCTGCAGGAGTTAGCTGTGGGTCGCTGAAGGCTGCAGGAGTGAGCTGTGGGTCGCTGAAAGCTGCAGGAGTGAGCTGGGGGTCACTGGAAGCTGCAGGAATTAGCTGGAGTCTACCGGAGTGACCTGGAGGTCGCTGGAAGCTGCGGAAATTAGCTGGAGTCTGCCGGAGTGAGCTGAAAGCTGCGGGAGTGAGCTGGAGGTTGCGGGAATTAGCTGGAGTCTGCCGGAGTGAGCTGGAGGATGCTGGAAGCTGCGGGAGTGAGCTGGAGGTCGCTGGAGGCAAGCAGTAGCAGAGAGTGAAGTGAGTATCGTGTTAGAATGACTTTCGGAAGTTAGCCCTGAAAAGGGCTGTTTGAACAACTGCTGTTGCTGCTGGGTCCCGCCGGCTGCTGGGCTCGGTCGACTTGACCGGACGCGTCAAAGTCGCGATGTAGGAAGGCTCCTGGTTCCCTAGCCATGTCGATATTTAACAACACTCCCACGTGTGTCGAATGTGGCACAAGGCCGGTTTAATGTGGGCTCCCCGAGCCCGTAGGCTTGGCCAAAAATATGCCCATTAGAACCCGTATACACGGGTTCAGGGACTGTCTACCTCCCCGGACGAAACTTTGCCCTGCGGCAAATCCTCGTCCGAGTTCCTCTCCGCCGAGGCAGAGAGTTCGACATCAAAGAACACTGGCTCCCTAGCCGTGTCTCTCGATTGCTGTGAAATCGCTGGTATTTATGGAAACCGTTCATACTGCGCGCCCGCTAAACCAATAAGTGAATATAATTAATTTCAGGCCGTATAAATTACAGTCAAAAGTGTATTCGGTGTTTGTTGACTGTAAATTAATTTCGGTACGAAATTAAAAGTCTTTTATTTTGGTTTCGTGGCGAAAATTAAGTTTTTGTGTTTTTTTCTTTTTGTTTGAAAATAGGTCATTGCTATTTTTAGCACGCGTGGGTCGTGGCCGTTCTCTGCCGAAGGCGTATACGGGATTGTTTACAAAAAGTGGGAGTGGTGATCGGGCACACCGCGACAAACGTTTCATTGACTTGGCCACCAAGTGCCAAGACACTCTATCCAAATATTGTGCAGAGGTGCTCACCATGTTTTGACATCACTGAAATATCTAATGTTTAATACCATTTCTTTTGTATCTGGAAAACCAAAGCTAAGTCCTTTTCCTTTATTTGAAAATATTTTCCCCAATGCTTCATAATAATCTTTTTTTCCAACAATCATGAACAGAATTATGAAAACTTTAAAATCTCTTTTACTGTCTTCATTTGAAATAGTAGGAAAAGTGGTTAAAATATTTGGAGTATTCCATGTTTTTCTGAAACATATCTAAAAAAAAAAATACAAAATACTCCAAATATTTTATTTAAGCAGCACCAACCTCTTTTTTCTGATCTCAGTTGAGATAATAGAAAAAGATTTTGATGTTTTCATAAGGTCTGATCATGATGCAAATTAGATTGAAATTAAAAATTACATTTTAAATTAAATTGCTAAGTGTTGTAGAAGATTTGAAATTTTATAAATATTTGGAGAAAAAAAATTGGCAAAACTTTTCTTTTCAGCATAAAATACAACTTTTGTCCCAAATGAACGAGTAAAAAAAATTAGACAGTTATATTTTTTTGCCTAATAGGAGCAATCAACATAAACAATATCAAAGAAAGGAAGGAAAAGCAGAAAAGAGAGAGAGAAAATGAAAAGTTCTCTGAAATTTTGGAAGGGACTTGCCAGTTGTTTCAAGGGTTGATGAGATGTTATTTTTTAAACAATATTTAGATAAATGTTATACAACTTGTTCTCTGTGCATGGGTTTGTTGAACCATTCATGTTTTAAAAGTTACCAGAAATATTTTCTGTGAAATTGAAGAAACTTATTTTCAGCAAGTTCTTTTTTTGCTGGTTGAATTTCTAGAAATTATCTTCTGGGGAAAGTTGAAAGCTCTTCTGCTTTTGCTAAAGTTGGTAGTGCCATGCCAGAACAGAATTTGCACTCAATATTACACCAGACCATCAAGGAAGCTAGGTGCAGGTTTGACCTCACAGCCAGTGTGCAGAATCACGTGACCTCATCACTGCATTAAGCTTGCAAAATGTGGGAATGAGTTGCATGACAGTAATAGATACATAAATGCCCAGTTCGACATTAAGAAGTAGAGAGTCTCCCAAACATGTCAAACAAGAATGCAAGGTCCATGTTTCATGCAAAGGCTCCAGAAATGCATACACACTGGCCAAAAGTAATTGATGAAATATGGAATTAAATAAAATTTAATGTTATATAAGAGAGATTAAATCACATGTTATCATTAATTGGCATTTCATTAAAATATCTCTGAAAGAGTTACTGTAGAAAGTGTTGAACAGAAGAGATACGGCAGCAAGAATTGTTGTCTTCAGGTTTTTGTGAAGAAATACCCTTAAGAAGTAAACATCATAACTGGTGACCCATTGATTAACCAAGTTATTTCTTAAGATAGTTGACCTTTTGTTGCACCAAAGTGTCTTGCCTATCTGTTATCCTTTCCTACATTCCTACTGAAAGCCAAGTAGAATTTAGAGTCTTGCATGTGAAATTATTTATTGATTATTAGTTATTTTTTGACTGACTCTCTGATTTTGACTTTATTTTGGTCTTCTTTTAGTCAAAGAGTAAATGATTTTAGTCATTAATTTTGGGTTCAAATATTTGTAATGGAAAATTCTTTATCATTTCCTTTAAATTGTAAAGGTTTACAAAACAAAACACAACATTGAAATAATATTAATCAATAAACCCACTGAGTCACTTGTCAAAGGCCAATCCCAGCTAAAGATCTGGATTTTAAATGTTGAATGCATAAACCGCACCAGTTTGCAAGCTTTATTTAGGTATGTTTTGAGACCATAAAACTTGAATCTCAGGGGGTTTTGGCTGTATTGAATCTGAAAGAAAATAAGGTGTTTTATTAAATTATGCAAGCACCAATTCTTTAAAAAAAAATTATTTTTTGAGTTTTATTGAATTTTTAGCAAGATGGAGGCTGAATTTTTCATGTGTTCACACTCGATATTGCATAAATTTTTACTGAAAAAATATCTTCAGGGATTTCTTTTCGTGTAACTAACATCCGGTTCACACTCCTCCCAGTGTGTTGAACAGGAGTAGTGATTTATCCCTTGTTTCCTGTTTAGGATTGGATTTCCGGTTACTTCAAATTCTACTTCAGCTCTGTACTCTTAACGTCTGCACCTGAACTATGAAATTTTATTCATTATTTATTTATTTTATTTTACATTTTGTTTTTTTTCTCTCCTCCCCCAATAAGAGTAGATAGATTTGCCTATTGTCCGGTTCACACTCCTCCCCGATCTTCTGAACAGGAACTTTACTTCCTTTCAGTTAAGAAAAATATATGCAATCTAAAAGAAATATAAAGTTCATTCATTAATGAATAAAATGTGAAAACTTCAATGAATTCATATAATTCCCTTATTTTTGACAAAAAAAAATGATACTAAGATTTTAAAATGTTTTTTTTTTACGTGTTGAAAGTATGCATGATTTTTGCAGTACCTAGAATTTCAAACATGTTACAAACTTTTTTTTACTAATGTTCACCCAATACAAGGCTCAAGGACCACTCATGGTAGAAGGTTACTGTATGGAGTTGTATTAGTATAAGAAAGGGCAAGATAACAGGAAAGATGGGTAATTCTAGACATAAATAGGTCAAGGTTTAATTAGCGAATAAAATTTCAGGCGGAGACGTTAGAAGCATAGAGTTGAAGTAGACTTTAGAAGGGACCAGAAACATACTCTTAAACAGGGAACTAGGGTTATGTATTGAAAATAGCACAAACAATAAGGACCAACCTTTCATAGCATCTTGAAAAATGTATATATATATATATGTCAACAGCAGATAATGTAATATTCACAAAGAATATGTAGTGATACTAAATAAACAGGATGTTAACTCTGAGATGTTCAAAGAGATAATGCCATAAACTGGTTTGTGTGCATGAGGCTCTGGTTAAAAATGAATAAATAAGAAATTTTAATAAATAAAAAGTCTTAGCCAGTCAAAGGAGTTCGCACCCAAATAAATGATTTCAACTGAGCCTTTTTGATCCCCAAAACAAGTATAAAGGGACGTCTTTTACAATCAAAACTCATAGGGGGAAATAGACTCCAAAGAGGATAGACCACATCAAAGGAATCTCAACTCCAGTGACCACTTACCTCTCTCACCTCCTCACACATCAACCCAAAGAAGATCTCACAAAGGGCAAGTACTTTGACACAAATTTTACATTATCTTAAACTTAATTCTTTTAACTCATCTCTTTAATTGGAAGTTTACTTATACTTAGATCCTTCAAAGAACATTTATCACTGACCTTAATAATTTGTATTTTGAAATATAAAACTTTTGTTGTTTATAAGACTTGATTTACACTATTTACAGTGTTCAGACTATTGTACTCATCTTTGTTGCCATATTTATCACAACGTTTCAGCTGTTGTTTGCTCCGGCCTTCTTCAGGTGGTTGTAATGTCAAACTGGGGTAGACTGTTCTAGTTCCATGTGCTATGTCTAATGGCTGTCAGTTATCAGTTATCTCCTGTTAATTCCCCTCTCCAAGTTCTCCACTGCCTTAACCAGGTAATTGAACTCACACTCTTTGGGTCCTGTCACTGGATCTAACACCTTTACCCACTGTGCCAGGTGTCCTTGAGGACATCAGTGCAAACATTTCTGGGACTTATAAACCTAATGTCTTCAGCAACCATTTTCGCCAGTGCAATTTCTACTGTCATCAGTCCAAGTTTTTTACCAGAGCTCATATTGCAATTTTCATTGTTATTATTGCTTTTCTCTAGCACTCCTTATTATTGGTTCCCATATTGTATTCATTTCTATGTTTGGTCGGCTCAGGAGGTTTTTGTGGCCTAGCATGTGTGCTGATCCGATAGGACGATAGTCCGAACAATGTAAATAGTGTACATAATACCTCATCTCAGAAATATAAACTTGATTACTGAAGACTTGATTTATTTTATTTCATTTTATTTCATATCTATTCTATTGTGTGAGTTAATCCAACCTAAAAGTATCCCACAATCACCATAAATATATCCACAGCATGAAGTATGCATGATTTAAAAAAAAACAAAAAGACAAATGCAAATCAATTTTACAAGTGTATCAATTACAAAATTGTTTGGCAGAGATTTAGATCACAAAGTACTTTTGTCTAAAAAGAAATATTCCAGCAATATTTAAATCATCACAATGAAATATTAACCCATCTATACATGACGCCCGACTAGTTGGATATGGTGCTAATCAGCTCTGGGCACCAAAGCCTTATACATTAGATTATTTTTGTAGCATAACAAAGAATTGGAATCTCACATCCATGGGTTAATCAAGATTTTATTATTGTTCCTTGCCATAAACTGATTGCAATACTATATTGAATTATTTATATAATTCACTATCACAGGTAAACAAATACATCTAATTTCTTGCACTAAAGAAACATTGAGATGTATAAGCAGTCAATTGATGATACTCCCTGACAAGTGGACAGATTCTTTCCCGGATGGTCTGTCTACAAAACTCTGAAATTGGGTTGCTGAAGGTAACATTAATCAGCCAAGTGACAAACTTTTACTTTTTTCTCACTACCAACGTCGCCTCTGTTACGGACGACCGATAGCAAAAAGGTTTTTTGTAGATTCTCCACGTAGAACTTGTTTCTTGAGTATACTTTTTTGGATTTCTCCGCGTAGAGTTTGTTTCTTCAGTCGTCGTCGCCGCTGTTATGGTCCAATATCCTCGCACCACGGTTATGGTCCAAGGTAGAACCAAGGAACAAACACGAACACAAGAGTAGTAAATAACAAAGATATATTACAACAGAAATATAATACAAGAAATTGAAGATGTTAGTAACTGTCAGTCTGGTTTAGAGTGAACTAATATGTCTTGACTCGTTAGGTCTCAACTCATTCCTCAGCCCTTTCTCTCAGAGAGGCGCAGTATTTATAGAGTCAGGGAGAGTCCATTATCGTTATAGGTAAGTTCCCATAACAATTACATACATAAGCAACGTTTCAGGATGTTTTTATCACTACCCACTGGTTTTACTATCACTTCTCTGTTTAGCTTCAATTTGCACTTATTTCAGAATAATAAGAATTTATTTTAACTGTATTATTTGATGCTCTGACACATTTCAGGAGTATGTGGCAGATTTATTGTGAAAGTAACATACCTCAACCTCATCATGTATTAATTATACATAAGTAGATATTGAAAAACTGCCACTGCCAACAACCACTGAGCATTGACAAAACCTGAATTAAAAGATGTCAATAGAAGAGCAATTGATTTCATCTATTTGAATTTATAAAGCCAAGACAAACGACCAGTTTTGGTGGTCAAAAATCTGACAATAACACCATCCACATTTAAATGTCCAAATGTTCTTCATTTTTTAACCTTAATAAGACCAAATTGTGCTTCGGTTTATATTTTGCTGAAAAAGTGCTCACACGATGCCACAGAGACAGCAACAGCCAACAGTCTGCACAGTGTTATTTGTAAATTGGGGAACACATCACTGCCGTAATATATTGTGATGTTGAAAAGCTTCATTTTTTGTATTAACATTCGGCATTCTGTAATTTCGTATGCTGCAGCAGCTATTTTGCATTTTTCTACCGTGTTTTCGTTCGAGTCATCGTTCGACTCAGAGCTTTCAGTATCCAAGATGAACCCAAATTGCTAATGTAACTGACTCAACCTTGTAAATCAATCTTTCAGTTCTGTATTCAACCTGTCCAGTACTGCCTTCACAGTAACATTCATTTCTTCTCTCATATTTAAAGGCTCATCTTTTGTCTCCTCTCCAGCCATTCTGTTTTTACGACACACTCTTCTCTGCTGACCAACGTCGATATCTCATTCTAAGCATTTTTCCTCGCCTTTTGCAATTCAATTTTTACAGAGAGAATCCCGTTCACTCAACAGATTGTTGCAGATGTTGAATGTCAGCTGAAGCTTCATTGAACTGAAGTCTCTTCTGTATTCGACCAATGGAAGTTAGTACGTTGTCCCAGAACGGCAGCATAGTTAGAAAGCTGAAAGTTTGCATATTGTACAGCAAGCAATTGGCGTCGCTTCTTTCGTCGACTGATACTGGAGTGTCATTTGCCATATCTTCCAACAATTTATGTCGTTTTGACAACGTGAGCAGTATCACGCCTAGCACTCCATCTTGTTTCGGAGGACCGCTTTACAGTCATCTCTACTATTTCCTTCAATTTCTCCCACCGCATTGTTGAGCTGTAGAAAAAATTGTACAATGAATCAAGAACTCCAAAAAATGATAGAGCAAGCACATGTTCTGATGTTGCAGGCACTCCTACGAGGTTCAAAGAATTCACAATCCAAAGATATTGCTTCCGGGTTTCTCTGTGATATGCATTTGTGGACACTGGACACCTTCCCAGCCATTGTTGCAGCATTGCAGTTTAGATTTGTTGTCAGTATCGACAAACCTGAGATTTTCAGATATTTATTCGTTGTGTGAAACGTCATGAGTTGTGTCGGATATAATCCCATAGTATTTTCTTCCTTTGACTTGCTATGATCCAGAATAGTAATATTTCATCATTCTAGAAACAAAAATTTGAAATTTCATCATTATAAAAATGACCTTTCCACCATGAGAGTACTAATAGAATAGCAGTAGCAGTAATAAAAAGAATACCATCACAGACGTATTACCATCGCTCTGTGAAAATCCAGAGTTGACGGTTTCAAAGGCTTCCCTTAACCACAGAATTCTTGGAACAAGAAAAAACAAGTAAGCCCAAACTTTTAAAGAAACAAAAAGAGACAATCACCTCGAAAACATTTAACACACACCAAATCAATACTGCAATTAACATCACGGAAAGAAAAATACACATTCTTGTCATTAATTTCAACACGTGTCTCAAAGTCATATTGTTACTATTATTATACGTTTTATTCATTTAATTTTCAGTATACAACAAAAGCGGAAGGAATCCTCTAACAATAACATCAAATACAAGTAAACGGTGTAACTTACTTTAACAACTACAACATTCCACCCCATTACAGACTCTCTGTAGGATAGACTGACGTACTTCGTTGCCCAGTAGCTCAATGAATTCATTCTGTAAAAATGCTGCAGAATGTGGATGTGACTTGATAAAATCCAAGTGATGCTGCAACAGATGTTCATACTTGCTAAGTAGCTTAACGAGCGCAAGAAAATTACAGGAATTGTTATTTGATGCAATGACGTTTCGGTGTCCACGAAATGCCAAAAACGTGATACAAACCACAAAATGCATGAGCAGATCCTTCCACAATTGCTACTGTTCCTGCAAATGCTTCAGTATTACACTGTCAATCGTAGACCCTTTCTGATATGCGTATCTCATGCAAGAAATGATTCACGGTGATGAGTGCCTTGTTCATGTTCTTTTGTTGAATTTTTTCCATTTCAAAATCCACAAGATTTTTTGAATTCTGTGGTTTGGTTGACGGGAGCTGTTAAAAAATGAACAGCAGAAATAATACACTGTATCATTTTTAATAGAGTACAACAAACATTTACGCAGAATCGCAGACCCATCCTGTAGTTTTCTTTGATACCAGTAATTCCTGAAGCTGTGGTTGACACCCACATGTTTTGTACCCTCAATAACTTCCCGATCTTTTGTAACTTTGAAAGGGTTGTTTTTGTTCTGAAAAGCTTTAGCACTTGTTTTCACCATTTGTACGTGTAGATAATCAGAGATTTGTGATTTATCGCAATTTAAATCAAAATTTAAGCAACCTACATCTTTCTTGGTTAAAACTGCATGTTTAGTTTTATCATATTGCGTATGTTCCTCAGATGGGCGACAAAATGAAGATGAAGGCTGATCGGAAGCATCCAATAAAACCGTCTGCTTTGTCTTCAATAGTAGCCTGAATGGTGATGCTAATGGTGTTGTTATGATCCAGAATGATGATGATATTTCATCATTCTAAAAACAAACTTCCCACCAGTGATGATTGATGATAAGGATATTTCATCATCTTGGAAATAATGATAACAATTTCATCATTCTGAAACAATCTTACCACCAGTGATGATATATGATAATGATATTTCATCATTCTAAAATCTGAAATTTCATCATTATAAAAACGACACTTCCACTACAAGCGAAGACAGTAAGGTAGAGTAGAGTAGCAGTAGTAAAAAGGAACAACACAGATGTATCACCATCGCTCTGTAAAAATCCACAGTTAACGTTCTCAGACGCTACCCGTAACAACGAAATTCTCGGAACAAAAAAAAAAAAAAAAAACAAGCACAGACTTTTAAAGAAAAAAAAGGGACAATAACACTGAGAATATTTTTAACACACACAATACCAATATTGTAAATAACATTAACAAAAAGAAAAATACACATTCTTGTCATTAAAGTCTCAAAGTCTTATTGTTTGTCATCGTTGTACGTTTATTCATTTCATTTTCAGTATAACAAAATAAAGAAAAGGAATCTGCTATCAACTACAAATAACAACGGGGTAACTTACATAAACAACCACAATACCCTATGTTGTTGGTGCAGTCAGTACTGGTGAAGATGACGATTGCTCCCCTGACCCTGGTGCTGTGTCTGTGTAGTCAGAGGCAGTGGTAAGAACAAGTGGGGAAGCAACGCGATTATCACCATCTCCTCTGGACGTGACATTTTTAGACATTTCTTCATAATTTGACTGGATTTCTGTAGATCTTCGCGTTCTCTTTTCCTACGATTTCTTCCTTCCGTGCCATATTCTTTCTTCTTTTGTTGCCCATGTCGCTCCATTCTTAAAATTTCTACCTGAAATAAAAGTTTAGCTGCCCACTCCCCTCAGTTATATAAAGATTGCGAGGGTAATTAGTCTCATACGGTGTTTATTGTTAACCGAATTACAGCAACCTGGAGCCTTAGCGCAATAGCACTATAACACCGTAAATAGCACCATGACAACACCACAGTGAAAACTGAAATAAACAAAAGGGGTCATCTATCCTAACTTAACAGCCGAATACATATTGCAATTTTTTTATATTCTCAGCGGGTGTGCAAGGTTTTTCTGCAATAAACTTAAAAAATTTTCAGTGAGTTTATCGGCATAGTAGTATAACCATATAATAATATTTATAATTATTACTACTTATTGCAACGAAGGCTACAAAAACAACATGCAAAGCTTTTTGCCATTGCTAATGACAATCAAAATTGTACCATAAAACTCGCGAATCTTTTCGCATCAAACCCTGTATATAGGAATACAGCACGTTATACCCGACAGTGAGTTACAATAAGATCATTATATCTTTTTCATTGAATTGCTGTGATCTACTAAATGAGATGAGAAGAAAAGTTACCATTATCAATTTACAAAGGAACGCTAGATTTACCATCCCAGGATTACATCTTAAAACATTAAAAAAAATGGATTACTTTTCAATCTGGATCTCAACTGAGAGAAAAAAAAATACTTTTTGTTTTAACACATTTTACGTTTTGGTCGGCATCCACACTGGGCATGATCGAAAAACTACTGAGCGCTGTCGCGAAAATAATTCATGACGTACCCCCGAATGAATTAAAGTATCTGCGGGCAGTCACAAAAAGGATATTAAAGTAAAAAAAAAAAAAGGATAAAGTAAATAAAAAGGAGGAAGGTCCTTTTTCATCACTTTTTGAATTAATTTCCCAACATTTCTACCGATAAAAATGTGTTAAAACATGGCCAATCCTAACCTAACTTGGTCTTAACTTTTCACATTTAAATAAGTTTGGTTAGATTGGGTTTCGTTAGTTTGGCGAGATTTTTACATTTTTTTTTTTTTTTATGAAAATATTGTAAGTGGGACATTTTGCTTACAATTCACTCCCAGTCCTGGCAATAAACTTGCCAATCACCGAGCGATTTTGCGCCCGGGGGTGGGGGTTCGCCACAGGGTGAAGGCTTTAGGTTGGGCAGAGGACATTAGCATTGTATATTTATTAATAAAAAAAAAAATTATTTCAAACTGTTTTTATTTCATATTTTATAACACCAAATTTATAATAAACAGACATTAACATAAAAAAAATTCTTCTTTGCCCCTTTAGGACGTAGGAAATTATGGTTCTCCACAAATTCGCTCATAGCCCTTAGTGTTTCTCCATTAGTTAAGCCTCCTGTCCCACCCATTTTGCCATTCATTCACATAACCTCGTCAGATTACCCTCGATATGCTCTGAGTGTTTTTTCTCCAAAATCTTCCTCATGCTTTAAATTTTTGTCTATATAGGAATAAATTACTTCATTCTTGAATTGTAAACAGTGCAATATACACATGCCAGGAATGCATAGTGCTATCTAAACGTTCACCATTATAATATTAACAGACGAAACAAAAT
The DNA here is from genome assembly GCA_964036315.1 of Acanthosepion esculentum. NCBI lineage: Eukaryota > Metazoa > Mollusca > Cephalopoda > Sepiida > Sepiidae > Acanthosepion > Acanthosepion esculentum. The sequence goes on from OZ038514.1 coordinate 27,674,016, forward strand.
TGTTTATTCTATTTAAAAAAAATTCAATAAATAATTTACAGAATCCAAGGGAAGTAACTCGGTTATAAAATCAGGGAAGTAACTCATAATTTTTCTTTAAATTACCAAATATCAGAGTATTCTGAAACGAAATCTTCAGTATTTATTCATTAATGAATCAATTTTATTTTTATATATTGAACAGGTCATTATTTTAGAAAGAATCGTGGAAATATTTTTTGTGGGAGATAGTAGTTTCACATTTAATGTGTGGACTTTCAAATTTGGTGAGTTCGCATTTTTTTTTGTTGCGGAGGTGAAGGTTAAATTAATAAGTTTAAATAATAAGTTTAAAAATTAATCAGAAGGCTGTTTAATCATATGAGTTCGGCTGCGTGTATAAAATTTCACTTCTCCACAAGCATTTAACTTTAGATGTATGGCACAAGGCTAATAATACAAAAGATGACAACAATGATGTAAAACAACAACAATATTTATATAGGAATCATACAAATTATCAAAAATAAACTGTTCAGAATATTCAGCTGAGCTATGCTGAATTTCAAAGATCAATATTGTTAATTGAGCAAATTAAAATGCTTTATGTTCCTTCAAAACTTTTTTTTTTTTACAGAATTTTACAATGCAAAAATAAGAGTTGTTTACCCTTAACTATGAATTTAATTTGAAAACTTTTCTTTGAAACAAAGAATATTTATCTGGTCTCACAATGAAAAAGAGTTTGTTTTTAGAAGAAATGTTCTTTGTGAAATAGTTGAAAGTTTTTATGTAATATGAATACTGTGAGAATTTGTTTGGTAAAAAGAAACTTTAAATTATTACTTGATGTTTCAAGAAGTTTCTGTTTTGTACTAAATGAAATTTAGTTTGTGTACTTATGAAATAAATCTTGCCGCTAAAAAAAAAATGTTCACCAAAAAGAGTAAATTCCGTTGAATAGAACTGAGTAAGAAAGTTTCTTTGAATTATGTCCTGAAAAGCTGAAAATATGTTCAGTAAACTTGTAGCTTCATAACACTCTTCTTTTTTTTAATATTTTCTAGCTGGTGAAGAATTGGAGAAATCTGGAATATCCAAGTTAAATTTCTTTAGCGTAGCGGCGATTTGTCTGGTTGACTTTTTTTTGGTTTCACTGTGAGAGAATTGAAAGAATTCTGTAACTTGAAGTTGCAAGAGTGAATGTAAGTGAGTTTGAGTGAATTCGTATATGTGAATGTTCCGTACGTACGGGTATGTGTGTGATGTTTTTATAGCGTCTGTCCGTAAGGGTTCGAAATGTGAGTTCTTTAGTTACTACATCTGGTATGTCAGAGAAGGCAAAAAGAGGAAAAACGAACTTGTGTCAAAGTATTTATAATAAACGTAATCACGTGATCGGCTCCAGGGAGCATTTCTGATTTTTGGCGGGAAAATGGTTTTGAATAACGCGTAGGCGTTGTACGGACGTAGGCGAGAACGTGATTTAAATATTAACTGAAAAATTTGAGAAAAATATCAAGTGACTGTGATTCACTTTTTGCACAGAATTGGCACAAAAACTGACATTGAAAGAAAAGTGGTAACAGGATGCTAAATTTATGTAAAAACAAAAACTCCGTGAAAATATTTCAGAAAACAAAATGTCAACCTCAACCGTGATGATACTGAAAATTCGTCCCGGTCTTTACCAAGGATAATTCAATAAAACTCAAAAAATATTTTTGTTGAGAACTGATGCTTGCATAAATTAAAATTTGCCACTGCCAAAATTTGATCTAAAGAAAACTCCAAAAAGCATGAAAAATAATTTAATACCTCCTTTTTAGTCAGATGTTTGTTTTATTTAAATAGGTACCTCCATGAGATCGCTAAAATAGAGCATAGCATGATGAAAAAGATGCCAAACTTGACAAAAAAATACTTTATCGTCTAAATGTATATGTTATTATTAAGAGGAAAGATGAAAGTATTTTGGGGGTATTTTTTTACATTTTTTAATCATTCCTAGGACGTCCAAAATTTTCGTTAAAAATCTTGTTTTTTTGAGTTAGCAAAATTGACAGATAATCAATCATGTCAACCATTTTTTTCCATTTTATAAAAAAAATGGAAATCTCAGTTTGAAATTCTTTTAAAAATCAATTATAACTTTTTCAAAACTTATTTTAAGAAAATCAGAAATTATAACGTTTATTTTAAATTTTGAAACAAGCATTACTTAGTTCCTGTGCCGAAAAGATGTAGTTTGAAAATAAAACAAAGCAGGTCATAACATTTGGCGTCACTTGACAGGTGATGAATGACAATTTCAAAACGTATTGACAGATTATGTGAGGATAATTTATTCTACGGAAGTAGAGAAGTGAAATTATTTAGAGTTAAGTGAACAAATTATTTACCTCATTATGTTTAAGGTAAACTTTCAGAACTCTAATTTTTTTTGTACTTAGCTTTCACCTTGACGTTTACGATGCTTTATGGAAAATATATTATAAAGAAATTAAAATAAGACTGTTGCGAGTGAGATTAAATTTCATAAGAAAGGTATCTAATTAATTTATAGGTACCTTTCTTATGAAATTTTATCAGAAGTGTACATAAAATATTATAATTTTATGTACATTTACTATATTTTAGTGTGTTAGTTGTATTTCCATTCATTTTATTATTAATTTTGATATTTCATTTATGGAAAAATATCATAACTGAGATTAATATAAAAATAAGATCATATAAATTTCATAAGATGATACTGATACTTTTAGGTACCCTTCTCAGTTGAAATTGAAAAATCAAATAAACTTCTCCACACGTGTTTCGCAAAAATAAAGGCCTTAACAGCGAAGAACAATGCTTAACTCAAATAACACAACTTAATTGTATTCTTGCTGGTCTTCCGTACTTTATAATTACAGCCCGATTATAAACACAAAATTACATTTCTTAATTACTGCGGATCTTCTGATTGTTCAAAATTAAGCCATTTATGATGCGCTAAAAATGATCTATCTCATAAGGATATTTACAAAACTGAATGCAGCTTTTAACTAATGTTATAATATTTTAACAGCTTAAATGTAAAAATCAACTATAATTAAAGAAATAACAAATAATTGTATTAAAAATTCATTTTTCATTGAAAAATTTTTTTGCTTTCAGAATAATATTGTCCATATTCATAAAAACAAATGAAAACATTTGAAATTAAATAATATCTTTGTTTTATTGAGTTTTGTATTTTACAATTCAGAGCTGCTTTTCAGGTAGGGGGTGTCCAATTAAAAAAAATATTTTTTCCATGATTTTAAAAAAAGAACAAATATTTATAATAATTTCCATCATTTGTGAATAGTTTCTGAAAGTTTCATTAACATCTGACAATTATTTTTATTTTTGCAAGATTTTCCAAATTAATGTCTGTCATATACAAAAAAAAACGTTATGTTATTTATGTTATTTTACTAGTTCTCATGAAGGTACCTATATTTAAAAGATAATAGCTAAAAAAAAAAAGAAAAAGAAAATAATTCTGTGCATTTCAGTAAAGTTTTAAGGTAAAGTTTTTTAAATAATAAAATGATGTGATATTTTTCATTCATTGCATTTATTCTTTTGGCTTTTTTTTTTAAAAAGTTTATAGTCAATTTATTAATTGCAAATGATAACACAAATAAAAATGTAAGATACTTTAAAATCAAACATCTGTCCTAGCTATTTGCTTCAAATAAATTTTGTAAAATTAAAGATTAATTAGCAAAATTTTGGGAAAATATTACTTTATGCTTAAAGTAGGGGAAAAACATTTGAACATCACAAGGTATATTCCACCTGACATTATTCGTCAGAGTTGCTCTTGCAACAACCACTTAAAAAATATAAAAAATTGAATTTAAATATATGAAACACTGAAAGTCCCAAAACATAAATTAGTTTCAGTTATGGTTAAAAATAATCATTTTAAAATTTTTAAATGAGGAATATTTTTATATGCCTATATAAAACCTAGTAGAATTAGTATTTTTTATTTTAATAGGAATATAAATTTCTTTTTTTATAAATTAAAATGATATTTTTCATCCATTGCATTTACTTTTTATTTGCTATTTAACATTTATACTGTATTCGATTATTTAAACTATTTATTAGATGTCATAAAAAATTGAATTTCTCTAAAGCAGGTTTTCCTTTAATTATTTCAAGAATTAAACAAAATAAAATCTTACTAAAAAATGCAGAATGGATAAATATTTATTGAACTGACACTGTTAATTCACTTTGTTTCAGCTGCCAATGTCATACATAAGCGAATAGAGAGGTAATTCAGAATTGTTGAATTATTTCCTAATTGATCTTCAGTACAAAAAATAATGTAACAGTTGCTAAAAGAAAAACATTTTTTAAAATATTTCACACTCAAAAATGGTATTAACCCTTACATTTTTTGATTGTTTAAATGAATACATAAACATCCTACTTGTATTAGGCATCTAATTTATTTTTATATCAGGAAAATAATGGTACACAATGAACACAACTTTAATATGAATCAAATGTTTTATGTTTTTTGAAAAAATAATTATGATTTAAATTTGTAATAGCAATAATTGTTTTTTGTTTTTTTTCTCTGGTAGTGATAGCAATAAATAAATCACTAAATAACCTCTAATCCTTAGTACAAGACTATATAGGAGTATCAAAGCAAAATAATTAATAATAAAAGAAAAATTAAAAGATAAGTAAGAAAAATACTGTAAAATATAGATAAGAAAGATAATTAACAATAAAGAAAGAAGTTAGATTATAAAAAAAATAGTTAAATAAATATAGAATACTTCTGTTTCAGATTTGAATCAACAAAGAAAAATGCAAGAAAGATGTTTAAATATAAAATATCTTTATTCTTGTGTTTTTACAAAATTTTTCTTAGCATGTATGAGTTCTTACGGTTTTTGTTTGTAGTTGTTTGTTAAAATAAAAGAAACGTGATTTCTTTAATTGTGAAAAATGTGTGAAAAAAGAGGCAAAGGAGAAAGTGAGGTGGAAAACGTAAGCGTCATGTGCTTGGTGAGGAAGAGTGTAAGTGTTACGTAGCTTAGTGAGGAAGACAGGGGAATGAATAAGGGAATTTCTTTTAAGCCATGATGTTGTGAATCTGTTGCAGTATGTAGCCGCTCCTTCTTCTAAATTGTTTGGTCTGGTTGACTTTGCTTATATACTTTTCAAAGGGATCATGAAGCATGTTTTTTATTATTATTGAAAAATATTTATTTTCAAAATATTAAGGATGTGTGAATCCTCCAACACAGAAACCATTTCGCCATTTGGTGTTTGTCTTGCTATTTATTTCCATCTGCACTCCACACTTCCATGATGCATCAGAACAAGCATTTTAACACCAATTGAAACAAAAATCAAATTCTCTCTCCTTGTTATCGACGAGCAAACCTCCAGGACAATTCTCTGAATAAACATGTTGCTACCAACTAATAAGCACAACATTTTTATCTCTGTATACATATATGTTCTTTAAAATATACAATAATTTCTCTGAAATATATACTAAAGCATTTTATTGTTTTTTCTATGCTTATTGTGTTGTATTAGGTCATTCCATAAGTTCTGTCCGAATTTTAACTTTTTGTTAAAATTAACGAAATTTAAAGAGTATTTTATAATGTCTAATGGAGCTGAGCATTATTTTTATGTTTAGATGCATTTAAACTGATCAAATTTTATTTCAGAGAACAATAAAATTAAATTTTGTTTGATTAAAACCCTGCTAACATGGAAGTACCCAAGAATCATTTGAGGCACATAATGCTTTATGAGTTCAAGAAAGGAAACTCAGCAGCCAAAGCGGCTAGAAACATTCACTCAGTTTATGGAGAGGAATGTGTGAATGCAGAAGATGGTTTGCAAAATTCAGAGGTGGAGATTTCACCTTGAAGATGAAGATCGAACCCGACGTCCAGTTGAGCTTGATGAAAAGCTTCTTGGAGCAGCCCTTGAAGAAAATCCTGCTTTATCAGTTGAGGGATTGACAGTGGTTCTCAGTTCAAACCATACAACTGTTCATCGTCATCTTCAACAACTTGGAAAAGTTCCTAAACTTGGAAAATGGGTGCCTCATGAATTGTCTGAAAACAACCGCAAATCCCGAGTTGACATCTGCTCTTCTCTCCATTCTCGCCAACTTTTCACCTTTTTTGGATAGACTTGTGACTGGCGACGAAAAATGGATTTTTTATCGAAATGTTAAGCGTCGTAGACAGTGGCTTGGAAAAGAGGAAGGAAACATTATGGGCAAAAGGTTCTTCTTTCAATCTGGTGGGATTGCCAAGGAATAATCCACTTTGAATTCTTACCACCTAATGCAACAATTAATGCTCAAATATACTGTCAGCAATTAGAGCATTTGAACCAAGCTTTGAGGAAAAAAAGACCTGCTCTAGTGAATCGAAAACGGGTGATGTTTTATCAGAACAATGCGCGACCACACACAGCAAGAATCACGTCACAAAAGATCGAATAACTTGGTCGGGAGAAAATTCCTCATCCACCTTATTCTCCTGACCTTGCTCCTTCAGACTACCATTTGTTTCATAGCTTACAGAATCATTTGGAAGAAACAGCTTTTGTAACACAGGAAGAGGTTAAAACTGACATTTGTGACTTCTTCGAATCAAAGCCAAAAGAATTTTACAGTAATGGAATTAGTAAGCTTGTTAATAGATGGAAGGAAGTCATAGATAATACATTGTTGATTGAATCTGTAATTAAATGTAACATTTGATCACTTGTTTTCTTTATTCAAAATTCGGACAGAACTTATGGGATGACCTGATATCTTGTATATGATTTGCTTGTAATTTATATAATTCTTGTGGGCTGATGATGTCTTTTTAATTCCCAAGCAAAATTACACATATATATATATATATATATATATATATATATATATATATATATATATATATATATATAAAGAAGTACATTCAGACAAGGCCAATGCATCACCAGTACAAACCCACAACAGTCTGTTTATAGTAGCAAAAAGTACAGAGAAAATTATTGTAATAATATTTTCGAAAAATTAAAATAATGAGCTCATTTTGGGAAAATATATTTATGTTCACAATTCCAAGTTGGCTAAATATTGCCATTGAAAGACTTGAAATAGTTTTAGAATTTTATTTATGTTTAGAATTCACCAAATATAAAAGTTATGTCAGTTAATTTCTGTCTGAATTTCTGGGATGACAAGTTAATTTGCACTATATTTTCAGACAATTGTCTTTGTTGTTGCTATCACAACATTTCTGCCATTGCTATCACATTTCCTCAGGTATATATCAATCTGGGTGAACTACAAGGAATTCTGAATTGAACACTTTATTTAATCTACAAGGGTTCCACTGCTCATGTCTAGACATATCAGCTACTTCTTTTTTTAGTACTGCTCAGTTATTGCTAATCTGTTTCCACTGAGTGTAAGTGCACATTGCTTGACCCAGGGATTGAACTGACAATCACTATGTCACCAAATTCACAAACCAATGCTTTAATCCACTAGACCATTTCTGTAGTGAATTTGGAGCTTAAAACCTAACCTACTTGCTGATTATATTTTTAACTGCTGCTGTTGAAGATTTGCTGTCATTTGTCTTTCTTTCTTAGCAGTTTCCATATTGCATTTATTTCTATGCTAAGCCTACTAAGGAGGTCCCCATAGCCTAGCATATGCTCTAATTCTTTCAGTGTTCTGCCTTGTCCAGTATTTTCACTTCATTCCTCAAGAGGGCTTTTCAATGTTCTTCCAGCCTTACTTTTAGGTGGGTCACTTATTTCACCTTTATATTCTCTGTCACAACTGCAATGAACTAAGTACACAATTCTTGATAATATTCTTCTCTGTGGTAGGCTTTACTCGACAGAGATTCCTTCACAGAGTGGAACTGCTTCTGAATATTGTCCTGTTGTTGTATGGACTGCAGACCTTCTGAATCTTTCCTGCTAAGCCCTTGATGTAAGGTAAACAGACTGTGGCAAATTTCTGGCCATCCTCTTTGTGCTTTCTGTTCCTACCTGTAGATGCTGATGTTATGTTTGCTGGGTAGTTGTTATTCTGAAGGGTATATTTGATGCTATTCATTTCTTGTTCATATATGTCTGGTTCGCTACTTATGATTTTTGCCTGGTGTTGTAGGCATCGAATGATCCCCTTTTTCATACTGTATGGATGGGAAGAATTGAAGTGAAGGTATTGTCCAGTGAAGGTTGGCTTGTGATATATGGATGTTTTGGACCCATTCTCAATGTGAGTTATTAGTATATCCAGGAAGGCTAGCTGATTATTATTTCCTCTTACATTGTGAACTGGATCGAAGGTCTTATTGAGTTGACATGGTCCAGCAATATTTGTACACTTTCCTGGTGCAGCCAGAGTATGAAGGTGCCATATACATATTTCATCCATACTCTTGGCTTTAGTGGTGCCGTTTCTAAAGCTATTTACTTGAAGTATCCCAATTATATGTTCACCATCATCATATATGTTAGACTCTAGTTGGAAGAATGTTGTCTATACACAGAACATCAACATTTCCATCAGATTATGTTCTTCTAGAGTGGGGTTTGATTTCAATCAGTTTCAAATCACTGTCAGGACCTCATCTGTAGGAACCTTGGTGAACAGGCTTACCATCCAATTGTTACGGATGAGAACCCCTTGGGTCAGTTTCACTGAGTGTTCTGAGTTTCTAACATAGGATGAGAACGTTTCTCCTAAGGAAGGCCGGAGGGCACAATGACTAAAATGTTGTGATAACAACAAAGATGAGAACAATAGTCCAAATATAAATTATGTTTGTTAGTATTCATTAAAAAAAAAGAAAAGTAAGAAATTAACATATACACACACATATATATATATACGAAGACATACACACATACACGCATATATATATATATATATATATATATATATATATATATATATAAACATGTATAAATACCCATATATACACATCAACATATACATATATATAAGCACGCACACATACATATACAAGGTAACCAAAATGTTCTGTCCGTTTTTAAAGGAAAAAAAGAAAACGCTTCACAGTATGTGTAACTTATAATTAGTCTTCGAAGTAATCGCCATTGGCATCCAGCACCTTCTGCCAACGTGTCTCCAGCTGTTCAATGCCCTTGCGGTAGAACTCGGGGGGGGGGGGGGGGGTGATGCAAAGAAGTCCGTGAGGGCTTTGCGCAAGTCTGCTTCATTGGTGAAGGATTTCCCACGAAGATGATTATCCAGGGAGTGGAAGAGGTGGTAATCGGATGGCGCAAGGTCAGGTGAATAAGGTGGATGGCACAAAGTCTCCCACCCAAGTTGCTGTATGGTATCCCTGACCACTCGCGCAACATGCGGCCTGGCGTTGTCATGGAGGAAAAGCTCACCTTTGCGATTCACCAGTGCTGGCACCTTCAGGTGCAATGCCTGGTGCACACGTTTCAATTGCTGCAAGTATATGTCTCCAGTGACCAATTAGCCCGTTGGTAGCAGTTCATAATGAACCACTTGACGACCTGTCCACCAGACACAGAGCATAATCTTGCGTGGGTGCATAGGCGGACTTGCGGTGTGAGGGATAGCATCCCGAGGAGTCAACCAATGTCTGGAACGCTTGGGAGTTTCGTAAAGAACCCACTTTTCATCATTGGTAATCACTCGATTGAATAAGGATGCAGTGCGGTGGCGAGAAAGCAGCGATACGCAGGCTGCCACTCGTTGTCCCTTGTGGACCTACAACAGCGTTTGCGGAACCCACTTGCTCAGTTTGTACGTCTTACCTAGGCGGTGCAGGTGAAGTCTAACTGTTTCATTGGAAACGTTGAACTGTCTTGCATGTTCACCACACGTGAGACTACTGTCCTCTTCAATGGCAGCCTTCAAGACTCCGTCATTCAAGACCTGTGGTCGTCCACTGCAAGGCTCATCAGAGAGACAAATCTCATCAGAGAGACAAATCTCCCAACTTGAATTTTCGAAACTAACGCCTTACAGTACGTTCATCCACAGCACTATCCCCAAATGCTTGACATATGCAGCGACTTGATGCAGCTGTTGATAAGCCACTTTGAAGTCGTAAAGCAAACCGCCCCGAACGAGATCTCTAGAGACTTCTCATAGCTGTCGGGCTTATAACTGATGGCCGGGCACGGTGCGCGTGTTTTTTTTATAACGTCAGATGTTCCTACTTCCGGCTGTCCGAATTTGAAAACAATTGCTACACGCATTTTGTATATATTTCAACTTCATTCAATGACTAATCAAAAAACGGACAGAACTTTTTTGGTTACCTTGTATATATATATATATATATATATATATATATATATATATATATATATATATATATATATATATATAATTGTTTATTTAAAAATTATAACATAAATATGTTATAAAATCACTACAAAAATAGCCATTTTGTTTCAACACCTCCGGTGTCTTATCAAGTGATGATGTTGAATGTAAAATAAAGGGTTTTAAAAGTTTCAAATTAATTAACGATCCTTCGTAAGGGGAAACGCTGTTACATCAGCAGGAATGACCAATCAAAATACAAGTATACGGGAATTCAAAATACTTGACAACGAAGTAAGGTTATAATAGCTATTAAAAGCTTTAAAGTTGGGGTTTTACAAAAATAGAATTTATTCTAACCAATAAGTATTAAATTATATGATAAAATTTGATATTAAAATTAAAGGTAAAAAATTACCAATTTTAAAATCTAAATTAAGTTTAAAATTATAAAATTACTGATGAGAAAAGAAAAAATACATATGTTATTCAATTTATTTTATTTTTTCATTGAAATTACGTTAGAACAGACAGTAATTTCAGCTGGTCTTCCCGACAAAAATGTATACATTTTAATTCCAAGTGTATGAATAGGGTGTTCACCTCTCGCGTAAAACAATATACACACTCAGATTATAATACATAAGCACCCAGACATATTTAGATATATACACACACAAATAGGTGACGAGACAGGAGACATCACCACGGCCCTTTATATATTAAAAAAATTAAAAATTAAAAAAAAGAACACATACATACATACACAATTAAATGTGCATGCATTTTCTATACACATAGACATCGATAAATACACATCCACATACATACATATATACACAATTAAATATGCATGCATTTTCTATACACACAGACACCGATAAATACATGTAGACACATCCACATACATTGA